>BSBN01000416.1:2511304-5022608 GCA_027924645.1 Cunninghamia lanceolata | reverse complement strand
ATCAACCACTTAGTCCAGCAATCTAAAGATGACACATGTCCATGGGTAGGTACACTTAGGGAAACATAGAAACTGCTTAAGGACCTAATAATTCACCTTTAAGAATTCTTTTTGTTCTTTGGGAAATTATTTATATTGGTTAAATCTAAATGTTTGTAATTAGATTCTAGACCCTTTTTAGATTTCATTAATTCTATTATTAGATTCCATTAGTGCTATCATGATTTCAAAACAATAGTGTGCCCTACTATTTTATATTTAAGGACCACTAAAATTAGGAATTTTAAAATTTATCTCATTCTTTCAATTATAACTAAATAGATAGTCAACAATTTATAGACAATATAAACTAATTATTTTTGGCATTTTCTATGTAGATTCTATTTATATTTTTTATTAGGGTAAAAACAAGGGTTTTAAAAGGTCCCCATAACCTTGTATTAGGATGCAAATAGGAAGTATTAATAAACAAAAAATATGCCTTCACTCACACTGCCCAATTGGGAGTTGTTCTCCACATATTGTTATATTTCTAATTCCACTCAAAGTAAACAAAAATTTGTTATATTTTTAATTTTGCTCAACTAATGACTTGGAATTACTGGACAACCCTTGAATGTCATGTACAACCCACGTTGCATTGGTATGTACTATTCATTCATGAACAATTTCTCTTTGACCAATTAGAATGACCCCTTATGAGGTGCCTTGCAAGTGTTCAAAAACTTTATATTGGTGCTAACCTATGCAATATGTGCATAAGAATGGAAAGGCAGACTAGGAGGCAAACTACCTCTTAATTTTTTGAATTACCATCCTCCATAAATTATAATTGATAGTAATTAAATTTGCACAAATTGCCAGACGTGAAAGGTACAAATTCAATCCAAAGAGCTTGTAATGATTTTGATAAAGCTCCAAGTGCATAAGATATTGTGCATAATCCGTTCTAAATTTTAAGACCATGTTATTTTTGTCTTGCATTATGTTGAACAAAAGTGGTCAAAAGCTAATTTTTTTATTCACTATCTCTTGATGTGTGTTAACTATTTCTATGAATAATTCAAGATAACCAACAAATTAGATAGCTTGTCGACAATAAAAATTTAAACAGATAAAAGGAGAATTGAATACAAATTCTAGAACATATATATTTCAATATAATTATCTACATTATTTGACATTTATATATTCATTTTAGTTCCTTTTTCTTAGGTTATTGTAGATCATACAAATGATTTTGAGCTAATTTAGATTTCTATCACAAATTTAGCTAAAAGTATAACAAGCCCATTTGTTGCATTGGATGGCCTGCCCATGGCAACAATGTCATGATCATTTGTCAACATGGCAAACGTTGTTGAAAGTGATGTCCAAACTCTTGCATCCACTATATTAGTCAATTGTCATTGAGATTGTTCATAAATTTAAGTCAATGTGCTAACTACTCCTATCATTCGTGCATTTGAAACTTACCTACAAAATATATAATCTATTGTTATTATAGTATTGTCTTGTTATTTACAAGAATGTATTTTGACAATCATGTATGCATATTTATTTTAATCCATTTTTTCCTCAAGCATTATCTATGTTCCAATGGTTAAAAACATACTAGATTTTTTTTTTCCCACTCATTTATTCATTTACAAACAACAACCTCACTTATATAATACATAGAGAGAGAGAGAGAGAGAGAGAGAGAGAGAGAGAGAGAGAGATGTTGCAATCCTATAATGATGTGAAATTATTTTTTCTTTGTAGAGCTTTGCAATTGGGTTATCTGCATTGCTATCAATTGTCAAATCAAATTATGGAACACATGTGAATATATCAACTAATGAACAGTTTCAACCATCTCTTAAAATTTTGATTACAAAATGTTGCTCTTCAAATTCTTTTTTCTCCTATAACAAGTTTCACAATATTTAATTATTCTTATTGTTGTTACAAACAAGATAATATTTTAACATAATTGTATGTAATTGATATAATCATTTTTTAAGGATACTACTATCTAAACTCACTTTTTAGGTCATACATATTTACCTCATTCATATGGCCTCGAAGATTTGTGATTTTCTATCACTTTTGTTTATCACTATGACCTTTGATATTTAGTTTCTAAAGACATCCAAATCATTTACTGTTTGCACCCACATTCCCTGTGAAAGCAAATATGCCACCAATTTTTCTTCAAATAATTTATGTTTGTAAATGGTCGCTTTTCTTCTGCATTAGAAGATTTTGAGTTTCTTTTATGGAATTCTATATTTAATGTTTCAAACAACATGTGAAATTTGTATGAAAATCACTGAGCAGATTTTTTTTAGAGATTTTTAAGGGGAAAACAACCTTATTTGTAACCATCTCAATTATGCGACCACAAGTACCTTCTTATTTTTATATAAATTTTTATCTAGTTTTTGGTTGTAATGCCCATTCCAAGTTGGAGCTTTCCAATTCAAATTTCCATAATATCAATAATTTAGTACTACATTCGCATGTCACATTTGTGTTTGCAAAAAGAATAATAATCAATATGAAGTTGCTACCTATCTATGGAGACATAGGTTGCACATAAAATGTCACTTGCTTAACAGCGTCACAATTGACCTCATGCATTGTCTCAATGTATGATAATAAATAACAAATAACTAATTCAACAAATGCAATCATCGTCGACGTACCCATTACATACCAAGATGCAATTGCTAGTTAAATTAGTTGAGAGTTTATCATAAACTTACCCCTTCATTTCAAATCTCTCAAACAAAATCCCCAAATCAAATTTCATAACTGTCTTGTATCAAATCCCATTAATACTTCAGAGCTAATTTTGTTATAAATGGCTTCGATCTTAGCAACCCTCACTTTTATTTTAAATTTGCAAATGATTAGCAATAAAAATTCCATAGTTAACTAATAAATAACACTTGGTACTTTAGTTAGTGGAAAAAAATAGTACTTGATTAGCTTTACAACTACTAAATTACCTATCACCATCCGGAGATTGGGTTGAAAAGAGAAATACTTTCTTTTAAGATTCATTTTGATTTGATGGGTCTCCACACCCGATATCATATCATATCATATAGATAGCTACTGGGGAATTGTAAATTTCACCCATTTTATTACTATGACTCGTTGATTGCGTGGGACCAAATCTAATTATTTGAAATATCCGGAGATCAACATGAAACAACACAAAACATTCCAACTTTTATGTGACAAAAGGGTTTGGACGTGACCATTTTATGAATTCTGCTTTTTTCTCAACTAACCTAATGGTTTTATCAAAAGCACAACACATTAGTTACTCCCATGGTTAATAAGGAAATTGGGGTATCCCCAACAAATGGGCTAAAAGTCATTACTTTTTTTTCCTTGAATTGCAACAAGAAATGACATGCTATAGATAAATTTTGGAATTCAAGTTAGTGCCAAAATATTCATAGACTTATAAAGATAAATAAAAGATCAAAGCAAGGAGTGACACATGTAGACATAATTTAGTATGAGATGATTTTTTTTGTTGAGAAGTTGTATAACAATTTTAGGTTGTTTTATCAAGAGTATGAGTATAAGTTACATGAATAATCGACTTCTTTCAGCTTAGAGTCAAGGAGTGATGAATAATTGACTTCGTCCATATTAGAGCCAAGGACTGAGGGGTATCCATTACGCCAAATTTGCTTAGGGAACAATCCTAGCCTCGTCCATTATTTATTGCACCTATGTGGGATTTGAACCTTAGTGGATGACATGATTAAAGAACATACCATCACCCTCACCAGTTGTGCTCAACCTATTGAGCTACGACCCTTTTGGTAGTATGAAATGAATTTGAAAACTCCAACACTTAATTGAGAGAAAATGATGTCTCAAGATAAGAAGTTACTAATACAAGTCGCAATGTGACTAATTTCACATTATGACATAAAAACAAATACATTTTAGAAGGAAACCCAAACTTAGATAAAAACTCTCGCCTTATCTAGATCATGAATGTTGTATGGTTAGACTATGTATTTATTTTCTTCTATTTAAAAATAATAATAATTCTTCCCGATCACTCTTATAAACTTGAAGTTATATTGCTAATATAAGCAAAAATTAAGGATATAGAGGTTTGTTTCATGAAAGATACCTTTTTGGGGCTCAAATAGATATATCACCATCTTTCAAACAACTTCACTTCCAGTCAAGTGTTTATAGATTTGGTGGAGGTGGCTTTGACTTATTTAAGACATTGTTTTACTACTATCCCAACATCTATAGCTCTAGTAAAGATATCTTATTGACCGTTCCTTCATACTAACATATGGGATGGTCATTCTTTTATGTTTCATGCTTGGATTTATAGAGGATTAACTCCTTTAAGCACATTTTTATGAGTCACCACATCTTTGTATAGGATTACAAGATATTTTAATAACAATATGATCTTGATGGTTGTTCAGGGTTGCCTTAATTAGAAAATATACATAATACAAGGAACAAATTTCTTTAGATTCCAGAATTGACTACAGCCTCAACTAAATTTAGAATTCTTTATTGGGTTTTGCATGCTTTCTTTAGAAAAAATCCAACTTCAAATTTTAATTCTAACATGCAATTATATAATTTCAAGTTAATCTTGTTTATTATATAGTCCTTTCCATTTAAGTTCCCTTACCTAGTAAAGTGAAAATGACATGAATCTTTCTTGGAGACAACTACAAGCTAAACTAACGCACCAAACAAACAAAAATGAAAGAAGCAAAAAAATAATAATAACTAATCCACAAAGTGAAACAAAAAGGAAAAAGACATAAATTGTGCAAAGGAAATCAATACACCTAAGGGCTAAAGTAGTGCTTGTGAAACTACCTATTAACAGGTAATGGGAGAGCTTCTCTAGACTTGGCTTTCAACCTAAAGGTGTTTTCACCAATAATTTTAACAATCTCAAAGGGACCTAAATATAATGGGTCAAATTTTGTTGGGTCACCCTTCCTTTTATGGATTTGTCCCACATTAGGAGCAAATCTTCTATCCTAAAGGGCTTTACTCATGCTCACTTATAAAACTATATTTTTACTATAGCCTAGTGTTTTCTAAAGTGTTGCAAAGTAGCATCTCTCTTTTGTTTCAACTAACATAGGTTCATTAGGCGGGCTTCAATTTTTCATCTACACATAGGTATTCTTGCATGAATTGATACATGAGAATCCTAAGAGTGGCTGGAAAATAGTGTCTTGGTCATATACCAGGGGATAAGGTGAGATGTCTAAAATTGACTTAAGCCTAATCCTATTAGCTCATAAAACATTTTTCAAAGAGATGTGTCAGCGTATACAGTTAGCATCAATAATTCTTTTGATTAGCTTGATTAAATTCTTATTAGTTGACACTATTACTCCATTACCTTAAGCACAGTTATTGGAAGAGTACCTTGGGATTATGTTATGATTATAGAACCATTCAATAAAATTACCATAATATAATGTTGGACCATCATCACATACCAAAGTAAAAGGCATGTTGACCCTGGTTATGATGTTCTCTTCTAAAAACTTGATGACTATCTCCATGTTTTGTGCTTCAAACCCTAAGCCACAATCCATAATAATCAGTTGTAGTTAATAAAAAATTATGACCAGAAGAGGAACCTGGATTGATTTCCTCAACAAAGTCTAATCAATTCCATTTGATTAAAGGTTTGGATTTGATGATTGTTTGTAGAGGCATGGAAATATTCCTTTCTATTTGTGCACAAACTTGACACATGTGATAATGTTGGACATGATGATGTGCATCCTTAAATACTAATGGAAAATAATAATGTGTGGTGGTATTTGTTGGTAGGCATTTTGACACACTTGGCAGCAGGTTAGGTAAAGTCACAAGATCACTTCACCTCTCTTGAAAGGCAATCAACTTCTAGAAGAAATTAATCCACCAAATGTCTAGATTACTAGGTCATGGTGATGCAAGATAACTTAGTGTTCTATGTAGCTATCCCTTTTAAATTAGCCTATGGTATAGAAATCTTGATATATAATTAATGCACGATAAATTTATCAACCAAACAAACAATGTACATAACTTATGATTTCATATCTAATTTCAACTTTACAAACCTTAGATATAACCCTTATTTACAATAAATTGTAATTTTGTACAAAGGTTAGTGTTTCAAGTTTAATCGATTCAAATAAACTAACCAAGATAAGTGTTGCTTTTAGGTATTATCAAATTAATCTTTTCCAACAATACAATGATTTACAAATCTTAGATACATATGTTTTAATAATAGATTTGCAAATTTTATTTTATAGTTATTCCTAATTTAATCAAATTTTTAAAAAGGGGCAAAAGAGTTATGGGTTTAGAGAAAAGGAAATAAAAATGGATCTATTTTCTAATGAATTCAAATTCCAATTTTGTTGAGATAATGAAATCTAGTTAAACTAACTTTGATTGATCTGTATTACACAAAATCAAAATAAGTATTGCAGATGTCTAAGGATTTTGAACAAATAAAAGTAACACATGAAATTATTGTATTACACGTGCAAATTCCATACATCACCTCCCACAAGTCATTAATTTGAAAGATTTGTCATGTAACATGCCTTGGATTTCATCCTTCTCATTTGAATTTCAGAAATTGTTCATTATATAGTGTGAGCCCATTTGGAAAATTTGGATCTAAAATGAAAAATGTCAAAAATTTATAACTTGCTACTCTATCTTTCTAGCTAGCTACGTACAACAAGATTCCAACCTTTTACAATGCTATTGAAAATTACATAAATACATGGCTTCTTGTGCGCCAAGTTCAAAGTACCCAGGCCCAAATTTAAATCTTGAAAATGAAAACATGTCATAAGACTTATTTATCTTTTGGGCCCACATTAAAATAATATGCCAACAAAATGGAACTAAACACTCCTCTTTGAGAAGTGAAACTTTATTACAAAGCCTCAAAATTAAATTGTAAAAAAATATTTTGATCAAAATTTGATAGGCCTACACATGTAGGAAGACTCAAGCTACTTCACCTTGGTTTGAATCTCCTTCTCATCCTTCTTCACCATGTTGCTACTCCAATTTGCTTGCTTGTAGGTATGCTTGTAGATTATCAATAGCCTTTTTCACTACATTGAAGTTGTGAGAATGAGAATATTGGAAGTGCACCTTCCTAGAGAAGAGAGTTTTTGTTATTTTTTTTGGAACCTTCTTCATCTATACTAGGCATGCCTCAAACATATTGAAATTTTCTTTTATTCTCATTAGATCGTCTATAATCTCTTATGTTATATTATTCCTCAACATATCTACAAATTCTTTGGCAATGTTGCTTATTGGGAAAACCTTATTATCACTTTGCTAAAATTGGCTTGGAATGGACTCAATGGAATTCAAGATCACAGCCATGACTACTTCCTTGGCTCTCTTTCTATTTAGAAATTTCTTCTTGCACTCTTGCAAGCTTTCCATTCTCTATTTTGTGGCCTTTATCCATTCCAATACCATTTCTAGGTTTCCATTTGGGATTATTTCTTTTGTCAACAAGGTAGGAAACTAAATTTTAGACATCCTTTTGAGTCAAAGTAAATTATCATCCAAGAAAACTATCTCATCATCTATACTTTCTTCCAATTTTGTCGTGGCACTGATTTTATAGTTGACTTGATGATAACACCTTATGGCTATTTTTAATTAGCTTCTTACCTTGGGATTGCAATGTGTCTCTCCATGCCCCAATGGCCTCAACTACTCCTACCATCACTCCTCTTATTTTCAATCATTTTTTCAGTGTCGCTAGGAGTGTAGGAGCAAGTGGATGTGAATCTATGGACCCCACAAGGTACTCTACATATGTTGTCAACTCACCCACTTGGGCCTTAAGTTCTTCTTTCATTTGTTCATCCTTGTTCATGTAGCCTTGGATAGTTGAAATTACAGCTTAGATTGATTGTTTCTCTTCTTCTCTTGTTTTATGCTCGAGATTGACTTTTTGTATTTGATAATCTTTTGCATGCATGTGCATTTCTTCCTTGTCATATAGCAAAGAGGCAATTTCTACAATCCTAACTCCTTGGGCATTAGTAGTAATAGTGGATAATGTCTTATCTCTTTTGGGCTTCGATGGCTCCTTAAACATATCCACTATAACTTTGAATTCATTAGTTATCGACTTGTACTCCCTCTTTCTTTTGTCAATGGTGGTATTTAACCACAATGGTAGAGATGAGATGTTTGTAGCCTTGTCTTCCTAATCATGGGAAGGAGTAGGTGTCCTTGGTGGAGGACTTGGATTTGGAGGTGGAAAATCAAGTGGAGAAGAAGGCACCCTTGAATGTACTAATTTTTTAGAAGAGGAGGAGCCTAATGGAGGAGTTTTGATTTGAGTTAGAGTCCTCTGTGAAGAGGGAACCTCCTCCTCCTATGAATAAATGTCTTCAATTATGATATCTTCAACCTTCTCTTCTTTCTTTTCAATTTTCTATCCTCTTCTACAACTTATTCATGTTCTTCAATGGCCTACTCCTTTGTTGTAGTATTGGCTTCAATATAATATTTATTTTCCTCTTATTATTGCTCCATTGAAGGTTGTTCTACAATGGATCCCTACTAAACTGCAACAAATTCCTACTAATTTGTTTGTGGCTCTACAACTAGAGCACTTGGTCATATAGGTGGTGGTGGTGTTACACTTGAAATGGGAGGAGAAACTAGAGTTTGTGTTGTAGGAGGAGTTGTAGTAGTTGCAACAATTGAAGTTCTCTATTCTTTTGAGTCCTTTAGTTGTTTGGTCTTATTCTTTTTCCTTACTAGAGGCTCATTTTTTTTGGCTTCCTCTTGCTCCTCATCCCCTTGAACCACTTGATCTCTTGTTGAGTAGATTTCTTCTTTATTTTCTTGGAAGGATCTTTGACATATACTTTTTGAGGCTACTCTATTTTATCTTCTTCTTTTGAAGTTCCTCTCTTAAATATTTCTCCCTTCTTGGAAGGTTCAACCTTCTTGAGAGGTATTATTTCAAACATTTGTTAGGGATTTTGTATCCATATCTTTGTCCTATTCTTTGAACTCATTCCTGTGGATGATTTCAGTCATTTTGTTGCTAACTTCCTCCTTGTTATTAACCAGTTTCCATTAATGGACTAGACTACCTATGTATTCGTGTTTCCATAGTAACTAAGTGCCTCCTTCATGTTTACTTGGTCATATAAGGCATAAATAGGTAGCCCAAAGGCCTCTTCTATGGCCCCAACCCTGATGTCCAAAATACTTTGATATGTAGGTCCAAATACTTTCCTCTTTGTTGCATCATAATACTTTACACAAGTAAGGACTAACTCAGGGGACTATAAGGATATAGGGAATGCTACTACATGGGCATATCCACTTTGGGCCATACATCTAGCTTCTGCTATTTTTTCACCTTTCTTGTTGACTCTTCTGATGAATTCTTTTTCATCCACATGCCCTAAATGTTTGTCTCCAATTTCTATCTATGAAGAGAATATCTTGAAAAGGGGGTGATACCCCTTATATCCATACTACATCTCTTTTTCTAGTGGATTTTCTTGCATGAATTCTACAAAACAACCAAAGAGTCCATTAGATAGTTCAAAAATTGTATAAAAATCATTCATGCAGGTCCAAGAATCAAGAATATTTAATAATAATGCTTGCAAGAATGTTAAATTAAACTCAGATAATGAAATCAAAATAAGGGTAAGAGACAACTTGAAAGCCTAAAGTGATAAGAAAATACACAGTAAGTGGGGATTAGGGTGTCAAGATACTTCCTACATGACTACCAAATATAAAAAGGTCTGAAAGTCCACCTAATGTATTATATTGAGGTTAGTTGAGACTCTAGGAAAACTCATACTCTTTTCCATCTTAGAACAAATAAGTTTGGAAGAAACATTGGAATGACAAGTGTGTGCAAGAAAATGTGAAACACTAAAATGAGATTCAAACTATTAATCCTAAATTTATTCCACCCCTACAAGAAACATCAAGTTAAAGCATAAAAGATTTGCATAAATGGATGAAAACAATAAAAAAGTTCTCACCCACAAGCCCTTTATTGCACCAACAAGGTGGTTGTGCTTAAAGTGGATTTGTGGTTGAGAGAATGTTAGGTGCTCACAGTGGCAGCATAACATTGCATTCAAGAAGTTGATGAAAATGGCTTGGGTGACGTTCGATTTATAGATTTCCATGGAGGAGGATAAATGGCTAGGAATGACTTGGATGATTAGTAGATGAGGATGCTTGAGAGGATTGGGTGCATGAGAGGCCTCCAAGTAGAACCTTATGGTTGGTGCACAAGAAGAGGCCCATGATCCAAGGGATTTGGAAGGCTAAGATTTTCTTGGAGAAAATAGAGGGTGAGGATCCAAAAAGTAGATTTTTTGAGTCATGTGCTTATATTGAGCCATGTGCAAAATTGCCTTGACTAATCATGGTTTGTATTGTGTTTATGATTAGATAGTTAACTAATTATTTTTAGTCAACTAATGATTGGAGGGGGGAAATGGGAATTAAATAAATATGTTATATTTATTTAATTTTTGGAATGGGAACGATGAACTCAATTAAATAAATGAATTTATTTAATTAAGGTTGGACTATAGAAAAGAGATGAAATGATTGATTAAATAAATAAATATAATTTATTTAATTAATTTTAGGGGAATGATTATGGGATGAGACTGGTGACAATGAAAATGAAGTTAGGCAATTTCAAGTTTCCACATTTTTCCCCTCTTTGAATTGGTGTTATATAACATCATTTAAAAGAAAAAGAAAATATAGCACTTTCTGAAGAGGAAGGGGTGACAGGATGCCCTAGTCAGTTGGAAAAATGACATTAATAAGATGGAAGGATTATGCCCCCTCAAGAGGTTAGTCAGGCAAAAGGCATACGAGTGAGCTCTTGAAAAGAGGAATAGAGAGAAAAATGGGATAAAGGAGAGAAAATGAGGAGTAATGGGAGAAGAACGAATGAAAATGGCAAAAAATGGATGAATGGGGTGGAAAAGAGGTGAAAAAGGGTAAAAAATGTAGGTTGGGGGTGAATAAATAGGGGTGAGGGGGGTGAAAACTATTCATTTGCACCCTTAATTCATTGTGATTTCAGAGTATGATAGAGCATAGAGTTGAGCTGATATGGAGTGTGTACTAGTCCATAAGCATTGAGTGGAGAGGGTGCGACTATACAAGAAAGCATTAGGGCTAGGAGCATTGAAATGTAGGAATTTTTTGAATTTTTGATGCATTTATGGCTAGTTTAGGGAGGGAATGGTCCAACACATACATCGAATCATGGTGTTCACCTTTCAACATACATGTAGTATGCTTCATCTTGCACGTAGAATGATTCAGCATGTGTGGGGGTTCTTGTGACACATGCAAAACATTGTAGCGTGTCTGCACATAAAGCAACACATGCATGAGGAAAGAACACTGGTGCATTTTTTATGTGTATGCATACATAAGTGCATCCACCATGGATGTGTGTGTGTTGAGGGATGAGCATGTGTGCTTCATTAATGATCATGTGCATAGTTCGACATATGGGTGACAATTTAGCATGTGCACTTCACTAAAGAGTGTGTATGCTTCACAAATAAGAATGTGTTGGGAGATAGAAGAAAAAGGATATCTGAGATGATGTTGACTTGGATGCAAGAGTAGTTAGGGCCCCTGATGACCTAGGAGAGGCAATCACATGTATTAGGACTAATGGTGAGCCTTGAGAAGATGGAGTGGGGACACTTGGAGCAAGTTGGGCTCTGGTACATAGTCTAGATGTTGGTTGTTTAGGTGCACCAAGAAATACTTACTACATTGGTAGAGCAGTGGAGGAGTAAGACTAGCACCTTCCACCTACCTACGAGAGAGATTGCAGAGACCTTAGAGGAAATCTAGAGTGTCCTACAGATTCTAATCTACGGGAGGTCAGTCTACTACAGGGTGTAGGACCTAGTGGCCACTTTGGAGAGATTATTTAGGCAGAGTGACCTACCTCAAGATATGTTGTCACTAGACTTAGATGTGTGCAAAGGGTGGAGGATCTTCCATTGGTTATGGCATGTTAGAAATATGGAGCCATATAGACTAATTTCGCATAACCCAATAAGAGATTTAATGTGCATCAATAACTAGAAATCCACATGCAAAAGAAATAGACATCATACCATCAATGGTGACACAAGATATACCCTAGGAAAACCCTCATAGAAGGAAAAACTCAGCCTCCAAAAGCATCCATCTCTCATGTATTATTTAGCAATAAAGATTACAATACATATGCAGAGATCAATTCTAAAACATCAAGCTCTCTACTTGCACTCCACGTGAACAAGCATGTAACCATACATCAAATGCCATGCTTCAAACCCTCACAAATGCAACCTACAAGAGATACTCTAAACCCAGCCAAAAGCAACAAGCCCCCACCTCACTCTCTTAACAACAACTACTCATGTGTTTTCTTTTATAGACATAAGCTCTCACAAATACATGTGGTATTGTAATACCATTTTCCCCAAAACCATGTGTCTACAAAACCATTGACCCCCACATTTGATTATTGGTACTAAGTTTTCCCAAATAATCAAATAATTACAAATAAATTAATTAACCCAATGTTATATACAATGATTACAAGTGGCGCTAAATAAATATCTAATGTGGCTAAACACATCACATGATGCACCACAAATAAATATTTATTTTACATAATAAAATAATACCAATGTTATGCAAGGTGTACAACACACCTACTCCAACATTCTCCCACTTGTATACATTGCATAAGGGATCAACATGTAAACTCAAAACATCAAGGGAAACCATCCATGTGTCCAACATGTACCATTTAATGATCCATGTGCTCTAAGATACTTGCAACAATAATCATGGTGTCTACCATCTCAAACAAGAATCCGCTCATCCTCCATCTAGCCAAACCATGAAGAATAAGATCCTCCAAAGAGATGCCACACTAAATTGTCACATAGAAGCAAGAAACCTGCATCAACTGATATCTAAACACAAGCACCAAATCCAATGGTAACAAATAGGCTCAAGTAGCTGACAAGAATCAATCACCATAGCTAGTTTCTAATGCATCAACTAACCATACCTCCAAACCAAGGTATACAAATGATAACAAGTAGACCTTATGCCAACAACATATCCAGTTCAAATCACAATGATAACAAGTCCCTGTATATACTCAACCCTGCATAAAGAAGTCCTCCAAGGTAACAACACAAAGCATGTGATAGAAAAACCTCAAGACCCTCCATACCGCAGCATAATGAGAACATCCAACAAAGGAATCATATACATCCTAAAACTCCCATTGCATGAGTAAATGTCAAATCTGAAAATAGATCACTTGGCATCCAAAAATCCACTAATAGCACGCACATAGAAGATGTGGCTAAATCCTCTATCACATAGTGTCAAAGAACACACACATAGATATGCAAAATCTGCAAACTAAATAGCTGCAACATAACTCTCATCAAGTCCATATCTCTCCCAAATTCTCCACATCATAAGAGAAAGAAGTCAAAGAGACTCAAAATCTCCATACACATCTCAACTCCAATGTCATGTGAACACAACTATCCAAGAAGAAGAATACGACCAATCAAGAGAGAACCTGCAAATCATAACCATGTCCTTCTATCCACACTAATGTGCTATAGCTGTGAAAAGTATGATCTCCTTTACAACCCAAAAACAAGAAGCCTCTGCAACATCCAACAACAAAATGCAAGCCTCTCAAACCAAAAGGTAGATTAAACTCATAACCATCCCAAAGTAGGAATAAGCCCAAAGTCACTAACAATCTCCCTTACACACAATGATCTTATAACAACTCAGGATCAAACATAATGAGATAACTAATCATAACCATGCATCTAATCCTCAAAAAAGTCCTCACAATCATAATCCATAACTCAAGACTCAAGCATGAGAAGATAAGATACAAATAAAGAATGCATTTGAAAATTAGGTGGGCATACCTATCAAATCATTCACTGCCAAGTGGATGAAGAGTGGGAATGAGATTGCTCCTCTAGGATGCACCAAGCCTCAAAAGATCTCTCTAAGAACAATCTCCTCAACATGTTCATGTTGAACTCATGTCCAACCAAGGTGTAGGCTTCTTGGTCTTGCTGCTAAAATCCTCATCAAAGAGTAACTATCTCAACACATGTCTCTAATCCCAAGAGAACTCAAGCCTCACCTAAGTCTCCAAGTATCCATGAGTACCACCATAATCAATCCATGCTAAACTCCAAATGCAAAACTGCACCATCATGAAGCTCCCAAGCACATGACCAATGTACTCAATACCAAGAGAACCATCAAGATCATAGTCAAAGCTCCTACTGCACGTCTGCATAACCTAGGAACATATTATGACATCATGATCTAATGATCTCCTCAAAGGAAGATCACATGCACTAATGCACACATCTTGTCTCAAGAGAACCTGTATCATGTCAACACTCTAACACGTGATCAAGAGTAAACCAAGAAACAATACCAAACATCCTGTAAGCAAGGATCACCTGTCAAAAACTACAAACCATAACCAACACCTCAACCAAAGACTCCAAGAGTCCTCCATGGTACCAAGATGCCAACATATTCAAATCACATGAAGATAACCATATCTTGCCAAAGATCCCACTGAACTATGATACCAAGCTATACATGGCAACAACATAAACATTAAACCATCACTGTCAAAAGCTCCCACTGAAACCTGTAACCAAGCTATCCATGACATCATGATAACCATCTCCTACATGAAGGTCATCCATGGACCCAACACAATCAAAGAATCCACTGTTACGACAACAGCTCCCAAAAGGTCGAGTAAACCATAATCTCCAAACCAAGAAGACGAGCAAAACTTGTAAACCAAACATCAATCCAACAGCACCAAAACTGCACTTGTATAAAAATCATGTCATTCTGAAGTCCCAACCAAACAAGGAACATCCATGACACCATGATCACCACCCAATGTACCTACACAAAACTCCCATCAAGTCTCACACAATTGTACCATATAGTCAACAAACATAGGTCCCATATCATGACTGTATCAGGTAATAACATCTCTCTATATCTCATAGTGACAAGAAAACCAATGCAACATGTGACTAAACCAAGCCACAAATCATAATCTGCATCAACACTGAAACATCTATGGGCACAGACAACGCACATCCAAGTCATAAATGCAATTTGTAAGCATAGACAACCTACAACACTACACAACCTGTAGATCTCACAATGCAACATGGAAACTCAACAATACATGTATAATGTTGTCAACAAAGGATAATCAGGGTTAAACATGTAAGTCTGCAATGACTCAAACACCAAATCATCACATATTTGATTTTCCATCAACTCACAAAAGCACCAAAAGTCAAAGGGACCAAAACAAGCTCAACCTGATACAAACTGAACAAACCTAAGAATATCATCTCCAAACATGCTCTACTGCGTAGTGCTCAAAAATACCTTTCCAACGCCTATAAGAAGTCCAAAATCGGACTCCTTATGCACCTGTTATGCCCGGTCAAATCTCAAAACAAACATTTGGCTTCCAACTGGAAAAAACTGGTCAAAATGGAAAAATTTGGAAAACTCTTTATCACTACTGGGTAGTACACAGAAAGATCTTTCCATCGACTATAAAAAGTTGAAAATCTAACTTCATGGGAAAAAGTTATGTCCCTTGGAAAAAATCTGCCCAATTAGGCTTAAAGGCCAAACTCAGGTGGCTCTCCGATGGCCCTGTGGTGGTGCACTGGTGGCCCACCGACAGTGCCTTGGCAATGCTAGGTGGCAAAGGAGCAGTGGAATTGAAATATCATTAAACATGGTTTAATTTTTTTGGTTTTGAAATGTTTTAAAGTTTTAATAAAAATAAACCCCACCACGGTGGGGCAGGCACTGGGCACCGGCTCCCCATGGGACCAAGGGCCCAGGTTAAGGGGCTAATCCCCACCGGTTGCAGAGTCCACTGCCCAAGGTCCAGCGACTGGTCACTGGCTTGCCAGGCCATGTGTCCTGCATAGGATGTGCAACAAGCGTTGTTGCTGGCATAGGGGGGTACGAACCCCCCAGCTATTAAACTTTTTTTTTTATAAAAAAATTCATTAAATTTTTTCTGCAGACCAAAAAACAAGAATTTTTTTAATTAAAATTAAAACTATGACCGTACTTGTGCCTACGCAGGTTGCGCGTTAGACGGTCATACGGTCGTACCGCAGATTCCATTTAGGGCAAAATAGGGCAAATTTTTTTTGTGTCCAAACATAGTCAAATTTTATGTTTTTCTTTGCCTGTGGGACCTCCTAAATCCAATGGCAGGGTCTATTTTTACCCAGGAGGCTTCCTGCAAAAGATGATCTCCAAAACCCTCCATACAAAGAGCCCAAATAAAAAACCCACATGACAAATTTCCATCAAGCCCTAGATCTGCAACAAACCAAGTCTACAAACAACCTTATGACCCTGTAAATGCCTTCATTCCTTTCTGCAAATCCATGGATTCCACTATACACAAAAAATCCACTCATAGCTAGGGTCATCAAACATGGATTTCCTCCCAAATCATGGCAACAATGCTTTGATACCAAATGTTGGAAATATGTAGCCATATAGACTAATTCTACATAACCCAATAAGAGATTTAATTTGCAACAATAAATAAAAATCCACATGCAAAAGAAATAAACATCATACCATCAATGGTGACACAAGATGTACCCTGGGAAAACCCTCATAGAGGGAAAAACCCAGCCTCCAAAAGCATCCATCTCTCATGTATTATTCAGCAATAAATATTACAATACATATGCAGAGATCACTTCTGAAACATCAAGCTCTCTAACTGCACTCCATGTGAACAAGCATGTAACCATACATCAAACACCATGCTTCAAACCCTCACAAATGCAACCTGCAAGAGATACTCTAAACCCAGCAAAAGGCAACAAGCCCTCACCTCACTCTCTTAACAACAACTACCCATGTGTTTTCTTTTATAGACATAAGCTCACATAAATACAACATGTGGTATTGTAATACCATTTTCCCCAAAACCATTGACCCCCACATTTTATTATTGGTACTACGTTTTCCCAAATAATCAAATAATTACAAATAAATTAATTAACCCAATGTTACATACAATGATTAAAAGTAGCGCCAAATAAATATCCAATGTGGCTAAACACATCACATGATGCACCACAAATAAATATTTTTTTTACATAATAAAATAATACCAATGTTATGCAAGGTGTACAACACACCTACTCGAACATGGCAACACTTGTCAATGGCATCTTGCTACTCGACAAGACTAACTGATTATTTTTGATCGAATTGGTAGGAGTGGTGGGAAACATACTACATTGGGGGAAACAATTTGCATGGGGGCCTTGCATGCTAGCCCAATTATATAGGGACCTACACTTGGTTACATATCAACAAGGTTAGAGCATTGTTTCAATCACACTCTTATAGATATGGGCCCAAGAGAACATAGTCATGCTCGAACCCATTGAAGATAGAGAGAAGAGGATCTCAAGGATCCATCCCAGGGATCCCTATGTGTTTGGATGTGTTAATGGTTGATGGCAGTACTAATGGTTGGGGGATCTAGGCTATTGGAGGAGAGTGTTGGATGTCCTAGAGGTAGTGGTGTGGTGACCTTGGATAGAGTGTGAGGGTTTTGACGAGGACCTAGCATACCTACAATTTGTTCACACACCCTGCTACATCATAGGGTGACATCATCAAGAGGTACATGCATGATAGAGTGTAGTGGTAGTTTGGGTTGCAACAAGGGATTCCAATAGAGGGCCCGCACATGTTTGCGCATGTGACACAGGAGTAGAACAAATGGGGAACCTAGATTGACTCCCAAACTACATATCAGATCTAGAGGCACATGGCACAAATAGCCTAGAATTACAGGGATGATGTTGTGGATGTAGGTGTTATACCCCATTATGTAGTATGGTGGAGACAGTGCATGTTGGTGAGGTTGAATGTGCCCACGCAAGTAGTGATGTAGGAGAGGCTAAGATAGGTAGAAATGAAGGCACAATGATGGGTATGACAAAGGGCCAGAGAGCTAGGTATACCTAGGGCACCTCCAGTGGAAGGGGGTGGTGGCCAACAGGGTGATCAACAATAGGATCCATAGTAGGGGGCACAACAAGGGGTGAAAATGGATAGAGAGGCCACAGTAGGGGCATGATGGAGATGGGAAGGGTCAAGGACCATAAACAAAGGCCATGGATGTGGATGTAAAGAATTTATAGGGCCAGTAGGCCAGGTATAGGAGGAGGTAGATGACCTCTGAGTGAGATTAGCCACAATGTTATCCAAGTGCAATGCTCTGCGAGTGGAGAGAGATATTGTCCAATCAAAGAGACAACCTAGTCACAGAGTATGATGGGATATAAGTGCAGAGAGATAACCTACAAGTAGAGTGAGACTATGATTTTAGCATGAGATGGGCTATAGGTACATATAGATAGAGCACAGTCAGATGTCCAGAGACTAAGATAGAAGAGAGATTAGGCACAACTTCTACTTGGTCTAAAAGGGATGGCACAAGATTTTGCAGAGATGGGTCACACATCTAGAGATGCAATGAGAGTAGATAGCCCCTAGAGATGACATAGGTGCTACACAAGGAAACATACTATATATCACTATGATCACATCATGCTAGTGGATCAAAGGGAGCCCTCGTATGTAGAGAGGATAGCCTTAGGGATAAGTGGGTTAAGTGCTAGGACAATATCAGCAGCCAGATTAGGGTCAGTGGTCATGCCTCTACTAAGACAACCATATCTGTTAGGGTCACATGGGGGAAATGCTAGTGATAGCTAGGCTAGATAGGATATAAATCCATTTTAATGTATTTTGAGATTGATATGTTGTATATATATTTTTGATGTACATATTCATGACACTCTGTAGAGGTTTGATGTACTATGACTTGATTTTTTTATGAGATATGATGAGATGATTATGCTATGGTTTTATGTGTTATGAATATTTATGATTTTATGCATGTGATGGATATTTGGATGATGTAGATTTGATTGATGCGATAGAATAATATTATGGATGCACATGTTTGTGATGATTTGATGATTTATAATGTATGCATGTTATTATGATGTGTTGCATATGATGAGATAATGATACGATGGATTATGTTGTTTTAATTTTATATTATTTGTATGCTATGGGAATGGATAATGTAATTTATTTTGATGTATGTATAACACAAACATGGATGACGATACAATGATAGGGTATGTATATATTTATGATGATGCAAATGGTCTCATGCTTATATATGATGGATATATGATTATGCTTATATAATGATTATGGATAATGCATAGATTAGATGGATAGATTATGTGGAATTGGTTATGAATATATATGATAGCGTATATGATGATTAATATTTTATTCATGGCATAACTATTCAGAAGAAATTGGTGAGTGATTTTAGTTAGAAGAGAATGATGATAATGAATGTTAAGTGAGTAAATAACTAATTAGATAGCTAGCTAACTAACTAATAACTTGCATAATATAAATAATGATTAAAGGATAGGTTGTAAAAAGCATAACAATGGATAGATAACGTGGATGATATGACAAGTGGTTTGGATTGTGAATGCAAGTATTATGTTGACATGTGGTGAGCATTTATTTTGATATAGCATCAAATTTTATGTACCAGGGTATAGAGACAAAGGTGACAATGCATCCCATGCATAAGATAGACTTGCAAGAAAACAATAAACAAAAGGATGCCCCAACACAACACAAGGCATTTGACAACCTTGGTGGGAACTATGAGGGGACAACCAACAAACATGGTCTATAGAAATAATAGACTCATGCCTTGGTGTATACCAATCAAGACACACCATGGTATAAGGATTGTGGCAACCTTGAGGAGGTATAATGTGGGTCAAAAATAAACAAAAATAAAAAATCAACAGTCAATCGATAAATAGGAAGTTACTGATGAGAATGATGATGCCTGATATGGGGAATAATGTATCCCACAAAGACAAAGGATGGAACATGGTTTGGATGATGGCTAAGAGTCAATAGGAATATGTTAATGAGGTTGAATAAATACCTTTGTTTTTTCATTCAAGTTCAATGTTCTAGGTGTGGGATCTACAAGTATAGGCTCATGATGTTGACATACTTTGCAAGTGTACAAAGCTTAGAATTAGGAAGGAGACTCATCCAAGATGTTGAATAGACAATAGGGAGGATGTCAAGAAGCCTTCCAAAGCAAGACATAATCCACTTCCCCCAACGTATGACAAAGTCAATGTATGGCGTGGAATGGATATGGACAATGAGAGACTGAGGCATGAAATGGGATGGAGATGGTAAAAATAAGACCTAAAGGGTAACAAGATCTAGCTATGGACATGGCACCTAGGTGCATTTTTTTACCATGGTACTTGTCCAAGGCACAATGAGAAGTGGTTTTTACTAGAGGATGATTTTTATCTTTGATTCTTTTTTTGTATTTTTTGACTTTTTTTTTAAGATTTTTTTATTGGGATACTCTGCATCTTAGGTTTGGAAACACTTAAGGTGGATGATGTTCATGGGTTCTTCAAGTTCGTGACCATCTAGAGTAGCTAGTTGATAGGAACCTGATCCATATTTAGAAATAATGATATAAGGACCTAGCCAATTAGGCTCAAATTTTCCTTTCTTGTCATAGTCCTAATTAGTGTTCTTCTAATTTTATTTGAGTACAAGATCACCAATCTCAAATTCTTGAGCTCTGATAATCTTATTGTAGTTTTGATGGAGATGACTGATAAGTTGTGAGGTGATTCAAGGTATTGATGCATCACTCATCAAGTAGTTCCAGCTCATGTAGATGGTACTCCTTATCATCAATGAGGTCATACAAAGAGATTTGCAATGATAGTAGTTTGATCTTGACTAGAAAGATAGCTTTGGAGCCAAAGAATAGGGAATACAAGGTGGAACTAGTGGGTGTGCAGATACTAGAGTGGTAAGCCCATAGGGCAAGGTTAAACTGGAGGTGCCAATCATGACCAACATCATTGACAATCTTTTTGATGATTTTGAGTATGGTTTTGTTAAATGCCTCTACTTGATTATTACCTTGAAGTAGTATGCAGTAGACCAACGATGTTAGATGTGGAAGTGCTCACATAGGGTGTAAACGTCATGGTTTTTGAAGGATTTACCATCATCAGTTAGTATGGTGGCAGGGATGCTATAGTAACAAATGATATGGTGGAGGATGAACTTGGAGATTTTTGTATTGATGGTGTAGGTGAGGGGGATATTTTTGACCCATTTAGTGAAGTGATTAGTGGTGGTAATAATGAATTTATGGCCACTAGATGAGGAGGGACTAATCTTGCCAACAAGATTAAGGCCCCATGTGGAAAAGGGACAAGGAGTAGCAATGGGTTGCAAGGCTTGTGATAGTGCATGAATCAGATCCTCATGCTACTAATAGGTTAAACATCTTCTAATATACTGGTAGGCATTTTTTCCATTGTAGACTAGTAATAATCTATTCTTAGGAGCTTCTTTGCTAGGACCATAAGACTAGTGTATGCACAATAGATATCATTGTGAAACTCCTTGAGTGAGAGTATGGCCTCTTCCAAATTTAGACATCATATTAAGGAACCATCAAATCCTCTCCAATATAGGGTATCACCAAGGATAGTGAAATAGGATGTATGTTCTAGGAAGGTTTTTTATTGGTTACAGGAGAGGTTAGGTGGTAAGGTTTGATCATGGAGGTAAGTGTAGATATCATGGTACTAGGGTGAATTGAGACTAAAAATTTTACACATAATCTCAGATTTGGGGATGTCATATGTAGGTACCAGCAATTGTTTGACCAAGAACTTGCAATGCTAGATATCTTGTGGCATATCCAAGAGTGACCCTGTTGACTTTTTCCCAGACTGGATGCTTATTCCCAGATTTCCCTACAAGGTAGCCATCAGTGATCAACAGGATCTCTAGGCCAGGGGGTCAACAGTGTAGGAGATAGACTCTATATTTTATCTCCTCTTCTTCTTCAGGCTCTGCAAGACCTAGGGGGGTATTCCCTACTCAACATCCATGAGGATATGCATGCAAGGCTGGGATGTTGACAGAAAGAAGATGAGTCCTCCTGTAAGTAGACCAAAACTGAAGGATAAGAGCAAAGGGGCTAGCTTTGGGCCTATTTGCAGTTGTAGACAGAGGACTGAGGTTCCTAAACTAACTCTAATGTCCTAATGTTGGTTTTAGATTTTAATTTGGAGTTTAAGTATGGATGCAAAGCTGGATATGGTTATAACACAAAACAAAGCATGATTGGTGCCTATCCAGGGCCTGGAGTCAGTAGACATACACCTGTGAATGATCAGCATGAACAGCTAAAACTGGATTTCAAGGGGATACATGTGATACCTGCCTTACAGGTATCTCCCAATACAGAGTGTTAGGTTATCTCTACTTATGGTATCCCTACTGCAGTATACCCTTCCCAATGTTCAACCTGAAAACAGTTTAATCTACCCCTTGAGTAGAAGTTAAAAGATCAGACAGTCAACATAGGAATTCTATGCTCTAGAATCTAAACATTACCAAACATCCAGATTCAGAAGAAGAATACATGCAATACTGGAGACAGAATTAACACAACACATGCCAAACAGCATTTCTCATATAAGTTTAATCATGAAATCAGTGGGTTCATGCCAAAAACAGACAACAAGAGATACATAAACTCACAGGTAAGCTGTACAGAGCAACCAGATCAGCTTGTTATGCATTACAGAGCCAAAATCATCAACTTTCAACAACAACAAATGAACAACACAGCCTGCTTATAACAGCCAGGTAGGTGTTCAGCAATTAATTACAATGTTGACCAAAAATCTCGCCAGATACACAGTATCATGGAAATGGCGCTCAAACACAACCAGATTGGCGCCCAAACTTGAATGCAGCAGGTAGGGGAGGAGACAGGAAGATTTCTCGAGCCCTGCGCCATCATCCGCTGATGTACATCTTCAGTCGGGTACAGGATCCATCCACGCCATCGCCCATACCTCTGCAACAACCGCCATTAATGGCGCACCAACCCGCGGCCTTGGGAAGATCATCAAATCTGCAATCGCAAACATTTCCCGCCGAGAATCATCATCATGATATTTGAAAATGCAGGATAACAATATCCCACATGCACCCCGCGATGACCTCAATAACACTTTATATACTAGGTCATGAGCATTTATCATGTCGGTGCTTTTGCTCCTGACGACACTAGTATATAACCTCATCATCATCATCCTCCAGCAGCATGATATCCTGTTGTTCGAAATATCACCCTGATGTCATCATGATATTTGAAATATAACCTTCATGATAATCGGCACAACCTGATCCATCGGAGGAACATCCTCCTGCTGAGCTTACAACAAAAGTCTGGCCGATGAACATCCTGATGACGTCATCATCATATCCTGCTGACGTCATCATCATATCTGCCTACTGCGCACCTCCTCATATCCGGATGACGTCATCATCATGTTTGCAAATATCAAGAGGTCTCTTCAAGATGATCAGTGTTAGAAATATGACCCCCGCGGGACCTTGATGACGTCATCATCATATTAACATCATCATGATATTCGGAAGACAACCGGATATTTGGAAATATCCTCCTGATGTTCAAATATCAGGTTGCACTGTAGCTCCTCTATAAGATCGGGGCGATAACTGAATATGATGATGCTGCTTGAAAAGATCACCCCCAGTAGATAATGCGCGAAGCCAGCAGGTGGATATCTCCTTAATATTAGCATCATCATGATGCTCGAACAAACAAACATATATCCGGGTGATATGAAAATATCACCCCCTCCTTCGGAATATCATGATGCAGATAGGCAGAGAAATAGATATCACCCTGATATAAGGATGACGTCAGCATCATCAGGATGAAGAAACAACGAACAAGAAGTGATACAACATCATCAGGATGATATTGACTAAGATCATCCTGACGTTTAAAATATGATGACCCTAGTGAATATCGGGTCGTACTTAGAACTCTTCAACAGCATCATCAGGATGATATTAACCAAGATCACCCGATGACAAAAACATCACCCCGGCGAAATATCATGAAGGCAGAAAATATGATGACCTCCGCAAGCAACAGGATGAAAACTGGAAATATCATGATGATGACGACCCTTAAGAAAAACAAGTTGGGTCGAGCACTTAGAGAATAACCCCTTCAGGATACCGGGGCAACATCATCATGTTTGAGCAAGGTGATAAATGAAAGATCACCGGATACTTTGAAAAATCACCCTCGCAAGCAACTGAGGGCGCACTGTAGCTTATCAGCATCATCAGGATGATATCCAAACATCACCCGATAGTTGAAATATGATGATGACGTTGAAGAACAAGTCGACGAGGAACATGATGATGCAGACCATCATCGAAGAAAAGATGATGATGATGACCTCCTCCTCAGAGAAATATGATGCTGCAGCTGAAAAATGCTGAGGAGGTCCAACACTTAGACAAAATGGGCAAGAAGATGAAAGCTTCAAATGAAGAAACCTCCTGATCATGACAAATCAACCCCTGGTCAAAATGAGTGTCAACAGACCCAATAGTGGCAATGGCATTACCTGCTCTATTGTTGAGGTGAGGTACCTATTCAAACTAGATGTGTGTGAAGTACTACCTCAAGTTGTTGACCATCCATTTGTAGGGGATCAATTTTTCATCTTTCATCTAATACTCATCATTAACCTATTTGATTACAAGCTAAGAATCCCTACAAATAAGGAAATGTTGTACGTTCCATTGCACTATTGTTTTAAGACCTATGAGCAAGGCCTCATATTTTGCAATGTTATTTGTACATGGGAAACCTAATTTTAAATATTTTAGTATGAAATCTCCCTATGGAGTGACAAATAGGATACATGCACTTGATCCATGACTAGTGTAAGAGCCATCAATGTACAATTTCTAGGAAGATGACTCGTTAAGCATGAAGATAGACTCATTTAAAAAGTCCACAACTAACGAGAGATTATTAGTAAGTGTTGCCTCAACCAACTGGTCTACAAAAACCTATCCTTTGACTACTTTTCTATCCACATACTCAATGTTGAATTCACTTAGTAACATAATGCACTTAGCCATACATCCTATGAGAGAAGCCCTAGATAAGAGATACTTGAGTGGGTTTATTTTTGAGATGAGCTTTGTTTTGTGACTAAGCATGTAGTGTCAAATATTTTGTGAGTTAAAGATGACTGGTAGGCATGCTCTTTCCATTGTTGTATGGTTTACCTCATAGCCTACTAATGTTTGACTGATGTAATAAATTGTTTGCTCGTGGTCCTCTTTATAATGTTGTGCTAAAAGTGTTCCTATGGCAATTGGTTTAGTTGATATATAGAGAAATAGGGGCTTATTCATAATTGGAGCCATGAGAACTAGCGTTTAAGTGAGATATTATTTGATTCTATCAAATGCTTGCTGGCAAGATTCATACCATTGAAAGTTGTTCTTTTTGAGGAGATGGGATAATGGTTGGCATTTCTCTGGAAGTTATGTTATAAATCTTCTAATGGCCTGTATCTTACCCTTGAGACTATGAAGCTGATTTAGATTCTTAGGAGGTGGCCTTTTTGTAATTGTTGTGACCTTGATGGTGTCCACCTTTATGCCTCAGTGAGAGAAATTAATCCCAAGAGTTTTCTAGATGTAATGCTAAAGACACACTTCTTGGGATTGAGGTGGACCTTATATTCTCTCAAGTGGTCAAATATATGCTCAAGGATGTGAGGATGCCCCTCTCATGTTTGTGATTTTCCCAAAAGATCATCCACATAGTCTTCCATGATGTTGTGGAGCATGTAATGGAAGATAATGGTCATAGCTCTTTGATAGGTAGCCCCTACATTTTTCAACCCAAATGGCAAAACTTGATAGTATATTGTACTCCAAGGTGTAGTGAAAGCTATTTTATGTTGGTCTTAACGGGTGATACAAACCTGATTGTATCCATAGAATTCATCCATGAGCAAGAGCATTTTGTGACTTCTTGTAAGGTTGATGATTATGTCAATGTTTGGAAGAGGAAAGTCATCCTTGGGATCGTCTTTGTTGAGGTCCCTAAAATCCATGCAAACTCATATTAGGCTTCTTTCTAACTAGAACTATGTTGGATATCCACTCAAGATAGTCGATCAAACATATGAAGCTAACCTCTAAAAGATTATGTAGTTCCCTTTTTACCAAAAGGGTGATTTGTGGATGCATTTTGTGGAGTTTTTTCTTTACCAACTTAGCATCGGGATGGATCATAAGGTGGCAAACCATGAGAGAGGGGTCTAGTCCTAGGATGTTAGCATAGGACCAAACAAAAATGTTAAATACCCTTTGTAAGATAGATGAGATGCTCCATTCTTCTATAGATGTGAGAGATGCAACTATATATGTGATATTTGTTGATGTGTGAAATGATGTGTTATACCACCACTTTGCTAGTAGTATCCATCTGGACTACTATGTTTACTTATCAAAGGAAAAACAATGTAAATATCCTTCCAAACATTTACTCACAATTTTTGTTCAGCCATCTGATTGTGGATGATAAGATGAACTATGTGCTAGTTTTGTACCCCATGCTGCAAATAAGTTTGTCCAAAAGATGTTAGCAAAGATAGGGTCATGATCACTCACTATGATTTTGGGAATGTCATGAAGCTTTTGTACATTTTCCATGAATATTTTTTCCACAACACTAGCATGAAATGGATGAGAGAGTCCACCAACATGTGCATACTTAGTGAATCTATCTACAACCACCAAAAATATATCAAGAATATTTGACTTTGAAAACTTTATAATGAAGTCCATTGCTATTTCCTCCCAACATTGTGTTGGAATTCCTAATGGTTGTAAGAGGCCTAGAGTCTTTATGCAATGCTTGTTGCATAGCTTTTCTGACTATACAAGGTTCCAACAAATGAACATCATGTTTGATTTGGTCATTAAGTCCATTGATGTAGAGTTGTAGCCTCTAATAAGGTGTCACATCTTGAGTCTGAATTGCCAATCTCATATGCTCAACATTATATTCAGCTACAGACCCTATTTATTTTATATTTGTTAGTTGGGTAAAATAGCTTCCCTTCTATGGTTGTTCATAGTGAGCTACTAAGTCATTTGTAAATTCTTTCTAACTAAGAATTTTCCCTTGCTTTTCACTCATCATCCATTGGTACCATTGATAAGGTTTAGATTCTAAATGTAGTGAGGCTATGTTACCAATTGCAATGTTTGTTATATTATGAAGTTGAAAATATTGTTTCATGAGACTTATCCATGAAGTTACATCTATACCATAGAACTTACAGATGTCTATTTGGGTAGGTTTAATTTGGACCTTGAAAAGTTTGTCCTATCCCTTGATTTTGTTTATTAGGGTTGCACCCCCTTGGTGGTTTTTCTAGGGATTTAATTCTGACGACATGTCTTGTTTAAACCTATCTAAACCCTCATTTAAAGATGTTACAAATGGGTCAAATAAATTTAAAATGCACCAACATTTCACATCTTGGTGGAATTATTTTCTTGATTTTAGGTGGTGGACAATAAAGAGAGTCCTTAGATTTAATATTTGTAGAAAAGTCCTCTAATCCTAAAGATGACATGGTTTTTGATGTGTTTGTATTTTGAACTCTAGGTTTTTCTTTATTAAGGGAGTATAGTATCTAGTGTGAGTTGTAACCATAAAATTTTAGAACATGGGCTATGATTGAATTTGATGTTCATCTTTTTGACCACTAAATTATGGACTTTATTTTTTTAATAAAAATTTATAAATAGATAAACCTACCTAATTTTTTAATATCTTTCCAAAAATATAAAAAAATATATTCAAAAATTCAAAAATTGTAGCTTGTAGAGTAGAATAATAAAATATTTTGACCTAACTTTGACCACTAAATTATAAAATCAATTCTATCTCTAATAATAAATTACAAAGAATTGACCCAACCTAATTTTTCAAAAGATTTCCAAAAATTTAATAATATTTAATTTTTTTTGCATTTGCGGCTTGTAGAGCCAATTAATGGAAAAACATAAAATTAAAATTAACTTGTGCAAAAATTATGATAGAAATCTATTTTTTTATCTGAACCTTCATTTATTGCATACCTTAAAACCTAGAAAAAATTAGGTCCAAATTCACAATTGTTTGAAAGTTATGGTGGAAACAAAAATCTTGGCCCAAATTGTAGCTTTGATACCACTTGTTAGGATATTTCTTGGAAATAAATGCAAAAATCATAAAAATAACAAACCACTTCAAGGGGGTGACCTCCAATAATTAGAAAATAATATGTGAATTTAGTATTAGAAGATATATGATGATTTAGGAGAGCTTTCTCTTCCTTATTTATAAGCATAACTACGTAGGGACACACCCCTTCATCCTAATTAAGAGGGCTTAAGGAAGTTACTAAAAATAATAAATGAAGTGTTAAGGTTAGACATGCCACAAGTGCTTAACCTTATTATATTTAGAAGGATAGAATATTACGAACCTAACATCTTCCATTCCTAGGTTTATCTCTTGTGTCTCTTCAATCGAGATAGTAGAACACTCTTGCCATTCTGAAAGTGTTGGGGGTAGGTTGAGTTCCTCATCCATTGACACCTCAGAGAGGTTTTAATCAATAAACATGTCATTTCCTCTTTCTCTTTCTATGTCCAATAACTCCTCAGAGAGGTTTTCACTAGGGGACTTTGATTTTTTTATTTTTTTAACTTTTTTTATTTTTTTGTGACTAAAGAACTCTTCCTACTCCCCAAAATAAGAAACAACATCAAGGTCAATTTCAAACCCTTTTTTGTGATCTCCTATTGGAATACCGTCATGGATCCCTAGGAATTCTATGACTGCCTCATTGTTCCAAAATGTGTTTAAAGACACAGGGTCTCGTTGGTTCCAATCAATGAGGTTAGAGTATTGGAGAGGTAAGTCAATGGTGTAGATGGATGTTTCATGAAAGTGGTTGGTTATATTGAGATCTTCAAAGGAGGTAATGATGGTCCATCTCATAGTGTTGTTAATATTATCAAAGGTTCCTTCCACACTTGCAAAAGTTGCACGGGGTTCATTAGTTTCCTCACTGAGTGGCCTGTATCCTAGCCCATGATGTTGGACATACTGTTGTACCTGAATTGTCTCAAGAAGGCCTTTCTCACGGATGCCAAGGCCCTTACCCTTATAGTTCAAATTTTCACACATGTGTAGTGGTTTAGGGTGACTGTGTTTCAAGTATCTAGGTGCAAACTTTGCTTCATCTTTGTATAGCCAATAGTTGATGGAACCTTGTATCTATTCTTTATCCAAGGAACCTATTGATTTGAAGGTGGTGGACCCACACTGTATGATTTTGGGTGTCTTTTATGTTGGTCATTATTTAGGACGACCATGGGATCGTGGAGATAGAGGCAACTTTACAACATGAAAGGCGTTAGGTAACTCATACTCTCCAAAACCAGTGTTAATGATCTTGACCTTTGTGGATTTGGGTAGATGATGTGGAGCTAAGGGACTCAAGCTTTATGTAGGAGGATGATGCTTAACCTTGTCATGAGTAGTAAAGTTGGTACTAGGGAAATGATTAGCTTTGTGATATGAAGCCTCAATCATCTTACAATATTCAAATGGATGGGAATCAGTAGGAATAGAGACCTCCATGTTGTTATGGGGAAATTTCAAGTATTGGTGATAGGCATATGGAATGGCTTACATAGAATGAGGCCATGGGTGGCCAAGGAGGAGGTTATATGGAAGGTCAAGATCGATAATGTGACATGTGGTTTGTTGCATGATAGGCCCCGCCTAGATGGGAAGGAAAATGGTTCATTTATATTATGTTTCTACATTATCATAGACCTTTATGGTGATGATGTGCGATTCCAAGTCAACTGTGAAGTATCCCAATTTTTTTACAAGCCTCAAAGTACATAGATTCAAGCTAGATACATTATCTAATAGGAATATTTTGACCTTATGTTTGGCAATAAGGACCTTAATGTGGAGAGCTTTGTTATGGGATGGGTCAATGGGAGGCATATCATTTTGACTAAAAGCAAGTTAATAGGATGATGAAAGGTGACCCACAATAGCTTGGAACTAGTCAGGGTTCATTTCATTAGGGACTCATGACTCTTGGTAAGAACATTCCAATATTTCTCTATGAAAATTTGATGTTTCAAGTAGCTCTAAGTTGGAAATATGTGCTGGAATTTTCCCAAGATGCTCTAAGAGGCTATATAAGGTGGCCTCTATGGAGGATGAGGAGGCCCCTTGGACAGTGACCAGTCCACACCTTGTGGTGATGGCATAGTTGGAGGATTTAATCTTGATCCTAGAAAGTCACATGCAAACTTGTTTGATATACCCCACAGCAAAGTCATAGGAAGAGGAGGCTTTCTTGGAGTTAATGTTTTTGGTGTAGTTGTTTTGAGAGTGACCTTGATTAGACATGGATGGTTGGGATTGGTCATGCTTGGGAATGAGATTTTTATATATAACCAATTGTTCGTTCAACGAGGAGGATAAGTTCCCTTCAATTTCAATTTATCCACAGTTGATAACATCTTAGATATATGTTTTGAGTTTCATACACTTGATAGTAGAGTAGCCTTTGATATAGTGGTATTCACAATATTTGTTATTCTTATACCACGTAGGTTTGAGTTTGTTGTCATCAATTGGTTTGGTTGTAGGAAATGCCACCATGTTTGCTTGAACCAATTTTTGAAACATGACCTCCATGGGTTCCCCCAAGGAGGTGTATTTACATTTTGGATTTGAGGGTTGTTTTGATTGTCCTTGAGGAATAGGAATGTTATTAGGTTTTTGGATGGTTTGGACAATTTTAGTTTTTTGTGATGTTTGTGTTGTTTGTACATGTTTTGATTTACTGACCCCAACATTGATGACATTCTTATTTTTCACCTAGAATTTAAGTTTGTTGTTTGTTTGATTATTGTTTGTCTTTTTATAGTTTTGACTAAACCATTTGCAATGAGAGATTTTTTAATGGTTACCCCCTTTCAATTATTTTGTCAAATGTGGAGATGGAATGCCATTTCTTGGTTGAGGTTTGTGATAACTATGTCAACAAGTTGCTTTTTTTCAGGGATTGGCCAAGGGAAGCAACTTGCAAGAATCCTCCACCATTGTAGGAAGGTGGCAAATATTTCTCCATTATGTTGCTTGGAATTATATAGATCTAGCATTGTAAGATCCTGTTCAACATTATAGGAGAAGTGTGCAACAAACTTCTCCATTAGGTCAGCGAACGTAGTGATGGAGCCTAGAGTTAGGTGCATGAACCACTCTAGAGATTGACCTCCCAAACTCTGGGGAAAGAGTCTTAACAAGTACGTGTCACTATATGAGACCTCTTGGAAAGCCATGAAAAAATCCTTGGCATGGTCGTGTGGATCCCCCTCTCCCTTATATTTGTCAAAGTTAGGGATCTCAAAATTTGGGGGAAAGGGTACAACTGTGATAGATTGATCAAAGGGGTAGGGACAAATATCTTTGAATTTGTATTATTTACATTGATTTTTCATCCCACTTTGTAATCCGTTAGGGAATTTTTCATCTCCTTCCACTCTTAGTTAAAGGGGGTCTCAAGGGGTGGATTAGGAGGTTAATATGGAATAGAATCAAAAGGCAAAAGTTGTTGAAAGGTGGAATGAATGGGATTTGAAGATATGAAGGGATGTTGATATGTTGGTTGATGTGATGTGAACTATGACATCGTGGGTTAATAGGAGGTTGTTGGATAGGTTGATAAAGGTTGATAGGTTGATGTGGGTTGTTATTGGTTGGATTGATATGGAATATATGGCGGGATTAGGAATTGAGTTGGAATGGTTTGTTTCGGAATGGAAAGAGGTACAAGTGATTAAATGAGATTTGACATGGGTGGAAATGAGGATTGTGGTGGATTAGAAAGAGTGGGAACATATTGATTAGATGTTCTAGATGGGATTATGATTCTTGGAGGGTGTGATGAAGGTTGATTTGGATGGGGTTGTTGATGTGGATTGGAGGATGACACAATTATGAGGAGATGGAGGGGGAGGCACACGACCACCCACTTGTTGATCAATATGGTAGTTAGTGTGTTCTTGAGTTGATTGTTCAAATAGGTGTCCCCATAGGCTTTCAAATGTGAGTAATGGTGGTGAATCATGATGGATGAGGTTCTCAAGCTTATCCATGTCAAAGTGGCAAAGAAGATTGGCTCTCGCATCAATAAGGTGCTCAAGGAACTCATCCTTGTGGTGTTCTATGAAATGGTCCATCCTTCCTTGGGTTATTTTGTCATTGAGGAAGTATATGGACTGGGGTGAATATTTGGGTGGGTTAACAAGACTTCTAGGTTCACTCACGTTACTGGGATACCCATGAGGTGAGAAAGGACCGACTTGTGAATTATGTCCAAAACTAGATCCTAAAGGGTTCTTGTTGTAGGTATCCATGTTCCTCTTGGCTTGGTATCTAGTTATAGAGGGCATGAAATGATAATGTGATTTGGATAATGTGGAGTTGAATGTGGTTTGTGATTGATGGGGATTGATTGGATTTGAAATTGATTGACTTTGATTATGGTGCTAAGGTTGAAGGATTTGAGTGATATGGTTTGGATGATATTAACTGGTTAATGGATGATGGATAATTTGGATTGGGATCACATTTTAAGTCCATAGGGTGATGATTCAGTTTGAAATGAATGAGGTTGATTTCTATACTTAAAATATAGGCTTATGTTCTTAAGCAAGATTTCGTTGGGGTTAGATTTGATTTTGGATTAAGGTACAAAGACCTTGGATGAGTGATTGATTTATGGGTAACTATACTTAGATAGGAAAGGTTACTAAGAAAGTATTGATTAAGGATGATAACTTGGTTTAAGGTCTTGATCTTTGATTTGGAGTTGGATTTGAATGGATGGAAGTTGGATTAGATTTTATGATTTGGGGGTTAATTTGATTTGGGACTTGATTTTTGATCTTGGTATGTGATTGGAGTTTTGGTTTGGATCAAGGTTCAAAGTCAAAGATGATGTTTTGATTGGATTTATTGTGGATGAATGGGTTTGAATTTGGATTGTGAGGTTTTGGGATTATGGTTGGATTAGGATTGGGGTTTGATTTGGTTTTGATTAATGGATAATGGATGGAGTTAAGGGTTTTCTCTTTGGTTGTGGGTTTTCAAATATTTTGAAGTGGGAGATGGTTTGACTTGGAAAGTGGATGGATTCCACAAAAGGTGGATGTGTGGGATATCTACTTCATGGGTTTGGATGTCTAACGTCTCTCAACCTTTGGCAAAAGGATTTTGTGGTATTTTCAAAGAATTTTTTACCTTGGAATGTTCAAGGTTTGCAAATGTTTGATGTTTTTGGATTCAAAGGGTGCTCATGGGTTTTACACAAAGAAGACACACCAAGCACATGAACAAGCTTATTTTATACAAGTAGGTGCATATACACTTGTAGGCCCACCATTATGCCTTATCTAGTCATGGAATGTAGGGACCATGATGAGGCACTAACTATTTTTATCACTCAAGATTGCACAATGGCATGAGAGGAGAGCATACCCGGCCTACAAACCTAGTTTTAGAGGCACATGGTGAGTAACTTATCATGCTAACTTCTAACCAATGAACTACAAACATATATGATCAATGGTCATGTCTAGGCTTTACAATATGCTAGGGGATGTTCTCAATATACCCAAGGGTACGAGAGGTCGAAGTCTGTGAATGAGAGTCTCATCTATTGGGACCCAAATCGACTGTGCCCAAATTTCACATAAATCCTATGTGTTGCCTCCACCTATGCTAAAAATATTCTTCTAATTGTTATGTTTGCATTCCCATGACTTGCTTGTGTTTGAAAGATTCAAATTTCTAGGTCTTTTACCTTTGTTAGTGGTATCTAGGTTCCTGGGAACCCCTTACGCTCTGACTTCTTGGCTTTAAATAGTTTGTCAGAGCTTCTGGTGGTTTCAAGAACCACTAGAACCCCTGACTTGTTCCATTGTTCCTATTAACTCCCAAAGCACCGACATGCTTCAATTTGATGTTGTGTGTTCAATGTGTTGGTAGTTTTGATGGTGTTAGGAACCATTGGAACCTTTGACTTGGTTCTTGGTGCCTCCTCCACCCTCGACATGTTGAAGAAGAACAAAAGGAGATAATATATGAAGGTAGAAACATGTGTAAGATTAATGTGTTAGTCGTTTTACTTGAAGATGGGTGTCAGAGATTTCCTTGGTATCAAGAACCTACATAACCCTTGATCGAGTTCCCAATGTCAGTGCCCATCCCAAAAAATAGAATGAAATGAATGGCTTGTGAAGAAAAATCAAAAGGCAAGGTAAAGACAAAAGAATTAAGGAAAGACAAATGGGAAGAAAATAAAGAAATGACAAAGTCGAGATGTTAGCGATTTTCATGGTTCTAGGAAACATCAAAACCTCCAATCTTGTTCCTAATCACCTCTTAAGTTCTAACACGCTAAAGAAGAAGGATGAAAAGAAAAGGTCAAGGCTGGAACAAAGGGAATGAAAAGAGAAAAGAATGAAAGAAAGGAACGAGTTCCTAGTGGTCAGTGAATCACCGACAAGCAGGAACAAAGGAAGCATAGAAGATAAAAGGAAGGGAAAGAAGATATCGATGGTTCTAGTGGTTCTTGAAACTGTCAAAACCTTCAACATAGTTCTTGATGGGGCCTTTAATTTCAAAAAAAGTATAAATTGAATATTCTAACACATTTTTAATGTATTTTTGTGATGCCCCAGGTTTAAACATCTACCTACCTCCTAGAGATGCCATTAATTCTTAGAATTTGCATATTGGAGGTAGGTGAGGGTAAATGTTACAAGTAAAGAGGTAGATAAGATGTTAAAAATGTGATTCTCACCCAAACAACAATAGTAAGTGTGATTGATAATTTGAAACAACCGTGAGAACCTAATAAGATACCACAATTACTCTAAATTCCTACTCAAATTCAATTCACCAATGAAACTAAGAAAAATACAAAAAACATGAATTATACCTTGCAAACTGATTTATCCTTTGCATTCCATTGTCTCCTATCTTCTCAAGATCTTGTTGATTATGATATTGCTCTCATAATTGTACTTATTTACTTTTAAAGATGACAATGAGATGAATGGAATTGTGGATTCTAATGCAATGTAACAATCCTACAATGCAAGACTATGCTAATGATAATGATATGAAGCTAATGCCATGATATTGATAATGATTTGATATAAGGATAATTATATGCAACTAAATGATATTATGAAGGTCGATGGTAATGTAACAATGAAGATTATGATATTGATATGCAAATGGGGGGCCAAAGGCACACTTGGATACTTGATGGAAATTTCTGCAACATGTAAGTACTATAGCTCTTGTGATGCAAAATGAAGGTGAGGAACTTGCTTTTATAGGCCAAAGAGGGCTCAAATCCAAGAGTCAAAAGATCCACTGTTGGAGAGTAAGTCTCGTCACATGTACAGTCAAGATCAAAATTGGTTGGGATGAGGGAGATAAAGGTGGAAGATGTTCCTACTACGATGACAAGGTAGAGAAATACATGGAACCATAAGCCACATGTCATGATACTCACAAGGACTAATGAGATAAAGGTAGAAGACCATGAGAAGAACATGGAGGAAGGAGTCTTTGGTTGTTGGAACGTGAGAGGGAATATAGGATTTAGATGACAAGTGTCTTTGACCATGTTTGATGGTTGAGAAGAAATAGGGCACATGTTTGAGAGGATAAATGACTAATTAAATATTAAGAATATTTAATTATTGGAGCAACATGGCGAGGTGTCCAATGACGTGGAGGGTGACATGGATGAGTGATGTGGATTTTAGACATAAGACTTTGTCTTAGAGGAAACAATTAAATAATTTAGGATTATTTAATTAGTGATGACCTTAGAGGAATTTAAGATAATTAATTGTTAGAAGAATATGATGAATGTGAATCACATAAATAAATTAGTATATTTATTTATTGATAGAGGAATAAGAATAAAATAAATATAAAATATTTATTTAATTCATCTCAAGCCATTTTTAGGTGTATACATTTTGCCCCTCTTTGAGACAATGTGTTGTATCACGTTGTTTCAAAGAATAAAAAAAAATTATGAGTATGATACATGCCCCAGTTTGCCCCTAGTACAGGTTTGATGATGGTAGGATGCCCCCTCAGGAGATTGGTCAGGATGAATTTTGCAAAAGGATAATGGACGATCTCACGATGAAGAAGAATGAACAACATGACACGAGGGTGGCAAATTCAGTTGATGGAGAATGAGAAATGGATGAAAAACATAGCATGCATGTGCAAGGTCAAAACACCTCCAGTTAGGATTGATTTAGCTATAAATATGGATGTGGTGTCTCTTTTCTATTCATTTGCACACTTGTCATTTGAAGAGAGATTATAGGGAGCCCTAGAGCATAGCAGAGTAGAGTAGTCAATGAAGATGCAGTAGATTCTGATAGCTAGCCATAGGTTAGAGAGGATCTGTCGATTCAGGCGGCCAGAGGACTACAGACCCTCGGTATGTATGCATTTAATTTCACGCAAAGTGCATTTATTAGGGTCAAAATTTAGGTCAAAAGTCAACATTTTTGCATGTGCAGTAGGATTTTTCCTACGCATTTGATAATGGATGCTACGCATTCATTGAGATTCTGTGCATATGAATGTCGAAACTGCACATTTAAGTTATTTTTGTATCTGATAAACAGTCATGCACATGTATTGTATTCTTGCGTATATGATAATTTGAAACAACTGTAAGAACCTAATAAGATACCACAATTACTCTAAATTCCTACTCAAATTCAATTCACCAATGAAACTAAGAAAAATACACAAAACATGAATTATACCTTGCAAACTAATTTATCCTTTGTGTTCCATTGTCTCCTATCTTCTCAAGATCTTGTTGATTATGATATTGCTCTTAGAATTGTACTTCTTTACTTTTCAAGATGACAATGAGATGAATGGAATTGTGGATTCAATGCAATGTAACAATCCTACAATGCAAGACTATGCTAATGATAACGATATGAAGCTAATGCCATGATATTGATAATGATTTGATATAAGGATAATGATATGCAACTAAATGAAATTATGAAGCTAGATGGTAATGCAACAATGGAGATTATGATATTGATATGCAAATAGGGGGCCAAAGGCACGCTTGGATACTTGATGGAAATTTCTACAGCATGTAAGTACTATAGCTCTTGTGATGCAAAATGAAGGTGAGGAACTTGCTTTTATAGGCCAAAGAGGGCTCAAATCTAAGTGTCAAAAGATCCACGGTTGGAGAATAAGTCTCGTCACATGTACGGTCAAGATCAAAATCGGTTGGGATGAGGGAGATAAAGGTGGAAGATGTTCCTACTACGATGACAAGGTGGAGGAATACATGGAACCATAAGCCACGTGTCATGATACTCATAAGGACCAATGAGATAAAGGTGGAAGACCATGAGAAGAACATGGAGGAAGGAGTCTTTGGTTGTTGGAACGTGAGAGGGAATATAGGATTTAGGAGACAGGTGTCTTTGACCATGTTTGATGGTTGAGAAGAAATAGGGCACATGTTTGAGAGGATAAATGACTAATTAAATATTAAGAATATTTAATTATTGGAGCAACATGGTGAGGTGTCCAATGACATGGAGGGTGACATGGATGAGTGATGTGGATTTTAGATATAAGACTTTGTCTTAGAGGAAACAATTAAATAATTTAGGATTATTTAATTAGTGATGACCTTAGAGGAATTTAAGATAATTAATTGTTAGAAGAATATGGTGAACGTGAATCACATAAGTAAATTAGTATATTTATTTATTGATAGAGGAATAAGAATAAAATAAATATAAAATATTTATTTAATTCATCTCAAGCCATTTTTAGGTGTATACAGTAAGAAATTGCAACACTATAAAGATGTGAATGCAGTTGGTAGCTTGTCCCAGCTACCTCTTGTACCTACATATGATTAATGTCCTTCTTTATGGGTGGGAAATACCTATAACCATGGCCTAATTCAATGTAGATTATGGCAGATTTAGAAGGGGGTATATCTGGGCTTGTTTCTCATTTTTAAGGGATTGGTCTTTCTTGTTTTCCAAGCATTTGAAGGTGCAAAAGGCTTCCTCAGGGGTTTCAAACCATGCCAATCCAATTCTTTGGGAAGGCAAACTAGTTTGTGATGCATATGCAAATTAAAATCATGCAAAGGGTATTTATATCTGAATGTCTCCACGATCATAGGCACATTTTCAGGGAATGATCTTAGTCATAGCCAAGTATTCCTCTTGCCACATTTACTGGCACAAATTTAATGGCATATTTGATAAATGTAACAACATATTCATACATTGCAAGTTTTGGGGAATGGTCATTTATGTGTTATATATGGAGTTGTGTGGTATGGTAATAGATTATTAAGCATGTTTAGCTATTTGATATCCCATCTTTGATGCATTCAGATTTACCCTCATATGTTTTAATGTTGTTGTCTCCCTTTGATAAAATGTGACTCTATAACTCATTGGATAGGCATCAGTCTTGAAAACTAAAGTCAATCATATTCCATAAAACAAAATCTTTCACTCGTAGTGATGAAATAAGTTATAGTTTGTATGCATACCTATGCTTCAGTATTATCACCAGAGAATATCCTTAGCAAGCCTTTCACACATTCAGCCTAGTGAATCACATATGCATACTTGTATCTTGCCCTCATGCAATGATATATTTATTAGCTTAACTAGAGGTTTCATATGCAACTACTTTGTCTTGGTTTGGTGACAATTGTAGGGGCCAAATATACATTAGGTATGGGTACTATGGTTTCAGTCATGTGTATTTAGTAAGTTAAAAACCTATTAAGGGCTACCTCTAAGAACACCCTCTTTAATTAAATCGAGCTTAAAGTGAAGAGGAGATTACCCACTCTTAACAATTGGCCCTTAACCATCTTCAACCTATTGACGAGCCTCTTTCTCACCTTCATGATGACATCCCTAGTCTAAAAGGTGAAGATACACTCCAGGGTTTTGGACCTATGGTTTTGGGACCCATCACAATCTACAAGCATGTGGTTGGGGTGAAGTACCTTACAACTTCACTTTGTCCCTTCAAGTGGACAACAAGGCTGTGCTATACATGATGGTCTTCCTTTGAGGCGAGTCTTTTAATTCTCACCCCCTTTCTATACCCTACTAAAACACATGGTTTGGTTCATCCCCCTCGGTGATGAATTACATGGGCATGCCTTTTCTGTCTGTTTGTCCAATTTGTCTTGTAATGTCTTTGCTAAGGCCTTGGTTTCCATCAGATTTTGTTGTATTTTTTTTGAATTAGCTCTTTCATTATCATGATTCTTTATGCTTTCATCTAACCTTTGCTTCAATTCATTCAGTTCCACCTGTGGTTATTCATTCTCTTTGCTTGTAGATGTAGAGGCAGATTTTTTAATCCTTTCTCTAATTCATTGCTCTTGTTATCTACTACTTTCCTCTTTGCTTTCTCATTTGCTAGGTCTGCCTGTAACTTTTCTATTTGATTATGCAACCTATTTCTATCTCTGTCATGCTTTAACAATGATGTGTACACCACATCCTTGTTCCGTTTTGATACATTGATTTTGTCAACATTTTTCATTCTAGAAAAAATATATTTGGATAGTGCTCACCTCATAGTCAGAGCGTTGCATTTGATTCTCTGATTTATTTTGAACTTTGGGCACAACAAACATGTACTCCATGGTTTATGTATCTAGGTCATATGTAGGCAATACCTTGGTTCTTTTAGGCTTAGAAGTTACAACAAATGTACTCTCTAGCACTTGCTTCTTGTGTCTTTTAGATTTTTCTACTTTCTTGTTAAACTTAGCTTTGTAATCAAAACCTAGGACTGCTGACATAATTGAATGCTTGAATGGCGAAGGAGTAATTGTTTAAGGCTAAGGATTAGCCATTCCTATCCTAGTCACACTTACAATAGGAGGGGTGCCTTCTGGAAATAATTCCATTGAGGTGGAAATGAACAAAGTTGGACTTGGACCTGTCATAATCCTTTTCCTCTTCACAATGCCTTGTTCACTGAGTTTCTGTATAGTATCTTCTACTAGTGGCCTCTTCTGAATATTTTTTTGTTGTAGCACTTGTTGACCACTACTACCCGTACGATCGCCACCAATAGCACTAGATTCTAAACCATCTCCTTTACCAATCAAATGAGTATCTTGAAGTTCTGAAAACCCTTATGATATTGGTTGTACATGTGATTGTATCTAACTCAAACTGTCAGGATTTTCATTTGAAGCTACAACAAATTCAACTATACTATATGTCATTGTATGCCTTTGGGCTTGCTTATCAACTAAAGTTCCAATGCCTTGAAAATCATGAGGTCTTCTAGTGTCTACCCATGTTACCACCCAAGTGTTGCCTTGTTCATTAGTCCCCAAATCACCACCTTCATAACTTAATTTTTCCATTATGGTTGCCCTTTAAGTATATGTTTCTTTTATGGTATCACTTAAACTAGGTTTGTATACATAGACTTTAGTGGGATCCAAGGGTTGATTTTTCCTATCAGTATCATCATCAGATTCATGATTAGGTGCTTTAGAGATGTTATGTAAGAAAATGTCCCTTTGGGGGCTTTTCCCTCTTAAGGTTTAGCTCCCGGGTCCTTAGAATGCATTTAGAGCATCTTGCATGTTAATTTGGACTTCCAATGAGAAAACCGTTGGGTCTTGTGGCAAATAGGACCTAGGGGGGTATTTTGATTATCACAGAATAGAAATGAGGGTGTGGACTTGGGGGCTAGTGCCCTAGTCCTATCCTATTTTGGGCCTACCCTAAATTTAAATGTCAGTTTAGTGACCGTTATTTAGGTCCTTTGCCGACATATCAAGTCTGAATTACGAAATTCTTAGCAGGAATCTTTGTAGTTGTATATATAAGCATGTTTAGTGATTCATTTGCAAAGTAGAAGATGTTTATGATTGAGAGCTATTGGCATACTTGTGATTTTCATGACATTCATTGTGTTGTAGAGCAAAGCATTGTTGTTGTGTTTGTATTTGCAGGTTGAATTACATCTTCTCCTCATGGCATGAAGAGCATCTTCCTTCCATGAGAGCTTCATCATCAAGGTGACATCTATTGTGTTTGTTCATCATCTATCATTATGTTTTTGCCTCTATCCCACAGGGATACACACTCTAATCTAACAATGGTGTTCGAAAGACTTGAATGTCTCTCCGGGGCTTGACTGAGGCAAGCCTCTAAACACCACAACCCCTTCCCACACTCCTTGTGATTGCAGGTTACAGGTGTCGCATCTGGAAGAAGTGAAGTTGTAGGGAAGGTTGGAAGATAGTGAGGATTCAGGATCTGAGAAGAAGCAGACATTATTCAACATTTTGGGACAAGGGCACTAGTGGTAGTGTCCTCTGCATTTGAATCTATCAAAATGAAAGTTACAGTGAAGATCAGTGCTAGAAGGAGATCAGGATTCCACAAAGAAAAAGGTACCTTAGACTTGGACGTTAGTGGAGGTGTCCCTGAATTTTTTGCCTCCTGAACTTTGAAAAATAGTGAGTTAAGGTTCTCTGCCCTTCACCTTGTCTTAAGAGCATTTGACGTAATTCATCAATTTACTTGTTGTTTTGCTTAAATTAGGGTTTCAAGAGCATTAAAAGCATTAGATAGAGACTTTGTTTGACAACATCTGAGTTTCTGCAGCTTCCCTTGTGGCAGCCCAATCTGATAGGTGATTGCTCCCACTTAGTGGAGAATCAACTCGGTTGATATTCCCTTGGAATGTTTGGTGTGAAAGGAGGATTACACATAAAACCATAAAACCCTCAACCCTCTTTTTAACACTAAACAAGAGGGATTCTCTATATTCCACAATTTGTTAAACTCTTCATCTTCTGGGATCTCCTCAAAATTTGCAGTAGTTTTTGGATCACCTAGATCCTTCCTCATAGACCAAAAGACATTTGATTTTCATTGTGTCCACATTTCCTCCATACAAGCTTTCCTAAGAGACTCTGGTATTTTTAAAACTAGATGGTTGATCAAGTCTTTATAAAAATTATTGTAACTCCTCATTGGCAACTGTTATGCTCTTTGTGGCTGCAATGCCATTATTTATGTTGATAATTGTTCAAAATAAATACCTTTCTCAGCAACAGTTTCCTCCATTACTTTTTTCACCTCATCCCAAGAATTCTTATTTTTCAATATTTCTAGGAGGGGTTTACTTTGATGTTGAATTCTACTTCTAGCGTTCTTATTGGCTAGAAGCCTTGCTTTAATCACGTCACATGGGTCATATTGCCATTGAGAGTCAACATCAAATTTAAAAATTTGTTAAATTTGGTGTGCCACAATGAATTCTTTTCTCTCAAATGTGAACTCTCCACATGAAAAAGGTAAGGAAGGAAATATGCTCTTCTTTTGCTGACTTGAAAAGTACAATTGATCTGTACTGTCCATCTATCGTATGTGTTCCAATGCAAAAACTCTCTCTGTCACATGTATTGGAAGTTTGTGGGGCTCTACTCCTGATCCATAAAATCTGAGCACAATATATTCCTCCATGAAGTACCAGTCAATTAATTGTATTTTTGTTCCCAGTTGAATGGAATCTCTACAAGTCTTAGGCAATCTAGACATTGGAGTACTTGTAATTGCATAATACAGTGGAGCCAAAAAGTAGTCCACAAAATGATTGTAGTTCCTTCAAGCATCATGCATCCTTATCTTATGGGTTCAATTATGTAGTGGAAGTACTCCTTTCGCCCCATCATTTACAAAGGGCTGAATCTGAAGCTTGTTGGCCACAAATGTTCCACTAAACTTCACTAGAAATAAATGGCGCAAGTAGGTTGTGAACCTAAAGGTATTAGTGTTGGAACTGGAAGTGGAACCTCCTTTAATCATTAAAAATTGTTTCTACATAGATTCTGCAATGCGCTCTACAAATCCATATTTAATAGGGGGAATAACATAATGGATATTGTATACCATTTCAAGGAGGGTTGCATCCACTTTACTATTACTATCCAATCCAAGGCAAAATGCTAGCATGGAAATAGTATCCTAAACCCATGGCTTAAAATTTTCAATTTTATAAGGAGGCTTCTGATTATCCTTGGGTACGGAACCATCCATTGTTATTTTTCTAAGAAAAAAAACTTTGGAATTTAGAGGGGCTACTTCATAATCACTAGCTAACTTTTCTAGGTCAATGTGGATGTTTCCAAAATCTCTGACTGCAAACCCCAATAGTCTATTGATTTCTGCTGCAGTAATGGTTAACATTTCATTCTGTCTATCTTTATTAACAATTTCTTTTCTTATTTCATCATAATTCTAGGCACAAACCATGATAAATTCTAGGCAAGGAAAAACCTTAGGGAGCATCAAGCATCCCAATCCAACCACCCACAATGCAGTAATACTATTAAATGGTAATGTCTTTTTTGGGTTAGCTTGCATTTGCATTACAATGTTATTCTCACATGAAAATCCAAGTTCTGAGGTAAGCCTACCAAAGATTACAAGATCATAAATATCATGGTATTCATCAGTGAAACCTGGGGTTTTAAGCAGTCTGACATAGTTTATTTTGTGCATTGTTTTGCCTTTCCCAATCAGTGGTGTGGTAGGGGTGGTAGACATGTTTGTAAACCCTCAACCCTAAACCCCAAGATTCAAAAAATTTAAACTGAAGGCTTATAAATTAATTTGAATTTGAAGGAATGTAGGATTTTTATATTTATGATCCTAGACATGAGTGTCCTCCTTTGAGGAGAGTCTTTCGATTGTCACCCCCTTTCTAAACCCTATTTGGGTCATCCCCCTCGGTGATGAAATACATGGTCATGCCTTTTGTGTCTGTTTGTCCAATTTATCTTGTAATTTCTTTGCTAAGGCCTTGGTTTCCATCAGCTTTTGTTGTAATTTTTATGAATTGGCTCTTTCATTATCATAATTCTTTTTACTTTCATCTAACCTTTGCTTCAATTCATTTAGTTCCACCTCTATCTGTTCATTCTCTTTGCTTGTGAATGTAGAGGCAAATTTTTTAATCCTTTTCTGTAATTCATTGCTCTTGTTATCTGTTGCTTTCCTCTTTGCTTTCTCATTTGCTAGGTCTGCCTGTTACTTTTCTATTTGATTTTGCAACCCATTTCTATCTCTCTCTTGCTTTAGCAATGATATGTACACCACATCCTTGTTCCTTTTTGATACATTAATTTTGTTAGCATTTTTCATTCCAGAAAAATCTATTTGGACAGTGCTCACCTGATAGTCAGAGCGTTGCATCTGATTCTCTAATTTATTTTGAACTTTGGGCACAACAAACATGTACTCCATGGTTTCTGTATCTGGGTCATATGTAGGCAATACGTTGGTTCTTGTAAGCTCAGAAGTTACAACAGATGTACTCTCTTGCACTTGCTTCTTGTGTCTTTTAGAGTTTTTTGCTTTCTTGTTAAACTTAGCTTTGTAATCAAAACCTGGGACTGCTGACATAATCGAATGCTTGAATGGTGAAGGAGTAATTGTTTGAGGCTAAGGATTATCCATTCCTATCCTAGTCACACTAACAAAAGGAGGGGTGCCTTCTGGAAATAATTCTATTGAGGTGGAAATAGAGGAAGTTGGACTTGGACCTATCATAATCTTTTTCCTCTTCACAATGCCATGCTCACTAAGTTTTTGTATAATATATTCTACAAGTGGCCTCTTTTGAGTATTTTGTTGTTGTAGCACTTGTTGACCACTACTACCTGTACAATCACCACCAGTAGCACTAGATTCTATACCATCTTCTTTACCAATCAAATGAGTATCTTGAAGTTCTAAAAACCCTTATGGTATTGGTTGTACTTGTAATTGTATCTAACTCAAACTGTCAGGATTTTCATTTGAAGTTGCAGAAAATTCAACTGTACTATTTGTCATTGTATGCCTTTGGGTTTGCTTATCAACTAAAGTTCCAACGCCTCGAAAATCATGAGGTCTTCTAGTGTCTACCTGTGTTACCACCCAAGTGCTTCCTTGTTCATTGGTCCCCAAATCACCACCTTCATAACCTAATTTTTCCATTATGGTTGCACCTAAAGTATATGTTTCTTTTATGGTGTCACTTAAACCAAGTTTGTATACATAGACTTTAGTGGGATCCAAGGGTTGATTTTTCCTATCAGTATCATCATCAGATTCATGATTAGGTGCTTCATAGGGATGCTCTATATTCTATAATTTGTTAAACTCTTCATCTTCTAAGATCTCCTCAAAATTTGTAGTAGTTTTTGGATCACCTAGATCCTTCCTCATAGACCAAAATACATTTATTTTTTATTGTGTCCACATTTCTTTTGTACAAGCTTTCCTGAGAGTCTTTGATATTTTTTTAAACGAGATGGTTGATCAACTCTTTTATAAAAATTGTTGTAACTCCTCATTGGCAACTATTCTTCTCTTTGTGGCTACAATGCCATTATTTTTGCTGATAATTGTTCAAAAGAAATACCTTTCTTAGCAGTAGTTTCCTCCATTACTTTTTTTCACCTCATCCCAAGAATTCTTGTTTTTCAATATTTCTAGCAGGGGTTTACTTTGATGTTGAATTCTACTTCTATTGTTCTTATTGGTTAGAAGCCTTGCTTTAATCACATCACATGGGTCATATTGCCATTGAGAGTCAATATCAGATTTAAAAATTTGTAAAATTTGGTGTGCCACAGTGAATTCTTTTCTCTTGAATGTGAACCCTCCACATGAAAATGGTAAGGAAGGAAATATGCTCTTCTTTTGCTGACTAACAAAGTACAGTTGATCTATATTGTTCATTTACCATATGTATTCCAATGTAAAAACCCGCTCTGTCACATGTATTGGAAGTTTGTGGGGCTCTATTCCTAATCCATAAAATCTAAGCACAATATATTCTTCCATGAAGTATCAGTCAGCTAATTGTATTTTTGTTCCTAGTTGAATGAAATCTCTACAAGACTCAAGCAATCTAGGCATTGGAGTACTTGTGATTGCATAATACAGTGGAGCCAAAAGTAGTCCACAAAATGATTGTAGTTCCTTCAAGCATCATGTATCCTTATCTTATGGGTTTAATCATGTAGTGGAAGTGCTCCTTTCACCCCATCATTTATGAAGGGTTGAATCTGAAGCTTGTTGGCCACAAATGTTCCACTAAACTACACTAGAAATAAATGGCACAAGTAGGTCGTGAATCTAAAGGTCTTAGTGTTGGAACTGGAAGTGGAACCTCCTTTAATCATTAAAATTTGTTTCTTCATAGATTCTGCAATGTGCTCTACAAATCCATATTTAATAGGGGGAATAACATAATGGATATTGTATACCATTTCAAGGAGGGTTGCATCCACTTTACTATTACTATCCAATCCAAGGCAAAATGCTAGCATTGAAATATTGTCATGAACCCATGGTTTAAAAATTTCAATTTTATAAGGAGGCTTCTAATTATCTTTAGGTATGGAACTATCCATTGTTATTTTTCTAAGAAAAAAAACTTTAGAATTTAGAGGGACTGCTTCATAATCACTAGCTAACTTTTCTAGGTTAATGTGGACATTTCCAAAATCTCTGACTGTAAACCCCAATAGTCTGCTAATTATTGCTGTAGTAATGGTTAACATTTCATTATGGCTATCTTTATTAACAATTGCTTTTCTTTTTTCATCATAATTCTAGGCACAAACCATGATAAATTCTGGGCAAGGAAAAACCTTAGGGAGCATCAGGCATCCCTATCCAACCACCCACGGTGAAGTGATACTACTAAATGGTAATGTCTTTTATGGGTTAGCTTGCATTTGCATTACAACGTTACTCTCACATGAAAATTTAAGTTCTGAGGTAAGCCTACTAAAGATTATAGGATCATAAATATCATGGTATTCATTAGTGAAACCTGGGGTTTTAAGCAGTTTGACGTAGTTTATTTTGTGCATTGTTTTGCCTTTCCCAATTAGTGGTGTGGTAGTGGTGGTAGAAATGTTTGTAAACCCTCAAACCTAAACCCCAAGATTCAAAAAAATTAAACTTAAGGCTTATAAATTAATTTGAATTTGAAGGAATGTAGGATTTTTATATTTCACATGACACATACCTGGAATTTGAAAAGATGACTCAACCTATTGCATTGCAATCTCCCTGACCCTCTAGGATCTTGCTTCCATAATCTCACTTAGAAGTTTCAACTTCAATTGCCTTTGTACAATACTATGATTTAAGTTTTTAACTTCTTAATTTTCTTCTTATTCTCAAACAAGTGCTAAGTGCCAAGTAAAGACAGTGAAACATGTTACATTCTATTCTTATAAAATCTATTCTATTCTCGTGGAAGTTAAAATTTATTATATTCTATTTTATTCTTCAGTACAAGTTTGTACTCCCATTTCAAATGAGTTATGAAATTTAAGGATGGCCTACAAGTCTGCAACCTAAATTAATACAGCACATATGTTGAGTGGTGGCATTAGATTTAGAATTAAGGTTAGATCAGCTCATGGCTTTGGATCAACAGATATCGCACGTCGAGACTCCATTGCGAGCTTTCCCCAACATAAAACTCTTTGAGGCTGCATAATACAATACACCATTGGATCTGCTTTGGCCAACTAAATTAGAACATCATCGTTGATCTTAACCTCTTCAATCACACAAATTTCACATCGCACCATCACAGCCCCAGAACCGGGGGTAGGGTTGTAATAATAATAGGTTAGATATTTTATTATAATATATTATATAATAATTATAATCATATATTATATATTATATTATTCAACTGTTGATCTCTGTTAATCTAACGACTATAGGTTGATTTTGGAGGTTTGAGTTTGCAAGTCTAGTGCTTCAGATATTTCACTTTGGAATTCAACTACGGTCGTCTGTCAAAACATTCATCGAATAGTGAAACATCGCACTAATGTACAAAGCTCCCTTTATATAAGGTCAGGCCCACTTTGATGACTCATTTAATAATAGTAAAATCAATGGCGGTGTTTTAATTTGTTATATCAAGAGCGATCCAACGGTGAGCACATCGCACATGCTTCTAGATAGCGGCAAGTGTTGAGGTTGCAACGATGTGATATGGTGACACTTATCCATTCCAAGGAAGTAAGATTGATGGTGGTGTTTTAAGGTGCTTGACTAATAAAGATCTTACAGTCCAGCACGCCGCGTAGCTTCAAAATGTTTGTCCTTTGTTCAAGGTTGCAATATGGCCATGGCATGCAATGACCATTGATTCAATGACCAAGGTCCGGTCTTGATCGAACGGTTGATATTCAAAAGAAGTGATTGTTCATGTCATGTGAATGTAGGCTACCCAGTTGTGTTTAATTAAGCAATTAATGAGGTGATGATAGGAAATAAATAAATTCCATCCTCCATTTTGAAGTCCATGATGCAATTTTGAGCGTACTGAAGACTTATGCAAGTTGAAGCAAGTTTTGACTAAGTAGCTAGTGATTGCAACTGTAAAGTTGTTAGAGCTATTAAGCCCTCACCCCCCTTTTTTCCTTGTATCCTATCTTTTTTCCTGTAATCATGAGTCGGAGGTCCGACCGTGGGGGTAAAATCAATATGGATTTATCCCAAGATCTTATAAACCAGCTCCTGGGATCTTCTAAAAAATGTAAACATGCCCAGGGTACTAAGAATTGACAGATATGTTTCAATATTTTCAACAATACATTAAGGATGCAATTCTACCAATAGGAGGGTGGGAGCTATTTGATTTTGGATACAACCATCATGCCTTGGAAAAACCCATTTCACACATTTGGGAATTGGATTTAGGGAAATCAGTTGTCCCCAATGTATTTGTAAATGTGGACCTTGTTTGAGAAATTAGCCAAAGTTACAATTCAAACACTCGGGTGCTATCAAATTATAAGGGTGATAAACTTTTCCATCTAAACAAAGAATTGATAATTGAAGTGTTTGGTCTGAACCACCTGGCCCATGAAAGAATTGATGTTGAGGAGCTAAAGAAGGAATACAATAGAAATGGGTAGCCTTATAGAATATACAAGTTACCTCTTCACAGGCCAAGAAGCATGGGCAAGCATTTGAAAATATCTGACCATGAAATAGAACCTTTAAGCATTGACATGTTTGAAGACTACTTTGTGAAGACTTAATTTGCCCTCTATCAAGTTTTGGGGATTGATTATAATCCCCTGATACCAAATCATTTATTGGTCATGATTGTTGATATACAAGATAAATACTACTATAGAAGGTTTGATTATGCTACATTTCTGGTTGAACAAATCCATAAGGAATTGGTAGGATGCAAACAGGAAGGTCATGCCCCCACATTTTCTAGGTATTCCTTGTTATGCCATATTTTATTGCACTATGGGAGAAGATTCTGGGGCAGTGAATTGTAGATCCAACATCAAACCAAGGATGAAGAGTCTATGCCAATTCATGGCAAAGTTCACTTATGGGACTCATTTTGCAACAATGCAAATTACTTGGTGTTTGAGGAACATTTTGCACAAAGGGTGTGGGGACTATTAGGACAGGAGAGGCCTAGAATGTTGTAAGTATGTGCCTAATCGGTGTTGTCATTGATGTCAACATATTTGTGTTGTCATTGGTGTCAACTGAGCTCTTACTTTGTTGAGGATATTGAGAAAATTACCCCCTCTGGTGATAACAATGTGTTGCAGTAGAAACAGTGCATTACATGCAGAAGAACAGTCCAGAAGAATGCTCTGCATTTCCTATAGAATAAATATCTTTGTTTGCAGATTGGAAGTCATTTAGGAGCTTGTCTAAAGATGTTTTATTCTGAGTTTGAGCCTCCGGTATGAAGAATTGAGTGAGTTATGTTCACCAGAGTGAAAACAACTTTTTCTGTGTGTTTGGTGGTGACAGGGAGAAAGTGTTTTGCTCCGCATTCCTCCGCATTGAAGTATTTTGGTCTGCGGTTTTGGAATTAAGTTTGTGATGATGTTAAGTGCCTTCAATTGCAATGGTTCATGATTTGGTGGTCTGCAAGCTATCTTTTACTTATGATAGTGGTTGACAGTGTTGTTCTTATGCTCTGGTTTGAAGAATCCTACTAATAGAGTGGTTAGAGATCGTGCGGTTGTTCCTGGTGATTATAATGTGCTTGTGGATGTCTCCTGATCATGCTCCTACATTTGGATTGGTCTGCGAGGTGTAATTCAGATCGTGCATGAAGTGTGTTCTTGAATACTTGTGTTCATATCAGTTTTGGCCGACCTAGTTGAATCCATCATCTGCGGAGATGCATCAAAGATTGTGATAGCGTGTTGTACCGTGGAAGATTGTATTTGAGTCCTAGCTAAGGCATGGTGTGATCTGCATACATTCTTACATCTTTTCCTTAGCTAAATTTGTATTAGGTCCAAACCTATTTTATGTATGTTTGTAATGCTGACCTTAGTTATTATTCCAACGGTTGATGATTGTAATGCCAACCTTGATTATCATTCCAAGGTTGATGTAGTGTATAAATACTTGTAATTGAGTCGTGAAAATGTATCCAAGTGCGAAGATGTGAAGATAGAAGTGAAGTAAAGTAGCAGAGTAGAGCAGAGGTGTTTGTGCTTCAATGGAACTAAACCTTGGCATGAAGTAGATGTTGTTATCTCAGTTCAACCCTTTGGTAGTGAGCCTTCTTTTGGCAGTGAGCCACCCTTTGGTAGTGAGCCATCCATAGGCAGTGAGCCTTTGTTTGCAGTGAGCAATTTGGGCAGTGAGCCTCTATTTTTTGGTATTGATATAACTTATATATTTCTATGGGCTAACACCCACCGTGGTTTTTCCCTTTTAGGGTTTTCTAAGTAAAAATCTGGTGTCTCCTATGTTGTTTATGCTTTTGTGTTGAGCTTCTCATTTGATGATTTCATGGTTGTATCTGAATATAAGTAATTGATAAGTTGATGATAATATTTGGTTAAAAGTTTTAGGACAACTGATTCACCCCCCTCTCAGTTGTCTGGTGCAGTTCAATAATTGGTATCAAAGCCAAGTTCCTCTGAAGAAAGCCTAACAACTTGAGGAAGATCTAGGATGTCTTATAAGAATGAAGCTCCGCATTTTGATGGGACAAATTATGCTCTTTGGAAGGTACGAATGAAAAAGTCATCTTCTTTGTCTTGGTTATGGAGTATGGAAAGTTGCAGAAACAAAATACACCATGCCTCCAAATGGTTTGACAACTGAAGATGAAATCAAAGAATATGAGGTGGATGTCAAAGCAAAGGATGCTTTGTTAAGTTCCTTAAATGACTCAGTGTTGACAAAAGTTGTGGTCCTTGAAACTGCAAATGAGGTATGGGAGAAGCTAAAAATCTGTATGAAGGAGATGATTTTGTAAAAGAAGCCAAGTTGAAAAGTCTGAAAGTGAAATATGAGGGTCTAAAGATGAATGAAGATGAAAACATAACAGCCTTTATGCAAAGAGTTAATGAACTTGTCACTGTAATAAAGGGTATGGGAGGAACTCTCGGTGATAAGGAAGTTGTGATGAAAATTCTCAGATCACTACCAAAGTCATATGGTCACAAGGTAGCTGCAATTGAAGAATTCATGACTGTGAAGACTATTAACAGAGATCAGTTACTTGGAAAGCTTACAGCCTTTGAGATGAGAGAATTTGGTGATGCCTTGCCTAAAGTTGAATCAACTTTTAAAGCCAGTACTTCAGCAAAGATCTCGAGAGCTGATAAATACAAGGTGGATGATGACTTTGATGAAATTGAAGCTAACTTTGTTGACAGGCTTCAAAGAGGTTCCGGTAAGTTCAAAGGTAAATTACCTTTCAAATGTTTCTCTATAGTAAAGTAGGTCATTATGCTTCCAGATGTCCTGAAAGAATTGAAAGAAATAAGAAGAAACATGAGAGCAGGTCTAGAGTTCCAAAGAAATGCTACTATGTCAGAGATTTTGATGATGAATGAGTGACTGATGATGAATCTGATGATGCTAATACTAGTGCAAATGAATGCATGTTTATTGCTATTAAAGAAGATCATGTGTCTACTAATTCTGCTAGTTGTGTGAAGGATGAAAAACCAGTAGAAGAAAGTGCTTTGGCTGTTCAGGTTGAGAAAGATAAGGATGAATGGATTATTGATAGTGGATGCTCACATCACATGACCGGTGACAATAGTAAGTTTGTATGTTTGGAAAAGTATGATCGAGGACTGGTTAGATTTGGATAATGCAGCTGGTAAGATTTGTGGAAAAGGATCTATTTCATTTGATGGAAAGCATAATACTGACAATGTTCTATATGTGAAGGGTTTGAAGCATAATCTTTTGAGTGTTGGTCTGATGTGTGACAAAGGATATGATCTAAGATTCAAAGATAATGGGTGCAAGATCATGGAGAGCTCCAGAACTATGATTGCTACCGAAAAGAAAACAAAAGGCAATATCTATCAATTGAGAGGAACTAATGATTATTGTTTATTGGCTCAAGTAGATGAAAGTTGGCTGTGGCATAGAAGGATGTATCATATAAACTTTGATATTCTAGTCAAGATAAGCTCAAGTCAGGATGTGAGAGATTTACCAAAACTTGTGAAACCCTCCAACTCAATTTGTAAGGAATGTCAGTTGGGAAAGCAGACAAGAATAAGCTTCAAGAACAAAGAGCAATTCTCTGTCAGTTTGCTGGATCTAGTGCATACAGATCTCTGTGGTCCTACAAGGGTGAGAAGTCTACAAGGTGACAGGTACTTCATGTTGCTTATTGATGATTATTCTAGAATGACTTGGGTTACTTTTCTAAGAGATAAATCATAAGCCCTAGAGAAGTTCAAATCTTTCAAGGCAATGGTTGAAAATGAAATAGATTTGAGGATGAAATGCTTGAGGTCTGATAGAGGAGGCAAGTTCACATCAAATGAATTCAACATTTTCTGTGAAGAGCATGGGATAAAGAGACACCTGTCTACACCTAGAACTCCTCAGCAGAATGGAGTTATGGAAAGGAAGAATAGGACAGTTTAGGAGGATGCTAGGACAATGATGAAGGAAGAAGGTCTGCCGAAAGTCTTTTGGAAAGAAGCTATTCACACTGTTGTCTACATTTAAAATAGAGTTCAAGTGAAAGGTAATGGTACTAAAACTCCCTATGAATTATGGTACAGAAGAATTCCCACAATAAAATTTTTCAAAATCTTTGGAAGCAAATGTTATATTAGGAGAGATGAAGATCTAGGAAAGTTTGATGCAAGGTGTGATGAAGGAATCTTTCTTGGTTACTCTACCAAGAGTAAGGCCTACCCATGCTACAACAAAAGGCTCAAAAAGATTGTTGAGAGTACAAATGTGAAGGTAGATGAAGTCAAGGAAAGAATATCAGAACTGAGTTGTTATGAACTAGATGAACCTGTGACTACAGTAATTGAAGAGAAAGACAAGCAAGCAGACAGTCAGGATGAAGAAGAGGCTCCAGAAAGTGTTTTCAAGACTCCCAGGTATGTAAGGATCAATCATTCTAAAGATCAATTATAGCTGACAAGAGCAAAGGTGTGCTAACAAGAAGAAGAACTACAGAGGAACAAGTCAATTACTGTTTGCTTTCAAAGATTGAACCAAAAACTGTAAATGAGGCATGCAATGATGAGAATTGGGTAAAGGCAATGGGGGAAGAACTATTGCAGATAGAGAAGTATGAAACTTGGGAATTAGTTCCTAGACCTGCTGACAAAAATGTTATTGGAACAAAATGGGTCTTTAGGAATAAGTTGAATGAAAATGGAGAAGTTGTAAGGAATAAAGCAAGACTTGTATGTAAAGGATATTATTAGATTGAAGGGATAGATTTTGAAGAAACCTTTGCCCCAGTAGCTCAGATTAAAGCAATCAGAATGTTTCTGGCATTTGCAGCTCACAAAGATTTTAAGGTATATCAGATGGATGTGAAATTTGCCTTCTTGAATGGTGAATTAAAAGAGGAAGTATACATTGAGCAACCAGAGGGATTCTAATTGTCAAATCAAGGTGATATGGTATGTAGGTTGAAGAAAGCAGTGTATGGACTCAAACAAGCTCCTAGAGCCTGGTATGCAAGGTTAGACAGGTATTTATTACAATTGGGATTTAGTAAAGGTACTACAGATAGCAATCTATACTTCAAAATCAATGATGATCAGATCTTGATTATTGAGGTCTTTGTTGATGACATTATCTTTGGAGGAAATGAAGGTATGTGCATAAGGTTTCCCAGTGAGATGAAAAGTGAATTTGAAATGTCCATGTTTGGTGAAATGAATTTCTTTTTGGGTCTACAAATTAATCAATCAGATAAAGGAATCTTCATATCTCAGTCTAAGTATGTGAAATAGTTGTTGAAGAAGTTTGGGATGGAAGACTCTAAACTGGTATGTACTCCCATGGTGACCGGTTGCAAGTTGAGCAAAATTGATGAATCACTTAAGGTTGATCAGAAATATTACAGATCCATGATTGGAGGATTGCTTTATCTAACTCAAACCAAACCTGATATTATGCATGTAATTTTTCTTGTTGCAAGGTTTCAAGCTGATCTAAGAGAATCACATGTGATGGCAGTTAAGAGAATCCTGAGGTATTTGAAAGGTACTCCAGATTATGGCCTATGGTATCTAAAGGACAATGATTTCACTCTCAGTGATTATAAAGATGCAGATTGGACCGGAGATGTTGATGACAGAAAGAGTACAAGTGGAGGTGCCTTCTTCTTGGGTAATAGATTGGTTTCATGGCTGAGCAAGAAACAAGATTCAATCTCTTTGTCAACTGCAGAAGCAGAATATATTGTAGCAGCATGTTGTTGTACTCAAGTGTTATGGATGAAGCAGACTTTGAAGGATATAAGAGTTGTTTATAAGATCCAATTGAAATCTTGTGTGACAATACAAGTGCCATAAATATTTCCAAGAATCCAGTGACGCACTCAAGAACAAAGCATATATCTATAAGGTATCACTTTTTGAGAGAAAAGGTGACAGAAAATGAAGTAAAGTTGGAATATGTGTCCACAAAGGATCAGATTGCAGACATTTTCACTAAGCCTCTGCCTAAAGATACCTTTGAGTATCTCAGAGAAAAGTTAGGGGTCATTACCCCTCCTATCCTAAACTAAGATGCATAGAAACGCATCAACCCAGTGGAGCTCAAGTGTCATTCTTTAATCTGAATTGATGTTTTGAGGACTACTTCTCAGGGGGAGTAGCTAGATGTATTGGTAATAGTTGAGTTGGATTAGAGTAGCAGAATGAAAGTATGTGCCCTTTGCCATTGATGTCAAAGGGGGAAATAAATCATGTGAAAAACTCAAGTGAAGAAAGAATGCAGATGTGTAAAGAGAAAGGGGGAGAATTTTGTCTTGACGGTCTTTCTAGTTTTTCACATCATATGTTGCCATCAATGACAAAGGGGGAGATTGTCGCAAGTATGTGCCTAATCGGTGTTGTCATTGATGTCAACATATCTATGTTGTCATTGGTGTCAACTGAGCTCTTACTTTGTTGAGGATATTGAGAAAAGTAGCCCCTCCGGTGATAATAATGTGTTGCAGTAGAAACAGTGCATTACATGCAGAAGAACAGTCTGGAAGAATGCTCCACATTTCCTGTAGAATAAATATCTTTGTCTGTAGATTGGAAGTTATTTAGAAGCCTATCTGAAGATGTTATATTCTGAGTTTGAGCCTCTGGTATGAAGAATTGAGTGAGCTATGTTCACCAGAGTGAAAACAACTTTTTATGTGTGTTTGGTGGTGACAGGGAGAAAGTGTTTTGCTTCGTATTCCTTCGCATTGAAGTATTTTGGTCTGCGGTTCTAGAATTAAGTCTGTGATGATGTTAAGTGCCTTCAACTGCAATGGTTCATGATTTGGTTGTCTGCAAGCTATCATTTACTTATGACAGTGGTTGATAGTGTTGTTCTTATGCTCCGGTTTGAAGAATCCTACTGATAGAGTGGTTAGAGATCGTGCGATTATTCTTGGTGATTATAATGTGCTTGTAGATGTCTCCTGATCATGATCCTACATTTAGATTGGTCTGCAAGGCATAATTCAGATCGTGCATGAAGCGTGTTCTTAAATACTTGTGTTAATATCAGTTTTGGCTGACCTGGTTGAATCCATCATCTGCGAAGATGCATCAAAGATTGTGATAGCGTGTTGTAGCGTAGAAGATTGTGTTTGAGTCCTAGCTAAGGCGTGGCGTGATCCACATACATTCTTACATCTTTTCCTTAGCTAAATTTGTATTAGGTCTAGACCTATTTTATGTATGTTTGTAATGCCAACCTTGGAGACTATTCCAATGGTTGATGATTGTAATGCCGACCTTGATGATCATTCCAAGGTTGATGTAGTGTATAAATACTTGTAATTGAGTCATGAAAATGTATTTAAGTGCGAAGATGCGAAGATATAAGTGAAGTAAAGTAGCAGAGTAGAGCAGAGGTGTTTGTGCTTCAATGGAACTAAACCTTGGCATGAAGTAGATGTTGTTATCTCAGTTCAACCCTTTGGCAGTGAGCCACCCTTTTGCAGTGAGCCATCCATAAGCAATGAGCAATTTGGGTAGTAAGCCCTATAGGTAGTGAGCCTCTTTTTTTTGGTATTGATATAACATATATTTATGTGGGCTAACACCCACCATGGTTTTTCCCTTTTAGGGTTTTCCACGTAAAAATCTGGTGTCTCCTGTGTTGTTTATGCTTTTGTGTTGAGCTTCTCATTTGATGCTTTCATGGTTGTATCTGAATATAAGTAATTGATAAGTTGATGATAATATTTGGTTAAAAGTTTTAGGACAACTAATTCATCCCCCCCTCTCAGTTGTCTGGTGCAGTTCAACATAGAATCTCCAAGGAGATAATAGATTTGCTACGGCCTTTTGAGAGAAAACTAGATAGTGTGAGGGATCATAATTGGGGTGATTGGTTCCTTTACAGGAATGTAACAATAATCAGGGTTTATAGGGCAAATGTTAGACCCTACTTATTGCCTAAGAGAGTGCCAAAAAGGGTTGCATTTTTGGAGATTATGTGGCAGTTGAATGAATCTGATAAGTTTCACTTGAGAAATAGTAAAAAGGGGACTTTCATTACTTTAACAATCCAGTTCCTTGGTTTCTTTATCAGTGCTAAAGAAGGTTTCGAGGCCTTCTTGGCAAAATTGCGACAATACAGGTTGCCCACAACAAAGCATAGGAATTATGACCCTAAGCACTTTAATGACAAGGTAAGGAGAGAGAAACACAGATTAGGATTCGAGCATTGTTTCAATGAGTAGAAGAATTTTCTTAGAAATTATGTTTCAGAGGCATGGATAAAATTGAGAAGAGAAACTTGGGGTCTTATTCTCCTTAGAGAAAGGTAGAGGAAGTTGAAGAACCCTGCATACAATGGTGCCTTCAGTGAGATTGTTGATCCTATTCTTAGGATGCAAATGATGTTGGAACATGTCGAGGAACTCAATTTTGTAGCCAAAAAGAAGCCACGGTCTCCTGAGAAGAAACAACTGCCTGAGGAAAATATTGAAGAACTTGCTCAACCTATGGTTGAGGAGGTTGCAGGAGAGGCATGGAGTTTATTTCCTCCCCCTGAACGAACTGTTGAAAATCAACCTTTAGTTGATTACTCCTTGACATAGGATATTGAGGAAAACCAAATTGACTTAGATGAGGTGAAACAAGTGTTAAGGTCCCCTCCTAGAAATGAAATACGGTTGCCTCCCCCATCAAGAACTTTATTGATCCTGCAAGAAAGCAATGTAGCTGTGAAAGATGTTAAGGAATTGGCTTGCAAGGAATTTCTATCTGATGATGAATTCATTAAATCAAAGGAATTTAGAGCTTTACTTGTGCAAAGGAAGTCTGAGATGTACCTAAAGAAGTTGAATGAGGAACAGGGTAAAGTTGAAAATGATGATAAGGTGGCAATTGCTCAGAGGGTATTGAAGGAAGTTGACATGGATGTTAGTAGCATTACCCTTGAGGAAGGAAGAATGTTAGTAAAGGAAAGTGTTTTTATTCTCTTTCCAGGATGTGATATCTCATCTACTATTGATATGGATACTATTAGAAGGCAAGATCAGTATGACGATGAAGTATTGACACATGAGCAAGCAAAAGAATTGTTTGGATCAAGTTTTAGTGCCAATCATGAGACTTTGGCAATTTGGGCTATGGCTCCAAGTGATAATAAACCACAAGTGGCAAGGGATATAAATGAGCTCACAGGCCAGTTAATTGTGAGAAGATTAACTGACACCATTGCCCCTCAGGCTGCATCATTGGTGGTAGTTACAACAAAATTTAGTGAAGCTGCAACAAGGAAGCTATAAGTAGAACTAGACAAATAGAGGGAGGATTATGTGAAGCTATTACATGAGTACAACAAGCTCAAATCACTTGTTCTTTCCATTGGAATTGAAGTCTTATCAGCACCTTCTGTGTCTAGTCCAAAGAGTTCATTAGGATATGAAGGAGATTCTATGGTTGTTACTAAATTACAAGAGAATTTGAGAAGGAGCAATAATCTGATTGACAAACTCAAAGAAGAGCACAAAAGTGAATAGGTAGCTCTAATTAAAAACTTCTTGGATCATCAGATGAGTAAAGTGTTGAATAAAGTAGATGATGCATGGGTTTGTCTAAGTAATTTGAAAAAGGCAATTGAAAGCCACACTATGAATGAGTTAGCATTAAGGGATATTCTAGGTACATGGATTCCCCTGTGCAGGTGATGAATCATATTTATAATAGTGCCAACATAGGTTCTGATGTGCCAGATGGAGTGATCGGCACACATGAAGTCTCTACTTTTCATGATTAACTTGATATAATGCTTAAGGATAGAATTAATAGCTTTAGGTCTCTTCAAAAATATTCCTTGCCGCCAGTATTATAGCTTAATAATGGCACTGAAAAGTCTCTATCAAATTGGAAAGCAGAATAAGGGAGCATAGTTCCTGTCTCCATCAAATCAATCATTGCTAGGAGCAAGATTGATCACGTGCAATGTAATGCTGAAATGGACAGGCTACTAAATTTAGAATCTGGCTTGAGTAGTTTCATAAAAGAAACTAAAATATCATTAGATGCCATGTACATGACTTATAGGGAAAGAGTTGATAAAATTTTGAAGTACAACTGGCCGACAAAGGAGGAATATAATGCATGGGTGCAGAAGTATGTGATGTAATCACCATCTATAATTTTACGTCTATAGTCTATGTTTAGGAGCAATAGGGGATTTTGGTCTGTGAATACCTTTGTAAGTGATGATTGAGAATTAATACAATCAAGGATTTATTACTTCTCTCATGATAAATCTTACTAGCGATTTTAATTATTTCCGATAACTTATAACTTTCATAGTCGCTTAATTTAGGATTAGAATAAGGTTTTAATCTAATAAGGGTTATGATTATGTTTATACTTTATAAATCTTGTTACATTTAATGTTTTAATTATGTACCAAATTATGGTTGGTGTTACGGTGCTATGTATAGTTAGGATTATAGTCATGATTTAAATTAGTGTTACTTGGTTAGCATATTTATCTATAAATATACTTTTTGCTTATACGCATTTCGTTCTAGTGTTGATCCAACACAATTCAAATATTACGTTGGCAATTATAAATTTCATAATTCATAAGGAACATATATGCTTTTCTTTTAAACAAATATTCATGTTAGATTTATTCTTTCTTCCAATAAATTAATAATATTATTTGTGACACAACAAGATCTTGACACGTAGCATCATCGGACGGGACCACCCTTGATGTCGTCATCAGAATATTCACAACAAATGATAAAATTCCACATGTCAGGAAAGTACATTTGGCAGAACCGTGTAATTCCTACTATGACCAAGGGGACACATGGCACCTTATCGCACCATCGCAGTAAGGCTACGATGAGGAAAATCCTTGTGACAAGACAATAGATGACCACCACATGTCAGGAGGGGATATGACTGACAAACATATATCAAAATAATATTAAAATAGATTTGGGCGATTAAAAACAAGGATCCACAGGGGACACGTGGTGTCTTTGCACACCATCACAACTTTAGAAAAATAGGCTTAAATGGAGGCTATGATGCCCACAACGAAATCAAAAAATAACATCCAGCCAGCGGCCCAACAAGTGAGCAATTATTGTTTATAAAATATTCAAAAATAAATGTCAATGTATTAGTTGGGTGAATAAAATAAGGGGCTTGGGGCTGGTAACTCGATGACCACCAAGGGGATAAAAGGACGACTTAAGCTGGGGAAACTGGCTACATAGGTCAATGATTAATTAGAAGGATAAGGTCCCTAAACCCCTTAGACAACACCAACCGTAATGTTCTAACTTGGGGATTTTGTAGAGTGAATCGTGATAACATTTAAACCCTAAAATTTTGAATTGACGTAACACATCCATTTATCTTTGCCCTTTTTATACATCGCTATACATTGCCATTAAACTCATTTATCTTTGCCATGTGACAAATGTTATTTAATATTGAAAATTTGAACCATCTGTATACATTGCCATTGAACTCATGTCAAACTGTAATTATGTCTATATTTTTTATTAACATCACCGTCAAAAAAATTGGGGAATTACATCGTACATGAACATCTAACCAAACTCAAAGTTCCAAACAATGGTGAACACTAAACACAGAGAAGAGACCAAGAGTTAAGAAATTCAATTAACACCATACTCTACTATCAAGTTACATATAAAATGTTTATCCTTCAACCTTGAATCCTTGATTTGGTCCTCCAAAATCTTTTTGATTCCTCTTTTTAATGATGCTTAATGAATATTTCACTGTAGTCCTTAACTATTCTATTAACAGGCAATGTCTGCATTGCAAATTCAATTATGTAGTCATTCACAATGTCAATAAATGATTTTCCATGGAACCTTGCATTATATGTACAAGAAACCACTAGGTATGGGTAACAATAAGGCCAGTAAAGGAGAATTAAATTGATTTTCTCCAGGTCATTGTCAATTGAGTTGCAATACCAATTCCATGCGTCCATTCGAATTTCTAATTTCTCATACATGCATGCATGTGTGGGAGATTCAACCCACCACCCATAATAGAATGCGTCATTTGCAAATGTTAAAAATGTCAATTCTTGACATGATTTGTTCCACTTGACGAAGGATTCTATTTCTTCATTCTAAGAACTGCAAAGCAATAACATCTTGCATAGCCATGCATAAATAAAATTTTCTATCATACTATTCTACATCTGTGGACTCTATCACATAGTTAAATTCAAAATCATGAATGAACACAAAAAAAGTACTTGATAACTTACTTTCTTCACATAGTTGATGTAATGAAAGCCATTACTTTTAACTTTTGTAGTTTACCAAGAAAATGGCTAATAATTAATGACAAACAACTCCATTTAATTGACTCTATCGTCACCTGGAATGTAATCATTAATAAATTGAATTTGCATTGGCTAATTTAGGTGATTTGTCACTTGTCATTAATGAACTTAATTGGCATTGGCTAATCTAGCTGGTTTATCGGTTGGCCTTCAAAGTAAGTGCATTCCATCCTATCAATCATATGACTCTAATTAATGATAAAGGTACTGCAAGTGCAGTTAGTCCTATCAATCATACAACACTATTTCGAATCGATCCCAATTGAGATCACAATTAACCCACCGTATGATGGAAATAAATGTTGGCGCCAGGTGTGACTATGAGGTGGCATGTCGCGTGGTTATTGTACATTCTCACATACAACACAATAAATATAGCCCTAAGCCTCTTCTATAAGTTTATTAGGAATCTTCCTTCTTTTTTGGTTGTTTCCATTTTCATTCCTGACGAATTGTTATCATTGAGATTCAAGATGAGTCATTTGATCTCTCACTATGCTTCTCTCTTGCCTTGCAAGTGGGAAATGGCTGATTTGGATAGATTTGATGAGCAAAAACTAGGGAAGGTGTTTTTGATTGACTCTCCCCTGTTGACGATGTTGTCCAGGACATTATTGGTCATGATATTCTTTCAGAATATCCTAAAAAAAAATCTATTCAACAATATCGTCTATGCATTTCTGTCAAATTTAGTGGACCCACTTGATGACCTAGGTCTAGTTAAGATTATCGGGAAGGCAATGATTCAAGAATCATTTATCCATGGGGATAAGCTTGATTTAGCTTTAAATGATTATGATTGTGATGCTAGACCATTGGATAAGGCTGGAATTTTCACTTTACATTTGTTAGAATGCTCGATTGCAGCTAATCACATTCTTAAGGAGGCAAGGAGAGCAATTTTTAGAGGCTCATTGGAGCACTTTAACATGGCCCTTATTATCCTTTGTAGACTGTAAACTCTTTTGTTTAATATAATAATATAATATGGGTTATCGATGTAGATTACAATTGTTGTCAACATTTTAATTTTTTGTCTTATTATCTATTATTTTTAGATTCAAAATATATGTAAAAAATAAGTCTAATCTAAGTTATTCCTTCGTTGACATTTGTCTCTATTCCGGAGACTTTATGTAGAAATCTGGGTGATTTAGAATTGTGGGTCGGAATAGAACTTATGCCATTGATTTGCTAACATCTGATGAATGAAATTTATTATAATATTATAATTACATCGATGTAAATTCTAATAGTAGTAATCATTCTGAATTTTTGTTTTATTATGTATTATTTTTTCGTTAATTTAAACTTGAAGCATTCATTGTTCAGGTGTTGACACTTGTCTCTATTCCAAAGACTTTACATAGAAATTTGGGTGTGTCAGAACTTTGGCCTGAAATAGAACTTATGTCGTCGATCTGCAATCATCTAACGATAAAAAATTATTAGAATATTATAAGTACATTGATGTAAATCATAAGTCTAGTCATCCTTTTGAATTTTGTTTTATTAAATTATTATCTATTAATTTTTGTTAATTTGAATCGTTCCTTCATCGACACTTGTCTCTATTTTTGGAGACTTTATGTACAAATCTTGGTGTGTCAGAACTATAGCACGAAATAGAACTGATGTCGTTGATCTGTGATACTGAATCTTATCTGTCGATCTAAATGTAAATATTTTTTCATATCTAAATTTGCCAAGTAAATTAATCATTATAATTTAGCATTTGATATTTTCGCCAACCACATTATAATTTTTCAAAAACTTGCCAGCACATTTGCCAAATAATTTATTTTATATTTTTGAATATTTATATAATTCGCCAACGAACTTTATTTTATTTTTTTGAATACAAGTATAATTCGCTAACGAAATTATTTTTTTTACCAATTATTCATTAGGATTCGCCACACTTTTATAAAAAATTCTAATAATGGACATAAATTCGCCAAGAAAATTAATATTTTTTCAAAAAAAAGGAAAGATTTGCCAGAAAAATTATAGCACTTAGCTAGTATTCTCTAGGATTTTATAGGTTTTTTATGGGGGGTTCCTTAAATTTATCCTTGAAAAGCACTTGAACTATTTTGCTAGTGTAAAGGCGTGCTTGATTGAAGACTTGCATGCCTGAATAAAGAGAAAAAGTGCATCCAATGTCCATCCTGCATGCCAAAAAAAAGATTTTCCAACACCATGTATGAGCATGCCCATATCACATCTCAAATGCCTACTTACTCTTTAACATGCCAAACAACAGATGAAGTTTAGTGGAAAAGTGCACCTGCTAGTCACTAGTCGTGCTTGGACAAGAAAAATAAGTTTCAAGTGCATAGGCACACCTTGTCTAGAATAAACGTGTCTTTTTCCTTCCACGTGTGCCTGTTCAAAGAAAGAAGCATGCCTTCATGAAGTCTAATGCACTTGAACAAAGAGAAAAGCATGCCGTATCAGTGACTCATGCGCCTCAACACGAGGAAAAGTACACCTCCATGGATCTAGATGCACCAATATAAGAGTAGAAATCTTCCATGCACCTGATGCCTTTGTGATTTAGACCATTGGCACTTCCGTTCTCCTTGTCACACGCTTCAAGAGTAAAATCACCTTGTTCTAGCATGCCTCTGTATCACATGGCATGCCTAAACAAGGAAGGTTAAAGAGTTGAGTTTTATAGTTTGCCAGACCAATGGCACATTGGGAAGCCATCTCACATGCCTAAAGTTTGCAAATTTGATATAGGAAATGAAGAAATGTATGAACATGCCTTAATGGATCCAAACACACCAAGACAATAAGAACATTTATTTGTATGGGCGTGTCTTCTCCTCATTAGGTGTGCTTCTGCATTAGACATAGAGAAGGCCTTGTATTGGCGTGCACACCTGCAAGGTAATGTGCCAATGCAAGGATTTAAAAAAATATTTGTCAAGTGTTCAAAAGCATGCCACACCAAAACAGAGGAGTTAATCACAAATTATAATGTATGAGCATCTACATTTCATGCCAGATGCCCCTCATTAAAGGAATTCCTCTTTTCAAGCAAAGTGTAAAGGCATGCCTAACGTCATCCAGATGTGCCATTCCAAAGAAAAAATAGAAGGCAAAACTTCATGTGTATAAACATGCTTAGCGATCATCTCACACGCCAATACAAAGGAGGGCAAATTTTAAAGATTTGGACAAGCTACTATATTGGTGTGCCTAGTGACAATGGAGAGCACCAATATAAAGGAGGGATGAATGAATAGAGTTTCAAGGGTTTTTAGAGGGTTCACCAGAAAAGCATCATTGAATTAGAATTGTCATTAGATCCACCTTCCAATATTCTATTTTTTACCTAAGCTAAAAATAGATCGTCGCCATTTTTAGGAGAAAAAAGCATATTAAAAATTTGCTATTTCTAGCATTCACTATTATTAGTGTTAACTCGAAGTTGACCTTTTGTTTGATCGACATGTGAGGCATGTGAGCTTTTGATGCATGCTTGTGATATTTTAATCATTAGTTGAAGTGGAGGTTGCATGCTTGTAATTTAGAATTAGTGGACCATATAAATTGTAATAAAGTTTGCATGCCATGCAAATAGTTAGAGTTAGGATAGGAGTGCAATTAATTATTTTATTTATTTTTCATGGAATTGTTTGTAAACAGTATAAATAAGTGCTTTTTGCATATAGAAGGGATAAATTAGTCGTATTCAAGTTAGTAATAGTAGCAATTATTATTAGTGTTGTATCAATTATTAGTCAAGGAATATAGAAGAATGACAATACTAATGTCTACATTATGCTGAAATTGCTAGTCATCTAATATTCAATTATTTTGTAATCAATTCAATGATATTTATTATGTCTGTTCTACTTATCAATGTTTATTGAAATGTATCATCATGTGTGCTAAAAGTTGAGTTGCTTCAATGGATTTGTAAGCTTTGTATTGTAGGCAAACTTGAAGGTGTAGCTCTTATATTTATACTGGGTCATACATTCAATTTATCTATAACGTTCTTGTTTATACATTAATTTATACATTAATCTATCTAATCCATGTGCACTTGTCCTACTCAATCTCTATTTTTAGTTAAATAGTGCAAGCGTGTAGTTGTAGGTTCTGATTTTAGTCAAAAAAGCATAAAACCCTTGCTTTGTGAGGAAAGAGCCTTTCATGATTTTGCATGTCACAAACCCAAAAAGATTGCATACTTATGTTTTATTCAACATGAACATGAAAACACATTTAAAAACTTTGTAAAGTTTGTAAATTGCAAGTACATATTATGCAGTTTTAGATTAGTTTTTGTTAGTGTTAACAAGGTACTTTATCTAACTAGTTCATTTCCTAGCTAGTTCTCCACTTAGGTCCTTTTCACACTAGGTTAAGTTTACTTAGGGTTTTTTTCACTTTATCCCATATTGGTTGTGTTTTTAGTCCCTTGGGTGGTATATCCTATATATACCCACCTCCCACTCTCATATGGGCATCTTATCTTATCTCATGCCATCTCATTCTTGTATGCTTTGTATTTCTTATTGAATAGAATACCATTTATTCTATTATTTTGGTTTTCTACTTTTGCTTTCCTTTCACTCATTTGCATTCTTGTCACAACTAAATCTTACATGGTATCAGGGTAGTTGTGAGTTGTTGGTTAGCATTCTTTTAGGAAACATGAGATTGTAGAGCTACTATTTTATGAAGCACATGAGTATGCTCTTCTCTTGTATCTTCAGATGATCTAGAGAAACAAAAAAGTGTGGAAGAAATATTGGTTTCTAGGGGGTTATTTTTCTAACTTACCAGTTGCAAGTTTATTTGGAGCTTCTTGAAGACTTTATGTGCTCACCATTAAGTTTAGAGAAATTGAGATAGTTAGATTTGCCTTTTGTTTTATCCCAGTTGGACACTAGAGGCCAACTATGCAAGGGTTTGAAGTGGGAGGTTCATTCCTAGATCCAACAAGGAGCCATCATTTTGGAGCATTTTGGGTCAAACCTGACCCTGCCATTGTGCTCAGACGGCTCAGAAACCCTAAGATCAATTATCAATTTGTCGATTTTGGACAAGGTGCTAGGAGAGGCATTTTTTTTTGTCTAGGGAGTCGTATGACCCCCATGAATAGTATTTGTGGTACATTTTTCAAAAAAAAATTCTACAAATTTCTAAAAAAGTTATATCAAAAATTAAAATACTTTGTAGTTTTTTCTATTGTATTTTTTGGGCTCAGGCCCCCATGGCATTAAGGCCCATGCAGGTAGGTTTACCCCCTGTGGGACCCCCTGTGTTTCGGCCTATGTGGCCCCCTTGAAACTCATGCTTTGACCTCCTTGGCTTGTGTGGCCTTTCTGCCAACTTTGGCAGTGTGTTTTGACAATTCCATCATATTTGGTGACCTCCACCAAGATTAGCAGGGATTTTGGCAACTCAACCAGATTTGGTGATTCCTCTATATTTGGCAAAGTTCCTAACTTTATTTGGAGGTCTTCTATTTCTAATAGAAATATAATTTATTTGGTGATAGTCAAAGTTGGCAATAACTATATATTTGGTGGTAGTTTTTCCAAATTTAGCGGCAAGTGGATTTTGAAAATTTTGCTCCCTCTCTGTTAGCATTTTGAAATTTGGAGTTCAACTTCAGAAGGCCATAACTTGGGTTCACGACCACCTTTTTTGAGCAAATTTTTTTGAATTGGGATAATTTTTTGTGCTCTATGCATTGGTACAAATTGTTTTTGATTTTGATGCATGGATTTTCCAAAATTTGTAGATTCTCTCAGGTGACACTATGTAGTTTTCATTTTGGGAACTTCAAAGGCTTATAACTTTTACATGTGATCTCGGATTGAGGTGATTAGATTTTTTTGAAAGTACATTATTTTTTATGTACTTCGTAGTGGTTCTATTTGTTTCACTTATTTTTTCTCTAGAATTATACTTTTAGCATATAGCCATTTTTTGAGGATTTGTGAAGCATTGAAATCAAGTCCACTTTGCGTTCTTGTTGGTGGAAATTGTAACCACACTAAATTTAAAGTGCCAAATTTTATTTTCTTGGGGGGGGGGAGGTTCTTTGATTGAGTGATTTGAGGGGGTCGCTTGGTGTGTTTGTGCTTGTGCATCTCTTTCTGCTTGTGCTCTATTTTTCCTTCACAAATGGGTCACTTTAAGTTTTCATTGATAACTTTATACAACTACAACACATGGCATCAAAATGCATGGAACTCCTTAATGCAACAAGGTTATACACCATTTGTTGAACAAAAGGTAGATGAACCTAAAGATGATAAGGGAAAAGGTACTATGGATGCTTGAACATACAAAAGCTCTTGGTTTTCTTAGAAGCTTCATTTCCCTTGATCTAATGTTTCAAATTGAATCATTTACAAATTCACATGATGCTTGGGAAAAATTAAAACTCTCCATGGTAAGACTGATGAAGTTAGGGGTTATTAGATCAACATTGATTTGATGAGCCTTATTCTAAAATACTTTGACAACATCTAGGACTATAGAAAAAAGGTCAATGACCTTAGAGCACAATGTAAAGCATGTGGCATAGATAAAAAGGACATTCAACTGGTATTTAGTGCCCTCAACAAACTCGGCCCTGAATATGCAACTTTTGTTTCTATCTTTCACACTCATAGATTAACTATGGGCTCTACATACACTATGCCTTCATTTACTTCATTCTTTGAAATGTTGATGAATGAATAAGGGAAGCTACTTTCCATGGGTCTGATCAAGCCATCTTAGTCTTAGGCTTTGTTGGCTAGTCAGCCGAAGAGGCATAAAGAGTCAGGTAAACTGACAAGAAACAAAAGAGGTTCAAAAACAAGTCACAAAAAGATCAGGCATACTCCTCATCTACCCTAAAAGTAGACTCCAACTCCTCTTCATCAAAGGAAAAATCTCAGAAGAAGGAAAGACCAACTCATAGCTACTACAAGGTTGGTCATGAGGAACACTCTTGTCATGGGAAGCGAATCAATGAGCTGAAGCATATTCTAAAAAAGAACAACATTAATTTACCTTCCTTTGTTGCTCAACAATCCTCCACTCCTTCCAAATTAGGTAAAGGGAAAGCAACCAAACTTGTTGCTTTTATAGATTCTTCTCAACAATGGATTCTAGACTTGGGTGCATCACATCACATCACATCACATCCCATCGCATCACATCGTATCACATCACATCCCATTGCATCACATCACATGGGTTCTATTAGAGAATAGTTTTCTTTATTGGAGCCTTGTTCTATACCCCACATTCTCATCAGGGATGATTCTCCAGTGGATGTCATTGGGAGAGGTTCAGATGATGTTGGCGTTGGTACATTTCAGGGTGGCATATCTTATATATACCCACCTCTTACTCTCATATGAGAATCTTATCTCATCTCATCTCATTCTTGTATGCTTTGCATTTCCTATTGAATATAATACAATTTATTCTATCATTTTGGTTTTCTAGTTTTACTTTCCTTTCACTCATTTGCATTCTTGGGTGGCTTTACAACCAAATCTTACAGTTTTGTTTTATAGGGAGCTTCCCTTTCTAATTCGAAGAGCAGTTTTACCACACATCTATTTCGTTTTGTATCACATTGAAAGATGTGAATTCAAACGCTAACATTAGTCATCTCTAACCAAAAGATGTGAATTCAAACGCTAACATTAGTCATCTCTAACCATACATCTTTGTCATGAGGTCATATTCATAACCTTTTAAAAATGACATAAAATTTATTGATTTTAAACTTCCAATTTGTGTTTCTATATAAATTAAAAAAAGACTTTATATTATTTTTCTTCCCAACTTTATTAAAATTTAAGATCTTAAAAATTAATTGAATTATTAAACATTATAAAAATAAAAAAATAACTAGTCAGCTATTATTAAAAAATTAACTCTATTAAAAAATTAATTTCACTATAAAAAGAAAAGCAATAAAAGTCAATTATCCTCTTTGCATCAATGGTATGGTCTTTTTTATAACAGTCACTTTCATTTTACTAAAACATATTTTCTAACTATTATGTACATACACTTTCATTATTACTAATAAATAATTCCTAACTATTAAGTACACTCACTTTTATTCTTACACCAAAAGTCTTAATGTGTTGTGGGAGCAACAACCAAAGAGTTTCATGATGTTCTAGTGTCATGAGGTCAAACACATGGTCTAGAGAGTACTACCAAACAATGAAAACATCACCTCAAGAGATGAGTTCAAATTATACAAACAATCATAATATATATTTTCTAATGCACAACAAAAATAGTCTTTTGCCATTAGGATACAAAATTTTTCATCTTGACACATAAACAAATGAATTAGTTATCATTTAACAAGCAATGAAAAACATCATCTCAAGAGATGAGTTCAAATTATACAAACAATCATAATATATATTTTCCAATGCACAACAAAAACAATCTTTTGCCATTAGGATACAAAATTTTTCACCTTGACACATAAACAAATAAATTAGTTATCATTTAACAAGCAATGAAAAACATCATCTCAAGAGACGAGTTCAAATTATACAAACAATCATAATATATATTTTTCAATGCACAACAAAAATAGTCTTTTGCCATTAGGATACTTTTTTTTTCATCTTGACACATAAACAAATGAATTAGTTATCATTTTGTTTCGTAATGCCCAACAATAATTCAAGTTATCTATGATTAATGACATAGATAAACAAATAAATTAGCTATCATTTTGTTTTGTGATGCTTAACAGGTATTCAAGTTACCTATGAGTAATGACTCACACTTATTATAAGAGTGTACCATTATCTAGTCTCACTTGATTGCTTTGTGCAAAATTGATTAGCAATAACTTAAGTTATCTATGATTAATGACACAAAATTACTATAAGGGTGTGCTACTTATGCAATCCAATAGCCTCTAACTTAGGGATCAAATGTAGTGTGGTCAAGCACACAATAGATCTAAAAATGTTGCCACAACTTTAATTTAGAACTAATTAAGTTCTCAATAGCTCCATTGTCCAACTAAACAAAAACTATGTCTAAATTCCCTTATTTCAATTGATTATTCATTAAATACTTTATTTATTTAATGAATATAGATAATTTAATTTAGAGCTAATTAAGTTCTCAACGGCCCCATTCTCCAACTAAACAAAAACTATGTCTACATTCCCTTATTTCAATTGATTATTCATTAAATACCTTATTTATTTAATCAATCTAGATATTTTATGCAGGGGTTATAGTTCCCTTACACGAATTAATATTTTAATTGGTTGATAAAGTTATGAATGAGTAAGCGATTAACCAAGCTTATCGTTAAAGTAACATTATAGGCGCTTATGAAAAAGTAAAATTGAAATTATAAGCAATCTCGCCAAGCACGAATTATTGATAATCAATTTGTTTCTTGCATCAAAATAATTGACGTGCAATATAATAATAATTGGACGTCTTTTCGACCGGTTTTACTCTGGTCCCTAAGATTTTTGATGAATGAGTAATGAAGAGCGCAGAGAGAATCACATGGTTAAATAAAAAAATCCAGTTATTCTATTATTTATGATTCAGCAGAAGTTGTCAGGGCGGCCTGCCTGTCTGAAAGCTTTCAGCTGCAGTCTGAATCATGATGGATATACCTTCTAGGCACTTTCTTCGCTCACAGTTTCTTGTTTTCACTCTTTACAGCTTGCAAATATATAGGTACGGCGACTTTGCCACTGTATTTCTAGTGGGATTCTTGTGCTTTTCAAAGACTACAACAAAATTGAGCTTTCAAATGTCGTTATACAACTTTTGAAAACTCAGAAAAGGCTTCTTTTTTACTCATTTGAATACCGTTGCTTAGTAGTTCGGACCAGAAGAAGTTCATCATTTTGATGGGGTATACATGTTTGTGCTATTTCGGTGATGGCTGGAGGTTTGCAGTGGGTTAGCCTAGTTGCGGGGTTTCTCTGTGTTGTTTGTTTTGTAAGATGAGAAGCCTGTGGGCTACAGATTCTTGCAAACATATTCAACTCAGTCATTCTGTTGAAAGGATCCCCCAGTCGTGGCTTCAAGTGGAAAGGGGCAAACTCACAAGAATGTCCTGCACAGATCCTTCTTCTTTTTACAAGTATGTATGCCCCCCTTTCTCTCTCAGTATAAGTAAAATTTCTTGAAGGCATTTAGCCTATGGTAGACAGTGTGGAGAACGAATTTTTGAGTTTGTGCAGATAGGTGAATCTGAAACTTAGCTTCTAATTCAAGAACTTTGACAGTGCCATTTTTAGTCTATAAATATCCTGTTCTACCATAACCTGATTGTATTCAGTAAGAAGGTACTAGACAGTGTGGAGAACGATTTTTTGAGTTTGTGCAGATAGGTGAATCTGAAACTTAGTTCCTAATTCAAGCACTTGGACGGTACCATTTTTAGTCTATAAATTTCCTGTTTTACCATAACCTGATTGTATTCAGTAAGAAGGTTCTATCTGATGGCTATAAACTTAGTTCCTAATGAAGTAAAAACTTACACACAGTTAAATCCTGAAGCACTCAAGAATAACATTATGGACTGTGGAAATCTGATGGCTATTAAAGAAGGTTCTAGTTCTTAAAAGCGCTGTAATATTTCCATTTTGATGTAAACTCTATGGGAAGGAAGCTCCAGCTCTTAAGGGTAAGAGTGTGGGAGAGGGAGACAGAAATAGGGCGTGCAGTTTTTCCCGGAGCAGATCTATTTTCAATTTGAAACCTACTGTGAATAATGTCTGATGCTGTAATTGATCTGGATATCATTAATTTTTTGAATTTTCAAGGAAATAAAAATCTTTTTGATTTCAGAAGAATCACATGAAATAAAAGTCATTGGAAATGCTTAGGAGGAATGCTCCCTGCTGTGCAACTGTAGCTCTTTTCTCTGTTTATAGTAAATGCACTACAGGCCTTCTGTATGAATGCCAACTGATGTTCAAAAAAGAGCTAATTGTTTCAGTTTGTGTGCTTGGCATAGGTAGCCTCTAAAAGCTGTTTGTATTTATTTTATCTAAAACTTTGTCCTGCAGCTCATCACTGATCAAACTTGCAGAGCCTCCCGTAGAGCCATATTTCAAACCTCTAGATTATGTAGAAGTGCTGGCTCAGATTCACGAAGAGCTGGAAGCTGCTTCAGAAAATGGAAAGTCAGACCTGTATTTATTGCAATCTCAAGTTTTCAGGGGCCTTGGTGAAGCAAAATTACTGCGGCAGAGTCTCCTGTCTGCCTGGAGACATGCTAGCACCGTCCATGAGAAGCTTATTTATGCAGCCTGGTTGAAGCATGAGAAACGGGGGGAAGAGAAGATTCGTGACTTGTTGTCTCAATGCAGCAAATGCAAACAGGAATTTACTCCTTTGGATATCATCTCAGAGTTTTCACGGAAAGCAACTTCAAATGACTCCTTAAACTCTCCCATTTCAAAGAATCAAGAACCTTCATTAGAAAGTGCTTCTACTTTGAGTCCTTTATCAGATGTTGTTGTCTTCCACATTGGAGAGGATAACATAGTTTGTGATCGGCAAAAAATTGCAGCAATTTCTGTTCCGTTTCATGCCATGCTGAATGGTTGTTTCACAGAGTCACGCAAAACAGATATTAATTTGTCAGAGAGTGGTATTTCTTCAAAAGGCATGCATGCTGTTTGTGAATTCAGTAAGACAGGCAAACTAAATGTTCATTCACCAGAAGTCTTGCTAGACATCCTGGCTTTTGCAAACAGGTTTTGTTGTGAGCAATTAAAGGATGCATGTGACAGAAGTCTGGCATCTTTCATCCACACTAAACAGGATGCCATAACTTTTATAGATTATGGCTTGGAAGAAAGTGCTCAGGTTCTGGTGGCTTCCTGCCTTCAGGTAATCCTACGAGAACTTCCACATTCCTTACACGATGAACAAGTTGCAAGAATATTTTACAGCATTGATGCCGAGAAAAGGTCAATCATGGCAGGCAGTGCTTCATTTGCTTTGTATTCTTTGTTAAGTGAGGTTGCTATGAAGGATAATATGAAATCAGATAAGTCAGTCTTCTTCCTACAGTGTTTGAGGGAGTGTGCAAAAACCAGCAGGCAAAATGCATTTGCACTCCATCAGCTAGGTTGTGTGATGCTTGCAAGAAAAGAGTATGAAAAGGCAGAAAGGTTATTTGATGCCGCTGTACAGGAAGGTCATGTTTATTCTTATGCAGGCCTAGCAAGAGCAAAGTACCACAGGGGATATAAGCTTGTTGCATATAAAGAAATATGTAGTTTGTTATCTTCATGCAAGCCATTAGGCTGGATGTACCAAGAGAGGTCTCTATATTGTGATGGTAAAGCAAAGTGGCTGGACTTGGATAGAGCAACAGAGTTGGATCCGACTTTGACTTATCCATTCATGTACCGAGCTGCTGTGCTAATGAAAGAGCAGAGTGCACATGCTGCACTAACAGAAATCAATCGTGTTTTAGGATTCAAGTTGACACTTGACTGCTTGGAGCTTCGGACTTGCTTTTACTTGGCTCTTCAGGATTACAGAGGTGCATTATGTGATATCCAAGCAATCTTGACTCTAGATCCAAATTATATGCTTTATGGGGGGCGTGTGGGCGCTTCTCAATTGCGCAGTTTACTGTTTCCACATGTAGAGCACTGGACAACTGCAGACTGCTGGATGCAATTGTATGATCGGTGGTCAGCGGTGGATGACATTGGTTCACTTGCCGTAATCTACCAAATGGTCGAGTCAGATGCTGGAAAGGGTCTGCTTTTCTTCAGACAGTCTCTGCTCCTCCTTAGGTATGGATATGGCAAAAAGAGAATATATTCTGTATAATATTATAAAATTTTGTTGTTAGCAATCGAATGTCCTTTTCGATCCTATTTATTTTCTTTCTAGAGCTGCAAAATTGCTAGTTAATACTTTAGCCTTGGTTGTTATCTATGAATTAGGCTAAATTGTCCTGAAGCAGCAATGCACAGTCTTCAGCTGGCCCGTCAACATGCAAACAGTGAGCACGAACGTCTTGTCTATGAGGGTTGGATCCTTTATGATACAGGCCATTGTGAAGAAGGGCTGGGGAAAGCAGAAGAGTCAATTACCATTCAAAGGTCATTTGAAGCCTTTTTCCTTAAGGCATATGCATTGGCAGATTCCAGCCAAGATCAAGCATCTTCTGCCATGGTCATAGCACTATTGGAGGAAGCCTTAAAGTGTCCCTCTGATGGGCTCCGCAAGGGTCAGGTTTGTATTCGTTAGCAGAACTTATAACTATAGAATGTAGATTTCTCTGCAAAATTGCTTCAACCCATGCTGATAGAGTGTAGAATTCTCATTGTTGTATGTTTTCCTCTTCCAGTCCAGTCATATGTGCTAGACACATTCTGACCCCAATAAATTTTAAAGAAATGATTTAATATCTCCCTTCTTAATACATAATTATATATACTGCATAGCCACTACATGTACGGAGCCACACACAGGCCTCCCATATATTTCTGCATGCAAGTCTTCCACACACACCCTGTTCATCATGAGTTGGACTTCATAAAAGTGTCATGTATGTAAGGCTCTTTTGGAAGTGGAATTTTTCATTTTCTGGAAATATCCGTATCATATTTCCAGTAACTTTTGGACAGAGCTCGTTCAATTGTTCGACACTCAACAACTGTGAACAATTCTTCCTATCATCCTCAATCAGTTGGATAGACAGAAGTGGCTAATAAATTTGTAGAAGGTTATTGTGTGGCTTCACATTGGACAAGTGAGAGCAATGTGCCAAACTGTCATTAGCCAAATGGTGGTATGACGCTACATTTTACACCTCTGCCTAGATGTTCTCGTTTGAGGTGCACCATGAGTATCCACTACCATCACTCACTTCCTACCTTCAGGTACATTTCAAGGTTAAACTGGTGGGACATAATGTGCAACAATGATAGATTGCCTTGTATCCTTAAAGATAATTTGGCCATGGCACATATCAAATGAAGCGACATGCTGATCAATATTGGACTGGGAGATATTTTGAAGAAGTACATTGGGTCGTCTTGAAGCTGCATTCCAACAAATAATCATCTCTCAAGTTGCATAAAGGAAATAAGTTGGCACCAAAATTTAAAGGGGCTTATAAAGCCCTTGAAAAGATTGGTAGTGTTGCCTACAAGTTGGAGCTACCTCATCCTTCAAGGGTACTTCTAGTCTTCCATGTTTTGTGGTATGACACTACATTTTACACCTCTGCCTAGATGTTCTCATTTGAGCTGCACCATGAGTATCCACCACCATCACTCACTTCCTACCTTCAGGTACATTTCAAGGTTAAACTGGTGGGACATAATGTGCAACAATGATAGATTGCCTTGTATCCTTAAAGATAATTTGGCAAATCAAATGAAGCAACATGCTGATCGATATAGGACCGGGAGATATTTTGAAGAAGTAGATTGGGTCGTCTTGAAGCTGCATTCTATGAATAATCATCTCTCAAGTTGCATAAAGGAAATAAGTTGGCACCAAAATTTAAAGGGGCTTATAAAGCCCTTCAAAAGATTGGTAGTGTTGCCTACAAGTTGGAGCTACCTCACCCTTCAAGGGTACATCTAGTCTTCCATGTTTCTTGATTAAAGAAAGTTGTTGGTTATAGAATTCTTGCACAGGCAGAGCTTCCAAAGTTGGATGAAGGAGGAAAACTGATCTTGGAACCTGAAGTAATGAAGAAGAGAGTGAAATAGTTGCACAACATGGCAATCATAGAGGATCTTATCAAGTGGAAAAAGTTACTGAAGGAAGATACTGGGAGGATGAACACTTTCTGGAGGAGCCTTGGCATTTGGCAAGTCTCAAGGTCAATGATTTTACAAGGAGGGGAGGGGGGCATGTTATGAACCTAAATCTTTGCATTGTAATAAGGTTATAGAGCAGGCAACCTATGGTGCATATAACAGTTGATTAAATGTAAGATAGTTTCCAGATTTATGATTTTGTAGGTAGTCAGCCTAATTAGTATTTTAAGGTTGCCCCAACCTAAAGTTAGCTATATATTTGTGTTAGATTGTCATTTGTTAAACATGAAGTTGTGTGTTCAGTGCTTAGTCAAATAGTTTGGGAGGTTGCTCCCTCGAAGTGGCTATGCTTTCAGATTAGAGATCCTTGTATTTCGTTTATCATTGTTATACAAGATCAGTTATATTGTCTTCGCTACACTTTGCTACTGATATTCTGTTGAATCTATTGTGAATGCTATTGGATCTGTTTTGTTTGATCGGTGATATCGGGAGATTTTTTAATAATTTTGTTATTATATCTATGTAGCACAATTATTGAATAGAGTACGTTCATTCCATGCAATTGCAAGCAGATTTGGGGGTATCATTGATCGTTCTTCATCAGGGAACTGCTACATGAATTTGAAGGTATCAGGATTAATAATGTAGTGATGGATGCACCAATATTGCTTGCAATACTGGAAGGGAAATGGGAAGTTGGGATTGAACTAGTTTTTGTCCTAACGGGATCTAGATAGAATATTTGAAAGAGTATTGAGGTATTGATGATCGTTGTTCCTGAAGGAACTTCTCCACAAATTTGAAGGTATCATGGTTATGTATTTGGTGTTAGATGCACTAATGTTGCTTGTAATACTAGAGGGGAAATGAGAGGTTGGGATTGAACTAATATTTGTCCTTACAAGATCTAGACTGAACATTTGAAGGGACAGATAGAGATTGGACCTGTTTAAAGTTTGCTAAGGGAAAAAAGCAGATTTGATGGACTGGTTGGTGGAAGGATGACATGGGTTGGCTTTGACGAAGGGGGGCCACCATACTAACAAATTGACATGGGTATCGAATTTGAATTTCATCCTTGCACATTTGAGGGTTGCTCAAAGAACAGATGCAAAACTTGCGATCTCAATCACTAGCCATCTTGGATGCAGTGGGATAAGCATGAAAGACAACACACCATAAACACATTGCAAGCTTCATCCTCGCTGCATATGTAATAATAGAGCTCGTATTTTGGTTGTAACAAGCTTGTTGGCTTTAAATTCCCTCACAAACTCCTTAGTGATTCATTCAAAAGAGTGGATTGAACCCTCCTCTAGATGGTAGTACCAATCTAGGAGGGGATCTTGAAACAAGAGCCAAATGCCTCTTTTAAAAAAGTGAAAGGGGATATAAGGGTTGTATTTAATATTTATTATAAATCCTAACCCTTAAGAGGGGCCCATTGTATTCCTAAGGATGAAAAAGAAACATGGGTTTGCCTGATTTTGCGATCATGTTAATGGGATTGTAGAGCATCTATGTGGAAAGATTCAACCATCTTCACGGAATTGTAGGACCACTCTGCAAAGATCATTTGCATGATCAACATAATAAGAGTGTAGGGCTAGAGGGGAATTAGGGGGCAGGAGGAAAGAGGCACCAAACACTCATGTCATCTACTTCCTTTTGTTTTGTTTGTAACTTTGTACTATGTTTACATTTGATTAGCTAGAGCCTAACATCTTGATCTAGTGTTAGAGCCTATAAAAATTTTAGTTTAAAGTTTAAATTACAGATTTCCTGGGTAAAAATAAATTAATCCAAGTGTCTATTGTGGAAGAAGGAAGGAAGTCCATGGGGTAATTACTACTGCTGCTTCAAGCATAACATAATCAGTTGATCCCTTCTCTCTCAGTTGCAGCAGCGTTCAATTGACTCGTTGGCTTTTCTACCATGTTCCTGTCACTGCCCACTCTCAATAATATTTGTACTCTACCTGTTGTAGTGAGCTGGAATGTTGCATCCATACCTTATATCTCCACCTTCTTCTTGGTGCCTTCCTGTGCCATGCAGTTACAATTTGCATTTGGCATTTGTTACTGTCTGTCTTCCCTCTAAATGCCTCCCCACCACATTTTTTTACCAACTGCCCCTCCCTAAATGCCTCCTCACCTGTGTGTTTCTGTTGCAGTTCCAACTTCTATCCACTTGTGCCCAGAAAAGGTTGCTCTCCATTTCCATCACCTCTCCTGCACTCTTCCTTCCTTCTTCCACCTGCACTTATTAGCTGCCTTTTGCGACGTGGTTCCCTACCTCTTCTAACCTGTGCCCACATTTGAGCATTCTCTCCATGCACCCTTTCTCTGCTATAAATGCAGATAAGTTAGTTTGATTTCCTAAAACTACAAATTTTCAAGTAGTTAAATTTATGTTAGATCTGAGTTTGAATTAGACTAGTTTTAAGAATAATTAGTACTAATTGAATTAACGTTTAACATTAGGTTACTTTGGCTTTTATTAGGATAATTTGGAATTTAAGTTAGGCTAGTTAATTAGTTTTATCTTATTTAGTTTAATTAAGTTAATTAAACTTAGCTAACTGGTTTTAACGTTAGGATCTATAGTCCGGCTTTGTAATAGCCTAGTTAGAATCAGGTTAATTTAATCAGGTCTGAATTTTTAAGTTAGATTAAGCTTAGATTAATTTATTAGATTAATTAGTTGTTTGAGGTTTTATTTGGCACATAGGTAAATTAATAATCAGATTAATTAATTTATTAGTTAATCTATTGATTCATATATAATTAGCTGGGTCAATTAATTAATTAAATCATTTAGCATGTTGGTCTTAGTTGTCAATTGTCATAGAGTGGTCTAGCTAGTAGTGAGTTAATTCAGTAGAGCTAACCATTAGCCAACAAAGCCAATCAAGTTTGCTTGATTCCCAGGGTGGTCTCTTTAAGATCCCAACCAATTGGCGACAACATGCCCCCTAAGAAGTATCAAGTCAAAGCTGATACAAATCCAATAGTTGAGTCAGATGACCCCAATTCTATTCAGGCTCAACTATACAAAATTGATGGTCAGTTGGCAAATGTCGAAAGTAAATTTCATTACACAGACTCCAAGTATGGTGAGGTGGATGATAGTGTCCTCTAGGTGGAGAAAAATACTAATGTCTTTACTATGGCAATTTCAAGAATGGAAAATGGATTCAAAACATGTACGTAAATTGAAGGTAGTGTGAGGAAGAAGTCAAACCATGGTTACATTTGGAAGTCCAACACAAGAATTTGAGCAATGGCCATATCACAATGTGACAAACTCAATATCCCGATTAAGATGTCTCTTGGATTTGATGGAGAAATGGCACCACATGAATGGAAAAGAAAATGGAAACATGAATGCAAATAGAAGGTAGTGTAAGAAGTCGGACCATGGGTACATCAGGAAGTCCAACACAACAACACAAGCAATGGCCGTATCACAATGTGGCCAACTCAAAAATTCAGATTAAGATGTCCTTAGATTTGATGGAGAAGTGGCACCACATAAATGGATCAACAAGCTTGAATCTACATTGACTGAGAGAAAGTCATGATAGCATTACAATTTATGGAAGGGCCAACACATACATGGGGTGCCAGATGGAACAAATAAAATGTCATAGTGATGCATGGTTTTATTCATTTTGTCAAGGATTTCTACTAAAGAGTGGAACGAATTTGCATGACCTCCATAAAATTATGAGTTACAACTTGCTGATTGCTTCCAGAATAACAAGTATACAAGACTGCACAGAAGAGATCCAAACATGAGATTCCAAATGTACAATTAATGGCGATGATACTACTGAACTGTACATTGGAAATTTACAATCAGAACTTAAGGCTAGAGTTAGAGCATTCCATCCATTATCAATTGAGCAAGCAATACATTATGCACGTATTGCTGTTGAAATGCAAAGCCTTAAAAATCATTTATTTTCACACCAAAGAAATTCTCTCTTGTAATGGTCACCACTCACAAGGACTCAATATCAACAAGCAAGGAGCTGTTTCAAGTGTGATGTGTAATACCCATAGAATACAATTTAGCAGTTACAATTTTTTCTGTTTCTCAGAATGTGTTTAACCAAATTGGATTTTATTTTTAATGAAGCTTTGTTACCATTTCAGTTTGGGAACATAAACTGGTATTTGTGTTGACCTGTCAATAAACCAATTGTATGATGTAACACATTCGTCTATTATCAAATGAAGTACAACATCTCATAGTAACTACAAGAGTAACAGTTTGAATTGAACATGTCATAGCATCATTGTGAGTTAATGTTTTATTGGAAAAACAACAATATAACAATTGTATGAAACTTATCTTAAAAAGGGTCATAATTGTACTTTCTATGTTTAACATCTGTACATTAATGAAAGTTGCGAACAGCATTTAACAAGGCTGTTTGTTATAAATGCATCTTAAGAACTTACTGGTTTTACTGCATACTGAAGTCCATATCTCATAAATATAATATGGTACATAATGATCTCAATTACAGCAATGAAGGCATATCAATGACCAAATCTAGTTTTGAAACATACAACGAATTACAACATTACAATGATCAAGAATCATGTAGAACTGAATAATAAAAAGTCAACAGCAATCATAATCTCCAAATGTGTATCAACATATTGATTTACAGCCGCTGAGTGTGAGGGTGATCAAGAGCGCCATCAGTGAATACAAAACAACAAATTCACCACCATGCGATGAATTTTGAAAGTACAATATTAATATAATGATTGATCAAAGTACAATCTCAATGTAGTATATGCCATGACTGTATGAGTTCAGAATTTGAATCATGGCATAGAAGAGGTGTCTCCAGCTAGCTTGGTAGTGAGAGAGAATATCGAAGAAGCACTTTTTAGCCTACAATAGATCTCAATATACTCCCTCGTGATCCCATCAATTATGGGAGAATCCCTTCCCTTCAAAAGAGACTTCATTTATGGGAACCAATAGAAGGAAGAGAGTGATATGGAAATGATCACCACTAAAATGCATAAATCAACATTGACAACCATACAATGCGGAATCAATGCTAAAGTAGAATCATGTATAAACAATAAGAATGCCTTGGCCAAGATTTTACTACTTCAACAATTGCTTTACCCATGAAGTAATTCAGGTAATATCATTCTCATATTTAATCTTATCCTAACATCATGAACCTAAGGGTGCCCCCTTTAAAGATTCTATCATCTGTGATGGTATAGGATATTCTGTCGAGGTGTCTATGTCATGTCCCAATATTAAGACATTGTTTAAATTAAGATTTAACGTCATGATAAAGGTGGAAAAGTCGTTTCCGTCAAATATAAGTGTTTTTCATCATCAACAGTGTAAATAAACAATAATATTAAATAATATTATTTTAAATATTTTATATATATAGTATTTATAAACGATAATATAAATACAAAAATAATATTATCAATATTGATATTATTATTATAATTACAAAACAATATATAAATAAATATAATAATATAAATATAAATATTAATATATATAATCAATACAAATATTATATTATTACTATAATAATATAATGATCAATATAAAATAAATGTTAGTATCATTATTGTTATATAATAAGTATCATTAATAAATATTGATATAAGTATTAATGATTTAAATATTAAATACTTATAAATATATAATTTCATATAAATATATACGGCAGCCATAAATTATCTTTAGAGTATAAAGAAGTTTAAGTTAAAACTTAAACCATAGTCATTGAGGCTACGGTTATTACTAAGGAATCATTATGAGGCAGCGGTTGTTTTGGAAATGAGACGATGTGTCTCTTGGTATTGAGAAGACCCTTAGATAACTTTAAAAGGGACCATTTCCCCTCCATTATGGGCATCGAACCAACTCAGGAAATGGGATCATAAATACAATATACATATAGACTCAAGCGATCAGCAATCAGAAACAAAATTCCCAGCAGCCGTCCCTTACCTCAAATACTGTCAGATATTCTTACCCAATCAAAACATTACAGCAGCGTAAGGAGAATTAAAGAAAGGATAAAGAAACATGCGGATCGATCAGCATCAGATTGAAGTTCTGCATACGTGGATCAAGGAATTCACAATTCTCTTTGTCTCTGCATTTAATACAGACCATTGAATTTCTCTGAACTATATACTGAAATCAGATCGTACCATACAATTGCTGTATATTGCGAAGCTTTGTGGAACTCATTATAACTACATCAGCGATAGAGGTATGTGATCTAATCTTCTGATTTATAGCAGATGTTTTACCTCCATAATCTGATAGAAATAAATCTTAAGCATGATGCATGCATGAATGGAAAGACTTGTAATATGCAGTCCAGTATAGGATAGTAAATGAAATTAATTAATGATATGTATAGAGGTGTCTTGGCATTTGGATTTATTTATGCAAGATAGAATATTTTTCATATCATAAATCTGATAAGAAAACAAATAACCAATATACAATATTAAGGTAATGATTAAAATAGACAAATAGAATAACATGAGTATCGTATCATTTATGATTAAAATGCTGAATTAGATAATTATAGTTTAAATGGATGAATTAAGGATAGATGGTTCTTTAATGTAATTAGTATGAAGTTAGAATCCTTTATGCATAAGGAATTAGATATTGGATCTGATCATCAGCATTGAAGTGTCCAAGTTATATATAATTGAATAAGGATAAAATGGCTTATGGATCATGATCTTATAATGGTCTTAAGAATAAAGGCATGAATTCCCAAGGGTAGATACGAGACTTCCTTATTAACCACCTAACACTAAAAAGGTGAGGTAGATAGTTATGGTAGGTATTGATCAATTCATGGGAATGGGCCTTGATTGACGAATCAAGGATATTATGGGCCTTGGTTGACGAATCAAGGATATTGCTATGGACCCTCGATTTAAATATCGAAGGAATGGGCCTTAGTTGACGAGCTAAGGAATTATGGGCCTTAGTTGACGAACTAAGGAATAATGTTAATGGACCCATAGGATTGAGATGACATCACCTTCCTAACGAATTTTCTCTCACAAGGTGGGAGGTGAGGTTAATAAGAGGCCTAAGGATTATCTCACCCAAGGAGAATCATGAAGTATGGAAAAGTGGATTTGTGAAATGGCAAATAGTGTATGGTTATGTTTATGATTATCATTAAGATTAAGTGGAAATGGGAAATGGAAAACTAATGTGCTCTTTTACAAGTGGAAATTGTTTGCAAGGTTGCGAAAATTTTGGCTTGCTAGAAGGGGACATTACAAGTGGTATCAGAGCAGTCATCCTGCCATCCTGTGTGTACTATGTGTACCTTACATGCATTTAAGTGTATACTTGTGATTATGTGAATTCAAGTGTATTCAAATGTTGACTTTGTGACTTATGTGTATGCTTTGTAACATGTGTTAAGATGAAAACTTTGTGTATCGCATGTACTCACATGTGTATAGTTGGTGACCTTGGAACGGTGGACGGGTCCATAGGTGTAGTATGGGATGCACCGAATCCCCTTTCCAATTGTCCGATAGTATACTTATATGTATTAATGCAAATTATGTGTATTCATTACCTTGTATTCGAGTATATACTCTATAACTTATGTTTGCATATGTGGGTATGCACCATGCATTTATGCTTCATGCGTATACTCCATGCCTTATAACTGTTTATATGTAACATGCTTTTATGGGTATTAATTCATGCTTTAACCTTCCTTGTATGCTTCTTGTGTGTGTATTTACATATATTCTTGTGTGTATTCACGTATTTTACTTCATGTTTCTTGTCTGTGTGTGTTTATGCATATTCTTGTGTGTATTTACGCTTCTTAAGTGTGTAATCTTGTGTATTTTTGTGTATTGCTTCATACTTGTATGCTTCCTATTGGTATGCTTGCTCATGTTGATGAATGTGTGTTTCTTATATCTGATATATATTCTCGGCTTGTATACTTCAAGCTCTATATGTGTTCATACACATGCTAATTAGACACTCGTGTATGTTTAATGTGTATACTTCATTGATTGTATTTGTATTCAGATGTATGCTCTATGACCTTGCAGTTGTATTCAAATGTATGCTCTATGACCTTGCAATTGTATCCAAGTATGTGCTTCTGTATTCAAGTGTATGCTTTGTATTCAAGTGTATGCTCTAACATGTCTTTGTATTCAAGAGTATGCTCCATGACTTGCATATGCATTTAAGTGTACATTCTATGGAATTGTAGTTGTACTCAAGTATATACTTTGTAATTGTATTTAAGTGTATACTCTATGATTCTATGAATTGTATGACCTGTATTTGAAATTGAAGGAGTGCATGCTCTATAACTTGTATTTGCAATTGTATGAAGTTGTAATTGTATGACTTGTATTCATATGCGCATGCCCAATATGATTGTGTATGACTTGTATTCAAGCGTGAATATGTATTCAAATGCATACTCCATGACATGTATTTGCATTTGAAGGTGTACTCTGTGATTTGTATTCGTATTTGAGTGTATACTTTCTGAAATTGTATTCAAGCTTGATTGTGTTCATACTTGAGTGTATTTAATGACTATGTATTCGAATGTACGACTTTGTCCCTATATGACTTGTATACTCTATGATTGTACTTGTATACAAATGAATACTCTATGACTTGTATATTCTATGACTTGTGATTGTATGCGCTATGCCTTTGCAATTGTATGACCTTGTAATTGTATTCCAAGTGTTCACTCGATGACTTCGTGTGTGTATTTTTGAGTGCATACTTTATGATTGTAATTATATTTTGAGTGTATACTCTATGCTTAATTGGAAAACTAATGTGGAAATGGGAAATGGAAAACTAATGTGCTCTTTTACAAGTGGAAATTGTTTGCAAGGTTGCAAAAATTTTGGCTTGCTAGAAGGGGACATTACAGTCTAGCATTCCATTTAGAAGGGGTATTTCAGTTTGAAAGTGTAATATGATCAACCAAGGTATAATTAATAATAGATCATACGATTAATCTATAGCCAACATTTATTAAACTCTATGTTGTTAGTTCAAGTTCGCATTTGGATTCAGGTTTGGTGGTTTGCCAATCTTTTTTCCCCGTCTTTGGTACAAATGGGTTCAACTGTACAATATATATATATAATATTTATATATGAATAATAAATGTATATAAATATATTATATATTATATGATAGTATATTAAATAGGTATTATATAATAAATAAAATTTAATTAAATAAATATATTATGTTATAAAGTAATTAATTAAGAAACTATATATATATATATATATATATATATATATATATATATATATATATATATATATATATATATATAATAAAATAATATAATATAGTATAAGCCCCTATGTTGAGCCCAAGGAATAGGCCGGGACGATCCGAGAAGCCCCATGGAAGTTGGAAGATCCATTGTAAGACTCTTGTAGAGGCTAGTTGTATGGACTGCCATAATTGCGATCTCTTGAATATGTTCATATATTTTTGTATAATTGTGTTGAATAGGTGGGACTCATGGGAGTGTCTATGTAAGAGCCGTGGTAGGTCTTAGGAAGGGTTCAAGCTCTTTAAAATTTCTATGGACTATGTAAGGCCTATATGTACTTTCAGTTATGGAGATAGTGAATGGAGAGACCTATTTGACCTCATTGTTTTTGGAGTTTTTCCCATACATGGGTTTCTTTAGGGTAAATTTGTGTCTTCATATTCATGTGGCTTGTTTTGATGCTTATATGTTTATATTTGCAGTTTTCTCTAATGTCCCATTTTCAATTAATTTATGTTTGTATACCAAAAACCCATTCCAATGTTTCTCGTGGGCTAAAGGGAAATGCTAGGGAAATAATTATTAATTTTTGACCTCCATTATTAATTATATTTTTGCATATTTTGAAAATGGCTGAAATAATATAAAAAATTGTTTAATTGCCCAAATGGGGCATGGGAATTTATAAATGGAGCATATGGTAACTCCAAAAGTAGTTTGACATCTTTATTTATGACGGATTCTATGATAGGGTCATGATTGATTCAACGACAACTCATAAATGGGGAGTTACGGTTGGCATTTAGTGGAGGAGTTACGAAGAGCTATTTTTTGATGAGCATCTTGAATAAATAAAATATTATTATTTTGCATGTTGGAGGAGCATCTCATAGCTATTTATGATAGTTGTAAGTGGGTGGAAGAAGAACATCTTCATTGGCTAAAAATAGTTGGGAATCAAGGAGTTATGACAACATTTTAGTGGATTTAATTGGAGTGGGAATATTTATAAAAAAAATTAATATTGCAATATTTTATTTTTATTATTTTTTGGCATAATGGGATGTTGGGATTTGTGCCCATAACTTTTATATAAGCTAGGTAGTTTCTTTAGTTGATATCTTTTGCCAATTTATTAATTTTCTTCACGTTTGAGCACTTGTGTTCAACTATAGAATTTGAGGATGAAATCCCTTGGATTCTTGGAGATCAAAAGATGAAAACCCTTCGGTTTCTTGAGGGCAATCTCATTTAGAGGTTGTATTTGCACTTAATAGTTCTTTTTTGAATTTTTAGCAATAGTTTGTATTTGTAGGATTGCATAAAAGGGAGCTCTAGCATACAGAAGATTATTTCACATTTGCCATCATTTGTATTGCTGTAATATGTGATATATTTCAGTATTTTGCTGCACATTTGATTAATAAGAATTAGCTCCAGCATATTGTGAAGTTTCCATTTATGTGTGCAAAGATTATCTATATTTCTGGCATAGTTTTTGTGAGCAAATTTGCATAGTTTATTCAATTTTTCTCACCGTATGCTCTCACCTTGCCTTCATGGGATCTTGGTGATCAAAAAGTTATTAAAATTTGTTGTAGATGGTTTGCTGTCGATTTCATTTGAGTATAAAATTATTTTAGAAAGTCAGTTTGTTTGGGACATAGCAGTGCATGTCTAGCTTTCGGGTGGATTTGAGTGTAGTTCTTTGTTTAATTGTTGTGGATATTTTAGATTTCAGTACATTTTATGTTTGGTTGTTAAAAATCATTTGAGTATATCAGATCTGAGAATATTTTAATATTATTTTGGTTGGGGACATTACATTTTCTCTCTTCTCCAACTAACTGTAATGTTGATGAACTATAGTCCCGAATATCCGTCCTAGTTTTTATGGTAAGCTCCATAGTTTTTATGGATAATGGGATATGTACCTAGACCCGTTCGGTATGGGTATGTTCCCGAAATCGGTTGAACCTGGTAATGTAGATTTTTTTTTTTAAAAGATAATGCGCCTAGTAAACTTTTTAACATGACCGGCGACGCTGGTGCGACACGCCCTCCAGCTCCACGCGAATGCTTTTGCCCGGAGCAATGAACCGGTGAGGCCACAACTGGGGGACCTCATCCCCTAGGAAGAACACTTCAAACCCGTGAGCTCATTGGCCCAGCGAAGGCGTAAAGCCTTGCGAGCTCGTTGGCCCAGCGGGGGTTTGAACTCTGGTGGCCGCCACTACATCTTGAGCGACTTAACCACCGAACCATGCCATCATCGGCAACCTGGGAATGTAGATTAAATTGGATCTAGAATAGTCATTCAATGATTGCTCATTATAAAGATCTCATGAAGTTTTTAATTTTATACAAGATTGATAAAAAAAAACATTAAGAACAATGATTACGAGTTTGATCCTCCACTCCCATCTCAGTCACAAAACTTATAATGGGTAAGAAATAGCTCATAACTAAACAACACAGTACCAAGGATAAGAAGTCAAGCATTCTTGACCTTAGACTTGTTTAAGAAATTGGCTCACAATTTAACAATCTTTTGTCATTACAGCCAAGTATTCCCATAAAATATTAAAGTTCAGTTTTAGAGGAACATATCAACTCTTTGTATCATAGGCAAGTGCCAATCATCATATAGATGATCCAACAATGCTATTTACAACCTTATCAAAGTAATTACAGCAAGTCTTGTGTTTAAATTTTAATATAATTTTACATCAGCATCGCACAGTTCACAAAGTCATGCCTTGCATACTCATATCATACATCTAAAGTCATCATGGCTCATATAACTGTCATATAAACTACCACCAACAATGGTTAATATAGCTACCATGGATCTACAACGAATTATGGTTCATCAAGCTTTTAATTGCTTCATCAGAATCATCACTATGAGCAGATTTATAGCCAACTAGGGTTTACAAAAGAATATACCATCATCCATTATGGTCTTCATATCCAAAACATACAACAGCCAAACATGTAGGTTATACCCAATCCTCTTCCAAAAAGTAGTTATAGTTGGTATACTGTTGTACCCATACAAAAGAATTGTATTGCTGTAAGATCCCTAACAAGATCTGCCCTAAATTCTGAACTTTATTTTCTGATTTCTGCCCTAGATTTCTGCACTTTAGAGTTCTGTTCCAAACCCTAGATTTCTGATTTATTTTTCTGATTACAATCAAGTGTGGACAGCGAACATATATGTATCCAAAATGCTCAAACAATATGCCAATAATGAACTCTTATGATAATAGCATCAATCATAAACTCATCCACAAGATATGATCATCCAAATGCAAATAAGATGACAAACAATTCTGATTTTCTGAATATATCAAACTGCTGCTACAAATCAGAATAATCTGAGTTTGCAATTACATCAAATACATAGGCCAAACATACGCAAACAAAGGTCAGAAATCTGCCTTTACAAATCAGGTTTGTACATACCACAAATGATGAACAATGATGTCACAAAACAAACCCTAGCTGGGTGAACTCCTTCAGCTAGGCGGCGCTCCCTTGAAGATGACAAATGGCATGCAAAATGAGGGCGGCAGCTAGGGCTTGGCTCCCAACATCAGCAATGAAGTCGCCCTTCTTGGCGCTCAACCTAGGGTGAAAACCCTAGCATAGACAATGAAGAATCACTCCAATATGGCGGTGCTCCAAGTCTGATCTGAATATCTATTGTTCTACACTTTGGGGGAGTCCTCTAGGCCCCACTTGTTATTTAGGAAACAAAAAAATTTCTGGGGTAAGGACAACATATCATATAGAGATTTATTAGAGATCTCAATTAAGGAAGGACCATCTTTCCAATTAATATTCTCAGATTTCAGTATTGAAAGAAAGGTTGATAGGTACAGGAAGCCTTTGCATTACCTTGGCAAGCATATATAGGTTCTCCTATGAGAGTCTGGAATTAAAAAAAAAAGATTTAACACCATCCCAAGAAATAAGAGCCCCATGCTTGAACACATACCCAAACATTGAACACCTTTGGAGAACCATGACTTGTTTAGAAGCCTTTCACAAGAGATAAAGGCTTATTGTTATAAAAAGGTTCCACCAAACTGATCTGAAACTCTGAATATTAATGACCCGGTCCTAGAGAAGTCCTCATGCTCAACAAGCAGATGCCTAACAGATTCCCAAGCTTTCTAGGTACTGCAAAAACTGAAGACCTTGTTGGGTTAACTGGAAAGTGCCCAATCATTAGATCAAAGGGCTGAATTCCCCTCCAATCCCTCTTATTGTTAGGAACAACACTGTAGATATTGTTCCTAACTAACACCTTCCAAGGCTCTCCCCCATCCAAAGCTCTTAGGATCCACTTTAACATCCAGAGCTCAACCCTGAATTCTCAACTTCCTCAGCCCCATGCTCCCCAAATGCTGAGATAGATAACAGCAATTTGAAGCAATCACCATTTGAAAACTCAGACCTGGCAGCCCAAAATTTTGACTTGGACTAGGGACTTGGCAAAATCTTGGCAAAAAAAAAAACCATACTTACACACACAAAAAAACCCGGAACTTAATGCATTTAGAAATACATAATGATAAGTCTATTCTAATCATCAATTTGTCATAATTCAAAGATTACATATGTCATATGATCATCCAATGTTCAAAGTTTGAAATTCAAAGTTTCAAAGTCAAACAATACATTTTATTACTATAAAATTATAAATAATAATTGTTTAATTATTGACAATGGACATATGTTATAAACAACAAAATATAATCTACATCCTTCTCTTCCTCCTCCTAGTGTAACTTTTGAGCCTCAAACTAGAAGGTAAGTTGATATCAACACGAGGAGTGATTGTTTCCTCAAAAATGTCTTTGTCTTCCTTCAATGCATCAAGATCCAGCTATGCTGCTACTCTCTCCAATGCAGTGAGATCTTGATCAGTGAATATGATATCATTATGTGCTTCTTTGGTAGTCCAATCAGCAAATGGATCGATGTCATCCAAGTTGATGGCATCATAAGTAGGACCCTCCACCTTTTTGGTTCAAAGGTGAAGGTTGTATTGGATGAAGACAAGGTCATTGAGTCGCTCTTGGGTCAACCTATTTTTCTTGGTGTGAATGCTCTCAAATAGTCTCTAATTACATTAACACTCAAAAGCACTATAAGGTTGGGACAAAACATGGATTGCTAGCCTTAGAAGATTTGGTGTGCCAGCACAATAAATCTCCCACCACAAATCTACAAATAAAATATTTCAAAAAATATAAGAATTATGTAAGAAGTTTAGAACTTAAACTTAAAACTTTCAAGTTTTTACTTTCTAGTATTAAGCTAAAAACTAAAGGACTGACTTTTTTTATTTGGCTATTGGTTTTCCCTCCTTCAAATGGCTTGAGCTAAAGAAAAGAGACCCCCTTTGCACCCTTGTAGACCTCCAACTCATGAAGGATTTTGTCTCTAATGCCTTTATCTATTGCAATCCTCTCCATGTATGAAGTAAGGTTTGCCATGACCTCCTCATCAACTTTAAATGTATTAGAGAAGTAAAATTTTGGGTTTAGCTAGTACACCAAGGCATGTATTGGCTGATGGAGTTGGTTTGTCCATCTATGATCAATGGTGCGCCAAATGATGTCATATTTTTTTTACCACCATAGTAATGCAAATTAGCTTCTTTGGCCCTATCCATGGTCTCATAGAGCTAACCCATTGACATGCCATCCCCATCCACCAAATGCAAAACATTGACCAAAGGCCCTGTCACTAAAAAAATAGAATGTAAAAAAACAATTATTAGAGAAAAAAAACTAAAAACAAAAAATCTAGCAAATAAATAATTCCCTATAAAACTTATGTTTGTAATTGTTACTTACCTTGAGTATCTCTAAATTTTTTATGAACACTTCATCAAAAATAGTTTTTATGGCCTTCTTCTCTTCGTTTTTTTTTGGAAAATGGAGAGTCCATCCAAGCATTGATCACAAGCATTTGCTTGAGAGAAGGAAATGAGACTACAATGCTCTACAAAGTGAGGAGGGTGGTGGCAAATCGTGTCGCCCCCGATTGCACATTGCTCACAAACATTTGCTTGAGAGAAGGAAATGAGACTAAAATGCTCTACAAAGTGAGGAAGTTGGTGGCAAATTGTGTCACTTCCGATTGCACAAACTCCTTGCCACTTGTGTGGTCTCTCATCAAACTAAGGACCAACGTATGGTTGTAGATAAATTTGGTAATTTGTCTAGTGTCTTCAAACGCACTTTTGACGCATTCGATCTGCCCAATGTCCTCAAGCATCAAATCCAAGCACTGTGTAGCACAAGGACTCCAACAAATATTGGATTGCTTCTCTTGAATAAGTCTCCCCACGGCTACATACATTGTGTTGTCTGTGACAATTTGGACAACATCCTCAACCCCAATCTCTTGGATCACCCCCTCCAATAGATTGCACAAAGTCTCAACATTTTTGACTTCAAGTGAGACATCTACGAACTTCAAGAACACCAGTGTGCCACTTGAAACCACTAAAAAGTTAATGAGAGTCTTGTGCCTACCATCTGTTCATCCATTTGATAAAATGTTGCAGCCCTTTCTCCATCATACTTTCCTCTAATCATCAACTACAAGCCTTGTATTTTTGACAACTTCCTCTAACAATGGGCCACTAAAGTCCTTAGCCATTGGACTCTTAGTCCCCTTATCAACAATTGTCAATGTATTTACCAACCCTTCCCAATATGGCTGTTTGCCACATTGAAGGCTATATTATTGTAGTAACAAAAGTTTGCCATTGCCATTCTAGCCTCATGGCGTTTCTCCTTGTTCCAAGCATACCTTTAAGTGAAGGTTGTGCCCTTGGAGCATTGCGAGGAACAAAGAAATTTGGTGAAGGGAGATAGCTAGAAGTCTCATGATCATCAACGGAGGAAAGCGAATGACGAATGTGTGGGTTAATAAAAGAATTTGTAGATGATTTTGGATTGGAACTCATTATTGTAGCCACTGCTTCCCTTGTCATCATCCTTTCCATTTTCTTCATATTGTAACTGGTAAGTAGGGCGTTTATTTCTCTCCTCACTTCATCAAGCACTTGAGGACACACCGTCACATCATGTCCAGGTTTCTTAGCATGGTGGAATTTTAACCTATTGATTCCTTCTCTCATAGAAAACCTACAAAAATTATAGGTCACCATGTCCTTGCTCTCACCCACCTTGCCATGCTTTCATGTAGGGTTTTTCATATTGCTGCCTTGCATTGAACTTTCCATTTCTCATTTTGTACATAAAAAGAAAATTAGTAGGGTTTTGAACCTTTGTAGCGAAATTTTGAAAATAAATAAAAGGAAAACATTTAAAAGATAAAAGAGAATGCAACACTAGTAGGAAGGGTTGGGAAATGAGACAAAACAAAAAAAAATTGGGTGCCATAATGCCTAGGTTTTTAGCATTTGATGTTTGAAATTCAAATAAAAGGGAAAAATAGAAAAAGAAGAATACATACCTTTGTCAAGCGCACTCCAAACTTGATTCAATTTCAATTCCGACCTTAAAACCCTTTCCAATCACTCCTCTCAGCTTGTTTTGCACCTCTAGAAGACCAAATTAGCTAAAAATGTGAATGAATGCATGTTTTAATGCCCAAATTTCCTTTTTTTTTTTCATTTAGGTGAGGTCAGGCACGGGATTTATGAGTATTGGTTTGAAACTCGTTTTTTTTGCAAAGCTCAGCCACAACTAGGTGAGTACTTAGCTAGGCCTCAGCTTGTGAGTCTAGTCTATCCGATGTGTTTGGGTTTTTGACTTGCAAGTCTGTGGGAGTCAGGCCAAGTTTTTGAACTATACAAACCTCTTCATGCCTCTTCCTATTTCCTTCTCGTTCAAACCACAAAAGGTCCCTTACTAGTTTATGAAGCTTTGCCACATGGGAGTTACAAAAGAGCCCTACAAAGGCATAATAGATATTGGATGAAGAGAGCACTTTTTGGCAAACTTGAAATTTCCTTGCTAAAGCAAAATGTCCTTGCCATTTAGTGACTTTCTTATGAACCTTTTGGAAAACCCATGTCCAAATGTCACTCAAAGAAGGAGAACGAGCAAATGAAATCCCCAAGTACTTAACCATCTTTTGAGGGTGTCCCCACTCCCACCAAAATCACTGAATTATTGTGGAGGCTCATTAAACTAGCTCAATACAGTCGATTTTTGAGAGGAGATTTTGGAGGTCCCCTAGCTCAAGCATGGAGATTTCTGAGTAGGCAAGTGAAGTTATCCACTTCTAGACAACATAACAAGGAAGTATCATCAACAAACTGGAGATCTAACAACATAGAGGAACAATGGGCACATCTCTAAGAAAATAATGAAGGGATTCTGCTACAATGATAGACAAAGAAGGGGCAAGAGGCAACCTAGGATACAACATACAAATAATCACTAAAACATTATATGGATATGATCCTCCTAGAGATTTGATTATTGAGGAATTATAATCACAAGAGTGGAAAATATAGTGTTTTCTAGGGACATGTCCTTGGGTTTTTTTGGGCCAAACTTGGAATGGGGACATCCCAGGGATGGTGAGATGGGGACGAAACGTCTTCTTGACATCCCTTTGGGCGTCATCTACAAAGGTGGCTGTCCTTGGGATGACCTTGAAATGCATTTGCTTTTGTAGGGGGTGTCCCATGCTTTTACAAAAAAAACACTTTTAAAAAAATTCTAGTTATGCTTTGTAAATTTTCTTTTCATAAATGTTTGCGAGTTTCTAAGTACTCAATAATTCTTGGGAAGTGGGCGAAACCAAAATAGAGAAGAAAATATTTTAAAAAATAAAGAGAAGGACAATATTCCACTTCTTCAATTGTGCAACCCTTGCCTTTGGCCCTCAGGCCATCTATTACACAACCTCTCCTTTGTAACCTTTACTCTATCCTCTTCTTTCAATGTTAATTTCAACAAAAATAAAAAAAATTTATTATCTTAATACTAGTTGATATATTTTTTATTTTTGTGAACCTTGAATTTCAACTAGATATGAGAATTAGTCACTTCAAGTTTGATTTTTCTACCAATGCTTGCCTATTCTTTGCAAATTGGATAACCATTTATTATAATGTATATTTATATAATATTTATATTCATTTTTGCATGATTAAATCAAGGGTTTAAGGGGCCCCAACCCACAAAAACAAAGCTGACCAAGAGAGACCATAAGCTCGAGACGTCTTTCAATGGGAGAAAGCCTCCAAACCTAATCCAAAATAACTAGAGAGAACCAACACTTATCACCCTAAGAAGCATAGAAGAGGCCTAAATAGGCGCCAAAATAACATAGAGAACCAAACCCTGAGAAAGCCATCTTGATACTAAATCTAAAAAACTCTGATCAAAATCCATGTTAGAAGAAATCAAAAGGTAAGAGCTAGAGCTCTCTGTCCCCTATGTGAGAAGAGAGCTTCCATGGTTAGTTGGGACCCATCCCTGATAGCCTCTCGAGCCTCTCTTTGAAGTCTTTCCACCTTAGTTTTCTTTCTCCTTTTCTTTTTTATGGGATTCAAAACCAACATCTCAAATTGAGCAATACCATCATGAGAGGGAAGGCTCTCCATTGGCTTAGAGTCATGCAAAAGAAGCTCTCCCATTTCAGGTGCAAGGCTATCAACCCTCTCTCGATGATCCAAAGGAGAATTCTCAAGTTGATCGCCTTTCTTTTCAAAGACACAAATCCAAACCTACTAGTTCCCCTGTCTTCTCTAAGTTGTCTTTGAAGTCTCCTTGCTCCCACCACTGACCATGCCTTTAGGACTGGAGGGATCTTGTTCAAAAAATTTGAGGTGATTTCTCCAAATGAAGTCCTTGTAGGGCTCATTATTCTTCGACTTGCACATCTTATTCGATTTCTAGATTTGTACCAAAGAGGGACAATCTCTAAGTTTATGCCCATTTGCCTGCATTGAAAGCATCTTGCTAGAAGACCCTTATAATCAATGTTCTGACTCCATAAGCCTAAAGAGGAGTTGACATGAAAAAGGTGAATGGGGCCTTTGAAAGGTTTGCTTTCACACAAATGTAGCTAAGAATTCTTCCATCACTTCCCACAAAAGAAACTTCCTTTATGAACTCTACCATCAAACTAGCAATTTCCTTGAGCTTTTCTAGATTCTCTTTCCATAGGAAACCTATGCAATCAGAATCAAATGGGAATTTTTGAAATCTCATCCACATTAGAAGCAAAAAGTGGAGTCCAAGGTTTTACAAACAAATCCCTGCTACCACGGAACCAAGGGCCCTATTTAAGCACAAGGTCCTAATGATTTTTTGATTGAAACACAGCTTGAAAGAAGCCATTGGCCAAAGGAAAAAGCTTAGGGAGAGGGCAATTCGGCTCGGAAGCTGCCATCTAGTGATTCAGTTCCTCATCATTAGCTTTCCTTCGTAAGAATCTACAAATCAAGGCCAATTCTGCAAAATCTTTGGAGAAACCATCCAATATTTCACTAGATACAACCAACTCTGGAATTTTTGGGGAAAACCTAATTAGAATATCACCCACAAAATAGGATTCAATGCCTCCACTATCTTCGTTCTCTAAACCAAGTCATACGTTATCCCTATTTCCATTTGAATTAATTTTATATAGAGAAGGATTAGATGGATTGCACGAAGGGGTGGGCTTCAATCCATTCTTATTTCATGCAAATTCTCCTTGTTGAACTGAACCCTTGCAAGCTGACAATCTTTGAAGACAAAGATCTGTACATTCATGATATGGGCTGGTAGCATTATAGAATTTGAAAATCTTAACCGAATAGAATAATTGGCCTCCTCTGGGGAAGCACTTTATAGCGTAACTGACCAAACCAACTTGAACATAGGAACAACAATAGTCACTGTTTTGTTGTTGGCTACCTCCCCCTTGAGCAATCTTTTGCAACTAGACTCTCGTCAATCCAATTGCTCCCATCAAATCTAGCTCCTTGTTTGGTAGTATTTATTTGACTTTGATTAGCCCTTTATCTGTCATCAATCTGTCCTTTGTTGTACCTCTCAGAATAATCAGACTTGTTCTATGCTTGACTTGTTCTAATGCAGTGCACCATCCCTTGCTTGCTTGCAGTGTGCCATTCCTCCTTGCTACATGCCCTCACTCCTTCACTTGCATCATTCTTAACTTTGACTAAATCAATTATATTATAATTATTCAAAAAACTTTGGGTAAGTTTGGGGTAGAGCTCAGAGAAGACATGGTGGTGGGCTTGGTTCCTTAATATGGTTACATTCGAATGTACCTCAAGGTGCCCCCTTGGTGGAACATAGGGGTGGGCTTTGGTCCATGTGTTGCCATAATTACGAGCTTTACCTCTAGGTGTCCCCATGGCCACTACAAGGTGCCCCACCCATGGGAATTGAACCTGGATTTTTAGTGTGCAACTCATTCACCACCACTAGAGCCAACCCTATTGGGCTATATATTTATTATATATTAATTAATTTAATAAATATATATTATATATATCAAATTTATATTTATATAATATTAATTAATTGCATATATAAATATATAAATTATCTATTTATTGTTACTTTTATTTATATATTTATTGTTAATTTATTTATATATTAAATTTCAAATTGTATTATATGCTATTTTAATTCCCGTACCCTTGCCATCCCCAAATTTTAGGAAAAATTGCCATCCCCAAAACTTGTCCTCACACCCTCTCCCTTTGAGACTCATGGAACATTGGCAAAATTTGATTCAGGAAATGCATGATAGCATCAATATCTTAAAAGATAATTTGGTTGTGACAATAAATAGAATGAAGCGATAAGTAGACCAACATTGCAATGAAAAGGGAGTTGAGATTTGGCACATGGTAATTGTGTGATTGCAACCCTACAAATAGGTAATGCTAAAGGTAAGCTGAAATTTCAACCTAAATTGTATGGTCCGTACCAAGTTAAAGCCAATATAAGTGAGTTAGCATATGTACTAGATTTACGTTACAAGGATAGAATACACAATGTTTTCCATGTATCATTTCTCAGAAAGAAGCTCAGAAGCAAGTTCGGATATAATTAGAGTTACCAATGATTGATGAGGAGGGGAGAACGATATTTGAACCTGAAGCACTTTTACAAGTTGAAAGAAAATTTCTAAGGACTAGGGAACTCAAGCATTTTTTGATAAATTGGGAAGGCCTACTAAAGGAAGATGCTACATGGGAGTCAAAATAATTTATCGGTATGTTGTACCCCCATACAACATATTAATTATTAATAGGCTGTCCCTGCCAATTAGTCCTAGGCTACCATATGTGATATAGTGATCAGATTAGTATTTAAACCAAAGGTATAAACTAACCTTATCCATTCATTTTCATATCTTCATATACATTTATATGTATTGTATTTCAATTAGCAGTAGAGTGCTCTGGATAATCCAGGGCTGCCACCCTTTAGACACTTTGTCTTCTGCTTTCTTGCTATGTTGTTTGTATTGTGTATATGCATGATTAGCTGGAGCCTAACACACACCTTGTGGCTAGTCCTTATTTAGCGAGTTTGTTACATAGCCTTTTGTGTCTAAGAGTCTACTTGGGAGGTCCTAGTAACAAAATCTCCCCTTTCTTGCTAGTTAAGTCACTTTGTGACACCACACCTAGCCTAATGGGTTGTTTCGTCATGACACTTGTACAGCTTGGCATCATTTTGTGACTTGAATGGTTTTGTTATGCCTATTGACTGCTTTCGAGTTGTCTTTGGATACCTTAGGATGTGGTCCTCTTAATAGTGGACCCTCATGTCTTTGGTTTAGGCTCAGAAAGGCCACACTTCCTTTAAAAAGGAGCATCCATGGTGCCACTGCATGATTGTGGAGATTTGCAGTGTGGAATACTGCCATATTGTGGATTTTAGGAGATAGTTGTGGTGCCATTGCAAGTTGTATAGGGTGTCCTTTTGGGCCTGCAACAGCTATTTCCTTGATTCTAGTGCATGTTTCCTTGTTTAGGGCAAGGATGAAACCATCCTTACTTTGTGCCCTAAGTAATTATTTAAGTTGATGAATTCTACTTTACCTTATCTTGAGATTATGCACATTAATGCTTCTACAACATACTTTTCATATGATTAGTGATTCAACCTCACTGCAGTCACTGCTAACTATACAAAATCAATAGGGCTAATTCAATCAATGTCAAGGTACAACATCTCCAACAGTTCATTCTGCATCTGAAAGTGTGATGATTCTACCCAAAGCAGAGGATAGCCACACTTCTACTCTTGCACATCCTGCTTCAAGGACACTTGGCTGCCTCCCAAGTCTTCTCTCAGTCTATTTTTAGAGCTACCATGATGATCATGTGCCGTTGACATCAATTTCCATCCTTGTTTCTCTATGACTATTCACTTGGCTCTACTGGATAGGAGATTGCTCGGACTATCTTTTCTGTTCAGCAGCACTTTGTTTCTCTCTTGCATCACTTGGTCATGAACTCCAAGATACAAGTTGCTATGCAATGAAGTCATTGAATAAGAATTCATCACAGGGTGAAGGTAGAACCTGAAATGTATGTGTTCTTGTTCAACACATAATGTCCTAGTAACTACACACCAATTCTTGACTGAGATTATAGTGCAGTAATCTCTTCGTAGAACTTCTTTATGTCATAATTTTAATCAATCTGGATTATATTAATGGACACACCCAACATAGGAGTATATTAAGAGTTATGTTACGAGCATGATGTATGTGTTTTGTGATTTTTTATGAGTAGGTTGTTCCCCAATTGTCATACCGTTCCTTCACTACTCTCTCGCTCTCTCTCTCTCTCTCTCTCTCTCTCTCTACATATATGTGTGTGGGGGTGGGGGTGGGGGTGTGGGTGTGGGCGTGTGGGTTGGACGAGTTTATTCTTTCATCACAGAGAAGACATGGTGGTGGGCTTGGTTCCTTTCCTTTCCACACACACACGCATTATCAGTAACTATATCATCATTCATCAGCTCTCTCTCTCTCTCTACATAAATGTGTGTGGGGGTGGGGGTGGGGGTGTGTGTGTGGATTGGACGAGTTTATTCTTTCATCACAGAGAAGACATGGTGGTGGTCTTGGTTCCTTTCCTTTCCACACGCACACGCATTATCAGTAACTATATCATCATTCATCAGCTGTGATGAATTTGAGGTATGCTTGACTGCTTTAAATGCTTATATACACTTAAGTCATTGATCATACAATGGCCATACATTGTACTTCCTCCGGAGTGCTGGCAAATTAATGGAAAACCTCTTGTTCATTCTTTATCTAGTTTTCTATTTGTGACATTTCTTAGTGATGTTGATTCTGACATCCAGTAATCCTGCTGCCTGGTTTTTTATTCTGATTGTAAACAGGTGAAAATTGCCTTAAGTTTGGCAAAATTATGCCAATTTATCAGCTATATCCAAGAAGAATAAAAAACCAATATGATATGGACTACATAAAGATTCAGTGGATCTTGCATGTTAAATTTCACAGGAATGTTGTGTCCTGTATGAGGTTGAAGGCATGACAAATGCAGTCATAGGATGAGAGGAAATGCGTTGATACCATTAAGGGCAAATTTGAAAGACCAACAAAAAACAAAGTGTTTTTGATTCAGCTTAGTGTGACTATGGTTCTTTTCAAAATACACAGCCTTACCTTACTCACATCAATTGGTGCATGCATGATTTACTCTCCAGTTTTGGTAGGTAGTTTCTAAAGGTTATTGTTAACAGATAAGGGCAAATTGAAAGAACAACCAAAACCAAAGTTTTCTGATTCAGCTTAATGTGACTATGATTTTTTAAATCAAAATAAATAACCTTACTTTACTCATATCAATTGATGCATGCATGATTATCTTTCCAATTGTGGTTGGTAGTTTCTATTGAACTCATTTCTATAATAGATATGCATTAATCTTTTTCGTTAATTATTTTTCCACTTTTTAATGTTGAACAGATTAGCAAACTTTACTAACTTGCAGCTTTCATAACCAACAATTCTTTTGAGTTTTTGGTGATATTTGCATATTTGCTAAATATGCTAGAATAAATTTTGTTACAGCTAATAAATTAACAATTCTCAATGGACATGCTTGTGAGACACTGCAGGCATTAAATAATCTTGGCAGTGTTTATGTGGATTGTCGCAAGTTGGATCTAGCAGCAGATTGCTATGTGAGTGCTCTCAAAATTCGTCATACTAGGGCTCACCAAGGCCTTGCTCGTGTGCATTATTTGAAAAATGATAGGACTGCTGCTTATCAGGAAATGACCATGCTGATTGAAAAAGCTAGAAACAAGGCCTCAGCATATGAGAAAAGGTCTGAATATTGTGATCGCGATATGACAAAGGCTGACCTACAAATGGTTACTCAACTTGATCCTCTTCGGGTTTATCCATACAGATACCGTGCAGCTGGTGAGACGTATTTTATACTCACCTTGTTTCTCAAGTCATGTTAGTCTGTAAAATTAAGAGTTTTATTTGCAATACGCCATTATATTTTCTTTCAGTATCTCACTTCTTTGAGAATTTTTACTATTAAATTCAAATCAGCTTATCCCTTTGATTTGCATTGAAGTGATTTTGTTTATATTCTACAAGCGCAATGATAGGAGCATGGAAGGGTGGGTGGGCTGATTTTACTTCTGAAGGTTTTTACAAGTACAAAATTTTCTAGCTTGTATTTTGGCCTTTGTTGGGATCAAAACAATGTAATGTAGAAAGCTCACTTGTGTTAGCTGAAAGTCAACTTACTATTACCCGAATATGGGGTCTAGTTGCACAGGTGTGGAAGATGGTAACAAAACTGAACTTGGAGGTTCTAAAACTGAACTCCAATTTCACCAATGGAAAGAGCTCAGGAAAACATGAAGTTTCAAAAAACGACTTGAAAAAAGCCCTCCATCTGCTCAAGATATTGCTCCTAACAAATTTTCCTCCAAGGCTGGTTCTTAGGCAAGTAGTAAGCCTTGGGGGCTGACCATGCAACCACATGCTGAAAGTTTTGCTCATTAGCCAGATGACTGGGGGCTAAGCTGTGAAGCACTTTGCACTAGCTCTTTTTTCCCATGTGACCAGAAACCAATGTAGGTGGCTAACTTTATAAGAGTTCTAATTTTTAAATAATTAAAAAAGTAACATTAAATCATTAAAGGGAGTGCTTTTTGTAAAAGCTTTGTATTTAGCTTTGATTTAGTTTTTAATGCTACTTTTTGTTTTAAATCAGCCCTGCGTGCTGCTTACAACCTGCTTTACTCCACGCCCTTTGCAAATCTGCTCATAGAAACTTGCAACAAAAGAAGACTTTTGTTTAATGGCGCCAGACCTGCCCCAAAACAATACACCATGCAACACCAATGATTTTTTGTGTTGATAATTTGGTATGTTTTTAACTGCTGACACAGAGATGTCTGCACACTGCCAGTACCAAACTCCTCAGACGCACTGCGCAAACACTATTCTGAAGCAGTCTACAAAACACCACAGATCTCTTCACTGTAATACTGGTGAAATGCCTTTCCAATGGTGCCCACATGTGAAAACTTTGATATTTGGTTGATTTTCACAAAGCCTGAAAACTCCACTCCAGCAGTGCCACCTCTAAGAACTACACCAAAAAACCTCAGCAACATGACTGAAATCTCTGAAGACATGGTACTAGTCAAATAAAAAGCACCTGACAGACACTACAAACCAAATACCCAGCAAAAAAAATGTTTTTAAAAAACAAATGTGGTAAAGTGTGGGAGATTTGCAGCCGGACCTTTGTAACTCACAACCCTAACACTACGACACCCAAATGGCTGCACAGTGCAAACATGCCATGCTAAACATGCCAAAAGGAAAAATACTAATACCCTTGCTAGCAAATCTCAGATCTATAAAGGACGAATTGAAACTTTGCCAACCATAGCCAGGAGTTTGCACATGAGGAGTGTCTTGGACAATTACCTTGACCAACACCAACACCAACACCAACACCAAACACCTCAAACTATGCAAAAGGCTATGAACCGTACCCTCAGAGTATTGCCGTGTCAGCACTATGCTAAAATTGATATAGAACACAGACTACCTTCACACTTGAACCTGAAAATCTGATACTGTTTTAGGAATAAACTTCACATAGGACCTGCATAATTGAAGGAAAAGGGCAAAAACAGAAACATGTGGATTAAAATGAGTAAAGTAGGCACCCTCAATTCATTCACAGTCTGAATTCTTGGTGTAATTACATTGTACAACTGACCTCTTTAAATAGCATCACTAAACTAGTGACCTATGAGGTACAAATCCATGTGGGATAAATCTACACACTAAATATATGCATATTGCACTATTACATCATTAAATGATTGCATTATGAGTACATTAGGTACCCTTTACTTCATTCATTCATAGTCTGAATTCTCAGTGTAATGACATTGTACAACTAACCTCTTTAAATAGCATCACTTAACTAGTGACCTATGAGGTACAAATCCATGTGGGATAAATCCACACACTAAATATAGGTGTATTGCACTATTACATCATTAAATGATTGCATTTGGTATAAAGACCCACAATGCAATATTAATATTCTAACAATTAGTCTCATGAAAGTAACTGGTGCATTACATAATCCAAAAAAGAACTAACCATTCATAGAGACCATGCTTTGTTTTGAAAGTGGTCTTTTGAGTGTCCTCCTTTATGTGTACTTGGTAATACTTGGATTTGAGATCCAACTTATTGAAGTACTTAGCATGCTGAAGTTGGTCCAACAAATCATCAATCCATGGAAGAAGATATCTATTCTTTATGTTGATTTTGTTCAATGCCTTGTAGTCTATGCACATACTACAAGAGTCATCTTTCTTTTGTACCACCACAATAGGCGAACTGCACGGTAAAGTGCTTTGGCAGATGACCCCTTGCTCCAATAGCTATTGAAATTTTTTCTTGACCTCATTGCTCTCTAAAAATGATTACTGATACAAGCTAATTTTTTGGTAGAGGAGATTTGGCTAGGAGTTGAATCTCCCTTCTTGGTGGCAACCCCTTGGGCTCATGGAATGCTTCCTAAAAGGATGACAACACTTCATCCAAACCTTTCAATTTAGTGTTAGTCATTGTAGAAATTACCAATCCATCTTCTTTCTTATCTTTCAATAAAAGTAAACAAAATTTCTTAGTTTTTTGAATTAAGTTGACACTTATCATTGCAACTTTTGCTTTGCTTTGGTGTCCTTTTATGATGTATTTAACTCCATCTTTGACTATCTATATTCGTTTGTCCTCATGAAAATTGCATCTCTAACATATAAGGACTACCAAGCACTATATTGAAAACATCAAGGAGAATTACATCCATTTCATCTATGTATTGTGTATTTATGCCAAACTCAAATTTGCACTTTTTAGTTCTATTTCCACACCCTTTTTCACCCAACCCAATGGATATGGGTGAGGATGATCATATGTTTTTAGCCCAAGCTTTTCAACGATATCAACAAAAATTAAGTTGCTTTGTGAATTGGAATCTACAAGTGCATTTACTCTAGTTTTCTTTACTTGCAACTTCGTTAGAATAGTTTGTTCATCTCATCAAGTTGTTTACCCATATTCATAGTGTTGGTATCTATGCATCCAAGCTTATCATCTACATTAGAACTATCCTCTTTCTCTACTCCTTCTTGAAGTGTTACTATGGTTTTTTTTTAGTCCTCAGATTTAATTTTAGGATGTAATTTCCAACACTTAGCATCAACATGTCCATCAATATTACAATGGCTGTAATGATTTTTTGGATCCTTATATTGGTGTACAGCAGTATTAATCTTCTTATCCTTCCAATTACCTTTCTTGAAGAACTTGTCTTAGTCCTTTTTGGTTTGATTGTTACCTTGGTCTTGCTTGGAAGACTCCCCTTCCCCTCATTTCTTTTCCTCTTCTACATGGTAGGCTTGGACACATGCTTCATCCAAGTCTTTTGGCCTTGTAGTAATCGCCCTTCTTTGAGTATGGGTGTGGAGACCCTTGAGGTACTTGGTGAGAATATCCTCCTCTTCTAAGTCCATGCCCAACAACATGGCCTATCGCCAAAATTTTGTGGTGTAATCTTGCACCCTTTGTCCACTACCTTGTCTGTAATACAACCACATAATTTTCTGATCAGTCTTATGCCCAATTGGATAAAATTCCTACATAATAAATCTTTGAACTCTTCCGAATTAGACACAATAGGTATTTTTTTTCTTTTCCGAAGAAGTTAAGTAACTTTCCCATCATACAAGTGCATGACCAGATATTTTGAAATGTGCAAAAGAAATCTTTTGTGCCCCATTTACATTATGCATGCCTCTATTCGTTTAATCCATGAATCTACAAATTCAGCGATTACTTGTCCATCAAAAGATTTTATTTCAATTTTTCTCAACTTCAAATGGAGTTTGTTCAGTGTTTACCTACTTCTCTTCCAATGGCCTTCCCTTAAAGAATGATTCTCTATCAAAATTGTCTTCTCCATTGTCTCCAATACCAAACTTCTTGGCTAGAGCTCTTACCAATGTGCTGATGGATGAGTGTTATTGGGCCATTCATCCTTGCTGTCATGTCATGTGCTTTTGTTGTTGGCTTATATATGTTTGATTCTTTATCACTCTTTCCATGTGGCACTCCAAGGTAGTTATTTCTGCATTCAAATCACCTTCCATTCTCACTTGATTCTACTTGCGGGTATTGATTTCCTAGTTGCAAGGAAACAACTCTTTGTCCTTCGAAGATCTAGTAATTGTCATACACCAACTCTTTTCCACAATTCCCAAAGATCAAAAAACTTCTCTAATACCAAATTGATCCGTAGTTTCTCAAATTCAATTGTAGAAATTACTAGAACATAAAATCAAGCTACTGTCCTACTTGCTTGAACAAATGGCAGTATTAGAGGAATGAATGTTGCTCAAAATCAGAGAACTAAAGGCAGAAAATTATAATAATCCACCACACAACAACTCATATTTTATTCTAGAAAACCCCCAAAGGGGGAAAACCAGCTTGGGAGTGGCAATTGTATGTCTACCTATATAGTTTTGATCACCAAGAACAATACATGGAGTAGATACATTTGGTAGCTGCTCCAATAGCTCACTTTCAAAGTTTCAAGCTTCAAATGACTTCTACAGCTGAGTTTTCCTAATTTTGATCACTATAACGCACACAAGCTTCCAACGATTGAACCTGACCTCCTCATGCCTTTAAATAGCTGCTGGAACATCACCCTTGTGCACTAGAAGGACCCAGAAGTGGAATTGGAATGGGAAAAGTTGGGCTGTTCTCTTTAAATCCCAAATTTTTCATATTGGGACAAAACCAGCACAACTGGCGGTTCGTAACTGTCTCTTATAAGAAATTGGTGGTTTCATTTTGTGAACAAAACCAAGTGTTTTCTGCTGCTGATCTTTTCTTGGAAACCTCATACTGATGAAGATTTTACCTTTCTAGATCCTTATGAATCAAAGGTCCTATCTTTTTATGGTTATATATACTTTTGACTGTTTTCCTTCTAAGGCCTCTAGAGTACCGAAAGGTCTTGGATAGGGTTATATTCATCGTGATTCATCACTAAGAAAGATGGCATTTCTAGACAACTTTTCATCCATTCTATCCATTGTTCATAGTCAAAAGGCTCTTAAATATTAGAAAGGAAAGACCATTGTTCAATTTTATAAGAATACTGGATTTTTTACCTTTCACCATAAAACAGATTGACTCTTGTGCTGCTACAATGTCATCAAGGATCTGATGGCTTGCTGCAAATCCTCCTTGCTCTTCTAGTATGAGATTAGGCAGTATTTATTTTAATCAGTTTTCAAGAAGTTTTCCAAGACTTTGTAGCTATTATTTCTCAGAGCTACTGATTTGCAGTCCCCAAAGGATAGGGCCAAGAAAGTGGCATTCATCTCCTTTGATATCCTTTTGACTCTCTTAGAGTCTTCAACCTAAGTTGCTGGTGTGGGTGTGGGTTTGGGTTCGCGGGTTCGGCCAAATTTTTTTTTGGGGGTTGGGTTCGTTTTTATATATATATATATATATAAATATATGTATATGCAAAAAAATTAAGCATAGAAGCAAGAATTAAGTGTAGAAATGCAAGAATAAAGTGTAGAACACCACATAGCATCATATAATCAACAAAACCACCATCAACTTGAATATCATAAAACATAAAACTTGAACTTCAAGTTCAATAACAAGATACAAAATAATAATATCATGTTCAACAATCAATTTTCATTGTTTCAATGTCAAATGACAAGTGTCAATCATCATATGGATTTGCTAAATCCTCCACATCATCATCATCATCTTGGATTTGGACATTAGCAGGATCATTTGAAGAACCACAACCAACACCATTGCCACTCGTTGAAAAAGTGTGCTCGCTCTCTGATCCCTCAAGTGCAACATGTTGGGATTGGGAAGTAGAAGCATCCATGTCAATTTGCTCTGGCTCCACATCCCACAACTTTGATTCCCCCTACTTATAGTCTTGCTTTTTGTGTGAAAGGAGGCGCAAGTTGGAATGCACATACACTAAATTCTCCGCCTTTTTGGAGTGCAATCGGTTGCGCTTTATCGAGTGGATAAAAGAGTACGTGCTCCAATTCCTCTCAGATGCAGAGAACTAGCAACCTATGACGACAAAGTACAGAGAAAGAGTTAAAAATAAAAACTTAAAGTTACAAGTTATAAAATTTATAATAATTAAAAATTATGAAACTTCAAACTTTAAATTTTTAAAAGTCTTTAAGATAAAATTATAAATCATAAAAAACATAGAAATTTAGTAAACTTACTTGTGATAAAACTTTGACTGCAAGATGTAGGCACTGGAATTGTTGGCCATGAAAGTACCACCAATTGTGAGCATCTTTCTTGAATCTATCACGAAGAGCCTCAATGCTTAGACCATTGGAGTGTACAAAATCAATGAACTCATTAGTGACCATATCATGCAAATCTGGATTAGGGAAGAGTCTACGAAATGCTGCCTTGTACCCATCAGACACTTCTAAATCTCTCCATGGGGGAATCCTATTTGTCACCGAAAAAATCTCACTGCTGTAATATTTTGGAGTCAATGCAAATGCAAGAAGATGCAGCGGGGTTGTCATTGTGTTCCATCTAGCCTCAATAATTTCATGCACTTGCTTGAAGAGAATTTCTTGAGGATCTTTCTCCTTCTCATTTATGATGTTCTTTATCTTCTCTATCATTGAATCAATGCCATCATATATCTCCCCCATGCAAGGCTTGTCCATGTCCGTATAACGAATCATGCTCAAAATGGGCTCGGTGAAATTAAGGAGATACTCCACACGATCCCACCAATAGTCATTTAGGATCATCCCCTTAACATTTGCTGCCCGTTCAGTGTTGCTTTGCCTCCATACGGACCAAGTAGTGCTTGTTACCATGTTGATAAGAGCCTGTTTGACCTTCACAAGTTGTCTCAAGGCAATTGTGTTTGAGCCAAAACGGGTCTTGGCAACCTATTGAAATATCAAAAATAAAAAGTACAATAAATAAAATTTAATTTAAACATTTAAAAAATTAAAAACAAACTTTAACTTTTAAGAAGAAATAGAATATGTGAAATTAAAAATTTAAAGCACTATGAAAAATTTAAATTTAAAAATATATTGCTTCACTTACCTTCAACAACTCCAATGTAAAAAATGATCTAAATATGCTTTGGGACATGTGGTGGTTGGTGACGAACATTCGTATCTCCTCGGCCTCTGCATACAACTCTCTAATCCAATGAATTTTTTTCCCAATCTTTTGTAGCATTAGATTGAGAGAGTGGACATCACAAGGTGTCCAAAAAATATGTGAATATCATTCCTCAACCAACAACCCAGTAGCTCTACAATTTTTTGCGTTGTCCGTTATCACTTGAACAATATTACAAGGTCCCACATCCTCAATGGCTGCAATGAGGATCTGAGCAATAAATTCACCATCCTTCACCTGTCCCTCACAATCCACAGCTCTCAAAAACATTGCCCCTTTAGGGGACACTACAATGACATTGATCAAAGGCTGATTTCTTGCATCTTTCCATCCATCAGAGACAATCGACACCCCTGTCTCACTCCATAAATCCCTTAAGGGCTTCAATGCATCTTCTATACTCTTGACCTTATTCTCCAATAAGGTGCCACGCACCTTCTCATAACCTGGGCTCTTATACCCTTTTGGAGCCTCATTAATTTTTCTCACCATCTCTTGCCAATATGGTGAGCAAACAACATTGAATGACATACCATTTGCATAAATGCATGTGGCTATATGTTGGTCAGTAATATCTCGAGCCTCGTTTTGAAATGATGTTTCCAAAGGTACCTTTGGTCTCTTGTTTGTAGTGCTTGTGGGTTGCTCTTGAGGAGTGACCAAAAATGGGTGGCTCTCTATCACAACTTTGGAACTAGGAATAGATGGCGGCTCCATTCTTTGATTTCTGCCTCTTTTCCTTGCCATGTTTGCTACTGATTTACGCCCTGCTCCTTCATCTGTTGCTTCTTGCTCCATGATATATGCCAGCACTTGCCCTCGCGGTATAGGTTTATTATTCTTTCTTGGGCAAGCTTTGATCCCCATCCCAGGGATGTTACACAAATGGGCTTTCACCTGACTATATGAACTATTATATTGCACATCACAGCCATTGCATTTCCAAAGGTAACCCCCACCACCTGGTTGTTGTTGAATCATTTCAACATGCCTCCAAAGAGGTGAGTGTGGATCGATTTTGAATTTTGATTGTGATACTGAGCTAGAACTAGCTGCCATTGTGATTCCTGTCACCTGTGGGTGTGGCAATAAGTTTTGTAAATAAAATGGAAATAATGAAAACTTTCAAGAATCAAAACAAAAACAAAAGCATGGTGATACATTCATGATTTATATAAATAGTTTAAAAAAAAAACAAGTTGAAAAGAATTTGTTTGTTGTTCAAAAATGCAAAAAAAAAATGAATAGAAAACCTACCTCTTTGCAAAAATCTCCTTCCTTCCAACCTTCAAGATTCAATCTTCAAGCTTCTTTCTTCAACTACAAATTTTTTTTTGAGTTTAGCCACAATGGAGAGCTTTTGTGTTTTGGAATGAAAGAAATGGGTTGAAATGGCAAAATTGTGTTTAAAATGTCTTTTTAGGGTTTCATTTGCTTTTTAGAATGATTAAAAAATTATAAAAATGAGTTTTAAGTTAAAAAAAAAAAAAAAAAAAAGACTATGGGTGTGGGTGCGTTCCAGGTGCGCCGCGGGTACTGCTTTTTCAGACCGGGTGCGTCTGGGACGCACCCACCCCACTTTGCATGCGCCCTGCCTGCACCCACAGGCGCACCGCATCCGCACCCGCACCCGGGACGAATCGCACCCGCACCCAGTGTGCAGACAGGCGAACCCTGCAACATAGTCTTCAACCATAGAAGTTAGGTCTCTCTTCAGATCTTCCCAGAATATTTCAAAAAATCTGTAGTAAATCCATCAGGCCTATGAGCATTATTCTTAGGAAGACCAAAAACAGTGCTGTTCACCTCTTCTCTTACTGGGACCATAAATGTTGCATTTTCTTTTCAGATGCAACTCTTAGAATATATATATTGAATAACTCTTAGAATATTGCTCAACAACTGTTCCTTTTCTTCAATTTACCTACCCTCAACCATATTATTCTAGGTATTTTTAGCCAGTAGATTTCTTCCACCTTGTCGACACAATCAAGGTCATTTCGTATTTTAAGCTTCCAAGTTGGTTTTCAAGATCATCTTTTTTCTAGAATATCATTTCCAAACACCTTATTCCATCACTTAAGGTTGGATTCCTATAAATGGTCTTTCCTATTTCCAAACATTCCTCAATTGAGTGGAAAGTTTCGTGTTACATTCATACGTTTTGAATTATGAAAGGAGCATTTTGAGGAGCTGACTCCATGGAGAGAGATGGCTCAACTGGCCAGTGAGCAGAAATAGTTGCTTTGTGTATTGAGGCTTCTTCCAGGAACCTGTAGTTAATCCAAGGCTCAGAGTTCAGAACTCTGTAATCTTTCTGCAATGAAATCATCTCCCCTTCTTCTATTGGACCATTAGCAAGTACATTTATGATTCTATTATTGATTGTCTTGAATAGATCTTATTAGAGCTTGACTGTAATGGCTTTACAACCCCCCACTAAAATCAAAAGTTCATCTGGTTTGAAGTCTAAAAGATGCTGTAGAGAAGCCCAAAAATTTGAGGTGTCCCTATTGGAGAGAAGAAAGCAGTAAAAATAAAGTTTCTGTTTGTGTTAATCATTCAACTTGTATCCAATAAGTCTACTAATTTTTCTCCGGCTTTTAAAGCTCGCTGTTCCATAATAGCAGAATCCACCTGTTTTCCCTCTGGCTATCTTGCTAAGAAGCACACCTCTCCAGATTTAATTTCCTAGTTCTGCTGGTTTCGCTGTATTTATTTTGGTTTCTTGAATAGTAAGCATTCCAGGCCTTGAATTTTTTGATCAGTCCTTTTGGGGCTTGAAATTTCGGAGCTGAGGCTACCCCTCTAATATTCAATGTGACACACTTAATTTTGATCCTTTGGATTTGTTCTGGAAGTCTTTCACTGTTGACTACTTACCTCTTGCTATCTCTAAATTTGATGCTTCCTTTTGACTTTTTTGCATTAGTTTGTCTGTCTCTCAGGGCCAAATTTTCTTCTGTTTGGGCCAACTTCCTTTCCAGACCTGAGCATAATAGCTTGGTTGTTATCCTTTGTGCTTGGATGATGGGTTTCAACATTCTTCTCTCCCAATATTTCCTCTATATATTGCATGAACCTTGAACAAGATGACCTTTATTCATGACAAGAACGACAGTGGAACGCCAGTGCTGCATAGTCTAGGGGTTGAGCTTAAGTTTAGCATGTGTTAAGCTGAAAGTTTTGACTAATAGGTGCTGGAAGTGCTTCATTGAAATTTATTTCCATGCATTATTTCCCTTGTTTGATTACATGAGAGACTACCAAGAACTTGGCAAGTTTATTCCCGATAGCTTCCATGGTTTCTTTTGTGTAGAAAAATCAGTCTTAAGACTCTAATCCACACCAGGGCCTTCATTGGGTTGTTTGAAAGGCACTAAACTGGTTTCCTAGGGTTTAAGATACAGCCATGTCAAAAGTGTATTGCCCATTTATGAAGACTGCCTGCCAATCCTCCAAGGTTTTGAAGAAAATTAGAAAGAAACTCTGGACCAATCATTCAGAATCCAATTACATTTAGAAGCTTCCGGTTTTCTTTAAGCTCTTAAATATGAGTCCGTTAAAGTAATGTCAATGCAACCTGGCACAGTTGTTTATTCCAGAATCACCAATGCATGCAGTCACACTTAATTTTCAATCATCTTTAAGATTGCATGTTGTGCCCATATAACTGAATTTATCCCCAAAACTTAGGATGATTTATAGGTCATAACTCATAATTTCATAGACTGTCAAAAGAAGATTGACTTCTGTTACCCTTTCCGAGCCTTTAGATGCTTGCCTTAAATAATAAAACTTCAAATCATATTGTTGTTGGAAAATGAGCCACCCGAACCATAGATGGACCAGTCATCAAGTGAGCCGGTAGCTCAGTGGTAGAGCACCCCACAAGCAAATGGGTGGTCCTAGGTTCAACTCCTACCTGGTCCATGAAAAAGTTTATCATGGTATCAGAGCTAGGCCAGGCTAGGAGCCCCAAGCACCTGCAGTGTGGCTCAAGGGGGGGTGCTGGAGAATGAGCCAAACCTAAACCATAGATGGACCAGTCACCAGGTGGGCAGTAGCTCAGTGGTAGAGCACCCTGGCAGCAAATGGGTGGTCCTGGGTTCGACTCCTAGCTGGTCCATGAAAAAGTTTATTATTATCAAAACCTGGCCAAGCTAGCAGCCCCGAGCACCTGCAGTGTGGCTCAAGGGGGGTGTTGGAAAATGAACCACACCCAAACCATAGATGGACTGGTCACCAAGTGGGCCAGTAGCGCAGTGGTAGAGCACCCCAACAACAAATGGGTGGTCCTAGGTTCTGCTCCTAGCTGGTCCATGAAAAAGTTTATCATGGTATCAGAGCCAGGTTAGTAGAGCCAGGCTAGGAGCCCCAAGCACATGCAGTATGGCTCAAAGGGGGTGTTGAAAAATGAACTACACCCAAACTATAGATAGACTGGTCACCAAGTGGGCCGGTAGCTTAGTGGTAGAGTACCCCAGCAGCAAATGGGTGGTCCTAGGTTCAAGTCCTGGCTGGTCCAACAATTGTGATGAATCCTTCAAGTAAGCTTGTTTCTAGAGACCCCATGATTGTTATATCCAATAAAAAATCGTATCAGACATGGGACTAAATTACTCTTGCTGTCAGCCAGACTTGGATTGAGGATTAAACATATAGTTATGGATGCTTCATTAGAGGTATCAATAAGCAGACATCGACTATTAAAAAAATATGGTAGTCAAATATGTATGACTTTAAAATTTTAAAAGCCATTAATTCAGGTTTCTATGGACTAATATTAATCCAAGATTAGAATATTAGAAACGTGATGTAGGCGTTTGAGCCCTTAGTGCCATCAGAGCAAAATCAAACTGAAAATCATAGTTACTAGATACCGGTAAGTCCCTGTGAGTCCCAGGTTGAACAGGCCTAAATGAGGCTTGCAAACCCATTTCAGAGACTCAGCAAATCTGGTGAGCCTGGCCGAGTTTAGGCCAGATTTTTCAAAAAATCTTATTTTTTGTAAAGTATATATATATATTGTGCTTTTCTAAAAGTGTTGAGTCTATGCTGAGTTTTTGCTGAGTCCAAGTCAAAAATCAGCTTGCTGAGTTCAACTGTGGTAACTATACTGGAAATCATTACAGCAACTTTCTTAAAAGATAGTAAAATCAAGATTCTTACATGGGAAGGAAATCAACATTTTACAATTGGGTTGAGGCTCCAAATATGCTTGAAGCAATATTTGAGAACTACAAAAGAGTTATTTTATTCCATTAAATATGTTTTTCTTTATGGCTCCAAATTTGTTCTTTATGATCCATAGAAATGAAAGAAGCAAAATCATTTTGACAGAAAACTGTTATATGGTATACAAAACATACAGAGTGTACAGTGTTAGGTGCCTGGTAGAGCCATACTTCCCATCCTCTACTTGAACAAGAGGGCCAAGCCTTGGGAAACCCTATTACGGGATCAGTCATAAAAATAAAAATAGTCAGGTTTTGATGTTTCTATGAATTATAGATCTTATAAGATTTATTGTGAGGGGGAAGTTTCAGATTCTAAATGCATTGTGCATCCGAACCACATTTCTGCTGTTGTGGGAAACTGACATTACATTTTGGGATATTTATCTCATTTTATCCCCTTTTGTCAGCATCTATACTTTAACGCTGGTTTCTTTGGGATTGTTTTTCAGAAAGGAATATAAAGCTTTCTTTAATTTCTGTCTTTGAAACAGACATTCGTTTTCAAGCTTACGCAATTGTGCTGCTAAGAAATCCTACTTTCGTGAGTGATTGAGAAAGGTCTGATATAACGAACATTAGGTGCTTACCCTAATTGTGGGCCATCCAAAGCAAAAAGAAAGAAGAAACTAAAATGAAAAGAAAAAACAATCACAGCAAAACTGACGTTTCCTCTTGGCAGGCCCCCCTTTCCAAAGGACACAAATGATGGCGATTATATTTGACCGGTGTTATTGTAGTCCACAATGCAATGATGCTGAAATGATTGTAGTATGCTGCAAAAAGGAATTCATGATCAAGAAAATTATATATATATATATATGGATGGATTGGTAAATTCACCTTGCGGGGGTGTTCTTTGGCTAGCTCTTCCATCAGATTCATCCAGGACTTGCAACTGGATTTGTCTGTTGGGGTGCACTACATCGAGAATTAGATGTGGCAGTGTATCCATTTGGTAGTTTCAACATTTATACATTTGAAAATGTAATGTGTCTTCTAGGGATTTTTAATGCAAGTCTCCACCATGAAAGCCCTGATGATTCAATTCTTGAGCTCATTCCATTTGACATGATCAAGAAAATTACATTATTTTTATGGTAATAAGAGGTTAATTATATGTGAGAATGCTGTAATAAGTATTAATTGATTTGTTTCCTGGGACTGTCAATATTCATAAAAAAAATCCCAAAAGTGCTTCCACCATCTATAAATGCAAATTATCATTTTAAGGGATTTTAGTCAAATTTTCAATTTCACAATCTTCACATCATTTCCTCATAAATATGTCCTGGGGATATTCGCTATTTTTTAAATTATTGATCATGATTTTGGTAACTTTAATTTCTTATATATAATAATATTGTCAAAAGGATCCTTACTGCGTTTACGATTTCAAAAACAGTTTGCACTATTGCTGCAAGACTAAAAATGCATGTTCTGCTTTTGGATGAACAGTTTTAATGGATAATCAGCAAGAGGAAGACGCCATTGCTGAACTTTCAAGGGCTATTGCATTTAAAGCAGATTTGCATCTTCTACATCTACGTGCAGCTTTCCATGAGTGTATTGGGGATGTGGCTGGGGCATTGAGAGACTGTCGAGCAGCTCTTTCAGTGGATCCAAATCATCAGGAAATTATGGAACTTCATAGTCGTGTTCATAGTCAAGAACCTTGAGATATCTTGTTAACCAGCAAGCTAGCAACATATGTAAAGGGCTAAAGCCAGGAGTCCTTTTCCTCTGTATCATAGCCTGAGGGCTAAGCATTTTTCTCATCTTACAGTTTAAGGTTTTTGAACAGATGTACAATATTCAGATAGGGAATAGATCGAGATTCGGTCTTGCTATCTGTAACATTTTTTTTCCTGTATTGTAGACCAGAAAGCCCCGCAGTTTTGTAAGTGTCAATAAACATATTATATAAACAGAATGCTGTGGTTTTCTAATCACTTTCTTTTGTGGTCTTTTAGAATTGTGTGTGAGGGCATGGGCATGGGCATGGGCGTGAGCATGAGCATGGGTTGGTGTGCATGCTCATGTGTGAGAGTGTGTGTGGGTGCACTTGCACACACATTGGTAATAACCATGTTACATAAACAGAATGGTGTTTTCTAATCACTTGCTTTTGTGGGATTTCCTTCAGAATTGTGTTGTGTGTACCTACATATATACATGCACGCACATTGGTAATAAACATGTTACATAAACAGAATGGTGTTTTCTAATCACTTGCTTTTGTGGGATTTCCTTTAGAATTGTGTTGTGTGTATCTACATATATACAAATACATATATATCTATATATAGCTATGTACGTATAATCTACATATACACACATATCTACGTAGACACATACACACACCGTGCATGCGCGCACGCACAACACACACATGCATGTGGGGACCCACACACACACACGCATGTGCACACGCACGACGACACACATGGCATGCACATGCATGTGGGTACACGTGTGCCCACACACGTGCACCCACGCATGCACGCACACACACATGTGAGGGCATGTGTGTGGGGGCATGCATGTGCATGTGAGGAACAATTGTAGTGTAACAACACATACATATTCTTAGAGAGAGAGACAGAGAGCATCCTCATCTGTTAATTTTTGTGTCTCCTTTCATGTGTTGTAAACCTTTGTTGTTTCCTTCCTTTTTCGCTTCTCATGGATCACAAAGACATTAAACACTTCCACCTACTTTTGCTTCATCCCATTAGTCATCCCTGGAGATTTGAGCTTTCTAGCATCAAAAGACAACTCTACCATTTGGCACATCTTGTAGTAGGGTTGTCTCAAAATTGTTTTGCCACCAAAATCAAATGGGACTTCATTAATGACCTTGCCTATCCATTTTTTGTTCTCACTTACTCTAGTTCCCCCCCCCCCCCCCAAAAATATAAATAGACCATAATTCCTTCATTTGAATATCCTTGCAATTCATCTTTCCACTAGTGCTTACATTATGAAATAATGATTTCATTGTGCAAGTTCTATTGACGAGATTTTGTTAGGAGGTTTTGGTAGGGCTTGGAGCCATTGGAGTTTTGCTTTGCTTTTGGAGCTTTGATCTAGCCCTCTTTTGGTTGTCTTCTTCCTCCTTGCTCCTACATGTCTATTTATTCCCCCTCCATTAGAAGACATCAAGACCTCATTCCATCTCCCTAAGTCTGCATACTTCTTGTCCTTGTATCCCTTATTTCATCTAATTGCTTAGAACCCCATATAGTGCCTTTGTGATCTTTGTTTGTCATCTCCTTATGTGTCCAGTTGTTCTTTTATTGCACCTAATCTTGTCTTGTACCACCTAAGGTTTTGCTTTCGTGGATCTTGTTGGAATACCCACAAGGGCACTAATTAAGGCATGCTCCCCTCAACATTTCTATTTTGCAGGTTTGCTTTGTCAAGGTCATTTACAAAAAAATCTATGCATTTTGAACAAATTGGTCAAACTAAAGAAGTGTAAAGTAGCTCAAGACAGCTTTTCTGAGAATTTGAAATCATTTGGATCACTGGGCAAGGGTGACAGTTGTCTAGTAGGGCTTTTTAGATAGGCTTTCCATCCCCAATGCTCCCCTATCACATTTCAATAGTTGTAAGTCCTAGATTTTTCTAGAAGCTTCCTTTGGTTTTTTCGGTATCCATACAAGTCATCATTTTGATTGTACAACCTTGTACATTTGAAGAACTAGGTTCCTTGAAAGTTTGGGGTCATTTGGAGCTAATTTGTCGATAAGGGGTGGGTTTGTCCTATCCCAACTAGCCAACCACTTTGGACACCTATGGCCTTTTTTGGGAGGGCTTATTCGACGACTTTCAGGTTTGAGCACACCTTCCTAAACACTTTCTAAGGTCATGCAACCTTAGATATTCACTTTCTAGTGCATCTAGATTCTTTGTTTTGTAGTTTTCCTTTCTTAGTCCTAGTTTGTGTTTGCATATTTTCAAGTTCATGTTTCTATTTCCAAGTTTATGTTTCCAATTGTGTCTCGTCTTGTTATTAATCTTAACTCTAGTGCTTGTTAGATTAGTTTCATATTAGGCTAAGTTAGTTGAATCTAAAAGGTTTTAATTTGAACTATTTTAACATATAGGCATAAGAAAGAAAGAACCTAATTACCAACAATTAGGGTTTATTTTTTGTTCATTCACATACATAAACACATCCATACATATTTTTATATAAATATGCATGTATGTATATATGTAAGTTGATAATGTGCCTCATGCATACACACACACACACAACCTCAACTTTTTTTGGGCCGCTACCCCAAACCATAATTTTTTCTCTATATCCTTAAGACAAAAATGACAGTGTGTAACTAACTTGTGTTGGCATCCGATTGATTCATGCTTTCCCCCCTTCAATCTAATGCTCACAACACTTTATTTTCCCTTCCTTGCACCAAGTTTATCTACCCCAACATCTCTTTCTCTAACTCCAAACCCTAACCTACTTCTTTTTCAACTCTAACATACCTATTTCACTATTTTTCTCTACCCTTTATTTTGGTCCAACACTACTTTCTCATTTCCCAAGACACATTCCCATCCCACCTAACCTTCGTTTCCCATCATCCATATCTTCCTTACTCCATTAAGCTCTTACAACACCCTTATGCCTTTTATAACACCCTCTGCATAATTTCCAATACTCTCTTCTTCCAACCATCAACCCCACCCCTTATACCAGCCTCGTGTGTCTTTTAGTCCTTTACAACACCCCTTGAGCTCATGACAACACCTTGATCTTTATCTTGAACACCGATTTTGCATACTTTCACACTATCCTTATCACTCCTTATCTCTACAACACTCTAAAACTTTCACAACACATATTTTCTTCTCACCTATCTATTTTACCCTCTTTCTTAAGCTTTTATACCCTTAAATTCATTACAACACTCCAACCCTTCACAAGATCCCGCTCCATTATCCCTAGCCTTACTTTACCCTTATCCCTCACCTAATCAAGACTTTACAACACAACTTTTAATCATCCCAACACTCTTCTCTATATTCCTAACATTCACTTTCTTTATGATAACCTATGGTTTCTCTCATGTCCCTTGTTTCCCTCAATGCCTCTTTCCTTGATCCCAACTTTTGCTCTTAGTTTATCTCTACTCATCTCCTTGTTCTAAAGCATCTCCTTAACTTCTTTGACTTAGACTCTTCTCCTCTTTCTACAAAATACATATGGACTTGCCTCTCCAATTCTCATACTCTTACTAGCTTTCTTAGTGCATATCCTAGTTATTTAGACACTCTTATGTCCTTTTATGTTTGTTTTCCCACCACCAATCCTTCTCCACCTTCCCTTCCTACCATACACCCTCATGACCTAGATGATTGTTTTAACACTGCTTTACCCATCCCAGTGCCTCCTCTTGTAAACTTGCCTTTACCTATAGACCATGATAGAAATCCATGTTGCCACATGTCTCTATTCTCTACTCTGCACTTTGTAGATATATTACCTAATGGTAAGCACGATTCCTCCATTCTCTATACCATTATTGTTGCTCCTATTCCTTCACTTAGCGAATCCTATACTTATTACGATGATATATCTTTTGATGCCTTTAGTGATTCTTTCCCTTGTGATGATATAATTCACACACCATATGATGATTATCCAACCCCTGAGCCTTTGCTTTCTCCTACTTCCTACCATACTTCTGCTTCTGAGACTTCTCTTCCACCCATAGATGACATTAACCTTGAAGACCTTACTCCCTTTGATCACTCTACTACACTTTTCAAACAATTCATGGGATAAGCTACATCATGACATTGATGCATCTTCTTATGCCTCCTCTACTCATTGTTCCCTTGTACCTAAGCCTTCTCCTATTGACATGGATCCACTTCATTGAACCTTTATATATGTTCCCTTTTTTAGCCACATTGTTCTCTTCCACTACTACAATCCCTCCATCCATTATGTCTATGATTCCTACTTCTTATGAGTCACCACCTTGTCCTTCTACTCTTCATGATGTCTTACATTTGCCTCCTTGTCACCTTACACTCCCTTCATCCACTGCCTTTACTTTCTTATGAGTCACCATCCTCTTCTTCCACTCCTAGTAATGTAACACCTATACCCACTTTACATCCTTCACTAAGTGTTCCCTTGTTACCTCATTCCTATAACTTATCATTTTCTCCTTTTCCTCTTAAAGTACAATCTTCACCCACTCTTTCTACTACACCTCCACTCATTGAGCATTTGCTTCTTACTTCTTTCAAGTCACCACCTCTCTCTTCCACTTCTACCATTACACCATCTTTATCCACTTTGCATCATACACTTCCTCACAAGAGCCCTTGCTTCCTACTTGTTTTGAGTTACCCATTTCTTTCCCCCATCTTACTATTATACCTCCTTACATGTGCCACATACTTTCCTCCTCATCATGATGTTGTCCCTATCTCTCAATATGATTATTCTTCTCCTACTAATCCTAATTGGACATATATCTACTAAACTTAAGGAGCCAGATGTTCAATTGGAGGGTTTCACCCCTCTCCCTTCTCACTCGACACCTTCATGGTTAGTATCACCCCTTTCATCTACAATCTTTACATAGATTTCTCCTAGCGACATGTCTTCTTTATGTTTTTATAATTGTAATGGCCATGGAGACCCTATTCGACATGTACAAGATTTCTATATTCTTTGCTCGACTATTCCTTCTAATCATCTTGTCATCGCTAAATTCTTTCCTAGTACATTGATAAATAATGCATTAGATTGGTTCTATAATTTATCTCCTAGTTCCTTACAATACTTTTCTGTTCTTGTTCATGCATTTACTCTTTACTTCCAATTTAATACACTTTACCTCTAGTTCCTTATAGTCCTTTTTTGATCTAGTTCATGCATTCACTCTTCATTTATAATTTAAAATAGAACCTAAAGTCACTAGATTATATAATTAACACATTGTAAACAAGATCCTAGTGAAACTGTGAAGGACCACTTCTTTCTTCTTTTCATTACTTGTTCACATGGAATTCAATCCTCTTGATTCTATACTCCAATCTATATTTTTTGAAAGCCTCTTACCTCATATTCAAGAGAAAATGATTTTTACCAATCACACTTCTCTTTCAAATTTAGGTATGGGCCATTGAGATTGAACAATATTTACATGGATTGGGGGCACTTCCTCCTCCCCTTGTTTTATCAATTCCACATGTGAATCTTTTCTAGATGATTCTTCTTCTATCCTACCAAAAGAAAGAAATTATACACCACTTGCTAATTCTCCTAAACAAATTTTGCTCTTGGAAATAAATCTAATTACCCTTCCACATATTGCATTATGGAAACCTCCTAAACGATGTTGATAACTCCTATCTTGTTCCTATCATTAGATGTTAAGCCATTCTACTAATCAATATCAAGCCTTCAAGACCAAAATACAAGATCTTATTGATAATGGTGCCATTCTTACTTCTCCTTCTGATACACCCCAACCTTCACCTCACACTGCTACTTATGATTAGATAGATGACCTTAGCAAAACACATGACATCACATTCTCCCATGATACAATGATGATCTCTATCCTCTTGAGATATCTAGACATGATCCTTCTCCTCTTGACACTCATGACACTTCAAGTACTCTTACATGTACTACAAATATAGAGTCTTTCCTCTCTATTGGCAAACCTCACTCTTAAGAATATTGTTATGTTTCTCCTATCATGACATTCTTCACCAAAGCTTCATTTGATTCTTCCGAGTCTCCTTCATAGATTCTCCTTGTGTAACCCACATATCACCAACAAATGATGTCATATGTGATCTATCCATTGTTACCTATTTTACTTCTCTTATTACTTGATTCCACCTTAGTCTCTCTATACTCCCTTCCCCCTACACACTTCATCATATACACTCTTTGGTTGTAACATACCATGATAGATTTACATGACATCTCTAGCTTATGCACTATAGATGATCAATAATTTGTCGAACATTATCCTCCTATGTACACTTGATCCACTACATGTATTTCTCTAGCATTTTTCTTACCTTCTCCATGCCACCATTCTCATTATGACATCTTTTGCCATGATAAGTTCATTGACATAGTCATGCTAGTCCTAAATTTTTGAGCCCTCCACATTCCACTTTGCCATGACCACATTTTTTCTTCTTATACACTTATTCCCCTATGTTATGTAGCCTTTCACGACTAGGTCCATGTAAGTTTGTTTTCCCTCTCTACTCTTTCTTGATATCTAATCTCATTAGTGCTTCCTAGATGCTTATAGTTAGATCATCCCTTCCTTTCCTTGTTAAGTGTTGAGTTCCAAAATTCATATCATACTCAGCTATCCACATGCATGATATCTGTACTCGTTGAGTCTAACCTTTATTGATGAGCCCTTGCATCCTCCTAGTTGCATGGGGTTAGACTATAGGGTTGACATCCCTCTCAAAAAAAAGAAAAGAAAAGAAAGAAAAGAAAAAAAAGAAAGAAAAAGCATGCACCAAATCCAAAATACATAGAGCAAATCCATTCGAAGAAAAGAAAAATCATTCAAAGTCAAAGGAAAATACATTTCTATCCAAAAAGTTATACTCTACTTGATCGAGATGTACCGCTTCTTCCCTCTTTCTACTCATCCACCCTATATGTCATTTTAGGTTTGAACTCTTGAGCTAGGAAGCCTTCTTCTCCCTTTCTACTAGTCTACCCCAAGATTGAATTCCTACTTAGCATACCACTTCATCCTTTCATCCCTAAATGCCTTACATACTTCTCTTTACCTTAATCCCTCAAAATCCTTGATTACCATCAACTAGTTCCTTGAACATTCACAGAAAGTGCTACACTTCTAACTCTTACCTTTCCACATTAACCCTCATATCTTTTATTGCCACATCACCTTTCACACTTTTCTTATACACTTATACTTTCCTCCATACATATAGTGTACAATGATTAATAACCAAGACAAACCTCTTTAACATCTTGGTACATAAGCTTAGGACAATGCTACAAAATCTACTTGACTATGTTATGACTTACTGATGCAAGAGCATCTAGGTTCATGAGCAATACTGTATCAACCAAAAGTATTTCAGGTTTTGTTTTTAGTTTCAGTTTAGTTTTGTTCTGTTTCTGTTGGTTTTTGGTAGGTTGCTTCGGGAGAAATTTTAGATTCAATTTGGTCAAGTCAAGGACATTACCTTGTAGAAGGGCTAAATGGGTATCTGCAGTTCCAATTTGGTGAAGTTTGGGAAAATTCGGTTAAGTTTGGAGCATTTTGGCAAAAACTGTAGTTCATGAAATCCCTTGTACGCCAAAAGAAGCATTTCGACAAAAAATCAAGTTTGCAAACTCTCTTGTTCGCTGAAAGAGTTTGTCTTTCGGCAAAAGTCCAAGTTCATGAACTCTCTTGTTTGCCAAAAGAAGCATTTCGATAAAAAACTCAAGTTTGCGAACTCTCTTTTTCGCTAAAGAGCTTGTCTTTCGGTAAAAGCTAAAGCTCGTGAACTCTTTTATTTACCGAGAGCCCTTAAGGAATTCTTCATAACATGTTTCGGTAAAATTCCAAGTTCATGAACTCGTCACAACGAAGGAGTTTGATAAGTCATGTTTTGGCTCCTTCCCAAGTTCGGGAACTTTATGTTATGTCAAAAGGTGTTTTCATAAAGCTTTCATAAGGTGTTTTGGTAGACTATCCACTTCAAGAACTAAAGGAAACACCGATGAAGAGTTGCAAGGTTCACAAAAGTACCGATTCGCTGAATTTCTAAGTTCACAAACCATAAAAAATACTGAAGAAGAATTTTTGAAGGTTCGTAAGTTCATACAAGTGCCGATTCGCTTAAAAGCTTTACAAAGGAAAAGTTCAAAGTTTAAAAGATCGCCAAAATGCCGAAAGTCTTGGTTTCAGTGACTATTTGTGTTCCTGAACCATTTTAAAACTTGAAACATGTTATTTTGGGTTGATTCAGTTTTGTAATGGTTCTTGTTTGCAAGATGGTTCAACTTCTTCCAGTATTCTATGGGGTCTCTTGGCTAGTTTTGAAGCGAATGTGAGGGAGATAGCTGTTGGGAGAAGTGGCAAGGATTTGAAAGAGGAGGTGAGGCTACCAAGAATGCTATGAGTTCGCCATAAACAGAGAAGTGAGGAATGAGCGCCAAGAAAAGGAGGTGCTTCCAGAGGGTAATGGTGGAGGAAGCTTTTCGTGAAGGAAAATTGAGAGGGTAGCGATAGAAAATCGGAAGATTGAGAACAAAGAATGAAGATAACTCTACATACCAGAGTTCTGGAGTGAGTTTGTAGAATCTTGTAGTCTATAGCGACGTAAGAGAAACTATATGTGATTGTAATGTTGCATATTTTGTTTGTCACAAATTGTAATTATTATTGTATTCAATAAAACAATACGAAATTTATGCTTGTCATGTATTTTTTCTTCCATTGTGTAGAAGTTTTGAGTTGATTATGGTAGGCTGGAAGGATGGACAACCCCATTGGGGTATCTTGGTCCTTGGCTGCATCAAGTGATATCAGAGCAAAGTTTTGGGTTGTGTTGAGAAGAAGAAACCCTTGTAGGTGAGTGAGAAAGATAAGACCTGCAACTGCAGAGGGTTTGTGTAGACATGGCACATAGAGGACGAGGTAGAGGACCACAAGTTGGTGAAATAGCAGAGATGTTGAGAGGTATTATAGCAAGATTGGATGTGATGGAGACAACACAAATAAGAGGAGTACGTGTGGATGATGTTAGTGAAGATGAAAATGAAATTGAAGAATGGGAAATTGGCACAGAAGATGAATTGGATGAACCAAAAGCAAGATTCCTAAAAGCTATGTATAAGATCAACAACAAGCCAAGATTGGATCCACCCAGCTACTAGGGAAATTTGATTTTGGAGGAATTTATTGACTAGATTCTAGAGATGGAGAAATATTTATTTTTTGAATCCATAGAAGACCTGAAGAAGGTAAAATTTTCTTGTACAAAATTGAAAGGACATGCATCCCTATGGTGGGATCACGTGCAAACAGAGAGACAGAGGAAAGGACAGGAGAAAAATAAATAGGTTACTGGAAGGATAATTGTTAGATGAACTTGAGGAGTTGATGGAGGAGATGCACATTATTGCACAAAAATAAAATGACAATGAAGAGGAGCTTGCGGAAACACTTAATTTCTATAATTCTAGCTGTGTTATTTTGGGTGTAGGTATGAAGGAAGATGTAATAGAGTGCCATGTATATGACATTGAAGATGAGATCCTTATGCGAGAGGATGAAGAAGAAAAAGAGGAGAGTGCATGATGACGTAAAATCAACCTCATCCTAATTTGACCAAATCACCCCTTTTATACAAGCCAACTGACCCACTTATGCCAATTTATTAAAGTACTTATGATAAATATTGTTTATTTACAAAGAAATAATGTATATGGCTTTATTCTTAATTTGATTAAGATTTGACTACTAACGTTGACAAAGTGCTATGTAAGAGATCTATTATTGCACATACAAGACTCTGTAGCAACAAAGTGGAGAAGGAAACCATTTAATGAAGATAAGAGGAATCAACACTATAAGTTGGAAGCTCTGGAAAAGAAGGAAAAACCAACAATTAGAAGTTTTCATTCACTTTATGATTCTCCACGCATATAGCATTTTATTTACTTTCTTGTTATTTCCAAAGACAATACATTTAAGCTCCCCACTTGGAGCCTCCTTTATTACACTTCAAGTCAGACTTTTTAAAGTAGTTTGTTATATTTTCAGTTACAAGACTTTTAAGCGGCAATTATGAGCCGCCCTAGATTTTTGGCATGATCGGTAGATATATAAACCTTATGTTTTTATTATGAAAGATATACAATGATAATAAATGTTCTCAGTTTCTGGAAGTCAATAAGTTTTTGTGAGTATACTATTTCATATATGCTGTAAATGGATATTGTGTTATCAGTGTTCTAATATGACCTAAAGTAGTGCAAGTATTCCAGAGATCTGACCACTCGTTTGGATTAGGAATTAGATAAGTATTTGTTTTCATGTTATGCGAATGTGTTGTTGTAATCCCTGTTAATGTTAAAATGTTTTCTGTCATTTAAAATGTGGTAGCTAGCCTGTAGGATTCATGTTGTAATAATTGTTCAGTAAATTTAGAAATTTTTTATAGTTGAATTCTATAAGTATTGTTGTCGTTATGGGCATGGTTTGGTGGTTAAGTCGTTTGGTTGTAATGGCGACCACCATAGTTCAAAACCCTGTTGGGCCAACGAGCTCATAGACTTTACGCCTTCGCTGGGCCATCGAGCTTGCGGGTTTGAAGTGTTCTTGCTAGGGAATGAGGTCCCTCGTGTTGTGGCCTCACCGGTTCATAGCTCCGGGCAAAAGCATTATCATGGAGCCAAAGGGCATGTCGCGCCAGCATCACTGGTCACGTTAAAAAGTTTACCAGGTGCATTATCTTTAAAAAAAATTTCTATAAGTGTTGTTAAACACATTCTGAAGTTCCAAAGCTTTTTCTCACTATTCAATGGTAAAGAAGTTCCGGTTAAAAGATCCGAAGTTCCAGTTTTGCATGAATTTCCATTATAAGTAGAGTTTAGTTCTTGTTTTCTTCTGCAAATTTATCAGAATGCTTCCATGCTTTCATAAATTAGATTTATATGCTTTCCCTAGTATAAAATGCTGATGATTTCTAGGTAAATTTCTTGATGCTTCCTTTAGTATAAATTTCTATGCTTTCTAGTTTAAGATTTTGTTTGCAAGTTTCATTTAAGAAAGAAAATCATAAAATTGCTGCTAAAATGAGATTCTTAAACCTCATCTTGCATTTAGCCTTAGACACTGCCCAACCAATAAACTGATATATTTCAATTAAAGTACATGGTTCAATGACACACTGTCAGTGCAGTAGCAATTGAGTGTCCTTTGGAGGAGATAAAAAGGTTGAGAAATGTGGTGCAACATAGCACAAAGAAACTTGTTATCATGCAAAATGAAGAAGAGGATAAGAAGGTAGAAGGTATGGTTGCATCAATTCAATCTGAAGTGTATGTAGATGTAGGAAAGCGTGAAGTAGAGGAAGAGACGAGTGCAAAAATAGTTAGTCCTTTGAAAGACATATTGGTAAAAGTAGAAGATGGTGAGGAAGATGAAAGTGCAACAACATGTTTTTGGAAAAGCATGAAGATGTTGATAGCAGGTGATGCAGAGGGATCATACAATGACTAATGCAATCTCTAATCACTCACAAAAACCCCTTGACCTACAGTCTTTTAGGTCTTTCTTCACAAACTGCCCTTAAGCCTTGTAGCCTTTCAAAAAGGCCTTTTTGACCATAACTCTCATTACAGACCTACTACCCAAAATACAAAATCCATTTGGGATACCCTTTTGGACAAAACAAAACATATTCGAGAATGGGGTAGGGTTCCTTTGTAAGGATTGAGGCAAATCTTGATTGTCCTCTTTTCTATTAGGCCTAATAGGTCTCTTAGGCTTGACATTCATCTAATTCTTGACTTGAAATGGGATTTTATTGAGAACAACACTTATTTAGACCCGTCTCAACATATTCTATGGGTTTCCAAACATACTGACCCAAACCAAGTGCAAGAACACAATAGGGTTTGAAAAGCAACTTTCCACACTGGACAATTTGCAAGAACCTACCCTTTTGAGGGTTAAAGACACATTCAATATGAGTTCAAATATAAAACCATTATAGACCAATCTATAAGACTATTCCAACATCATATAGCATCACACACTTCAATGTGCATATAACACTTAAGTTTATTTGATCAAACCTTATTCTTGCTGCCCTGTCAAATTGACAAACACAGTCCCTTTGGGACTGTTATTGAATAACTTGTTCATACGATCAAACTAGGGAAAATCCTTTAAAGGGTTTGTAAAAAATATAAAACAGTCCTCCACACCAATTTTATGGATTTCCAATGGTGGGAAGTCAATTTATGAATTTATTTCTACCGCTGGAAACCCTAGACATGGTTTAGAACTGTTATCACCAAAAATGCCATAACTTTTACAAATCTAAATAAAAATTGCTCAAACCAAAAATAGATGAAACTAGAAACATGCATCTACCATTTCCCATTGGTTTCAGATCACTATTTGGCCGTACAAATCTATACCAAGCAAAATAATAGAATTGTTACAGAAAAAACACAAAGAAATTGCTCCAAAATGATTCACAATCTTCATTCAAATGTTCACTTCCCCTTCAAACGAGTTTGGGATCAAAATATAGACATTTCCAACCATTCCCACCGTTGTAACTGACCACTAATCTTTTATTTAGCCATTACATCAACTTGACAACTTTTAGAAATTTGCTTAACAACTTTTAAGGCAATTTTGACAATTTTTAACAACTTGACCTTAATCTTTCCCAAATGGATCAAAATGATAAAAAATGGTCTACAATGACCTTATTAGACCCAAAAACCCATAAACAACCTAAAAATCAAAAGGTGACAACATTTATGCTATGATGCTCCTGATGCCCTTGCATCATACACCCAAGGGGAAGAAAAAAAACTCAAGTCCACTTGAGTGCAAGGCTTCTTTTCTTCCTGGTCTTCCAATTCTTCTGCCACTTGTCATTCAACTAGGAATTCATTTCTAAAAGCTGATGCTCCTTATACCCTGTTGTATGTTCTATATTCCTGACTTTCCCTGGGTCTTTCTTCTTCTTCTTGCACCGTCTCTTGCTTAACATCTTCTCAGCTTCAAGGTTCCAAAACTCTAGTTCTCATTCATATATCTTATTACCACTATCCACGTCTTCATCTTCATCATTTGAATACAATTTGTTAGCATATTCATCATCCATAAAATCAGAAAATGCAACCATTACCTCTGTTGTTTTTGTAACATCTTCACCATATTGTGCATAACAAGCTGCATACACTGTATTCACTTTTCCTTTTTCTTTATACCCTCTTCCATCTTTATTTTCATCTGCTACACCTGTAAACACATACTCACAAATATTGTTAGAAATAAAATCTTGAGTCTCAATGGACCCATTTTCTCCACATTTTTCCTCTTCCTCAGATGGCTTTTCCTCTTCCATCATCAACAAAGACTTTCCAATGTCTGGTTCTGCTGCCCACTCTTGCCTTCTTCTCTTCTGAACGATCTTCTTGACAGGCCACTTTATCCTCTTTCTTATTAGTAAATGCCAACCACTTTCTTGTTCTGCCTTCTCAAGACACTGCTGCATCTCAAGATTCATTCTCTCTTCAAACTTTTTTATTTGTTCCAAGGCTTGTCTTAGCTCTGCTATCTCTTGCTCAATATTAATTTGTTTTACCTTCTCATTCTTCTTCTTTATCTCCCTTTCCCCTCTTTTTCTCTCTTGTTGCTTTCTTGGCAACTTCTTACTCTTCAAGTCTCCACGGACTAATCTTCTCAACATTTCCATTCTTCTTTCTCAAGCAAGTCTCTTTCACCCTGCTTCTTCTTAATGCTTCTTATCTTTGTGATACCTCACCTTAGGCCCCTTTCTTTTTTCTTGGCCTAGTCTTTTGGTATCGAGGCTCTTCTCTTCAACCTGTTAAAAAAAAGACAATACACAAACTGCCAAAACTTCCTTGCCCAGATCTTTGGGCTCTGATACCAATTTGATGCAGAGGGATCATAGAATGACTAATGCAATCTCCAATGACTCACAAGAACCCCTTGACCTACAATCTTTTAAGTCTTTCTTCACAAATTGCCCTTGAGCCTTGTAGCCTTTCAAAAAGGCCTTTTTGACCATAACTCTCGTTACAGACCTGCTACCCAAAATACAAAATCCATTTGGGATACCCTTTTGGACAAAACAAAACATATTCAAGAATGGGGTAGGGTTCTTTTGTAAGGATTGAGGCAATTCTTGACTGTCCTCTTTTCTATTAGGCCTAATAGGTGTCTTAGGCTTGACATTCATCTAATTCTTGACTTCAAATGGGATTTTATTGAGAACAACACTTATTTAGACTTGTCTCAACATATTCTATGGGTTTCCAGACATACTTGACCCAAACCAAGTGCAAGAACACAATAGGGTTTGAAAAGCAACTTTCCACACTTGACAATTTGCAAGAACTTGCCCTTTTGAGGGTTAAAGACACATTCAATATGAGTTCAAATACAAAAACATTATAGATCAATCTATAAGACTATTCCAACATCCTGCAACATCACACACTTCAATGTGCATACAACACTTAAGTTTATTTGATCAAACCTTATTCTTGCTGCCTTGTCAAACTGACAAACACAGTCCCTTTGCGACTGTTATTGAATAACTTGTTCATATGATCAAACCAGGGAAAATCCTTTAAAGGGTTTGTAGAAAATGCTAAAACAGTCCTCCACACCAATTTTCATGGATTTCCAATGGTGGGAAGTCAATTTATGAATTTATTTCTACCGCTGGAAACCCTAGACAGGGTTTAGAACTGTTATCACCAAAAATGCCATAACTTTTACAAATCTTAATGAAAATTGCTCAAACAAAAAATAGATGAAACTATAAACATGTATCTACCATTTCCCATTGGTTTCAGATCATTATTTGTTCGTACAAATCTGTACCAAGCAAAAGAACATAACTATTACAAAAAAAATGCAAAGAAATTGCTCCAAAATGATTCACAATTTTCATTCAAATGTTCACTTTCCCTTCAAGGGAGTTTAGGATCAAAATATATACATTTCCAACCATTCCCACTGTCGTAACTGACCACTAATCTTTTAATTAGCCATTACATCAACTCGACAACTTTTACAAAGTTGCTTAACAACTTTTAAGGCAATTTTGATAATTTTTAACAACTTGACCTTAATCTTTCCCAAATGGATAAAAATGATAAAAAATGGTCTACAATGACCTTATTAGACCCAAAAACCCATTAACAACCTAAAAATCAAAAGGTGACAACATTTATGCTATGATGCTCCTGATGCCCTTGCATCAACAGGGGATGTGAGTAGAGAAGAAGTTGCAGTAGAGAATGATGAGGAAGGAGTTGCAACCATTGTAGAGGAAAAATAAATTATAGAGGTAATGTTTAAATTTTCTAAATTTTATAATGATGAAGTTGATGCCGATTTGTATGAAGATGAGGTAGTGAGAGTGGAAGAAAATATGGTTATAAAAGAGTGTGAAGAAGAATAAAATGTGAATGCAGAGGAGAAGATGGAAATCTTTAATTTCCATAAATTTGATTATATCAACTTGTATGTAGATGAGTTGGAATGGGAAGAAGAATTTTGGTGGGGAGGCTGAGTTCTGGTGGCTGAAATTCCACTATAGAGGAAAAGAAAGAAAAGTACATTTGGAGGAGGAGGTCGATCAATGGTGGAAAGGAATTCACAAGTGGAAAAGGGATTGGTGAGTAGATTTGGGAGGGTAAGATAGGCAGATTCCAATTAAATGCTGGAAGAGGAGAAAGAAGAAGTAATATGATGTACCCGTTGCAGTGGTGGAGTTTTTTGCAGGTTGTTTACAACCTAGAAGGGTGATTCTATCATCCAACTCCATTTGTGGTCCATGCTCACAAACGTCTCACCCAGTGTGTTTGATGCACGAGAAATCCTGAATCAACCAAAAATATTTCAGGTTTTGTTTTCAGTTTTAGTTCAATTTTAGTTCAGTTTTGTTGTGTTTTTGTTGATTTTTGGTAGGTTACTTCAAGAGAAATTTTAGATTCAATTGGTCAAGTCAAGGACATCACCTTGTAGAAGGGCTAAATGGGTATATGTAGTTCCAATTTGGTGAAGTTTGGGAAAATTTGTTGAAGTCTAGAGCATTTTAAAAAAAAGCATTTTGGAAAAAAATCAAGTTTGTGAACTCTCTTGTTCACTAAAAGAGTTTGTCTTTTGGAAAAAGTCCAAGTTCACAAACTCTCTTGTTCTCCGAAAGAAGCATTTTGGAAAAAAATCAAGTTTGTGAACTCTCTTGTTCACTAAAAGAGTTTGTCTTTTGGCAAAAGTCCAAGTTCACAAACTCTCTTGTTTGCTGAAAGAAGCATTTTAGAAAAAAACTCAAGTTTGTGAACTCTCTTGTTCATCAAAAGAGCTTGTCTTTCAGTAAAAGCTAAAGTTCATGAACTCTTTTATTTACCAAGAGCCCTTAAGGAATTTTTCATAACATGTTTCGGTACAATTCCTAGTTCATGAACTCGTCGTCGCAACAAAGGAGTTTGATAAGTCATGTTTTGGCTCTTTCCCAAGTTCGTGAACTTTATGTTACGCCAAAAGGTATTTTCATGAAGCTTTCATAAGGTGTTTTGACAAACTGTCTAGTTCAAGAACTAAAAGAAACGTAGATGAAGAGTTCCAAGGTTCATAGAAATACCAATTTGCCGAATTTCTACATTCACAAACCATGAAGAATTCTGAAGAAGAAATTTTGAAGGTTTGTAAGTTCATACAAGTGTTGATTTGCCAAAAAACTTTACAAAGGAAAAGTTCAAAAGTTCAAAAGATTGCCGAATCGCCAAAAGTATTGGTTTTAGTGACTATTTTTGTTCTTGAACCATTTTAAAACTTGAAACGTGTTATTTTCGTTCAATTCAGTTTTGTAATGCTTTTGGTTTGCGAGATGGTTCAACTTCTTCCAGTACAAAAGAATAAAAAGGGAGTTGTATTTTGTGGGGTCTATTGGCTAGTTTTGAAATGAATGTGAGGGAGATAGCTGTTGGGAGAAGTGGTAAGGATTTGAAAGAGGAGGCGAGGTCAGGAAGAACGCTGTGAGGTCGCCATACACAAAGACGTGAGGAATGAGCCCCAGGAGAAGGAGGGGCTACTAGAGGGTAATGGTGGAGAAAGCTGCCCACGAGGGAAAAGAGAGAGGGTAGTGATAAAAAATTGGAAGATTGAGAATAGAGAATGAAGATAACTTTGCATAGTAGAGTTCTGGAGTGAGTTTGTAGAATCAAGTAGCCTGTAGTGGCATTGTAATGGTGATATGGCTAGATGTGAATCCCTGCAAGAGAAACCATATGTGATTGTAATGTTGCAAATTTTGTTTGTCACAAATTATAATTATTCTTGTATTCAATAAAACAATACGAAATTTATGCTTGTCATGTATTTTTGCTTTTGCTGTGTAGAATTTTTGAGTTGATTATGGTAGGTTGCGAGGATTGACAACCCCATTGGGGTATCTCGGTCCTTGTCTATATCACTTACTATGGCTCTGATACTTTCCTATGATCTGATTCCTTCTATCACTTATAGTCACATTCTACTTTCCACCCTTTTATTTTCCTATCATCTTTATTTGAAACTTCACCTTTTTCCTCACTCCTCTATCTCTTGAATCACTTATCCTTTTCCCACCATTAGAATTATATATCCTTGGGGGAATTATCTCATTTGTTCCCTTTCTCTTTATCTTGATCTATCTTTCCTCATCTTTTCCACCCTATCATCCCATGAGGGCATCTACTTGTCACTGTCAATCATATTGTTATTCCACACCTACTTATTCCACTCTCATTGTTCTTTTACCTTCATCCACACTTTCTATCATTATTCCTCTCTCCTCTATCACTAGGGCCATCTTCTTACCATATTATCCTTTGGCACTTATTCACTTTCATTCTATGTTTCACCCAACTATCCAACTATCCACTATTTGGGGGCATGATCTAAAATGTCCCCCTTTAAATTTATCCTCTCATTATTTTTTTCCTATTTTTACTTATGACCAGTAGGTTCCCCTCTTCCTTATTTGATCTTATCTCTTGGGAGCATGACCTAAATGTTCCCCTCCTTATTTTCTCTTATGCTATCTTTTCCTTCTCCCCTTAACCATTTACTTTGAATTGACTAGTTATTTATCTTATCACACTTATTGCCATTAAATTTAGGGTGGGTATAAATTATAGATTCTGCTCTCTTTTAAATTACCATGGTGACAACATATCCAATTATAGCTTGAGCGTGTCTTAATATTTATCCAATCATAGTGGTTACCATATAGTTTTTGATAACATCATTTCACCTTTTTACTTTTGCCCTGATCTAACCTTATTTGGGGTGGTAACCACATATAGCTAAGGGTGGCAATTGCATAGATATTATCATAGATTATTACCAACCACATAATCATTTTAACTATTTTACCATTTTAATCATCATTAGTGTTTTATCCTTAGTTTGGCCTAGCGTTATTTTGGGTGACAACCTTACAACCCTTATCGTCAGGACCACTTTCTAGTTTCTAGTTTTTATTTTACCTTTGCCAAGGTGCCTCTTCATGGATCCAACTTCTCTACTCTTATTTTACTTTGGATCCCCTTCATGAAAAATTAAAGTGCCTACCTCTCTTTTAATCTTTGTGTCATTAATCTAATAGAATGTTCATGCTAGGCTTATGTGTTCTCCTTGTGTTTGTTTATTTCTATTTCTCACAATTTTCTGTTGTATTTCTTTGTGTTAATGTTTCCATGCTTAGTATATTATTGTGATGTGTTTCCATTGACTATATATATATTGTTTATATTTTCTTTTGTATGCATATAATGTCTACTTTCCTTGGATCCATTGTAGGACTAGATACATGCATACTTGAACGAGAAGATCAAGAACCAAATTTGAAGTCCACTATCTCTCCTTTGTTGTGTATCCACTATATTTACATAATTATATAGGTTTACTGTACTTTTATATTTTAACATGCTTATTCCCCTTTAATATGTCATCAACCCACTAAAGTGGAGGCAAAATACAATAATAGAAATTGCATAGCTTGCAACTTCTTTTATCATGTTTAATGCTCATTTTAGGTGTTTCCATTTGCATGTTCCTTTAACTCTTGTTTAGGGCTTATTCACACATTGTCTAGTCTTGTTTAGCCTTATATGTTAGTTTATTTTCTTCTCATGTGTTTTTGATCCTTGTGTAAGCCTTTTTTATCCTTCCCATGTGATGTTTAACCTCTTCCACCTAACATTTAATTTGTGTGTCCCCTTTCATTTGTTGTAAACCTTTGTTCCTTATTTCCTTCATTCTTCATTTCTCATGGATCACAAAGACATGAAACTAGTTCCACCATCTTTTCCTTGATCCCATTAGTCCTCCCTAGGGATTTGAGCTTTCTAGCATCAAAGGACAACCCTACCATTTGGTGTTCCCATTAGGGTTGGGAAAAGTAGCAAGTCTATCCTCAGCTTATCTTGCCACCAAAATGAAATGGGACCTCATTAATGACCCCACCTACCCATTCTTGCATTCACTTGCCCTAATTCTCCCTAGAAACCTATAATTATTTCCTCTCATTTTAATATCTTTGTAATCCATCTTTCCACTAGTGCTTATACTATGAAATAATGATTTCATTCTGCAAGTGCCAGTGAGGAGATTTTGTTGAAGCTTGAAGCCATTGGAGTTCTTTACTTTTGGAGGTGTTGGTTCTTTCTCTTCGGATCGGCAGAGGGTTTGTCAGTTCCAATGCACAAGCAGATTCGGCCAACAAATATAGGAGGTTGCATGAGGTGCCTCCCCTTCACTTCTGGTTCTGCCGCACCAAGGGGGGTATCCCTATAGCTAAAGATTTGACTTTGACTCACCCAATGACAGAAAGATTTAGCTTTACAAAGACAGGCATAATACTCTCATGTATGGACCAAGATTTGTATGATAGATCACAAAGTTAGCAACTTTCTTGGACATATCTAACTGGTTGAGGATGAGAGTATGCAGGGGTCCTAATCCTACTACTACAAACTAATAGGTTGGAATAATGAAGGATTTGTTTTATATTTTGGATGCAAGACAGGGGGTTTTGGATCATAACTACTACACAAGAAGCAGACTGGTGCCTATCTCAGGGCAAGGAGTCAACTAGACGTATACAAGAGAATGATTTGCAACTGGCATTCAAGTTTCAAGGGGTTATGACTGGTATTTGCCTTACAAACACCACCCAAGATTGAGTATTTAGCTGTCTCTGCTTAAAAATATCCTGGCTGACATGCAACCTTCTTCATACTTAACCTAAAACAATTTAATCCACTCCTTGAATGGAAGTTAGAGATTAAGCATGTGATACAGAAATCTATATCCTAGAATTTGAGAAACCTTTAGCAACCAGATTCAAAAGAAGAAAATGCATACAACAAATGGAGAGAAATAGCTAAAACACATGCAATAAAACATTTTTCATATAAAATCAACAAGAAATTGAACATATGTGCAAGGTGCATTCAAATGCAACTCATAAACTCCAAAAGAGATAGAACAACCAAGAAATGCTTTGATCTTCGTTATTTTCTCCAAAAAATTGCCCAAGTCTTCAACAACCTAAATGAGTAACACAGTTTGCATTTTATAGCAAGACTGTGTACTTAGCAATAATTACAAGGCATTTTCAAAATCCTGCCAAATACATTGCACCATTAGAATGGCGCCCAAAAATATTTAATGCAGCAGGGAGACAAAAGGAAAGGAGCAGGTAAGATTGGAAAATGTGCTGCCACTTGAAGATTTTCTCATAAAAAATGGTGGGTGGCCTGTCAATCATCGACCCATGCCTCTGCAAACCTGCCATTAATGGCATACCAACTCGCAGCCTCTGGAAACACAGCAATCTGCGTGCATTGCAAATTTTCATGCCAAGAATGCCACTGTAGAAGCGTGGAAAACCCTCCATTTGAACAGAGCCGTCGATTTCCCTCCATCGCTAAGATTTGCAGCCTAAATTTGAACGGCAAATTGTTGGCCAATCAGATCGTGCCGTGTAGGCACCCCCTTTCTATCGCTGACTTTTTCACAGCGAACATACATTTACCTTTTCGCCCCTTTAAAACCTTTGTATATGCATCTGCATATACATACAACAGTTCTAGACACGTGGCAGCTTCTGAATTGTTCTCCATCTCAGTGCAGTTGTATCTCCATCGACCATCGGAATGACCCAAGAAGTGCTTGCCGATGTATCGAGTCCTGCCGACAGAACCTCTGCATCATCCTCGCCTTTTGAAAGTGCATGCGCGATTGCATATACATACAATCACCAAAGACAAGGCAGACCCCAAACCATTGTGAATCAGTTTGAAAATGCACTTGGGTCCGGGCCTTGTATGTGCCCTTTGTACATATGCATATACATGCACCTAACATACAAACTGTGGACTTCAACACCTTATCAGCTAGATTACATCCCCCTTCATGTCCGGGCCTTGTATATGCACGCTTGTACATTCGCTTTGTATATATCACATACAAACAACCCGGGACATACAAGCAAGGAATCTTTTCTGGAATCTGCGATGTACATACAAACCCGATATGCATACAAAGATGCATACAACTGTTTATCTTCATTTTCAAAAGGCCGATTGAACATTTTCAAGCCCGCCAATGTACATTTGCATCTGCACATTCAAATGTACATACAAACAGCGATGCATATACAAAAATACATGCATGAAAAAGTGAAGGCCGCTAGACTTAGAATTGTTTGGATTTTTTTGAAGGGGCCTGCAGATAGATGCTTGAAATCTAAATTTTATGCAGGCACCAACAGGAGGTTTGGTCTAGCCCTCTTGTGGCTATCTTCTCCATCCTTGCCCCTCTATGTTGTCCATTAATTCCCTCTCCATTAGAAGCCATCAAGCCCTCATTCCATCCCCCTAAGTCTACATTCTTCTTATCCTTGCATCCTTTCATCATCCAATCCTTTAGAGTTCGTCGAGTCTCAAAACTGCAAGTCCAAAATCCTAGAGTATATCTCCATCCTCTAGGCCAGGGGTGAAGGCCAACTAACGAGAGTGGGTATGCTCTTCTTCACTTTGGGATCAGGTAGACCCAGGAGGGTGTTCCTAGACATAATGAATGAATTTTCATATATCAACAACCATAGCCATACCCAACATACACTTGACCCCTATAATTATCACTAGGTCAAGACAAATTGGATGCATAAAACCTCTAATAAAACTAATTACTGCACCTTGCACATGCATCCAAAGATGATAACATAATATCTCACAAGATGAATCCATTTTACTTTACACACACAAGTTACAAGGTGCATGCATGCATGAACATGATTCCCATATGATTTGAACAACTTTAGGCTGCTTAAGATTAATCCTTGGTTGTAACACATAATCATGAACATCATGTGAAACCTAACCTACTCCTACTCCTACTCCTACAACTACCTAGGACAAAGGTGTTAGGAAATGTGTCTCAACCTTGCAACTACAAAAGGTTACTATTCTTCCCAGTTTTGGTCTTTTCGAATACCCCTTATCTTGAAGAATGGTTTATAACTTTCAAAGTTTCAAAAGGGGCTAAAAATGGCAGGGATTACTATTTTTAGTAACTCTACATTTGAGCTCGAATGGACCCAAAATTTTCCCAAAAGGTGCAGAACTGTCAAGTAAACATCTCAGGTGAGTTTTGACTCAAGATCATACATGGATTGCAAGATATTAAAGTTTCCATTTTTTGAAACTCCTAAAAATGTTTTGAACTCAGATTTGAGGCACTTAGAGGTCCCTAAATGCCCTAAAAGTCATCGTAACCGGTGAAGCATATTATAGCTTGATAGATCTCTTCACAATCTTTCCAACACATCAAACGGTTCGTCAATCAGACACGGGGATCAAAAGTTATGACCTCTGGAAGTTGGACCTCTTGTTTTGGGAAATGTGAAAACGTGTTGGACACTTAAAAGAGCTGTAAAGGGGAGAGTTACACATGTTGGTGTGTGATTTGGCACATCACAAGGCATATTTGATTGGAGATAATTTGGGTGCCACTTTTGGGTGGTTGTTTGGCTCATGGTTTTGTAATTACCATTGACGGTTTACTGTATTGTATCTCCTATATATCAAGAGCTTGAGATAATGATACAGCAGCATCTGGAAGCATTCAAAACAACTGGGACAGTTAACAGTGAAGTTGTAGAATACTAAGAGGGCAACCTTGGAGAATACCACATTTTACCGCATTTGCATATCAAAGGTTGCGGAGCTGGACTTAACATCTAGACATCATCATATTCATCATATCCAAAATTCAAATCATTTGGGTTAGATACTGGAGAGATATCGCTATCAAAAGATTATCTATTTTTTTACCTGTTTTCACAGAGAGGAGCCGACAATGTTCAATGAAGTCTAATCGGCTTGTGGAGCAAATTTGTGACTTGCGGAGCCTAAAGGAAAATTATTCAATGAATTATAGGACCTGACTGACCTTCATGGAGATCCGCACGAATTTCTATGCATCAGTGGAGCAATGCCTTACGTTTAGGTCCAACCTATCTGTGTCTACATGTTACCTGACTAATCGTTGCAATTAGGCCGACTTGTTAATGTTTAGAAAGCTTGCAGAGGATATAAATAAGAGAAAGGATTGTTTCTAGGAAGTGATAGATAGCACGGAGATATGAAGAAAGATCTTAAGTTGTTTTGATCCAAATGAGTAGTAGAACAGAGTAGAAGGCAGAGCAGGAAGCAGAAGAAGTTACAGAGCAGAGAATTGAGATGTAGTAGAAAGAAATCTTGGAAGAATATTGTTGTATGAATCTTTTTTAATCCCTGGGTTGTGACCTAGCATCTGTAAAGTCTGAGTGGCATATGTAATGTGTTTTGAGATCATAATATAAGAAGAAGGAACTTTGAAGGCTGGGTTTTTCCCTATTAGGGTTTTCCTAGGATACATCTCGTGTTCATGAATATCTTTTATCTTTCTATTGATTAGCTGTCAGCTTTCGTTGCATATACATTATGATCATGGTGTTCGTTGATTAGGTTGCAAGGTTGGACAGTCCTTCATTGGACCCTCCTACCTTGATTGCATCAAGTTGTATCAGAGCCTGGTTATGAATTTGCTAGGCTAGTTGCAAATCTGTTGGGAAGGAAGACAGTGTTGAAAGAAGTGCAAAAGCCTAGAAGTAACAAGTGTTACCATTGAAGAAGATCAAGACAAGGAAGATTCGGTAAGCTTTTCAAATTAAGTTGTTTATCTAATTTGTTTTGATGGAGAAAGTTGGAAAGAGGATGAAGAAAGAAAATGAAAACCTAATATGCAAAAAGGATATTTTGGAAGAAGAATTGTGCGAAATCAAGAAGTGTAATTCAGAATTGATGGAAAGGATAAAAGAACTAGGAGAAGACAAGTATGATGCTCTTGAAGAACTGAAAAATGTAAAAATGAGGAATGAAGATTTAGAGGCAGAGCTGAAGTTGCTTGAGGATGTTGAAAAGAGATTTGAAGAATTGGAAGAAGGATTCAAGTTGTTTGGGAAGGTGGAAAAGAGGAACAAAGATCTAGAAGAAAGTTTGGAAAAGCTAAAAAAGGAAAACAATTTGTAGAAGAGTGTGATGGAGTACTTGACAAACTGAGAGGGGGGGTTGAATCAGTGTTGTAGAAAACAAAACACTTTATTCACTCTTATTTTCAAACTTTAAAAATAGAAGCAGATGCTGATTTCAGCTTTATCAATGCAAGAGATTGTGCATTAAAGAACTAAACAAACAAGTATAATGGATAGATGAATCATGCAACAAATGAGACCATAAGACGCAAATTTTAGGAATGGAAAACCCTCTTGGGGTAGAAAACCACTCAGTAAATGCCTCACTGGCTTATTCAAATAATCATGCCTCACTAGCTACAAAAAAATGTCTCACTAACTTTTATCACTACCTCATTGGCAACACAAGCCTCACTGGCAACATAAGCCTCACTAGCAACATAAGCCTCACCGGCAACATAAGCCTCACTAGCAATGCTCGTACTGTCTCACTGACATGATCATTTACAACTGCTCAAAGATTAGATAAAAATGTACAATACGAAGGGTTTCTCTGTTTCTCTACAATCTAGATCTTGACAGTCTCATTTATTTGAGACTCAAGAATACATAACCAAAACTGTGCACATCAACTGATAAAAAGATATACAATAGTTTGTTGATTTGAAATGATATTGCAAGTAATACAATACAACCTCAACTCAAAAAAGTATTACAGATACTTTTAAACTCTCTCAATTTTTTTTCCCTTTCACGATACAATTTGAACAAGTAACTGAATTCATGTAACTGCCTGTAGCTGTTAGTTTTAATAACACCTATCAATGTCATGAGGTCGAATTCACCCAACTTGTATATGTCTTGGTTCATGAGATTCAAACAAACCTTCAATAAGATCATTAAACACAGTATGTAACCATCATCACAGCTTAACTAAACTTTATGTAACTGTCACAAACTATAGTTCCTTTTCTTCTAAAGATGATGTCACAACATTTAACCATAGTCAAGTAATCTTAATACCACCACCATCCTTTAATCACAGATTCAACATAACTGAACTAGTTCAACTGTTTGTGGCAATTTTCATTTGAATCAATAACTGTCAAAGTTATGTGGTGGACTAGAGTCATTTGGAGAAGTTTGAGTTATGTAAAACAACCTTTCACAAGTTTTAACCACGTTTGAAACACGGTCAAACAAAATGTCTTCAAACTGTTTCCAAACCCACTACATGAAACCCTAACATCAAATGCATGTGGATAAATCAAGAAATAACTTCTCAAACTGCCATTCAAAATGAAACCCTAACCATATCAAAGAGTGGGTTTATTAGAGTTCACAAGAATAGTTTACTATTGCAAACTCTAATCTTCACAAAAATGGAAAGATCTTCAAAAACAAACTGTTGTGATTCAACCTAACTGCCTTCCTAAAAAGTCAACATAGTGCATAGATGTAGCAAGAAACCCCAGACTGAAACTGTCACATGCATACATTTTAAGACTGTCACGGAACGACCTCGAGCTCAACTCAAAAACCCATGTCATAAAACCTCAACCAAAACAAACATTCAAGAAATTTGCATTTTTATGTGACTGCATTAGAAGCAAAAACAAATAGTTCACTTAACAACCCATTTCAACAGTAATCCTTAACACAAAATAAAGATATCACCTAAGAATTAGCCAACAACACAAGGTTTTTGCTGTGCCCTCACGACCAAAATAACTGTCGAGCTCCCTTCTATTCTTTAGTGAGTCGAGTATTGTCAAAATCGTACAAAATCTGCCTCATGATTACACATAATCTTCAATTTTTGCAAACTCTTCAAATTCTAGGTTGAGAGACATTATGTCTCTAAGTTTGACCTTACTAAAAGAAGCCTCAAACAAGCTTTTTGTGCATCATATATCATGCTTACCTCCTGAGCCAGTGTGCCCTAAAATGGGCCAGTCACAATAACTTCAAACAAAGGCTTTTCACTTGTTAACAAACCCAATACCTACTTGGTAGGTTATAAACTTTAGTGCCTGACAATATGCCTCTGCTCATTTGATTTTTGTATAAAACAAATCAATAACCTTTTGACAACATGATGCCTTTTACTAACTTGGGAGTTAGAAAAAAAATAATAACCTCCTTTATACAACCTTAGGATATCCTTGCAACATTATGACTTTGTTCACATATAGGATCAAGAGAAACAATTAATATCAACATGACAAAATGACATTTGAATTTGAATATCCTTTGAATGTGATCAAGTGAAGTCAACAATGAGACAAGAACCTTTTCACATCAATGAAGACCTTGATGGATAAAGTTTGTTGCCAAAGCAAACTGAAGCATAATGAAACTGATGGAACAAAGTTCTACCATCAAGCCATCAAACAATATCACTGTAGAAAAGAATATCAAATGCCAAGAATGCAGTCCAAATAATATCATTAATGTCATTGACTGAAAAACCACATCCACTGTAATGCACATCACTGCAATGAGAGAAACAATGCATAGCACACCAACTTGCTCAAATGATGTCATATGAATAACATCATGAATACCAATAGTACCAAGTCAACCAAATACCTCTGCCATGCCAATTGTCATGATGGAACTGTCATGATGCAACTGTCATTGTGCCACAAACCTGAGAGTTTGTGTATTTGACATCAAGGACAACAACTGAGAGGGAAACAAACTCCCCCTTTGTCCTTGATGGCAAAACACAACTCTTTCTCCCCCTTTTTGCATCAAAGACAAAGGGAGGAAGAATTGTGACATTGCCTCAAAGAGAGATCAGGATTTAAAGCATACCATTACTGTCCAATGGAGCACAAAGCATTCAGAATGGCCTGCAATAAAACTACACTATCAGTACCAAAACAATATGACCATATAAATGAACATGTATCATAATAGAAGAGGACAACAACTGAATATGCCAACCATCAAAGAGCAAAACCAGAGATATGATCACTGTCAGCTGTATAGGACAGAACACCACTGTCACCAACATCAAGAACCAACTAAAAATACTAGATTGCATAAGTAGCAATGATCAAGAAGAAAGAAATGTAGGCATCAAGATAACATCTATATATACCACTGTACCAATGTATCAACTGTCCTTATCAAAGCAACAACATAATGTCAGAAAATTGATAAATCTGTGCATGAACCAATGTCCTCATAAATGCTGAACTGATAGAAGAAATAAAAACATATCCATCAAACTGAAAGAGTAAGTGCAATGATAATTGCCATTGTAAATCCATGGTGTACCAAAATGAAAAGAGATCACAAAAGAATGAAGTTTTTTTTACACTTGTCACATTAGGGTGCTAAGAAGCTCCCCCTGAGATCAAAGCCTACTGTAACTTCCCATTGACCTTAAAGACCTCAACATTTACTTTACTGTAAGCATATGAATCAAAATATTTTGAAGCATGTCCATATTAATATACCAGCTTTCTTCATTAGAGAATTACCCAACTTCCAATAAAGAAGTTTGAATTTAATCATGAGAATGATCAAGAATGACATGTATCTCTCTTCAACAGTATAAGATTCTTACAACAACACTGCTACAAACCACTGTCATTGCATAAATCAAGGCATCAAGCACTACACAAAAACATCAACCATCAAGCACTTAATTTCTCTAGTCTTTTGCCTTCTGTCCTGCAAACAAGATATGAACCACTTATTGCATTCTTCTGCCACTACACCTCTACACCTTCTTTTAATCATCAAGCATGTTCTTGTGATGGTAAAATACCTCCCGAAGATGTCTCAACACTTGGCAACTTCCAAATGATCAAAACCTAACACAATAGTTCTAAGATACCTGATTGTAGTCATCAACACAAACTTAACATGGAGTGACCAAGACTGTACTGCTGAAGATATCAAGATAGCACTGTAGCATCAAATAAGGTACCAAGAAACACTTGTAACTGTCACTGTATAATTGCATTTTTAGGGTCTGTTCATGGCATCAAGACTTGTCACTAAATTCAAACCTGCAACCTTAACAAATAAACTTCTTTGATTGCCTTGAACTAAAAATGTATAAGGCATATGAAATACATGAAGACTTTATCAACCCAAATGAAGATTCCAACACATGATCACACCTTTGACACATTGCTCAGAACATCCTGATTTCAGATAAGACACTTCAAATCATTGAGGCACACTGTGACCTTCCAACATCCTTTAGTCATCAACAAACTCAACTTCATACCAAAGAATGTACTGAAAACAAACAAATGTCCAAGAGACCTTTCAGTCCTTACAACTACTGAACATGAAGATTTTATTCCAATTCCATCAAGGTGGACAATAACCTCAAGTACATCTTGTCATCAGGAAAACTGGAACCTATCATGAAGAAGTGGCATTAGATGATATCTATTGCTTGTTATTCTGACAAAGGAGTATCCTTTGAACACCTTGTTAGCATCTTTGAAGGCTTTGAAGCATGATGAAACACAAGAACATAAATCACAAAGGCATGCAATTAAGCTGCTATCAGACATCAAACCAGACTTTCTACATCATCAAACTTCTTGAAACTACTTGGGGCATGAGATAGACAATTAGACAAATCCCCCTCACTCTAAGTTGTGTCTTAAGCAATTTGTAATGTCTCTTGTGCAACATGCACAAGATTAAGACTTCCTTCTTCTTGACTTTGTTTTCTTTTCCAAACTAGTATAGGATATTTGTTTTCTTTGCCCAAAGCATTCACTTGCTTTTGCTTGAACATGTATCCTCCAGTTGGTTTTATTCTTCCTCTACACCATTGTGCTTTGTGCCCAAACATATTGTATCTATAACTCAAAATATTGTAGTTTTGATCAAGAGAAGAATAGTTTCTTCTAGGTGATCTGAGAGAGTTTTACCAACAATTTCTTGTAAAATGGCCAACTTAATTACAATTATAACAAGCAATATTGTAGTTCTGATTTGACCAACTATAAAAACTTTTCTCTTTATTCCACCCAAAACCATTTATTTTACAATCTCTGGCCCTATGACCATAAACATGACATGCATAGAAATAACCATGGAATTCAGAGTAATTATACCTGATAGGTGGAGATCTTGAGGATTCATCATTAGCTTTAGCTTTCTTCTTGGCTTCAACCTCAAGTGCAGTAGAGTGAAATGTCAGATCTATCTTCTTCCTAGGAGCATCTCTTGTCTTGGAACATTCTCCTTTCTCATAACCCAAGCCAGTAGTATCCTTGTAATACCTTTGCTTGCTCAACATGTTATTCAGGCAATCAATACTCTTTTCAAATTGAATATTCTTTTGCAATTTTGAAGATGCTTTTTCCAAATCCTTTCTCAAAGAGACTATTTCTTTCTCTAACTTTAGGCATTCTATTCTTTTTACTTCAAGATCAGATTTAGTCATATCTATTATTCTTTTGGCTTCCACAACTTCAGTTTTTAGACTGATAATCTATTTGTTAGATTCATCAACTTGACTTCTTAAATCTACAATCAACTTTCTTGCCTCTTCAAATTCAACTGAAACTTTTGCAAGATCAGAGAGTACCTTAGTCTTGGAATACTTCTCTTGTTGAAGTTGAACCTTTAATTCCTGGTTCTCTTTTTCAAGCTACTTGTTCATTTCTAGAGCACATAAAAGTTCTCCTTCAATATCAACTTCACAGTCATTTTCATCAAACTCCTGTCCATCTTCATCTACAAAGAAATCTCCTTCTGCATCATCAATCTCAACAACAAAGTCATTTTCTTTATCACACTTCGTGTCAACTTTCAAAGGTGACTTAGGTAACAACTCAACACATAACTTAACCAGGGCTTGCTATACAACCTTTTGTTTGTCCTCTTTCTTTTCTCTATTTCTTTTACCCTTTCCCATGGTACTCCACTATCAGGACCTACCCAAGCCTGTTAGGCTTTAATAGGGAACCTACACTCTGATACCACTTGTTGGAGTACTTGACAACACTGAGAGGGGGGGTGAATCAGTGTTGTAGAAAATAAAACACTTTATTCACGTTTATTTTCAAACATTAAAAATAGAAGTAGATGTTGATTTAGGCTTTATCAATGCAAGAGATTGTGCATTAAAGAACTGAACAAACAAGTATAATGGATAGATGAATCATGCAACAAATGAGACCATAAGACACAAATTTCAGGAGTGGAAAACCCTCTTGGGGTAGAAAAACCACTCAGTAAATGCCTCACTAGCTACAGAAAAATGTCTCACTAACTTTTATCACTGCCTCAGTGGCAACACAAGCCTCACTGGAAACATAAGCCTCATTGGCAACATAAGCCTCACTGACAACATAAGCCTCACTGGCAACATAAGCCTCACCGACAATGATCATATTGTCTCACTGACATGATCATTTACAACTTCTCAAAGATCAAATAAAAATGTAAAATACAGAGGGTTTCTCTGTTTCTCTACAATCCAGATCTTGACAGTCTCATTTATTTGAGACTCAAGAATACATAACCAAAACTGTGCACATCAACTGATCAAAAGATATACAATAGTTTGTTGCTTTGAAATGATATTGTAAGTAATATAATACAATCTCAACTCAACAAAGTACAGATACTTTTTAAACTCTCTCAATTTTTTTTTCCTTTCACGGTATAGTTTGAACAAGTAACTAAATTCATGTAACTGCCTATAGCAGTTAGTTTTAATAACACCTGTCAATGTCATGAGGTCAAATTCACCCAACCTGTATATGTCTTGGTTCATGAGATTCAAACAAACCTTCAATAAGATCATTATACACAGTATGTAACCATCATCACAGCTTAACCGAAGTTTATGTAGCTGTCACAAACTATAGTTCCTTTTCTTCTAAAGATGATGTCACAACATTTAACCAGAGTTAAGTAATCCTAATGCCACGGCCATCCTTTAATCACAGATTTAACATAGCTAAACTAGTTCCACTGTCTGTGGCAGTTTTCATTTGAATCAATAACTGTCAAAGTTATGTGGTCGACTAGAGTCATTTGGAGAAGTTTGAGTTACGTAAAACAACCTTTCACAATTTTTAACCACGTTTGAAACACAATCAAACAAAATGTCTTCAAACTGTTTCCAAACCCACTGCATGAAACCCTAACATCAAATGCATGTGGATAAATCAAGAAATAACTTCTCAAATTGTTGTTCAGAATGAAACTCTAACCATATCAAAGAGTGGGTTTATTAGAGTTCACAAGAATAGTTTACTATTGCACACTCTAATCTTCACAAAAATGGAAAGATCTTCAAAAACAAACTATTGTGATTCAACCTAACTGCCTTCCTAAAAAGTCAACATAGTGCATAGATGTAGCAAGAAACCCCAGACTGAAACAATCACATGCATACATTTTAAGACTATCACAGAATGACCCCGAGCTCAAATAAAAAACCCATGTCATAAAACCTCAACCAAAACAAACATTCAAGAACTTTGCATTTTTATGTGACTGCATTAGAAGCAAAAACAAATAGTTCGCTTAACAACCCATTTCAATAGTAATCCTTAACATGAAAGAAAGATATTACTTGAGAATCAGCCAACAACACAAGGTTTTTACTGTGCCCTCACGACCAAAATAACTGTCAAGCTCCCTTCTATTTGAGCTGAGTATTGTCAAAATCGTACAAAATTTGCCTCATGATTACATAGAATCTTCAATTTTTGTAAACTCTTCAAATTCTAGGTCAAGAGACATTATGTCTCTAAGTTCAACCTTACCAAAAGAAGCCTCAAACAAGCTTTTTGTGCATCATATATCCTATTTACCTCCTGAGCTGATGTGCCCTAAAATGGGCCAGTCACAATAACTTCAAACAAAGACTTTTCATCTGTTAACAAACCCGATACCTGCTTGGTAGGTTATAAACTTTAGTGTCCATCAATATGCCTTTGCTCATTTGATTTTTGAATTAAAACAAATCAATAACCTTTTGACAACATGATGCCTTTTACTAACTTGGGAGTTAGAAAAAAAATAATAACCTCCTTTATACAACCTTAGGATATCCTTGCAACATTATGACTTTGTTCACATATAGGATCAAGAGAAACAATTAATATCAACATGACACAATGACATTTGAGTTTGAATATCCTTTGAATGTGATCAAGTGAAGTCAACAATGAGACAAGAACCTTTTCACATCAATGAAGACCTTGATGGATAAAGTTTGCTGCCAAAGCAAACTAAAGCATAATGAAACTGATGGAACAAAGTGCCACCATCAAGCCATCAAACAATATCACTATAGCAAAGAATATCAAATGCCAAGAATGTAGTCCAAATAATGTCATTAATGTCACTGACTGAAAAACCACATCCACTGTAATGCACATCACTACAATGAGAGAAACAATACGTATCACACCAACTTGTAGCACACCAACTTGCTCAAATGATGTCATATGAATAACATCATGAATACCAACAGTACCAAGTCAACCAAATACCTCTGCCATGCCAATTGTCATGATGGAACTGTCATGATGCAACTGTCATTGTGCCACAAACCTGAGAGTTTGTGTATTTGACATCAAGGACAACAACTGAGAGGGCAATAGAGTGAAATATCAGGATTGAAGGAGCAGGTTAATAAGTTAGAGCAGTCACATGTAGCATGCAGAGAAGAGAATGAAAGTTTGAGATCTAAGCCTGAAATTTGTGATGTTTCTTTTGATATTAATGATTTGTGTGATGCCGCAGAAGCTTCTTTAGAAAATGAAGTTGAAGATGATAGTGTAACTGAACCTGCAGTTGTTGGTGATGGTATTGGTTTCAAAACCATGCAAAGAATGGAATATGAAGGATAAGGATTGGGAAAGTATCAACAAGGAATTACAGAACCTATTGAACCAGTGATAAGATCAAGAAGTGAAGGCCTTGGATATGACAGAGGTAAGGATGTAATTGCAAATTCAAACAAATCAAATCAGGGAAGAAGAGGTATGTATTGTTCACATTGTAATAGACATGAACATGAAAATGAATTGTGTTGGGATCTATACCCTTGTAAGTCTTGTAGATTAAGGAATCATTCTGAGAAGATGTGTTGGAATAAAATTACAAGGAGAAAGCCTATGACAAATTGTATGCAGATGGATTATGGGTGGATTGATGGAGAAAAATGGAAACATGTTACTTGTATGTTCATAAGGTTGTATAGATGGAAGTATTCATATGTTGGAAAGAAAAGAAGATATGGATCGAGATACAAAGAAAGAAGACCTTATGCAGAGAAAAACAAGAATAGTAATTCAAACTATAGAGGGAGAGATGACATGAATCATAATTCTTATCACAGTGAAGGATACAAAAGAGATGAAAGAGGATTTGCTAGAAGAGGAACTTATTTTTAAGTTTGGAGGAGAAAAGAATCAAGCAGTGAATGTCAATAAGAACCTGTTGATGAGGTCGAAGTAGGTTTTGTTAATGCATCATCATTTACTTTTATCAATCCAGAGGTGTTTGGAGCTATCTGTGATAAGACTTCTTAGAATGGGGGGGTTTTGGTCGAGTGTTTTGGTGAATGGGACTTGGTTTGTCGGTCTCACCAAAATTGAAAGTGCATGCAGAAATAAAGGTCTATCTAATTACTGATAAATGAACACACTTTGCTGGGAAGGAAACTATCTTGAATTGCTGGAAAGGAAACACACTTTGCTGGAAAAGAAACTATCTTAAATTGCTGGAAACAAACACACTTTGCTGGAAAAGAAATTAATCTATCATGTTGAAAAAGTAAATGAAGATCAATTGAATCCACTGTTATTCTACAACAATGAAACACTCTGAATATCACAATGATGATAAGGAACAGAACTATCTCTTTTTGGTAAATTTTTAGGATTTTTAAGAACTAACCTGCAGGGAACAATTAACAACAATCACATAGAACATAAAGGAAAAATTAACAGAGATTAAAATAGTATATCATAAATACCAAATAATCGACAGATCTTCCCTTAGATGGGTAAGTGGGCCCTACTTCCCCAACCAGAGACGATCCTCTTGCTCAACTAACTTCTTTTAGCAGAAATTTCCCTTCATATTAAATCAAAGTCTAGAAAATGGACAGAATTACAAGCATGATGAGTTTTACTCTTGTTACAATGATCTGGCGATAACTACTATGAAACTTAAAAATTTTGAACTAACTAGAAAGAAAATGAATTGCTCCTACTTATACAGTCGAGTGTTATTGGAAGAAGAAAACTATTAGTAAGTCTAATTGGAGCGAACTAGGACTAAAGCCAGTTGCATGGTTTATTACATTTAGAATTCCTAAACAGAATTGTAGATTAGAGATATGCATTAATTCTAACTGCATGGCAAACTAGATGATTCTATAGAAATGGTGCGACGCAAGATGGGAGTCACTTCAGTTGAGACTGAGGTCGGTTAACCGATTTTTCAGTTAGTCACCAAGATTGTGGCGTCATGGCAATGTTACCCTTCTTAGCTGTGTGATTGAAGCACGAGTTATGTTTTCACTCAAGGATGGACTTGTGGCGATCATCGACTCAAGGGGAGGATGATCCGAGGGAGGTTTTGAACATCTGGAGCTCTCTGGAGTTTAGGTTCTTCTCAGGACAGAGGGCTCCGGAGGGATCTGAAGACCATTGGTTGTTCATACTGCTGCGAGCCTTATAAAAACATTCACAATTTCGCACCATAATTCATAACATATGCACATTTGAAATGTAATCCAGTAAAATAAAGCAAGAGATTTCATCAAAGGAAATGAAAACTAATCATGTGCATAATCTAACCAAAAGACAAACATAATTATAATAATATGTATTTATATATGCCAAAGTGTCTGTGAAAGTTCTTAAGAGCAGAAATAACATGAAATAGATGAGTCAATTATATGGCTCATCATCTCCCCCTACTGAACATATGCCATGTCCTCATGGCTATGCTTAGTCTGCTTCATCCAATATATTTTTTCCCTCCATTTTCTAGCTGCAATCATAATCCTCATCACAGTCATACTGGGACAATTGTCTCCCCTTTGGCTGGAACCCATCATTTTCTTACACCCTACTGAACAACTTACTAAATTTCCCTTCTCTCATTCCATGTCCTGGTGGATGGTTCAATCGAGGAGCTGGCATTAGAATTAATGGAGGCCTGAATCTCATTCCAACCCAGTTTTGCTGTTTCTGCTGAATTAATGGGATAATCTTTCGCACCTTGTCAGTCATCCATATAATATTAGCAGGTGAAATAGGTTCTCTCCTCTTGAAAACTTGGGGCAAGTCCTCAAACCTGTTTATGCAGATTTCAACTATTGCATTTGGAAGATATCCAACAATGGCAAAAAAGTCAGCAATACAAGAATTTAGATTTTGCACATACTGCCCTGTAATACCTTGCCTATAAACATTTGCCTTGAAAGTGTTGGTGAACCAAGTAGTTTTGGGACATTCATGGCACATCAATAACCTAATGGATCCTACAGCAACATTTTACTCTTCCATTCTATTTGCCCATAATTTGTGGTTATTGAGCAGAGATAGATAACTCCTGATCTGTAGTTCTCCCACATACAAATTTAGCATTGAAATGTTTACATGGCCCATGATATGACCATGTTGGAAAAACTCACACAATAGATTTTGCTGGTCCTTGGGATTTTGAAAATAACACTCTACAAATTCTATGTCACTATCAAAGTCAAAAGGAAGGTTACAACTTATCCTTAACAATTTCCACCTTAAATATTGCTCTCTTAGGGACATGGCATATATACCAGATGGTGCCCTTTGAGTTAGTAGGGTTTCCCCTGTTTTGCAAGCTAGGGCTAGATTTTTCTCAACTATCAACTTCTCCTGCCTTATGGTTTCTAGCTCTCTCCAAAGATGTCTAATTTCTCTCTGGAGTTGTCTGTTCTCCTATGGTAGTTGTGAATTTTGTGCATATATTTTGAATGGAACAGGTGCAGGGTTTTGTTGGGTCATCTTTTGCCTAAGCTGAGTGATTTGTGTATCCCTCTAGACCACCATATTTTTATGATTTTCAATTTCTTTCTTAAAAGAAGAAATTTCTTGTTCTTTTTCTTGTTTCTCTTCACCTACTTTTGCCATCTTTTTCTCAAATTCCTCATCTTTAGATTTTAATTTGAAGGCCATGGATTCCAACTATGCTTTACACTATTTTAACTCAAATTTAATCTTAGAAACATTGAGGGTATACCTTGTTTCTAGTGCAGCAGTGTCTTCAGAACCCTCTTCAAGGATTTCCTTGCCTTCTCTGTGGCTATGCTGCAAAGTAGCTTGTTCAGTTTCTTTAGGGATATTTATAGCCTACCCTATTTCCTTAGGGACGCTTTCTTCACCAATTTCCTCAAGCATTCCACCGCCACCAACCTCTTCAATTCTTTCTTCCTCCTAAGCCTCTTCTTCTGTTGGCTGTGCAGCAGGGGATGCATGCTCTCCTGCGATGGCCGTAGGGTTTTGTTCTTCCTCTTCATCTGAAGAGATGATTAAATGGGGGTGGCAGATTCTAGTATCAGCAGCTGTACTTGTTTGAGCACTCTGCTCTGTCCTTCTCTGAAGCCGTCTAGACCGAACCTCTGTAGGTTGTGAGGAAACTACGACAGGGTCTCCTGAAATAGATACAACAGAGGCTTGGCGCTTTGTCTTCTTCCTTCTGGGTTGCAAGGCCAAGAAATCTTCCCACTTTGTTTGACCATCTTCCTGTGAGAGGAAGTGGTGCTTCATAATCAAGTGCATTAAACCAGGGTGAGTGATTTTCCCTTCCTTGTCCCTTCTTTTAGTCATCATGGTGACCAAATTGGCATGCAGAAAAGCAGGGACGTTTATCAGCTACTGAGGGTTATTGGCCCCATGCCTCAGATGGGTGATCAATCTCATACCATGGCCTAAGACTATACCATACTACCCTTTGCATGTAAATAATTTCATGACCCATAGGACTACAGTCTTCCATGGGTCTGGAAGACTGGTCCTCTCAATACCTTTTGTTGCTCCCTTGTTCACAATGTACCGGGGCAGGGGCTCTAGAGCAACATGGAAGTTCTGAATTAACTTCTCATAGGAGGTTTTACTTGCAAACATATCAACCCCAACATAAGAAATACCAGAAAGTTGACTAATGATAGTTGGGTTAATTTGAAATCTTACCCCTTTGACAATGGTGAAGGTTCGATGGAAATTTATGACAAATTCTTCAATCAACTCTACCTCGAACCCTTCAAATTTATGTAGGAATTCAAGCCACCCTACTTGCTGAAATATCTGAGCACTTGCATTGTTGAAGATGGGATTCTCTAGTTCTACTTTCTTTTTGTGACCCATTTGATTGTCCAACTGTGAATGATTCTGTGGTGGCTTCTTACAATGGAGTTTAACCTGTTCTTCTCTTGATCTTATAACTCTAATTCAAAATGGGAAAGAGTTATGAATGTTGTGTTGTCATTTACAGATATGTGTGCAGGATTAATGGCATGAGATTTTGACAAGTTGACAGTTATACTGTATATCCTTTCATCCATCATGGCATGTACTTTGGCGTTATGCACCAAGTTGGCTGCGTGCAAAGTACAAGTTTGCAGCCATCGCTTTTATTGTCTTTCCATTCGACTCCGGAGCTGACGCCAACATTCTCACTTGTCATGGTACTTGCAATAATTAATCATAAGTACTGGTTATGATGGCTTCACAGTTCAGCGCTTATTCCCTTTTATGGCATTTATTTCAAATGCTGTTTGCAATGATCACCCAGTACTTTTAATTATTTTGGGTTACGCAAGATCTTCAAATAACCCTACGACTGCCACCTGTCAACTACAATGATTGTCGCAATTGCCGCGGAGTGTGAAACTGCATGCGAATACTTTGGGAGACACGTGGCATATACAAAACATATTAAAATAATTATATAAATGTTAAGGAAAGAATATACCTTGAAAAGTTCCCAGGCCTTTAATTATTTCGCCTCAACTTCATTTATCGAATCAATTTTTGCGATGCATCAAAAATAGCGCTCAATGGTGCTTGTATGGGTAATATACGTTGATATTTTCTGGAGCAATCTGTAGTCATCTGGAGCCATCAGGAGCTATTGGGAGCTCTCCAGAACTAACATGAGCCTCACTTATTTAATTTATTATGCTGACCTGCAAATATGCAAAAAGGAATTTTATTGAAAGGGAAGGGGATTTCGAAGAAAAGACTGCCATTGCTGGTTTTCAACATTTGCCCGAATTTTTTTTTTGTGTTTTCTGACAGGAGAGGCCACCATTTCTGGTTTTCAACCTCAACTACTTTATTCATTCAAGAATCATCATTTAGAGCATGATTCCCATGGAAGAAAGATCTTCCACGGAAAAATGTTAGCCGAGACTGAATTTCTGCAGAGAATTCTTCTTTAGAGGCTGGTTTATGATACAGCTTCAATCTATGTCAGTTGACTAGAAAAACTCTGCGATCTCCATCAATGGGAACTAACTGAACAACTCGATTGCTAAAGGCTTCTTGAATTTTATAGGGCCCCAACCTTCTGGTGTGTAGTTTCCCTTTTAGATCTTGGTATTTAGAATCATACAATAGGGCCCAATCTCCTTGCTTGAAGTGCTTGCTGACGATGTGCTTGTCGTGCCACTCTTTCCTCTGTTGTTGAATTAACTCTCTATGTTGTAGTGCCTCCATCCTCATCTCATCCAATCTGTTTAACTGCAATATCCTTTGTAGCTGTGCTTCGATCAAATTGATACCAGCTTCAAGTGTTGTTTTTAATGTCTCTACCTCATATTCAATAGGCAGCACTGGGTGCTTCCCATAAACTAACTCATATGGCGTGAAGTTATTTGTTGTCCTCTAGGTAGTATTATAAGCCCAAATTGCTTCTATCATTCTATCAACCCAATCTATCCTTTTGCTTGAGATTATTTTTGTGAAAATATTCTCCAATTCTCTGTTTATTACTTCAACCTCACCATTGCTCTGCAGATGATATGGTGAATATTTTATGTGACTGATTTGATATCTTTCCAGGAATGCTTTGATCATGGTAGACATAAATTGTGGTCCTTGATCAGAAACATGAGTTCTGGGTGCTCCATACCGCTGCAAGATGTGTTTGTACAGAAAAATTGCAACTTTCTCTTCCTTCACTACTGGTAATGCTTTTGCTTCAACCCATTTGGTGGCATAGTCTGTGCAGACCAGAATGTAGTGATTTCCTCTAGATGGTGGATCAATTAGTCTGACAAAATCTATTCCCCACTTTTCAAATGGCTCTAAAGCCACTTGAGGATGGAGTGGCATCTTTGTGGTGGAAGTTGGATGTCCCATTCTTTGACACTGATCACATTGTTTTACATATTGGTGAATATCTTTGGTCATTGTTGGCCAAAAATATCCAGCTCCCAGGATCTTGTGCTCCGTCCTGATGGCTGAAAAGTGTCCACCAGAAGGTTCATCATGACATGCATGAATTATGTCATACACCTCCGTTTCCTGCACACACCAACGTAATGCATGATCAGGACAATTTTTAAACAAAAAACCATTTACTCACTTGTATCTAGAGCTTTCTCGAACCAGGCATCTGATTTCTTTTTAATTGAAGTGTTGTGGACATTTCCCTGAAACCAGATAATTAGCTAGATCAGTAAACCACAAAGATTGTATAGAGATAGTGAACAAATGTTCATCCGGAAAGGCATCATCCACTGGTTCGTTATTTCCCTGCACATTCAATCTAGACAAGAAGTCAGCAACAACATTATCTTTGCCAGGCTTATCAACAATGGTTATGTCAAATTCTTGCAATAATAATAGCCATCTGATAATTCTACCTCCTACTACATCTTTATTCATCAGATATCTTATGGCTGCATGATCAATATGTATGAAGATTTTGTAGCCTGTGATGTAGTGGCGAAATTTGTTGATAGCATAAACTGCTGCCAGAAATGCTTTTTCAGTTGTGGTGTAATTTTTATTTACAGGGTTCAAGTTTTTGCTAATGTAATATATTGCGTGCATACCTCCAGACTCACTCAATTGTCCTAACACAGCTCCAATGGCCTGATTGGAAGCAACTGTGTGGATGTGAAACGACTCTCCCTAGTTTGGTCCTTTTATTACCGGGGCTGTCATGAGGGCACTTTTGATGGCCTCAAATGACTGTTGGCATTCTGGTGTCCATTTAAATTTAGAATCTTTTTTTAGCAAAGTGAACATAGGGTCAACTTTTTGACTGAAATTTTCAATGAACCTTTTGTAATACCCAGCATGTCCCAGAAAGCTTCTTACCTTTGTTTGAGTTTGAGGAGGGGGAATTTGTATAATAATTTTGACCTTTTTGGGATCTACTTTCATTCCCTCCTGTGAGATGTGGTGACCAAGTACAATTCCCCCAGTCATCATAAGGAAGCATTTTTCATGGTTTAGAGACAGCTGATGTTCTTTGCATCTTTCAAGTACCTTATTTAAACTATTCAAGGCTTCATCAAAGGTTTTTCCATGCACTATTAAGTCATCCTTATAAACCTCTACACATGTATTTGCTAAATCAACAAAGATTGCCAAAACAACACGTTGAAATGTGGCTGGCACATTGTACAATCCAAATGACAAAACTCTGTAGGCAAATGTCCCCCATGGGAAGATGAAATTTGTTTTATCCTAGTCCTCAGGAGCTACCTAGATCTGATTGTAGCCACTAAATCCATCCAGAAAGGAGAAGTAGCGACTACCAGCTAGATTATCCAACACTTGGTCGATGAAAGGAAGTGGGAAATAGTCTTTCTTTGTAGCTTTGTTCAATTCTCTATAATCAATGTAGACTCGCTATTTTCCATTTTTCTTGGGTGCTATTACTAATGGCGATACCCATTGACTGCTAGAAATAGGATAAATGAATCCTACCTGTAATAGTTTATCTATTTCCTCCTTAACTATGTCTTTCAAGGATGGGTTGATCCTCCGTTGTGGTTGCCTAACAGGTCGGACATCCTCAGTATAAATATGGTGTATACAAACACTGGGATGGATTCCTTTCATGTCTTTGTATTCCCATGCAAAGGTCTGGGTGTGGTTTTGTAACAATTTTGCCAAATAGACTTCTTCCACCTCTGTTAACCAACTGCTGATAGAAAGTTGTTTGTTGGTTTGGCTGGGATTTGCTTCATGCCAGCATGAATAGAAAGAAGTTCTCTATAAGGACTTAACAGTGTGTTTAATGGACAAAGGTGAGGTACAACTTGGTGGAGAGTTTTTTCTTGTTGATAACTTACATGCGAGGCAATCTTTTCAAAATATGGGCAGTTAAAAGCTTTGAAGGATCCCTTCGGATCTCTTCGGAGCCATCCGGAGACCACTTGCTGGGTAGCACTGTATAAGGAGAGTTCACCATTTGATTCCAGCTCTTTATATTCCTCATTACATTCTTCAAGTTGTTCTACAATTGTTACCATTGCCAATGTGGAAGCATCTTCTTCGTCAGAATCCATCAAGTCATCTATCCATGGTTTGTTTTCATATTACAGGAATGGTTTGGCAGGAGGATAGATAGAAAGTTCCTTAAGTCTTTATCCATTTGAAATGGTCATGTTTCCTGACCTACAGTCAATAAGGGCTGCTACTGTAGCCAGCCAAGGTCTTCCCAGGATTATTGGGTATCCTAAACATTTCTTTCTTGTCTGTAGGATAAGGAAATCAACCGAATAGTCCCAAGTGTCAATAGTGACTATGACCTCCTCCAAAATTCCTTCTGGTTTGGTAATAGATAGGTCTGTAAGTTGTAATACAGTTGATGTTGGTTGAACGTGTGTTAATGCCAAAGCTTCTACAGTCTCTGATGTCATTACATTAATGGCAGCCCCCAAATCTATTAAAACATTTGAAACTGAGGCCCCTTTTATGTCTACCGTAATGACAGGGCTCCCAGGATCCCCATATTTTTGAGGAATTAACTTGCCTGATAGGACATTAGCAAGCTTTCCTTCCACTTGGATAGTGTTGGGTAATTTTCTTTTTCTGCCTGGAAGTTTTAGACACAAACTCTTAATGGTCTAGTTTATCTCAGGAATATCTTTCATTGCCTGTAACAAAGGAACTTCAATGTGCATTTTTCTAAGTTCCCTAATTAATTGGGAGTCATCATGTGAGGGTTGGTTTTCCTTAGATTGTGGAGGAACCTGTTTCAATCATTCTGGGAATGGAACAGAGGTTTCCTTCAGAATCTCTTCTATCTCTTTTGCTTTAGCCTTCTTATTGGATTGTTGTGTATCGTCTTTAGGACTCACTTCTTCTTCAATGACTTCCTTAATAGGAATAGTTACAGGAACATTTCTAGATCAGAGTTGGATATCATTAATCTCCACAACATTTAGGTTTGCTACATTTGGATCAGTATTATACACCTGTTGTTGTGGCCTATTGTTCTTGGGGTTTGGAACTGGTTGTGCGGGCATTGATTGCTGGTTTACCTGCTCATTGAGATTTGCATTCGTAGGTTGTGAAGGTCCAGGGAGTAAGGCTTGAGTTTGGTTTCCAAATCTCCTCATTCCTTGGCTGTATTGAGGAGCCCACTGTTGTTGATATTGTTGTTGGTTTGACCATTGTGGATTAGACTAGGATTGATTTGTCCAATCTTGTTGAGGCCATGGACCCCATTGCATTAGCATTTGCATTCCCCAAGGCACATTATAAGAGTTTCCTCTTGGAGCATATTGGTTTTGAAACTGATTAAATCCATAAGTAGGTTGTTTTTGACCAAGAAAATTCAGCTATTCCTCATTTGCTAGAACCTTTTTCAATCTATTTTTAATCTCAGGAAGTAGGCCACACTCATTAGTAGGATGATTTTTCTCACAGATTTTACACAACTCAGTTCTATTCAAGGGGCATTCCCTAAGTGGATTTTTCTCCCTACAACGAGGGCAGTAAATAGCTAAGGGTTCAGTACTCTTTTTACTAGCCTACATGCCATCCAAAGTGGTACTCAAATGAAGTTGGATGTCAGTTTTTAGATTTGCTAGTTCCTCCATTACTTTTGTAATGTCATTGTTACTACCCCTTTTTAAAATTCTTTTGCCTGCTCTTGTATGAGAATAGTTTCTACAAACTTCTACAATTTCCTCGAAAGTTTGTTTATTAATATCTCCCTTGCCCATCAGATTTAATGCTTCCCTACTCTCATCATCAATCCCTCTTAGAAAGATGGTCTTACTTAATTCCTCATCTAGGTTGTTTCCACACCTCTTATGGACAAATAAAAATCTATCCACATAGTCTTCTAAGTTCTCATCCTCCATTTTTTTCATGCGGAAAAGTTCATCTTTTTGATCCCTAACTCTGCAGTAATCCTGATATTTATCAAGAAAAATTGTTTCCATTTCATCCCAGGTAGTGATAGAGTCCGCTGCCAAGCCCATGAGCCATCTTAAAGCTGACTCCTTAAGAGAAGGGAACAGTTTCAACTTCTGGTTATCTGAAGCATAGTCATAAGTTTGATAGAGGACCTTGAACTCAAATAGAAATTAGTCTGGATCTTCTGATGTTTTTCCCCTAAAGGTAGCTAAAAATGCCGAAGATATGTTTTTCATAGGAGGCTCATTTCTCTCAAGAATGATGGAGATTGGATAAGAGAATGTTCTTTTATTAGCTAGATCTTCATGATTACCACCATTATCACCCATTGTTGAGGATGTGGCAGATGAATTGGGAGACTCTGATAGTACAGGTGATTCTTGATTGATCAGGTGATCTGGAGGTTCTTCCAAAATAGCCTCCAGAGGTATATCTGCTATAGGATGTCTAATGAATCAACCTAAGGCATCCGTAGGTCTTCTCATAAACTAATGGATCAAAAGTCTTATCAACACCTTAAACCTACAATGATTTGTAGATTATCCCCGGCAACAGCGCCAAAAATAATGAGGTTGAAGTAGGTTTTGTTAATGTATCACCATTTACTTTTATCAATCTAGAGGTGTCTGGAGCTATCTATGATAAGACTTCTTAGAATGGGGGGGTTTTGGTCGAGTGTTTTGGTGAATGGGACTTGATTTGTCGGTCTCGCCAGAATTGAAAGTGCATGCATAAATAAAAGTCTATCTAATTGCTGATAAGTGAACACACTTTGATGGGAAGGAAACTATCTTGAATTGATGGAAAGTAAACACACTTTGCTAGAAAAGAAACTATCTTAAATTGTTGGAACCAAACACACTTTGCTGGAAAAGAAATTAATCTATCATGCTGAAAAAGTAAATGAAGATCAATTAAATCCACTGTTACTCTACAACAATGAAACACTCTGAATATGACAATGTTGATAAGGAACAAAACTATCTCTTTTTGGTATTTTTAGGATTTTTAGGAACTAACCTGTAGGGAACTATTAATAACAATCACACAGAACATAAAGGAAAACTTAACAGAGATTAAAACAGAATTGCATAAATACCAAATAATTGAGAGATCTTCCCTTGGATGGCTAAGCGGGCCCTACTTCCCCAACCAGAGATGATCCTCTTGCTCAACTAACTTCTTTCAATAGAAATTTCCCTTCATATTAAATCAAATTCCAGAAAATGGATGGAATTACAAGCATGAGGAGTTTTCCTGTTGTTACAACGATCTGGCGATAACTACTATGAAACTTAAAAACTTTGAACTAACTAGAAAGAAAATGAATTGCTCCTACTTATACAGTTGAGCATTATTGGAAGAAGAAAACTATCAGTAAGTCTAACTAGAGTGAACTGGGACTAAAGCCAATTGCATGGTTTATTACATTCAAAATTCCTAAATAGAACTGCAGATTAAAGATCTGCGTTAGATCTAACTGCATGGTGAACTAGATGATTCTCCAGAAATGGTGTGACACAAGATGGGAGTCACTTCAGTTGAGACTGAGGTCGGTTAACTGGTTTTTCAGTTAGTCACCAAAATTGTGGTGTTGTGGCAATGTTACCCTTCTTAGCTGCGTGATTGAAGCACAAGTTATGTTTGTACTCAAGGATGGACTTGTGGCGATCATCGACTCAAGGGGAGGATGATCCGAGGGAGGTTTTCAACATCTGGAGCTCTCTAGAGTTCAGGTTCTTCTCAGGACAGAGGGCTCCGGGGGGATCTAGAAACCACTATTTTTTCATACTGCTACAAGCCTTATAAAAACATTCACAATTTCGTACCATAATTCATAACATATGCACATTTGAAATGTAATCCAGTAAAATAAAGCAAGAGATTTCATCAAAGGAAATGAAAATTAATCATGTGCATAATCTAACCAAAAGAAAAACATAATGATAATAATAATATGTATTTATATATGCCAAAGTGTCTGTGAAAGTTCTTAAGAGCATAAATAACATGAAATAGATGAGTCAATTATATGGCTCATCACCTGTTACCAGAGAGGATAATGATGAGGAAGCAATAACTGATGCAGAGGAAGTTTATGCAGAGGAAGAAGAACCTATTAACTCACTAAGTTTGACAGAGAAACCATAAGAAGGTGAAGCATTGATCTTAAGGAGATTTGTGTTATAGAATTGAGAAAGCAGTGCAAGAGAATGTTTGTGTGGACAAGTGTGAAGCATAGTAGAGAAAGGAAATTCATGTTACAGAGAAAGAAGAAATGACAAGATATTCTACCGGAGGAGAAAGTTTGTGTACCAGAGTAAAGGAAACAAGGATAAAGAAACAGAGAACAATATAGGAGAAGTATATATAGAGAAGAAACTGTAAGATTCTGAAGTGTGTGAGAGAAATTGTATCTAGAATAGAGATCGGAAAGTGTTGCAGAGAAATTTAGGAATGTATTGACTGTATCAGAAGAAGCAACATGATTGTCCTAGAGGATGCAAGTATGTATTGATCTTAATTGATTGAAATTAGTATTGACTGAGGTAACTTGCGAAGAAGACTTGCTCAGACCACTGATCATTGAGGTAGAGTAAGGCTTGCAAGTAGACTGCTGAACCTAGAACACTGAACTTAGAGGAATTTGAGGTAGTTTTGTAGGGTAAACTTGAGCAGACCACCGACCTTGAGGCAGTTGCAAGTACCTGTGAATAGACCACCAAACCTATTCAAAGAAACAATATTGATTTTGACACAATACATATCAAAGTGAAGAGGCTCACTTTTCAATTAACCCTGAGAGTCTGATGCAGGAGCATCCGGAAGCATTCAAAACAACTGGGATAATTAACAGTGAAGTTGCAGAATACTAAGAGGGCGACCTTGGAAAATACCACATTTTACTGCATTTGCATATCATAGGCTGCAGAGCTGGACTTAACATCTATACATCATCATATTCATCATATCTAAAATTTAGATCATTTGGGTTCGATTTCGGAGAGATATCGCTATCAGAAGATTATCTATTTTTTACCTGTTTTCACAGAGCGGAGCTGATAGTGTTCAATGAAGTCTAATCGGCTTGTGCAGCAAATTCGTGACTTGCAGAGCCTAAAGGAAAATTATTCAATGAATTATAGGACCTAGCCAACCTTCATAGAGATTTGCACGAAGTTCTATGCATCAACGGAGCAATGCCTTACGTTTAGGTTTGACCTATCTGTGTCTACACGTTACCTGACTAACTGTTGCAATTAGGCTGACTTATTAATGTTTAGAAACCTTGCAGAAGATATAAATAAGTGATAAAGGATTGTTTCTAGGAAGTGATCGATAGCATGGAGATATGAAGAAAGATCTTAAGTTGTTTTGATCCGAATGAGTAGCAGAACAAAGTAGAAGGCAGAGCAGGAAGCATAAGTAGTTGTAAAGCAGATAATTGAGATGTAGTAGAAAGAAATCCTAGAAGAATATTGTTGTATGAATCTTTTGTAATCCCTGGGCTGCAGCCTAGCATCTGTAAAGCCTAAGTGGCATATGTAATGTGTTTTGAGATCATAATATAAGAAGAAGGAACTTTGAAGGCTGGGTTTTTCCCTGTTAGGGTTTTCCCAGGATACATCTTGTGTTCATGAATATCTTTTATCTTTCTGTTGATTAGCTGTTAGCTTCCGTTGCATATCCATTATGATCACGGTGTTCATTGATTAGGCTGCAAGGCTGGACAGTTCTTCATTGGACCCTCCTACCTTGACTGCATTAGATAGAGGTTGTGTGTAAGAGTCTTATAGATGTTAAGTTACCTCCAAATCTTTGGTTGGTTATACTCTTGTGAAAGCTTGCTTTGCAAGTATATTGTAATCTTCTTGATTCCTAAATAATATTTTGGGCGGCTTTAGAATGTGGGGGTTTTTACCCGAAAGGGTTTTCCCCACGTATATCTTGTGTTGTGAGCTTTGTACTTGTTTTTGATGTGTTGTTACCTTTATATTAATGTGCATCTCATAATCTTTAATTGTAAAAGATAAAAAATTGCATAAATCTTTCCTCAATAGATCAGTGTAGAAAGCATTTCTACATACCTTGCTTCCTTTTAGTTGGTATCAAAGATTGATCATCTTTGGTTCTAGTTGTCTGGTAGAGAATTTTTTGAGCCGATCTTCATTTGAGTGGGAGCTTGTGTAGAGGATTTTGAAATCTTTGTTGTAGGAAAGAGATGGTGAGCACATTTGGGAGGTTTGATATAAAGAAGTTCAACGGAGGTGACTTTGAGTTGTGGAAACTCAGGATGGAGGACTTATTGGTGGATAGAGATCTATGGATCTCAATATCTAGAACCATGCCATCGGGCATGAAACAAGAAGATTGGGATCTGATGGATTAGAAGGCTAAGGGTTTAATAAGACTCTATTTGGCTGATTTAGTGCTCCTAAACATCCATGAAGAGAAGACTGCAAAATATATTTGGAAAAATCTTGGAGATGTTTGTCAAGCTAAATCCCCGGTGAACAAGTTTTTCCTATAAAAAAAATTGTATTTTCTAAGGATGGAAGATGGAGGATCTGTCACTGATCACCTGAATACATTCAATATGCTTGTTGCCTAGTTGACCTCTATTGGTGTGAAGATGGAGGAGGAGGATCGATGTATGACATTACTGTGTTCCTTACCAGAATCCTGGGATCACCTTGTTATGGCTATTGGGAGTACTATTACCACCTTCAATATGGATGAAGGGGTTTCTTTATTGTTGTTTGAAGAGATGTGAAGAAAGTCTTCTAAAACAGCTAAGGAGGCTCTTACGGTTCATGGTAGATCTAAAGAGAAGGGAAAGAAAAAGGATAAGAAGGAAGAAAAAGGAATATCCAAATCTCGTGGGAGATCTTAGTCTCCTGAAAAGTCTAAGGCTTTGTGTTGGAACTATGACAAACCTAGTCACTTCTGCAAGGATTGCAAGGAGGAGAAGAAGAAAATGAAGAACTATGACTCAGATTCTAACAATTCCTCTTAAGATGATGGAGAAGTGTTTATTGTTGCCTTGGCAACACATGCATCAGAAGATTGTGTCTTATTGACTCTGGTGCATCTTATCACATGACCTCTCATCGGGGTTGGTTTTTAAAGTATGAAAGATATGATGGTGGGAATGTGTACTTGGGTGACGACTCTCACCTGAAGATTGTTGGTCGTGGAAGAGTCTTGATTTGATTCCCTGATGGACGAGTGAAGGGGATCAATGGTGTTTTGCATATCCCTGGTTTGGTATGGAACCTACTATCTGTAAGTAAGTTGAATGATGTGGGTGTGCAAGTTGTTTTCTCGAATGGAGGATGCAAGATGACTAGAGGAGCTATGGTGCTAGCTAAGGGTGTTCAGATTGGCACTCTGTTTCAGCTTGATGCATGCATGGTTTAGTGCAATAGTGCCTCTGTTTTGAAGAAGAGAAATTCTAAGTCTTCATCCTCACCATTTCAACTAGTAGTGAAGAGGACTGTTGCATCTACTTCTGATGGTCGTGGTTTCTAGGTACCTAAGGGTGCTCATACTATGGAGATGAAACTTCCATCTGAGAAGACAATGTTATGTCACCAAAGGATTGGTCACATTGGTGAAAGGGGTTTGAGGACCTTGAAAAATAAAAATCTTGTTGATGGTATAAATGACTGTAACCTTGAGTTTGATTTTTGCGAATATTGCATTTATGGAAAACAAAACTATGTTTAGTTTTATTCTAGTTCTCACAAATCTTCTGAGGTGTTGGACTTGATTCATTCTGATGTATTTGGTCCTATTAATGTTTCTTTGATTTCAAGATCTATTTACTTTGCTTCATTCATTGATGATTACAGTAGGACATGGGTGTATTTCCTTAGAAGTAAATATGAAGTCTTTAGTAGATTCAAAGAGTTTAAAGATCTTGTAGAGAATCAGAAGGATAGAAAGATTAAGTGTTTAAGGACTGACAATGGTGGTGAGTTTTGTTTAGCAGATTTTGACAAGTTCTGTAAAGAACATGGTATTGAGAGGCACAAGACAACTTCGTATACTCCTCAGTAGACTGGAGTTGCAGAGAGGATGAACAAAACGTTGATGGAGAGGGCTAGGAGTATGCTAAGTGGAGCTATCCTTGAATAAGAGTTCTAGGCTGAAGCTGTTGCTCTTGCTTGTTACCTGGTTAACAAGTCTCCTACATCAGCGCTCATTGATAAGACACCTATGGAGGTGTGGTCTAGTAAAAAGCCTTCATTGAGACACATTTGAGTATTTGGTTGTGAGGCATATGCACATGTGCCTAAGGAAAAGAGGTCTAAGTTGGAGAACAAGGATGTGAAGTGTATCTTCATCAATTATGGCATCAGTGTGAAAGGATACAAGATTTGGGATCTAGTGGTTGAGAGAGTTCTGTATAGTAGAAGTGTGATCTTCAAAGAGATCAATCCTTCTTCTATTGCTCTACACCTAGAGAAATAAGAGAAGAAAGAGGATGTGGTTCAACTTCCTTCCACCCTTGAGAAAGTTGAATTGAATTAATCTATTGGACCTAATGATGAGGAGAGCTCTAGTAGCTCTGAAAGTTCAGAAGAAGAAGAAGAAGAACCTCAACCTAAACTTTTGAGGAGGTCCACGCAGATAAGGTGACAACCTGATAAGTTTGGTTATTCATTGCATGATTCCAATTGTATATTTGCTTTGATTTCTAACACTGATGAGCCTAGGACCGTAAGGGAGGCTATGGGTATGAGTGGTGCAAATTCTTGGAAAGAGGCCATGGAAGAAGAGATGGCTTCCTTGAAGAAAAATAATACTTGGGATCTGGTGCCCTTACTTGATGGATGTAAACCTATTGGATGTAAGAAGGGGGGGGTGAATCAGTTGTCACAAAAAATTCAACACTTTCTGCAATTAAACATTCATCACTTATCCACAATTATTATGATTTAACAATGAGTGCATGAAATCAGAAACTTAACCACATATACCTCATTGATAAGACACATATGGAGGTGTGGTCTAGTAAAAAGCCTTCATTGAGACACATTCGAGTATTTGGTTGTGAGGCATATGCACATGTGCCTAAGGAAAAGAGGTCTAAGTTGGAGAACAAGGCTGTGAAGTGCATCTTCATCGGTTATGGCATTAGTGTAAAAGGGTACAAGATTTGGGATCCAGTGGTTGAAAGAGTTCTATATAGCAGAAGTACGATCTTCAAAGAGATCAATCCTTCTTCTATTGCTCTACACTTAGAGAAAGAAGAGAAGAAAGAGGATGTGGTTCAACTTCCTTCCACCCTTGAACTGAATTAATCTATTGGACCTAATGATGAGGAGAGCTCTAGTAGCTCTGAAAGTTTAGAAGAAGAAGAAGAAGAACCTCAACCTAAACTTTTGAGGAGGTCCATGTAGATAAGGTGACAATCTGATAAGTTTGGTTATTCATTGCATGATTCCAATTGTATATTTGCTTTGATTTCTAACACTGATGAGCCTAGGACCATAAGGGAGGCTATGGGTATGAGTGGTGCAAATTCTTGGAAAGAGGCCATGGAAGAAGAGATGGATTCCTTGAAGAAAAATAATACTTGGGATCTGGTGCCCTTACTTGATGGATGTAAACCTGTTGGATGCAAATGGGTGTTTTGTTGATATGCACCAGACAACTAAGAGGGAGGGTGAATCAGTTGTCACAAAAACTTAAACACTTTCTGTAATTAAACATTCATCACTTATCCACATTTATTATGATTTAACAATGAGTGCATGAAATCAGAAATTTAACCACAGATACAACATCAAACACAAGAGACACCAGATTTACGTAGAAAACCCCAAGGTGGGGAAAAACTATGGAGAGGATTAACTCTCAATATATATTGCAATCTTGAAATAATGATGCTCAGGCTTGGTCACTCCACGAGCCTAAACATACTGGCTTACTACCATGAAGATCAACTAGGTCTAGCAGGCTCACTGCCTCAACCCTAAACCTAGCAAGATTACAACAAGGGTTGTAAAACCCTGAGGGCTGTTAAACCCTACAATGGCTTACTGCTAGACTTTCTGCCACGATTAACATGTTTCTATATTTGCGACTGAAGTATAATAATTCCCATGCTCTGCTCTTCCTCTTCTTTCCTCTACCTCTTCTCTGCTCTACCTTTTGGACCTTTCTTAATATCTTTCCATTTTTGCTCAAGGACACTTTTTCCATGACTCAACTATAAGTATTTATACACTACATCAACCTTGGAATGATCATCAAGGTTGGCATCACAATCATCAACCATTGGAACAATCTCCAAGGTCAGTATTACAAACATTTACAAAATAGGTCCTGACCTATTGCAACATTATGCAAAGGGAATGAAATGCGGATCACGCCATGCCTTAGTTGGGACTCAAACACGATCTTCCACACCACAACATGCTTCCACAATCTTCCGGAGATCTCCACAATCACTGGGATTAGGTTGGCCAAGACTTGTTACACGCTACATTATCTGGGAACAATCTTCAAACACAATCTCAATTTCTTAACACGGACCAAAATCTAGATAGGAACATGATTAGGAGACATCCACAAGCACACTATAACCATCAAGAGCAACCACACGAACCTTAACCACTTTATCCATAGGAATCTTCTCACCGGAACACATGAACTTCACTGTCTTCAACTGCCATAAAAGAAAGATAGCTTGCGGACCACCAAACCACGAACCATTGCAACTGTAGGCAATTATCATCATCCCAGACTTCCCTCTAGAACCACATAGCAAAATACTTTATTGTGGAGGAATGCAGAGCAGAATACTTTCTTCCTGTCCCAATTAAACTTATAGAAAAAGTAGATTTTACTCTGGTGAACACAACTCACTTAGATCTTCATGCAGAGGGCTCAAACCCAGAGTTTAGCATCCTTAGTCATACCTCTAACTTGCTTCCAATCCATAGACCATAATCTTCAAGTAGAAGTAAATGTAGAGTAGTTTACCAGACTATTCTTTAGCATACAACTCACTGTCTGTGCTGCACTTCTCTATAACTCACTTGTTTCTTCTGGAGAGGCTAATTTTCTCAATATCCTCAACATACAAGTCTTCGAAACAAGTAATAGAATAAGATACAATTGACACCAATGACAACAAGGATATGTTGACATCAATGACAACATTGATTAGGCACATACTTGCAACGTGTTCAAGAAGAAGTTTGGTTCAGATGGCAATGTTGAGAAATTCAAGGAAAGGTTAGTCGCGAAGGGTCATTCCTAGGTTGAGGGAATAGATTATATTGAGATTCTCTCTCCCGTTACAAAGCTAACATCTATCAAATTCTTGTTATCACTTGCTGCAACATATGATTTAGAAGTTGAACAGATGGATGTGAAGACAACTTTCCTTCATGGTGACTTGGAGGAAGAAATCTATATGTCACAGCCAGAGCACTACAAGGTAAAGGGTAAAGAAAATTTGGTTTGCAAGTTGAAAAAGTCTTTGTATGGTTTGAAGCAATCTCCTAGGATGTGGTACCATAAATTTGATGGCTTTGTGTTGAGTTTGGGATTTCTGAGATTAAAATTAGATCATTGTGTTTATTATAAAATGGATAATGATCGCATTCTCATTATTGCATTATATGTTGATGATATGTTGTTCATTGGGAAAGGTTAAAATTTGATTTTTGATTTGAAGTCTTAGTTGTCACCATAGTTTGAGATGAAAGATCTAGGGGCAGCCAGGTACATTCTTGGAATGGAAATCAAAAGAGATAGAACTAACATAAAACTTTAGGTAGGCTAGAGTAATTATGTGAACAATGTGTTGGAGAGATTCAACATGGCAGCTTGTAGACCGTTGCCAACTCCTATTATGATGGGGACAAAAGTTATCTATTGTAGATTGTCCAAAGTCTCCTTTAGAGATGGAGGATATGAGCAGAGCTCCTTATGCTAGTGCAGTTGGTAGCTTGATGTATGCTATAGTCTGTACAAGATCAGACATTGCCCAAGAAATGGGATTCCTTAGATGGTTTATGGCTAATCTTGGATGGGTACATTGGGATGTGGTAAAGAGAGTGTTTAGATATTTGTGGGGTACTTCTAAGTATTCCTTATGTTATCATGGTTATCGTACAGGACCTCGGCATTCACTTTATATTCAAGGATTTGTGGATTTAGATTGGGCAGGTGACATTGGCAAGATGGAGGATATGAGCATAGCTCCTTATGCTAGTGCAGTTGGTAGCTTGATGTATGCTATGATCTATACAAGATCAGACATTGCCCAAGCAATGGGATTCCTTAGATGGTTTATGACTAATCTTGGACGGGTACATTGGGATGTAGTGAAGAGAGTGTTCAGATATTTGTGGGGTACTTCGGAGTATTCCTTATGTTATCATGGTTATCCTATAGGACCTTGACATTCACTTTATATTCAAGGATTTGTGGATTTAGGTTGGGCAGGTGACATTAACAGTAGGAAATCCACTAGTGGTTATGTGTTCACTATGTTTGGTGGTGCTATAAGTTGGATGAGTAAGTGGCAACCTGTGGTCGCTTTGTCCACTATTGAAGCTGAGTACATGGCAGCAACTCATGCTTGTAAAGAAGCCATTTGGCTTAAGAGATTGTGTTCTGATGTTGGGTTTGATGTAGGGAAGATTAATATTCGTTGTGACAGTCAGAGTGCCATATGTTTGGAGAAGACTCCTACTTTCCATGCGAGGACTAAGAATATTGATGTCCAAAACCATTTTGTTCATGACATGGTAGAGGATGGGAAGGTAAACTTGGAGAAAGTTGACACTTTGACGAATGTTGCAGATTCCTTGACAAAACCCGTGAGCACAAAGAAGTTTAGATGGTGTTTGGAGTCTATGGGCCTCTTGGCCCCTAGCAATTAAATCATGGTGTTGATACTCCCTTTGCTCTTGCAATGTATTCAACAAGTGGGAGAATGTTAGGAAAGGTGTCTCAACCTTGCAACTACAAAAGGTTACTATTCTTCCTAGTTTTGGTATTTTTGAATACCCTTTATCTTGAAGAATGGTTTATAAATTTCAAAGTTTCGAAAGGGGCTAAAAATGATAGGGATTACTATTTTTAGTAACTCTACATTTGATCTTGGATATACCCAAAATTTTCTCAAAAGGTGCAGAACTGTCAAGTAAACATCTCAAGTGAGATTCCACTCAAGATCATACTTGGATTGCAAGATATTAAAGTTTTCATTTTTTGAAACACTTGAAAAAAAATTTGAACTCAAATTTGAGGCACTTAGAGTTCCCTAAATGCCCTAAAAGTTGTCGTAATTGATGAAGCAGGTTATATATTGATAGATCTCTTCACAAGATTTCTGACGCATCAAATGGTTCATCAATCGAACACCCAAATCAAAATTTATGACCTCCGAAAGTTGGACCTCCTGTTTTGGAAAATGTGAAAATGTGTTGGACACTTAAAAGAGTTGTAAAGGGGAGAGTCACACATGTTGGTGTGTGATTTGGCACATCACAAGCATCTTTGATTGGAGATAATTTGGGTGCCACTTTTGGGTGGTTTTTTAGCTCATGGTTTTGTAATTACTGTTCACGGTTTACTGTATTGTATCTCCTATATATCAAGAGCTTGAGATAGAGGTTGTGTGTATGAATCTTATAGATGTCAAGTTACCTCCGGATCTCTGGTTGTTTATACTCCCGTGAAATCTTGCTCTGCAAGTATATTGTAATCTTCTTGATTCCTAAATAATATATTGGGCAGCTTTGGAGTGGGGTTTTTTACTTGAAAGGGTTTTCCCCACGTATATCTTGTGTTGTGAGAATTGTACTTGTTTTTGATGCATTGTTACCTTTCTGTTAATGTGCACCTTGTAATCTGTAATTGTAAAAGATAAAAATTTGTATAAATCTTTCCTTAGTAGATCAATGTAGGAAGCATTTCCGCATACCTTGCTTCCTTTCAAGAGGATGATTAAAAGAGAGTGCTGGCCCTTAACCAGTTTGGACCAGTGCCTACTCCATTAGGCAACAGATTCATGAACAAAAAAGAGGAAGGAGATGCATCCAATAGAACATCAACATAGTCATACATGTATCTACATACAAATCACAGATTACATCTCATGCAATGGACATACTTATTGATCCATAATTGAACTGCAACAACCAATATGTAACAAAGAAGAGACCAACACAAAAGCATTGTATTGCATTAAAATGATGTCACCCATTTATCCAATCACTATTACAATCGTACCAACAAATGTAGTGAAAGAAAACATAAAACTTCAACTATACATTCCCCTGAATTGTCACAAAGGGCCATGGAGACATACCATTGCATAGATGCACATTACTAACCATTCCTACGATGTACCAGATGCATTCCCTCATTTATAGCCCAGATTGGCTTTGTTTGATGTCCTAAAATCACCTGAGGCACTTGCAGACCCAAATTGGCTCAACGACCAACCCTTTAAAATGAATACAACATTTATTTTTATAGCCCTGAGATGTTGCACCCTAATCTACATTGAATGATCATCTGCATCTGCAACCTTCCTGCCTAAAATGAATGGTCCAGATGTTGCACAGGTACAAATGGTAGTTGGGGCTCACCTACCCCATCCATGGCATCCTTGGAAATTTATTGCAGTGTACAAGGGTATCTAGGACGTTGGAATGAGTGCAGACAACCCGATCATGTGTTTTCATTTTCGTGACCCTTTCCTTCACTACTTAAACAGTTTGGCAATTTTCAAATTTGGTGAACCTTTTAGGTGGTTCACAGGTTCACAAACCACTTGAATCACCAACAATCCTTCCCTTGTTCTCTTCTTTCTTTGGTTCTTATCTTTGTTCTTTCTCTTTTCCCTTGTCTTTTGGCAATTTGACACTCTGGCGAACTAATGAATTGCTTCGATATTTTGACAAGTTCATGAATTGATGAACTTGCTGAAAAATTTGTCATTTCTTCATCTTTTCCCTTCACCTTTTCATCCTTTCAGAGAAATGATGAACTTACGAACTATTTTGACATTTTGGCAAGTTTGCGAACCTACGAATTTGTCGAAACATTCTTTCTTTTCTTCATTCGCCTTGTTTACTCTTCCTTTTTCAACGATTCAACAAGTTTGCAAACTAATGAACTTGCTGAAACATATTTCATTCTTTTTATTTATTGCCTCTTCCCTTTTCTTGTTTGACATTTTGGCACAAACATGAACCGATGAACTATTTTCAGCAGGTTCGGCGGTTCGCGAACCTGCTGAAAAGATGAAACACAAGGCATTTTCGAGCCTTTGGTGGGTTTACAAACTAGCAAACCTGCCAAAAGAAAAACACTTTAATAATTATAATACCTAGGAAGAAACCTTGAGGACTTAGAGGATTTTATTAGATGATTTTTTAGGATGGGGCCCCATTTGAAAATATCTCAGATCAAATATAAATTATGGGCAAAGTAGGTAGGCCAAGGCATCAGAGAGGCACAAACATGAGGTTTTTTACATATTTGGGCACAATGAATCTGGGTCCCAACAATGGATTTGGTTGGGGACGTGTGCCTCTTGTAGGCACAATGAGAACCAACTATCTCTGGGGTAGACCAAAAAGAAAAACACAAAACAATAGGGGAAAATAATTAGCACCAACACATGACAAAACACAACAAAGGTGTCTATACAAGACAAGACTTACAATCATAGACATGAAGGCTTAAAGAAAGGATGACTGCAAACAAAATTTTAACATAATGTACCTAGTCAACCCTGCAAAAGATGGATGAGCTAGTTGCCTCTATCAAAAACAAGTTGAATGAAGGAGTTGATATCCCTCAAACCAAGATTACATTCACCACTTAGTTGCAACAAATGATATCTTTTATCTGCATGCACCAAGCTGCAAAAAAAGCCCATGAAATGAAGGATAACTCCACCATAGACATTACCACTATAGGGAAGCGATATATAATAGGTGTTTGACCTATTCCATGCCACACTATGCACTTTCATAGCAGTAGAGAGTGAAACACTAAGGACCAAGTCAGCAGTGAAAGACATAGATGAAGACAAACATCCATCATCAAAAGATGCAACACCGTTACACTTGCTGACCTCTTCATGCAAATTGAGGGAAAAGGAGAACACCTCTAATTCAAATGGCAAGGAAAAGTGTGCTTGACTGCACTACTGATCTACAAAAGAGACACATCTTCTTGCAAACCAAATTGGAAAAAATCAACACTGGCATACCCTCAAGCTAAGCTGCAACATGCTAATCTTCAACTTGGCATACGTGCTACTACTCAACATCATTCCCACTTGTATGTTGGGCCCACCTGAATGACTCAAATTCAAGCACAATGCTATCATCCACAACAATAGAAAACCTTCAAAAAGGAAAGTTTCATAGTCCACGATGCTGTCAAGAACCTCTAGAACAATAGGTGGATAACATGCAACATTTTCACTTGTGCTAATACAATAACCAATATTTGAATCATGAACATGATCTAGGTTGCAATTCAAACCATCAGCACACAAATTAGAACCAAGAGGCACCTTATATGAAGAACCAATTTCTTCTAATTGTCTCTCTATTTCATGCTCATACTGACAATCTGTTGTGTCATATTCACTACTACAACAAGATTGATGACACACTTCTTCCTCATTCATTCTTGTATCTTTTCTTTGTCGCCCACTTGAAGCACACTCTACATGGGGAGTACAACAAGTCTTGTACCAAAGAAACATGTTCTCATATGCATCCACATGATCACCATTTCCATATTCATCAAGGGCAAGTTCTTCACACTACACCAACACTTGTCTTTGATCAGTTATCATCAAGTGCAGCCACCTCTCTATCTTTCTCATGCAAAAAAAGACCAACTTCTTGATCATCACCAACAGAGATGAATAAGGGCAACACATCAAATAAGAAATAAGTTTCTTGCTCTCCCTGAATATCACATGCATGTGCACAGTCCTCATAATCAGGTTCACAAGATGATTCAACTAACTTCTCATTGGTACACACATCTTCCTCATTGTCCATTGGGACATATACCTCATTATCGGGCTATAAATCATCATGGATTTCCTCATTTTCATCTTTGACTGATGACCTATCCAGCGGAAGGAAAGTGCACATACTTTTCTCATCATCTGCATCGCTGTCATACAATGCACCACCTTCATCTTCTACCCTTCTGACTATACACTCATCTTGATTTGACACTGCACTCATCTCATTAGTTGCACCCACATCATTGCTATTCATATTATCATGTTCATCACCAACAATACTTGCATTTGTGGATAACAACCTTACTATGTAGTCATTCCTTACCTTCTCCATGGAGTCTAGGCATAAATAGGCATGTTGCATGCTTGTTAGTTTCAAAGATTCCTGCATTGAACTCAATCCAAATTCATATGCTTCAAATAACATATCAATGTAGGAAGGAGTGTTAGGCCTGGAATCATTTTGTGAGGCCCACCCTTGTTCGACATGTTTAGTGGCACTATTAGACCTAATTGTATTGCTTCACCTAGGCTTAGGATTTGGTAGATGGTATTGTGAACTTATCCAAGAGACGATATGGTGTTGTTGTGGATCTATTTTTAAGGTAGTGTGTTTGATTTGAGTATGCGTAGGTGATGTATGCCTTAGCTTGGATTGATTGTATATCACTCGATTGTTCTTGAAAAGGATCCTTAGTGAAATTGATGTGAGGCCACCTTTGTTACACCTCTTGATTCAACCTATGAGACTTGTTATCTATGGATTATATTTTGACACTAGACATTATTAGGGACTGATGATCCCATCCATTAGACCTTCAATGGATTTATTTTGTGTTTTTGAGTAGGTAGATGTGTTGTTATATTATTGATGATGTATCTATACATGCTTAGGTTATATTCTGCTTCTATGATGATGAATGTTGAATTACATGATGCATTTGAATTTATAGGATGAGCTAATTTGAGTCAATGGACTAGTATATTGATTTACAATTTCATGATCAAGAATGTGTTGTTGGAAAGTAAATAGATTTGGGAATATAGTGAATTTTACCATGTGCTATGGAAGTGAGCTAATTGCAATGTATGAACTCATGTGACCTCGTGTGTGTGTAATTTGAATTTCTTAGGCTATGATATACATTAGACTATTGATGTGTGTGTGTAAGTGTGCAAGTTATTTCCATGGCCAATGGAAACTGGAGGTCTTACTAGTAACCCTAGTAATTATCCCCATGATGCCAACCTAGTCCCTAAGGTGGACAAAGGTTATATGTTGTTTGAGCATGAATGTATTATGTTATTAATTTATTTTGGTTTTAATTGAGACTCCTAAGGTTGACTTAGGATGAGGTGGATGATGAGTGTCATCCATGTGTCCATTTTCGTTCATGGGTTTTAAGGGATTTTTAAATGATGATTTTTGAGCTTTTTTATGTTAATTTCATGTGTTTAAGGGTCCTAGGTCATGTACCTATGGGTTAGGTACCTTATAGACCTCAAATCATGAGTTTTAACTCATATTTGACCACTCTATTTGACCATGGGAGTTAGATGGCGAGACTAGGGTTTTGGGATGAGGGTTGGGTAACTTGTCACATCCAAATCCCACAACACTAGGTTCATGTAAGGGCTTGGGAGAATCCCAAGGGTCTCACATGTGTGAGCACACATTGTAAGATCCTTTGGGAAGAGAACCCCAAGAACTTCCCTTTTCACCAAGTCTCACACATGTGTGAGTGTAATGTCCCCTTCTAGTAAGCTCAAATTGTTCTCAACCTTGCACAATTTCAACTTACAAAAAGGAAGCATTAGTACTCCAAATTTTACTTATATAATCATATTAACCATAGAGATATATTAAGTCAAGTATTATAATCATAAGCTATAAGCATTCTATCTTTCACAATATCCATTATACATACTTGGGAGAGATACACATAGGTCTACATGTTCATCAAAACCACTTGCCCAACGAGAGAGGGTTTATAAAGGGGCAATCGAGGGGTCCATATTTTATTCCTTTGACTGGAGACCAACCCAAATCAAAGGCCCATCCCTTGTCCTGGAGAGGTACTCTAGACCAACACGAGACAAGAGCCTATCCATTACTTGATGGTTCTCTTGACCAACACAAGATAATGGGAATGTATCGGTCTTTAGTCGGATGGTACTCTTGACCAACTTAGGCATCAACCATGATGTCAGTCTTTAGCTGGATGGTACTCTTGGGTTTTAAGGGATTTTTAAATGATGATTTTTGAGCTTTTTTATGTTAATTTCATGTGTTTAAGGGTCCTAGGTCATGTACCTATGGGTTAGGTACCTTATAGACCTCAAATCATGAGTTTTAACTCATATTTGACCACTCTATTTGACCATAGGAGTTAGATGGCGAGAATAGGGTTTTGGGATGAGGGTTGGGTGACTTGTCACATCCAAATCCCACAACCCTAGGTTCAGTAAGGGCTTGGGAGAATCCCAAGGGTCTCACATGTGTGAGCACACATTGTAAGATCCTTTGGGAAGAGAACCCCAAGAACTTCCCTTTTCACCATGTCTCACACATGTGTGAGTGTAATGTCCCCTTCTAGTAAGCTCAAATTGTTCTCAACCTTGCATAATTTCAACTTACAAAAAGGAAGCATTAGTACTCCAAATTTTACTTATCTAATCATATTAACCATAGAGATATATTAAGTCAAGTATTATAATCATAAGCTATAAGCATTCTATCTTTCACAATATCCATTATACATACTTGGGAGAGATACACATAGGTCTACATGTTCATCAAAACCACTTGCCCAACGAGAGAGGGTTTATAAAGGGGCAATCGAGGGGTCTATATTTTATTCCTTTGACTGGAGACCAACCCAAATTAAAGGCCCATCCCTTGTCCTGGAGAGGTACTTTAGACCAACACAAGACAAGAGCCTATCCATTACTTGATGGTTCTCTTGACCAACACAAGATAATGGGAATGTATCAGTCTTTAGCCGGATGGTACTCTTGACCAACTTAGGCATCAACCATGATGTCAGTCTTTAGCTGGATGGTACTCTTGACCAACTACAACATCAACCATAATGTCGGTCTTTAGCCAGATGGTACTCTTGACCAACTTAGGCATTAACCATGATGTCGGTCTTTAGCCGGATGGTACTCTTGACCAACTACGACATCAACCATAATGTCGGTCTTTAGCCAGATGGTACTCTTGACCAACTACGACATCAACCATAATTATACCTCATTGCTTACCCTTACCCCTTCATCTCGATCTATGGGTTTGGTAGATATACCATGAGCCTTTCTTCTCATCCCCTTTATTCAACATGATTAATTTAAGTATTCATACAACTATTCATATTTCTCATTCTATGATACAATCTATCCTTATTTTCTAATGAGATCATTTCTAAACTTTCTAGTCATAGTGATACTTCTACTCAATACTCATTACTTTCATTCTTTTCCTATTTCAATATAAGAATTCAGATTTGAAATGTCATACATCAAATATACATTAATAATCCAATTCATGTTCTTATTTAAGATTATAATCAATTATTATCTTTAATGATATTCCTTCTAAAGTATTCTATATTAAGATATATTTGCCATTTTAACCAAATCAATCTAAGATGAAAATCTGATTAGAAATAAGAACATGATCCTACGCTTCATTATCTAATTCAATCATTACCTAAACATTATGTTATATTGAATCAATTCATGCCAATATGTAATGTGAAGATGATATCGTACCTCTTTGCCTGATTGGATTCGTTGCAATATTATTTATTGGATCTTAAGCTTTTACTTCACTATGGTTCGATGATGTTTGTTGAGATCCTGTTTGTTGTCCTATATGTAGAGATGACTATTCAATCTGGATATTTGATGTTCGATGCTATGTATATGTATGACTATTCGATGTTATAAAGTTCTGGTGGAATGTATAATATGCAGATACATTTTTTTTAACTATTTGATGATAAGATATTGTGATTGTTCGCTGATTGGATGGGTGATCAATGATTACTGCTCCTTTTTTGGTTCCAGTCCTCTCTATGAACTTTTATACTTCCCAAAATATCTTAATGATCTTGGCTCTTAATACAGATCGCAGCCCTTCAAATTGTTGCCTTTGATGATATTTGTTCTTTTTATTAGTTTATGTGCTTATGTCTTGTTATGAACCGTCGGTAGTTTGAACCTTTGACCATGACTTCCGTTTGATGATTAGTTCCTCCTTCAGTATGTGATTGATTCTCTTATATATTATGGTATTTGTTTATATGTTGTTTGGTCTTGTTTGACCGCTGCTTGCTTACTTTGTTAAACTTGTTTTGTGGAGTTATCTATGGGAAGGGGTCGATCATCCAAAAGGATCGACCCCTCTTATAATATATTTATTTTAATATACAATACATATTATATAATTTATAATATTTAAATTATATTTATTATTATATAATATAATAAATAATAATTATATTTATCCTATATATCATTATCATAATCATATTTAATTTATATTGATATTTGTTATAAAAATATATATAATGTATATTGCATTATATTATAATTGATAATGTTACATTTGTAATTATATTTATTATTTATAAAAATATATATTTATTTAATACTATTTTATATTGATAATAGTATATATGTTTATTAAAGATTATATTACTATCATCAGGGCGAATTCTTTGTTTATCATTATGTTTAAATCTTTAATTTAAACAATGCCTTAATATTAGGACATGACAGTGAGAAGTGTGGGGAGATGTGCTCTTGAGGAGGAATGAGAGGTTGACAAGTGTCACCTCCCTACTCCTCAATATCTCACACATGTGTGAGAGCACATGTGGGGAGTTGTACTTGAGAGAGTGAATGAGAAGGTAACAAGTTTCACCTCATTCTTGGGATGGTTTTTTGGAGAGCTATTTATCTCCCTCTTGTTGAGGTGAGAATGGTTCTTTCTTTTTGCTTTTGAAGTAGGATTTTGGAAAGGATATTTGGCTTGGAAGGGAAATTGAACTAAGGAGATTTGGAGTTGGCTCTTGGACGACATCACCAACTATCTTCTTTCGCTTGAGACTTGAGAGGTAGGCTCTCAAGGTTTAAAGATCTTCTTGCTTTTGCATTTTATATCATGTATGTTTTTAGACATGTTTATGTGCTTGATTTATGTGTTTTTATTTGTGTGTTGTGAACAGTTAAAGGGTTGTTGGAGTGAGGTCTCCATGTGAGAGAGCTCACCTTGTGTAGGGTGAGAGAGGAGTGAACCTCCTTGGGGAAAGCCACTCCTTGATAAGGAGATTTGGTAGACTTTGGCCTTGTTTTGGGGAGATCTTGGTATGAGTTTGGATGGCATGAGTGCCTTAGATTTTTTTTGGAGCCATAAGTTTGTTTATTTGATAGCAAGAGGCTATAAAGTTTTTAGAAATGAGATTGGGTTATATGATTCTTGATGTCTTTCCCCTTGAGTGAGTGAAGTCCACTCTCTCTCCCTTAGAATCCATAGTCATGGATCTAGTTGTTAAGATCCCTTGGGTTGGGTGTTAACATGTTTGTTGTGAGTGTGCTTGGAATCCCTTACATGTGTGTATGAGATAGGGTTACTTGTAGGCCTCCTAACTTGGGGGTGGCTTGCAAACAAGCCTAAGGATGGGAGGTGAGCTTCCCTTGGCTATGGGAAATGTTTATTTGTCTTGCAGGTTTTCTTGGCTCTATGGAGAAGCACTATGAGAGAGGTCTTCTTGAAGTGGTTTAATGGTTTTAATCAAGTTGTATTTTCTTTCTATGGCAATGTAAATGCCTTGGTTCATTGAGCTTGTAAATGGTTGGGTGTATGAGAGAGAGAAAACCTCTTTCTTGGGAAATCCCTTGTATTACATTGTATCCCCTTGTAAAATATATTATTTGCAAAAGGAAATTTATAGAAAGAATATATTTTTCCTATAGTTGTGGCTTGTCATTTTAAAATATTGTTGTTAAAATAACTAGATCTCTCTCTCTCTCATGAGACATTTACATTCAAATGAGTATTACTTCCACCTTGAAAATAAAAGAGAAAATAAATCAATTTTTAGTTGCTATGGTTAAAGGAAATATTTTTCCCTCCCTTGGTTGATATATATATATATATATATATATATATATATATATATATATATATATATATATCCCTTATTTCTCCTTCTCACTATTGTAGAAAGAAAAAAAAATACTTATATGTCTATTCCTTTGTAATGGTTTAAAACTAAATATATATTTATATTTTATAGCATTCTGTTTTTATTTATCCTCTGTTTTAAAAAAAATAGAGAGGAAATATATATATTAGTAAATATTTTTGTTTTATTTAAAGTATTGAGTTTAGGTTAAACTTTTAGAGAAAAAAAAGGGTTAACCACTATTCATAAGGTTTTAGATATAAAAAAAAGAAAAATAATGTTTTGGGGGACGGTAGGGCCAAGCCTTGCCCGCCCCCTTCCCGACACAGGATTGGGGGCTAGGGTCGGGGACACCGTCCCCACAGAGCCTGTGGTCTCTATGGGCAAGAGGCCCTGCCCCCAGCCACCACAGGTCGGCCGACCTGTGGCGGTCGGCTTGGCCCCTCAAGTTTCTTTATTTTTTTACATGCAGTTTATTTGTTCACCTCTGTCATTTTTAATGATTGTAGATTTTTTTCCTGCGCTAGTTCTATAATATTTACATAATAAATATATGCATATTTATGTATATATATTTATTTATATATATTTTAAATTCTGTATATACATAGAACTATGTATATATAGGGTTCTGTGTATATGCACGGAGTCCCTTCCTATTATATCATTTTATCCAATTTTATCTATATATATATATAAAGGTAGATGACTCCTTATTTTGCAAAATGTTATATATAAAATTTATATTGCAAATAAATACTCCTAAGATAAAGCTATTTTAACTAAGTAAACCAAGTAGAATATTTCTTCATCCCTATTTATTTTTCAAAATAGAATTGGAGGGAAAACAATTTCAAACTCTTAGTAAACTAAGACATTTGAAAAATTGTAGCTTAGAAAACATGGGAAAATAAAACATTAGAAAACTATAACCATGTGAGAAATAATCTTCCCATGAGGAAAGAGAATTCTCTCTTTTTTCTCCTTTAACTCAACCTGCAAAACCAATAGATTGTGAGTGAAATGTAGAACAATAATGCTTTTATAAACGTGTTTTAGGGTTGAGTGTGTTGCCTTAATGTTTAGGGTATATTAATTAGATCTTAAACCCCTCTTGTTTTTCAAAAACTCACTTAATTGAGAATTAGATTATTTGTATAGTTCTATAGTTGAGTTTTAAATTATTGCCCTTGTTTCTAATTCAACCCCCTAGTTACTTTTGTAATGTTATGCTGCCGAGATTCTGAGAGATCGGTAAGTTGAATTAGATACTTAGTTGGGCTAATGATGTGATCTTTAGATGGTAATGGATTATCAGGTGAGATTGATTTAAATGTTGTATAGTTTCAATTTAAAATTTATGCCTTAATTTTTTCTATAGTTAGACTATTGAAAGGTATTTAATTTAATTTATTATAGTTAGATTCATTTTGAAAGGATTTAAATTTATTTTATTTCAATGGTTAGGTTATTGATGTTGGATTAGATTAGATTATAGCTTTATTTGCTTCCATATTATAGATTGATTTAATTGGTTATTTTAGTTTTAGGATTAGGGTTTCAACTTAGTTCGAAACTCAATTACAAGCGGAACATGAATCAAACCAAATACTGAATTCTCATTAATCTTTGATGAAAGTTACAAAGCAATTTCTGATTGTCTAGATCGCTGTATGGCGCAGAACAAGAGCATAATTTTGCTATGATCCTTAGACCTAAGACTCCTTATGCTTTTTCTCCAAAAGCCTCCTCCTCTAAGAGAGAAAAAACTTCTTATTTATAAGCCTGAGCGGACTTCAAAACTATAAAACACTCTAGGAATCCAACCATAGAAATTGGACACGTATCAACACTGTAGGAGAGGATAGCTGTTAAGCAGAATATCCGTGAGCACTAACTACAGTGAAAAGTACATAAATATTCGTATTAAGCACACCGTATGCGATAAACGGCCCACTTTACACTCAAAAGCGGATATGAGGATCTTGCTTTTTGAGACGGGGTTGCGTCTGGTTGTCGGAGGCATAACGTGGCCGACGTCACGGCACAGACAAGCCCATGTGCTAGCCCAAACTAGAAATATCAGTGGGTGGTAAAAAATCTCGTGGAAGTGGTTTGAAAATAATGTCTAAGTCATCATTGCAAGGATTGAAAGAATATATGATTTTTTCTATCTGGTCAGGGTAGGCAATATCCATTTCTGTTCGTGCAGCAACTAAGGTAGGATGTAAAGAAGGAATCAGATCATTTAAGATAGCCTTTGAAAACCAATCATGTGTTAGCGGATAATATTCTACCTGTGGAAGGCAGTATCCATGAGCTACTCAAGATATCCAGATGGTCCACATAATCCTTCCTCAATAGACCAACCAAAATTTTTCTAGATATGATCAAAGAATTCATTCATATCTGGTTGCAGAATTCTGTTATTGATACCCATAAAAATATCAGCATAATCTTCAAACTCAGTTTGAGAAATTGTAATGCTGTTAATAAATCCAAACTTAGCAGCCTTCAACAAATTCTTCTTATCCTTGTAAGTCTAGTGCATCAGAAGGAGTGAGGTGATACAAATATCCATTTGCAAACCATTTCTTAGCATGAAATCAATCTGAGATTCTTCAAGACCAAAAGTTTCAAGAAAATCATAAGAGTCAGATGGGGTGAGAATTCCTTAACATATGTTTCCCGTATTTTGGTCCTTAATTCATTGAGCCATTTATTCAGGATGAAAACTTCAAGAATAGGAGATATAATTTCAGCAGGTAATTGAGGTACCCAAATATCTTGTCCTCTGTCATCTGTGCTTTGGTAGATTTCAATTCCATCCTTCCTTGTAATTATTTCTCCAATCTCTATCATCATGCAAACTAGTTCTGCAATCTTTGCCATTTCTCTGGTGAGACTATCTACAAGAGGGTTATTTTCTCCTTGGATCCATTCTATGTCAAAATCATAGCTTGTAAAATCTAGATACCATCTAGCAATATGTCCATGAGCTAGATCTTTATCTGGCTTTTTCTTGAGAAGAGATCTCATAGGTTGACTATCTGTCCTGACTATGAAATGTGTTGGTTTGAGGAAGATTTTGAACTTCTGAATTCCTTTCTTTACTGCTAGAATTTCTTTCTCATAGATTGTGTATCTGCATTCAGTGTCAGTAAAAGTACCTGATCTATAGCCACACACTTGAGATCCTTTTAAAGGAATTTCCTGTAACAATACAACACCCCAAACTTCGTCAGAAGCATCAGTATAAAGAATTAAAGGAAAACCTTCTTCAGGCAGATGTAAAGTTGGCAAATATTGACATTTGAGTTTAATCTTTTGCACAATTTCTGTCAACTCCTGAGTCCATGGTCCTGCATTTTTTTTGAGCTGTTTCTGCAACTTCTTTCTGTCTTTAGCCAAGCCATTATAAAAAGGAGACACATAATTCAAACATCCAAGAAATCTTTGAATCTGTTTTATCCCTATCAAAACATCTGGAAATTCACTAATGTGCTTCAAGATGTGAGGCTGCAATTTGATCTTTCCATGTGATAAAATTAAACCAAGGAAATCAATCTCTTCTTGGCCTATGACAATCTTTTTTGCAGACAAACATATTCCATGTTGTTTGATAGTATTATACAAAGATTCTAGATGCTGCAAATGTTGGGTCAGATCATCAGAAAACACAATGATATCATCAATGTATACTGCACAAAAATCTTTCAAAATTCTTAAGGCTTGGTCCATTTTTCTCTGGAAATAAGCTGGAGCAGTTTTTAGGCCAAATGGCATCACATTCCATTCATATAAGCCTTGAGGGACTGAGAAAGCAGTTTTATATCTATCTTCATCTTTTACCTTGATCTGCCAGAAACCTGATTTGCAATCAAACTTTGAAAATATCTTTTTAGAAGCTGCTCTCATGATTAAATCAGTACTGAATGGAATTGGATAATTAAATGGAAGTATGATATCATTCAGTGGTTTGTAATTGATACAAAACCTTTTCTTTCCTCTGATTTGTTCTGCCCTTTTATTTACCAGAAAAGCCAGACAACTGAATGGACTTTTGCTATCCCTGATGAATTTGCCTTCTAACAATTCTTTCAAATGTTCATCAATTTCTTTCACTTTTGTAGGACTCATTAGATAAGCAGGTTCAAAAGGAATTACAGATGAACATTCTGGTTTAATCTTAATCTCACATTCTTCATGATTTTTAGACCAAAATTGCAGAGGATTCATACTGCAACATTCTTGCTCAAATCTGATTTTGACTGGCTCTAATAAAGGCAGTGTTTGGGCTTGCAAGTTAATGTTTTCTTTTTTGCTCATTTTTGGTGACTTCTTTTCTCTAGGTTTTCTATCTAGAAACTTATGGTTTACAACCTTTAGTGCAGGAATCTTGATTTGGCCATCTTCATGACGAAGGAATATCTCATGGACCCTTAAAACAAAAGGTTGATATTTAGTCAGAAAAGTAAAACCTAGGAGAACATCACCTCTAAGACCTTTTAACTCAATGAAGTCTGTAACAAATCTTTTGCCTTGGATTTCAATAGGAACATCTTGGGCATACCTTCCATATTGCACATCTTGGCCATTAATAGCAACACTGGCAGGTATTTCAGGTCTGGGTTTCCAGAATTATGTGGGAATGGCGTTGGTATTGGCAAAGTTTCTGGAGGATCCAGAATATACAAAAGCATCCATTGGTATTGGTTTATAGCTAGGGAATTGGAGATTAATGCAAATGTAGGTGCAATTTTCAGCAATGAACAAGGCATTTGCAGGTTCATATTTTGGAGGTTTAGATCTTGCCTTGGAAGAATGTGAAGAGTGTTCAGATGGTGCAGATTCAGAATTGGAATTTTTAGCTTTGAGAATAATGTCACGCAATTCCCCCACTGCAGAAGTAAGTTTATCAAGAGCTTTCTGCTGCAAAGTAAGTTGGCGAGTCAAAATAATAAGTTCTTCATGACAACGGTCAATTTTGACAGCCATGGTATCCATAGATCTACCCAAGGAGGGAGAAGGTGACATAGAAAGAGACTTATGGGATCTGGAAGCTTTATGAGATTTCTAGGATGGTGCAACATAGCCATTGGATCTAGAATGCCGAGAATGGGAAGGAGACAAAACAAAATCTTTAGATGAGCAGGTAAAAGGAGTTTTACCTTTCTTAAGCTAAGAATAGAGAGAATCTCGTTCAGCTTCCCATTGTTTGATATCTTTAGCTTGCTTTTTGGCAGCAACTTTTTTGTCTTCAGTAGACCCAGGCAATCTATATGGATCTTTGGCTTTAGCCATGCTGATCTTGATGTCCAAATCTTTGATAGCTTTTTTTACAACACTGGTGACAATGATGTTTTCATCTAAAGAGCTAGGTTCAGATTGGGAACTGCTACTGGAGGAACTGATCTTGCGATGTTTGTCCCTAGCCATATTGAACTGTTTTGGGAGAACTTCAACCAATTCAAAAAACTTGTTATCTACAAACTGATTCAAAGCTTCAGAACTATTTACAATATCCCAAACATTATGTACATCTTGTTCAGCAAATAAAGCATAGACTTTATTAGCTTGCTTTCCTTTTTTAGGACAATTAGTGGCATAATGGGGACCTTTACAAATGAAACATTTAACTGATCTATGTCCACTTGACTATTTATTTTTTCTAAACAAAAACTTAGGAGGAGATCTCCTTTTAAAAGACTGCTTATGTACAGGAGCTAGTCTATATCTTCTTTTAAACTTGTGATGCTTATGACGGAATGATTTTTCCATGTTGTCATCGTCATAAGATCTTTTACATTTTTTACAACTGCAATGCTTACCACAAGAAGATTTTTTGAATTTTGTGACATGCTTAAAATCTTTTAACTGGCTCAGAGGTGGTAAGTCACAGTAATCTTTCATGTTACATGAAGAGTTGTATTGGTCTTTATTATCATTGAGAGCCTTAGTGAGACAACCCTTATCCAACTTGTAAGTAACCAGATTCTTTAAATCAACAAAACCATATTTGTCTATCATGGTTTTATACTTATTCATCACATAATCTTCTGCATATTCACCTAAACCACAAGGTAGAGAACTTAAGTAATACTTTTTGGTTGTTGGATCATGCAATTTATGGGCTGCTATCATGAAATTTTCAAAGACCAAATTATATTTTCTCAGTTTGCCTAAGTCTTTTAGCTGGAGAGAAAATAGAATCTTTTCTGCTTCTAAGACTTCATTTTTTCTATTTCTAGCAAACAAACCAATCAGAGTTATCTTTAACAAAGAAAATCCCTCTGCAGAAATATCATTTCTACCCAAATCTTTTTCTTTGACATATTCATCACCTGTGTCTGGTTCTATAGAGATGATTCCATTATCTGGTAGAGAGTTCCACCAGTTTTTGAGTTTTCCAGACATTAATCTTATAGCATATAGAACTTTGCTAGCATCATTCCATGGAGATCCTCTGGTATCAAAATAATTTTCTAAAGTGTCACACCATGTGCAAATAGCATCATAAGGATCTACAAGTTTATCAACATTGAGGATATATCCTGATGTAGCATAAGCTCTAAGATTTTCAGGTCTAGGATTTTCAGACATGGATTCTTTCATTTCAACATCATAGTTGTTTTAGACAGACTCTTGGCTAGCAAAATAAAATTCTTCCCAATTTTCTGTATTATTTAACCCAACCAAATTTGTTTGAGAAGGAGTATGAAATTCTACCTCATCCTCTGCTTCGGTAGAAGAATTAGAAGATTCTTCTTCTAAATAAACTTCTTCTTCTGGATTCATAGCAGCTGCAGGCTCTTCTATGTAGATGGGTTCACTTGGTTGGTCTAGATGCAATTCTTCTAACCAATCTTTCAAAGGTTCTGCATTTTGCATCATGTGTTCCTTTTGTTTGGGAAGTACCAACTTAGTCCGCATAGGAGCAGACTTACTTCTGATTTGAGAAGCTCTGAGTTCTGGTTCTTCAATGTTATCTATAAAAGAAATTCTTTTACCTTTCTGGACCTTAGGTCGGGTAAAAGGTTCAGCCTTCTGGGATTTTGAGTCTTCAGGTTCTTCTTCAGAACTATCCTTACCCTTTTGAGAAACTCTGATTTTCTTAGCATATTTTCTAATCTTTTCCAACTTATGAGCAACATCTTCTAGTAAAGCTTTTTGCTCTTGAGCCTGAGTTTCTTTTTTATTATCAGAAATAACTACATTCTCATTGATCCTAGTAGCCATTGAATCTATTCTTTGGGCAAGATTATAAACCTGAGTTTGTTGAGACTGAATATTCTTAATACTGTAATTCATAGAACCAGAATCATTCAATAAAGAAGTAGATTGTTTATCAATCTTGTCAACTACAGTCTCTGTTTTGAAGACAACACTCTGAACTTGAGATAGAGTTTCTTGGGTAGCCACAATTCTGTTGACACTAATTTTAGTGTCTATAGCCATGTCATCCAAATTGTCTTGTGCAGACAACATCCATTGAGACTGCCAATTTCTTTGTGTTTCAGAAGGTTTCTATTTATTTCCTACTTCATTGTGCAGTCTAGCCTCATATTTATCCCACAACTATTTTTTAGGATTGATAACAGTGAAACTTTCTTGAGTTGGCCATCTACCAGGTGTATAATGTTCTAATTCTAGAGCAGTAGCTGGATCTACCTGGATGATTTTCTTTTCCTTTTTGTCAGCACCATATCTGGGTAAATGTTCTCTTAACATACAAGCATGATCAGGCATCTTAGGTATTTTAGAAATCTTAATCCCTTTTTGCTTGCGATCTGTTTGATCATTTTCTTGCCTCAGGGCAAGATGAAGTCTTGAACTGACTTGTCTGGCTAACCTTTCTACTAGTGCAGGGTCATTGCACAGATCTGAAGCAGACGCAAAAGATGACCTAGATGGATTTATGGATTGGGATGCTTGGAATCTGTGAGAACTACTAGAAGAAGTAGAGCATTCTTCTGGGTTGTAATCCATATATGCTTTTCTATTTGTGCTGGCATATGCATGGGCCATAGAGAAACTTCTCTGTAAAGGTTGTGGCCTAGATGACTGTTCCTGTTCTATTGGCTGTTCTAAGATAGTTTGGTTTGGAACTATTTGTAGAGTAATAGGAGCAACTCTTTTGGATTGGAAGTAAGGTCTTTCAAAGAATCTATTCCTCTGGATGGGAAGGTCTACAAATTGAGGTTTCTGCTTATTTAATAACTGCTCAATTATAGGGAAACCAATCTCGAAGCCAGTATGGTCTATAAAGCGGCCATAATCAAGGAGGTTAGATGAACCTTGTACAAAACCTACCCCCATGGGAAAAGAAACTGGCAGAGAGACAGTATTTAATAGGCGATAGACACATCAACCTCTAATGGTGGAATAGACAGAACCAGGCATGAGGGAAACACCTTTAACTTGCAATAAAAGACAGAAAGTAGAAGAGATAAACTTATCAGAAAGAGAGAGGGTGAAATTAGGTTGAACGGAAATGTGGCCATCTCCTTTCTCAGGGATTAAGACTCCTCTAAATTGGGCAATAACAGCTTGTTCCCAAATCTGACATCGAGTATCAACTAAAGTAGCAAAAAATTTAGCTTTAATATCATAGTTGAAATGAGGATGAACGATGATGTCAACATGAGGAAAATGGACATGGAAAAACCCTTTATCACTCCATCTGGAAACATCTTTAGGAAGAATAAAAGGAAGATAAATAGGACAAATACCAGTACCAGATACTAAAAGATTGACTTCGGATTGACGCACAGAGTCACAAAATTTGGCTTTAATGCCCTTTTCAGGATAAAAATTAGAAATCTTTAAATCAAGAAACTTAAAATTGCCTTTTTCATCAACTGCATTATCATCAGAATCTTGGAAATAATTATGCAAGACTTGAGATAGGGAAGAACTAGCATTGATAGATCTGCGGAGTGCCATAATGAGAAAGAACTTACTGATTATCATTCGCAATATTCCCTGCTACTTTAGTCGCTTTATTGCCCTTCACACGGCGCTATCCTTCGGCCTTCAATACAAGTCATACTCCGACTTCCACAGGTACTACAGCATGCTACTAGCAAAACTTTCAGAATTTCTCAAAAGACAATGACACAAATTTGCACAACTAGGCTCTGATACCAATTACAAGCGGAACATGAATCAAACCAAATACTGGCTAATGATGTGGTCTTTAGATGGTAATGGATTATCAAGTGAGATTGATTTAAATGTTGTATAGTTTCAATTTAAAATTTATCCCTTAATTTTTTCTATAGTTAGACTATTGAAAGGTATTTAATTTAATTTATTATAGTTAGATTCATTTTGAAAGGCTTTAAATTTATTTTATTTCAATGGTTAGGTTATTGATGTTGGATTAGATTAGATTATAGCTTTATTTGCTTCCATATTATAGATTGATTTAATTGGTTATTTTAGTTTTAGGATTAGGGTTTCAACTTAGTTCGAAACTAGTTTTCTCATTCTCACCTAGGAAACCCTAGGGTTGGCTTCCTGATGGAGACCTTCCCTCTTGGCGATGCTTGTTGTGACGCCTAAACCTTGTAGGTTAACCCCCATATCTAGGGGATGCGAAAGGAGTTTCACACTTCCCTAACTTCTTTTATTTCTACCTCGCTTGCATGTGGCGTGCTCAATGCTAGTTGCTCATGCAACATCATTAAGTGCGTATACCGTCGAGCATGCATGTTGTGCACGAGGGGGTTTTAGCATTGGGAAAGAAATTTTTTGTTGGTTCAACTTTCATGTCCATGTGTAAAATGTGGGCATGACACATTTTAAATTATGGAAAGGGCAACCACAAACTTGTGACTGAGATCCATGCTAGACTCTCCCTCTTATCTTCTGATTTTTTTCTAATTCTTGGACAAGATTAGTAGGATCTAAACCTTTTTCAAATGCAACCACAAGTTTATTCCACAAGGCAAAGGATTGCCCTAGAAAACTCTAAATCCACTCTTTTGCCTTTCCACGCAAGGACCTAACAAAAATATCATGTACATGTCTTCATCTTCAAACTAAAATTCTTCCATGAAATCTGAAAAATCATCAACATGTGTGTCCCCTTCCCAAATGTCATACCCATCAAAGATAGGCATCTGACGATAGACCTTGGTTGGCATGCTCTACGTTTTGTAGTCAACCCAAGAGAGGTCTAATTGATTATAAATAGGATCTAAGGGGTAAATAGGGGACTGAGAAATTTGATTTTTAGGCACAATAGGGAAAGCATGGGACTGCACCCTAGACTCTAGCAACCTAATATGACTTTCTATTTCTTTTTCTTGCTGCAACATGGACTCTAGCAGCCAATTTTATTTTTCTAATTCATACTACAACCTAACAAATTCATTCTGATTTTGCATGGATGCATATAGATTTAGGCTTGTATAGGATGTAGAGCCATGGATGGAACAAGTATTACTAGAATGGTCATAGGCACTACCAATGTAGTTTCTAGGATCTAAAATATAGAAAGATGCACATGAAGGAGCATCCCTAGAGTCTTCAAATTCACACCTAGAGGCCATGGCTAAAACATTCTACAATGCTAGGTAGGAAAGTAGAGGTATTACAAATTATGTTCCTTCACCATGAAAGGAACTTTATCTCCAAAATGTAGGAATAACACCATGTACCATTGAACACCAGATGTTGCACATTGAGATGGGGTCCTTGAGTCACCAAAAAAAACACACTATAGCAGCAACAAACTTTCTTTTTGATAGTAGAGTCGCCACCTTTTCCAAAAAGAGGAACTCCTTGAAGTGTGACTGATCTTCAAGGCCACAATCTGATTCTAGGTTCAACTCACTAGTAGTCTTCATTTCATTTTAACCCAGCAATAATTTTCTTCCCCGACAACGCCATTTTTTTGGGTCCCAAAACCGTAGGTCCACAATCCTAGAGTATATCTCCACCTTCTAGGTTAGGGGTGTTGTCAAGAAGGTGAGAAAGAGGCTCATCCATAGATTGAGGATGGTTAAGGCCAAACTAATGAAGTGGCTATGCTTTCCTGTACTTCAGGATCAACTAGACGTAGAACGATGTTCCTAGAGGTACTAAATGAAAGACATATCAACAACCACATCCATACCCAACATACACTTAACCCCTATAATTATCACTAGGCCAAGGCAAACTAGCTGCATAAAACCTCTAATAAAATTGATTATTGCACCTTGCACATGCATCCAATGATTATAACATAATATCTCGCAAGATGAATCCACTTAACTTTACATACACAAGTTACAAGGTGTAGGCATGCATGAACATGATTCCCATATGATTTTAACATCTTCAGGTTGCTTAAGATTAATCCCTAGTTGTAACACATAATCATGAACATCATATGAAACCTAATCTACTCCTACTCCTACAACTACCCAGGATGAAGGATGATTAAAAGAGAGTGTTGGCCCTTCACCAATTTGGACCGATGCCTTCTCCATTGGGCAACAGAGTCATGAATAACAAAGAGGAAGGAGATGCATCCATTAAAACATCAACAAAATCAGACATGCATTTACATACAAATCATATATTACATCTCATGCAATGGATGAACTTATTTGTCCATAAATGAACTGCAGCAACCCATATGTAACAAAGAAAAGACCAACACAACAACATTGTATTGCATTAAAATGTTGTCACACATTTATCCAATCACTGTTACAATTGCACCAACAAATGTGGTGAATGAAAACATACAACTACGACTATACATTCCACTGAGTTGTCACAAATGGCCATGGAGACATACCACTATACACAGACACACTTTACAAATCGTTCCTATATTGTACTAGATGCATTCCCTCATTTGAAGCTCATACTGTCTTTTCTTGATGCCCTAAAATCACCTGAGGCAATTGTAGACCTAAATTGGCTCATCAACCAACCCTTTAAAATGAATACAACATTTGTTTTAATAGCCCTCAGATGTTGTGCCCTAATCTGCATTGAATGATTGTTTGCATATGTAACCAATGGCCTAGATGTTGTGCAGGTACAAATGGTAGTTGGGGCTCACCTATTCCATCCATGACATCCTTGGAAATTTATTGTAGCATACAAGGGTAGCTGGGACATTAGAATGTGTGCAAGCAACAACCCGATCATGTGTTTTTCATTTTCGTGACCCTTTTTTTCACTACTTAATTGTTTGGCGATTTTCAAATTTGGTGAACCTTTCAGGTGGTTCATAGGTTCGTGAACCACCTGAATTTCCAAAAATCATTCCCTTGTTCTCTTATTTCTTTTGTTCTTATCTTTGTTCTTTCTCTTTTCCCTTGTCTTTCGACAATTTCACACTTTGACAAACTAATGAACTGCTTTGACATTTCGACAAGTTCGCAAATTGATGAACTTGCTTAAACATTTGTCATTTCTTCACCTTTTCCCTTTGCATTTTCAGTCTTTAAGTGAAATGGTGAACTCATGAACTATTTTGGTGTTTCAGAAAGTTTGTGAACCTACGAACTCACTGAAACATTCTTTCTTTTCTTCATTACCCTTCTTTACTCTTCCTTTTTGGTGATGAACAAGTTTGTGAACTGACGAACTTGTTGAAACATGTTTCATTCTTCTTCTTTTTTGCCTCTTCCCTTTTCTTCTTCAACATTTCAGCACAAACATGAATCGATGAACTATTTTTGGCAAGTTTTCCAGTTCACGAACTTACCGAAAAGATGAAACACAAGGCATTTCTGGGCCTTCAATAGGTTCACAATCTGGATTCAAACCTACCGAAAGGAAAACACTTTAATGATTATTTTTGGGTGAATATTTTGTCTTCAACTAACTGAAGGCAAAATGGTTATATCAAACACAGTGTAATGAGATAAATCTCTCCTCTCAGCAAGGGGAGGTTCCCTATTAACTATTACAAACTTATTTACACTAAATACTAACTTCGGGGTGAGACCATATCATTCATTTCTCTTTTTTTAGAAATGATGTTTACAATATAAAAGAGCACTTTCACAATACAAATCTGAATAACCAAGAAACCCACATGAGTACAAAGTCTATCGTTACTCCTTTTACTGATTTACAATTTAGAACTAAGTAGGATAAGGTGCAGCTCAAAGTCTTCACCGAATGCTACGATAAAACGTACGATCACAAAAGATAATAGCAGCTCAAAGTCTTTCCAATATCTTTTACTTCAAAACATAAAATCACAAACTAAAGATAATTGTTATAGCACAAAGTCTCCACAATTAGCTTTAGAACATCTCCCAGATTATCCACACTCACATTGCAATTTGATCAAATAGATAGATAGTATAAGGAAAAGGTCATAAGAACAATTTCCAATACGCCACAAGTTATTCCAATGCAAAGATTGAAAGATCGCTTTCTTTTCTATTCACTTGATAAAATATGACTTACAATTTGAACACAAAGTCTCAAAATGCTCTTCAATTTGGCAGAGTTTCGCTGTAATAACTAAAAGATAAAAATTGCAAAAGAGGCCCTCTTTATTTATAGTGAGAGGCCTTGAGAAATTATAGGAAAATCCTAACTACTTTGACTTATTCAACAAAAGAGTCCTATTTGACTTATGACTTCCTAAGTTTTTACATGTAATTACATATGAGAAAAGTACATGTAAATATGTCCAAAACTGATTCAAAAGTACATATGAAAAATAGAAAATATACTAAGACAAAGATAACATTTATCAACTCCCATCAACATCCTTCTTGAGAGAAACTTTCATACATTGTTATCACCGTTTGCATCTCTAGGCTGTCTGGTCCAAAAGTGTCCTTGGAAATGACACAAGTTCTTGTTACTAAAACTTTCACAGAGGTACCAACCTTCACATGTTTACCTAGAACTACCTTGAGAATGTCCAAGGTCAACTATGTATCCGACAACTTATCCATAGGAGCCACTGAAAAAGCTTGATCTTCGAACTACTTTGGATCATGTTATTGAATACTTGTATCATTTCATCTATGGAAAGAAACTTTTGGTCTCTTTGATTGAAAATTGCGGTAGTGGAGGAGGACTGAGCAGTTGCATGGGCTTTGAGGGGCTAGAGTGCGATTAGAGTGAAGAATGAAGCAAAATTGGGCTATGGATAGCAACTTGGAAAATTTCCCAGAGTTAGAAAATATTTAGGGAGTGAATGCACGGGCGGCAAATTTTACCGCCTCTGCATGTGGAGGAAATTGCTTTTGTGCATGAGCGGAAAAAATTGCCGCCCTTGCATGTGACAAAGAGACTAACATGCACGGGCAGCAAAAATTACCGCCAGTGCATATAAAGATGCAATGGAGGCAAAACTCGCCGCCAGTGCATGTAAATATGCAATGGAGGCAAAAATCGCCGCTAATGCATATAAAGATGCAATGGGGGAAAAAATCGCCGCCAGTGCATATAAAGATGCAATGGAGGCAAAAATTGCCGCTAGTGCATGTAAAGATGCAATGGAGGCAAAAATCGCCGCCAATGCATACGACAAAAAGTTACTAACTCCTAAAAAGTGAAAATTTCAATTAGACTTGTTTGCAAAATTCAAGAAACCAACACAAGTTGACACTCGAAAGGATGTTCCGAGGCTAGGAGACCATGTACGAGGGCAAATGTGATTCACCTCGTTTTGCATGTTTAGAGTTGTAGGCTACAAAATGGACAAATTTCGTAGGGGTCATCCTACAAATTGAGCGCAACTAAATTTGAGGATAACAATTATCAGACCTAGGAAGAAACCTTGACGACTTAGAGGATTTTCTTAAATGATTTTTTAGGATGGGGGCCTATTTAAAATATATCAAATTGAATATAAATGATGGGAAAAGTAGGCCAAGGCAACAAAGAGGCACAAACATAGGATTTTTATATATTTGGGCATAGAGAATCTGGGTCCCAACAGAACCCCCTCTAGTGCCTTTGTGATCCTTGTTTTTTATCTCCTCGTGGGTCTAATTTTTCCTTTGTTACACTTAGTCTTGTCTTGTACCACCTAGGGTTTTGCTTTTCTTATCATCTTTGTGATTTCCTAAGTCTAAATACTCTTTTTATCATATTGTTACATGTGGATCTTGTTGAAATACCCACAAGGGAGTTAAAATAGGCATGTTCCCCTCTAACATTTTCATTTTGTAGGGTTTCTTTGTCAAATCTTACTTGTAGGCCATTTATGGATATTTTTTGCACTTTGAACTTAATTTGGCTAAACTAGAGACGTGTAAAGCAACTCAAGATAGAGTTTTTCTAACAATTTGAAATTATTTGGAGCACTTGATAAGCACTCCCCTTGTCTAGTAGGCCTATATGGGTAGACTTGCTATTGCTAGCACCTCTTTGTCACATTTTAGTAGTTGTAGGTCCTAGATTTGGATAGAAGCATCAACCAATTTCCTAATCTCTATACAAGTCATCACTTTAAGTTTTTATTAGTGACTATGTTCCTTTTCTCTATTCTTTCTCTTTCCACAAGCCTAGCATGGTGTGTTTTTGTATTCATATCTCAATCTTTGTGTGTCACTGGTATTTTAAATTGATTGAACAACTTGTGCTTTTGAAGAACTAGGTTCCCTAAAAGTGTGGAGTCTTTTGATCTAATTTGTGGATAAGGGACATGTTTCTCCTATCTCAACAAACCAACCACCTTGGACACTTGTGCACCTTTTGTGGAGGGATTATTCGACATCTTCCAAATTTAAACCATAACTTTGTGAGCATTTTATAAGTCCATACAACATTTGACATTCACTTTCAAGGTGCATTTAGATTCTTTGTTTTGTAGCTTTCCTTTCCTAGTCCTAGTTTGTGTTTGCACATTTCCAAGTTCATATTTGTATTTTAAAGTTTGTGTTCCAGTTGTGTCTCTTCTCTTGTTAGTCTAAGTTCTAGTGCTTGTTATCTTAATTTCATATTAGGCTAGGTTAGTTGAATCTGAAAGGCTTTAATTTGAACTATTTAACATACACACATAAGAAAGAAAGAACCTAATTAACAACATTTAGGGTTTATGTTTGGTTCTTTCACATACATACATACATATATACATATACACAAGTATGCAAGTATAAATGTATGTTTTGATAATGCACCTCATGCATACACACACAACATATATATGGGTGAACATACAATAATGGGTTACAATTTTTTTGACAAACAAAATTGCCCATGCCTTAAAAAAAATTAAAAACTAGGTTCGATCGATCAAGAACATTCAATCAAATCCTAAAGAGGATTCGATCGAACCCTACGTCACCATGGTGTCATAGGGGGTTCGATCGAACCCAGGCCAAACCAAATTTTTTATTAATATAATAATGGGTTCGAGCGAACAGGGGTTCAATCAAACCCAATTATTTAGGGGGTTTTTTTAATATGAGTTTTAACTATCATTTTCGACAGCCAGTGCTGCTGAACCCAAACGAGAGCAACTGAACCCTAGGAGCTCCCCACCAGCCGAGTTTGTCGCCACCCTCGAGCCAGGTATGTAAAATTTTCTCCTTTTTGTTTATTTTGTCTGTGCTTCCACATTTTGCTATGTATATAATGTCTATCAGAGCATTTCCAACTATATTATCTGCGAAAAAAAAAACCCCTTCAATTATGCTAAATGATGGATGTCCATACTCATTTCAAAGCTCCCATTTTGTCACAGGGAGGGATGATGCTGGCGAAGGGTGTTTGGTTTTACACCTTCGAATTGCATTTGCTTGAAAGTTTCTAAAGCCTTTTTAACAAATCCATTTTGTACATACCCTACAATCATTGCTGACCACGAGACCATATTCCTTTGAGGCATTCTGTCAACAAGTGACGTGCCTTGTCTACGCTTCCACATTTTGCATATACATGTCTACTAGAGCATTTCCAACTATAATATCTGCCAAAAAACCCCCTTCCGTTAAGCTCAAATGGATGCCCATACCTGTTCCAAAGCTCCCATTTTGTCACAGGCTTGCGTGGGAGGATGTTGGCAAAGGTTGTGGTTTCTGGCTTTACACCTTCCAATTGCATTTGCTTGAAAATTTCTAAAGCCTTTTCAACAAATCCATTTTGTGCATACCCTATGATCATTGCCGTCCATGAGATGACATCTCTTTGAGTCATTCTGTCAAACAATTCATGTGCCTTGGGCAAGCTTCCACGTTTTGCATACATATCGACCACAACATTTCCAACTATAATATCTGACAAAAAAACCCCCTTCTGTTATGCTCAGATGGATGTGCATACCCTATTCCAAAGCTCCCATTTTGTCACAGGCAGGGAGGATGCTGGCAAAGGTTGTTGTGTTATGATTCTGACAGTCAACCTTGCTTAAATTTGACAGTCAACTTTGCTTGTCAAGCAATTTTTTTATGACAAATATCTTTTCAAAAGTGCCTTTCATATACTATGACATGCCTTAGTATAAGTAAATCATATAAAAATCAAATATATATATCATCATAATCCTATACAAATTTTGACAGTTTGTCCAAAATCTCTCCTTTCATATGATACAGTCTTTTTTAAAATTTTGATTGTATTTTACAACTAAAATGCCTAAATACAACTATACAACTGTCAAATTTAAGCCGTAGTCTAGGATCAACTTTAGGATGCCTATCACATGCAAGGTTAAGAACTTTGTGATTTCTCATTGTTGTCATGTTTAATCCATATGCATGTTCTTTCATTTAAACCACCATGATCAAAATAATAAACATGATAAAATGTAGGCAGGGAAAGCAAACATCCTATTTTGTGTGATAGTAACAACCAAAGGTATTTGTTCACATTCCATCACTATGCTCAAATCAACAAACAATCTTCCAAATATACCCCCTTAAGATCCTTAGATATGTGATTTACACACCCACATGATCATGAGTCAAAATTTCTTTTGCATCAATACTATTAACATGATCATACAAATCTACATTACTAGAAATAAGAAAATTGTTAACATGTGTATTAGATGTAGCATAGCGTAGGGATATATCAACAAGTATTTGCATGAATTTTTAAATTCTAGCCCTATTGAATCATCATTTGTTGAGCCATGTTTGGGTGTCCACATGTGTCTTTTCTTCAAGTTGAATGCTACAATTTTCTTCATGTTCACTCATGCTTGATTTATAATTAAGCATGGACTTTTGGGGGATTTCCAACATGCATCCATGAACACAAATTCATTAGATAAAATCATTTTCATTAGTAAGACTTGATTTATCTTAGCAATTATTTCTCATTAACCTCAACAATATAAGGTGTTTCTTCAAAAGATATAACAAGTTACCATTTTGTTCATCCATGTCACCACATAAGGGGCAATAGTCTTGATATTATTACGTGTACTTGGCATGATTTCACATCCATCTAAGCAACTAGGATTTTGAGCATATTCACCCCCATTTACATAATATTTTCCTACATGTATTAGATGCAACGAGTTTTCAATTTTGACTTCAATGTCAATGTCATCATAAGGAATCAAATTAAGTGTATAAATCACGATATCTTATAAATTCAAATAAGGGGCCATAGTTTGTAGAGGAATGCAATTGGCTTGATTATTATTTCTATTTCCAAACATTTTGCAATTTTACAAGGACTAGCCACTATGTGATACTTGTTTCTTAGATTACATTTACACATGCTTATGATCATATTACTTTAAAATAGACTAAAGTTGTGCAAATTTCCTATTAAAAAAATTATCTTATGAAATTGTAGTAATGTTGGTGGGAATCCTTGGCCATTTATGTCTTTTGATATGGAAAAGAACTTAATGTACAAATTGCATTTAATTTTATTTTTTAAAATAATTTTTATTTAAATCAATAAATTATATACTTAGAGATTTCAGGAGAAAAATCACTTCAAACTCAACTCTTAAGAAGTCCAAGATCTAGAATGATATTGATTACAAATGTGACACAATCTTTGGATTTAGGAAAATTATGCAACAAGCAAGCTAGAAAACCTAAATCTTTAGACTTATCACAAATTTTTTCATCATTAAATAGAGCAAATGCACTATAAATTTTGAGGTATTTCTGGAATACTTAGAAATTCCTAAATGCACTCAATCTAGTCCATACTAAGTCTCAAAGACCACATTGTCATTATAGGGCCATAGAAAAATAAAATTTCTTAGAGAAAACATAAGATACATATACCATTAAATAAAAAATATTGCATATCAACAATGGCTATAAACAAGTCCTTGAACATAACTATACAAAAATAACATATATAAAATTCTCAATATTCATCCTTAGGCTTATTAATATATTTAAGGAGCATATATTATCTTGTATCTTTGAGACAATAGGGGTAATCTAAAAAACATGTTTTTCCTTTATAATAAAAATGTTTATGTTCTGCATCTAGGACATGACAATTCCCTTCTCAAAATTTATTCCTAATCTTTAACCAAGATGCATATTGAGTCAATTGAAACTGTCTTAACTATTGTAGTGTCATAAATCAATTAGGCTTATTTTAAAATGTTTACTTAGCCAATTATTTAAGTTTTGACACATCAAAATGGGTTTCAAACATTAATTTTATTGGTAATATTTCAGATTGTAATCTACCATCGAGGTGGTGAGAAATTTATTGAAATTAATGTTATGTTTCCTAACCTCAAACTAGGACAAGTGTATGGTTGTTACATGTAATGATTTTTCAACGATGGTTTTATTCAAAAAATATAGTTAGTAGGTATGAATTATTTATAATGGTATAATATTGCAATTAGTTTGTTTAGAAATCATTCCCTTGGTGTATGTTTTTATGTTGCAATGAAGTTGTTAGCATGCACTTTCTTGAGTGATTGAATCTCCTTTAAATGCCTTGTAACTTCCAAGTAGCATGAGTAGACCCATCTAGGTGTGGGAATTGTGTCTTGGGGTTTATGTACCTTTTGAGGTTCTTAGTTTTCCTCATTTGATCAATGAAGGGCCCATGTGTGCCTAAGCACTTAGACTAGACTATTTTTGTACAATATAAACAATTATATGTGTTTCAAATTATAATTACAAAACCTTATTTATACCAAGCTATAGTTGCATTAGGATGACCATATTTAACCAATTCTCTACACGATGACTAATATGTCTCACCAACACCAATTTTAACTAGTGTCTACTTTGGAAGTTGTGGAACAATATCAACATACACACCTACATCAGAGAAGAAATTGTATGATAATATAGGCGAGCGCAACACAACATACCTATCTACTCTGATGTAGGACGTGTATGTTGATAAATTTCTTCCACAATCCATTTAGTAGACACTATCATGTTATGATGTTGGTGAGACATATCAGTCATTAGTTGTAGAGAATTGGTTCAACATGGCCATCCTAATGCAACTAGATATAGTTCGGTATAATTTTTAAAAAAAATTCTAGTAGATGATAGTCTACACGTAAAATTAAATTGTCTGAAATAGACAATTATGTGTTGAATTATACTTGCAAAACCTTATCTATACTGAGCTATAGTTGCATTCAGATGGCCTTGTTTAACCAATTCTAGATCTACAAGAGAATAAGAGAGCTCAATAAGTCAGAAGCAAGAAATTGTATGTTGATAGGATCAACATGGCCATCCTAAGGCAACTATAGAGGTTTATATAAGGTTAAATTGCAAGTATAATTCAACATGTATGATGTATCTAGATATTTTGAAAACAATTTAATTTTATGTGTAGACTGTATGTATCAAATCTACTAAATTAAGTCATTTTTTTATTCACAGATTTAAGTCAATTGATCCAAAGCATCCTTTGCTATATTTGTATTTAACTTTAGTAGGTATGAATTATTTCTCATGGTATAATATTACAATTAGTCTGTTTAGAAATCATTCCCTTGGTGTATGTTTTTATGTTGCAATGAAGTTGTTAACATGCACTTTCTTGAGTGATTGAATCTCCTTTAAATGCCAAGTTGTAACTTCTAAGTAGCATGAGTAGACCCATCTAGGTGTGGGAAGTGTGTCTTGGGGTTTATGTACCTTTTGAGGTTCTTGGTTTTCCTCATTTGATCAATGAAGGGCCCATGTGTGCCTAAGCACTTAGACTAGACTATTTTTGTACAATATAAACAATTATATGTGTTTCAAATTAGACTTGCAAAACCTTATTTATACCAAGCTATAATTGCATTAGGATGGCCTTGTTTAACCAATTCTAGATCTACAAGAGGATAAGCAAGCTCAACAAGTCAGAAGCAAGAAATTGTATGTTGATAGGTTCAACATGGCCATCCTAAGGCAATTAGAGAGGTTTATATAAGGTTAAATTGTAAGTATAATTCAACATGTATGATGTATCTAGATATTTTGTAAACAATTTAATTTTATGTGTAGACTGTATGTATCATCTACTAAATTAAGTCATTTTTTGATTCACAGATTTAAGTCAATTGATCCAAAGCATCCTTTTCTATATTTGTATTTAACTTTATTAGGTATGAATTATTTAAAAAATATAGTTAGTAGGTATGAATTATTTAGATCATGGTATAATATTGCAATTAGTCTATTTAGAAATCATTCCCTTGGTGTATGTTTTTATGTTGCAATGAAGTTGTTAACATGCACTTTCTTGAGTGATTGAATCTCCTTTAAATGCCAAGTTGTAACTTCCAAGTAGCATGAGTAGACCCATCTAGGGGTGGGAAGTGTGTCTTGGGGTTTATGTACCTTTTGAGGTTCTTAGTTTTCCTCATTTGATCAATGAAGGGCCCATGTGTATAATATAAACAATTATATGTGTTTCAAATTATACTTGCAAAACCTTATTTATACTGAGCTAATTTTATGTGTTTCAAATTATATGAATTTCTACATGTGCACATGATACATATAGAGAGATGTCTAATTTTGCACATGTTTTATCCAGTTCCAGAGATCTTTGACTACATCACACATGGCAAATTATGCACCAGTTCCACCTCAGGAACTATTTTCATGAACTAATAATGAGATCGATACATTGAGAGTTTGCATAAATGATGGAATGAACATGAGAATATATAAGGATAGTTGTAAGTCCATAATGGAAAGCTTAGAAAAAATTAGAGATAAAATTTGAGACACAAGTGCTTATTCCCCTGATGCTATAACTGCTATTCTTTCCCACATGCGGGAAGAAGTTTGTGGTGATGTTCCCCTCTCTCATGTTCAGAGTGTGGTGACAAAAGAAACCATTAAATCAAAATGCTTTCCATACTATCAAACTAAGGTAAAGGTCAAGGGATACCAGGTAACGAGATGTGTCGATGATGATATGGCCAGATTGATATATCCTTAATTTCTTGCTATTTATGGTCGTTATCCAAATAACAACCAAATTCCCTTATATTTTGCACAATAGTTGTATGCTGAGGTTCATTTAGGCCTCAAAGTCAACTACTGTGACATTCCACCATATTGTGGTCAGGGTCGTGGCAGGCTTGCTGATAGGGATGCTTATTGTTGAACTGATGGGGTGGCCCCAACGTATAGGGCATTAGTTGGTGACAGGAATCCTGCTATCTCCCCAGCCATAGCCCCCTCAGTAGATCATGTTGTCGTTTCTTCCCAAAGGGAAGCAATTGATAGTGTCAGTGATATTGCAGTTGCCACCACTACGATAGCTACTGATCGTGTGGGTTAGTTTTTGATGGCACAACATCCATGATCTAGAGCTTCATTTACAACATAGTGTACCAACACTCACTGTGATCCTTATTCTATGGCAGACATCCCTACACCTGCATAGTTGGATGGTCTCACAGGGGAGATGGCACGTAGCACATTGCATTGTTTCGCAGAGGATCTCTTGGAGGAATATGCATTCATTGCATCAGAGCTAGGGATCTCCATAGATCAGGTTAGAGATCGTCGGGCTATGTCTATTCATTCACATTTAGGATCTTGCCATTCTGACCACCCTTCTAGGCCTAGCAACACCAGTGCACTTAACGATCCAGGTACAGATCATTCAGTTGCTGCACAGGCTAGTGATCCAGGTTCAGATCATGACCTTGAGAGGATGCATACTTCTACATGATTTATGGATATGTTGATGCACTCTGATTCTATATTGATGCCATCTCAGTTGATTAGTCCCCTTCACTCGTCATTACTATGACATGAGAGGGCTCAGATAAATACATCAGATCATTTGGATGATTTAGTGGAGGAGGACATTGCAGAGGGCTCAGGTACTATGGTACCAGGTGATATGTAGGTATGTATATGTGTAGATCTAGATAAGATATATATGTATGTGTGCATATGAATACATTCAATTCAATTTTTTTTAAAATTATTTAGATTTTAGTTTTAACTAAATGATATATGTTGATAACTGAGAGGGGGGGTGAATCAGTTATCCTAATTATTTCTACTTTCTGAACTTTATTAATAATCAATGTAACATTAATCCAAATGAGCAAACATAATCATGAAATGGAAACACACATGACACAATATTTTTGATGTGGAAACCCTGTTAGGGGAGAAAACCACGGGGTGATTAACCCAAGATTGTATTCTCTGTTAGAAGAATGGAAATACAAAATGACACTTGCCAATTAGGGCTCACTGCCCAAGCACACTGCTCACAATGAGGCACACTGCCTACAAAAGATACACTGTCTACAAAAGAGTATTATACAATACTTGAACTGATTGGTAGCATCCACATATGTTGGAGTTTAGTTCCGGTTAGGCTCAGTACACTGATCTGCTGCACTTCATCTTTCCTTTTCTCTTATGCTACTTTCCTTTCGCATACCGGACCTTCCTTACTGCTTCTGCTCTGCTCTGCTTTTATTCGCACATCAATAACACCCACGACACCCCTCACAACTGAATCCATCGTGTATATATATCCGCACAAGTGATTTCATCACCTTTCTAGTCGGCACCCGGAATAGTCAATCTTTTCACAAACTTTGATCTATCGGCTGAATCCTTGCACACCAGGTAATGCGGATCAATGATATACTTGTGGAAATCATTAATCATGTCAGCTAAACATAATTCATGCCTTCATAACCTTCACCAACATCAGCAACACATCCGGAATAATGTTTGATGTTCTGCCAGTCAGTTCTTGCTCTGTTCACACTGTCACATGAGAGCCCGACACTCAAACATTCATATCTCTTTATCCTTTTCACACCGAAGGCTCAAACCTTGGAATCTATCAGTCAAGATACTCCTCTTGACTTCCCCAAATCCGCACTTCACCATGATACTTCCTCTGAGAGATCCGGACCTGTCTGTCGGACCTCGCCACATGCTCTGTTCTTGTTTACCGGACCATAACATTCTTCACTCTGACTTCCGGTAGAGACATACCATGTCCTGTGGATGTGTGGGATGAACTTTGTTGCCATCAATGACAACATTCATGAATCCATATAGTGTCTCTTGCCAACAATCTCCTCCTTTGGCATTGATGGCAACACTTAGTGAAAAATGACTAAGTGTTTATACTATGCTCCCCCTTGGCTAATGCTCTGTTTTTATATACATTTTCCGGAGCTCCCTCTTAGTTGGATTCTTCATTTTTCACTGCTCTTCACTCCCCCTTTGACATCAATGGCAAAGGGTAGGGTCCGCATTCCAAAATTTTCAAAAATTTTACTTTACTTAGCCGTATAAGTATATACATATGGAATACTTACATATACTGCAGTATGTCTGCAAAAGTTGTTTTCAGTTGAATGAATTTTGTAGCCCAGCTTTGCTTCATTTTGTCCAAAATTGATATATGACCACTCAATAGAAATGCAAACGCATCTACCCTTTTGAGATCTGTTGGATCATTTGTTTGGGCTGTGATTTGAGCTTCTTTTATGGCCTCATGCATGGCCTCTAACTTAGGGACAATTATCCCTGTAAGCTCTCTCAACCTACTAATTCTGTTTTTCTTCTCTTTTTCAAGCTTCTTAATCTCATTCAAGACTACAACTGTTTGACATTCTTGATTTATTATGGAAGCAGTAAGTGGATCAAAATTTTGAGAAAGATTTGTCAGTTTATCCTCCTATTCTTTCATTTTCTTCTCAATCTCCACTGTTGTTTTGGACCATGATAAACAAAATTTGTATATTTCTCCGCCATCTTTAAGAGCATTTTCTAAGCTCTTTATCCCTATACTCATATTTCTCCTATCATTACTTATCAACCCTTGTACCTTTGATAATCTTTTTGCAAGAAATTCCTTCTGGACCTTATCTTCTGCTGACTTCTCTAGTGAATCAAAATGTGTGCTAACACTATTGACTAGAGTTTTGAGATTACCGGACGAGGAGGCTGTGGGATCCTTTTGAAACGATGGCATAATCTTTTCTAGCATTCCGGAAGCAGCTTCTATCACCTTACAGTCTTCCATGTGAGACTTTAGGAGTTTTTCTTTTGCCTTTGCATTAGCGAATGAGGCTATCTTCATTGTCTATACCGGAGAAAGTGAATCAAAATTGAATGGTCCTTGTAGAAGCTCCAGTTCATCAATCTCCATTATTTCTTTGTTCAGGAATTCTTGGACAGTTTTTGCAGTGTCTCTTGCTGGAGACAGATGTTTCTTCTCTTCTACATTCTTAGGGCTATCCCTTGGAGCTTTCTCTCCTTCTACATTCTTACCACTAGCAGTTGTGGTTTTGTCTGTTGGGGTCTTCTCTCCTTCTGCAACCTTGGTACTGTAAACTTCTTTTTCCTTCACTCCTGCTTCTTTCTCCTGTATTCTGTCTTCTCCTTTAGATCTGGAAGCTGTAGGAGAAACCGGAGGAGAAATGTTAGTCTGTTCAGGGCCCACCTCTTCTGTCATTTTCTCAGTAGATTGTTCTGCAACACTAGTGGTCGAGGGGTCAATACCCAAGTCCTCTATAATTGGAATGTTGAATTTCTTAAAAGCATTCTGGAGGATCTCTTCGGTCTCTTTTGCCACTTTATCAGTTTCACCAAGCATTAGCTGATTCATCCTGGCTTTGCTCCGGAAATCATCCTTGCAATCTTTAAATACTATATTCATTGTCTCGGGATCGATTGAAGGAAATAGCTGAATTGCTATCTATTCCTGAATCTCGAGATCTTTTGCTCGAGCATTATTCTTCCTCATTTCAAGCCTTTTCTCTAAGCTTTTGGGTATTAGAGAGATAATTTCAATAAAAGCTTGTTGTAAGTGTTCAAAAACTAAACTGTGGCTTCCTCCAGAATCTGTTTATCTGCTTCATTATAATCATCATAGAATTCTGTTAAGGGTTGCAGGTTTCCATCCACAGTGACTGCTTTTTCTACAACATCTAAGGATAGAGTGGGTTTTTCAACAAATTCCTCTTCCTTCTCTTCTTCTCCTTGAATGGTAGAGTGTTCACCAGATGATTTCTTCTTCTTCTTCAGTTTCTTTATCTCCTCATCTGATTCGGTTTCCTCTTCGTCTCTTTGACTGGCAGAAACCCTTGTGGCTTTTGTCTTTGATCTTTTCTCTCCTTTTCCAGATGCCTGGACTTCCGATTTTGATGTTTTTGAGCTTTTGGCTATGACAGGTGCAGATCTCTTTGATGATCTGGTCCGGGTTGAGGTTTCTATCGGAGAACTTTCCTTGCTTTTCTTTTCTGCCTCTTTCTTCTCTTCCTCAGCCCTTTGCCTCTTTTTCTTGTGGACATCAAGTGCCTCCTCTGAGATGCCAAGGCCTTGGGCAATATTTTCTACTTCTTTTCTCACCTTCCTCTTGATTTCAAGTTCTCTGAGTTCTACATGAATCTTTATACTCAGCTCCTCAAAGGTTCCAAACCTTTTTGCCTTTGGATCCTTTGGCTGACTTAGCATGTGTTGAACATGCAGCTCTACAATTTGTTCATCAACTTCATACTCCATGGGCATGATCCATATAGTTCTTGGTTCCACTGCCTCCATTAGGCACTGATCAGTCTCTACCATAAAACAAATTGTCTTTGTATTTTTCAACAAGAGACTGGGGAATCCTTTCTCTTGCTTGCATCATGTTCTTAAAATTCTTGAAGTATCCCCACAGAGCTGTATTTTGTGCTTTGTTATCACCAAGTCCATGCAAATAATCTCTGATTTGGATAGCCACTGGTCTATCATTCTCCCACACCCAGCCACTAGATCCGGGAAGCTCATTCATAAAGTAGAAGAATAAGCATAATATTAATCCACCATACTTGAATGAATTCTTTTTATCTTTCTTTATTGTCTACAGATTCTCCAAGAGTTGGTTCAAGAGAAGCTGACAAAGATCATAGTCTGCAACCTTTCTTAGCATTTCATAAGCGGTGTAGATGGCAGTTCCAGGTACTAAATTTTCCCTGCTAGAATGATATATTTTATATCCAATGATCATGGAGGCATACTTGACATCCGGATCAGAGATGTCATCTACTGTCACTGCTCTTTTGTCAAACTTGGATCCGGTAGCCTCACTCACAATTTGATTCTTCACAGCTTTAAGAACAGGAATCCCACCGGATGAGTGTAATCCAGTAACTGCCCTTATGGCATCTTTTGTGATTTTGAATGGTCCATTTAACCACATAAAGTTGTCATGTATTCTGCTCAAAATATACCTGACCCATTCATCCTCAGTAAAATAGGGGAAATGTATGTATTGTGCAAAGTGCTTATTCCAGAGGCCCTTGTATTGGGGTTTGAGCTCAAATAAATCATCTAACAGTTGTTTGTGATAGATATCTCTTAGTTTGAATTCCCCAAACTCTTCAACATTTGCGTGTATGTAAACCCTGATATCTTTGGTTGCAAAATGCCATGCGGAACACTGGAAAATGCTCCTAGGGGATCTACCTCCAAGGATTTGTATGGATGTTTCTTAAATGTGGGGTGAGGTCTATCAGAAATCTTTACTATATTTGGAGTATCCATCATCAAAGAATCTTACTGAAAGATATCAAGAACGAAGAATACCTTTTACGCAGTTTAGGGCACACGATGAAATCCAGATTGAACTATATGAAGAATCATCTTGATCTTTGCAGAGCTCCTTTTCTCTCTTCTTCTTGAATGCAGAATGAACAAGTGATTAATGAGAAAACCCTTATATTGCTTCGCAAACCCTATTGTTAGGTTGTAATAAATGCTCGACCTAAGTTATTCCGGTTGGCCTTGTTTGGATGACTTGAAGAACCGGATCAGTCTTGATCTTTAAACATCATGCGGATCTTCCAAATATTAACCAAAGTTTGTTTGGATGTTTCCCTTATGAACCCTTCAATCCACAACTCTTCTTGTGCCAGTTTCGGCACCGGTTGACTGGCTGGGGGAACAAGGTTTTCTTTGTGTCTCCCCCTGAGCCAGAGCTCACTTTTTAATTTCCAGAAGGAATATCAGCACCAGAGTCTGGTGCGGATCTAACCTCTACATTCTCTATACTTTTCTTCACCCAAATCTTGTTCATCTCACTTTTAACTTCATCCGCATTCACTTTTTGTTTACCCTTATCTTGATTCTGATTATGATATACTGGACCTCTTTTGTTCTGATTCTTGCTTCTACAAAATTTTGCACTATGACCTGATCTATTGCAGATTTGGCAAACAACATTTCTTTGCATATTTGACTGATATCCTCTTGATCTGCATTGATTAGCCATATGACCTATTCTATTGCATGCAAAGCATCTACCATTGAATGATTTGTTCATTTGCATATTTCTGCATTCATGAGATTTGTGACCATACCTTTTATAGTCAAAACACTGTCCGGAGAAGGATGAATTAGTCTGATTCATTCTCTTTTTGCACTGATTAGTTTTGTGACCAAAGTGATTGCAGTTGTGGCAGTATCCATTGAAGGATGGATATCTTTGAGCATTAGGTTGTCTTACCAAAGGTCTTCTAGGCCTGTTCCTTGGATTTTGTGATCCAAAATTCTTCTGACTGGATCCGAAGCTTTCTCCTTTCTCATATCCCAAACCACACTTGTCATCTACCTTCTTTTGACTTCCAAGAAGAACTTCAAGTTGAGAAGAACTTATCTTGAATTTCTCTTTATACTCATTTGCTATTTGAAGATCCCTTTTGAGAGAGATAATTTGATCCTCAAGTTTTTCTTCATTATCTTTAGCATCTTCAAGATCAGATTCAAGATGTCTGATAATTCTATCCATCTGGTGGCAATCTTCTGATTTCTCCTTGAGAGATTGTCTTAGATTATCTTCAATTTTTATTTTCTCTTCAACTTCTTGGGTAAACTTCATAACTCTCGATTCCATTTCATGTCTTACCATAATGATTTCTTTTGATAACTTTTCACACAACTTAGTTTTTTCCTTCAGCTCTTCATTTGCATTATTTGTTTCACCTTATCTTGCAAATTGCCAAAGCAGCTCCTTTCTCTTTTTCATAGAGAGACTTAATTTTTCTTTTAGTCCTCTCATGAAATCATTAGCCTGTTTGAGTCTTTCCTTTAATTCATTGACTTCAGAGTTTGACTGTTCAAGATCATCAAGGGCAGTCTTGAGTTGCTCCCTTAAACCATATGCATCCATTTGAATTCCTAGATCTTCCTCAAGCTGTTAGGCTCTATTAGGAGGAACCTTGCTCTGATACCAATTGTTGATAACTGAGAGGGGGGGTGAATTAGTTATCCTAATTATTTCTACTTTCTGAACTTTATTAATAATTAATGTAACATTAATCCAAATGAGCAAACATAATCATGAAATGGAAACACACATGACACAATATTTTTGACGTGGAAACCCTGTTAGGGGAGAAAACCACAGGGTGATTAACCCAAGATTGTATTCTCTGTTAGAAGAATGGAAATACAAAATGGCACTTGCCAATTAGGGCTCATTGCCTGAGCACACTGCTCACAAGGAGGCACACTGCCTACAAAAGACACACTATCTACAAAAGAGTGTTATACAATACTTGAACTGATTGGTAGCATCCACATATGCTGGAGTTCAATTCTGGTTAGGCTCAATACACTGATCTGCTGCACTTCATCTTTCCTTTTCTCTTATGCTGCTTTCCTTTCACATACCAGACCTTCCTTACTGCTTCTGCTCTGCTCTACTTTTATTTGCACATCAATAACACCCACGACACCCCTCACAACTGAATCCATCATGTATATATATTTGCACAAGTGATTTCATCACCTTTCTAGTCGGCACCCAGAATAGTCAATCTTTTCACAAACTTTGATCTGTCGGCTGAATCCTTGCACACTAGGTAATGCGGATCAATGATATACTTGTGGAAATCATTAATCATGTCGGCTAAACATAATTCATGCCTTCATAACCTTCACCAACATCAGCAACACATCCGGAATAATGTTTGATGTTCTACCAGTCAGTTCTTGCTCTATTCACACTGTCACATGAGAACTCGACACTCAAACATTCATATCTCTTTATCCTTTTCACACCGAAGGCTTAAACCTTGGAATCTATCAGTCAAGATACTCCTCTTGACTTCCTCAAAGCCGCACTTCACCATGATACTTCCTCTGAGAGATCCGGACCTGTCTGTCAGACCTCGCCACATGCTCTGTTCTTGTTTACCGGACCATAACATTCTTCACTCTGACTTCCGGTAGAGACATACCATGTCCTGCGGATGTGTGGGATGAACTTTGTTGCCATCAATGACAACATTCATGAATCCATATAGTGTCTCTTGCCAACAATATATATATATATATATATATATATATATATATATATATATATTGTAGATGGAGATACCTCATGTTACTCCTAGCCTAAGGTCAGACCGTGTATGTCGATGTGATTCTGTTGATGATATTGTTGCCAGTGGACATGTGAGTTTTGTATGTACATGTAGAGATATCTATCTATTTATAATAAATTAGAATATATACATTTTTAAATAGTTCTATATATCTAGATAAAATGTATTTAACTATGCATTGTACTTGATTTTATCTCTAGGACTCGGCACATGCATCAGAACAAGATTCTCATTTAGAGGGTCGCTCGATTAGGAGCCGACAAGATGATTAGGTTGCAGCCACCTAGAGAGGTCTCCATTTGATGTTGCTTCTAGCTTGAGATTTCCATTTATTTATGTTTGATACATGTTGACATTTCCACCTGACTTGATTACATACATGTGTTTGATGATTTATGGTAGACATTTGTGTTTAAGTTTATGTTTATGTTTGAGATATGGACATGGACATTTGTGTAACTTATGATTATGTTTGAGATATGGATATTTATATGTTTATGTTTATATTCAAATGGCATGTATGGATGTTTATGTTTATATATTTGACATGTATAGACATTTATGCATTTATGTACATGGACATGATTCTGTTTATATTTTCAAACATGTATTCAAACATTTATGTTTATATATTCTCTTGAATGTATGTATGAACATTTATGTTTATATATTTTCAACATGTTTGGACATTTATGCATCTATACATACATACATGTTTATTCTTCAAATGGACACAAATATGTTATATTTGACATGGACAAATTTACGTTTGAGATATATTAATAATATTTTCATATAAATGCTTCTCGATATTTTCAATGGATCTATTTGATATTTACACGTGCACATATTAATACATGTAATACAAGTTTTGAAATAATAAAATATTAACTTAAAAAATATTATGCTTATCTCAATCACATCATGTAAATTTCAACCTACACATGCTAGATACATAAGTAGCATACGAACACAAAATATATAACAAATGTAAATAAAACTTGGAAGATTTTTTATTAAAAAATAAAATTAGAATTCTAGATAATTTGACTTTAACCACTACTAGAACAAATAAGTATTACACTCAAGTCATGAATAAGACTATAAGCAAAATATCTAATCAAGTAACATTAACCACTTAGCACACCATGAACATAATAAAACTACAAATTGGAATACCATTAAGGATTGGCTAAATGAAACATCCATTTAAACATGACGATGAATTGTAAACTTAAAGAATTCATTTGAATAACCTTAACTCAAACTTGTTAAAATGCATATAAACAACTAGAATCCATTCCATGCCCATTGTCAGTCAATTCCTATAAGAGGCCCTAATTCAAGAACATAGATTATTTAATGATATATTATTTCAATTCAATCAAGGCTATATCCTTATCTACACATCATAGTAGTCCATAAAATTTTAAGGAATTGTTCCTTAGGACAACCTTCATATCTCCTAGAATTGGAATAAGAATTTTAAGATCATTCTTCTCAAGTCAAGATATCATGTTCACTTATGTTGTACAAATTTGATGGTACCTATAGGATTAAAGAATATATCTCCCTTATGTAATGCATAGAAAGAATTAATTTGAAGATCATCCTTCTCAATTCAAGACCTATCTTGTTGACTTATGTTGAACAACTTTAATGGTACCTATAGCTGATTAAAGACTGTATCTTGATTCAGCTATAGCTATAGTGAGTAGGAATGCAATTCTAGGTAATTTAACATATATTATAGTTAAAGTCATGAACTCATGTATATATTCATCCATCTTAGTCAAAACTAGAATAATTTTCTACTCCTAGACAATGTGAAGAGGTATCAGAACCAATGTTGATTTTATAATATATACTGGGGAAGATTGAATCTATACAAGTTCATCTTATTTGAATGTTTAAATGAACTAGATAGAAGAGGCTTGTTAAGTTTGAGACTTGAATTATTATTAAACTCACATACAACTTTCTAAGTATAGTGAACTAAAAAGTTGGGTTTTATAAATTTCTAATGATTTAACATACTCGAATAGGCACCATGGATCTTTACTAGGGTTTCATAACTTCAAGATAAAAAAAAGAGCTTCCCTTAGATTTTATACCTTGTTCTAGTCTATACCTAAGAATATCTAATCTACACCTAGATTTTATATCATTTAGACATATTAAGAAATTTCCTAGTAGATGTAACTTAGACCTAAGGCATATCTAATCTACACCTAGAGATTTCATGTACCTTATTCTAGTCTAGACCTAAGATGTATGTACATCTAAGATAGTTGTCCCTGGATTTCATACCTTATTCTAGTCTAAACCTAAGACATACCTAAGACATATCTAAGACATAAAAGAGTAAAATATCATGAACAAAAAGGTAAATTCATGCCCAAAGAAGATAATTAAGTTTACTACATATAACAAAGTTTAAAAACTTGGACTCCAATCTAGTTGACTCAATACTAAATGAAATCTTATTTTAATTATTTCATTTTATATTCAACAATAGAAATCCATTGGTGGCACTTGCTAAAAATAATTTAAAGATATTTATAAATCCATTTCCAAAAAATCTAATGCTACATTATTTAGTGTCTTGTGATTTTACTTTGGCTAGGAATATTTCAATTGACATGTATCAATTACCTAGATAGGGTTAACCACTAGACCTAGAGTGAACCATACATATAAACATATGGTCAAATCATCTCATGATGAAACATAGATCTAGATAGTGAATTTAGGTCTTCAAAACATTAAAAATTGTAAGTTCTTCATCCATATTTTTTAGGTCACATCAAGTGGTTCAGCTCGCTCTTCAATGATATCTAATATTCTCTGATGATCATCACTATCTAGTCTCCACTTCCAACGTCCATGTGCATGAACTGTATGAAGAGATAGGACGGTAGCAATTACTAGGTGGCTATATTGATATACCTTGTTGTTAGGTTGATAATCAATAAAGTGAATCCCATGGTGAACAATCTTGACTTGTTTGAGATATGTCCCTTGCACTACAACTAAACCTGTGGGAAACAACATTCCACGATAAGACATAACATTTATATAACATTTTCTTGAGGTAAATGTAACCTACATCTGTGAACATGTATAGCATTATCATTGCTCGGTAAGACATAACATAAGTTATAATAGAAATTGAAAGTTTAAATCGCTCTTGAGGTTCTTGACATGTACATATGTAACAAATTCAAAATGATTTAAAAATATTAATTAAATAAAGTTAAACCTGTGGGAAACATTATTCCATCACTTGTTTCTAGATTTATTAGCTTTTGCCTCTCTTCTGTGCAATGCAATAAATAATAACTAACTTCTTCTATATTTTCAGCCTCTGCTATGACTGCAAAAACATCTCCTACACCAAATTTACATGTCCAAAATTTGTAACTTAAAAAATTTAGAGATATAGGTTATATAATTTATATATATATATGTACACACATACCTTTTTTAATCAATCTTGAAATATGGTTATAATCAGTTGAAATCAAAGAAATGTCTTCAAATATTTTATCCTCATCTTCATTGTATGTGTTGGTAACAACTAGTGGCACGTTTTCCCATTCACTGACATATCCACGTTCTTGGTTCTTACAATTCTCAAAATCTCCCAACATGCACTCATAACAAAAACAAGAGTAATCCCTAGTGTGCAATGTCCATGTAGGGCTATCTGTACTCATGACACAATGCAAAGATCTTGTTTTCTCTACCCTCTTGCATCCATGCATTGATCTTCTATCCACACCTACAAATTTATTATATTGTACATTATGAATATAATATATATAAATAATTAAATTCAAACTAAAATAAACAAACTTGTGTGTACACATGTATATCATATACATGAATATATATTTAAAGTATACATTAAATATATTCAAACAATACATACCTGATATCTCCCAAAACACTCTATGTGGAATGTATCTGTTTGTTCTTGAAGATGGGCCAGCCTCATTTGGTGCAAAGTGTAACTTACACCATTCAACAACATCATGTGCATCATTTATACAGTCTCCATCATAATTCATTTGATGCAAGCTTCTGCGCCATCATGTTCACCCTTTCCATGCCCACTCTCAAAGAAACTCCAAACATGTGGTATATTGTCATTTCGATGATATCTACATAGTGCATAAAATGGCCTTGATGATTTGAATTGTGACGTACATCCATCTGACCATACAAAATTCCTTTCAAAATTTACACCATTTTTTTCCAAATATCTAAAAAAATTCTTAAAGCAATGTTGTACAAAATGTGTGTCATGTTCTTTATCATCACTAATGTAAAAGTGATATTCTTTCTTGATGACTCGTGCTTCAAATGTACTTTCAACACCATCCAAATCCAATTGTGCATGTCAATAACACACATGCACCATAATAGTGATTTTCTCTGAAAAGTAATATTGTGATTGAATCTCTTTTTGATGTACAAAAGAGTAATTTTTTGCAAAGTCGACTACTGATAAAACTGTTTCGGGTGGGAAAGCATCTCTTAATGTTTGAAACTATTGTGCTTGCCACTTAGAAAAAAAAGCACGATGTATGTATGGTTGAATCAATTTACAAAAAAATTTCATAAATGTTCCAATAGGTATCTCCTCTTCTACATAATCTAACCTTGTGGATTCTTTCCCATTTTTTGTTTGAAACTTTATGTACTTGTAACTCTTGCAATTTACCAACTTCATTGGGTCGATATCTTCATTTCTCAAAGGCATTTTTGCCAAATTTCCACATGTTTCACAAAGACCTTTTATGTAGTTTATTTGACCATTTCCATTATCATCATCTGATTTATCACATAAGATGGATGCTATGAACTGACTTACCCGTTTAGGAGGTGCTTTTGCAAAACCATATCTATCTTCACAAATCTTTTGAAACACATGATAGTAGAGATCAAATTCAATATGATAATGACAACAAATTTCAAAAACCTTGTTTATCTTCACATAATATGGCCTTAACCTTTCAAACATTGTTTGCCCAATCTTTATATTTGGATTTGAAATACAAAAGTTCACATACATCTCATGTTGTGTTATCTCTAGCTAATGTTTTGTGTGTAGATCATAACTATTGGGCCCAATTCTGTGTTTGATAACATCTCTACTATTTGATGAATGACGAGTATTATCATTCCAAAAGATTGTGATCAAGTTCCTAACAACATCTTGAATCCTGTCAGATTGAGGAGCTCTACACATAATTGCCCAATTACTTTCTAAGGTACTATCATCCAATAATTTTCTCCTTTTCACATATTTTGTTACTGTCTTTCTACTGAAACCAATCTTAGTTGAAATTGAAGACAATTGTCTTTTTTTGGAATTATCTTCACTTAAAATACCTGTCAACATCAGTCTTCTTGAAATGGACTTATCCACAGATCGAGATTGTTTCCCAATGGAAGCCAAACCTTTTTTAACATTTTCAACAATATCTTTTTCTAAGTGTGAACCTTTCCCCTTTTTCAATGACAAATCTACACCCAACAATTGTAATGGCTCATTTAGCTCCTTATTAAGAAGTACAATTGATAACAATTGGGTTTGACCAAGTGTATCAAGATTATTGAAATGAGCAATTATGTCCTTTGCAGTTTTATTCATTGACCTCCTATCAGTACGTTTAGGTTGTCTAGCATACTGTTTCAATTTCTCAATATCCATTCTAAGTAAATGTTCTAAATTTCTATAAGAATTTTTTTCCTTCACCTCTTTAGCTAGATTAATATGCTCATCCATACCAGTCAATGGAAGCGATCCTGACCCCTCTCCAACATCCATTGTTTGCACTTGGGCCTCCTCTGGGCTAACATCTTGAACTATGTGTTCTTCAGCAACGTTTTCTCTAATTTCTGTATCACACATTAATGAAATACATATTAAAGAAAACTTATTTAATTTAGTGAATGAAGTCTTGATATATTTTAAAGTTCACCTCCATATGAGTTCAAATTACCATAAAAATTAATATACACATGTACATCTAGCTTACTCAAGAGATAATTAATCTCTAGTAGCTACTTGTTAAAGAGGTTCAACTATAATTTATTTGGTGACAAAATCTAAGCTACTAAAGAGAAGACCTATCTAGAGAAGTCCTGGTAAAGAGAGAAAGAAGGAGCAAGTTAAAAAGACTTAAGTCAAGAGAGAGATAGAGAGCTTTCAAAATCTACTTGTAAGTTTGTCAAGAGAGAGAGAAAGGACCTTAGAGAAAAAGGATAGAGAGAGAGAGAGAAAGAAAAAGATTTAAAAAGGACTTACTCAAATCAAGGGAGGGAGGGAGAGAGAGAGAGAGAGAGAGAGAGAGAGAGAGAGAGAGAGAGAGAGAGAGAACTTTAAAATGATCTACCCAAGAAAGAGAGGAACTTACGACTAAATAATACAAGTATAATTTACTTCTAGTGTGCAAAAACCTATGAAGGACCCTAATACACATTCAATTGAAAAAAATATAAATTCACTTAGTATATTTATGTTCAAAAAGTTACAAATAATATCCTACTACATGCTAAAAACTCATCAATTAAATAGGAAAAAAAATATGCATACATACCTTGTTTCTTTCTATGGTATCTTGCCAAATTGTTTCACGCATCTCTTGTTCTCTTTCCTTTGAATACTTTCTTTGAGTCTTATTTTGTCTCTTTTTTTGGTCTCCCATTTTCTTCTTCAAATTTTCTTCTCTCAAATCCTCTACCAAAAGTTTTCTTCTCCAAAATCTTGCTTTTTCAATGATAATGCGAATTGATCTTGCAATGATATATGACAAAATAAAAAAATGACCTCATATTTATATGGATATAACATTATTTAAAAACATATTAGCAATTTGGTCGGCATAGGATTCGATCGAACGTGGCCGTTAAAAACTTTTTTAACTAATTGGGTTCGATCGAACCCATTTAAATATAATTTTTTAATTTTTTTATTAGGTGGGTTCGATCAAATGCATATTCAATCGAACCCCAATTCAATTGAATGGGTCAGGGGGGGTTCGTTCGAACACCCATTCGATCGAACCCCCTTATTTTGCCCTTGCCCCTCTCCATCTGCAATTTTATGCAAATTTTTGGGTTTCGAAGCTCTGATTGAGGATCAAAATGGAAGCAACTTGACAAACCCATCTGGAGGATTATAGTACTCGAAACGAGATTTCTATCCAGTATAATTTTAATATATTTTAGTTTTATTATACATTTTTTTTAGTTTAATTAAACATAGGTTTTTCACTGAAAATTGAGCTCTCTGTTCTGCACATTTGGAAAAATAGTATATTACCAAAAAAAATTATGAAAAATATCTGTCCTCTTCATATTCATGTCCTTGATCCAATAGAAAAAAAATTGAATTCCAATACATACAAAAAAAGTTATGCTTTACACAATGCACCTATGTCTAAATTGTAATTGGTTTGATTTCAAAAGTTAATTAGAAGAAAAATATTAAATAAAACATTATGCAACCAAATGCATCCTCTAGATATCATAGTTAAAAATCTAAATTTGAAAAAATTAGAATTTTATCCTTGATAGAAAAAAAGTTATGTTTTACACAGTTCACATCACTCTTTAAAAATGGTGTTTACTGTTAAAAACTAGTTATTGAAGGAGATGGAAAAATAAATGCAATTTGATTCCAATTTTTTTTAAAAAATATATTTAGAATCTATAGACAAAATGTGACAAATCACTTGTTTACATCATCTCCAAATTCCTCATGGTTTAGGAACTATATGTGTCTGAAAGTGAAGATTTTTTCCAAAATGTTCATTTCAATGTCAACTTTGGCCAAAAAGTGTAACCCATTATTGTGGGATCACCCATTAATATATCTTTGTGTATACTGTATGTATGTACATATGTTTGCATGTTACATATACACATATATGTACGCTCACACAATATATTATTTATCAAATACATTTTATATCCTATATGTATATATTTATGTATGTATGTATACACACATATATAATATATGCATATATTATATATAATATACACTAAATACAAATACACATATATATGTATGTATGTGCATACATATATATGTGTGTGTATCTATATTTAATATATAATATATGTATTTGTATGCATGCATGTATGCATGTACATATACACACACATACATAAATACACACAAAAATACACACATACACATACACATACACATACACTTACACATATATGCATTACATTATATATGTGTGTGTGTATACATATATATGCATATTTGTAAAGGAAAATAATTATTTCCCTAAACTTAATCTAGGCTAATGCAATAAGATGCATACAATTTAACGAAACCAATCTAGATTAATTATTTTATTGTTGTGACAATCGTAATGTTGATCACAAAGAATACTGAGAGGGGGGCATGAATTAGTATTCTGTAAAACTTTTCTTTCACCTATTTATTAACCCGTTTACCACATTCAATAACATGAAAGCAAAACAAACATAAGAAGAGCAACCACAAAGTCATAACACATAGACACCAAGATTTTTACGTGAAAATTTCAAAAAGGGAAAAACCACGGTGAGTGTTAGCTCACAATATATTATGATAGCAATACTGAATTACATGAAGGCTCACTACCTTAGGGCTCACTGTCCAAAGAAGCGCTCACTGCAATAGGCTCACTGCCAAGAAAGTAGAAGAGAAGATAGAAGAAGGATTGGCTCACTGCCAAGAGATGACTACTGCAAATGCATCTATAGAATGCTAAAGTGACGTTCCATTAATAGCTCAGTATACAGACTCAAATGTCTTCATAATGTCTTCTCTGCTTTTTCTGCTCTGCTTCACATATATTCTGCTCTTCTGCCCTTGCTATCCTTTTCTGATCATAAAACTGCCTTAGATCGTACACACATTGAATTCACACTATATTCACACTCATCCATCACTCCAAAGCTGAAAACTATCGAGTATATATATTCGCATCAAGAATTTCCTCAAACTGGGTCGGCATGCAAAAGATAAAGCTTGTATATTCAAGTTATACCTTGTCGGCCTGTTATTGTGCCCAAACAACAATGCGGACCCAATCAATCATGCAATACTCTTCATATGAATCTAGACCTATTATAGAACCACTTAGATTAATGATTCCAATCATATATCTTCACCACATATCGATCTAACATGACTATCAGCTTAACCCTTAAGTGCACAGCCAACTAGCTTGACTGTCATACCATAACTTTCAATGCGAACCATATGAGACTTTGAAATTCATAACCAACATTTATTATGGACCTCTTATCATACCTTCAGAATTGCAGGACATGATAATCTTTCATAGAAAAATGCGGATCTCAGAACTATTGTTCTGTCATAGAGAAATATTGTCAACCTGAAAGCCAATACTGGAGGACTTGTAAAATGTGAACCGATGAACTTCAAGCTCTACAAATCTGGATTTAGATGCTCATGACATGTATCTTCAATGCCTCAAAACTGCAAATCAAAATATTCATCAGTGGAGGAATGCAGACCAAATTACTCAGGTACTCTACACTATTTTTTACTTCACTCAGTTCATTCGGACTTAAACATTTCACTATATGACTTCTAGAGGAAATCAAGACTTGAACACTAAATTATGACTTCACCAGATAGTTGTGAGTAACATACCAGAACTATATAACATGTCATATTGTTTCCATCAATGACAACATCATATCAACAATGTCTCTTAATTATGTTGCCAACAATCTCCCCCTTTGACATTGATGGCAACACTTAGTGAAAAATTCTTGTGTTGCTCCCCTTTGCTCTGTACACTCTATTTTTCTTCTTTTCTTGATATGTTTTGGCCACTTTTCACTGGTTTTCTTCTCCCCCTTTGACATCAATGGCAAAGGTGTATGTACAAGTAGCAAAATTGTGTCAAAACTTCAAAACTATCATACTCTACTGCATATGTACAAGTACAATCTTCCATCTTAGTTAGTAGTAGGAGGTAGAATATCATTATAGATGGTCTTTATCAAAGATGACTCTCCATCCCATCTATTCTTTGTACTATCCAAAATTTGAATGTGACCATTTATCAAAAAGACTAATTTTTTTGCCTTATGCACATCTGGGGGTGTATGAATTATTGTTTTTACCTTCAAAGCTTCTTCTGCAAGATTAGTCATTGAATCTATTTTAGGACTTATTAGCCCTCTTAACTGGCACAATCTATTTTTAACTTCTTGCCTCTTTTTCATCAGATTGCTTAAGTCGTTGTGGATGTTTACAAGTATCTCTTTACTATTTATTGATTCAACTGTCGGATCATATGGCTTAGAAATATTCACTAGTTGAAGTTCCATAGCTTTGACCTTTTCTTCTATTTCCTTAGTAGTCTTAGGGCATGATAAGCAAAATTTATATATATCACATGCCTCCTTGATAGCACTTTCTATATTCTTAATACTATTATCTAGCAAAATTTTGTTATTGTCTAACTTGTTCTTCAATTTAGTCAACTTTTTGTCATCAAATTCTTTTATAAATTTAACATCTGCAAACTTCTCAAAAGATTCAAAATTAGTACTTAAAGAATTTATTAGACCTTTGAGCTGATCAGTTGGAAGCAATGGTGTGTCCTTTTGGAATGAAGGCATCAACTTCTCCAGGATACCGGATGCCTCACTAATGAGTTCATTGTCTTGTATATGTGACTTTAGCATCTCTTCCTGTGCCTTTGCTTGAACAATTGATACCAATTTAAATTTCTGCATAGGAGACATTGAGGCCAAATTTATTGGTCCTTGTAGAAGCTCAGACTCATCCAAAACTTGCTATTTCTCCAAATATTCTTTGACATAATCTACTGGATCCTGCAAGACAACAGTGTCTCTTGCCATATTAGAAACTTCTTCTTCTTTGTTCTGCTCAAGAGGTTCCAGGTCTATATTCTCTTGTTGATCAATGTTTTTCTCTGGTGAATGGCCTTTCTCAGCTTGTTCTTGTTCTTGATCATCAACTTTGTTCAGCTCATCACTCTTCTCCTTGTTTGCTTGATCATTTGTTTGTTGATCTGGAGGAAAACTTATCTTAGTTTGGTCCTTGTTAGCTATGTCTATGCCATCAGTAGCAGGGGATTGATTTTCTTTCTCCTTTATCTCTTCATTATTTTTGTCTAACTCTTGGTCCATGCTAACATCCAGAGCAGATGTGTTATCTCCAACACTTGTTTCTTCATTATCATATATGGTTGAAAGATGAAATTCCTTCAATACTCTCAAAGTGATTTCCTCATTCTCCTTAACTACCTTCTCAATGTCATCTGCCATGAGAGTGTTCATCCTTCTCTTTGTTCTAAATTCTTTAGTAAGCACTTTGGAGACTTTTGCCTTTTATTCTTGAGTGATTTCATGACATAGCTTTATTAGTGTATATTCTCTAAGTTCAATGTCCTTTGCCATAGCAACTTCTTTCCTTGTAGACATTATACTACCCAAGCTATCTAGGAGATCAGTAATTATCTCAATGAAGGCTTTGTTTTATATGTCCAAGTATTTGATGACATCAGTTTCAATGATGTTTTTATCTGCATTATCGTAGTCATCATACAATTGAGCTATAGGTTTCAAATTGCCATCAACTGTTATGGCCTTTAGGACATCTTCAAGATTTATAGTGGCCTCTGTCTCTTTAGACTCTAGTTTCTTTTCCTTTTTCCTTCTTTTGCTATTAGAGGGTGTGTCTGGCTTGCTACCAGAGGTTTCAGTTGACTTAACTTTCATTTTCTTAACCTCCTCATCTGATTTTGTTTTCTCCTCATCAACTCCTATGCTCACATGCATTCTTTTAGCTTTTGTCTTCTTTCTCTTATGACTTTTTGTAGGGGCTTCCACACTTGCAGAGGGTGTAGGACCGAAGTATACAGATGCAGTTTCTATAGAGGTGGATCCTCGAGTTCTTCTTTTAGTCACTGTTTGGTTCTCTGATTTCCTCTTAGGCTCTTCCAAAGACTTAACTAGTTCACTTTCCTTCTTTTCTTTTGTTGCCCTATCTGCTTGAGCTTTTGCTCTTGCTTCTGAGATTTGGTCTTTTGTAAATCCCTAACTTTGTGCATATTCTTCAGCTATTTTTCTTGCCTTCTTCTGGATTTCTGGCATTCTCTGTTCAACATGGACTTTTGTTGACAACTCCTCATAGGTCCCAAATATTTCGTCTTTGGGGTCCTTGGATTTACTAAACATGTGTTGTGCATAATTATCCAGTATTTTTCCATCTACTTCATACCCCATTGGCATAATTCAGACTATTCTAGGCTCAACGACCTCCATCATGCATTAGTCTTTTGTTACAATGAAGCATATGTCATTCTTGTATTTTTCAACAATTCCCTTGGGAATCCTTTCCCTAGATTGCATAATTCTTTGACAATTCTTGAAATAGCCCCATAGGGCTGTATTTTGTTCATCATAGTTTCCTATGTTGCTTAGATGATCTCTAATTTTCACTGCAACAGGTTGACTATTTAACCAAAACAAGTTCTTCATACTTGGTAATTCTTGCATGAAGTAGAAAAATAAGCAGATGATCAACTTACCAAAAATGAAGGGGTATTTTTTCTCCTTTGTCTTCTTCAGGTTTTCCATTAATTGCTATCATAGCAATTCACAGAGTTCATAGTCTGCATTCTCCTTAATCATCTGATAAGCAGTGTATATAGAAATACATGAGACAGAGTTCTCCCGGTTGGTGAAATAGATCTTATATCCAATTACCATTGATGCAAACCTCACTGCATGATCTATAATATCATTAACTGTTAGTGCCCTCTTGTCAAATTGGGCTACGATTGCTTCTGTCACAGTGTTATTTTTCATAGTTTTTAACAAGGGCATGCTACCGATAGAATTTAGTCCTGTCACAACCCTAATTGCATCCTTGGTGATCTTAAAGGGATTTTTGAGCCACATGAATTCATCATGAATCCTACTCAACACGTACCAGACCCATTCATCTTCTGCAAATGTAGGGAAATCTCTGTACGAATGAATTTCTTCTCTTCCAAAGCCTTATACTCTTCCTTCAACTCAAATTTGTCACCACTTAGATGCTTTAGATATAAGTCTGAGAACCTATTGTTGTCTCTCAAAATTGCACCCTTGCTAAGTTGCAGAACTTGGCATTCTGGAGAAACATGAGATCTTTCTAGGCCTGTGGTTCACCTATGATGGAAAGAACCTTCGGAGAAGGCTGACTTCCTATCGATACTTTACCTATAATTGCTTGTACTAATGCCTTTGCAGAGAAAAGAGTACGAAGGATTGCATGAAAATAAAACCTACTATCTAAGGTGATACACCAAAAGATTGTCTGAGACTACACAAAACTGACACACTATAGAACTAGTAATATCAAGGTTCTCATACACAACCCAATAAATCATAATCTTTGCATCATCAATTTGTAAGGAGGCTAAATAACCACGGTCCTTTAAAGGAGAAAGATGTTTTCTCACCACTTAAGACTGATTGTTATTACTAGCACATCTCACAACCTACAAAAATATATGTATTCCTACATGAAATACAGCTCCAAGGATAAAGAACATCACAAAGATCTATACTAACACTAAGGACACACAATATCATAAGAAATAGGAAGGTATAAACGGCTTATTATTGCTAAAAAGGTGTTACAATGCTGTGTTACTCTCAAAATGAGTTACAAAACTGTTCACTTCTACAAAAGAACTCAGAAAATTACAATATGGCACAAGTGAAAAGCCAGAACTTCTGAATAATGAACAAGAGAGAAGACTATATACTTCTCCAAGCAGCTGTAAAAGATAAGGACTAGAAACTTCCTTGGTCGTGCATATCATAAAAGCCCTCAAAATATCTGTCCAAAACCTTCCAAAGTGAGTTCCCAATGAGGAAAAAGTCAAGGCATGTCATCACCCATCATAAAAGCTCCAGAAAATGCCCTTAAATGCTCTTTAAGGCCATAAAAATCAAATCAAATCATCTCAATAACTCCTCTACCTGTATGTCAACCTCTCCTGCAACATCATAAATGTTTGGCACTTGCATAATAAATGCTCAACCACATCTCTTTGACCATATCTAAAAGCATCCTCAATTTGCCCTTATACAATAAATGTCACAATTACATTTATTTATGCATTTAATTAACATTAACTAAGTGGTTTATAGTCACACCACTTTAGCTTAATGTTTTATATTTCAAATTTATTTCAAAACTATGCAGAAAATAAAGCACTTGGACATGATATTCAATCTCTTGATTTTGCATGGTTTGGAGATGAATAAAACATTGTGAAAAAAAGATAAAGTAATCAATGAGACTTACTTTGTTATGTGTTGTGGATTTTCCTATGATCGCTTTTTACATTTTTATGACAAGTAATAAAGTAATTATAATTCATTACTTTACTATTTGTTTACAATGTTTTATCTATTTCTAGATTATGCAAAAAGAAAAAGAGCCCTTATATCTCCCATGCACAAACCAAACCCTCCTTACCACACACCTCATGCACTCATTATATTTTAAGCATCCATGCCTATTCTAATACATTATAAAGAACCCTTATGACTCCCTATGTATTACAATATTCCTCATGCATCATTATTCCCTTTTGACTTCGAATATTTTCAACCTTAGGAAAAAATCAAGTAAACAATGATGGCCCTACGGGCTCACTTGTATCATTAGGTTGACACACCTAAAAGTGTTGACCCTGGGCGTATGACAATGATTTTTTCTAAAAACATAACAAAAGGAAAAAATTTGGGCTAGTTCGTTTGGCCAAAAGGCAGAAAAGAAACCTAAAATCTCATTTGCATTTACTCCTTGTTCGCTGCTATTGCTCGACCACCACCAGACCTGTAGGTTTTTGGATGGAAACACCCTGCTTCTCTACGATTCTTTGAGGGATTTGATGGCTCATTCCTAAAAATGAAAGGTAAAAACTTCCATTGCTCTTTGTTCGACCTGTTTGCTTTCATTTTGGAGATAAAACTTGGCTTTTGAAGCCACGACTAGATATATTTCTAATGCATTCCTTGTTTTCTGGGTCGACACACCATATGCATTTGTCTTTGACTGTGTTTGAGGCCGGTTCGAGCTTCTACCTTTGATTTCGATGCATGATACAAAGCAAGAAAAGAAGGTAAGTCTTTATGTGTCGATATGCTTCTATTTCCTAATTTTTACTGTGTATTTTGCTGCCAGAGGCCACAATTTGATGGCATTTCTGAGTATTTTGTGTTTGCATGAGTTCAAAAAAACTTCATTTCCTTAAACATCTGTAGCTTTTCTTCATTTTTTGAAACCCCAGAGGCTCGATCTGGCACTAGAGGCCACGACCATACATACAAACAAGCATTCTTGAGTATTTGTTTTTGTCTGAGCTCAAAACTTTTGTTTTCCCTTTGTATCTGCATTTTTACTCAAAACGAGATCGACCCATGACAAAAAACTTGTGAAAGAAAATGTTCCTGTGCATAGACTGTGGTTATGAATTTGTATGGAGAAAATACATCTCTTTTCTATTGTTGTTGCAGCCATTAAAACTATCTATGCAAAATATAACAAGGGTTTGCAAGAAACATAAAACTCTGGTAGCAGATTTCAAGCATACGAACTGGGTTTTTATCATTTTCACTATGCAGAAAATAATGGTATCTCTCTGTTCTTTCTGAGAATGCAAAAACACATAAGGAAACTGTTCATCTTTTACCTGTAGCTACTTTTATTCTGCAATATGAACTTGATTTCTCCATTTTATGATATCTCTGCCTTTCTTTGTTTAGATACCATATGATGGGATTAATCATGAGACAAGGATGATGAGGTTCATCTTCTTTGCATTTTGTAATGATATCATACATGTTGTTCCCTCTTTTGCTTTTTTGTATATGACAAAATCCATATGAATTCCCTTCTATATCCCCTGTAGAAGAACATAAATGTCTGTTGTTTTGAACTTATACAACCATACCTGGCATTTGGCATTGATCTCTGAGTATGCATTTCTGCTCATAGCTGTAACTACACTATTCATCAGTTGGATTATTCATGTGTACACATGATACAAACTTTTACAATTGCTGTTACACATAAGGCTGGAGCAATATGTATCATGGGGTTGATGTTGCTCATGACTAAATTCACTGCTATCTAATGCATACTCCATTTGATTATCATTTAGCATTGATAGCTGCACTTTTGGTCTTTTGACTACACTTGTAGGTGATCATACTGTGTCTCTATGACTACTCCATTTGCTTTTAACTCCTTTCTGGCATGGATGTGGGGATCTTCATATGTCTAAATAGAAATCTTACATTTCATTCATGATAAAAGATGAAAAGTACCTATCCTTAAATGCTATGGCTGCACTTCATACTTGTACTTACATAGGACTATCTATCTCTAGAATGATTGCCCCTTGTCCTTTATGATTGTTCAATGAATTCAAAAGCAGCTCTAAATCATGTTCATAATAAGAAGGTAGCAAAAAACCTGTTCTATTTGTTGTTCCACTGTGATAATGTCATTCATGTATTCTCTGGATTCTGGCTTATGAAAGATATAAAATGAATTAAGTGTATACATGTTATTCCTTTTGATTCCTCTATAGCTTTTATGACATGACTGCCTCCATGTTGATCTTTTGACAGTTAATCATATGAACATACATCATGTATAAATAAAAGCATATACACCTTGATGCAACTGTTGCATCCTCTTTTCTTGCTGATCAAAATAACACCTTTCATAGTCTGTTTGTATTTCAATGACACATTTCAAATGTTGGATAAGCTACCTCCTGTAGCTGTAGCATAACATTGATATGGTCGTTTTCATGTTGATGACTGTCCTTTACCAGATAGAACATTTCTGATACACATTTGTTTTCTCCTGAATATGATGAATTGAATGCATTTGTTATACCTTCTGATACATAATTGCAAACTTTTACATGTTGACATTGTACTCTGTCTGTCCTAGAATGATGTGTTAGACCAAAACTGCCATGTTGGCACATGATAATGTACTTTTCATCAGTACAAAGGTGTTGTCATGTACTCAAACACTTTCAATTGATGAATTGCAAAATGATCTTTAATTGGATATATTTCTTCATCTGAAAGGCTATCACAACATCCAACTTTTGTCTCTAAACTTCCTGATTGCATGAAAATGAGAAAACATCTGCATTATATTTGAAGTTCACTCACTCAGATAATTGAGCAACATGTTTACTGATGTGTGGTTGTCACTCCATCCTCTCTTGGACTGTCAATCATAGATGAGCATTCGCTGCTCCACGGTACAAATGTCCTTTTGACTGTTGTAGCTGTCACCTTGCCTGACATTGTAGTTCCATTGTTGTTCCATGACAAAGACTCGAATGAAACACTTGCAAATTGTACCTAATATGTCATTGCATTCATGGAATATGAATGTTTGCAATATATAGAAGGTATTGAGATAGATATGATCTTTGCTGTCCCTTGATGTGAATTGTCTCTTTTTAGACAGTGTTGTGAGTAGCATTTCCTTGATAAAAAGTATTGCAACATCTCTTTATTTAGTTGGAATCACCTCATTTGTTGTTTCACCTGTGTATCTCTACTTGATTCATCAAAGAAGACAAGAAAAAGCTATTCTTCCTGACTGTGTCTCTTATGGCTGAACTTGTATGATATAGGACTGTTCACTTTGACAGTATGATCAATAATGTGATACTTCATAACAACAAAAGGAAAATACTTGCTTCATTGTGCACTGTTGTCCTATTTTCCTTTATGACTATGTATGATCATGTTGACTACACTTGTATATGTTGTTCTACTATGACTAAAACCTCTATTTCTTTGATGGCATCATGGGCTCTTAATGACAGTAACACATGGCATTTGACTTGGCTATCCCACATGGCATTTGTTCCAACTTGACTGTACCTTCTCTCTTGTACTCGATACATCTGATTTAGTAGCAACATGCATGTCCTGTAAACATCATGATGCTTGGTCTATCAAATATCTCTGCATTGATGTCATTACTTTGAGCATGCTGGGCTCAACCCTTATGGGAGCCCATTTTCTCCACATGCCATTAATAAAAGATGAATCAACAAACTAATTTCTCATATACCTACATAGGAAGCAAACATGTTAGCATATGAAACATATCTTTGATTCATGATGTGGGGTTACTTGTATGGATCTATCTCTTTCTGATATAGCACTTATGTTTGCTCATTCTGACCTCTCTTATGCTGATATCTGATTACTGATATTGCTGCTACATAAAAGTGAATGGTACTTTTGAAGTTCTGATTGTGTATGAAAAGACTTGGTACCCTGAGCATTAACAAAATCTATTTTCTGGGTATATTGGAGCTCAAATGGATGGAGGAACATAGCAACCAACTCAACCACAGGATTCATCATTCACAGGCAATGATGGGTCCCTCTTCTTTTCCTATGTATTTCTTTTCTTTCAAAAGTAAAATTTACTTTTATGTTGCCTATTTCAGTTACTCCCACGGCTTATGTGGGACACTTTTATACATTCTTTTGAATACAGTCAGCTATCTCATTCTATGCAATGACTTATGTATATTTCATTTTCTAAATCAAATACATAGCATAAAACAACTGATCTTTCTTTGGAACATATGTATAAAACATAATGTATAATTTGACAGTCTCTAAATACCTCTTTTACTTGCACTGAAACATAATGAATAATCAACAACTGAAACATGAACTCCATCAATTCTCTTCATTCTTTGAATGCATGTTTTCTTGTCTGTAGGTGATTTCACTTACTAGGATGATGTAACAGCTCAGCTTGAGTTGTTACATGATTTTGATAAGTGATTTTGCACTTGTCTTCTGTCAAGACATCAGACATTGACTGGATGATCTTGCATAAGCAAAAAAATTTGTACTCCCTCTAAACAACTGAGTTTAGGCCTTGCTAAATTAGGTGTGAACATAATTTAGTAACACCTACTATCTCCATCCTCCTCTAGGGAAACATGAATGTAAGCCCTAACATCCTCCGCATGCATTACTCCGTATGGTATATTAAAAAATGCACCCATTTGATCGACTTCTGTTGATTTGAAGGGATGTTTCTTGAATTTTGGCTGAGCTCACTTAGTGATATCAACAACTTGTGGAGTTACCATTTTTGTAATGATTCAAACAAATTTACAGTAGGTTTTTAAACTGAAAAATACCTCTTTATGCTGAACTAGGGTTTACGTTACTTGAATCACTCTGAATGGCTTTGAATCTCTAGAAATCGTTGATATCACTTAGAATTCTTCTTCAATTTCTCTTAGATAGTTGATAGCTTGAATGCAAAGTGAATTGTTTATCGAATGAGCTCCTTTTTAACCCTTATTAAGATAACCTAGTTGTCATAAATGCTTGTTCCCCAAAAGCTATCAAAACTCTTCACTATAGAATACAATTGATTAGGATTGCTTCGCAATGCTCTGCATTTGAACCTTTTCTACCATAATTTCTTTCAAAAGATCTATCATATAAAACTTTTCATCATGTCTTCATGCCGGATCCCAACACTGACTATCTAGCTAGGGTATTAGGATTTTTAATAGAGCTCCCCCTGAGCCAGAGCTCCCCATTTACTTCTCGAAGGAAGTAACTGCACTAGAAGTTGGTGTGGATCCATCCCTGACCTCATTAACATCCTTCTTAATCCAGACCTTGCTCATTTCCTTCTTGATTTCCACTGGATCAACCTTGTTCTTACCTTTATCTTCTCTCTACTCTATTTTCCTCTTCTCTGTAGGATAGTCTCTTTTGTCATTCTTGTTTCTGTAGAATGTTGCAATATGTCCAAACTTATTGCAATTGTAGCATACCGCATTCCTCTGTCCCTAATTCCTTCTATTTATTGGATTCATTCTTGATCTGCATTGGTTAGCCGTATGTCCAAATCTATTGCATGCAAAGCACTTTCCATTGAAAGATTGAGTATTCCTTGCATTGTTAAAACCATTTCTTACCAGACTTCTACATTCATTTGATCTATGACCAATTTTCTTGCAATTGAAACATTGACCAGAGAATGATGGAACATTCTGATTCATTCTACTCCTACACTAAGTAGCCTTATGACCAAACTTATTACAATTAAAACAAAATCTATTGAAATATAGGTACCTTTGAGCATTTGGCTGCCTAACCGGAGGTCTTCTAGGTCTTCTTCTATGATTCTGGAACTGGTTGCTTTTATTTTTCCTCATCTCAATGTTTGCTTGACCTACTTTAGAACTTTCTCCTTATTCAAATCCCAAGCCTTCCTTGTCATCTAAAATTTTTTGACTTTCAATCAACTCTTCAAGCTTTGCAGAGCTTATTTTAAATTTTTCTTTATAGCTATTGGCTGCTTCCAGATCATATTTCAAAAGTAACACATCTTTTCCCAATTTTTCACATTCCTCAGTCTTATTCTTCACAACCTGATTCATATACTCCTCAACTTTTATTTTTTCTTCAACAAACCTTGATAGACTGTCTATGTATTCATGTGCTTCTTTTAGTTGCTCACTTAGTTCTTTTCTTCTTTCTTGGGACTTCTTGACTTGGTCCTTTAGTTTTAGAATCCATTCATCAGCTTCTTTGATATTTTCCACCAAATCTTTGATATCTGCCTCAGACTTGTCAAGATCTTCAAGATTAGCTTGTAGTTGTTCATTGTTAACATATATACAATCACCAATTTTAATGGTACCTAGATGACATGCTTTTGGAGAAGTGAGATATCATTTTGCTACCATGTGTACACCTTCCCAGATCTTCCTCAAGTTGTTAACCTCCTTCCAAGGAACCTTGATCTGATACCAATTGTTGATCACAAAGAATACTGAGAGGGGGGGTGAATCAATATTCTGTTAAACTTTTCTTTCACATATTTATTAACCCATTTACCACATTCAATAACATGAAAGAAAAACAAACATAAGAAGAGCAGCCACAAAGTCATAACACATAAACACTAGGATTATTACCTGGAAAACCTAAAAAGAGAAAAACCACGGTGAGTGTTAGCTCACAATATATTATGATAGAAATACTAAATTACATGAAGGCTCACTGCCCAAGGACTCACTATCCAAAGAAGTGCTCACTGCAATAAGGTCACTGCCAAGAAAGTAGAAGAAAAGATAGAAGAAGGATTGGCTCACTACCAAGAGATGACTGCTGCAAATGCATCTATAGAATGCTGAAGTGCTGTTCCATTAATAGCTCAGTATACAGACTCAAATGTCTTCATAATTTCTGCCCTACTTTTTCTACTCTGCTTCACATATATTCTGTTCTTCTGCCCTTGCTATCCTTTTCTGATCATAAAATTGCCTTAGATCAGATACACATTGAATTCACACTATATTCGTACTCATCCATCACTCCAAACCTGAAAACTATCAAGTATATATATTTGCATCAAGAATTTCCTCAAACTAGGTCAACATGCAAAAGATAAAGCTTGTATATTCAAGTTATACCTTGTCAGCCTGTTATTGTGTCCAAACAACAATGCGGACCCAATCAATCATGCAATACTCTTCATATGAGTCTAGAGCTATTATAGAACCACTTAGATTAATGATTCCAATCATATATCTTCACTGCATATCGATCTAACATGACTGTTGGCTTAACCCTTAAGTGCACATCCAACTAGCTTGACTGTCATACCATAAATTTCGATGTGAACCATATGAGACTTTGAAATTCATAACCAACATTCATTATGGACCTCTTATCATACCTTCAAAACCACAGGACATGATAATCTTTCATAGAAAAATGCGGATCTCAGAACTGTTGTTCTGTCACAGATAAATACTATCAAATTGAAAGTCGATACTGGAGGACTTGTAAAATGTGAACTGATGAACTTCAAGCTCTACAAATTTGGATTTAGATGCTCATGACATGTATCTTCAATGCCTCAAAACCACAAATCCAAATATTCATAAGCGGAGGAATGCATACCAAATTACTCAGGTACTCTGCACTATTTATGACTCAACTCTGTTCATCTGGACTTAAACATTTGACCATATGACTTTCAGAGGAAATCATGACTTGAACACTAAATCATGACTTCACCAGATAATTGTGAGTAACATACCAGAACCACATAACATGTCAGGTTGTTGCCATCAATGACAACATCATATTAGCAATGTCTCTTGACTATGTTGCCAACAGGTAATCGAATAATGAATGTTGAGATATGAAATTAAATGCAAGGGATTAGGGTACTTAGTTGTTGAAGATACTTTTGATGTAGATGTTGAAATATGTTATTTTGACAAAGAAATAGATAATTTGGATTTTCCTTATATCTTGGATTTTGTGTAGAACTGTGTTCTTTTTGGGTTGAATCTATGGCTCTACATCACTTATGTAGGCATGAATATGTTTTATGGTCCATGGATTTGATTTATTTTTTATACATCATTGATCTTTGAATTGCCTAATTCATCACTCTTTTGTAATTGTCGATGAAAGACAATGTTTAGAAACTACTAGGGGTGATTGGTAGATTACAAGGGCCATGTTCTCCTAGGTCAACCCCCTTAACATGATTAGCTTTTACAGTTGTGAAAATAATCAAGGATAACAATGTTCAGACTTGCAGATGCTCTAGAATGATACAATGTAAAATAAAATTCTTTTTAGGTGCTCCAATTGAAGTGTTCCTAGCATGATCTTCCTTAAATGCAGGTGACTTTCAATTATATTTGGATATGAGAGGATGATGGATGAATGAACATTGAATACCTTAAAATACAACTACATATCAATAAATCATGCCAAACATGTACTAATTCATCTCATGGTGGGAAATAAATGGGCGGGAGTTGGCCAAAATTTTCAATTTTCAATTTAAAATTTGGGGGGTCAAACACATAGACACAAGATTGATCCTGTGCCCATGAGATTGACCCAAGACATGGAAACAATTATATATAGGAAGGGAATAATTTCTATAACATGGGGCACAATAGTAGGCATAATAAATATAAGATATGTGGTAAAATGTGTAGATATGGGTAAGACAGATTCGAGTGTGGGAAAATACATATAAACTGGGATGAGTATTGACATGGAAGAATGGACCCAAATTTGCACATGAGTGCGCCATTTGCTAATATGTAATTGCATTAAGTCATTCCATCAAAATGGACCTAAAACTAAATGGGAATTAGCATGGGTATGCAAATTTTACCATTACATTATGCGCCCCTTTGAGGTGCATGTGAAACCTAGAATGATCATGTGTCTCAAAGTATGTAAAATAAATATTTAGACATAAAACGATGTGAGGTCCATACAATGTAGACACCCAAAAATGACCATGTCTTCGAATCACTTGCATTTTCATCAAATCTATCTAATCACCTACATTTCAACATTAATTGAATAATCTAATTATTTAATTAATTTCATCAAAAGTCATCAAATTCTTCCAAATCTCCTAGAATCAACATTAATTAAATAAATCCTCTTTATTTAATTAATTTTATCAAAATCAACTTTATTCTGCCAAAATTAAATAATTTTAATTATTTAATTAAATCATTATCGTCTTCCAATTTTCAAATCCGCATCAATTGAATAAATTAATTATTTAATTAATTTATCTTCAAAATCCTCTTATCTACAATTAAATAATTTTTATTATTTAATTAAATCAAATTGTTCTTCCAAATTTAAATAAATCATGCAAATTTATTTAAATTATCTCAATCTCTAAAAATAAAATATAATCAAATATTTTATTTATTCCTTCTATCATGCACAAACAATTAAATAAATTTATTTATTTAATTTACTTTTGTATCTTCCAATTCCTCTAAAAATAAATCTTATTCATCATGCACACAAAATTAAATAATTTATTATTTAATTTATCTCAAATCATGCAAAAAGTAAATTACAAGTTGAGTCAATTGACTTAATCAATCTTATTTTTATCAACAACTCTTAAATTAGAAAAAAAAGCATTCTAATTTATGAAATAAAATCATATCTTTATCAAAAAGCAATTAACTCAAACAAAAATAGATTTATCTCATCCGTTGATTCCATTGAATTTTCTGGACCATTGATCTATCTTCATTGAAACCTATATAAACCCCCCTCATCTCCATAACAAATACTCTTCAATCATTTATTCGCAGACATTCTTGCAGTGCTTGGAGCATTCATCACATCATTGAACACAATTCTACCTTTTGAGCACAAACACAACCTACATCCGCTTGTTGCAAACATGGTTTCGCAATTTATGAAGCAATCCACATTCGACCAAGAGATCCAAACAATCCAAGTGATAGCTTCTTTGTTCGTAATTTGATTTATTCATTGATTTGGTTATTGCTTAGATAGATCTTTTGATGTTATGGGTAATTGAGTTGTTATTATCATTACTTTGTGATCTTTTCATTCAATCGCTCTTTTTTTTAAGAAATTGATTTTTTTGAAGTACAGTATGGAACAACGCACATCGACATAGGAAAGCGCCTTTGGTAGTACAGTGCAGCACCCCTGGTATAACAGTACAGCGCCTTCGGGTGATACTATAGTGCCTTTGGTAGCACAGTACCATGCTTTTGGTATCACAATGCAGCACACTTGGCATCACAGTAAAGCACTTCTGGTCTATTAGGGTTTTTGATATTGTTTTATGATTTGCAGGGTTTTTAAACTCATCATATCTATCATTCATTGACTGACAAACTAATTTATTTGTCTTTCAATTATCATTTATACTGCCTAAGCTAACGTATTTAGGAGTATTATCATTTTTTAAGTTAACCTTTCTTTTCCTGGCATCTTGTGAGTTGTTCTTGATTCCAGGTTACAGATCTTATCATCTATTAACATCCCAGATCATCCATTCAACCATGAAATCATCTTTTGACCTAGCTTTTTTGACGAAATATGACTTTTTTTTAGATCTGAGGTAGCAAAGCACTTTTGGTAGTATAGTAACTCGCTTTTGGCAGCATAGTACCACGCTTCTGGTAGCACAGTGGATCACTTTTGGTTCTGTAGTAACTCACCTACGGTAACACAGTTCAGTGCTTTCAGCAATACAATAAGTCACCTTTGGTAACACAGTAAAGTACCTTTGGTCAATTGATTTTTTTTTTGCTAAACTTTTGAGTTTGTGTGGAACTAATCAACTTGTTTCAGCTTCTTATCACTCAAACAGAGAAAATGGGTTTCTCTAACATGTTCATGCAAGACGAGCATTGAAGAATCTCAATCTATCGCACTAAGTCTTAGAAACATATTGCTTTCTTAAGGGACAATTGAACAAATCATCTTTGCAAATTAAGTCTTAGGAACATATTGCTTTCTTAAGGGACAAAACATCTTTTTTTTGCAATCTAAGTCTTAGGAACATATTGCTTTCTTAAGGGACAATGGACATGCATGCAAAAACACTTCAATTTTCTAAGGGACAATGGACATGAATGCCAAAACAATTCAATTTCATAAGGGACAATTGACAAACTACAATCGTGTGTGTGCCTATTGTAGTTGCACCTTATTTTTCTTATAATGGGACAATTGAACATTTGTTTGACATGCTTGATCTTACATTTCAATTATTCCTTTAGAAGGGCCTGCTTTTGGATTGTGCTTCATCCAAAAGGGACGACCCTAAGTGGAGTTTTCCTTTGAACCACTATATAAGAGGGATAAGGTGAAAGCCAAGTCCTAACCGACGTTAGCCTTACCTTGTGGTGCCAAATCGAAAAGAGGTGTACTAGCACTTTGTGGAAAAGTTTTTTCACATTGTGCGAAGTGTTTGATACTCTTAATAGGATTGGTCAAAGCTTTTAGTAGCTTGTCACATTGCTCGTAAGGCGTTGGTCCCTCAAAGCTACTAAGAACCAATCTAGATAGTGACTACTCATTTCACCTCCAAATGTTGCAGTAATCATTAGTGCAAGGAGAATTGGTACAAGCCCCCAAGATACTCACCATTGCCTCCCTTGAGAAGAGATAGTATTCCCTCAGCAATAAAGCTCTCGTGACCTACTTGTAGATTTCTGAGGGGAGGGTGAGATATCCCTACCTATCATCTCTCGCAAAGACTCAAATGTATGACACCTATATGGAATGACATTTAGTCAACGGAGATTTCAAGTTGTGAGCTGAACTACCACAATGAACCTATGTCTCTAGGGATAAAAAGTGCTTGAAATTGTCACAATTGTCTTATACTTGTGGAAACATTGGGCTTTTTTGTGACCCTTGAACATACACTATTTGTTGTGTCAATCCTCTTTTTGATACTTTTGTTTGATGTGTTTTCTCTTGTCAAAGCAAAAACAATCTAAATCCAATCCAAAACTATCAAATTTTGCCTTTTAAAACATCACTGATACCATCTCAGTACCTTTGTAACACAGCCCATTTCCTTTGTAGTGCAGTCCAGCGCCTTTGTAACATAGTCCCGTGCCTTTGTAGCACAGTCCAGTGCCTTTGACCAGAAAACTATTTTCTCAAACTATCTTAACAAAATCACAAAGCAAAATCTTAGCAAAATCTCAAACACATTGTCCTAGTGCATCCCATGGTAACCACTAGACTCTAGAAATCTATGAAGGCTAAACAAATTGCCCCAAAGAAGCGCAAATCACCACCTCATACACCTCAACCAAGTCATTCAACCATGTCTCAAAAAGGTACTCCCCACACACCAATCGAAAGACCAACCAAGTTTCAAAACAGGCTGCAACATGACCAACCAACCAATCCTCAAGAGGGTAATGTCCCTTTGGTAGATGTAACACAATTCACTACCGGCATGCCTCATGATTTTTCTACACCCGGTTACACCACGGTTCAAGTCCCATCTCAAGAAGATAGACAAGACCTAGATGAAATCATGCAAGATCCTAGAGCCATAGCTGCGTTTGACAAAATCCTTAGTGAGAACCAAGATCATTTCTTTCGCTTACTAGCAGAGAAAGGAGCCAAATTACCTCAAGATTTTGATCTATCCAATCTTAAAGAGTGAAACAAAACCCATGACGTTATAACTGCGGTCCAAACTATGTCAACTGTGATTCTCCCATACCCGAACAAAGCTCACAAGGGACAACGAATAAGCCTTTTGATGCACAAAATGAGAATCTACTTTATCAAAATTCAACAACAAAAAGACCCATATCACCTCTTATGACTCCTATGGAAATTTACAAACACCAACAAGAGACTCTCCAATGTCAAGTAGAACTAGCCAAACAAGCTACTCTAGCTCAATCAAACACACACCAACCTCCTAAAATGCCCACACCAATCGCAAGTGGAATATTGGCTACCCCATCACGAGAAGGTTTCCCACCAAATTACAATCTGAGAAACACTTATGTAGGCATGTAACAAGGGTCTCAACAAAAACCACCCCCAACATCATCAACCCTCTGTATCATTAACCCAAACAATGTCATGCAACCCCAACCATCACAAAATGTCAACACAACCTATGTCTCTCCACCACAACATTCTTATACACTCAATCTTACCTATCCCCATCTTAGTCAAACCCAACCATCAAAAACCCATCTACCTATGTCCCTCCGCCACAACGATCATCTACACTAAACTTTTTCAACACATAGCTCAATCAACCCCAACCATCACAAAACCCATCTACCTATGTCCCTCCACCACAACGATCTTCCACTCTCAACCTAACCCACACCTATCTCAACCCTCAACATTCTCAAAACCAATCATCCTATGGTTATACTCCACCATCGCAACCAAACCCAACAAACTTTAGCTTTCCTCCACATAATTCTTTCTTCACACCACCTCCACAATACCAACGATCGAACTCTTATCTACAACCATCACAAAGCCAACATTCTTACCTAGCACCACCCCCACCTCCCCAAAATCAAAACACCCAAAACCAACCCAATCCAAACCCAACATACAACACATACGACCCTAACCAATCATACAACCCTTATAACACCAATGCCCATGGCTTCCACTACAATTTTCCATATGGGCAACAACAACCACCTCTAGGACAACAAGAGATGTTTCCAAACCCTCCCACAACTATGGAACTAAAACTTGTGGAGGTTTAACAACAACTATCTGATCTTACGTTTGGCCACACCAAGAAAACCTTCTCTTTGGAAGAAGTTTGTCCTTATCCATTTGATCGGTCATTACCCATGATCCCTTTTCCTCATAATTTCACTATTCCCAAATTTGATAAATACAAAGGAAAAGGAGACCCAAAAGACCATCTTAGAGAATTCTATCTCACTTGCTTCGAGGTCTCACATAACGACACATATCTCATGCGCCTCTTTCCTTGCAGTCTTGGAGGTCAAGCTATAGAATGGTTCTCGCACCTACCCACGGGTATCAAATCTTTTAATGAGCTTGCAGAGAAATTTGCCACCCATTTCTCCTACAACATAGAACATGAGGTCTCTATGATTGACTTATGCAACAATAAATAGAAAAATGGGGAGACTGTCATCTCCTTCCTTCAAAGATGGAGACAAATGGCTAGAAAATTCCCATTCAAAATACCTGAAAAGCAGCTTGTTAGCATATTTGTGCAGAACCTTAACCAAGAATTAGGTTTCCATTTGCAAATCCTTAGTGCTACAATCTTTGATGAAATTACCTACAAGGACATCAGCATTGAAAAGACCCTCATTGCTAAAGGCATGATAAAAATCTTCAAAGACAATAAAGACAATGCTCCTCAACAACAAACAAACGATAAGCCCAAATTTTGGAACAAAAATAAAAACGTGGTCAATGATGGTGTGGTAGATTCCAAACATGTCCAAACATTGCAAACACCCCTTCATCTTTCATCAAAACCAAGTCAACCTCCTCCTCAACAAAACCAACAACAACAAAGACAACCAAAAAAACCAACAACAATGACAACAAGAGCAACCTCAACAAGATTACCCTCCGCAACGTCAATTTACTCCCTTGGGAGAGCCTATAGAGTCTGTTCTACATAAAATCTTACATAATGGACTCATCACCTTACCAGATGCCCCCCCATATGGTGAACCTATTTACAAAACCACACGGTACAAAGAAAATGAATATTGTGAGTACCATAGGACCAAAGGACACAGAACCATATCATGCATGAAACTCAAACACCTGATCCAAAACCTTATCGACAGAAAACAAATCAATTTTGATGATGAAACACCAACTCAAAACACTAATAAGGATCTCAACATCTACAAGGAGCCATTCCCTAACCATGGCCAAGGTCCACCTCTGGATAAAGGTAAAGGTGTTAACAAAGCTTCTACTTCCTATGACTCTATTGTAGAACGTTTTGAAGAGAGTCAGATGTCTACCCTCACAATCAAAGGCAAATCTATGGATTGGGCAGTTACAACTCATCATGGTCATGTCACCCTTCGTGGTCCTACACCAAGTCTCCCAACTCAATCTGATTACAATCTTGTTGAACATCTAGGAAAAATTTCTGCACATATCTCTATCTTGGACCTTGTATGGTCATCACCCTCACATAAAGCTGTGCTAGAAAAAGACCTACAAGAGTCTTCGGTTCCTAATGACATAGATGTCATAGATTTTCAAGCTATTATAGGTAACATTGCCTCACCTTACAATGTGGTCTTTTCTGAAAAGGACCTCCCATCTCATGATCCATGTCACAATGATGTCGTTCACATTGAGGTTCTCATCCATAAACGAAAGATCAAACGCATACTCATAGATGGTGGTACTGGTCTCAATATATGTTCTCTCAAGTTACTTAAACAGTTGGGATACTCTGAGGATCACGTGAAAATTGATCAAAGTATTACAATCAAGGGGTATGATGATGCCGAGTGCCATTCAGAAGGTGTTATCCACTTGCCTATACAAGTAGGCCCTGTCATGCTAGAAACTAGGTGCCAAGTCTTAGACATTGAGCTACCTTATAACATTATCTTAGGATGCCCATGGATCCATGCCATGAAAATTGTTCCCTCCATGTACCATCAGTCTCTCAAGTTCCCATTCAATGGTACGGAGATCACTATTCCAGGAGATCCTAATCCCTTTGAATTCTATCGTGTCTTGCAAGGCAGTTATAAGAAGAGCAACCAAGTGCCAAACAATGACAAAGCCCATGAATCTGCATTGTATGTCGACTCTAAAAAACTAAAAAAAGCCTCTGAAGTTGAACCTAATCCGCATCCTATTCCTGAAATCAAAGCTCACATCCATGATATAGGCTTTGGAGAATATGATATCTCAAAAACTTGTTGTGTAGGGTGGATGCCCTTATCCCCTAAATCCTACGGCCAACCGCCCATAGCCAAAGCAACTAAAAAGGCAACTATTCCTCCCCCAACATATCTAACTCAATTCCAAGAGGGAAAATTATTGGCAGAGGAAACAATTGAAGACATCTCATCTTAGTTCTATAAGGAGAAAGAACCAGTCACAATACCAGTCAAACAATATGGCAATGGCCTAAGAATTGTCAAAAACATGGGCTACAAAGGCAAAGGGGGCCTTGGGAAAAATAATCAAGGTGAAATGGAACCCATTATTGTGAAGAAGAAGCTAGACAAGAAGGAGTTAGGTTATGGTAGGAAGGTACCATGCCTTAGACATCGAGGGTATTCTCAACAAGGTGGCACAAACTTCTCTCATAGATTTGACGTCTAAAGAGGATATCATCGATGAATCCTACCTCCATATGACTAACCTATTCACTGAATCCTCCATATTTATGCTGTCATCCGTATCCTTAACATCCACCACCAACACCCAGATTGTAACACTTGTCTACCCTAAACTTATCGATTGGGACCAACAAGGGGCCCCTGTTCTAGATGTATTTTAGAATAATGAAGCTATTGCTGAGTTCATGGGACCTCGGGATGGTATCCCTCTTGGAGATCACAAAGCTGGTTTTGTAATGGAACTAGATCAAACTGCTTATTTTGGTGAGAATGCTAAATCCTCCAGTTGCAAAAGTAAAAATAAAGAAAGATCTCTAGGTGAAAACCACGCTGTGGCACCTCCTGATCAGAAAATAGTAAAAACAAAGGATGTATCCGAAGATGAAAACCCAATAGTGGCACCCGAAGATGGAGGATTTGACCTTCCCCTATCACCTAAGTATTAGGAGAAATTAGCTCTCCTAGTGGAAAATTCTACAGAGATAAATCTTGGTATAGAGCAACATCCTAAAACCACATTCCTTGCAGCATCATTATCAGAACAAGAACACAAGAATCTTACCAACTTCTTCTTACATCGAACCATCAACTTTGCGCGGACCTATGTTGATATGCCAGGGTTAGACCCTTCTCTAGTAGTTCACTATCTCACAATTGATCCAAAAGCTAAACCAGTCATTTGACAGAAACTAAGAAAGATGCACCCACAGATATCTCTTTTGGTGAAAGTTGAAATACAAAAGTTGCTAGATGCAAAGTTTATCAAGCCTATTGATTATCTAGAATGGGTCTCAAACATTGTACCTGTGGCTAAACCAAATGGGGGCATCCGTATGTGTTCTGACTTCAAAGATCTCAACAAAGCATGTCCTAAAGACAATTTTCCATTACCAAACATTGATCTCATAGTGGACCTGGCCACTGATCATGAAATGCTTTCTCTAATGGATGGATTTTCTGGCTATAATCAGATAATGATAGCAAAAGAAGATCAACATAAAACTACTTTCACTTGTTTGTGGGGTACCTATTGTTGGTGCGTCATGCCATTTGGTCTCAAAAATGTAGGGGCAACCTATCAAAGAGCAATGACAGTGATATTCCACGATCTCTTTCATCACATCATGGAGGACTATGTTGGTGATATATTAGCAAAGTGGTGCAGGAGCACCCCTTCAACAAGCCAATTATACATCTGAGGGAGAAGACTAAGGTCTTGATATGTTGTTATGTTTTATGCATTTCTATGTTTGTTCATGTTATCATATAGTTCTTGTTGTTGTGATTTCATGTTTGTAATGAAGACCCCACCATGTGAACTAGTGTCACAAATTTGGCATCCTGATAAGCCAATTTGGACATCTTGGGCAATTGGGGTATGTGGATAATCAAATCAAGTGTGTTGTGTTGTGTTTAGATGTCTTGTTGATATTCGAGGGTGTTTAAATCATATCTTGTGCTAAACATGTGTCTTGTAATTAGTGAGTACTTTGGCTTACAACCTTGGTTAAGCCAAAATCTGAAACATGGAAGTTGTAACAACTCCAACCTCTAGTATTCTGGTTGGAACTGGATGGGAAGAGACGATAAACATCTTGAAGAATGGGATCCCAAAAGGTAGATGACAGATTGATGAAGTTTGGAGAAAATAGAAGATTAAGAAAAAAATAATACATTCTGTGGAGACATCAAAGTTTAATTCAGTTTGTGTTTGCAAGCTCTGTATTCTGTGTATATTCTCTATATTTAACTGTTCTAGTTTTCTGTTGTCGAAGATGCAAGACTGAGACCATTCCACTGGTGGATTTCTTTGAAATCAGTGGAATGGACCATGTACATAGTTTTCTATTTTATTTTCTTCTTGTTCGTGGTCATGGCAGAATGGAGCACCAGATCCGAGCTGTAGAAGAGATGTCACAGTAAAGAACCTAGCATCTCTATGTGCTAGGGTTCGACAGATAGAAACTACGAGATTTATTGCAAAGGAGGTTATCAGCGGGAGATTTGTGGTGTCATCAAATAGGCATTTTGTGTATATACTGCAATTGCATGTTGAGAACATTGTGTGTGTATATCACAATTGTTTCTAAGTATATTTTGTGTGTATCTCACAATCATATGTCGCGGTTGTATGTTGTGGATATACATTGAGAAGATACATCGGGAAGACTGGAGGTGTCGGAGAGAGAAGGTCAGTGGTCGGTCCCACCGAATGCATATCCTGAATGCATGTTGAGAATGCATCTTGGAGAATGTACATTGCGAATGTACATTGAGAATATGCAAGAGACCAATACAATGAGTGACCAGTAGAAATTGTAGACAGAACCAGTACAGCAAGTCAAGTAATGTATGTGCGAAGTTGTAGACATCGATGAAGGTGGTTTGAATAGTCATCAAGGTGACCTAATGTGTTGGTGGGAGAATTTTTGAGTAGGCCGAAGTGTTTATCTTGCCAATAGAACGAATGTATATGGTTCGATGTTATGTGGGCCTAAAGAAAGGAATTTTAAAAGTTGTTTGAACATTAATCTATTTGAACTATGGGTATGAAGGGTATTTCATCCTTGAATTGAGTGCTTCCACTATGCAGCTCTGCATCAAGTGGTATCAGAGCAAAGGAGTATCCTTTGGGTAGAAGAAGAAGACAAGATGTCAGATGAAGAGGGGTCACAAGAGTACCTAGCAAAGATGACCAATGTTGAGTTGGCTGTCCTAGTGAAGAAGCAAATAGTAGAGAGCAAAGCAGTTAGAGCTCAAAATTAGGCCTTGAGAGATGAGTTAGAGAAGTTGAGGGACAAAGTAGAGAAGGGAGAAGAAGATTCTGGTGAGCAAGAAGATTGGGATGAAGAGGAGATCCGTAGGCAGGAAGAGATGGAGGTTTCTGCAGACCAGAGACCCTTAATTAATGCCCTCAAATCCATGGAGAGAAGGACCATGGATATGAAAATAGACCTTCCAGTGTTTGCAAGAAAAATGGATCCTGATTCCGTGATGGAGTGGATAGACTCCTTGAATAACTTCTTTGAGACCGAGGAGATACCAAACCACCAAAGGGTGAAGATGGCCCAATCCAAAATGAAAGGGGCTGCACTAACTTGGTGGACTTTCATCCAAGATGACAGGGTGAAAGAAGGCAAGAACAGAGTTTCTACTTGGAAGAAGATGGCGGCTTTAGTGAAGGAAGCCTATGTTCCATTGGATTACAACATCCAACTACATAAGAGGAGACAAAACTTGAAGCAGAAGGAGTTAGATGTCAGTTCATACATAGAAGAGTTCATGAAACTATGTGTCAAGACAAAGGTAAAGGAGGGTGAGGAAGAGAAGGTGGCAAGGTACCTCAATGGATTGAGGTTTACCATCCAAGAAGACTTAAATCTGCATAAACCAAAGACAGTCCAAAAGTGCTACCAATTGGCACTCAAAGTGGAAGAGAAATTAAAGAGAAGACAAGAGCAAAACAGTAGAGGAAGAAGGAGACAACAAAGAGGGGGAAGAAGTCCTTTCAGAGGTAGAGGAAATGGATTTGGACACCAAGGTGAATCCAATCAAGAGAGCAGCAAAGGAGACAACAATCAAACTCAAGGGGGAAGTTACAATCAAAGAGGAAACTTTAGGGGCAGAAGACCACCATTTAGAGGGAGATCTCAGGGCAGAGGACCTCTCAGATGTTACAATTGCAATCAAGAAGGCCACATAGCCAGCAGATGTCTGGAAAAGGCAACAAGTTCAATGGGAGAAAGGAGGATAAATATGATCCAAGAATCTGATTGTCAAATTGTGACAAGCTCAAGCACTTATCAAAGTGTGAATGCTATTGACCGTTATGGATATCCTGAGAGTGGAGAAGCTTTGATGATTAGGAGAGCAATGACCACCATGAAGGTACCTGACAAAGAACTCCCACAAAGGAAGTCTCTCTTCAAAACTACTTGCAGGGTAGGAGGAAAGGTATGTAAAGTTCTGATTGACTCCGGATCCACTGAAAATTTTGTGTACTTTGAAATGTTAAAAAAGCTTAAGCTTAGAAGGCTGCCCCATCCTTCCCCATACAAGGTCTCATGACTCACCCAAGGTCAACACACAGTTGTGGAAGAGCAGGCTTGGGTGTAGTTTCAAATTGGACCATACAAGGATAGATTATTGTTTGACATTGCCAAGATGGATGCTTGCCATCTCCTATTTGGAAGACCATGGCAATATGACTTGAAAGCACACCATGATGGAGTTAGAAACACATATTCAATCACCAAGGATGGTAAGGTGATAGAGTTGCTACCATTGATGGAGAATGAGGTGGAATCAAAAGGGAAAGAAGTTAAGGTGATGATGGTAGAAGGCAAACAATTCATGAGAGAGATAGTAGAAGGTGCAGTTGCATATGCTCTAATTCCATGCCTAAAGGTGAACAAGGAGCAGCAGCAAGAAGTCAAGGGAGAGAAGAGGCAAAGGTTCATAGATCTGGCTGTCCAAGAGCTATTAGACAAGTACAAAGGCATCATCTCTGATGGAATGCCAAGGTCCCTACCACCTATAAGGGACATTAGCCATTGCATAGATCTGATCCCAGGATCTACACTTCCAAAAAAGGCAGCATACAAGCTTACCCCAGAGTAGAATGCAGAAGTAGCAAGGCAGATTGAGGAGTTGTTGGAGACGGGCCTAATTGTCAAGAGTTTAAGCCCATGTGCAGTACTGGCTGTCCTAGCACCAAAGAATGAAAGCACTTGGAGACTTTGTATTGATTCAAGGGCTATCAACAAGATAACAATCAGGTATAGGTTCCCTATCCCTAGGATAGAAGATTTTCTTGATTGCTTGGGGGGTGCTAAATATTTCACAAAAATAGATCTAAAGAGTGGCTATCATCAGATTAGGATTAGGCTTGGAGATGAATGGAAGATTGCATTTAAGACCAATGAGGGGTTGTATGAGTGGAAGGTCATGCCTTTTGGTTTGTCCAACACCCCTAGTACCTTCATGAGGTTGATGAATGAGGTCTTAAGGGAATTCATAGGCAAATTTGTCATAGTATATCTAGATGACATCCTGATTTTCAATAGAAGAGCACCTCAAACATATAGACTTGGTCCTCAAAAGGTTACATGAAGAGCAGCTAATGATCAACTTAGAGAAGTGTTTGTTCATGCAGGAGGAGATCATCTACTTGGGTTTTGTCATCTCACGTGGCAAACTGAAAATGGATCAAGAGAAGGTAAGTGCCATATTGTCTTGGCCAACTCCTAGAACCATGAATGATGTTAGAAGTTTCCATGGGTTAGCAACCTTCTATAGGAAGTTTATAAAGGGGTTTAGTCATGTTTGTGCACCAATGCTTGACACCATAAAAGGAGGACAGAAGTGCAGATTCACTTGGACAAAGGAGGCAGATGATTCATTTGAAACATTGAAGAAGAAGGTGGCAAAGCAGCCAGTCCTTGCACTTCCTGACTTCAACAAGATTTTCCAAGTAGAATGTGATGCGAGCCACATGGCAATTGGAGTAGTACTCAGTCAAGAAGGTAGGCCTATTGCATTTTTCAGTGAGAAACTAAATGATGCAAAGAAGAGATACTCATCCTATGACTTGGAGATGTATGCTCTAGTATAGTCACTCAAAAAGTGGAGGCATTACTTGATGCCAAAATAATTCATAGTGTTCATAGATAATCAGGCTCTTAGTTTCATAAACAGTCAAGAGAAGCTGAACCATAGGCACATGAAGTGGGTGGAGACCTTGCAAGCTTTCACCTTCACACTCAAGCACAAGAAAGGGATCAAGAACAAGGTGGTAGATGCTTTGAGCAGGAGGGCTCTAACCATCAATCAGATCCAATTGAAGAGTGTTGGCATTGACTCCTTGAAGGACATGTATGATGCTGATGAGGACTTTGGAGAGATCTACAAGGTATGTATTTCCTTTGGTGACAAATATCATATTGAGTTCTCTGAATTTTTGATCCAAGATGGATTACTTTTCAAGGGTGGACAATTGTGCATTCCACGATGTTCTATGAGACTGAATATCATTAGGGAGAAACATTGTGGGGCCATGGCAGGGCATTTCGGTCTTGATAAGGCTCTTGATCTTGTGAAGAGACATTACTATTGGCCCAAGTTGCAGTCAGATGTGAGGAGATTTGTGGAGGCATGTGTGATATGTCAAAAGACAAAAGGGAGATCCACTAATGCAGGTTTGTATCAGCCACTACCCATTCCTTCTAGGCCATGGGAGAGCATAAGCATGGACTTTGTGTTGGGTTTGCCTAGGACAAGGAAGGGATATGATAGTGTTTTTGTTGTCATAGACAGATTTAGTAAAATGGCACACTTCTTGCCATGCAAAACCACTTGTGATGCCTCATATGTTGTAGATCTATTTTTCAAAGAGATAGTGAGGATACATGGCTTGCCATTGAGCATAGTGTCAGATAGAGATGTGAGATTTATTGGCCACTTTTGGAGGACTCTTTGGAAGAAGATTGGCACCAAATTATCCTTCTCATCAGCCTACCATCCTCAAACAAATGGGCAGATTGAAGTGGTTAACCATTCATTGGGAATCTATTAAGGTGTTTGACAAGGCAGCATGGAGAGAAGTGGGATAACATCCTACCACAAGCAGAATTCTCCTATAATGACACCATCAATAGGAGTACAGGGAAGTCACCTTTCCAAGTGGTATATGGAATTCAACCAAGGGGTATTTTGGAGTTGAGAGATCTGCCTATAGGAGAGTCTATTAGTGCAGATGGAGAAGCCTTTGCATCAACCATCAAAGAGGTGCATGATCAAGTCAAGACCCAACTCCAACAAACTACATTGAAGTACAAAGCATATGCTGACAAGAAGAAGATGGATGTACAATTTGATGTTGGAGATTTGGTGTGGGTTCATTTGAAGAAGGAGAGGCTCCCAAAAGGTAAACATACCAAGCTAATGCAGAGGAAGATTGGACCATGTTAGATTTTGAAGAAGTGTGGGCAGAATGCTTATGAGATCCAACTTCCTCCTGACCTTGGATTGTCACCCATCTTCAATGTATGTATTTAACTCCATACAAGCATAATACAGATGTAGGACAGGAACCATTACAGGGTACAACAGATGATGATATCCCTAAGCATGATCCACCAAAATTGAAGAAGATTTTAGACTCAAGAGTGGCAAAGAAGACAAGGAAAAAAGAGTACATGGAGTACTTGGTGGCTTGGCAGGGGAAACCTGATTCAGAGGCATTTTGGATGACTAAAGATCAGATCACAAACCATGGTGCATACCTTCAAACTCTCATCTTAAGTGGGCTTGAGATCTCTTCTCCCGGGGAGTATGGTGTAGGAGCACCCCTTCAACAAGCCAATTATACATTTGAGGGAGAAGACTAAGGTCTTGATATGTTGTTATGTTTTATGCATTTCTATGTTTGTTCATGTTGTCATATAGTTCTTGTTGTTGTGATTTCATGTTTGTAATAAAGACCCCACCATGTGAACCAGTGTCACAAATTTGGCATCCTAATAAGCCAATTTGGACATCTTGAGCAATTAGGGTATGTGGATAATCAAATCTAGTGTGTTGTGTTGTGTTTAGATGTCTTGTTGATATTCGAGGGTGTTTAAATCATATCTTGTGCTAAACATGTGTCTTGTAATTAGTGAGTGCTTTGGCTTACAACCTTGGTTAAGCCAAAATCTGAAACATGGAAGTTGTAATGACTCCAACCTCTAGTATTCTGGTTGGAACTAGATGGGAAGAGATGATAAACATCTTGAAGAATGGGATCCCAAAAGGTAGATGACAGATTGATGAAGTTTGGAGAGAATAGAAGATTAAGAAAAAAATAATACATTCTATGGAGACATCGAAGTTTAATTTAGTTTGTGTTTGCAGGCTCTGTATTCTGTGTATATTCTCTATATTTAACTGTTCTAGTTTTCTATTGTTGAAGATGCAAGACTGAGACCATTCCACTGGTGGATTTCTTCGAAATCAATGGAATGGACCCTGTACATAGTTTTCTATTTTATTTTCTTGTTTGTGGTCATGGCAGAATGGAGTAGTGGATCCAAGCTGTAGAAGAGATGTCGCAATAAAGAACCTAGCATCTCTATGTTCTAGGGTTCGATAGATAGAGACTACGAGATTTGTTGCAGAGGAGGTTATCGGCGAGAGATTCATGGTGTCATCAAATAGGCATTTTGTGTATATACTGCAATTGCATGTCCAGAACATTGTGTGTGTCTATCACAATTATTTCTAAGTATATTTTGTGTGTATCTCACAATCGTATGTCACGGTTGTATGTTGTGGATATACATTGAGAAGATACATTAGGAAGATTGGAGGTGTCAGAGAGAGAAGGTCAGTGGTCGGTCCCACCGAATGCATATCCTGAATGCATTTTGAGAATGCATCTTTGAGAATGTACATTGCGAATGTACATTGAGAATATGCAAGCGACCAATACAATGAGTGACCAGTTGAAATGGTAGACAGAACTAGTATAGCAAGTCAAGTAATGTATGTGCGAAGTTGTAGACATCGATGAAGGTGGTTTGAATAGTCATCAGGGTGACCGAATGTGTCGGTGGGAGAATTTTTAAGTAGGTCGAAAGTGTTTATCTTGCCTATAGAACAAATGTATATGGTTTGATGTTATGTGGGCCTAAAGAAAGGAATTTTAAAAGTTGTTTGAATATTAATCTATTTGAACTGTGGGTATGAAGGGTATTTCATCCTTGAATTGAGTGCTTCCATTGTGCAGCTCTGCATCACAAAGTCTTCTAGGGAAAATCACATACAAGTTCTAGGACAAATCTTTGACAGACTCAAAAAATATCAGGTACGACTCAATCCAAAGAAGTGTGTCTTCAGGGTAACCTTAGGAAAACTATTGGGATACATTGTATCTCACAGAGGCATTGAAGTGGATCTAGAAAAAGTCAAGGCTATAGTAGAAATGCCTCCACCAAAGAATTTGAAAGCACTAAGGAGCCTTCAAGGAAGGTTACAATCCACTAGGCGATTTATCTCACAGCTAGCGGATAAATGTCAACCATTTCAACACTTGCTCCGAAAGGATGTCTCATTTTGATGGGACGATAAGTGTCAAGCAGCATTTGATCAGCTTAAAGAATATCTAGCTACAGCTCCTATCTTGGTACCACCAGTCACCGATAGGCCTTTGATCTTATACATCTCAACTACAACTGCAGCCCTAGGGGCTCTTCTAGCACAACATGATGAGTCAGGAAAAGAGCATGCAATCTATTATATTAGTAGAACCTTGGTGGGTTATGAACTCAATTATTCACCTATGGAAAGAGCTTGCTTAGCCTTAGTGTTCGCTTCCCAAAAGTTGCGGCATTACATGCTAAACCAACATACAAATCTAATAGAGAAAATTGATCCATTAAAGTACCTCCTAGCAAAAGTAGCTCTCACAGGCAAACTAGCTAAATGGGTCATGATCCTTAGTGAGTTTGACATTGAGTATGTGGATCGTAAAGCAATCAAGGGACAAGCCCTAGCAGATCAACTAGCAGAAGAACCTATGATAGATGTACATCCTATGGTATTTGACTTTCTGGACGAGAATCTCTTCACTCTTTCTACCTCAGTAATGTGAAAGTTGTATTTTGATGGTTCCTACACACAGCATGGATCAGGGGCCGGAATCCTTTTTATCACGCCTCAAAATGACTATATCCCAAAGTCATATCGGCTTGCATTTCTTGCACCAACAACATAGCCGAGTATGAAGCACTCCTCATAGGTCTCAATACAGTAGTCCAATGGGACATCAAAGAACTACAGGTATATGGAGACTCACAACTAGTCATTCGACAAGTCACAAATGAGTACCAAAAGATGAAAAGTTGGTCCCTTACAAGAAACTAGTGGATGCCTACAAACCACACTTTTCTAGCATCACATTTGAGCAGATTCCAAGAGAGCATAACAAAGCTGCAGATTCTATGGCTTCTGTGGGGTCACTTATAGACATGCCTGCAAACACACAGAAATGTGAATTCTTGATTGAGCAATTGTTGATACCATCCGTCGATGTTCCAACTACTGAAATCATCTGCGAACTTGTTGGTCCCAATTCCCCATGGTACGAAGATATATATAAATACCTTAAACACAAAACCTTTCCCTTTGAGCTATCTGCAACCCAACACAAAACCTTTATCCGTCGATCCTCCCGTTACACCATTTTGGGCGATACACTTTATTGCTAGAGTCTCGATGGTATCCTCGTACGATGTCTTAATGCGGAAGAAGCCGATGCTACCTTACAAGACATACACGAAGGTGTCTGTAGCACACATTCTACCAGTCCTAACCTTGCTAAGAAGATACTTAGAACAGGTTATTACTGGCCTACAATAGAATAAGATGCTTTACAGTTTGCTAAGAAGTGTCTACAATGCCAGCAACATGGAGATTTGATTCACGCACCAGCTCATGAAATACAACCTGTAACTACTCCATGGCCTTTTTCACAATGGGGTCTCGACCTCGTAGGAAAATCCACCCATCCTCATCCAATGGCCACAAATTTATGATTACCACCACTGAGTATTTCACAAAGTGGGTCGAAGCCATTCCCATGACCTATATCACTGGCAAGCAAATAGCCAAGTTTATCCTTAACTACCTCATTTTCTGGTATGGTGTCCCCCAAGCCATTATCACTGATAATGGGAGACCATTCAAGAATCAAGATGTCCATCCCTTGTGCACCCAATACAATATCCAACATCACTTTTCCACTCCCTACTTCCACAAAGTAACGGCCAAGCCGAGGCTTCCAATAAAACCATTCTCAAAATCCTCAAGAAAATGGTCAATGATGCTGGTTGTGATTGGCACTTGCAACTCAATCCCACCCTATGGGCCTACTGTACCAGTATCAGAACACCAATTGGTGCTACACCCTATGCCTTGGTCTATGGCTCTGAAGCCATTCTACCTATAGAGGTTGAGATCCCATCCCTCAGAGTATCAATGCAGAACTTGATTGATGGAGAGGAGTATCGCACTTCTAGATTAGTTGAGCTAGAACTACTAGATGAGAGGCACTTTGTCACACTTAATCATCTCCATGTCTATCAAAACCACCTCTGGTGCAACTATAACAAAAAGATCAAAGAAAGACGGTTTCAAGTGGGTGATCTTGTCTTAAAAGAAAATCAGAGAAATCAAGTAGATCAAGAAAAGAAGGGCAAGTTTGAGCCTAATTGGTTAGGACCCTTTATTATCATAGCAGCATATGGATCAAGAGCTTATACTTTAGCTACACCTGACGACATTCCTCTAGATGAGCCACTCAACAGTGTTCATCTCAAGAAGCTCTATGCTTGATCCTCAGAGTATCCATGTCAAAAAAAAGAAAAAAACAAACAGACAAACAAAAACAAAATAATCCATCCTCTGGTGAAAACCTGGTAAACAGGTGCCTTGGATAAGTACCATAGTGAAAACCTGGCAAATGGGCGCTATGTGTAGAGTCAACATCCATCATCTATCGAGTCTTGTTCATTCCATGTCCATTTCAAAACAAACTTCATCCATCCATCCATAATAAAACCATTGACCTTGTTTGCATTTCCATCTCCCTATCTAGAATAGCTTGGAAATTTGTTAATGTCCATCGTCGTCATCCCACGTCTTGATCTATGCAACAGTTATCATTGTCTTGTCCTATATTGTCAAAATTTCTATGTCTTCCTATCATCCATGGTTATCCTATTTCAGTCAACCATAACAACACCTCTACCAGAATGGGGGCAACTCTTTCCTTAACCTAGGTCTAGGAATGGATCCTTGTTCGTGGTTCACAACAACACAAACACTTCAAACACTTCAAACACAAAAACACTTCAAAAACACAAACACTTCAAACACTTCATCCTTCCAAGAAAAGCACAAACAAGAACAAAAACACTTCAAAACCAAAACAAAAACAAATACATGATAACACAAACACACCAAACCAAACCAATCAACCATATCAACTATCTTATATAGATTGTCACACGCTCGAAACTAGACCAAGTGTCTTATACGAGGTGTTTCATTTATGAAACCAGACACCTTCATCCTTGTGTTGATCTAGGGATATATCGTTCCCCACAATGACAACACTATCCTACATCATCAAACACAAACCAGAACTACATATCATCTCATCTCAATCTTAAGGTACCTTGATCCCATGGATATGGGTATGTAGGCAGTCTAGATTATGAAGGAAGTTTTCAGTACTTGGGTACATAAGATCTCATCATTTCACCAACCCAAGCTTAGACACCTTGACCCACTCATCACTCTACCCAGAACTACATATTATCATTTTCATCTTTCATCGTAATGTGCCTTGATCCCGTGGATACAGGGTATGTAGGCTGTCTGGAATTTGAAGGAAGTATCTAGTACTCAGGCAACATATGATTCATCATTCTTCACCCACCTCAATCCATTGACATTTCATCTTTCTAGTCTTCTATTTATCAAAATCCATTCACCTCAACTTGATTAACTCAAGCACCAAAACAACAAACAAACACATCCTTTCAAAGCAAAAGTCCTTAAACAAACCTAAAGCAAAGAAACCTACTTGCAGAGCTATATGCTATCCTACATATTGATTGCCAACATCAGCTAAATCAATCTCAACCAAGCAATAGATCAACACACTTGTCTTATATAGGATGTTTCATGATTGAAACTAGACTCAACATCTTATACGACATGTTGCATTTCCTGAAACCAGACATTATCCTTTCAACAGATAACACCCTTTAACAGACACATTGTTCCTACGATAAGGCTGTTATCTACCCAACCAATCCAAACTATCCTGAGCAACCTCTTTGGGAAGAGAATATGTTCGCTGTATGTTTACTTTGTCAGTCAGTCAATTTTCTTTTTGGTTTATCTTTTTGTTCCTTTCCCATTACTTATTCAAGACTACCTTGATTTATCTATATCTTGGTATGTTATGATGCAGTATGGATTGGGGGCATAGTCATTGCTTTTGTGTGCTGTGTTTGAGGAATGATCTTTATTATCTTTCTTAGCAGCATATTTATCTTGTGTGAGTGTTACAACCTAGCATCTTACATATTAATACTCTTCTTGCATTTATGTATTGAAGTTTATTTTATGTTCAAGACTAAGGCTCATTCACATGTCCAACAAGGTTATATTATGTTTAAGGGATCTAAGTTCAAACCACTTGCTTGCAGAGTCAATGTTCACGCACTTGGATATCACAACACCTTGGTCTTTTATACCTTGGTGGCAAACTATCCATGTGCTATATCATAATAAGGATTGTTCTTTATAAACATTTGTGAAACTGTTGCAACAAGCTCATCCATTTAACCATCCATTTATCCATGTCATTATATAGTTTTCAAGCAAAGATTGATCAACTGTCGTTCTCTCATGTTCTATTCTATCTCCACATTCTTTTATCTCCAACACAATCTTCTAGTCGAGTGTCAACCCAGTTCTTCTGTCGCTTCCCTGTCTTTCCTCTCGAAGGGGCATCCTGCACCAGCGACACAGGGGGAGCTACCTACACTGGGGCATCAAAATTGTATCATGTCTTCAACAATCATTTTCTTTGAAGCAACACTGTAAACTGCATTGCATCAAAGAGGGGCAAAATGTAGACACCCAAAAATGACCATGTGTTCGAATCACTTGCATTTTCATCAAATCTATCTAATCACCTGCATTTCAACATTAATTGAATAATCTAATTATTTAATTAATTTCATCAAAAGTCATCAAATTCTTCCAAATCTCCTAAAATCAACATTAATTAAATAAATCCCCTTTATTTAATTAATTTTATCAAAATCAACTTTATTCTGCCAAAATAAAATAATTTTAATTATTTAATTAAATCATTATCATCTTCCAATTTTCAAATCCGCATCAATTGAATAATTAATTTATCTTCAAAATCCTCTTATCTACAATTAAATAATTTTTATTATTTAATTAAATCAAATCGTTCTTCCAAATTTAAATAAATCATGCAAATTTATTTAAATTATCTCAATCTCTAAAAATAAAATATAATCAAATATTTTATTTATTCCTTCTATCATGCACAAACAATTAAATAAATTTATTTATTTAATTTGCTTTTTAATCTTCCAATTCCTCTAAAAATAAATCTTATTCATCATGCACACAAAATTAAATAATTTATTATTTAATTTATCTCAAATCATGCAAAAAGTAAATTACAAGTTGAGTTAATTGACTTAATCAATCTTGTTTTTACCAACAACTCTTAAATTAGAAAAAAAGTATTCTAATTTATGAAATCAAATCCTATCTTTATCAAAAATAAATTAACTCAAACAAAAAAAGCTTTTTGTGTGACACATGTTAGGTACACATTCATCATAAATTTTAGATTTATCTCATCCGTTGATTCCATTGAATTTTCTAGACCGTTGATCGATCTTCATTGAAACCTATATAAACTCCCCTCATCTCCATAACAAATCCTCTTCGATCATTTATTCTCAGGCATTCTTGCAGTGCTTGGAGCATTCATCGCATCATTGAGCACACTTCTACCTTTTGAGCACAAACACAACCTATATCCGCTTGTTGCAAACATGGTTTCGCCAATTTATGAAGCAATCCACATTGGACCAAGAGATCCAAACAATCTAGGTGATAGCTTCTTTGTTCATAATTTGATTTATTCATTGATTTGGTTATAGCTTAGATAGATCTTTTGATGTTATGGGTAATTGAGTTGTTATTATCATTACTTTGTGATCTTATCATTCAACCTCTCGATTTTTCCTATACACACAATGTAATTGACCCTTCTAAATATCATTGTGTGTGTTCATCCTTTGACACGAGTGCTCCATGGGAACTTTCAAAACAAAGAAAAAATATGCAATGAGTATATTTTATCATGCAAGTAAAAATAAAAACATCTCCAAGGTTGAATTTTACTATCATTGATAAGAAAGAGTAGGGATAGACAAATTCTACCAATGTGGAAAGATATGGTATTGCTCTACTTGGCATTGTGACCAGAGGATGGCATGACATATCAAACATTTCCATATTGTGGCATGTGAGAATGATCTATTTGGCCATGTTGATAAGTCTCTATGTAGGCACAGCTATAATTATCACCAACTTCACCATAAGAGTTTTAGCGATAGAATATGCCCCCAGTCAAATAGATGCATCCAGTAAATGCAAGGAAGTGGAGGAGAGGGAAAAATACATGAAGTGTAAATGTAAGATGAACTTGTAAGCATGTAAATCATGTAAATTAATAATTGTAATGAATGCATCATGTAACAAGCAAGTGAAACATCTTGAATATTAAGCATGATAAGCACATGGGTTGGGGATGATCGTTACGCTATATAACTTTGCCCCCGGTATAGGCAAATGAAGGATGGTTATGTGACCCTCAATGTCTAAAGACACCCATGTAAGTGCAAATGATACTAGGATAAGCATATGCCCTAATGTGATATCCAATATTATGAGCACATATTGGTTAGGTGAACAATACGACCCTAGTAGTAATTAAGATTTCAATACATGGCTTATTAGACATTATTATGTGACCAAATAATGTGGGGAAGGTTATGGTGTCCCCAATGTGACTCTTAGAACATGGTTAGGTCATGTGATCACACCATGTGATAGGGAAGGCATAATGCATGATGCACCCTAATGTGGTAAGTTGGCTCTTAGAACATGGTTAGGTCATGTGAGCACAATAGTTTAAAATGTGATCATGAGAGTGCATGTTAAAATGATTGCCCCCACATGGGAAAGGTAGTGGAAGGAGGCACAAAGAGTGTAATGGGCATGAATTTCATAAACAATGTATAACCACCAAGATAATGAGCTAAGATGGCCATTAGTGGCCAAATAAATGTTGTGTGGTAATTTGTAATAGATAATCATGTTGTTAGATAAGAATGCAAGTGCAAATAGATATGATGTAATCATAAAGGCACATGAAAATCTAGTTGTTCCTAGATGGGTAGAAGCACAATGAATCTCACAAGATGAAAGAGGCATAGGAAAGATAATGATCAATGAATAGTCACCCCCTGTATATAGAAGTTAATAGTGGTATCATTTTAAATGCATAATGTTAACTAGGTCTTACATCAATTTTCCTTCATGAGTGGATAGGATGAATGTAGTAGTGCCAAACTAGGAAATAATGATGAAGGGGCCAATCCATTTGGGTCAAAATTTACCAAAAAAATCTTTCTTATCATTAGGATTATTTAGATTTGCATGAAATGCTAGGTCTCCTTGTTGAAATCTCATTGGACGATTCTCTTTTTATGTGTTTTTTAGTTGTCTCTGGTATATGCATAGGTTATCCTATGTATTTATTCATCTTTCATCAAGTGTCTCAAGCTCTTACAAACATTGTTCTCGGTATGATAATCATTAATAATGTTATAGAAGGAAACATGTAGTGATGGAATCTCAATCTTGAGTGGTATGATGAACTCTATACCATATACTAGAGAGTAAGATGTAAACCCCATAAGGGTACAAATACTTGTGTGATAGTCCCATAATGTAGGTAAAAGTTGTGTATTCCAATTTGTACCATGTTTGTCAATTATTTTTTATGTAGTCACGATAGGAGGGTCTAAGAAAGGACTTTCTAGTCGTGCAACCCACACCAATAACTCAACCACAAACCATTGCAAAACACATAAATTCACATGAAACACCACATATTATTCATTAGACAACTTGTAAGATTATTAATGAATTACAACCACAAAGTTTGCCGCAATGGGCCCTCTTACATGCCAGGGTGTAGCTATTTGATTACAACAAGATTACACACATGGATAATTGTTGCTATGGTCTTCTACTCTCACAGACCTATAACTATGAAAACACCACTTGTAGACTTGCCACAAGTGACCACATAATGATTTATAGATAATATAACTTCATAATTTTACCACAGACTTGTCGCAAGGGCTACACAATGAATCAAGTGCAAATTGTTAGAATATAATGTTATCAGGGGTCATACCCTTTCTAATATAAGGTTATAAAACCTTATGTTTATTATATGCTTTATAAAGCATATACCATTTAATAATTAATTATCTAATAACTATTATATTATTAATTATTTACAAATGGTTTCTTTCAATAAGTATGACCAATACCCCTTTAGGTATTTTACCACCCCTTCTCCCTATATTTAAGGAGGTCCTCTCTCATTTGAGAGGAAAGGGAATTTGGAGATTTATAGTGAATTATATCACTATGCATAGGAGGTGTTATTGGCCATGTGGAAGTAAGTAGAGGAGTGTTCCTAAGTTTAGTCTATGTTCTAATAGACTATTTTTTGTAAGTGTTTTAATAAAATGATGCTTTATGGGTTTTTAACTCGAAAGGGTTTTCACCATGTATATGTTGTGTAATGTGTTAAATATATGCTTGTATAATTCTTATTTTATATATTTCATATTTTGTTTATAATGATTAGTATCCTACGATCCTAATTTCTAACATAGTATCAGAGTAGGTTAGGTTATACTAGAAGACATGTAGAACTTGATGGGAAACCTCTTTATGCTCAATCAACACATATGCAAGGCCATTTGTGCAATACATCTAGTGTGCCTTTTCTATTGTTTTAAAATCAATTTATCAAATCCAAGTTAGGAAATTCTAATCATTTTTTTACAAGGGATATCTGAGAGAATTTTCATACTAATTTTTTCCCTAACATATTCATATAGCATAGGATTGTGATTGTCATCTATTTGATTGTTAGGTGAAGTATGATGTTTATTTTTTAGTATTATAATCAATTCAAAAATTATTTCGTTATTCTTAGGATTACAATATCCTTATAATCAAATCACAAAACCTTTTAAAAGTGCTTATTCTATAGCAAGTTGTACTTCTTTTAATAGATTAATATCCTTTATAAAAGTCAAAATATATGTCCTTTGACATGAGGACAATAGTCATGACCTTTATCACCCTCCTCCCATGTGGATTGGGTGTGTTGCCACAATTTCAAATGGTCATCAATACATTAAAATCTTCAAAATACATTGTAATCTTTATTTAGTTTTGACTCTATTAAATTAAAAAACACCTCTAAACATATTCAATTTTTATAATTTATATCTATTTATTATTTTTACTATACAAATAATATTATTATGATGGATATTATACCACCATCTTTATTTGATCTTTCTATCACCAAAAGTAGCCTTAATTATACGATTATAAAATTATCACCAAAAGGTAAAACCTTCGGAGATACCTTTCAAATGTCTTGAAGCTTAATATATATAAATTAGAACCATCAACACAGTAATTAAAGACACATTCTCAAGGAAGGTTGATCCTAAATTCTTACTATTTTATATTCATATAAGTCACTCTCTTCACGAAAGCCATTCACATCCTTATATCCATTCTCCTTTAAATTGCAAATGAATTAAAACTAAACATGTTAAGCAGAGTCGTATCCTTTGAAGTCATAAGAAAAGTCGTAGCCCTTAAGTCATTATATAAGAAAAGTCTCACAGTTTTAAAGAGGCATCTTTCTTATGGAGAATCGTTTCCTTTAACTAAAAAGTAAAGCTAAGACTAATAAAAACAATAGGATATTTTCTAATAAAAAAAGGAAGTCTAATAAAAGTAAGATTAATTAAAAATACTAAGAAAGTAAGAACTAATAAAAAGTAAGACTAATAAAAAATTAAAAGTTTTTCATTTTCATGGTTTATTTTTTAGAGTTAATTTTCTCTATCAGGATGCTTAATGGTGTGTTCATGGAACATGGGGTGAATAAGTATGGGAGGATATTGTTATATGAGAGAAAATAGATTTGGTAAGTAACATCCTATTTTTTACAATTTTACAATTTTTAAATTGCTTCATTTTGTTCAAATTTAACAAAGAGTATTATTTTAACTGAGTTTCAAAATTGTTATTGTAACTTTCTTAACCATTATTATTAGTCTCACTCTGATCCTTCTTGATAAGAAATCTCAATCCTTAGTGGGGTATTTGTATAACATTTTACCACAATGCTTTATTTTAATGGGCATAAATAAGGGCCAACATTTCTAGGTCACAAAAATAGAATAATTATCTATACTCTTCGACTTTGAAATCAAATTGCAATATAGAGGGTTGCAGTATGAGTTGTGAAAAATGGAGAGCTATATGTTATACTACGAAATGGATTTACACCAACCATCCTTGGGATGAATGTGAGAGGAGAGTGGGTAGTGATATATGTATTCACGCAAGTTTGTTAACAAGGCAATGAAAGGTCATCCTCTCAAGATATCAGATTCTACTAAGTTTCCAATGTACCAGAACTATTCATACTAAATTGTAATTGGTTTGTGCTACCACAATAGTGTGTCCCACTTATGGGACATCCTTATTTTTGTCTGAAATCACATATTTTTTAGAAAAATTAATGAATTAATCCTTGAGGGGTTCCATACAAAAGGGGTTTAATTGAAGGGGGTTAGATAAAACCCCCTTGGAAATAACCCCCCTAGTCTTAAATCAAACCCTCGATGGAGTCTCCTTTGCACCTATTAAAATGCTGACAAAAAACTAATTTTACTTCACCTTTTTGGGGATCAAATGAAGTCATTTAAAAATTTGATGGGGCACTTTGCCAGTTTCAGACAAAAACCTCGTTTACAGAAAACACAATCAAAGAGATATGCAGAAATAATGACAGGAAGAATGTAATGAGTAGACTCCTAGAAGTATTGAAATCATAGAGACAAAATAAAAACCACGACTTCACACAATGTTCTATTCAATTATCCAAACATGATAATACATCTAACATTGGCCTGCAACAATCGGCCTCCTAATGTGCAGAAACAAAGCTTCTTATCTACTCCTCCACTTCCATCCTTCTGTCTTTCTACAGCACATTTGACCTCCTCTTATGAAACCGTCGGCCTTCAATATATTCCCTTGCTGCCGATTTTTTTTCCTCTTCAGCAATCGAGAGACTTCCTTCTGCAACCATCACTGCACTGATGTCTACAAATATCTCCCTACCATTTTATCTTCCTTCTATCCTTTTACTACGAATGGTGGCGTTGCATCTGCCCACACGATTCTTCTACCACCGACGCACTATTTTTTCCAAGCCATCATCCAACCATCGGCCAAGACTTGCATTTCTTTTGCTGACAATTCCTCTTCTCCTATCATGTAATGACTGCCTACTCAGATTCCTTCTAGGCATTGCAATGACTCTTCAATTGCTCACTATAGATTCAGTCCTCCACCTGTCGATTTGCTGAATAACTAACGATAGTTTAAAATTCTGTTGAATTTGTTTCTATCACTCGGGTGATAGGAGACTCCAAGCTGGACTGTCATAAGAATGACAAGCTATAGGAATTACATAGCGACAAGAAGCTGCACCAAACACCAAAAACACAACAAAAACCCCAAACTACAGAAACTAAAACAAAATGCAAACCAAAATTAGAGGGAGAGTGATGCCACTGCATCAAGATTTTATTTTTATGTAACCCTTAGTATAAGCTTTCCAAAACGTATGATATTGAATATATTTCATTTAATTATTATATATATTTTTGATTTTCTAGTGAACATAGGTTTTTCACCGAACATCAAGGTCTCTATTCCAGAAGCGAAAAAAATTAAAAAATAGAGAAAAAATTCTAAAAAATATCTGTACACTAGGTATTGATGTCCTTGTTTCAACAAAAAAGAAGTTAATTTGGATATATGCAGAAAAAGTTATGTTGTATGGTATAATCCTATGTTTGAACTATAATTAATCTCACTTCAAAAATTAATTAAGAAATATGCAATAAAAAATTATGAAAAAATATATGTGCACTAGATATTGGTGTTACAAATCTATATTTAAAATTTTTATAATTTTTTCTTTCTATAAAAAGTTATATTGTATGGTATAAATATCACTTTGCAAAAATGTTGTTAACAATAAAATAAGTTATTAAAAGTTATGTAAAAAATGCACAATTTTTTTCTTAAGTCTTTTTTAAAAATACATTTAGAAACTACACACAAAATCTCAAAAATCACTAGTTCACATCATCTTCAAATTCTTAACGGATTAGTTGCTATAGGTGTTAGAAAGTGAAAATTTGGTTAAAAGTGTTGATTTCAATGTCCCACATTGGTCAAAAAGTGGGACACAATATTGTGGGTTGATCTTAGAAGCTTAATGATCATATTCTTACCTAATGCTTATATGGATATTTTTAATGTTTTCTCCCATATGTTATGATCTAAGTCAATTAAAAAAAGTATTTAGTAGGGTTTGGAAGTAATTTAGAAACAAAGGTGTTCAAAGTATTTATACATATTTCTCTTATTTGTATGGAATAGTTTAATTAATAATGTGATATGTAGTTCATATCCTCACCCTTAGTGTAGACATGACATATTTGGGTCATATATATATATATATATATATATATATATATATATATATATATATATATAATTAATAATGTGATATGTAGTTCATATCCTCACCCTTAGTGTAGACATGACATATTTGGGTCATATATATATATATATATATAATTTTGTTGGTTGATAATTCATGTGGCATGGTTTAGCTTCATCATTCTCAAGTTCCTAGGGTTTCCCTTTCAACATATCCTTTAATCACTCTCGCTTCATATTGATTAGAGTTATAATGAATGCCTTGTGGCATTAAGGGGGATTTAAACTAAGAAAACACTCTTATGAGTGCTCTTCATTGTACCCCATAATTATTTCACATGCTTATATGGCTCAAAGTTGAAATCAGATACTTTTTGTCACCTATAACTAACTCACTTACTTGAGAATTTTGAATACCAAACCATGCATCTGTATACCATACTATACAAAAATGCAAATGTTGTAGTCCCTTCTCTCGAGGCAAGAAACCTAAAACAAGTTTTTATATTTCCTTCTTTAATATACATAATGATTCTTGTTATGATCATGGACAATAGGATGCTTAGAGGCAACTTGATGAAATAATTAGAGTTCTGACTTAATGGGTTTCCCTTGTCCATACAAAGGTAGAGCTTATTAGATAACCTTCTAGAAGGTAACATTAAACCTCGCATTCTCCAAGGCCAAAAATTAAAGATCCCCTCAATCTAATTCATCATCACTTTTGTTGGCACCTAAAAAAAACTAGTTCCTAACTTGGTTTATTTTGCCCCAAACTCATCAAAACCCTACTTTGTGCCTTTGTTGTTGAACCCATCATTTATATCCGATTTGAGACTATTTTGAATGGGTTCCATCCAAGAATTTTCCAAGTATTTGCATTTTTAAGTGCAAGCAAGAAAACTTAAAAAATGGCTAAGTCCAAGAGAATCCTAGCTTTTTTCTTGTGTTTTTTGCCTTTGTCAAATTTTTGGAGTTTCGGCCTTCTATCTTCCGTCATGCCTTTCTTATCAACTCCGAATTCCTCCTTGGTAATTTGTAAAATTGCCTAAGTGTTTTGGGCATTGGAGGTCGGAGAGGTGGTCTTTCATCTTCTTCTGGGCAAGTGGAAGGGTGAGGTCCTGACAATCGAAGTCTGACGGAGCATTAATTTTTCTAAGTGTTGCGGGCGTCAGCAAGTGGGAGGTGTCTTCTCTTTCTTCCTTTTTGCAGGAAGAAGGGGAAGGCTCGATCGCCGAAGTCCGCCAAAGTTTCAATGAGTTTCTAAGTGTTGCGGGCATCAGCAACCAGGGGCTTCTCTTCCTCCTTTCTTTTTGAAGATGGAAGGCTTCCGAAGGTTTGATTGCTGAAATCCAACGAGCTTCAAAATTTTTTATAAGTCTTTCAAGATCGGGCAGTTCTTTTCTTCTCTTCTAGAATGAATGTTGTATGGTGAAGGATTGATCTCTGAAGCCTAATGGTTTCCCTTTGTTCCTTTTGGACTTTGGAGATCTGGGCTTCCCTCTTCACCTTTTCAAAGGTCAATTACTTGGGGGAAGCCCAATTTTTTGGGGCTTGACAGTTTTGCCTTCCTTGCTCCTCCCACTGCCTAGGAATGTGCTAAGAACCTTCAAGTTCTCTGATAGATCGGGTTAGCGACATGCAAGAGAAATTTGTATAAGGAAAAGAAAGCAAAGTTGAAGTGTAGTCAGAAAAGTGGGCGATTCGCGAACCGAAAGGTTCACCGATCACCAAGTTCATCGATTGGTGAACTCACCGACAACAAAGATGCAAAGGAAGGAAAAGGCAAAGTCTTCATCAGAAAAATAAAGAGTTCGTGAACCATTAGGTTCGCCAATGGGGTGAAAATCCAATGAAAAGAAGATGAAGGAAGAAAAGACAAAGAAGGAAATAAGTGTCTTCGTCAGCAAAGTTTTTGGTCCGCGAACCATAAGGTTCACCGATGGAAGATTTTACTGACAAAGGGAAAAGTCAGAGAAAAGAGACAAGGATGAAGTTCTCCATGGGGAGGATTTTCTGACAAAGAGAAAGACAGAGGAAAGATAGAAGCAGAAATGGTGGAAAAAGAAGATGACAACAAAGTTCGTGAATTGAAAGGTTCACCATTTTCAAAGTTTTTCGATAAGGCAAAATGGTTGACAAGCAAAGACAAAGAGCCAAAGAGATAGAGAGAAAGAAGGAAAAGAAAGACACCCAAGGTTCATGATATAATAATTTTGTCGATAAAGCAAATTGAAATGTAAAAATTAAATGTAAAGTATGAATTATAAATGTAATACTTTAAAATATTTTAAAGTGTTGTAAAAATATTTGCAGACACTTTTGGTGAGCTTTTATTTTAAATGCCCATTTGTTCCCTGGTCGCCATGAATACAAAATTGACGAGGATGTACAGGTTGGTGGCAGAGTTAGGTAGATTTAATTGCCAGAGTAAGGGCAGTTGGTGGGGTAGTTTGTTCACGCCTAGAATGTAGAAGAGAAAATATTGCTATATATACATGATTTTAGGGCTTCAAATCATGCCAGTATAGGCAGTGAATGGAGGAATGCATCTTATACATCGTAGGAAATGATCGTAATGCACATCTTCATGCAGTGGTGTGTCTCCATGGTAGATTGTGATGATTCAGAGGAATATATGAACCCAGTTATGTATTTTCTTGTACCACAATTGTTGGTACGTTGTAACAGAGATTTGATAATGTATGACAACATTTAAATCAATACAAGCTTTGTGTTGGGTCATTTCTTTTGTTGCAAGTGGATCATTGTAATGTGCTTGGGATTAATAACTATGCCCTGTGTATGAAATATAATTTGAGAAATGTATGTGAATACATTTTAGTTTTTTGTTGATGTTGGTTCAATCCATTTCCTTCCCCTTTATTGTTTATGACTTAATTTCCCAATGGAGTAGGTACCGGTCCATATTGGGGATGGATCAATCACCGTTTTAATCAAACCCTCATCTTGTTAGCTATAGGAGTAGGAGTAGATTTTGTTTAGGGTTCTACATGTTGTCCATGATTCAATGTAATAACTAGGGATAAATCTAAAGTGATGAAAAATTATTTTAATCATTGGTGAATCATGTACATGTATTTTTGCATTGTGTATCTTGTGTATGAGAAGTTAAGCAGATTCATCTCAAGGAGTATAATATTGTCATGTTTGGGTGCAAATGCATAGTGCAGTGATCATCTTAATATAGAGGAATGTGCAACCAGTTTGTCTTGACCTAGTAACAACTTTGGGGGTCAAGTGTACATTGGGTATGGTTGTGTTTGTTTGTGTTCTATTTCATGCCTCTAGGAATATCCTTCCTAGGTATATCTTAGCCTGAAGTGCAGAGGAGAATACCCACTCCTGTCAGTTGTCCAATATCACCCTTGACCTATTGATAAACCTCTTTCAATCACCTTGATGGCACCCCTGGCCTTGGTGATTGTGATTGATAAACCTCTTTCAATCATTTGGAGGCTCTATTGGTGAGCTAAACCTAGAATTAATTTGTGGCCTTCAAGATCAGTCACACTTCAAGGAATTCCTCTTTGGAAGAGTGGCAAATCTACTATCAGAATGAAATCTTGTTACTGCTTCCCCTTAGTTGCAACTTGCTGTTGGTGATTTGAATTCTCCATCTTGGTGTGTAGCAGCTAGTGAAATAAAGGTATGCTTGGTTTTCTTCCTGACCTTGAAGTTTGTTGTTCCTGTCATGTTGAGGGAACAAGTTTGTATGCCTTAGTTTTTTGCCCAACATTATAGAATGTTTTAGTCATGGCCAATTGGTATGAACATGGATACCCTAGGGATGCTCCTTCATATGCATCTTCTTATGTATTTGACCCTAAAAATTATATTGGAGTGGATTACTGTGACCATTCTGACAATGCATTTTAGTCATGGCTCTACATGTTATACAAACCCAAACCTATGTGCACCCATGTAAAATCAAGATGACTTAGCAATGCAACAATGTGACATTGATAAGACCAAACAACTCAGAGTCATTGTTGCAGCAAGAAGAAGACACAAAAAATCAAATTAGGCTGCTAGAGACTAGGATGCAATCTAATGCATTCCCTGCTGCCCCAAAAAATCAATTTGCTCAGTCCCCTATTTCTGCCTTAGATCCGGTATACAACTAGTCATACCTCTCTTGGGTTGATTACAAAATGATGAGTATTCCAACAAGGTCTATAGCCAGTTGCCCAAGTTTGATGGGTACCATATTTGGGAAGGGGACACACATGTTGTATTTTCAGAATTCATGGAAGAAAATTAGTTTGAGGATGAAGACGTGTGGATGAGGTTCTTTGTTAGGTCCTAGCATCGGAAGGCAAGAGAATGCTTTCAAAGTTTCCTAAACAATCCTTTGCCTCATGGAAACAACTTGTGATAGTGTTTGAAAATAAATTTGCCAAAGGTCTTGACCCTATTGATCTTGTCATAGAGATAAAAAAATTAAAAGACAAGAGGGAGAGTCAAGCATGGATTCCAGTAACAAGTTTGTTGTTGCCCTTTCCAACATTCTAGATAATTTTAGACCTAGCACTCCTGCTTGCATTGATATGTTTTTTGAAGCATATGAAACTAGACTAAGTTATGTGAGGGAAGATTTCAAAATAACAAGTATGCAACAGACATATTTTTCCCTGGACCCCATGGAAAAGATAAGAGATGACTACATAAAGGGTTTATTGTCCACAAGTGCATGTGTTGCTGGTAATAAACATGTTGATCCAAAAAACACCAATGTGGATACAAACAATTAGATGACTGCATCATCAGAAGAATATGATTGTGTAGTCAGAAGGGTAGAAAGTGAAGGTGCTGAATTATATAATAGTGATGTAGATGATGAAAGTAGCATTTGCACCATCCTTCTATTAGATAACTCATCACGTGAAAATGATGAAACCATTGGTGATTTCCAACCTAATGATGAGGTATGTGGCTCAATGAACAATGAGGAAGGCATGTGCATGAGTGAGCATCAAGTTGAATTAGCTTGTAAAGTTGATTATGGAGAATATGCACGGGTAAATGAATTAGATTGTGAGAAAGGAACTTGTTTCTTGTTTGATGTATTTCTCTCCTTGGTTCCTATTGTATGTGATGTATTTCTCTCCTTTGTTCCTATTGTATGTGAGAAAGGAACTTGTTTCTTGCTTGAGGCTAATGTAGAGGTGGTTGAGGAACTTGTTTCTTGCTTGAGGCTAATGTAGAGGTGGTTGCACATGATGATAACCAATCAAAGATAGTTATTGGTGCAACTATGGAGTTTCAGTGTGAAGAGCTTGCCCTGGATTGTGAAGATGGTGATCATGTGGATGCATATGAGAACCTATTTGTGTGGTGCAAAGTATGTTCTCTTCCTCATGTAGAGTATGCTTCATCTGAGCCACAAGGGAATAAAATAAGAATGAATGATGAAGAAGAACTGTGTCATCAATATGTTTGCAGTAGCATGTATGACACAACAAATTGCCAAGGTGAACTTGAAACAGATTGACAATTTGAAGAACATAATTTTTCATGTGAGGTGTCTCATGGTTCCAATTTGTGTGCTGATGGTTTGAATTCTAGCCTGAGTCATGAGTATGATTCATAAGTTGAAGGTTGTAGCAGCACATATGAAAGTTATGTTCAAGAGCTTGGTGGAGTTGCAAATGAATATGAATGTTTTCACTTTGATGTGGAATGCATGTTAGCTCTCAAATGTGTTGGTGCTATAGTTGAGGTTGTGTCCTTTGTATGGGATATTGATGTGAATGAGCATCAAGACATGTGTATGTCTAAGTTTCAACAGATGACAACCCAATTTGAAGGTATACCAGTGATGGATTCTTTCCATTTTGATTTGCAAGAAGAGATGTCTTCTTTTATGGATCAACAGTGCATTCAAGCATAATTTCATTTGCCTTATGAGTTGGAGACATTTTCATTTTTTCTAGATTCACATATGGAGGTCAGCAAGAGTAATAAGGTTACAATTGGTGATGAAGTTTGCTTCCATCCATGTCTTGTTTTGTTGATCTAAACTTTAGTTTCTCACTCTTTGTTGCTGACAACAAGCATGATGTAGTATGGAAAAGGTCAAGCACCTATTTCTTATGGTTGCCCTACAATAGTAATTTCATTAGTGGAGTTGGCCTTGGCTCCACAAGCATATGCTACAGATTGATACATGCAGATGGCAGTTTTCAGTTGTTGTAGCTGGGTGGAAAGTGTAGATTTGGTTTGAGGGAGATTAACTCCTTCATTTAGCTTGTCTTCGATAGAGGCAAGTAGTTTTAGTCATCTGGTACAGGTTTGACCTACAACATGTTTAAATCTTGATTACAGTCATCTTTCCTTTTGTGCCCTCATGCCTATGACTGTATGCCTTGTTAATACATCTTTCGTTGATGCCCCTGTTCATTTTTTTTCTTTTTGGTCTGCCCAAAGATAGTTGGTTCTCATTGTGCCAAGTTTGACAGATGTCCCCAACCAGAGCCAATGTTGGAACCTGAAAAAACTAGTTCCCAACTTGGTTTATTTTGCCCCAAATTCATCAAAACCCTATGTTAGAGGAAAATGTGAACAATAGTCTAATACAACTAATCATCCAATAACTCAATGGAAATTGATGTAAATACAAGTAAACAAAGAATATACCTTGGAAGACCATTTTACCTCTATGCTTCCATTGTTTGCCTATCTGCTCTTGATCCTGATGGTAATGGAGCTCTCAAAAGTGTGCACTTCCTTGCTATTTGAAGATGACAAGAGTAGAATGGCTATAGATGTGTAATGAGCAATGGAGACTAAACTACAATGCAACTATAATGGATATGGATTGATGGAGACATGGTGATGATAATGGATTTGTAATGCAAATGCAATGAATGTGATTTTTCCAAAGGCACGGTGTAATGATTCCTGCAGAGTGCGTTTGCTTAAGCTTAGATGGATGCAACTGGATGTGAAGACCTTGATTATATAGGTTGAGGGAAGATAAAATCCAAGTGTCAATATATCCATGACTGGAGGAATTACCTGTGAGGTGTACAGTTGAGAAAGCTTGAGAGAATGTGCACCAATCAGAAGAGGACAAGTGTCCAATCCTTCTTCATGAGTTATGGGAGTTAACATAATAGATTGAGGAGTTAATTGAGATGATTGATTAGTTAACTGGGTTGATTGGGGAGTCAACAGAATAGACTGAGGAGTGAACTCAATTGACTAATTAGATAACAGATTTGATTGATGAGTTAACTAATTTGACTGGAGGAGAAAATAGGACATGTGGGTGAGGGAATATTAGCTAATTAAATATTAAAATATTTAATTACATGTGCAACAAGGTGAGGTGGAAAGGTCACATGGATAAGGTGAGGTGGATTTATGGGATTTAAGACTTAGGATAGAGGAATTTAGGATTTAATTAAATAATTTAGAATTATTTAATTATATGAGACATTAGAAGAATTAGGGGATTTTAATTAAATAAATTGATTTTATTTAATTATTGGAGGGATGTGAATCACTTAAATAAATTAGGATATTTATTTAATTGATAGGAGAATGAGAATTAAAATAAATATTAAAATATTTATTTAATTGGACTTAGCCATTTTTAGGTGTATACATTTTGCCCCTCTTTGATGCAATGTGTTTTATCACGTTGTTTTAAAGAATTAAAAATTTTGTAATTGATACATGCCCCAGTTGCCCCTGGTACAAGTTATTGATGATAGGATGCCCCCTCAGGAGATTGGATAGGAAGAATGTGACGACAGGAAGAATGTGACGATAGGATGACTGACAATCTCACGATGAGATAGGTTGAAAAGTTAGGTTAGGGTGAAGAAAATGGAGGATGTAAGATAAGGGATGGAATGAAAGAGATGAATGTCATGTGATGCAAGACAAAATGATAACACACACAAGCAAGCAAGAAAGTATGCACAAATGATACAAGAACAAACAAGGTATTGCCCTTGTCCAGCTGTAAACCAATGATTAATCGATAACGATCGACGATAGTGTTTTTCATTGCGGGGAACGATATATCCCTAGATCAACACAAAGACGTGAGAAAGATATATCCCACTGATAATTATGATTGATTGACTTGGTTTACGACTGGATTAGGATCAAGACCATTGATTGCGATTGGATAATTTGACAAGATTGACTTTACTCGATTGGTATGGATTAAGGATGCACTTGCACTTGGATCATTGCTTGGATTGATTGGACAAGGATGAATGGATCACATGGATAACTGGAAGATACAATTGGATAAAATGTCAGAAAGGACTTGGATCTTAAGACACTTGGAAAAGGTTTATTATGGAATGAAATGCAATTTGATATGTATGGATGTGTGGATTGTCATCTTTGTATATGTAAGCATTTGAAGTACTTTGTTTCATCATTGAGCTTTTAAAATGTTGCAAGAAAATACAATTATCTAGGTATAATTAAACTGAGATGACCTGAGTATCTCTTACATGGATTTTGATATAGCAAGTTAATACAAGCATCTAGTCAAAACTGAATCTAGATGACCTAAGTATTTCTTGCGTTTCAACAGACAAGGATTGCCCTGTTTCATGTTTAGACCTAGAACGTCCTCAATGATCTCTTGTTGATCATGTCTTTAGACATAAGTCATCACATTACTAAAGATTGATCCACAAACAACAAACAAAGAAAATGATTATGCCCCCATCATAGCTCCTCTAGTTTTTGACATCCTTGAGTAGCATAAAAAGACAATAACAAAAATCAAGACTCTGTAACTTAAACCTTTTAATAAGCACAAATTTTCTTGTCATAGTTATGTTTTCTTGCAACGAAAACAACTACAATCATCATGGGGGTTGAGGCTCATTGTGTCTTGTTTATAGGTCTAGTTTTTGTGTCAAGCGTTTTGTTGAAAACATGTTTTTGTAATGCTGCCTATTGTCTAGTGATGGTATCGTAATCCTTATTGTTATCCTCTGAGGGGCGTGACATTCAAGAATCCACTTCTCTAACTAGGTTGAGGATTTACCCCTAGTCAAGTAAGGGATTGGATTATTGTGAATGGATTGACAATAGACACGAAGAAACGAGCCCTAAGGGACTGACCTAGTGCCTCGGGGGCTCATTGATAAATGGCCTTGCCTACGTGACGACGCAGAGGCAACGTAGTTCGGGGTGTGGACTTTGTGGACCTAGGACCTAGGCAATGGGAAATGGTGTAGACTCGGATGGACAAAAGGATAGGGGATATGGGACGGAATGGATGAGAAAGGAGCCTTGGGGGTGCATCAATGATGGCCTTGCCTACATGATAGCTCAGAGGCGACGTAGTTCGACAACGGTTCAATGGATTGGTTGAGTACGGATGACAAGATGGACGCAATTTTGGATAGGATGAGCAAACAACAAACCATGGTAGGCATCTCAATGTGATTGGGTGGATGTGGTTAAGAGGGATAAATGAGGGACAAGGTCTGAAAAGATGGAGGAGACGGTTTTATCACAAGTAGCACATTTTTACCAGGTTTTCACCACTTGCTTTTATTTGCACGAAAGCTAAAATACACATGATGCCTGTTGGCTAGGTTTTCATCATGGTATCTATCCAAGGTGCATGTTTACCAAGTTTTCACCAGAGAATAATTTTTTTTGTTGTTTTTTCCATTTTTGATTTTTTTCTATTTTCCCATTTTCTAATTTTTTTTGCTATTTCCCATTTTTTGATTTTTTTTTGCTATTTTGATCCCTTGCATTGGGGTTTAGGTGTAGAACTTGCAAAGATGCATGTTGTTGATGGGATCATCGAACAGTTCACCTTCTGATGTAGCCAATTGATAAGCATGTGATCCATAGGCTGCAATGATGACATAAGGACCCAGCCAGTTGGATTTGAACTTACCCTTCTTCTCTCTGTCCTGCTGATTTCTTGGATTCTCTCTGAGGACTAGGTCACCAACTTGAAATACCTGAGGTTTGACTCTGTGATTGTAACTTTTGGACATCCTTTGTTGATAAACTTTGAGATGGTTAAAGGCATGTAGTCTTCTTTCTTCGAGCATCTCTAACTCTTGAAGTCTGGATACTCTGTACTCTTCATCAGATATGAGGCCTTTTAATGATACTCACAAGGATGGGATCTCGACCTCAATGGGCAAGATGGCTTCAGAGCCATAAACGGGGGAATATGGCGTTGCACCTATGGGTGTGTGGATACTTGTGCGGTAGGCCCACAACGTGGGATTCAATTGGATGTACCAATCGTAGCCGACATCATTGACAATCTTTTTCAGGATTTTTAAGATGGTTTTATTTGATGCCTTTGCCTGGCCATTTTCTTGGGGGTAATATGAACAACAGTCTAATACAACTAATCATCCAATACCTTAATGGAAATTGATGTAAATACAAGTAAACAAAGAATATACCTTGGAAGACCATTTTACCTCTATGCTTCCATTGTTCGCCTATCTGCTCTTGATCTTGATGGTAATGGAGCTCTCAAAAGTGTGCACTTCCTTGCTGTTTGAAGATGACAAGAGTAGAACGGCTATAGATGTGTAATGAGCAATGAAGACTAAAATACAATGCAACTATAATGGAGATGGATTGATGGAGACATGGTGATGATAATGGATTTGTAATGCAAATGTAATGAAGGTGATTTTGCCAAAGGCACACTGTAATGATTCCTGCAGAGTGAGTTTGCTTAAGCTTAGATGGATGCAAATAGATGTGAAGACCTTGCTTATATAGGCTGAGGGAAGACCAAATCCAAGTGTCAATAGATCCATGACTGGAGGAATTACCTGTGAGGTGTACAGTTGAGAAAGCTTGAGAGAATGTGTGTCAATCAGAAGAGGACAAGTGTCCAAGCCTTCTTCATGAGTTATGGGAGTTAATAGAATAGATTGAGGAGTTAACTGAGATGATTGATCAGTTAACTGGTTTGATTGGGGAGTCAACAGAATAGATTGAGGAGTGAACTCAATTGACTAATTAGTTAACAAATTTGATTAATGAGTTAACTAATATGAATGGAGGAGAAAATAGGACATGTGGGTGAGGGAATATTAGCTAATTAAATATTAAAATATTTAATTACATGTGCAACAAGGTGAGGTGGAAATGGTGAGGTGGATTTATGGGATTTAGGACTTAGGATAGAGGAATTTAGGATTTAATTAAATAATTTAGAATTATTTAATTATATGAGACATTAGAAGAATTAGGGGATTTTAATTAAATAAATTGATTTTATTTAATTAGTGGAGGGATGTGAATCACTTAAATAAATTAGGATATTTATTTAATTGATAGGAGAATGAGAATTAAAATAAATATTAAAATATTTATTTAATTCAACTTAGCCATTTTTAGGTGTATACACCCTACTTTGTGCCTTTGTTGTTGAACCCATCATTTATATCCGATTTGAGACTATTTTGAATGGGTTCCATCTAAGATGTTTCCAAGTGTTTGCCTTTTGAAGTGCAAGGAAGAAAACCTGAAAAAATAGCCAAGTCCAAGAGAGTCCTATCTTTTTTCTTGTGTTTTTGCCTTTGTCAGATTTTCAAAGTTTTGACCTTCTGTCTTCTATCATTCCATTCTTATCAGCTCCAAATTCCTCGGTAATTTGTAAAATTGTTTAAGTGTTTCGGGCATTGGAGGTTAGAGAGGTGGTCTTTCATTTTCTTCTAGGTAGGTAGAAGGGTGAGGGCCTAATGACTGAAGTCCAACAAAGCTTTAATTTTCCTATGTGTTGCAAGCATCGGCAAGCGGGAGATGTCTTTCATTTCTTCCTTTTTGTGGGCAGAAGGCGGAAGACCCGATTACCAAAATTCACCAAGGTTTCAATGAGTTTCTAAGTATTGTGGGCATCGGCAACCGGGGGCTTCTCTTCCTCCTTTCTTCTCGAAGACAGAATGCAGAAGGTCTAATCACCGAAGTCCGGCGAGCTTCAAAATTTTGTATAAGTGTTTCAGGATCAAGTGGTTCTTTTCTTCTCTTCTAGAATGAATGTTGTGTGGTGAAGGCCTGATCTCTGAAGCCCGATGGTTTCCCTTTGTTCCTTTTGGACTTTGGAGATTGAGGCTTCCTTCTTCACCTTTTCAAAGGCCAATTGCCTAGTGGAAGCCCAATTTGTTGGGGCTTGACTGTTTTTCCTTCCTTGCTCCTCCCACCACCTAGGAATGCACCAACAACCTTCAAGTTCATTGATAACTTGGGTGTTAGAACATACTAATATACTGAGAGGAGGGGTGAATCAGTATATGCCAAAACTTAATCCAAATTAACTTTATCAACCAAATCTTTTTACTGCATTAAATTGATGATAAAGCAAATTAAGCAATTCAAAGCACAACACGTAACACACAACCATAACACCAGATTTATGTGGAAAATCCTAGAAGGGAAAAACTACAGTGAGAAAGCTACTTGGATCTACTGTCCAAATCCAAACTCACAAATAATAAAATAGATTTACAATAAGTTTTATGGGCTACAACCCAAAGGAATCTATAACTCCCTAAAATGCAATGCTACAACACTTACAGAAAGAGGCTACAACCTCTGTACAAAAAACTTGACAAATTCCACTGGTCAATCACCTCTGCAACGACACTCTTCACACTTCAACTCCTCTGCTTAGTAAACTCTGCTACCTTCAACACACTTCCACACTTCCACACACACTCACATCCACACTCGCACATACATCCTCTCACACTCTCACACTCTCATTCATTTCACATAAAACATGAACTTTCATTTATATCCTCTGTAAGATTCATAAACTTTCTCCTTCATTGGCCAAGATGAAATGTGTAAGATGAAACATGCAATGACCACAACAAGTCAGCTTCCAAATGATGTATAAATCCAATTTGGTTCAAACCAAGTGATAATTAGGACCTATTTCACCTTAACACACATCTCTACACTAGCGCACACTTCCAAACATCCTGCACAATCATCAAGTTGGCCCATCTTAAATTTATCCTTCTGCATATTAGCTCCAAACTTAAAGCGGTACCAGAGAGATCAATTAACATCATATAGATGATCACTTCAAATACATTACATGACTTGTAAGAACATTTCCATGTATTGCTTTCTCTGAATTACGAGTCTTATTTCTAGCACAAACACAGAACACAACATCTCTTACAAACTCTGAATGTGCAGTCTTGAGATAGAACATTGAAAATCTAACTTGTGGTACATTTCAACACCTGAAACTTGGAATGAACAAATATGCAAACCATATGAACTCAATCTCCAAACATTAAAGCCAAATAATGTAATACGGTGAAATGAGGTGGCTTTCACATTCTCCTCCTGAAAATCCTAATTAACAATATGATATGTATTTGCTCTGTTGACTCTAGAGAACCTCTACGGTACAACTTGTCAACTAAAATTGAACATACCTCTCAACTACATTTGCCTATCCTCCAAGCCACATGAGCCAATCTTCAAATGCAGAGAAATGCGGAGCATTTATCTGTCTCATCCTGACGCAACAACTCTGAACCACTATCTTCACTCTACTAGCTCTAGAATCTTTTGTGGTAACTTCTATGCTTTGAAATCAGGAACATACATATAGCACACCTATTTTTTTGTAACTTCCAAACCGCAAGGCCATACCTTCAAATGCAAAGAAATGCAGAGCATTCTTCCAAGATTCTTCAATGCAACTTCCAGTGCCTTGAACTGTCTAAAACCTTTTACACTTTCTTTCATTCCTTAAGCAATGCTTCTCATCAGGAAATAATGAATACAACATTCATCAGATCAGAGACTACAATCAAAACACTTTTCATCAAAAACATGAATCTTCATGTTAACACAACTTTCATCTTTGCATGAAACTTCAGTAGATAAGGTACAACTATGTACAGATGATATATTGATCCATCTCCTTCACTTCATAACTTATCTGATCATCACCCTTTCATCTGCACCTCTGAATCTCTGTTCATTACTCCTCTGTCTGCACCTCTGATCATCGCAACATATACATAATACTTATGACCACTTACTCTGTTGTCATCACTAATCAACAACAATCTCCCTTTGGCATCTCTGTTGACATCACATGAAACCTTCCACAACACAGCTCTGTTGACATCAATGACAACACATATGCAACAATCTCCCCCTTTGGCATTGATGCCAACACTTAACCTGATATACAAATTTCTCCCCCTTTGACATCAAGGACAAAGGGTTAGTGGTCTTCCTCTATATCTGTAAAAATATATAATCTCCCCTTGTTTGCATTAGTCTTGATCTTCCTTTATTGATCCTTATCTGCTAGCTCCCCTTGATTGTTTCATCCTTATCATCCTTTATAAACTCTTATCTACCTTCTCCCCCCTAACAGGTAGCCATCATCAATCTAGGGATAAAAATATGCCTTGAACTACTCCCTTTGGACAGATGCACCATCTATGCATCTAGTTAGAAGGAGGGGCAACAACCCCTAACTTCTGTCTGAGATACTCAAATATGTCCTTAGAAAGTGCCTTTGTAAATATGTCTGCAACCTAATCCTTTCTAGGCACATACTCCAATCTGACCTCTTGATTTGCAACTTTCTCTCTCAAAAAGTGATACCTGATAGATATGTGCTTGGTTCTAGAATGCATCACTGGATTCTTTGAAATATTTATGGCACTTGTATTGTCACATAGAATAGGAATGGGCTTATCATACACTACCTTGATATCCTTCAATGTTTTCTTCATCCACAATACTGAGTGCAACAGGCTACTGTAGCTATATACTCTACTTCTGCTATTGATAAGGATACTAAATCCCACTTCTTACTCAACCATGAGATCAATTTGTCTCCCAAAATGAAAACTCCACCACTAGTACTTCTTCTATCATCAACACTACCAGCCCAGTCTGCATTAGTATAAGCACTCAGAGAAAATTCATCACCATTTTGATACCACAATCCATATTCCAAAGTGTTCTTCAAATATCTAAAGATCCTTTTGATTGCCTTCACATGTGTTTCTCTTGGATCAGCTTGAAACCTGGCAACCAAGCAAAAAACTTGCATAATTTCAGACCTTGATGTTGTTAAGTACAGTAGGCCCCCAATCATAGACCTAAACAGAGTTTGATCAACTTAAGGTGACTCATCATCTTTTCTCAAATGGCAACCTGTTACCATAGAATTACTCACTGGTTTGCAATCCTCCATACCAAATTTATTCAACATCTTCTTGACATACATTGCTTGAGAGATAAAGATACCATCATCTGATTGAGCAATTTGGAGTCCAAGAAAGAATGATAGCTCACCTATCATATAAATTTCAAATTCTTTATGCTTCTCCTTTGTAAACTTCTTACACATTTCATCATTGCCACGAAAGATTGTATCATCAACATACACAACAACAATTAGAATTTGTTCATCCTCAATTTTGATGTAAATATTACTATTTGTGACACCTTTATTGAAGCCCTGAGTTGGAGTGAGTACTTGTCTAACCTTGCATACCAAGCCAAAGGGGCATGTTTGAGACCATACAAATCCTTCTTAAGTCTGCACACCATATTCGGGTCTTCTGATAACTGAAAGCCATTAGGCTGCTCATTGTAGACTTCTTCTTCTAGATCACCATTCAAAAATGCATATTTGGAAACCATTTGAACTGCAAATGCAAGAAACATTATGATTGCCTCCATTCTTGCCATCAGAGCAAATGTTTCTTCAACATCAATTCCTTCTACTTGTGAATAGCCTTTGCAAACCAACCTTGCCTTATTTGTAACCACTTCTCCATCTTCATTCAATTTGTTTCTAAATACCCACTTGGTACCTATAGCATTTTTGTCTATAGGCCTTGGCACCAATTCCCAAGTCTAATTCTTCTCTATCTGAATTAGCTCTTCTTCCATTGCTTGTATCCATCCTTCATCCTTACTAGCCTCATCAAAAGTTTTAGGTTCTACTCTTGACAATAAAGAAAAGTTTACCTGTTCATTTTCTTTTGTAAATCTTCTTCTTGTCTCCAATTATCTGATCCTCTGAATGATTCTTATGAACATACTTGGCAGGAGTCTTGGTAGTCTTCTCTTGAGTCTCTTCCTTTTCTTCAACTTCTACTTCTTCTGTGCAGTCAGGTTCATCTAAAATAGTCTTTTTTCTCATTTGTGATTTGATGTAACTCTTCATCAACTCTAACATTAGCATTATCAACTATCTTCCTCAATCTTTTGTTGTAGAATTTGTAGGCTTTGCTCCTAGTTGAGTATCCAGTAAATATTTCTTCATTAGATCTTGAGTCAAATTTTCCCATACCTTCTTCATCTCTTTTTATGTAGCATTTACTTCCAAAAACTTTGAAATACTTGACTGATGTTGGTCTTCCATACCATAGCTCATAAGGTGTCTTGGTTTTGTGCACTCTTAGTTGTCCTCTATTGAGAATATATGTTGGATCTAGGGCATACAACTGAGGGGGGGGGTGAATCAGTTGTATAAAACTTCTTGTTCTTTCAAACACTTGATTCTTTGTTGTTAGTTAGTAGCATATCAATTAATCATCCATGAAAGCATAATACATAAACACAAGAGCAGATAAGCATCAACACATTGAACACCAAGATTTTGACGTGGAAAACCCGGTTAAGGGAAAAACCACGGGGTGATTAACCCAAGAATTATTCTCTGTTAGAAGAATAATAAAAAAATTGAATGGCACATGCCAATTAGGGCTCACTGCCTGAGCACACTGCTCACAAAGAGGCCCACTACCTACAAGGAGACACACTGTCTACAAAGTGATAAAAATCACAGTCTTGAACTGGAGAATGACATCTCTACCATGTCCGGATCAGTTCCAATTAAGCCCAAAAACCTCTGTTCTGCCTTTCGCACTTCTCTTCGCTATGCCACACTCATCCACACACACCACACCTCGAAATGAACTCACAGACCGTTATTTATACAAGACATCAACTTAGGATCAAACATCTAAGTCGGCAAACAATCATAAGAGTATCCGCAAGATGAATAACACATCCGGTCGGCCACCACAAGAACATTCGTAGGATGAACAACTCATCCGGTCGGCTAAACAGAGCAAGAACTTCATCCGGAAGAATAACTTCAATTCTGGGCTCTACTATCAATGCGGATCAACAACACAACCTCAACACGATCCAGAAAACTTCACAAGCCTGCCTGAATGTCCGGATACATCCGCACTTCCTTTACTTGCTGGAATCTTTTGTCTTCCTCATCCGGAACTTCAAGAACACAGTCTGTCGCCACTGTAGAAGGTACTTCCGGACCTTCAAATCATACATTATCAATGCGGACCAATGACACAGCCTCAACATGATCCAAGAACCTTCACAAGCCTGTCTGAATGACCAGGTACGTCTGCATTTCCTTTACTTATTGAAATCTCTTATCCTCCTTATCCGGAACTTCAAGAACACAGTCTGTCGCCACTGTCATAATGCAAGAGGTACTTCCGGACCTCCAAATCATACACAACTCGAGATGGCACATCACAAGGACATCCCAAATACTCTTTCCAATCCGCAGATTAGGATTGTACAATTCCGGACCTCACCGGACCTTTCTGTGATCCTCTGTCACCTCTAAGCACTTGCCGGAACCGGTTCCACACAGACAACCATAACTTCTTCAGGTCTTCATGCGGACCTCTGAAAACTTGACTGAAGCATCTCAAGACTCATATCTGCAAACCCTTTAATCCGTATCCTCCGGTTCTCAACCTATCCAATATATTTGCCTTCTTCTCATCACTGTTCTTCACTATTCCTGACTGAGGGTAATTTTCTCAATATCCTCAACACACAGCTCATCCAATCCTTCTTGTCAATGTAATATGAGTATGTTGACATCAATGACAACACTGGTTCACCTCATACTTGCAACAATCTCCCCCTTTGTCATTGATGGCAACATATGATGTGAAAAATCATCAAGACAAGAACTTCTCCTTTCTGTCACAGCTCCCCCTATCAACAACAACTTTTTACATGTCTTCTCTCCCCCTTTGATCATTAACCACTTGTTTTTCACATGTCTTCTCTCCCCCTTTGACATCAATGGCAAAGGGCTCATACTTGCAATTTTAATACATCAGAATCATACCAGCTGCTCCCCCTTAGTAGCAGCTCCCCATCATCAATCCGGATCACAAGATATGACTGTGATATCCACCGGACTGATGCACATCAGTGCATCTTAGTTCATCACCGGAGGGGCCATGACCCCTAACTTCTCCCGGAGATATTCAAAAGAGTCCTTGGGAAGAGGTTTTGTAAAGATATCTGCAATCTGATCCTTGGAGGGAACATACTCCAATCTGACTTCTTCCTTGTTTACTTGTTCTCTCAAAAAGTGAAATTTGATAGATATGTGCTTGGTCTTAGAATGCAATACCGGATTCTTAGAAATATTAATTGCACTTGAATTATCACAGAAAATTGTGATAGGCTCCTCATATTCAACTTTGATGTCTCTTAGCATCTACTTCATCCATAAGATTTGAGTGCAACTACCTGCTGCTGCAATGTATTCTGCTTCAGTTGTAGACAGAGATATTGCATCTTGTTTCTTGCTTAGCCAAGAAACCAATTTCTTCCCCAAAAAGAATGCTCCACCACTAGTGCTCTTCCGGTCATCCACATCTCCTGCCCAATCTGCATCTGTGTAAGCATGAAGAGAGAAATCCGGATCTCTAGGGTACCATAGACCATACTCAACTGTTCCTTTCAAGTACCTAAAAATTCTTTTGATTGCCATAACATGAGATTCTCTAGGATCAGCCTGGAATCTTGCCACAAGACCAACAGCCTGCATTATATCTGGTCTAGTTTGAGTGAGATACAACAATCCACCAATCATTGATCTATACTTTGTCTGATCTGCCTTTGGAGAATCATCATCTTTGCTTAACTTACATCCGGTTGCCATAGGAGTGTTCATAGGCTTTGAGTCTTCCATACCAAATTTCCTTAATAATTCTTTCACATATTTGGTCTGAGAAATGAAGATCCCTTCTTTTGTTTGAGTAATTTGCAGACCCAAGAAGAAATTCATTTCACCAAGCATAGACATTTCAAACTCACTTTTCATCTGATTTGCAAAAGTTTTGCACATACTATCTCTTCCTCCAAAAATGATATCATCCACAAACACTTCAACAATCAAAATGTTTTCATGATCAATTTTGAAATATAAGTTACTGTCAGCAGTACCTTTGTTGAATCCAATCTGCACAAGATGCTTATCCAATCTTTCATACCATGCTCTTGGGGCTTGCTTCAATCCATACAAAGCTTTCTTCAACTTGCAGACCATATCATCATTATCAGACAATTGAAATCCATCCGGTTGTTCAATGTAGACTTCTTCTTCCAGATCACCATTCAGGAAGGCAGACTTGACATCCATCTGATATACCTTGAAGTCTTTGAAGGCAGCAAATGCAAGAAGTAATCTGACTGCTTCAATTCTTGCCACCGGAGCAAAAGTCTCTTCAAAGTCAATTCCTTCTATTTGAGAGTAGCCTTTGCAGACCAATCTAGCTTTGTTTCTGATTACTTCACCAGCTTCATTTAGTTTGTTCCGGAAGACCCACTTGGTTCTAATTACATTCCTGTCTCTAGGTCTGGGAACAAGATCCCAAGTATGATTTTTCTCAATTTGCATCAATTCATCTTCCATTGCTTTGGTCCAGTTTTCATCATTGCAGGCTTCATTTATTGTTTTAGGTTCAATCTTTGAAATCAGACAACATTCATCCTGATTTTGAGCAACATTCCTTCTAGTTTGTACACCTTTGCTTCTGTCACCTATGATCTGATCTTCAGAGTGGTTCAGTCTTACATACCTTGGAATTTTGGGAGTATCCTGCACTGCTGCTTCTTGATCAGGCTCATTCAAACCTATCTCTTCTTCCTGATTTACCGGATCAGGCTGACTCTGTCTCACCGGAGAGGATTGAGGTCCTTGAACACTGTCTTGGTCATCTTCATCAAACTCATAAAATCTTGAAGGCTTCTCAATTCCTTCATCAACTTTCACATTGGTGCTTTTTATCATCTTCCTCAATCTCTTATTGTAACACCGGTATGCTTTGCTTTGAGTGGAGTAACCCAAGAAAATTCCTTCATCACTTCTAGCATCAAACTTTCCTAGATCTTCATCTCTTTTAATATAACACTTGCTACCAAATACTCTGAAATATTTCACAGTAGGAGTGATGCCAAACCAGAGTTCATAGGGGGTCTTACCGGTGTTGTTTCTAATTTGAACTCGATTGAGAGTGTAGACTACAGTGCTGATAGCTTCTTTCCAAAACATCTGAGGAACATTTGCTTCCAACATCATTGTCCTGGCAGCTTCCTGGATGGTCCGGTTCTTTCTCTCAACTACTCCATTCTGCTGTGGAGTCCTAGGAGCAGACAACTGTCTCCTTATACCCTGCTTCTCACAAAAGTCAATGAACTCACCAGATGTAAATTCACCACCTCTATCAGACCTTAGACACTTTAGTGTCAATCCGGTTTGATTCTCTACCATAGCTTTGAAGATTTTGAACTTCTCAAATGCTTCTGATTTTTCTTTTAGAAAGGTAACCCACATCATCCGGGAATGATCATCAATTAACAACATGAAATATCTATCACCTTGCAGACTCTTGATTCTTGTCGGACCATAGAGATCAGTATGTACTAATTCCAACAATCCGGTAGAAGACTGATCTTTGCATTTGAAAGAGACTCTGCTTTGTTTACCTAACTGACATTCTTTGCACACACTATTTGTAGGTTTCATCAATTTTGGAAAATCTCTTACAGTCTGAGTATTGCTTATCTTGATGATGTTATCAAAATTTACATGACACATTCTTCTATGCCATAACCAACTCTGATCAATTTGAGCAAACAAACAACTTTTATTTGAACCAACTAGATGAAAGATATTACCTTTTGTCTGAGTACCGGATGCAATTTCAGTTCCGGAGTTTGTAAAGATTCTGTATTTTCCATTTTTGAACCGGAGATCATAGCCTTTGTCCACTAACTGACCAACACTGAGAAGATTGTGCTTCAAACCTTCAACATATAGTACGTTACCTGTTTTGCTCTTTCCATCAAAGGAAATAGTTCCCCTGCCTCTGATTCTGCCAGCAGAATTGTCACCAAACTTTACCATTCCTCCTTCATACCTTTCCAAATTCAAGAACTTATTCTTGTCACCAGTCATATGATGAGAACATCCACTGTCAATAACCCAATCATCCTTTTCTTCCACTTGAGCAGCCAAAGCTTTTTCAACAACTTTGTGATTGACAGATTCAGAGAGTATTGAATCTTCTTCCTTGATGGCAATAAACACCCACTCATTTCCGGACTTGCTTCCTAGTTCTGATTCATCATCTGTTACTCCTTCATTGTCATCTTCTTCATGAACATAATAGCAATTCTTTTGAAACCTTTGTCTGTTAGTATTAGACCTTTCAGATCTTTCCGGACATCTTGAAGCAAAATGACCAATCTTATTGCAGTTGAAACACTTAAAGGGTAGTTTTCCTTCATACTTACCGGATCCTCTTGGCAGTCTCTTTGCAATGAGGGCTTCAAGTTGAGCTGTTTCTGCTTCTTCTTCTTCCATGTCTCTTCTTGCTTGATCATACCATGACATTTTCCTTGATGAGTTTTCTCCCGGATCAAATCTTTGTTTGCCTTTCACATAGGCACTGGCTTTGAAAGTAGATTCAGTCTTGGGAGGATCATCTCCAAACTCGGTCATTTCAAATGCAGCTAGTTTGCCAGCCAGTTGTTCTCTTGTGATAGTTGTGTGGGCTCTGAATTCTTCAATGGCAGCGACCTTGATTTTGTAGGCAGCAGGAAGGGATCTTAGGATTTTACAGACAATCTCATTTTCATCTAGAGTTCCACCAGCATTTCTGATTCCACATACCAGCTCATTCACTCTTGGCATAAAGGTAGTGATGTTTTCATCATCTCTCATCTTCAATCTTTCAAATTTCCCTTTCAGACTTTGTAACCTTGCACTTTTGACAAACTCATCTCCTTCATACAGAAGTTCCAGTTTAGTCAGGATCTCATATGCAGTTGGTAGGTCAATAACATTCGAGAGATCTGAGTCATTCAATGCACTTAGAAGAGCTTCCTTGGTCCGCAGATTGTTTTCAGCTTCTGTGATTTCATTCAGAGTTGTCGGACCACCTTGTGGAGGTACATATGGTTTTGAAACAATAGCCAAGTATGCTTTTCCCATACATTCCAAGTGACACTTCATGCGACCTTTCCAGAGAGTGAAGTTGGTTCCATCGAACTTCAGACTATCCTTCTTGTATGATGACATCCTGGATCTCCTCAAGCGGTTAAGCTCCTATCAGAGGAACTTAGCTCTGATACCAATTGTTGGATCTAGGGCATACAACTGAGAGGGGGGGGGTGAATCAGTTGTATAAAACTTCTTGTTCTTTCAAACACTTGATTCTTTGTTGTTAGTTAGCAGCATATCAATTAATCATCCATGAAAGCATAATACATAAACACAAGAGCAGATAAGCATCAACACATTGAACACCAAGATTTTGACGTGGAAAACCCGGTTAAGGGAAAAACCACGGGGTGATTAACCCAAGAATTATTCTCTGTTAGAAGAATAATAAAAAAATTGAATGGCACATGCCAATTAGGGCTCACTGCCCGAGCACACTGCTCACAAAGAGGCCCACTGCCTACAAGGAGACACACTGTCTACAAAGTGATAAAAATCACAGTCTTGAACTGGAGAATGACATCTCTACCATGTTCGGATCAGTTCCAATTAAGCCCAAAAACCTCTGTTCTGCCTTTCGCACTTCTCTTCGCTATGCCACACTCATCCACACACACCACACCTCGAAATGAACTCACAGACCGTTATTTATACAAGACATCGACTTAGGATCAAACATCTAAGTCGGCAAACAATCATAAGAGTATCCGCAAGATGAATAACACATCCGGTCGGCCACCACAAGAACATTCGTAGGATGAACAACTCATCCGGTCGGCTAAACAGAGCAAGAACTTCATCCGGAAGAATAACTTCAATTCCGGGCTCTACTATCAATGCGGATCAACAACACAACCTCAACACGATCCAGAAAACTTCACAAGCCTACCTGAATGTCCGGATACATCTGCACTTCCTTTACTTGCTGGAATCTTTTGTCTTCCTCATCCGGAACTTCAAGAACACAGTCTGTCGCCACTGTAGAAGGTACTTCCGGACCTTCAAATCATACATTATCAATGCGGACCAATGACACAGCCTCAACATGATCCAAGAACCTTCACAAGCCTGTCTGAATGACCAGGTACGTCCGCATTTCCTTTACTTACTGAAATCTCTTATCCTCCTTATCCGGAACTTCAAGAACACAGTCTGTCACCACTGTCATAATGCAAGAGGTACTTCCGAACCTCCAAATCATACACAACTCGAGATGGCACATCACAAGGACATCCCAAATACTCTTTCCAATCTGCAGATTAGGATTGTACAATTCCGGACCTCACCGGACCTTTCTGTGATCCTCTGTCACCTCTAAGCACTTGCCGGAACCGGTTCCACACAGACAGCCATAACTTCTTCAGGTCTTCATGCGGACCTCTGAAAACTTGACTGAAGCATCTCAAGACTCATATCTGCAAACCCTTTAATCCGCATCCTCCGGTTCTCAACCTATCCAATATATTTGCCTTCTTCTCATCACTGTTCTTCACTATTCCTGACTGAGGGTAATTTTCTCAATATCCTCAACACACAGCTCATCCAATCCTTCTTGTCAATGTAATATGAGTATGTTGACATCAATGACAACACTGGTTCACCTCATACTTGCAACAATATAGACAATAGTATGGACTACCTCTTTCCATTATGTATCAAGCAACTTGGCTTCACTCAACATTGTTCTAGCCATCTCATGAACTGTTCTATTCTTTCTTTCCACTTCTCCATTTTGATGAGGAGTTCTTGCAGTAGAATAGTGCATCTTTATTCCATGTTCTTCACAAAATTCCTCAAACTCACTTGATGTGAACTCACCACCTCTATTAGACCTTAGACACTTGATTCTAGCATTTATTTCATTTTCAACCATGACCTTGAAAATCTTAAACCTACTGAAAGCTTCTAATTTTTATTTCAAAAATGTAACCCATGTTGTTCTAGAAAAATCATCAATGAGCAACATGAAATACCTCTCACCTTGTAGAATCTTTGTCCTAGTAGGTCTGTCAGTATGAACCAATTCCAATGGCCTTGTAGAAGAATACTCCTTGGACTTAAATCTTACAATTGTCTGCTTCCCCAAATGACATTCCTTGCATAACGTGCTTGCAGGCTTGGTAATCTTTGGCATGTCTCTTATTGCTTGCATGGAGTTAATATTCACAATATTGTCAAATTTAATGTACCCCATCCTTTTGTGCCATAGCCAGCATTAATTTGTCTTTCCTAGAAGGCAAGCCCTTCCATTAACACCTTTTAGATTGTACAAGTTGTTCTCTGTCCTAGCACCTTCTACCACCAATCTTCCAGACTTTTCTCTTCTGATTTCACATCCTTAATCATGAAATATGAGATTATATCCTTTATTTCACATCTGACTTACACTAAGAAGATTGTGCTTGAGACCTTATACATAAAGAACATCATCTATTCTGGATTACCCATCAATACTTATGGTACCTTTTGCACAGATCTTTACAGCTGAATTATCTCCAAAACTAACTGATCCACCATTCCACTTGAAAAAATTGATGAATTTGCTTTTATCACCTATCATGTGGCTTGTACATCCACTGTATATTACCCAGAGATTTGTTTTCCCTTGAGCATGTAATGTTGTTTAGACAATCATTGAATTTTCAACTTCATTATTTGTCTCTAGTCTTTTGGAGGAATATCTTTACTTGACTTGCTCAACAACATCTATTAACTGAGATTCTGATTTTGCTAATTTGCTCCTGCAATATATTGCTATATGTCCAACATTGTTGCAAATTTGACATACCAAATTGATATCCACTAGTGAAGCAAGAGAATTCCTACTTACAAGATTTCTTCTATTCATTCAAACTTGTAATCCATAGCCTTATGACCAAATTTATTGCTGATAAAATAATAACCAAAGAAGGCATGATTGAACCTATTTATAGAGAATTGTCTTGCATGCAAAGGTCTTCCTTGAGGCATGATGAGATATGCTCCTTCAGTGTCATCCAAACTTCCAAACTTTTCTTTTTCTAATTGCTTTTTGAGTAACTGAACTTATTTCTTAAGTCTTGTGCATTCTTTTGTCTTAGCTTCAATCAGAGCTCTTTGATCTTGATTCTCTTTCCTTGCACAATCCAAGTCTTCAAGAGCATAGATAAGTTCACCTTCAAAGTCAACTTCACATTCTTCTTCATCTACAGTCTTGATTGAACCATCAAAGATCACCATGGCCATGAATAGAGATTCTCCTTTTTCATCATCTAATGAGTAGTGATCTACTTCTTCTGCAGAGCTGTAGTCTTCTTTGGAAAGAAGGTTCCTCTTGAAACCCTTGCTACTAATTTCATTTTCTCCAAAGGGACATTTAGAAGCATAATGACCAACTCTTTCCACATTTAAAACATTTGAAAGGTAACTTACCTTTATACTTTTCGGATCCCCTCTTTAGCTTTCTCACAAAGTTTGCTTCTTCTTCCTCGTCTTCACTGTATAAATCAGATGTTCATTATTCATAGCTTTAAAAGCAGCTTCTCTTTTGTATGGACCTATGACTTCATTTCTCATCTCATAGGCAGTGAGGGACCCAAAAAAATCTTCCATGGTAAGTTTCTTTAGATCTTTAACTTCTTCAATAGTAGAAACTTTTGAATCAAACCTATGAGGGAGGGTTCTTAGGACTTTCTGCACAACCACTAAGTCAGCTAGATCTTCACCTAGTCATTTGATTCCATTGACTGCTTCATCTACTCAGAGAAAATAGCCAGCAATGTTTTCTTCTTCTTTCATCCTTAGATTCTCAAACACTATTTTGTAAAACTACAGTTTCTCTTGCTTTACATTGTCATTTCCTTCCTAGAGATTTTTGAGCTTATCCCATATCTCCTTGGCTATCTTTCACTACACTACCTTGATAATCTCTGAACTGGTCAAACCACTTAAGATGGAATTCTTGGCATTAGCATTGTTTTCATGAGCCTTCTTCGCATCTGAATCTATAATAGGATGTTTAGGTTCTTTATAAGCATCCATAGTAGATCTCCAAACATCATACCCTAATGAGGTAAGATAGGCTTCCATCCTTACAAACTAGAAGGCATAGTTGCTTCCATGAAATATCATTGCTTTAGAGGAGGAATCTTTCTAAGCCATGTGTTCTACTCCAAGATCTACCTTCAGTTGTTAGGCTGCACCAAGGAACTCGGCTCTGATACCAATTGTTAGAACACACTGATATACTAAGAGGGGGGTGAATCAGTATATGCCAAAACTTAATCCAAATTAACTTTATCAACCAAATCTTTTTACTACCTTAAAGAAATGATAGGGCAAATTAAGCAATTCAAAGCACAACACATAAGCACACAACCATAACACCAGATTTATGCGGAAACCCCTAGAAGGGAAAAACCACGGTGAGCAAGCTGCTTGGATCTACTGTCCAAATCCAACCTCACAAATAATAAAATATATTTACAATTTTTATGGGCTACAACCCAAAGGAAGCTACAACTCCTTGAAATGTAGTGCTACAACACTTACAGAAAGAGGCTACAACCTCTGTATAGAATACTTGACAAATTCCACTGATCAATCATCTCCACAACAACGACACTCTTCACACTTCAACTCCTCTACTCAACAAACTTTGCTACCTTCAACATACTTCCACACAAACACACACACACTCACATACACACTTGCACATACATCCTCACACACTCTCACACTCTCATCCATTTCACACAAAACATGAACTTTCAATTATATCCTTCGCAAGCTTCATAAACTTTCTCCTTCATCGACCAAGATGAAATGTGTAACATGAAATGTGCAATGGCCACAACAAGTTAGCTTCCAAATGATGTAGAAATCTAATGTGGTTCAAATCAAGTGATAATCAGGACCTATTTCACCTTAACACACATCTCCATGTTGGCACATGCTTCTAAACATCCGATGCAATCATCAAGTCAACCCAACAAACATTTATCCTTTCGTATATTAGCTCCAGTCCTAAAGAGGTACCAGAGAGATCAATTAAAATGATGTGGATCACTTCAAATACATTACATGACTTGTAAGAACATTTCCATATATTCCTTTCTCTAAATTACAAGTCTTATTTCTAGCGCAAACACAGAACATAGCATCTCTTACAAACTCTGAATATACAGTCTTGAGATAGAACATTGCAAAACTAACTTGCAATACATTTCAACACTTGAAACTTGGAATGAACAAAAATACAAACCATCTAAACTCAATCTCCAAACATCAAAGCCAAATAATGTAATGCGGTGGCTTTCACATTCTCCTCTTGACAACCCTAATAAGCAATATGCTATGTCTTTGCTCTGTTGACTCCGGAGAACCTCTGTGGTACAAATTATTAACTGAAACTTGAATATATCATACCTCTCATCTACATTTGCCTATCCTCCAAGCCGTATGACCCAATCTTCAAATGCGGAGAATTGCAGAGCATGTCTCTATGTCATCCTAACTACAACAACTCTGAACCACTATCTTCAATCTGCTAGCTCTAGAATCTTCTGTGGTAACTTCTATGCTCTGAAATTAGGAACATACATATAGTACACTTGTTTATATCTAACTTCCAAACCACAAGGCCATACCTTCAAATGCAGAGAAATGCAGATCATTCTCCCAAGCTTCTTTAGTGCAACTTCTAGTGCCTTGAGCTATCTAAAACCTTTTACACTTTCTTTCATCCCTTAGGTAATGCTTTTCATCAAGAAACAAAGAATACAACATTCATCACATCAAAGACTACAATCACAACACTTTTCGTCAAAAACAAGAATCTTCATGTTAACACAACTTTCATCTTTGCATGAAACTTTAGCAGATAAGGTACAACTATGTACAGATGATACTGATTCATCTCCTTCACAACTCTGATCATCATCCTTCCATCTACACCTTTGAATCTCTAGTCATTACTCCTCTTTCTGTACCTCTAATCATTACAACATATACACAATACTTCTAATCACTTACTCTATTGTCATCACTGGTCAACAACAATCTCCCTTTGGCATCTCTATTGACATCACATGCAACCTTCCACAACACAGCTCTGTTGACATCAATGACAACACATATGCAACACCGAGTCAGAAACAAGCAAGAGAAATTTGTCTAAGTAAAAGAAGGCAAATTTGAACTGTAGTCACCAAAGTAGGCATTTCACGAACCAAAAGGTTCACCGATTGCCAAGTTCGTTGATTGGTGAAGTCATCGACAACAAAGATGCAAAGGAAGGAAAAGGCAAAGACTTAATCAAAAAAAGGAAGAGTTTGTGAATTGTTAGGTTTGTTGATGGTAAAGTTTGCCGATGGGGTGAAAAGCTAATGAAGAGAAGATGAAAGAAAAGACAAAGAAGGAAACAAGTGTCTTGGTTGGCAAAGTTTTTGGTTTGTGAATAGTAAAGTTCACCGATGGAAGATTTCACCGACAAAGGGAAAAGTCAAAGAAAAGAGATAAGGATTAATTTCATCGTGGGGAGGATTTTCCAACAAAGGCAAAGATAGAAGAAAGATAGAAGAAGAAAAGATGGAAAAAGAAGATGGCAACAAAGTTCGCGAACCAAAAGGTTCGCTGATTTCAAAGTTTGTCAATAAGGCAAAAGGGCCGACAATTAAAGACAAAGAGCCAAAGAGATAGAGAGAAAGAAGGAAAAGAAAGACACTCCAAGGTTTGCCATAGAAGAATTTTTCTGATAAGGAAAATTAAAATGTAAAAATCAAATGTAAAGAATGAAGTATAAACGTAATAGTTTAAAATATTTTAAAGTGTTGTAAAAGCTTTACAGACACTTTTAGCGGGCTTTTATTTTAAATGCCCATCTACTCCTTGACCGCCATGAATATAGAATTGATGAGGATGTACAAGTTGGTGGCAGAGTTAGGTGGAATTAATTGTTGGAGTAATTGCAGTTGGTGGGGTAGTTTGTTCCCACCCAGAATGCAGAAGAGAAAATATTGCTATATATACATGATTCATAGATGTTTCAAGGGTTTGTCACTGAACCAATTGTTTGGTTTGCAAGTGCCTTAGGTTGATTTTAGGGCTTCAAATCACACCAGTCTAGGCAGTGAATGGTGGAATGCATTTGATACAGTGTAGTAAAGGATTGTAATGCACATCTTCATGCAGTGGTGTGTCTCCATGGAAGATTGTGATGATTTAGGGGAATATATGAACCCAGTTATGTATTTTCTTGTACCACACTTGCTGGTATGTTGTAATAGGAATTTGATAATGTATGACAACATTTAAATCAATAAAATCTTTGTGTTGGGTCATTTCTTTTGTTGCAAGTGGATCATTATAATGTGCTCAAGATCAATAATTATGCCTAGTGTATGAAATGTAATCTGATAAATGTATGTGAATATATTTTAGTTTTCTGTTGATGCTGGTTCAATTCCTTCCTCTTTATTGTTTATGACTCAGTTGCCCAATGGAGTAGGCACCGGTCCAAATTGGGGATGGATCAATCACCATTTTAATCAAACCCTCATCTTGTTAGATGTAGGAGTAGGAGTAGATTTAGTTTAGGGTTCTACATGATGTCCATGATTCAGTGTAATAACTAGGGATAAATATGAAGTGATGCAAAATTGTTTTAATCATTGGTGAATCATGTACATGTATGTCTGCACTGTGTATCTTGTGTATGAAAAGTTAAGTGGATTCGTCTCAAGGAGTATAATATTGCCATGTTTGGGTGCAAATGCATAATGCAGTGATCAACTTAATATAGAGGCATGTGCAACCAATTTGTCTTGACCTAGTGACAACTTTGGGGGTCAAGTGTACATTGGGTATGGATGTGTTTATTTTTTTGTGTTCTATTTCATGCCTCTAGGAATATCCCTCCGAGGTCTAGCTGAGTCTGAAGTGTAGAGGAGCATACCCACTCCTATCAGTTGGCCAAAATCTCCCTTGACTTGTTGATAAACCTCTTTCAATCACCTTGACGACACCCCTGACCTTGGTGATTGTGAAATGTTTTAGGGTTTTGGGTTGCAACTATTTTGGGAACCGACAACTTCCTTGGAATATTTTTTTGTTAAACATTTGATTAACCATCTTTTTTGTTTTTCTATTTATAATTATAATTAAAAAATATAGTGCTCTTAACAAGTAGTTAAATTGGTATGTCTAGTGGCTTAAATTAGGTTGAATTGACTAATACTAAGCACATGGTCACTTCAAGAAAAATGTCATTCTTATGATTGAATTTCCAGCTTTCCTAGGTCATTTAGATTTTGTAGCAATATTTATGATGGAGATGTTTGAATTTCTTATCTCCCTTTGGTTAACTTATCTAACAATCATATCAATTTCATATGATCCCAAGGATTATAGGAATATGGTAAGATGGAAGTGGAAGGGCCTAACACATATATCAGAGAGGCCATAAATGGAAATCCTTCCATCCCTCGAGCTATGAAAGTTGAAGGACTAATTTCACTGATTATAAACCTAGCATCTCTTATAAGCTACTAAAACTAAATGAGCCACACTCCATCATGATAAATGTTTAAACATTTATATATATTGAAACTAACTTTAGAGATTTATACTACTATAGACAACAATAGTTGATAAATCCTTGATATTGTTGATGTTTTTCAAAAGACGCAAGAAACACCTCAAAACATGACTATTATTTTTGTTACAAGCATAGTGGATGTTTTTGATGTTAAAGAGAACCATCACCTCTAAAAATAAAAGATCTCATATAATTTACATTGTCATGCATATAAGATATTGTCATATGTAAAAGCTCAAATTTTATATAATTATCTTGTATATGAAATAATTTGATAAAACCTCAAATGAGTTTGCATGGCTAGGGGATTGATAACATTTGATATTAGTTATATTGAATATTGTTATAATCAAGAAGTAATTTTATCCTATATTTCATGGAGAAGAGAGGTCCATTAAGGGGCAATAGTACAAGTTACAAAGGTATGCCCAAATGGGTAAAGACATCTAAGAAGATGACATTTTGATATAGTACATAGATATTTTTTTCACAACTATCTAAGGAGATTAGTATTTTCTCTAAAAAATATAAATTTCTTGGGTATAAAAACACCTACTGTAATGGGTGGTTGTTGCCCTAATAAATTATTCTGGGAGCAAGCTTGGAAAGGATTGCTCACCCGTTGCTTTAATTTTTTTGGATCATTACTATATGTTTAGTAGGATGACTATTTTTTTCTTGTAGAAACATGGCAAATTGTACATACTTATGCTTATGAAAATCCCATATGATCTCCTTGATAAGATCATCAAATCATTTTTTAAGTATTTCATAGCATATTATATGTTGACTTAATTTTTATTAAATTAATTATCAGATTTTATTATTCCTACATCAAAAATAAAATTTATTGATTATTGTGTTGCTCACTATTTTGGTGATCCTATTGATAGGACATACACCTTGAACCATGTCTTCAAAATATGGTGTAACTACTATCACATAGATGGAGTAATATTTAAATAGCTATTTTCTATATCTCTTTAATCAAAAGTTCACTATAAAAGTAGCTACAAAAGAACCAATGTGGCTTAGGAGATTACTGGAAGAGTTTTTCATCTGGGTGCTATTACAAGTCCCCCTTATTACATGATAAATCTATTTACTCTTATTGAAGACTCCTATTTTTAAAAAATAAAACACATTTGAAGTTCATGGGCACTTAATTCAAGGGAAAATATTTTCATCCTAATATTATTATCCAATTCTACGAGACTGATTATCATATGAAAAATATACTATGATCAAGAAGAACTAGGATAGGCTCCCATTAATCATAAAATAAATCATAAATGTAATGTAACATCAAACCTCTATGCAATTTCAAATTCTCCAAATTCAAATCACTGCTTTGACGTAAGGAGTTTCCCTTGAGGAGGAGTGTGCATGACAATGAATCCTCTATATGTAAGACCTAAGGCATAAATACGACTTGTAGGCATTATAACACCTCAAAATGTAAGACCTAAGGCATAAACAAGACCTGTAGGCATTATAACACCTCAGAATGTAAGACCTAAAAGACATAAAATAAGACCTTTTAGGCATTACATATGGCTAAATCCTTGGATGTAAGACCTAATAGGCATAACATAAGACCTCTGGACATTATATGTAATCCCTATAGGCATATTGAAAGTTCTTCTCTCTATAAATCTTCCACTTGTAAAAGCATTGTATTATATAATACCTATGGGCACTATGTAATGAACCTGGGGGAGGTTGGGTTGAGGAGATCTGGGTTCCAATAAAAACATTATAAGACATTGTTTAAGCATCATTTTTTAAAACACTAGGAATATAAATTGTGACAAGATGGATTTCATGTAGTCTGAAATACATGCTCTTCATTTTGGCATATATTTGTGTCCCCTGTTTATCACTGTTAAAGAAGACCTACGTTAATGGGGTACTTCATTTTTTTCTTTTATATAAATTGATAGGTGCCCCCTATTAACATTAAGGGGGAGTGTTAGAACATAATGTTATTAGGGGTCATACCCTTATAAAATTTATATATTGTTTTAATATAAGGTTATAAAACCTTGTGTTTATTATATGCTTTATAAAACATATACCATTTAATAATTAACTATCTAATAATTGTTATATTATTAATTATTTACAAATGGTTGCTTTGAATAGGTGTGACTAATACCCCTTTAGGTATTTTTCCACCCCTTATCCTATATTTAAGGAGGTTCTCTCTCATTTGAGAGGTAAGGGAATTTGAAGATTTATAGTGAATTATATCACTATGCACAGGAGGTGTTATTGGCCATGTGGAAGTAAGTAGAGGAGTGTCCCTAGGTTAAGCCTATTTTTTAATAGACTATTTTTTGTAAGTGTTTTAATAAAATGATGTTTTATGGGGTTTTTTACCCGAAAGGGTTTTCACCATGTATATGTTGTGTAATGTGTTAAATCTGTGCTTGTATAATTCTTATTTTATATATTTAATATTTTATTTATAATGATTAGTATCATAAGATCCTAATTTCTAACACAAATACATTCAATTCTCAACACTAGACAACATTCTTACATGCCACATTTGATACTTTCAAATTGTATCTTACATCATACTATTGCTAACCACACTCTATCTCTTAGATGTCACTCCCTCACTACTAAACTTAACTCCTACGCCTCTATTCCATTGTAGTATTCTTCACTTGTTGTCAACTGATACAAAACCATCTATATATATATATATCATCCTCAAGCTCCTCACATGATCCATGTTGGTGTTAGTATGGCTCAAAGCCTAGAACTGCATGAAACATGTCGCCGACTAAAAATAACAAACTTACAAATAACAACGGTCAAACAGTGGGGAACCTCCATGTGGTACACCACAAAACTTCACAATGGTTATTACACCCTTCTCAAATATTCACCTTTGGCACAAACCCAAATAAACCTTCTACAAATAGAAATAGTTTCAAATGAACACACTATCAATCCATACACACTTCATTGACCAAATTACCAACCTCTACTTATCCCATCAACCTTAAATTTCAAAAGAAGATAAACAAACCACAAAAAGAACTAATACCACAACTGTAGAAGCTAATTCCTTAATGCAATGAAATGTGCTAACTTTTCCCACCATACACTGTTAACCATAAATTACACACACACAAACTATCTAGTTAGACCATGGATTCCACTTTGTTAGACATGATACCACATTTCCATGATGCCTAGGGATGCACTTGCATCAGTTTTGTATAATGTTTTCTCAATTGTTTTATTTGTGGCCTCAACTTGTCCATTTCCTTGTGGATAATATGACATTGTGAATTTCTATTGTATACGAAATTTTTCTAAGTTCTTTACCTCCCTATTCTTAAATGATATTTCATTGTTAGTTACAATGGTAGATTGTATGTCGAATCTAGATGAGATTATCCATTATAAAATTGTAGATATTAGTCGCTATGGTGACTTTTAAAGGTATGGATTCAGCTCATCTATAAAATAATTAGTGATAGTGATGATAAAGATATACCCCTCAGATGAAGCTTGTGTAAATTTTCCCACCAAGTCGAGTCCCCATGTAGAGAAAGCTCATAGTGAAGTATAAGGGTGAAGTTCATGGGTAGGTGCATGTTTTAAATTACTATTTTTTTAGTAGGTTGCACATTTTTGCATGAAATCATAGGAATCCCTTTCCATTTTTCTCCAATCATACCCTATGCATAATATCTTTTAAACAATTAAATTTGTCACCACTGATTTACAAATGCAAATATGGGTGTTCTTAGAACATTAGGGTGGAAATTCCCTCAAGTATAGATAAACGTATATGTTGTGGAACTAGTCCTCCCCAGTGAGTGTGGCACAAACCATGAAAGATATATAACAAGTAGCAAGTTGTTTTTATTTGTGAATAACCAATGTAAAATGAGGACCATCACTGCAGATGCTCATTAAAGAGGCAACATTAGCTGTAGTGTTGGCATGTTAGTTGTCCTTTCTAGGAAGGGCCTTAATAGTATAAGTATCAAAATATAAATTAATTGTAATGATAACTCATGATATTGCATTAGTTTTACTTCTTTAGTTTCATAATCACCCATTATTTATCTAGCCACACATTGGGAGTCACCACATATATTTATAGATTTAACTTTGAAGGAAATGGTGGCCTACAACTTGGAAATTATTGCCTCATATTTGGCCACATTATTGGTGCATGGAAAAATAAGACAAAATGATAATGGAATGAGGTTACTCAAGGGAGGTATTAAGATCACTCCCACCCTAGAACTAGTCATGCATCTAGAGCCATTAATAACATGGTCTATAGGGTAGAAGAAGCAACATGCAAAATATCCTCATTAGGAAACAATGTATCACTGAGTGCATGAGAAGGGCATGGTGCTACAATGAACTAATCAACAATTACTTTTCCTTCAATAGATTTTTGGGAGATAAACTTTAGATCAAACTTGAAAAGTAGCATAACCTAATGTGTATCATGGCTCGAAAGATTAGCTTTTGACAACATATATTTAAGAGGTTCTTCTTTTATAGTGACACGTGTCTGCATGTATTATATAATGTCTTAAATATTGTGAAGAGAAGACCATGGATATTCCTAATTTTTCCATGCGTCTATGCCATTTCTCATAATCTAGTAAGGTACAATTGATGTATTCAACTACATGTTCCTCTCTATTTTTGTCATTTTGGACTAAGAGACATCCACTGGTAGATTCCATGGTTGATACATATAAAAGCAAGGGCTTTCCATGGATAACAAGGACAAGAATAGGTGGATTGAGAAAGTATTATTTCATGTCCTCAAATTATTTTTGACAATCAACATTCCATTTAGATTTTACATATTTATTTAGGAGTTTGGTGAATGATAATGTCTTATCTACTAGTTGTGCATAAAGAATTTGATCAACTAAATCTTCCCTTGGAGGATACAAAGTTGGAAGAGGTTTTTTGGAGGAGGCATGTTAACAATGACGTCAATATTCTTAGCATCCACTTCAATGCCCCTTTGGGATACTATTAATCCTAATAAGAAACCACTATCATGTTTGAATACACATTTCTTAGGATTCAACCTAACTTCGTATTTTTGTAAATGTTCAAAGATTTTCCTCAAGTTTCTAAGATTATGTGTTCATTTTTTAGACTTTCCCAAGATATTGTTTTTATATGGAGCCTAATTAGACTCAAAGGTTAAATTTTCCCCACTTTTATCGGTGCAATTTCCCCCCAAATTATTTAACAAGGGAGTACAGGAGGGTAGAGCCCCTCCTATGGGGCCCTGGGGGCTTATCCCTTAGCGGGGGCCCAGGGGCGGATCCCACGATGGGGGTTTGGGGGCAACGCCCTCAGCCAGGGGTTCGGGGGCAACGCCCCTGAAGCAAAGCGTCAGTAGTTATTTTTTCTATTAGCCAATATAAAAAAACCTTATTTTTTAACCAACATAAGTCTTGATAAAAGCGGCTAAGGATTAGGGTTTCTGTTGATGTATTGTAGCATTTTGCAGCGGTATTGAGTTGCAAGGATTGTTGGTTGTAATTGGTTTGATTTACTGGATAATAATATTAGACTCTCTGTTGGTGGATGTAGCCCAAGTTTGGGTGAACCACGTTAAAATTGTCTCTCGCTGTTATTATTTCTGTGTATTTTTCATTCCTCTGTTTAATCTTTATTTGCATTTAATTGATATCTTCTGTCGGCTAACCCAAACAGATATCACCCACATAATATTCTAAGATATCATGCATAATATCATGTAAGATTATTGTAATTTCCCTTTGATATGTAGCTCTTGCATTTTTCAATATTTGATTGTAGCCTAAAATTCTATCCATAAAATATAACATTTCAAGTCTATCAATTGAACCTAAAATCATATCAATGTTGGTTAGAGGGAAATAATAATAATGGGAAGCTTTATAAAATTCTCTAAAATCAATGCATATGTGGATACCATCATCGAGTTTAGCGATATGAATCATGTTAGATATCCAAGGTGAATAGTTGATTGGTATTATGAATCTTGCTTTGAGCATCTCTTATTGTTCCTCTTTAACCATTAAGGAAACCTTGGGATGTGTTTTCCTAATATTTTGCTTAATTGGTTTAGAATTGGGTTATAGATAATGTTATGCATTATAATATTGCTATCAATTCCTGACATGTCTTGATATAACCATGCAAAGATATCACCAAAGGCTTTTAGTAATATGGTCATGTTATATTGTTCATATTAATTTAGGTAATCTCCCATTATTAATATATTTTCATGCCTTTTATATCCATCTTAAATCAAGGGCAGTACCAACCATAAGTGTTTTGCAATGTTCTATAAAAGGTTGAGTGGGTAAAGTGTCAAAAGAGTTGCCTAATGAAAGAGTAACTTCCCCAAAGTATAAAGTAACCTATATGTGGGAAACCTCTAACATGATGAAATGTAAATTATCATATACCCCGAATTATTCTACAAAAGCTTCATTATTTTCCAAAGTTTCAAAGGGAGGGATAGTGTTCATACAACCATCGTAGATCAATTTAGGATGAACCAAAGGTAAGTTTATGTCACAACTAATGGAACATGGATATAGCCTATTCCCTTAGTATTATTAATTTTAAGAATTTTGATAGGTTTGATGATGCCTTGTTGGTTCAAAACTAATCCTTTTTAATTGTAGCCAATCGTTTGCAAAATACCATATCCTTTTCCATAGTGAATAGCTAATTTAGATGAAGATAAATAATAATTAGAATGAAGGCTAATCTTGGATCTATGAGAAGTATAAAATTTATTAGAATGAGTGTTCATGTAAGAATTCAAATGTGATTTGTCATGTATATCAAGATCTATGGGAAAAGGTGAAGACAATTGCTTCTAATCTCTTTATTTGTCTCTCTTATGACTCGACAATTTGAGATCTAGGGATCACAAATCATCCTCTAGATCAACATGATGTGTCGATGGGTTAGGAGATGTTTTCAAATGTATTGTAGGTATAATTAATCATGATGGAGATATAAATGTTTTGTCTTTTTACCTTTGGAAAAATTTGTATGGGTTATCATCAACTATCACTACACATTGCTTGTTATGATGGATAAACTTGATTTTATGAGGAAGTGTATATGGGACATCACCCATTGCATTTATTTGTGGATGCCCTATAAGAATATTATACACTAAGGTTCTAGGCATCACATGGAAAGTTTTGTTAAGAGTAACATGCCCTAAAGTGAAAGGCAAAGTAATATAACCAAGGGATTCCTATATGACATTGTCAAACCCTTTAATTGTTGCCTCAATCTTTGGGAGATTAGAGTAGTTAACTTGGATCATATCTAGAAAATGCTTGCTACAAATGTTCAGTTTAGATCCACTGTCCACTAATAATCTTTTAACTCTAATGTCTCCATACCTAACCACAATATATGATGGCCTAAATTCCTTAATCACATGTGGAGGTGGTAACTCATGGAGTGTAAAGGAGATTTGTACTCTATCTTGAGGTATTGGTTTTAATAGTGAAGCTAACTCTTTTGGAGAGATATTGAATGAGAAAATTGTGTGCAGTAGGATGCCTTATAAGATGTTCTTATGCATTTTCAAGGTTTGTGGAGGTCTTATTAAATTGAGCATGTGTATTATACTACATGTTTGTATTATTAGTTTTATAATGATTTGATGGTATAATTAAAGCATAAAAAGTAGGAATAAGATTAGTCTTAGTGTGAGATGTAAATCATGAAGAATTTTAAACCATATGAATAGTAGAATCACCATGACATGTAGAAAGATCATTACTATAAGTTTCAAAAATATCATGAGATTACCTTGATCACATGATTTATCATTTATAAGAATAGGAGTATGTATGAGTATCCTCCACAATAGATGTATCATGAAGTGGATCATGTGAAGAGAAGGTGATCAAAGGTAGTATTCAATTAGTATCAAGCAAACTAGTATCACCCTTTGTAGAAGACATATGTAAAATATGAGAATCATGGATAAGTGTAGTAAGAGTATCCAACAAAGAAGGAACAACAATAGATAAATCCTTAAAGGATGAGAAGGTACATATGTGCTAAAACAATGCTTCCATGGATAATGTGAAGCCCTTTGTGTAATAGAATGTCATAAGTGATGAAGAACAAATGGGTCACATGTCACAAATTGTATAAATCTATCAAAATAAGTAATGTAAGAATGAATAAAAGCCAAGGAAAGATGACCTTGAGAATCCATGATGTAAAAAAAGGGGTCTATGCAAGGATAGGTGATAGAGGTTTCACAAAATCATGTAATAAAGGATCAAATCCCAAACAAGAGAAGATGAATGATATGAGAGTGATGTGTACACTGCTATAAAATTAGAATATCAATCAACAATAATATTTGAAATGAAACCCTAAAGGGTAGCCAAGGGTGGTTAGTGTGGGCAAAAGTTATATAATATAATAAAGCACAAACCTTAGGCAAAAATATATAGCAATGAAATAGTACAATGTAATAAGACAAAACCTAACAAGATTTAGAAATGATATAGATCTAAAATTTCCTAAAAGGAGTGAAGGTATAGCCCTAAGGTCAAACCCTAGTGGGTGTTATCGTGGATGAGCTAACAAAAAATGTAAAGGAAAATAACTATTTTCTTAAACTTAATCCAAGCTAATCCAATGAGATGCATTCAACTAAGCATGCGTCAACCTAGATTAATTATTTAATAGTTGTGGGAGTGATAATTGAATAATTATATCTAATCTAGGAAATTAAATGTAAAGGGTAAGGGTACTTAGCTCTAGGAATGATGTTGAAGATACTTTTGATGTATATGATGAAATATGTTGTTTTGACACAAAAGATATCTAATTTAGATTTGTCTTAATCTTGGATTTTGCACATAATTTTGTTCTTTTTTAGGTTGAGCTGCAACTCTAGAACACTTCCACAAGCATGAATCCATTTTGTGGTGTATAGATCTGATCCTACTAGTTGCACACCTCTGATTTTTTATTTGACAAATTCATTACTCTTCTTTGGTTGTCAAGGATTGGTGGTGTTTAGAAACATCTAGGGGAAATCACTAGATCACAAGGGTCATGTTCTCTAAGGTTGACCCCATTGATAGGACTAACTTTTATGTTTGTGGAAATAATTGAGGGTAACAATGTTTAAACATACAAATGTTCTAGAATTATGTGATGTAGAATTATATTTTTTAGGTGCTCCAGTCAAAGTGTTCATAGCATGCTCTTCCATAAATGTGAATTATTTTCAATGATTTTTGGATATGAGAGGATGATGGATGAATGCACATTGAATACATTTTAAATACAAACACATAGCAATAAATCATGCTAAATGTGTACCAAGCTAGCTCATGGTAGGAAATAAATGGGCAAGAGTTGGCCAAAATTTTTAATTTGAATATTTAAATTTTTGGGGTTAAATTCATGAATGCAGGATCGATTATGTGCCCATAAGATTGATCAAGGACATAGAAATGGTAATATCTAGAAAAGGAATGAGTCTCTAGAATATGGGGTGCCATAGTAGGAATAATAAATGTTAGATATATGGAAATATGTGTAGATATGGATAAGATGGAATTGAATATGTAAATGCGAATGAGTAACAACATGGGAGAATGAGCCCAACTTTGCACAAGAGTGTTATTTGTTGATTGTAATTTTATTAAATTAGTCCATCAAAATAAGCCTAAAACAAAATGGGAATTAACGTGGGTATGCAATTTTCACCATTACTAAATAATATAATATATTTATTAGATAAATTAATGTATATGTATTATAATATGATATATAATATGTATCACAATGAATCATCTCGTCCTATAATAATTCAAGCATGTACTAACACAAATGTGTACACATCACATTTTCACTCTTTTGAGAATATTTGTAAAGCATATTATATATTCAGATCAATATGTGCTCATGTGCAAGGTATGACCTAGCTTACAATCCTTCCAATCATTACAAATATTGCATGCTCATCCATAAATTTGTGTACTTACAATAAGATGCACACATAGGATCTCTAGGCCTTACAATCATACACATAAACTACAAACTTCTTAATTGAGATGAAGAAAAACATATAACTCAAATGTATTCTCAAATAAATATATTGACTCATGTTATGAATGTGATAGGTATACTTTGTGTTGTTTCACTAAAACTTGTAGAATGAGTGAAATAAGAAGCTTGTTTGAATAAAAATGTTATCCATGGCATGAGAAACAATTTTATTGTACCATGAGATTTATACTATGTTGATAATGTGCTCCACACACATGTATATACATGTTATAAATAAATATATATTATATTATATTATATATTATATGTATATATACATACTATAACGTAGAAAATTATGTACCCTCACAATTTCATGTTGTGTTTTGACTCACTTTGGGGTCCGCTCCCATAGTGTGTTTCTAGGGCCACTTGAGCCTAACCTTGGCCTATTTTACCCCTCACCAAGGTTTTCCAAATTTCACATTACATATTTATTTCTCTTGATTTTATGAGAACACATGTTGAGTTTTGGTGAATTTTTTAGTACGTAAGTGTGATGCGTTGTTGTCCTGAAGATTCCAAAATTTAAACTATTGGTTCTCCCACCTTCTCACTCAATTGTATTAGTGGTAAGGCTCATGTGGCAATGAAACGACCTTTGTAAGTGTGCCTGACCCTTTCCAAATTGATTCCTTTTCATGCAAAAGCAAGAAATTAGAAAAACGCTCTTCTCTCTCTCTTTGGGCAAAAGCTCTAGATTATTGAAAAAGATCTCTTGGCCCTCACAATAGAAAATTGGTGATTCTAGTGCTCTTCTTGAGTTGTAGCACCTCTTTATTTGACTTTGTGTGTTTCCTACTTGTAGCTTGTGCATTGTGGAGGTGATGCAGAGTGCCAAAAGAAGCGAATGAAGATTTGACTATATCTTCATTATCGGCAAGAGGTCTCCCAAGTTCTCACTGATATCCCCGTAGCGGTTAGTTGCCTATCGGCAACACCTCATACATCGGCCGGTCCTCCAGAAGTCTCCCTGAAGCTTCCCTCACGCTGATGAAAAGTTTGACATTAGTTGCCTTCGGCAACACCCAGACTATCGGGCGATGAGAAATATCTCAGGCCAATAGACTCCGTTACTCCGATGACCAATCTTCGTCGGCCAGACTTCCTCCTTCGGTGAAGCTTCTTTCACCTACACCGACACCTTGTCTCTCGCTGATATCATCAGGCACATCGGCCAGATCCTCCGCTTCGATAAGACTCCGGTTCGCGGCCCCGATGGTTCATCTCATTCCGATGAGTTTCTATCGGCGGGACTCCAACGGTCGCCGTGACTTCTTCAGCTTCCCCCAACAAGGTTCCTCACGCCGATACTCTTTATCGGCGATACTCTGAGGATGTCTCACCGATCGGTGAAACTGTATACCGTCGGCTAAGTGTATTTTCCTTAGCCCGATATCGTTTCTCTCACCGATGCGAATAACAATGGTATGTGTCTCCGACACTATACCAATCTTTGACAAGACGGAGAGCCTTTCACGCCGATGGATCTCCAACTGTTCTGAGGCACCGAACTAGAATTCCTTTCGACCGAACAATGGAATTTGGCCGTTTCATATATCAAACCCTTGATCACTTGTAGCAATCTGATCCCACATCAAAACTATCCAATTTCACTCTGATTTCCCAACTAGCCACATGACGATGTCTAGTCGAACTTGACTGAGTTTGCTGGCTTCCTGGGTAAGAATTCAACAACAACAAATGTGAAAAGTCTTTCCCCCATCACACTGATACTATACAGGGCTTTAGTGGACAGAGGAAAGGGCCTCCATGTATGAATCAAAACCCTACTCCTAGGTTACGAACCAGCCACTGTGGAACCGTGGGTTTTACACCGTCTACACACTACAGAGTCACTATGGATTGACAGATAGCATCCGGTTAGGGTTCCATTTACAAAATCAGGATAAAGATATCAAATCACTAAGAACAACCAAGAAAATCAACACAGATCATACCCAGAACTCTCTTTATTCAGTTATCAAAAAGAACTTGTTGTAATACACACTTCTCTCTCTGCTCCGTGTGACATACAACCTGCCTCTAAAGAAGATGTAGAGACAGCAGTTATCCCCCTCCAACCGTGCAAACTGATTTTCAAATCAGTTAGCCGTTGGGTTACCCTTCATACAAGCAAAACTACATGTGTGCCTTGCACAATTACATTCATGGGACCAAATTGACCCTTATTACAAAATGAAATGGCTTAAGAGCCTTATGAGAAAACAAAAGAAAAGATGACCCTGCACTACAGGGAATGTGCTCCTGCACCATACTCCCCCTGCAGGAAAAACTCAAGTCCCTTGAGTTGCTAACTGTTGAAGTGTCTTCCCATGCTTTAGAATATCTGCTTCACTCATCCAGGTTGCCTCTGAATCAGGAAGATCCTGCCACTTGACCAAGTAGTCTTTGTATACCCCTTTTCTTGTCTTCTTGACAATTTTGGAATCCAAAATGCATTCCAATTGCAAAGGCTTACTTGGAGGTAAATCTCTGATCTAGTCTTCATCTTCAATCACAGCATCTGAGCCATCTTTAGCATGTAATGGAGGTCTAAAAGGGAACAGGTCTGCAACATTGAAAATGGGAGAGATACCAAGGCCAGATGGTAATTCTCTCATATGCATTTGGACCAAATTTATGCACTACCTTACAAGGTCCTATCTTCTTCATCAACAATTTGGTTGGTTGCCCCTTAGGTAATCTTTCCTTTCTGAGGTAGGCCATCACCAAATCTCCTACCTTGAACTGTACCTCCCTTCGCTTCAGATCTGCCCTATCCTTGTACTTGGAGACAGTTTTCTCCAACTGAAGCTTGACCTGATCATGTACTGTTTTCATGGTAGCAGCAAAGTCTTCTCCTAGAGTACTCCTTTTATCCCATCCTTGGAGGTCTTTGAGTTCAAGTGGTCCTCTTGGGTGGAAACCATAAACTATTTCAAAAGGGCTTTTCCCAGTACTTCTGTTTCTTGAATCATTATAAGCATATTCAGCTTGACTGATCACTAAATCCCATGCCAATCCATGCTGTTTGGTAAGGCATCTCAAAAGGTTTCCCAAGGACCTATTAACAACCTCAGTCTGACCATCAGTCTGGGGATGGTAGGCTGATAAAAAAGACAACTGAGTGCCCAATTGTCTCCATAGGGTCCTCCAAAAATGACCAACAAATTTGGAGTCTCTATCAGTAACAATTGATAGGGGTAAACCATGAATTCTGACCACCTCTCTGAAAAAGAGACCAGCAATATGAGATGCATCATTTGTGCATTTGCATGGCACAAAATGAGCCATCTTACTGAATCTATCCACAATGACAAAAACATTGTCTACACCCCTTGCTGTCCTAGGAAGACCAAGCACAAAGTCCATACTAATGCTTTCCCAAGGTCTGGTGGGAATGGGCAGTGGTTGGTACAAACCAGCATTAGAAGACATACCTTTGGCCTTTTGACATATGGTACAGCTTGCAACATATCTCCTCACATCTGTCTGTACCTTGGGCCAATAATAGAACCTGGTGACTTGTTCCAAAGTCTTGTCCAACCCAAAATGTCCTCATAAGGCTCCATTGTGCTTCTCCTTGATGATATTGTCCCTCATTGAACATTTAGGAACACACAACAAACTACCTTTAAATAGGAGCCCTTCTTGCAGCACAAAATCAGAATACTCACCATGAAAAGTGTTAGCCAAACTTGCACACACTTCATAGGCAGCCTTGAAATCTGCATCATCCTTGTACAACTCCTTCAGACATTCTAGACCCATATGTTCCAATTGTACTTCCTGTATGACCAGTATCCTTCTACTCAAAGCATCTGCCACTTTGTTGGCAACACCTTTCTTATGCTTAATGGTGAAGGTATAGGCCTGCAATTGTTCCATCCACTTGACGTGCCTATGATTCAACTTTTCTTGACTATTTAGGAAGCTAAGAGCATGGTTGTCAGTAAAAATAATGAACTCTTTTGGCAGTAAATAATGTCTCCATTTTTTCAGAGCTTGTACCATTGCATACAACTCTAGGTCATAGGTAGAATACCTCTGTTTGGCCTCATTCAACTTCTCTGAAAAGAATGCTACTGGATGTCCTTCCTGACTAAGAACAGCACCTATAGCCTATTGGCTTGCATCAAATTCCACAACAAATACTTTGTCAAAATCAGGGAGTACCAATGTAGGTAACTCGGCAACTTTCTGTTTCAACAGTTCAAAACTATCATCTGCTTGTTTTGTCCATTGAAATTTACACTTCACTCCACCCTTGATGGTATTGAGAATAGGAGCACTTATGTGACTGAACCCTTTAATGAACTTCCTGTAAAAAGTTGCCAAACCATGAAAACTTCTTACATCTCCCACTGTCTTAGGAGTAGGCCAATTGAGAATAGCCTCAACTTTTGTAGGATCCATTTTCAAACAGCCATTGGAAATCACAAATCCAAGATACACTAGTTCAGTTTTCATAAAATCACATTTATCCAAGTTGATCATCAACTTACTCTCATGCAATTTCTTTAACACCTGTCCAAGATGCTTCACATGCTCTTCTTTGGTCCTGCTGAAAATCAATATGTCATCAAGATAAACAATAACAAATTTTCCAATAAATTCTACAAGTACCTCATTCATCAACTGCATGAAGGTGCTTGGAGCATTACTGAGTCCAAATGGCATGACAAGCCACTCATAGAGACCTTCATTTGTTTTGAAAGCAGTAACATGAACCACCAAGATAGTCCAACAGATCCTCAATTCTTGGCATAGGAAACCTATACCTTATGGTGATCTTATTGATAGCCCTTGAATCTATGCATAATCTCCATTTGCCATCTTTCTTAGGAGCAAGTACACTAGGGACTGCACATGGACTAAGACTTTTCCTAATCAAACCTTTCTCCAAAAGTTCTTGAATCTGTCTACCTACTTCTTCATTCTGCTGTGGTGTCAACTTGTAGGCAGCTTTATTGGGTAATGTGGCTCCAGGAATCAATTCAATCTGATGACTTATGTCCCTCATAGGTGGTAAGGAGTTAGGAGTATCCTCTACCACAAGATCTTGGTACTTATCCAGTAATTGTTGCACTTCCAATGGAATCTCCTTCTACTGTTTGCTTTGCCGATTGGATACAGGCTTCATCATCAGTGCATACCCTTGGGTATCCTTCTCCTTCATGAGTTGTAGGAACTCTTTGCCACTCACTAACATGACACTGTTGTCATTGCTCTTCTCTCCAACCTGCTCTGGTAAGGGATCCATCTGAAACTTCTTACCATTCTTGGTGATCATATATGTATTCTTTTCACCATCATGCTGTGCCTTCACATCATACTGCCAAGGTCGTCCAAGAAGAAGGTGACAAGCATCCATAGGAATAATTTCACATAGCACCTTATCCCTATAATCACCTAGTTCAAACTCTACCCAAGTTTGTTCTTCCACCAAATAGTTCTGATTCTTATTCAACCAAGATATTTTGTGAGGATTAAGATGGGGTAATCTTTTTAGTTTATACTTTTCTACCATTTCAGTAGACACTACATTTTCAGTAGAACCTGAATCAACAATGATTTTACAGAGCTTACCATATGCTATTCCTTGGGTTCTGAAGAGATTCTTCCTTTGTGAGGGCTCCTGCTTCAATGGCATCTTCACGAGGGTCCTCTTAATCATCATATTCTCTCCTTCAAGTACTGGTGTAGCACTACCAATTGGTGAGTTTACACTCTGACAATCATCCTCCTGCAATAGTTGGTTCCTTCTCCCACCATCATGAGAGCTAGATGCCTTCTCAGGGCACTTACTTGCAGTGTGGCCTACTTGATTGCAGTTGTAACATCTTCCAGTGAAGACTCCACGTCCTCTGCCTGCACCACCACCTCTACCTCTGCCATTAGGTCTTCTCCAACCTCCGAAACCACCACCTTTTTGTTCTGTATCAGAACGTGATTCTTGTTGACTTGAACTTTCACCTTTGTTTGGCTGTCCTTTGCCAAAATTACCTCTTCCTCTATTGTTCCTGCCACCTCTTCCTCTGTTATTTTGATCACCTCTCCTTTTCAGTTTATCCTCTGCCCTAGAGGCTAACTGAAAACATTCATCCACAATCTTGGGAACCACCATACTGAACTCATCCTGTATATTGTACCTCAGTCCATCCAGGTATCTGGCCACCATCTCTTTTTCTTCTTCTCTGTGATTGGCTCTCATGCTCAATCTGTGGAATTCTTCAGTGTATGTAGCCACGTCCATATCTTTCTGCCTAAGATGATTAAACTTTCTGATAGTCTGCAGATCATAATCACATGGTAGAAATTTGGCTCTCAGCATGGCCACCATTTTGCTCCACTTGGTGATTGGACTCTTTCCAACCTTCTCCCTTTCACATTGAGTGTAGTTCCACCAAACCAATGCAGAACCTCTCAGTCTGGTCTTTGCAAACTTTACTTTCTTACTGTCACTATACTCTTTGAAGTCAAAGTAATTACTTATGGCTTCAATCCAGTCCACAAGAGTATCTCCATCCAGTTTCCCATTGAACGTGGGAACATCCATTTTCGGATCACCACTATCTCCATGACCCTTGAGTGCGTTTAGAAATGCCTTTTGATCAGCAGTCATACCTTCTCCTTGAGGATTCTCCCCAGTTTCTCCTTCTTCATCCTCCTCTAAGTCAGAAGTGCTTCCATCCTTCTCTTTGAATCTTTCTTCCTTCAGTCTCTCTTCGAGCATTTCTTCCACCATCTTCTGGATGGCTGCTTTACTCATCGTCTTGGGAGGCATTGTGCTAGTGTCTGTTTCTATCTCCAATTCTTCGTCTGACATACACGGCTGTGATTCAGAATATTGGCTCTGATACCAATTTGATGCAGAGTGCCAGAAGAAGCGAATGAAGATTTGACTATATCTTCATTATCGGCAAGAGGTCTCCCAAGTTCTCACCGATATCCCCGTAGCGGTTAGTTGCCTATCGGCAACACCTCATACATCGGCCGGTCCTCCAGAAGTCTCCCCGAAGCTTCCCTCACGCCGATGAAAAGTTTGACATTGGTTGCCTTCGGTAACACCCAGACTATCGGGCGACGAGAAATATCTCAGGCCGATAGACTCCGTTACTCCGATGACCAATCTTCGTCGGCCAGACTTCCTCCTTCGGCGAAGCTTCTTTCACCTACACCGACACCTTGTCTCTCGCCGATATCGTCAGGCACATCGGCCAGATCCTCCGCTTTGGTAAGACTCCGGTTCATGGCCCCGATGGTTCATCTCATTTCGATGAGTTTCTATCGGCGGGACTCTAACGGTCGCCGTGACTTCTTCAGCTTCCCCCGACAAGGTTCCTCACGCCGATACTCTTTATCGGCGATACTCCGAGGATGTCTCACCGATCGGTGAAATTGTATACCGTCGGCTAAGTGTATTTTCCTTAGCCCGATATCGTTTCTCTCACCGATGCGAATAACAATGGTATGTGTCTCCGACACTATACCAATCTTCGACAAGACGGAGAGCCTTTCACGCCGATGGATCTCCAACTGTTCTGAGGCGCCGAACTAGAATTCCTTTCGACCGAACAATGGAATTTGGCCGTTTCATATATCAAACCCTCGATCACTTGTAGCAATCTGATCCCACATCAAAACTATCCAATTTCACTCCGATTTCCCGACTAGCCACATGACGATGTCTAGTCGAACTTGACTGAGTTTGCTGGCTTCCTGGGTAAGAATTCAACAACAACAAACGTGAAAAGTCTTTCCCCCATCACACTGATACTATACAGGGCTTCAGTGGACAGAGGAAAGGGCCTCCATGTATGAATCAAAACCCTACTCCTAGGTTACGAACCAGCCACTGTGGAACCGTGGGTTTTACACCGTCTGCACACTACAGAGTCACTATGGATTGACAGATAGCATCCAGTTAGGGTTCCATTTACAAAATCAGGATAAAGATATCAAATCACTAAGAACAACCAAGAAAATCAACACAGATCATACCCAGAACTCTCTTTATTCAGTTATCAAAAAGAACTTGTTGTAATACACACTTCTCTCTCTGCTCCGTGTGACATACAACCTGCCTCTAAAGAAGATGTAGAGACAGCAGTTATCCCCCTCCAACCGTGCAAACTGATTTTCAAATCAGTTAGCCGTTGGGTTACCCTTCATACAAGCAAAACTACATGTGTGCCTTGCACAATTACATTCATGGGACCAAATTGACCCTTATTACAAAATGAAATGGCTTAAGAGCCTTATGAGAAAACAAAAGAAAAGATGACCCTGCACTACAGGGAATGTGCTCCTGCACCAGGAGGCTCTCTTCCAAGGGTTTGGAGTGGTTTACACACAGATTTGGCCCTCAAGGAGATTTCAACCTCCTCCATTGCTTCAAAACCTAGTAACATTGTTTCATAGAAAACGAATAGTGTTATTCATTGGTTTTATTACATATTTCTTTGTCTACATTTTGTAAAACTTGTGGTGTAGACCACCACCCCATTTTTACTATGTACACTAGGGTATTCTTCCCCATAGACCACGGTTGATACTCATAGTTTAATTTATTTGTCACTACTGTCATTTCCTAGATGCACTTAGGAAGTATAAGCACACATGTTTTATTTATCTATTTACATATTGGTTATCCATGGAGGTTGAAAGACCAACATAGGGGCTTGACCTGAAGGTAAGCTCCCAAACAGCCCCAACAAATTTTCTTGGTCTTTGTTGTTGCAGGTGTTGGAAGAGATTCAATCACACGAGTGTTTGATAATGTCTTCCTCTTTCTTTCTTTATTCTATTTTGTCTTTTCAATATTTCTCTATTGGTTACTTTAATGTGTTTATTTATTGATTATGTGATTTATTATGCTCTAAGGTCCTCATACTAGTTTTGTGTGTAAACTAGGTAACTAGGTGAACCTAGACAATAGCATACAATAATGAATTTTTGGGTTTTACTACCATATGAATGACAATGTGATGCACAGACATCTGCATGACACGTTGGTGTCATGGGATAAGGCTCTCTCCTTTTAGTGTCAGGTGCCTTTTTTACCTCTATTCTCTATTCTAAGTTCACTTCTATAATCTAGTAGTCAGATTTTCAAAATTTATAGTTTCATTGTTGTACTTTTATGGTTTTACTTATAGAAAGTAATTGATTTCTAAGTATAAAGAAAAAATTTGGTTTAGCTAGAGTTATTTTGTTCTTCCTAATTGGATAGAAACATAATACATTTCCTTGAAGCTAGTTAGATCCTAGTGTAATTGTTTGGAAATTAATTCTAATTAGATAACATAGTCTTTCTCATAAAGAATTCAAATTTCTTACATTAGTCTTTCTCATAAAGAATTCAAATTTCTTACATTACACATACATATGTATTATAATATATATTATATTATAATACTTAAACATATATATTATAGTATATATTATATTATAATACATGTATATATATTATATATGTACATATATTATCAACATAGTATAAATATCATGGTACAATAAAACTGTCCATCACGCTATCATAGACAACTTTTTTCATTCAAACAAGATTCTTATCTCACTCATTCTACAAGTTTTAGTGAAACAACACAAATTATAACTACCACATTCATAAAATGAGTTTATATATGTATATGAGAATGTATTTGAGTTGAATTTTTTTATTCACACCTCAATTGAGAATTGTGTAGTTGTTGTGTATGCTTGTAAGGCCTAAATAGCCTATATTTCCATCTTATTGGAAGTGCACAAATTTATGGATGAGCGTGCAATATTTGTAATGATCGGAAGGATTATAAGCTAGGTTGTATCTTGCACATGAGCACACACTAATATAAATATATATAATATGCTTTACAAACATTCTCAAAAGAGTGAAAATGTGATGTACACATTTGTGTTCGTGCATGCTTGAATTATTAATAACTCATGAATTATAGATATCCACCTATTGACTACTCAAAACCATCTTAGAACAAGCAATTATTAGTATTCTTAGTTCATTTTTCATGTAGTAATCATGTGTTTCCATTCAAAGACTACCTATTTTCAAGCATATAAATAATGAAAATAACATCAATGAACAATGGGTAATGATTCCAGAACATAAGACATGACTTCGAGAAACCCTAAATAGTAGAAAAAATTTAGTTAAGGGGAAAATGCTCATCTCTATTATGCAATAGTCTAGTACAACCAATAAAATGAATTAAGGCTTGAACATGACTTATAAATCTCATCAACATGTTACACAATCTTGTACAACCTTTATATTCCAAGTACTCTGTTCCAAAACTCTACTCCTGACATGCCAATAATATGCAACCACTTGCTTTCAAGGGTAAAAATGAGTACCAACCCCTATGTAAAGCTCAAACTTTATTTTTATAACCTCCTACACATCTTAAAAGAGTGTGGACACATATTTCAATGGTCGGAAGTTGAAATGAATTGAATAAAATATTCATATTCCAAGTTTCCATGCATGGTAGCAAGTTTGTTGGTTTCTCAAAGAAATAGTTTGCCACTTTTAACAAGGTGAATGAGTATTCTCCATGGTGGTTTGCAAGTTTTCTGGGGTGATCTTGTGTTCATGACCTGTTGCAAGTGGCGAATTTATCAAATTTAGAAAAGTTCTCTATTCTGACTCTTACACATTGTAATGTCAAAAATTGCATACCCTTACAATTTCACATTATGTTTTGGGCTTGCTTTAGTGTTTGTAGCCCTAATTATTTTTAATCTCATTTGGCCTTGCCTTAACCTTTTCCCACCCTTGGTGCCAATTCATGTTTTAAATTTTCATGTATTTTTCTCTTCGGTGTTTACCAATGTCACTTATCCATTTATCTCGTGTTGTGATGACCTACCAAGCATTTAGATGACCTATTGTACTTGGAAGCTAAAATGGTGTATGGATGTCCATGCGATGTGCTAGTGTCCACTAACTTTTCAAATGTACAACACTTATTTTCTTTGAATCTTGCCACCTTGCTTTTATTGAACATGCTTTGTAACTTCTCTGGAATGAATCCCAATGGTTGATTTGAATTCCATGGCTCTTAATCTTCCCTCCTGACTCCATTTTTGAAAAAAAAAAACTCAATATTTCAAGAATTCAAGCTCTCTAATCCATTCTTTCAAGTTTTGAAGTTCTTGATGTGATTGTGAAGCATACATTCCAGTACTCTAAACTTTCTTAAGCAAACTACATATTTTGGCTTTGATCCTCTTGGTTGTACTCCACTCTCGAGGGAATTTTGTTCGTGAAATTTGTAGGGTTTTATCTCCATTTCCACATACAAGGTGATTTTGTTTGAAAATCATTTATTTTTGTTATTTTCATTGAATTTGTGATCTCTTTGGTGTTGTTGGCACTTGTAGGGTTGTTGAATTCTCTCTCTCTCTCTCTCTCTCTCTCTCTCTCTCTCTCTCTCTCTCTCTCTCTCTCTCTCTCTCTCTCTCTCTCTCTCTCTCTCTCTCTCTCTCTCTCTCTCTCTCTCTCTCTCTCTCTCTCTCTCTCTCTCTCTCACACACACACACACACACCACACACACACTAGTTTATCATTCTAAAAGTAGATCTAGGAGTTGATATTAATATATATTATCTTATTTCTCTTAGTCTAGATGCACTTAGGTTAGGTGCACACACATTTCTATTTCCTCTACATCATTGACTGCTTGTGGAACTTAAAAGGATAAATTTGGGGCCTAACCATTTGTGGAAACCCCCAAGCAATCTAAACTCTCTTTTTTCTAAGAAATAGGTTTACAAGTTATACAAATGTACAATTGTCTTTGCTATGTAGAGAGATTCAAAATATGATAAAATAATCATATTTTGTGACCTTCTAAGATGATAATACATAAGTGGGATGACATCACTTGAATCAAATGATAGAGCATTGTACAGATGTCAATGCATTAAATCATTTGCACATCACAACAATGTCCCTAATAGTGAGCTCTATATTCTGATACCAGGTTTTGTAATATAAAATTTAAGCTACCTTACATTAATGAAATTGGAATGAATGAAATGAGATTCAAAGAAGTGTTGAAATGATAAATTGGATACATAAATGGAAATTCTAGAAAATAAAGAACCTAGCACTAGAATCTGGAAGTCACTGTCTAGGACACTTGCACAATACATGAATGCCTACACGACACATTGTCATCCATATGATAGAATACACATAAAACACTAGTAAACATGTCTTTTCTCATAAATCTCCTGCCCAACTACACCATAGGAACCAAGGAAAACAAGAGTAATATTCCAGGTGATAAGAGATGATGTAGAAATAAAAGGAAATGACAAGATCTATGTATTTTAAATAGAAAATAGAAAGGACAAGAAAAGTGAAAGATACTAGAAAACCTCAGTGTGACTGAATGCCTCCCAAATACTTGTAGTTGAAGACCAAGAAAAGTATTTGGGGCTGCTTGGGAGCTTGCCAAGAGTGGTCAAGCCCCTATGTTGGTCTTTTGACCTCTACGAAAAACCAAGATAGAAAAATGATAAAGAAGTGTGTGCTCTTAGCCTAAGTGTGTCTAGGAACTGAAAACAATAATAATAAAATAAATCTATAATTATTAATCCCTGGTATATGGGGAAGAATACCCTAGTGTGTATGATAGGATAAATGGGTGGTGATGGACACCAAGAGATTTACCAATAGAGAATGGAAATGTAATTGTAACAATATTATCCAAAACAAAAGCAAGAACAATATTTCTAACATATGATTAAGAAGAGAAGAGGTGAGCTCTTTGGAGGAGTCAATTGCAATGTATTAACATGAATCCTGTGAGAGCTTCAACAATGGTGGAGTTACAACATGGAATAAATAGAAGCTGATAAAGAGAGATTGTATTCTAGAAAGAGATTTTTTTAGATTGCAAGAGAATAGAATGAGATCCCCCAAGATTGTTTTTGCATGAAGCTGATGAGGAAACTGAAGGGTCAAAATCAGATGTTGAAGGCATTTTTCTAATAGACAAGTGTTACAACAGGCAACAACAAGTAGCTAGGTAGGAAGCAACATTTTAAATTTTTAGAAACTTGTGGTATGCTAGCACATCATGTGGACGTATGTGCATCATGCTAGTTTACTAGATAAATTTCTTGAAATTTAGCATGTGATCCCAAGACAACGAGAATAATTAGAATTTGATAAAGAAATTTGTTAATCTGGTGAAGGAAAATGCTAAGGATGGGCTAATAAGGGAATGGACACCAAAGAAAGCATAAAATATAGCATGAAATTGCAATGGTATGCAATTTTCTATGTTACAGGTTCCTTATTTTCTACTTTTTTCTAGTTCTACATTTTATTTATCATTTCAACAAGTAAATTTTCTATAATTTGCAAAATTGTAACCTAGCTCCTTCTCTTTTATTTAACATAGTTTAAGCAGGAAAGAGGAAATTTATCTAGACAAGATTCTATTTAATTTTCTATTAATAGTAGTAGAATTAAATTACAAAAATCTAAAAAAAAATCCTTGTTAAATCTTATCTAGATAGTAAAACTTGCAAAAAACACTTTCTATCCACATTCATCATTTTTAGTTTTACACACGCATGCCCATCTTCTTCCCTAGGATGCTTCAAATCATACTAAGTATTCAATAACCCTACCACAAGTCCTTGATGCTACAAAAATAACTAAAACCAACTTTCTCATGAAGGAACTCCTTGATTAGTCTTCATTGAATGGAATGGAGATATAATTATTTGTTTGATCATAGTCAAGATCCAATTTTTAGAGATCATACTGTTGTGGCCTCCAAAATACACCCCTATTGTTTTAGAATTGGGGACCCTTTTGTTCAATTTTTTTTAATTTTTGTCATTGGGTTTTGGAGAGGCTCATTATGTGGGTTTGATGCCAGTTTTACTGTGTTGTGATTATCAATTTTTAAGGGATTAGGTATGAACCTTTAGTTTGCATTTGGAATTCATAATATGGCCTAATAATCATCTCATACCCTCTTAATGTCTAAATCAATCTTAGGTGTGATTTACAGCCCAAGATCTAAATATGATTAAAAGGATTATTAAAATGTAGTTTTGAGGCCCTAAATGGTCGAATTCAACCCCAAAAGATACCAAAATGGTCAAATTAGCCCAAGTAGTCACAATGAATTGGTCTTCTCTGAGACCTTCATTTAAAAAAATGGACTCAAACAACTTCTTGAATCAGAAGTTATGGCCTCTAGGTGTTTTCCTATTTTGTACAAAGAACTTTTCACCTAACATGCATATATGCAAACTTGCATCAAAGTTTTGATTCTCCCCAACTTACAAGTTTCTAAGAAATTTTCACTTGACTTGCATATAGGCAAACTTGCACCAAAGTTTTGATTCTTCCCCACTCACAAGTTTTTAGGAAATTTTCACTTGACTTACATAAATGCAAACTTGCATCAAAATTTTGATTCTCCCTCACAAGTTTTTAGGAATTTTTCACTTGACTTTCATATATGCGAACTTCTATGAAAGTTTCAATTCTCCCTCAAAACTAAAAATTTACATAAAAGCTCTGATTCTCCCTCACATATAAGTAAATGTATATGAAAGTTCCCATTATCCCTCATATATGCAAATGTGTATGAAAGTTCCCATTCTCCCTCGCATATATGCAAATGTGTGTGAAAGTTCGCATTCTCCCTCATATGTACAAATTGCAGGAAATTTCCCATTATCCTTCATATGTGCAAATGTACATGAAAGTTCTCATTCTTCCTCATAGCTGCAAGTGGACCTCAATACCCTAACTCAGGCCTATGAAATTGCAAGAAAACTCCACTATCCCTTTAGGGAATTTAATTTGATTTTGTGGCTTTGTGAAAAGATTAATATGAGTATTTTTATTTAAATATGTATTATATTTTAGTTTTTTCTTAAAAGAATAGAATACTTTGAATTTTGTGTGTTATAGGACATTGGGATTTTAGTTGTGTATATAAAATGTTAAAGCACACAACTCTTGGAAAATGATAAGGAGTTTGAGGAAGACGTCAAAGAAGACTTACAAAAGGAAGGATGGCATGAATTTGCATGTCAAATTGCTACTTAATAGTAATGGAGAATTACAACTAGGACTTGCAAAAGGAAGGATGATGTGCATTTGCATATCAAATTTCAGCTCAATACTAATGGAGAATTACTACTATATTTATATTTTTAAAAAAATCTAAAGTACGCTGAGGGATATCTCTTTTCCATAGTTTATTTGAAAACAAAATTGGAAAAAATAAAAAATAAAAACCAAAAAATAAATTGGAAAAAATAAAAAATAAAAACTAAAAAAGAAATTGGAAAAAATAAAAAATAAAAACGAAAAAAGAAATTGAAAATAAGAAAATCACAAAAACTATTGAACCAAAAAAGAAATTGGAAAAAATAAAAAATAAAAACAAAAAAATAGATTGGAAAAAATAAAAACTAAAAACTAAAAAATAAATTAGAAAAAATAAAAAACTAAAAATCAAAAAAGAAATTGAAAATAAGAAAATCACAAAAACTATGAAACCAAAAAAGAAATTGGACAAGAATTTTTTTCCAATGAATCTTATTTACATGAATTTATTTATTTAAATATTTTATGATTTTTATTTATAGAATCTAAATGTTTACGAGAATCTGAATCTTTCAGCCCTTGTTGTGAGTGTAGAATGCCTCTCGGCGTAATAAAGGAATTGCAAAAGGAAGGATGAGATGTATTTGCATGTCAAATTCTATCTCAATAGTAATGAAGAATTATAAAGGATGGTGAAGACGACTTGCAAAATGAAGGATGACATGCATTTGCATGTCAAATTTTAGATCAATAGTAATGAAATATAATAATTTTAAAAGTGAAAGTTGTGACTTTGTATTCCCTTGTACATTTGTCTTATATGGTCTATTGGAGGGAAATTCTTTGTATTCCCTTCCAATAAAACCTACAAATATGTAAATATATCACATTTGTAATGGTTGGAAACCTAATTTTTCATTAATACAATACAATTTTTCTCCTCTATTCTTTCTCTTCTTCTTTATTTCTAATTTTTTATTGCTAAGTTTGTTATCTTGCACTTTATACATTAAGTTTATAAATATTAAATGAGTCTGAAAGTGTTTCACATTACTGAGGGTTTGTTGATTGTATGTCCTTTTGTGTAATCAACTTGAACACTTTGGTTTGGCTGTGATATGGAATATTTATTTGGCCCTTTGACGTGGGAGTTACCTCTTCAACCTATGCCTGTAATAGGGTGGTTGTTGTAACTTTCATGGTTCATTTCCTTCCTTTGAAGATTGCACCTTCTTGTGTGTTGGCTTTGAATTTTTGGGCCAAATAAAGAATGGTTTATATCAAACTTGTCTATTTGTCGAATGATGTATAAAGTTCAAGATCAACAATCTTAGATTTATTTACCCTTCTCTCTCCCACTTTTCTTATGCAATTTTTTTTACTCAGTTGGATTAGGCTTAGTTAGCTACAACGTTATTTTTTGTTTTTTTGAATTTAATCTTAGGGTTTTGAATGAGCAAAATGATGAATTTATTTTCATTTGAGGCTAGAAATTACATCTGTGCTACTTTTTCATAAATTTAAATTGTGCTCCCGATAACAAGATAGCACTTTAAACAATCATTAATGGAAAAGGTGGCGGGTTGTCTGAAGACATGTGTGAAGTGAAAGGTGGCAGAACTATAATCACTGTAAGTGATGGCATGGTGTAGAAGGCAACATGCCTTTTTTATTGAAGATTATCCCACTTTCAACAAAGGTTTCTGGAATCGTATGTGCTCGGTCTCGTCTGCTTCGATGGAGGGTGGACAGGCTAGTGGCTTGGGCTTGAGGGAGAAAGGCAAATGGTTGATAGGCACTGCCCCTAGGCGGCAGATCCCTCTCCCTGGACTGAGAAAATTAGTTGGAGGGTGTATGAAAAGGAAGTATACGTCCCAGAAAAGGTTGAGGAAAATTCCAGCTGAGGAGGCAATGTCAAGCTTCGTAAAAGATATTGAAAGTGAAATCAAAAATCCCATTTTACAGGAGTGGCTTTATAGGTTATTGAAGGTAGCGAAGGAGGTGGATGACAAGGAAGGGGTAAACGTGAGAGAAGCTATGGCACACTTGCTTTTGGACATGGGAACTTCCAGAGGAAGATGGAATGTCTTTGGCACAGCACAATCTTTGGTGGTGGCTACAATGCTCTCAGTGGTGGCGGCTTCAGTTCTCACACATGGGGACTTAATCGATTCTTCATGGTGGAATGTAGAGAACCATGTGATGAGGTCATAGTAGTGTTCATTAATTCATCATCATTTAACAATCAATCTAGAGGTCTCTGGAGTGATCTTCGTTAAGACTCTTAGTGTGGTGGATTTTGGAGTGAATCCGAATCAGTGGTTGGTGGACAAAGTCCGGTTTACTCAACTTGTGGAAATAAACACACATGCAAGGAATGTAAACTATCTATTTTCTTGAAAGGAAACACACATACTTGGAAAGAAACTATTCTAATTGCTTTGGAAATAAGCACACTTGCTTGAAAGGAAATTATTCTAATTGCTGGAAACATAAACACGCTTTGCTTGAAAAGAAACTAGTTAAATTGCCAGAAGGAAACTATCTTAAGTGCTAAAACAAAAATTCAAAGTAATTGAATCTATTGTCAAACCACAACAATGAGACACTCTGAATATATCAATGCTAATAAAATAACAATCCTATTTTTGGTATTTTCAAAATTTAGAAAACAAACCTACAGGCGACAATTTGCTAAACAGTTATACAAAAAAGTGAGGACACATCACAAAGTTAACATACACAGATAATTTCACTAAATAGAAAGACAAAAATAGAATTGCATAAAATACCAAGTGATCTCTAATTTGGGGAAGCGGGCCCTACTTTCCTAGCTGGAGACAATCCTCTGAGCTTGAACAAACTTTCAAAAGAATTTCCTCTTCATTTGCATTAAATTAAAGTCCAAAAATGGACATGGATACAGAACTGGAAAAATAAGCACTTTTCCTCCAACTGGAAATATAAACGAATTACAACTTGCTATCAAAATTTGGACCTAACTTAAAGAGATGACTTGTTCTTATTTATACAGTAGAGCTTTATTAAAAGAAAATAACTATCAGTAAACATAACTACAATGAACAGGAATTAAAGCTAATTGTTTATTTATTACATTAATGATTCCACTGTGGGTTACTGAAGATCAAAGATTTGTATCGACTTGACTGTTGGCGAACTTGAGTGATTTCCTAGAATGGCACATGGCACTTGGTGGCAATGACTTCAGTTGGAACTGACGTGAAGGCAACTATTTCGGTTAGTCACTAAAATGAAGTGATGGGGAGACTTAGATCATAACAAATGCTTTAATTGAGACGTGGGTCATATTTACGTTTCTAGACCTTTTGGGTAGCCCTGGGATCAGCCTGTAATAATCATCAACTTGAGGGGAGGATGGCTCTATTGCAGGGTAATGGCATCTAGAGCCATCTGGATTTTAGGTTCTTCGCAGGAAAAGGGGCTCCAGAGGGATCCGGAGACCATTGGGAGTCTCACCGCCATAATCCATATGCAAACATAAACCACTTATACCACAATTCATGAGATATGCACTTTGAAAATGTAATTCAAGTAAATAAGCTAAGAGATTGCATCAAAAGGAATGAATACTAAACATGTACATAATCCATTCAAGAGACAAATATAATTATAATAATATATATGCATATGCCATAATGTTTTATAAAAGTCTTTTGAAACAGGAAATATAAAGAAATAAATGAGTCATGGATTTGACTCGTCATCTCCCCCCAGCTAAAACTATGCCATGTCCTCATGGTTGTCCTGCATCATCTGCTTCATCAAGTATATTCTTTCCTTCAATGATTGTACTGCACTTGTAGTCCTCATCCTTGTATTGAAACAATTGTCTACCCTTTGGTTGGAATCCATCATTTTCTTGCAACCTGTTGAACCATGTGTTGAAATTGCCTTCTCTCATTACGTGCCCTAGAAGGTGACTGAGGCGAGGAGCTAGCATCAGAATCAATGCCAGCCTAAACCTCAATCCAATCTAGTTTTGTTGCCTCTACTGAATCAAGGGTATCATTTTTCTTACTTTGTCAATCATCCACCTGATGTTTGCAGGGGACACAAGTTCCCTTCTCTTGAAAATATTAGGCAAGTCCTCAAATCTGAATACATGCAGCTTGAGACTACTGCATTTGGAAGATAACCTGCTATTTTAAAGAAATCAGCAATACAAGAATTTAAATTCCTCACATATTGATCTGTGATGCCCTACTTGTAAGCATTTGCTTTGAAGGTGTTGGTAAACCATGTGGTCTTAGGGCACTCATGTCTCATTAATAACCTTATGGATCCTACTACTGCATTATATTCTTCCATCCTTTGTTCCCATAACCTGTTATTCCTGAGCAGAGACAGATAGCTCTGGATCTGGAGCTCTCCCACATATAGATTAAACATTGAAGTATTGACATGTCCCATAATGTGGCCATGTTGGAAGAACTCACACAAGAGATTTTGTTGCTCCTTTGGATTTTGCATATAACACCCAACAAAATCCCTATCATTATCAAAATCAAATGGAAGATTGCAACTGATCTTGAGTAATTTCAATCTCAAAAATTGTTCTTTGAGGAACAGATCATACACACCTAATGGTGGGCACTGGGCTAATAGGGTCTCCCCTGTTTCACAGGCTAACGCCAAGTTTTTCTCCACCGCCACCTTCTCTTCTCTAAGGACATCAAGAACCCTCCAGAGCTTTATGATCTCACCTCTGAGTTGTCTATTGTCTAGTGTTAGCTGCAAATTTTGGGCATAGACATTCAATGATGTAGGCTGATGCAGAGGTAAGGTAAGGTTGTATTAGTTCTCTCAACTTTCTCCAAAAGGTTTACAAGGTGTTTGTGTTTACAAGCCTCACAAGGCTGTTATAGGAATCCACTTGGCCTAGGATCACCCTCCAGTGCCATCCATTCAAGCTACTCACCACTTACTTTGGGGAGTCAAAACTCAACCCAACTTAGAAGCACAACCCACCTTCAAGAACACAACTATTACCAATACCTCTACCAACATAGGCAACAAATACCATCATAAACCTATCTATGATAAGCATGGGGCAAAGGTCTCTGACCAATAATCTACCATTCTACTCCCAAAGACAACCATGGACAATAAACTAAGTATGACTGTCATAAAAAAATAGAGTTCTAGTTTGACTCATTCCCTTGTAATCTAAACATTGGTTAAACCCACAATAACCTCTCAAGATCTCAAATGGCCATTAGTGCCTAATGCAAACTTAATACTAATTGTGAAAAGAAGCCATTTCCTTCATATACAGACCCACACTGTACTCTACAGGGCAGGGGACAGCAAAACAGCAGGTGGCTGTCCTATGACAGTGTCAACATGACAGTCTCAACCTTTATGAGTAACAAAACCAATACTAACTCCTTCTCAACAAAGTTCTCTACACAAATGCAATATAAACCTACCCAAGGTCAGGAAATCACTGATAATTACCATACTTCTATGTTTATTGTGACAAAAAGACCATGACTGTCTATGACTGTCCTAAGAAAACAGCATTCTTTTGAGGGTTAACTTTGTAGACAAGGAGATGGTTAAGTCCATCTTATATGTTTATACTTGCACAAGTCCTACACCACTTGATTCATATTCAAATGCTCTTCAAGAAAAAGTACTTGCATCCACACATGTGTATCCGTACCGTACTGTAGGTGCATGAAAACAGTAAACTATTTTTTCTTAAAAAACCAAGGCCTAAATTGAAAGAAATGGAAAAGGACATGCATCCACTATCCATGCATAAGATCCACCAAGTCCTTTAATAGTCAATCTCCACTAACAAATACAAATTCCAACTTGAATTTGTCAAAACAAATCGTTGTCTTTGCTATCATAATATAGCCACCTTTAATTTCTCAACTAGTAACTAATGATACTAGTTAGATACATGCCTCATACCCTGCAGAGGAGTTAAACTGCCAATCATAAAAAAACATTGAATCTACTTTATCTTCCTCCATCCCACCTAGAAATGGGTGTCCATCATCAGAGGGCAGAGGAAGAATTAAACATTTTATCAACAAACCCTAGCAATGGAGGGTTAGAAACCAATCTGCAGATAATGGAATCAAACAAAACAATGCAAATGTTTCAAAAGCTCAAAACCAAGGCAAATGAAAGGTAACTCAATTCACTTCAATAATTCTCAGACCATGATATGCTGCAGTCTGTACCAGCCGTACAAGATGGCTATTTTCACCAGAAAAAACATAAAAAAACAATTTTTCTTAATAAAAACTCCTCTTCGTCATATTATATCTAGCATGTTTTACAAACTAATGTTTATAGGAAGTTTCTAAAACTCTTGCACTTCCTATTTGTCCGTACAACTACCTAGGAAGGCAGAAAATCAATGGAAAAGGCAGTTTTTTTCATAAAGAATAAGTTTCTAAAGTGAAAACCTCCTAGAAAATAGGTCTAAGATAACTCCAAATTAGACTAGTCAAACAAATGACTAAGTCTTTTATTTCAACACAACAAAATAGCTTTTAAAGCCTTAGAGCTAAATAACTAACATGAAAAAATTAACTAGAAAACAACACAAAACTGAGCTCCTGCACCATACTCCCCCTGTAGGAAGAACTCAAGTCCCTTGAGTTGCCATTTGTTGAAGTGTCATGCCATGCTTCAAAATATCTGCTTCAGTCATCCAGGTGGCCTCTGAGTCAGGGAGATCCTTCCATTTCACCAAGTAGTCCTTATAGACACCTCTCCGAGTCTTCTTGATAACTTTGGAATCCAGAATGCACTCCAACTGTAAAGGTTTGCTTGGAGGTAAATCCTTGATCCAATTAGCATCTTCAGTGACCACATCTGATCCACTTTCATCAGGTAATGGAGGTCTGAAAGGAAAAAGATCACAAACATTGAAAATTGAAGAGATACCCAGGCCATCTGGTAGCTCAATCTCATATGCATTTGGACCGAATTTGTGCACTATCCTGCATGGCCCAATCTTCTTCATCAGGAGTTTAGTTGGCTGACCCTTTGGCAACCTTTCTTTCCTCAGATATGCCATGACTAAGTCACCAACTTTGAACTGTACTTCTCTTTTCTTCAAATATGCCTTTTCTTTGTACTTTGTGACTGATTTTTCTAGTTGCAACTCGACTTGATCATGAACTGTTTTCATGGAGGTAGCAAACTCTTCACCAAGTGCACTCCTATCCCAACCTTGGAGATCCTTCAGCTCAAGTGGCCCTCTTGGATGAAAACCATAAACTATCTCAAAGGGACTTTTACCAGTGCTCCTATTCCTTGAATCATTGTAGGCATATTCAGCCTGACTGATAACCAAATCCCATGCCAAACCATGCTACTTTGTAAGGCACCTTAGAAGGTTTCCAAGAGACCTATTAACCACCTCAGTCTGACCATCAGTTTGTGGATGGTAGGCTGATGAAAAGGACAATTGTGTGCCCAACTTCTTCCACAAGGTCCTCCAGAAGTGACCTACAAACTTAGAATCTTTGTCAATTACAATGGACAATGGTAAACCATGTATCCTTACTACCTCTCTGAAAAATAGACCTGCAACATGAGATACATCATTTGTGCATTTACATGGCACAAAATGAGCCATCTTGCTGAACCTATCAACAATGACAAACACACTATCCACCCCTCTAGCTGTCCTGGGTAACCCAAGCATAAAATCCATGGTGATACTTTCCCAAGGTCTATTGGGAATGGGAAGGGGCTGGTATAGACCTGCATTTGAAGACACACCTTTGGCTCTTTGACAGATTGCATAGCTAGCTACATATTTTCTCACATCCGATTGCACCTTTGGCCAAAAATAGAACCTTGTGACTTGTTCTAGTGTCTTGTCCAAGCCAAAATGTCCTCCTAAAGAACCATTATGCTTCTCCTTGATGATGTTGTCCCGCATAGAGCACTTAGGGACACATAGCAAATTGCCCTTAAACAAGAGGCCTTCCTGCAAAACAAAATCTGCATACTCTCCATGGAATGTGTTAGCCAAGTTCACACAAACATCATAAGCCTCTTTGAAATCAGAATCTTCTTTATACAGCTCCTTTAAATAGTCAATACCCATGCTTTCTAACTGAATTTCATGAACAAGAAGCAACCTCCTACTCAATGCATCAGCTACCTTATTAGAGACACCTATTTTGTGCTTAATTGTGAAAGTATACACTTGTAGCTGTTCCATCCATTTAACATGTCTATGGTTCAATTTTTCTTGACTGTTTAGAAAGCTTAAAGCATGATTGTCAATAAATACAATAAATTCCTTGGGCAGCAAATAATGTCTCCATTTCTTAAGAGCTTGCACCATTGCATAGAATTCTAAGTCATAGGTAGAATACCTTTGCTTGGCTTCATTCAACTTTTTTGAAAAGAATGCCACTGGATGTCCTTCCTGGCTGAGAACAGCACCAATAGCTTGTTGACTTGCATCACACTCAACAACAAATACCTTATCAAAATCAGGGAGTACTAAGGTAGGTAACTCAGCCACCTTTGTTTTCAACAACTCAAAACTATCATTAGCTTCCTTTGTCCACTGGAATCTACATTTGACTCCACCCTTGATGGTGTTGAGGATGGGAGCACTAATGTGACTGAAACCTCTGATAAACTTCCTATAGAAAGTTGCCAATCCATGGAAACTTCTCACATCTCCCACTATTTTTGGGGTAGGCCAACTGAGAATAGCCTCAACCTTAGAGGGATCCATCTTCAAACAGCCATTAGAAATGACAAATCCCAAGTATATAAGTTTAGTTTTCATGAACTCACATTTGTCTAAGTTGATCATCAACTTGTGCTCATGCAGCTTCTCCAACACCTGACCAACATGCTTCACATGGTCTTCCCTTGTCCTGCTGAGATTAGTATGTCATCAAGATAAACAATAACAAATTTACCAATGAATTCAACTAATACCTCATTCATCAGGCGCATAAATGTACTTGGCGCATTGCTAAGACCAAATGGCATAACAAGCCATTCATAAAGACCTTCATTGGTCTTGAAAGCAGTCTTCCATTCATCTCCCTGTCTGATCCAGATTTGATGATATCCAGATTTCAAATCAATCTTTGAGTAATAGCATGATCCTCCCAAGTAATCCAAGAGATCTTCAATCCTTGGCATTGGAAATCTGTATCTTATGGTGATTTTGTTTATGGCCCTGGAATCTGTGCATAGTCTCCACTTTCCATCTTTCTTAGGAGCCAGTACACTTGGAACTACACAGGGACTTAGACTCTTCTTAATCAGCCCTTTCTCCAGGAGATCTTGAATTTGCCTTGCCACCTCTTCATTTTGCTGTGGAGTCAGCTTGTATGCAGCCTTGTTAGGCAAAGTAGCACCGGGTATTAAGTCAATTTGATGACTAATATCCCTCATGGGTGGTAAGGAGTTGGGAACTTCCTCTACCACAAGGTCTTGATACTTATCCAGAAGTTGCTGTACTTCCAATGGAATCTCCTTCTATTTTTGTTCTTGTTGATCTGATCCACTATTGGGCTTCATGACCAAGGCATACCCATGGTTGTCATTCTCCTTCAAGATATTTAGGAACTCATTTCCACTCACCAACATGACACTGCTGTTATTTTCCTTTCCCCTGGGCTGCTCCAACAAAGGATCCATTTTGAATGGCCTTCCATTCTTGGTGATGACATAAGTGTTCTTCTCACCATCATGCTGAGCTTTAACATCATACTGCTAGGGACGACCAAGAAGCAGGTGACATGCATCCATAGGGATGATTTCACATAGTACTTTGTCCTTGTAGTCACCAATTGCAAATTCAACCCAAGCTTGTTCCTCCACCATGAAACTTTGGTTCTTGTTCAACCAAGAAATCTTGTGAGGATTGATATGAGGCAGCCTCTTCAACTTGCACTTCTCAACCATCTCAGTGGATACCACATTCTCAGTAGACCCTGAATCCACTATGATTTTGCAAAGTTTCCCATAGGCTAGGCCTTAGGTTCTGAAAAGATTCTTTCTCTGAGGAGGCTCTTGCTTCAATGGCATCTTCAACATAGACCTTTTTATCATCATATTCTCTCCATCTAGAACAAGTGCAGCATTTCCCATTGGTGAATTCACACTTTCACAGTCATCATCTTTCACTAACTGATTTCTCTTCCCACTATCATGAGAGCTGCTGGCTTTCCCTGGACATTTGTTCATTGTATGGCCAACTTGGTTGCAGCCATAACATCTTCCAATGAAGACTCCTGGTCCTCTACCACCTCCACCATTTCTGCCTCTACCATTATGATTTCTACCACCTCTGAACCTTCCTCTATGCTCTGTTGCTGATTGAGTTTCTTGTTGGCTGTTATTTTTAGTTTAGTTGAACTGTCCATGGCCAAAATTGCCCCTACCTCTTTGATTTCTACCACCTCTACCTCTGGCACTTTGATCACCCTTCCTTCTCATCTTTTCCTCAGCTCTGGAGGCCAACAGGAAACATTCATCCACTGTCTTTGGTAACACCAAACTTATCTCATCTTGCAAATTGTATTTCAGTCCATTCAGGTACCTAGCTACCATCCCTTTTTCATCTTCATTATGATTGGCCCTCATACTGAGTCTATGAAATTCTTCTGTGTAGGCAGCCACATCCATGTCTTTTTGTCTCAAATTCTGAAATCTCCTTATGATTTGGATCTCATAGTTAGGTGGCATGAACTTGCTTCTGAGCATAGCCACCATTCTGCTCCATTTAGTGATGGGACTCTTCCCAATCTTCTCCCTCTCACTCTGCATATAGTTCCACCATACAAGTGCAGAACCTCTTAGCCTTGTCTTGGCAAATTTGACCTTTTTGCTGTCATTGAATTCCTTGTAATCAAAGAAGTTGCACATAGCTTCTATCCAGTCGGTGAGAACATCTCCATCCAACTTGCCATGGAAGGTAGGCACCTCCATCTTGGGATCACCACTATCTCCATGAGCACCCTTAAGTGCATTCAAGAAGGCTTTCTGATCTGCAGACATATCCTGCTCCTGAGGATCCTCTTCTGCCTTTGTTTCTTCATTTGTGTCTGAAGAACTTCCTTCTTCTTTGGTCTTGCCCTTAGACTTTTTCTCTTCCTGCAATTTTACTTCTTGAAGACGTGCTTCAACCATTTCTTCCACCAACTTCTTGATGGCATCTTGACTCATTATCTTGGGAGGCATTGTACTAGCCTCTGTTTCAATTTCCTCTTCTGACATACACTTTCTTCCAATCAGAATATTGGCTCTGATACCAATATGATGCAGAGGTAAGGTAAGGTCGTATTAGTTCTCTCAACTTTCTCCAAAAGGTTTACAAGGTGTTTGTGTTTACAAGCCTCACAAGGCTGTTATAGGAATCCACTTGGCCAAGGATCACCCTCTAGTGCCATCCATTCAGGCTACTCACCACTTACTTTGGGGAGTCAAAACTCAACCCAACTTAGAAGCACAACCCACCTTCAAGAACACAACAACTATTACCAATACCTCTACCAACATAGGCAACAAATACCATCATACACCTATCTATGATAAGCATGGGGCAAAGGTCTCTGACCAATAATCTACCATTCTACTCCCAAACACAACCATGGACAGTAAACTAAGTATGACTGTCATAAAAAAAAATAGAGTTTTAGTTTGACTCATTCCCTTGTAATCTAAACATTGGTTAAACCCACAATAACCTCTCAAGATCTCAAATGGCCATCAGTGCCTAATGCAAACTCAATACTAATTGTGAAAAGAAGCCATTTCTTTCATATACAGACCCACACTGTACTCTATAGGGCAGGGGACAGCAAAACAACAGGTGGCTGTCCTACGACAGTGTCAACATGACAGTCTCAACCTTTATGAGTAACAAAACCAATACTAACTCCTTCTCAACAAAGTTCTCTACACAAATGCAATGTAAACCTACCCAAGGTCATGAAATCACTGACAATTACCATACTTCTGTGTTTATTGTGACAAAAAGACCATGACTGTCTATGACTGTCCTAAGAAAATAGCATTCTTTTGAGGGTTAACTTTGTAGACAAGGAGATGGTTAAGTCCATCTTATATGTTTATACTTGCACAAGTCCTACACCACTTGATTCATATTCAAATGCTCTTCAAGAAAAAGTACTTGCATCCACACATGTGTATCCGTACCGTACTGTAGGTGCATGAAAACAGTAAACTATTTTTTCTTAAAAAACCAAGGCCTAAATTGAAAGAAATGGAAAAGGACATGCATCCACTATCCATGCATAAGATCCACCAAGTCCTTTAATAGTCAATCTCCACTAACAAATACAAATTCCAACTTGAATTTGTCAAAACAAATCATTGTCTTTGCTGTCCACCTTCAATTTCTCAACTAGTAACTAATGATACTAGTTAGATACATGCCTCATACCCTGCAGAGAAGGAGTTAAACTGCCAATCATAAAAAAACATTAAATCCACTTTATCTTCCTCCATCCCACCTAGAAATGGGTGTTCATCATCAGAGGGCAGAGGAAGAATTAAACATTTTATTAACAAACCCTAGCAATGGAGGGTTAGAAACCAATCTGCAGATAATGGAATCAAACAAAACAATGCAAATGTTTCAAAAGCTCAAAACTAAGGCAAATGAAAGGTAACTTGATACACTTCAATAATTCTTAGACCATGATATGCTGCAGTCCGTACCAGCCATACAAGATGGCTGTTTTCACCAGAAAAAACATAAAAAAAAAGTTTTTCTTAATAAAAACTCCTCTCCTTCATATTATATTTGGCATGTTTTACAAACTGATGTTTATAGGAAGTTTCTAAAACTCTTGCACTTCCTATTTGTCCGTACAACTGCCTAGGAAGGCAGAAATCCAATGGAAAAGGTAGTTTTTTTCATAAAGAATAAGTTTCTAAAGTGAAAACCTCCTAGAAAATAGGTCTAAGATAACTCCAAATTAGACTAGTCAAACAAATGACTAAGTCTTTTATTTCAACACAACAAAATGGATTTTAAAGCCTTAGAGCTAAATAACTAACATGAAAAAATTAACTAGAAAACAACACAAAACTGAGCTCCTGCACCACAGGCGCAGGGGTCTGCTAAGCAGCCTTTTGCCGAAGTTGCATGATCTGAATGTCTTTTTGGACCATCATGGCCTTGTGATTATCTAACTCCTTTTTAAAAACATATTTTTTTTCTTTTTCTTCTCTCTCCAATGCAGCCTTTGCCTTCTACTTCTCAAGCTCCTCTTCCTTGGATTTTAATTGCTAAGCCATGGTTTCTAATTGTGCCCTACATTGCGTCAAATCAAACTTGACTTTTGATAAAGCCAGGGCATGCTGAGTTGCTTGGGATGTTATATCCTTAGAGCTCTCCATGAGGAGCTCTTTCTCTTTCCTGTGGTTGCGTTTCAATATATCTTCATCTGCTTCTTCAAGGGTGTCTTCTTCACCATCTTCCTCCAGAGTTTCACCATCATCAATCTCCTTAGTCCCCTCATCTTCATGAGTTTCTTCTCTTTGTTGTGTAGTAGGGGATGAATGTTCACCTGAGATGGAGGTATGGCCTTGCTTTGCTTCTCCTCTATCCTCCTCATCTGAATAAATAACTAACATATGAGGGTGGCGTATCCTAGTAGGGGTGGAAGCTACTACTTCACTTGCTTGATTGTGCTATTCTGTCCCCCTCAGGAGTCATCTGAATCAAACTTCAAGGGATTTGGAAGACACTACAATAGGGTCTCCTGAAATAGAGATAGTGAAAGTATGGTGTTTCTCCCTCTTCGTTCTGGGCTGCAAGGAAAGAAAGTCCTCCCATTTCTGTTAGCCATCTTCCTGCTACAGGAAGTGGTGCTTCATGATCAAATGTATTAATCCAGGGTGGCTAATATGCCCTTCTTTGTTCTTCCTTTTTGTCATCATGTTGACTAGGTTTATATGCAAGAAAGCAAGAAAACTTATCAAATATCTTGGGTCATTGGGCCCATGCCTCAGGTGAGTAATTAATCTCATTCCTGGCCCTAAAATTGTGCCATACTGACCATCACATGTAAAGAATTTCATGATTCACAGGACAACAGTCTTCCATGGGTCTGGAAGACTGGTCCTCTCTATTCCTTTAGTTTCTCCCTTACAACATATCGAGGTAAGGGCTCCAGAGCAATATGAAAGTTTTGAACTAGCTCCTCATATGATGGTTTACTTGAAAACAAATCAACACCTACTACTGGTATGCCAGAAAGTTGACTAATTACAGTAGGGTTTATTTGTATCCTTACCCCTTTAACTGTGGTGAAGGTCCTGTTGGTGCCTGAATTCACTGTCAATTAATTTAGCAATTTTCATGCAGGCACCATCCTGAAATATCCAAAAGGTTCTAAGTTTTGGCACCCCTTCAGTGTTTTTCAGCATCTACATCTCATTTCTTGAGGAGGGGTCTTCGTCTTTTCTCCATCGGCATGCATTCGTTTTTGTGTCTTTGGCATTTTGGTTTGAACTTGAACCCTTTTTCTCTAAGTTCAATGGTTCAGCGGTTCGAGGTTCATTTTTCTTCTAACGGGTCGCATTATGCATTTGCCTTACGCAAATATTGCATCGTTGAACCTCCCGCTTGAACTTTTTTGTTTTGGTTCAAGGTTCAATGGTTCGAAGCTTTTTTGCCTATGGAGTATTATTTTTGATGTTTGAACCATCGCGTTGAACCCTAGTGTTGAACCCTTTTGATTCGGGGTTCAACGGTTCGAGGCTTTGTGTTTGTGTTCGGCGAATGTTCTTTTTGAAGTGCTCCGTTCGGCATTGAACTTCTTGGTTGAACCATCGGGTTGAACCAGTTCATGGTTCAACAGTTCAACAGTTCAGCGCTTTACGTTTTTGGTCTTATCGGAGTGATTGGCCTCATCGGTGAAAGATTTCTTGAGTGCTTCAATTGTTTTGGTTTGGCTGATGGATGTCCATCAGCATGTGTTTGGCTGTCGACGAAGCAAATTTGTGGCCCGCCGATGTAAGGAGTTTGGCTGATGGAGGAGCAGTGTGTGGCTGGCGAAGATGTCGTCGGCGTGACCTTTGAGATTGGCAGGAAGCTTTTTGGATGCTCCGATGGTGTGTGTTACACCGACGGAAGGGGAAGCCAGGGTCTATCGGCATGGGTTGTATTGTCAGGTGAACGGTGAAATGGTTGGCCGATAGACTAATCTCTGGCCGATGAAGGGAAGCGTTGTGTATGGTCTTCGGCGTGACTTGTGTTGTCGGCGAGGATGGATTGTGGTGGGCCGACAGTGGGAGGTCTCGCCGATGAAGGAGCAGAGTATAATTCGTTGGTGCATCGGTGAGAGTGTGGTCTATCGGCAGAGGGATCTTTTGCTTGGCCGACGGTATTGGTCTAGCCGACAGGGGATTGCGGTGGCTTCATCGGTGTAACTGATGAGATCGGCGAAGGTTTGGATGGTTGGCCCGATGATGCATCTCTGGCCGATGGGGAAGCGAAGGTAGCGGTCGGCGAGACCGTTGAGATCAGAAGGAGAATTCTGGGGTGTGCCGATGGCTTGGGTTTTGGCGATGGGCTTTTGGAGAAGGCTTATGCGTCGAGCGCAGCAAAAGGCGCTCGACACCTATTATGCTCACGACCATGTTTTTAAGGTATTGAAGGAGTCTCCGTGGCACCAATGTGGGACTATTCTTCCTGCACATTTGAAACTTCAGTAAAGTGCATTTTGGCAGGAACTTCTGTTTGAACGCAGCAACGGTTTCCAGGTAGGCCACGGGTGGTTGAGGCCTTTAATGGCGACGGTGCAGAGGTATGGGCAATGGTACACATGATCATGTCGCCTGATTTTTGAGTGAAGATTCCCAGATGGCGGCGCAGGGCTCGAGGCTTCTCTTGTCTGTTGCTGCAATAACTTCTGAGTGCCATTCCTTTGTGGAGTCTGTATCTGGCAGATTTTTTATTTTTGACCATGTAATTAATTGCTGTGGGTACACTTTCTGGCCAATATAGGCAGATTGTGTTACCATTTTTGACGTTGTTGAAAACTGGACATTTTGGCTCTGTAATAAGATACAACTAGTTTTGGTTGCTCTGTGCAGCAAAACTTGCGAGTTTATGTATCTCTTATTGTACGTTTGTGCATGAATCCACTGATTTCATGGTCAATTTTATATGAATAATGCTATGTTTACATGTGTTATGCTGATTCTGTCTCCAGTTTTGCATGTATCTTTCTTCTGAGTCCAGACATTCAAGGAATGTCTAAGATTCTAGAACATAGAATTCCTGTGTTGAATGTTTAATCTTTTAACTTTTGCTCAAGGGGTAGATTAAACTATTTTCAGATTGAATATTGGGAAGGGTATACTGCAATAGGGATGCCATAAGTATAGACAGCTTAACACTCTGTATTGGGAGATATCTGTAAGGCAGATATCATGTATATCCCCCTGAAATCTAGTTTTAGTTGTTCATGTTGATCATTCACAGGTGTATGTCTACCGACTCCAAGCCCTGGATAGGCACCAATCTAGCTCTGTGTTGAGGTTATATACCATGTCCAGCTTTGCATCCAAAAATCAAATCAAACCATTTCATCCTTCCACCTGTTAGTTGTAGGAGTAGGATTAGGATCCCTGCATGCTCTCATACCCAACCAGACATCATGTCCAAGAATGTTGCCAACCTTGTGATTTGTTACACAAATCTTGGTCCATACATGAGAGTATTCTGCCTGTTGCTGTCAAGTTAAATCCTTTTGTCATTGAGCTAGTCAAGGTTATACTTTATCAAATAGGGACACCCCCCTTGGTGCGGCAGAACCAGAAGTGAAGGGGAGGAGCTCACGCAACCTCCTGTATTCAGTTGGCTGAATCTGCCTGTGCATTAGAAGTGGCAAACCCTAATGCTAATTCAGAAGAAAAACCAACAGGTCTGGTGGAAGTTTGTGATGAACTCGTTGACCAATTGTGCTTCAAACCCCTCAAACTTTTTCATGAACTTTAACCATCTAGCCTACTGGAAGATTTGTGCACTAGCGTCATAAAAAATGACATTCTCTGGCTCAACTTTCCTTTTGTTGCCCATTTCCCCAGATGATTTTGTAAAAAATTGCAGAAAAATTGCACAATGGAGCTCTTTTTTTTTCTCTCTGGTTTCTCAAAATAGGAAGGAATGTGAATTTTGAGTTGTCGATGGCAGGTTTAAGCGAGGAAATAATCACATGCAAGATGGACAGGTTAGCAATCATCCTACATGTCCCTTTAGCATTCATGTCACATACTTTGGAGCTTCCACACAGAGTGGCAGCGTGCAAAGTGGAAGTTCACAACTGCCACCTTAATTGGTTTTCTTTTCAAATCCAGAGCTGATGCCAGCAATTGTAGCTCTCACATCTTTTCAAATGCACTTCTCTTTTATGGTCATAATTACCGATCATCATTACATCTCAAGCGAGTACATATTTATTTTTATGGCATTTATTATAAATAATGCTATCATTATGACCAAGTACTTGCAACTTATTGCAAGGTATGCAAGATCGAAAAACAATCCTGATGCTGCCACATGTCTGACTACCATCATTCATGCAACTGCCTTGGCACGTGTGACAAATAAGGACTACATGCAGATCATTTGGGGAAACATGTGGCATATATACATATATTAAAATAATTATACAGGTTTCAAGGTAGAAATATACCTTTGTATAGTACACATCCCTAAGATGGTTTCACCTTAACTTTTACCAAATCACTTTTTGCGATGCAACATAATCTAGCGTCCAATGATACTTTGGAAATAAAGCATCCATCAATATCCATCTGGAGCCATCCGTAGCCATCTGGAGCTATCGGTAGCTATCTGAAGCTCTTCAAAACTTTTCAACACAAAGACCTGCAGAACTACAAAAAGGAATTTTATTGAAGGAAATGGGGAATTCAAAGGAAAGACCGCCATTGCTAGTTTTCAATCTTTCCTCTAGACAAAGCTGGCATTTCTGGTTTTCAACTTTGCCCGATTTTTTTAAATGTTTTCTGATAGAAAAAGACCGTCATTTCTAGTTTTCAACATTTACTACTTTATTTATTCCAGAATCATCATTTAGAACATGAGTCCCATGGAAGATAGATCCTCATGGTGAAATGCTCTATCTGAGACTGAATTTCTATAGAGAACTCCTCTTTGGAAGTTGGTTTGTGATATAGCTTCAATCCATGTCCATTTACCAGAAGAATTCTACGATACCCATCAGTGGGAACTAGTTGAACAACCCCATAGTTGAAGGTTTCCTAGATTTCATAGGGCCCCAACCATCTGGTGTGTAGTTTTCCTTGAGATCTTGATACTTTGAATCATACAGTAGGGCCCAATCTCCCTTTTTGAATCACTTACTAATAATGTGCCTATCATGCCATTCTTTTCTCTGCTATTGAATTAGCTTTGTGTGTTGCAATACTTCCATTCGCATCTCTTCTAATCTGTTTAGTTGCATCATCTTGTGTTGTTGTTCTTCAGTTAAGTCAATACCAACTTCAAGTGTTGTTCTCAATGTTTCCACCTCATATTCTATGGGCAACACTGGGTGTTTCCCATAGATTAATTCATATGGTGTGAAATTAGTAGTGGTCCTCCATGTGGTGTTGTAGGCCCAAACAACTTCTATCATTCTTTCAGCCCAATCTATTCTCTTGCCTGAAATGGTTTTTGTGAGTATGTTCTCCAACTCTCTATTCTTTACTTCTACTTGACCATTGCTCTGAGAATGATATGGAGATGACTTCCTATGATAGATTTGATATCTTTCCAGGAATACTTTGATCATAGTAGACATGAACTGTGGTCCTTGATCAGAAACAAGGACTCTAGGTGCTCCAAATCGTTGCAAAATGTGCTTATACAAAAAATCTGCAACCTTCTCCTCCTTTGTTGCTGGTAGTGCTTTTGTTTTGACCCATTTAGTGGCATATTTAGTGCAGACCAGAATGTAGTGATTTCTTCTAGAAGGTGGATCTATCGGCCCCACAAAATCTATTCCCCATTTTTCAAATGGTTCAATAACCACTTGAGGATGGAGCGACATCTATGTGGTAGGAGTTGGACGTCCCATTCGCTGCATTCGTCACAGTGTTTGACATAATGTTGGATATCCTTGGTCATTGTTGGCCAAAAATACCTTGCTCCTAGAATTTTATGTCCCATCTAAGGGGCTGAAAAATGTCCACTAGAAGGTTCATCATGGCATGCTCAGATTATGTCATAAACTTTAGTTTCCTGCACACACCTTCGCAATACATGGTTAGGACAATTTTTAAACAAGATACCATTTACTTGTTTGTATTTGGAGCTATCTCGAACCAGTCGCTTGATTTTCTTCTGATTGAAATGTGGTGGGCATCTTCCTGAAACCAAATAGTTAGCTAAATCTGCAAACCATGGTGATTGTATGGAAATGGCAAAGAGATGCCCATCAAGAAATGTGTCATCCACTGGTTCGTTACTTCCCTGCACAATTAATATGGATAAGAAATCAGCAACAACATTATCTTTTCTAGGTTTATCAACAATGGTTATCTCAAATTCTTGCAGCAATAACAACCACCTAATAATTCTACCACCCACCACAGCTTTATTCATTAGATACCTAATAGTTGCATGATCAATATGTATAAAAACTTCGTAGCATGTGATGTAGTGGCAGAACTTATTGATTGCATAAACTATTGCTAAGAATTCCTTTTCTGTAGTGGTACAATTTTTCTCTACAGGGTTTAAGTTTTTGCTAACATAATAAATTGCATGCATCCCTCCAAATTCGTTAGCCTGTCCTAAGACTGCTCTAATGGCCTGATTAGAAGCATCAGTGTGAATATGGAATGGCTCACTCCAATTCGGTCCTTTGATGACTGGTGATGTCATGAGGGCACTTTTGATGGCTTCAAAGAATTCTTGACATTGTGGTGTCCAATTAAATTTAGAAACATTTTTAAGTAAGGTAAACAAAGGATCAACTTTTCTACTAAAATTTTTAATAAACCTTCGATAATACCCAACATGTCCTAGCAAACTTCTCACTTCTGTTTGAGTTTGAGGAGGGGGAATTTGAACTATAATTTCAACCTTTTTGGGGTCCACTTTCATTCCCTCAAGTGTGAGATGTGGTGACCTGGGACTATCCCTTCAGTCATCATAACAAGGCACTTCTCATGATTCAAGGATAACTAATGTTCTTTGCACCTTTCAAGCACTTTATTCAAACTATTCAAGGCTTCATCAAAAGTTTTTCCATGCACTGTGAAATCGTCCATATAAACCTCCACACATGTATTGGCTAAATCAACAAAAATTGCCAACACAACCCGTTGAAATGTGGCTAGTACTTTACATAATTCGAATGGTAGAACTCTATAGGCAAATGGCCCCCATGGAAACCTGAAGGTAGTCTTATCCTGATCTTCTAGAGCCACCTGGATCTGGTTGTACCCACTCAATCCATCCAGAAAGGAGAATTAGAGACTACCAAATAGATTATCCAGCACCTGGTCGATGAAGGGAAGTGGGTAGTCTTTCTTAGTGGCTTTGTTCAATTCTCTATAGTCAATGCATACTCACCACTTGCCATTTTTCTTTGGTACTATAACCAATGGCGATACCCACTGACTGTCAGAAATGGGGTAGATGAATCCTACTTGTAATAGTTTCTCTATTTCTTCCTTCATTATGTCCCTCAAGGCTGGATTAATTCTCCTATGTGGTTGTCTAACAGGACATACATCTTTAGTGTAGATATGATGTGTGCATACACTAGGGTGGATTCCTCTCATGTCATTTTATTCTCATGTGAAAGCCTAGGTATGATTTTGCAACAATTTTGTCAATCAAATTTCTTCTTCTTCTGTTAACCAACTACTGATAGAGAGTTGTTTTTGGTTTGGACAATGATTTTATTTGTACCATTATGAATAGAAAGAAGGTCTTTGTAAGGACTTAATAGAGTATTTAGCAGACAAAGGTGAGGCAAAATCTGGTGTAACATTTTTTCCTGTTGATAATTTAAGTTGGAAGCAATCTGTTTCAAATATGGACCGTGGAATGCCTTGAAAGATCCATTTAGATCTCTCTAGAGCCATCTGGAGACCTCTTGCTAGGCAACACTGTACAAGGAGGTTTCACTGTTTGATTCCAATTCTTGATACTCCTCATTGCATTCTTCAAAATGTTTTGCAATTGTTACCATTGCCAATGAGGAGGTGTCCTCTTTATCTGAATCCATCAGATCATCTATCCATGGTTTGTTCTCATACTGTAGGAATGGTTTAGCATGGGCATAAATGGAAAGTTCCTTTATCTTTTTCCCATTTGAAATAGTCATGTTTCCTAACCTACAGTCAATAAGGGTTGTTGCGGTATCCAGCCAAGGTCTACCAAGTATTATTGGGTACCCTGAACGTTTCTTTTTGGTCTGAAGGATGAGGAAATCAACTGAATAGTCCTAGGTATCGATAGTGACTATGATATCCTCCAAAATTCCCTCTGGTTTGGTGATAGATAGATCTGCCAGTTGTAACATAGTTGATGTTGGTTGAATATGTGTTAATGCTAGAGCTTCTGCAGTTTCTGATGTCATCACATTGATAGTAGCTCCTAAATCGATGAGTACATTAATAACTGATACTCCTTTTATCTCCACTGAAATAACAGGACTTCTAGGGTCCCCATATTTTTGAGGATTTAGCTTGCCTGAAGGACATCGGCAAGTTTCCCTTCTACTTGGATTGTGTTGGGTAATTTTCGTTTTCTTCCTCATAGTTTCAAGCATAAGCTCTTAATGGTTTGATTTATCTCATGGATATCTTTTATTGCTTGTAACAAAGGAACTTTAATATGTATCTTTCTAAGTTCCTTGATTAATTGTGAGTCATCATGTGCAAGCTGGTTTTCCTTAGATTTTGGAGGAGTCTATTTAAAATGCTCTGGGAATGGAACAAAGGTTTCCTTTGGAGTTTCTTCCGAGTTTCTTATCTGTCTTCTCATCTTTTTGTTGTTTATCAACATTGGGCATTCCTTCCTCTTCCTCGGTGACTTCTTCAACAGGAATATTTAGATGAATGCTTTGAGATCGAAGCTGGATGTCATTTATTTCCACAACATTTAGGGTGTTTGTATTTGGATCTGTGTTATACACCTATTGTTGTGGCATATTGTTTTTAGGATTAGGAACTGGCTGAGCAAGCATTGGAGGTTGATTTACTTGGTCATTTGGATTCAGGTTTGCAAGCTGTGAGGGTCCAGGAAGTAAGGCTTGAGGTTGATTCCCAATTAATCACCTCATTCCTTGATTATATTGAGGTGCCCACTACTGTTGATATTATTGTTGATTTGGCCACCAAGGTTTGGTCTAAGATTGATTTGTCCAGTCTGGCTGAGGCCATGCTGGTTCCCACTAGGGTGGAATTTGCATTGGAGGAAGTGGATCTCCCCAAGGTCCATTCTAAGAGGTTGTGACCCAATTTAATGGGGCCCTTGGAGCATATTGGTTTGGAAACTGATTGAATCCATAATTTGGTTGTTTCTGGCCAATAAAATTTAGTCCTTCCTTATCTTTTGGTACCTTCTTTAATCTATTTTTGATTTCAAGGAGTAGGCTACACTCATTTGTTGGATGACTTTTCTCACAGATTTTGCATAATTGAGTTTGATTTAAGGGACACTCCCTAAGCAGATGTTTTTCTCTACAACGAGGGCAATAAATGGCTAAGGGTTTTGTGTTCCTTTTACTAGCTTGCATACCATCCAAAGTGGTATTCAGATGAAGCAAGATATCGGTTTTTAAATTTGCTAGCTCTTCCATGACTTTTGTAACATCACTGGTATTGTCTTTCTTCAATATTCTCTTACATGCACGAGTGCGAGAGTAATTCCTACAAACTTCCACAATATCTACAAAATCTTGTTTATTGATATCTCCTTTTCCCATTAGGTTTAAGGCTTCCCTGATTTCATCATCAATTCCTCTCAAAAAAATGGTTTTGCTTTATTCTTGATCTAGATTATTTCCACATCTCCTATGGACAAATATGAATCTATCCACATAATCCTCCAAATTTTCATCTTCCATCTACTTCATGTGGAAGAGTTCATCTTTCCTATCCCTGACTCTACAATAATCTTGATATTTGTCAAGGAAAGTGGTTTCCAATTCATCCCAAGTAGAGATAGAGTTTTCTTTCAAGCCCATGAACCATCAGAGCGTTGACTCCTTGAGAGTAGAAGGAAAAAGTTTTAATTTCTGGTTGTCTATGGCATAATCATAGGTCTGATAGAGGACCTTAAATTCAAACAGGAACTGGTCTGGGTCTTCAGAAGTCTTCCCTCGAAAGGTGAGTAGGAATGTAGGAGATATATTTTTCATGGGAGGTTCATTTCTCTCAGGAGTGAAGGAGATTGGATAAGAGAACATTCTATTGTTAGCTAGCTCCTCATGATTACCATTACCACCCATTGTAGAATGTATATCAGAGAGAATAGGAGATTCTGAGGTTACAGGAGAACCCTGATCACTCAGATGATTAAGTTCCAGAGATGTGCTAGCTGTGGTTTGTTTGATGAATTGACCTAAGGCATCCCTAGGCCTTCTCATAAACTAATGAATCCGAAATGCGCTCGTTCAAGAAGTCTTATCAACACCTTAAACCTACAATGATTTGTAGATTATACCCCGACAACGGTGCCAAAAATGATGAGCTCGTAGTAGTGTTCATTAATTCATCATCATTTAATTATCAATCCAGAGGTGTCTAGAGTGATCTGCGATAAGAATCTTAGTGTGGGGGATTTTAAAGTGAATCTAAATCGGTGGTTGGTGGACAAAGTCTGGTTTACTCAACTTGTGGAAATAAACACACATGTAAGGAATGGAAACTATCTATTTGCTTGAAAGGAAACACACGTACTTGGAAAGAAACTATTCTAATTGCTTTGGAAATAAACACACTTGTTTGAAAGGAAATTATTCTAATTGATGGAAACATAAACACACTTTGCTTGAAAAGAAACTAGTTAAATTGCCAGAAGGAAACTATCTTAAGTGTTGAAACAAAACTTCAAAGTAATTGAATCCATTGTCAAACCATAATAATGAGACACTTTGAATATATCAGTGCTGATGAAATAACAATCCTATTTTTGGTATTTTTAGAATTTATAAAACAAACCTGTAGGCGACAATTAGCTAAACAATTATACAGAAAAGAGAGGACACATCACAAAGTTAACATACACAGATAATTTCACTAAACAAAAAGACAAAACAAAATTCCATAAAATATCGAGTGATCTCCTCCAATTTGGGGAAGTGGGCCTACTTTCCCAGTTGGAGACAAACCTCTTATCTTGAACAAACTTTCAAAAGAATTCACCCTTCATTTGCATTAAATCAAAGTCTAGAAATGGACATGGATATAGAATTAGAAAAACAAGGAGTTTTTCCCTAGCTGGAAATATAAACGGATTACAACTTGCTATCAAAATCTGGAATTAACTTAAAAAGATGACTTGCTCCTATTTATATAGTTGAGATTTATTAAAAGGAAATAACTATTAGCAAACCTAACTACAACGAACTATAATTAAAGCCAGTTTCTTATTTATTACATTAATGATTTCACTGTGGCTTACTGAAGATCAGAGATTTGTATCGATTTGACTATTGGAGAACTTGAGTGATTTCCTAGAATGGTGTGGTGCTTGGTGGAAGTGATTTCAGTTGGAATTGACGCCAATTAACAGCTATTTTGATTAGTCACTAAAATGAAGTGATGTGGAGACTTAGATCATAACAACTACTTTAATTGACACATGGGTCATATTTGCATTGCTGGACCTTTTGGGTAGCCCTAGGATCAGCCTGTAATAGTCATCGACTCGAGGGGAGGATGGCTCTATTGGAGGGTAACGACATCTAGAGCCATCTGGAGTTCAGGTTCTTCATAGGAAAAGGGGTTCCAAAGGGATCCAGAGACCACTGGGAGTCTCACCACCGTAATCCATATGCAAACATGAACCGCTTATACCACAATTCATGCGATATTCACTTTGAAAATGTAATTCAAGTAAATAAGCTAAGAGATTGCATCAAAAGGAATGAATACTAAACATGTGCATAATCCATCCAAGAGACAAATATAATTATAATAATATATATGTATATGCCATAATGTTTTATAAAAGTCTTTTGAAACATGAAATATAAAGAAATAAATGAGTCATGGATTTGACTCATCACCATGAATCGGCCTTGAGTCATTTGCATGATATTCTTTAGAGTGTGCTTGATACTAGGAGGATGGTCAAGGGCTTGGCAGAGAAACTAGAGGTCCCTGTTCTACTGTAGGCTCGTCCGTTGTTTACTTGTGCATGCGACGATGAAGGTGTAGTAGATTTGGAGGGAAAAACAGACAAGTAGGATATAGTCAGTTTTTAAGGTTCCTATTTTATATATGTCTTTATGTTACTGCTTCCATTTATGGACTGAGAATGGAGTGAGGGTTGTTGTAATTTGTCCCACTCTATGGTATTAGTGGGAGGTTTATAGTCTTGTTTTTACAGACCCTTTAGTTTCTGGTCAGATGTTAAAAACTTATGGGTTTGGCCCTCTTTTTGGATGGGTCCCTAGTCCCTAACCAGGGTATATATATTAAAAAAAATTAAATTGTGGTTTCAAAATTGATTAGATTGTAAAATTCAAGAACATATAATCATTCTAAATTGGTGCTGAGATTAATTGTTTGAATATTTAAATTTCATGTGAACTCTTTGGCATGGAATTGAACATGATTAAATGCACTTTTGGACTACACAAATGTTTTTCAACCTTATGACATTTTTTTTAATGACCTTTAGTATTCTATTGGATCCCCTTGAATGGAACAACCAAAACACTCATCTTCTTGTTGGTGTGTCAAAACACACATCAACATAAATGACACTAGAAGGAGGGCTTGAAAGAAGAATCCTAATGGAGGATAATTGCAAAGATAAAGTGTTGTTCAAATCTCATTTAGAGTGCCTAACCTTACTAAAATCCACAAAAAATAAAAATTTGAAAAGGAATAAAATAGAAAATCATACACAAAATAAAGTTCATCTAAACATGGAAGTTGGGTGGTTGTCCCATAAGAATTCCAAGGGAATCCCACAAAATCCATTAGAAGTTTTATGGGTGGCTATCTTCTTTTAACCCTCAAGGTCATCAAACCACATCTAAATACCTACATACATTCAAGAATCTAATTATACAACACCATCTCATGAATGAAGATGTTGCCTATACTCTTTTTACACAATCATTTAATGGGGATGTATTTGATTGGTACACACCTTGCCCCTAATTCAATTTATTCATGGGTAGAGTTAGCGGTAGCCTTCTTGAAGAAATTTGAAGGCCATATAAACCCAAAAGAAGCCTAAAGACAACTTCAGACATTAAGGAAAGGACCCAATTAATCAATCTCTAACTTTACTCATCAATTTTGCCAAACCTTAGAGAAAGTAATTAGCTTGTATGTGCCTGCAAACAACAAAATTTTAGAATCTTATGTGCAAGCACTCAGACTAGGTTATCGATTGGCTATCATACAAACACTTGAAGTTTGGACTTGGGATGATGCTTGTATGAGAGCATTGGACTTGGAATGAATGAGTTACAACCCTCAATTAATTTTTCAATCTAATCATAGATTTGTTCCCTCTTGAATTCAATCACCTTTGGCTTGCAACTCTTAACTAACTAATTATAACAATCAACTAATGCAACTTTGTCATCAAGTAGTGTATCCAAACTTGGACATGTATAGTTTTCAACAAGGACAAATAGGATATTCTCCATTAGAAAATTAGACATGCTATAGTTTACAACAAAACCCAATGGCATATCAACAAAATTTGAATATGAATGGTGTCCAAAAACACCAAATAGGTTGCTTCCCTCAATAAAATAGACCAATCACCTATTTAAACAAATCCAAATAGATATCATGCCTCAATCTAATCAATTGGATTATTAACAAAATATATATGTAGATCCTTACACAAAAAATGTGAATCCTTATGAAGCTTATGCTTCTATTCCAACTATCCATAGTGAGATTAAAAGAGCCTACTTGTTTGAATCTGATGATCAATCTGATTATGAAGTCATTAATGAAACTAGGAAGGCTAGGACTAGTCCATAAATGAATGTGGATGAAAAATAATAGTTGAAATGAGTGGTTACAAGGATATTCTAGGTGAATAAAGTGAAACAATGAAGACTTATGCGCCCAAAATTAAAGAGGACAACATCTTAAACATGCCTACACATTGTGAAAATTAAATGGATGCATATGGTAAGAGTTATGACAGCATGCTTAATGCTAAAATGAATGAATTTTTTTAAGTAACTATTGATGTGCAAACATGTTATGATGATTCTAATGTGATACTCTAGTCATATCACCTATTGATGCCAAGTTTTGAATTGGATATACCAAAAATGGTGGAAACGTTGAACCATGATATGAGGATTTTAGGATTTGTGGGTACATTAGAAGACATGGGTTTCCATGATACATGCCACCTTCCTAATACCACATATAATGGAGAGCTTGATTGTCTCAAATTTCTCATGAAATTAGACTTGTCATTTAAGGTTCAAATTATAAATTATGTAATAGATAAGTCACCAAATCAAGAGCTTGAAAATGAAGGGAACAATGGTGCTTCACTTGAAGAAAAATCTCATGAACACACCCTAGTAAATAGAATAGAATAATATCATGAGTACCAAGATTCCATTGATGGGGAAGACAACTCAATGATACCTGAACTTGAAAATACATCTCATAATGTTGATGCACTCTATTATGAGGTTAAAAAATAATTGAATGCTTAGAAGAACTTGACCATACGTTTGAATGAGAGGACATGTTATATAATGTTAGGCCTAGATTTCAAAGTGAAACTTTAAGTTTGCAAGACCCTACTAATAAAGAAATGAATAGTTTTGAAATTTTTGATGATACTCTCTTATCACCATGTTGTTTAGAATGTGACTCAAATTATAATTTGCAAGTGAGTCTCACCCCAATGCGACACATGAACCATCTCCTTGCTAAGGGCGAGCTCCTAGTCACTCCCACTCTCATGGAAAGAGCCAATCAAGTAGAGGTAGGACCGAGGGTTTGTTCTACTCTCATTCTTGAGGGAGCAGAATTTTGTGGATGGCTGTTGGGTTGGTTGCTTGATTTGTGTGTGGATGGTTGTTTCTATGGAAGTGTCAATTGTAGTTGTTGGCAATAATAGTATGACCCGAAGGGTCACTAGTCTTGAGTCTTCTGAGCCTAGCATGAAGGTTATTCTATTCATTGATGATTCAGAGATGCTCTTGTCTTCTTTCTTCATCTCAAATGATTTATTGTATTAGATCTTGTTGGTCTATGATGTGTTGGCGATGTTCTAGTTCTTTAATGGTTTGCTCTATGTTTTGTTGATTTTGAATTGGATGGGAGAAGTTCTCCCCAATCTTGTCAAGGACGGATCTTATCTGATCTTCCCTGATGCCTAGGCACATTGAACACTTGGCAAGAGGGGGAAAAGTTTGTGTTGTTGACTGTGTTAAATATGTTGACTATTGACCTCATGATGATATCGATGGTTTCTCTTTTCCTATATGTCTTGTTTTGATTTTGTTTGATGCGTTGAACTCATGATAAAATTGAGGGTTTGTTCTCTTGTTTTGTTATTTTCCTAATGTTTTTTATTTTTGATGGATGCAAGCTATATAAATTGAATACAAATTTTAGTTCTTTTTCTCCAAATTTTGAATGTGATCTAATTAACTAGAAATTAAAAATGGATGCAATCTATTTGAATTTCTCAATGCAATCTAACTATATTTTTATTATTTTATGGGATAATTTTTTAATCTAATCTAATGAAATGAAAATACAACTAATCTATGAACAATGGAAATGAAATTTAATCTAGGAATGCAAGGAAAATCTAAACTAATAAATTTAAAAAAAAATCTAATCTAATGCAACAAAGAAAGTCCTATCAAGAGAAAAGTAAACAATTTATTTAATTCCTCAAGAGAAAATATTTGTTCTAATTACTATTTGAAAACATGAAAAGAACCTAGAATAAATTGGGTGTCAATTCATGGCAAGTCCTCATAAGTCCATCATGGCAACCCTCTCTTCCTCTGCAACATCAAGGTCCTCCTCTTGGAAACATACATGAAGATGGGAGATTTTGGATTAAATCAATCTTTGAAGCTAAAAGAATTGGAAAATACAGATGAGCATTTGAATGCTAAGAAGCGCAATGGGGTTAAGCAATTAAGCTAACAATAAAATCAAAAGGCATGCAGTATTACACGATCATGAGAATGGTATGAAGACAACTATGTGCAAAGCAAGAGCAAAGATGCAATATTGAATTTTCCTCCTAAGGGAAAGATTTGAATCTTTGCAAAACTAAAACTAAAGAAAGAAACTAGGAGGCTCAAAGGCATGTGAAGAAGCTTGAAAAAGCTTGTGAAGAAGAAAAGAACATTCTAAGGTTTGAAAAATAATGAAGAGGTGAGGGGTATTTATAGGTTGAAAATCAACACCAAAGGTGGTGGTGATTGGGGAGTGATCAAACTCTAATTGAGAGTGAACATAGGTTGGAGAGCAGATCATAGAAAAAGAAAGGGTGACTAATTGGGAGATAACAAAGATTGATTGTAAGATGAAATTGGGTTGATTGAGAGTCATGAATTAGTCAAGGGGAGTTGGCAATTAGTTAGAAATGAAGAATCCCATAATCAAGACCCAATTTGGAGCAAATTTGGGTTAGAATTGGAAGAAAATATGCATGTCAAAAGATGACAAGGTCACCACTTTCAGGAAGTGGGTCCCCACTTTTACTAGTGTATGTCACCCTTGGGGATCCTACTTAAAATGCAAGGTCACCCCCAAAGACCCTAAAGACATAAGTGGGGACCCATAGGGGGTGGTTTGCACAGGTGGTTTCAAGGTTGGAGAATGATCTAAAAGGGCTGAAAAAGGTTTCACGACCTTGAAACAAGGTACTGGACTTCTAAAAAGTGGGTCCCCATTTACTAGGGAAGGTCACCCCTGGGGAACCAACTTTAGTGGCAGGGTCGCCCTTAGAGATCCAAAAGACATAAGTGGGGACCTAGAATAGAAGGCTTGAACAAGAAAAATGAGGGTATAGAAATCTTGGAAAGGTTAATTAGATGGCTCTAGAAGGGTGAAATGATGGAAAATGCCCCAGGGAAAGTCAAATTCCCTTCTTGTGAAGTGGATTAGTTAGGTTTTTAGGGCTAGAAAGTGACAGGATGACTTGTCAAACATGGGTTAGTTGACTTGCAAGAAAGAATGCAGGACCTTAGAAAGTTTTCTTGGGGATTGGAGAAGCACAAACAAAGTGAAAAAATAATGAAAATGTGTCACCAAGAGGAAAGTTTCTGAAAGGTTATATATATTGCATGCCTACATATACATGGTTAGGACTATAGCTCATCCTTGGACTACCATGTAGGCCTATGCACCTTTTTCATGCTTATAGTCACACTTAAGTTTGACCATCGAAACACATTCTATTTTTTCTAATGATGAGGACAAAGATGGAAAAATAGAAATACTATTTTTAATGAGACATGTCAAACTATTGAAATGGTGGAAAATAGTGTTGATTTTGAAAAGTTTGATTTAACAAATAGAGATGATATGCAATGGGAAAGAAAAATGAATGAGTGCATATCTTATAATGAGTGAACTTCTGAGTCATTTACACTCAAATGAGGTAGGCTAGTTTAGTATGCTTGAGACTAAGCCCTTTGAGATTCTTGATTATGTAAAGAGTGTTGATGGCCTTAACAAAATTTAAGTGCAATTTTCAAATCAAGGTGGTGGGTATGATGAGATTTACCTCATTTTACCTAAGGCTAAAACTAGTGTAGGCAATTATAACCCTTATTTAAATGACAAATCTTTCCTAAATTTAAATCTCAATGATGATCAGCAAATTAGTTCACTTGCACAATCTATTGGTTTAATTGTCAATCATGAAACTAGTGTTTTCAATGCAAAATGTGTAGTTGATTTAAATATGTCAAGTACATTGTTAACTAATGGTTTTGCATGTGATGTGCATGTATCTGAGGAACATGAGAACTTGATGGAGAAAATAAGATTACTGATGAAGACTAGTTTTTGGAGACAAATATACACCTTTGGTAGATGACACTAAAATTCAAGATGTTTCTTTACCTTCTTTCATGCATTACACCATTCATTTTTTCTAATTTTTATGGTAAAGGTGATGAATGTTTTATTATTTTTCTTGACAAACAAGTTAATATTCTATGGATGCTTGTGATCATAACGTAATTTGTTAGGGCTTGATGTCATGCCCTAAATTTTGCTCAACTTAAACCAAACACAACTACCAAAGTTTTTTTAATTTGTTAATACTACTAAGGTAAATTCAAATTTCCAAATCAATGATATCAAGTTTACGATGTCATCTCATTGCTTAAACTAACCTAGTTTATGTTTTTTTTCTAAGTATTTTTTCAAATTGAGATGTATAGAAGGAAACATGCTAACACTTAACACACAAGGATATGAATACTACATGCAAGGCATAGCCACACACTTCATCTATTATAGTGATTGAACACAACAATTGAAGCATTAATCATTGATACCCATTACTATAGGGTACGAACACTGCACACGTGATTCTACACCACCATTTCTACAAACAAGGATATTGGTGAAGAGGTATAATTACAATTACATAATCAATGCCAATCCATTATATCTCAAGAGGGGAAGAGAGAGAGATGCATTATCACCTGGGTGAAGATTGGAACTATCAAATTCGTATCTCCTGACATCTCTTCTCAGTCTGTTATCTACATAAAATGCTCTAATCCATTCTAGTTTTAGCGACTTTACTAGTGTATGGTTAGGGAGATACTTCAATACACTACCAAAATTATTCATTATTCTTATATACCTTTTTACCCTTTAGTTTACCTTACTTGAATATACGTCTTTATACCTCCTATAGGCATTAATAGCGTAGTTTTGGTTCCTATCATACTAGGATGTTATAACCTTAGAGATTTATCAAGGGATGTATTCGATTTTGAAGAATCTAATACAATAGCTTATGCTAGGCATTTGACTATAAAATTAGATTATGATCATAGGAGGGAGAGAAAATTTAATACATCGCTAGTCTTTTGCTGTCAACTTAGATGAATAAGTTTTCTAATTAATAACGATAAAATAATCATGTAATTATTATAACATTTTAATATTTTTTTAAAACCAAATCTCATTGTTATTGTATTCACTCGTTAAGTATTAGTCTTGCTTATTTATTACTTAGGCTAAAGTTTTTTTTCCCTTATAATTTTCTGCAGAAGAAATTCCTATAAACTGATTTTTTGATTGGGCTATTGATTTTAAGCCCATTAGTAATGATTTTTACCATTCCTAAAATTGCTTAATTTTTCCTGAGGTGTTTTATTTACGTTATGTTTTTTTTGTTTATGTTTGCTTAAAATTAATGCATTCCATGCAATGACAGCTCTTTGAGGCTTGCTGTCAAAGATGCACGTACCTGTTTTGTGTGTGTCCTTCTGTCAAACTCCACCTCCTCGTCGGTGCAGATGCAGAGCTTTTCCAACTTGATTATCTGCCAAAAATTGGCTATAGGAGCCCTTTGCTTCCATTTCTCTCATAAGTTGCATTGCTTGATGAGATTTTCCCTTTCTTAAGCCTCTTCACCAGCGCATAATAAGTCTTACTTTCTGGAATACAACCCCTGGCAAGCATATGATATATGAACTTCAGAGCAGCATTGAGGTTGCCATCCTTGCAGAGCGAAAATACGATACTGTAAGTATAATCATCAGGTATGTACCCCTTGCTAGTGAGCTCATTAAAAAGCTCAATGGCTTCTTCTGCTCTTCCCTCCTTATGCATTGCACGGAGCACATTATTATATGTAGATATATCTGGAGCACAGCGTTTCATAGCCATTTCGTCTAGAAGCTTTCTTGCCTCTTGTGACCTCCCTATAATGCAAAGACCTAAAATTACAGTATTATATGTAAAAACATCAGGCTTAATGCCATCTCCTACCATCTTCTCAAGCAGGTCTGTTGCCTTGTCTAGCTCTCTTGCTCTGCATAACCCACTGCTTAATGCATTGAAAATCATAGAGCCCATTTCCACGCATCTCCTCCAAATCAGACAATAGCTTACCACAAATTTTAGCTTTTCATACCAAGTCAATCATACAGAAACCCTAGGTGACATGATAAATTTCATTTAGGTAATTGCAGCTTTGCATATTAAAATTAATTGTTTTCTTGATTCTTTTGTACAAGATTGTCCAAAGCCCATTCCAGTGCATACATGCTTTCCTCACTTTTGTCTACTGCTATCATGATTCTCCTTTCCTTCTTCTCGTCCTCCATTTTCCAAAACTTCAAGAAAAAAATCCCTTGCCCAAAATCAAATACATGAAGTTTTAGATTTGTAGGATCTGCCACTTGTATTGTTTTCTGTGAAATGAGACATTTGTAGGTAGAAAAAGATAAAGGGATTCCTTAAACATGTGAACTAAGCAGCTTTCAGAAGATGGTCTAAAGCAGAGAATAGGACTCCACTCACCAAAAATTAAGTGCATGGAGAAGGCATTAAAACAAGGGATATGTTCTTGGCATAACTTTCTTTTCCCACAAATTATTTTGCTGCTATAAAAGCAACCCAAAATCTAATCTATTGAAGGCTAGATCTTTTTTTAAACAAAATACTAAAAACAAGTTTATTTCCAAAACTTCATAGGGAAAGGTAACCCAAATAAAATAGTAATAACAAGAACTTTAGTATGACATGATACATTACATGTTGAAGATTTAATTAGCAAGAAAAGCTATTATAAATGGATATCTTATAAGATGGAAGATAAACAAATGGAATTCTGATTTAAAGCTTCTAAATAGGCGTTAATTTGTGGAGACTATTCGAAGTGCTATATTAAGCAAATATGAAATATAGGCATGTGTTTAAGTGATTTGCCCAGAAATGAATAATAAAAACAAACTGAAAGCAAAGGCTTGCAATATAATACTACACATAGAATCATATCTCCAACAATAATGAGAGGTCATCTATTGAAGCACAATAGAAGGGAAATTTTGTCAAATGCCCTGGTATCCATGCATGCTCATGGTCTAAATCACAAAAAGTCTAAAGGAAATACGGTATCCAGGAATGCAAAGATAATAAGATTAAATTTTGCCATAGATTTACATATAATATATAATATATTAGGGCAAAGAAAATGAGCACAACTCTTATACAAAGTTCTATGTGTCTCTTACACATCCAGGTCAGTATTTCTATCATAAACAGAACAAAGCCATAACATGAGTAGGGACATACTACAGTCCAGATCCCTATCACTTGTCAATTGTATTCATCTTCCAAAATCTCTTCCCTAAAGAATATTTGATACCATATTTCCTTCTTAAACATTCCTCCATGGAGCTAAAAGGTTGGTAACTTCTATTATAAATAACTTCATCTTAACTGAAGTGTCAGTAGAAATTACATCATAATAGTCAATAATTTGTATTTGGCTTGTGCATTTTGGATTGTCATCCTGCACTTGTTGATCTATAAGTTGATGAATTGATCTATAACAGTCCAAAATAGTTGCTTTATGTGAACAACAATTATTTCTTCCACTGTCCAATGCTTTTGAGATGTTCATAACATTTTGCATCCTATTCTCTCCATCTTAAGGAATAAATCAGCAAGCACAGTTTACTTCACCAAAGGGTACTTAAATTACAACAAAATGCATAAATATCATCTGCAGCATGCTACAGTTTCTAACTATCCTTCAACTTTATACAATAGCGTCTTCTACAACATCTAGCTGTAGCTAAAATTGAAGATGTGGTTCTGTTGTTGCACATTTCAATAGTTGTTATCAAGATATTCAGTTGGCTCATCCTTCTTTACAACAAGGTGCAGAGTTACTTTTAGATAGTCCTGATTTAAATGGCAGTACTCTATTAATACCACAATAGAAGAGCAAACATAAGGAAAAAGCTCAAAGATAGTGATAGCGGCTGGAAATGAGTGGTCTTGAGTAGATGTTTCCAGTTTATAGCATGACAAAAACACAGGTTTAAAAAATGAAAGCAGAATGGAAAGGGATTCCATGGGATGTCCCAGGACAGCATGCTGCTCTGTGGATCCACTACCTTGCTCTCTTTTTGAAGCACTTATTTTAGGTGGTTTTGTCTAGGTAATTGTATTGCAATTTTGAGCTCATTGGCAACTCCAAAATAGGCCTATGCAATTATGGATTTATGCCAATGTCATTTATTGATCAGCCAAGAACAACATGAATGCAGTTTTTGATCCAACAAAATTGCTTTGAGAACTATGCCCTCTCAATTTGCTTGCAGCTTTAGGCAGGGACTGCAGCTGTAGCACAGCCCTTGTTAATCTTAACTTGTTGGTTGAAAGGGATATCATGTCTCTCACTTGTACGTAAAAGTTGGATAGATAAGTAAATAAATAATTTCAATTTAATGGTCAATACATGCTCTTACAAATGTTACACGTGGTAACAACTATATAGGAAATAAAAGGTTTACTATATTTTGATTTATTAAAGTCGTTAAATTTCAAGTATCACATCACAAGTTAGAGATATGAATAGAGATATGGGATACTCATATCCCTGAATAAGCATGGGTACTCATACCCTGAAACAAAGATGCCCCAATTTGTGGGAGCCACGCCCACTCAACCCCTTGCACATGGAGAACCAAAATTAGTCTCTTCTGAATAAGGGGTCAACTCCCATATAAAACACATAAGGAAGACAATACACAAAAATAAGGCACGTATTCACAACCCCAACAAAACCCTTAAGACAAGCACACACAAGCTTTACATTTAATCAAATAAAGAAAAACATCTTACCTTAATTCGCAATATCCCACTAATTGTAGAATCCTAGGATGAGAATCCTCTTCCTCCAAGATTCCACCTTTCTCTCCTCGTCTTTCCAACACACTCTCACTCTCCCTCTCTCTCTCCTCAAGAACTCAAAACAAGATCACCAAAAATCACAAGAAGCAAAATGAACAAGCAACTCCCCTTCACCATGAATGAAGGGGTTTTAAGGAAGAGAAAAGAGTAACTTCCCACCATAACCAACTCAACCACCCAACTACCTTCCATTTTCGCCACTTTTGTAAGTGGGGCTTAAAGAGGGTCTAAACACCTTTTAAAAGATTATAAAAGACAAAAATAAACTTCTAACCTACGTACCTTAGACCTAAGCCAATTTCCAAGACGTAAAATACAACCTAGACCTCTTAAATACACTTAAAAATCACTTCAAAAATCACAAGGTTAAACCCCACTCAAGAACATAATCATTTTATCACATATCACCAAAAATCACATTTCTTAACATCATGGCCAATAGACCTTTGGGCTCCATGCCTAGGTCTAACATCACACAGGAAGACATAAAGTGGCTAAATGACCCCCACCATCCATTGGCCTAGTAATCCACCTGTACACTCAACAAGAAATGTCAGTACAATATATAGTCAAAATAAATCCATCATAAATATAACACATTTAACATAGATCTATTAGCAACCATAGATCTCAAGAAATAGGAGTACATAGAATAGGGGTCTCACACTTGATCAAAAGGGTTTGCTTCAAATTTGCTTAGACTTAATGAATAACTATTTGAGTGACACTGAACTCAGAGTTTTAAATGACTTTATCCTTGGGACCACTCCTTTAGGGGATAGGCATGAAAAATATAGACCTTACTATTTTGACTATGGGGATTCAGGTAAGAAACTTGCTTGTGGATTGAACATGATAACAACGAGTTTCCTTAAACCTTGATATTACATGATGACCATATAAAGTAATCCCAAGATGCATAAGCTCCTCATCTCTGAGTATAAGGATAAACTTGCTAGGTCTAGGACATTAACTGCAAAGCTCCTACTCCTAAATACCATGAGCAAGTGGAGTAGAGGAAGCTTTATCATCCAATGTCCTGAATCTTTATGCTTGTACAAAGAAAGTAGTTTAAAAATTTTATGGTACTCCAATTTTCGTTCTACTTTGTCTTTTCGTTGCATGTGTTTTTGGTTTTGATGTCTTTGTTCCTAGTTTTGTGTGTGACTAGTCATGTAGTTTGCATTTGTTTATTTTCAATTTTATGTTAGGTCTCCCTTGTTCAAATGTTGACCAATCAGTTTAAGGGACCTTATAATTGTTCATGTAGAGTCTAAATCAATCATGACTTGTGATCTTATTCTTTTTTATAAATGCCTTCTTTGCCTTCAAATTAGGTCGACTACCTAGAGTGAAGTTTTATTGATTAGTTTTCTCATGTACATAGGGGTGTATTCATGGTTGAGAAGGTTTAGATGGATCTATAATATATTTTTCATCAATTTCAGCCTCTCACTCAATTCACATTAATAATTATTGAGGCTATTGGAAGTGACCATAACCAAAATATCAAGTGAATTTTTTTAAGGCTTATTACTTGATTACCATAGTGATCCCCAACCCAAAGATGGGCTTTAGTCCTTGTAGGTTGAGTTGAATAAAAAAAGAAAGAAAGAAAAAGAAGAAATGAAAATATCTCATTCAATTTGGTTGATTTAGGTAAGGTCTATCAAGGCTATACATGCCCGGCTAGCAGTAGAACTCTACCTAGTGTGGGATCAGAGGTAACCCTATCGGGGATATGGATGCCTGGCTAGTAGTGAAGCAATGCCTAGGTAATCAAATGCATGTCAAAACATTCTCTTACTTATTCAAATTACCTTTACCTGATCTAATGAAAAATGTGTTACCATAGTTTGATATCCTAATTATTTTTGCCAAATATATCACATTTAAAGAAGGAAATGAATATACAAGCACACACTATAGAAGATATTATACTAAATATCACTTTGCAGTCATTCTATTCTAACTCAAGTATGCATGTGTCTCTTTGTGCTTGGATAGAGTTATTATTGAGTATAGTTCCCTCAAACAATCCTCTTAGTTTGGAAGCATCTAGGATTGTTATTTCATAGAAAACCTCATCGAATATGGTTGTAAGTTGGTTCTCAAAGTAAGTTTGATTTCACTATTGCTTTGGAGTTTGGTTGTTTCTACTTGTGATCAACTATGTCCTTGGATCAATAGGTTATCAACTTTGAGTCATTATGTGCCTACATCTTTGACCGCGTCCTTTTTATGTTTTAAGGGTGGGGGAATCAATTATCTCATGGCATGCATGTCAATGTGCAACCAAACATAGGGAATAATACAATTGCATTGAAATTATATTCAAGAAAAAGCTTGTGTGTTTGTGTGTTTGACATAATCTAGAACACATGAGTTTCTCAGAAGAAACAATTAGCCACATGCCCCTTTTAGAGGAATACATTGCCAATATAATGTTCACAAAATTCGCAATCACATAATCTATCTGTAATGGCCCACCCATCCTAGAGTCATGTAATGCCCCAACTTTTACACTAAGAAATTAATGGAAAAACATGGATGGACATTTTTTGCATTAAAATTGCAAAATCAAATATCACAACCTCACACTCACACACAATGTTGTTGAAACTAAACAACATTGTGACTAATGCATATGAAAACACCACGAAGTGCATGATGGCACAAGGTTAATACACATCAAAATAGAATATCACAAGAATAATACTTACACAAACATCATTTAATGATGTCAACATGATGAGAAGTGAAGGAGATAGAACCTCCTCTCAACCAATGATATAGTGTTCAACTCACATTGTCAACACCAATGACATGCAATAATGGAAAGAACTAAATCCCATACTAAATTTCATACCCAACACATTCAAGTTCTCAAGAAAACACCCAAGGATGGATTCATTAGAGCCTCTAGGAATTAAGTTACCTTCTTTTTCTCTACATAAGATACTGATTATTGTTAGTTGATAGGATGTGATACTAAGTTCAGGGTGCAACTCAAGGAGAGAATAATATTGAGATCCATAGGGATGATCATCAAGACCTCACAACTAGAATAGGGCCACAAATTTTGTAAGTTATTTGGAAATTAGTTGGACTGGTACAAGAGAGGTTGCCCCCTAGACCCAAAGCATGTCATAATTGATAACTACAACATTCTTAGCAGGTTCTAAGTGACAAAGAGTGAAGTGGTTATTCTAGGATTCCTCCATGAAGTAGTGTATATTATCATGTTGAGAATGTGGAATTTTCCGTATGATAGCCTGACATTATAAACAAACATCATGCACACCATGAGACTTGAAAAAGAGGTGTGGTTAATAAGCCTCACTATGTACTTTGGCTTGCAACCTTGAGAGAGAAAACTTAAGACATGATTTTCCATGCACCTTTTCAAGGGTTTGATGACCGTGTGTTGTCACCAAGAAGAGCAGAAACATACGTATCTCATGGAAACCTTGAACTATGAAGTGGATTTGGAAAGGTTTAGATCATGTTATTTGTCTAATAATTTTTTCTAGTAGTGCATAGATGAATTTTATGATTTACATTAGAGAAAAGGCGTGGTGGAATATTATGAAGATAAGTTTTTAGAGTTATTATACTATGTGGATTACATGTAGGATCATAAGTTGTTGGTCAAATAGTTTATCTATGGGTTTAATGTCAACCTAACAAGGATAGTTCATAATTTGGTCCCACCCAACTTGGAAGTCACTATGTAGAAAACTTACTTGGCATAGGAGAATCAAAAAATGATGTAAGATATGTGGTGTATCCTTTTGCTTCTTGTTTGATTCTAGAGCATATGATTCTTTTGTTATGCCACATGTAGTAGGATAATATAAGCAAGTAGGGTTATGCAAGAAGTCATGTAGGATGTTGAGTTGGCAACTGGGCCAAAACTCATAGTATATTCCTTGGCTAAAGAATGTGTTCTTGGCCTTGGAGAGTTCTCCACCATTTGAGTTTTACCTATGAGCTCCTACAATAAATTTTAGGCATGAATTGGCTTAGCTTCCATCATGTGCAAATGATTTTTTGCAAAAAAACCATACTGTATCATGAAAACATTAGAGCTTAGATAGTAATTTTAGATGTCTAGAGACCTTTGTGATGAGAATTCTTACATATATGCAATTTAAGATATGTTGGAGAAAATGATGTAAGATATTTTTTATGGCATTGGGTGACCAATCAGAGGGTGAAAAGACTGGGCATTCCTTCAATGATTTCCCAATCCTTGAAGAATTTAAGGTTTTATTTCCTAATAAGATTCCTATGTTGCCACCCTAACAAGAGATTGATTTCCAAATAGATTTGGTGCCTAGTGTAGAGCCTATTTCTAAGGTGCCATATAGAATGATAACTATAGATTTGTATGAACTCAACCTTTATCTAGGACTTTTGGAAAAAAGGACTAATATGCCCTAGTGTTTTTCCATAAGGTGTGCCAAATATTTTTTTGAAAAAGAAGGATGGATCCTTGTTGGAACCATAATGCAACTATTCATATTGTGCACACACCATAAATAGAGTTTAGATATATTAGGTAGTGTTAGTCTAGCACCACATACATAAAGATGAGTAATAAGATATTCATGCATATATTGTATTAGGGACATATTATATTTTGGGATGCATGTTACTTGCAAATCACTATAAGCAAGTCTATGATGTTATGTATAGCTAAAGTGGTGGTAAGGGACATGCACCTATATATATCTCATGTGTGATCATTCTAAATCATCCTTGATTGATACTGAGATTAATATAGAAGAGTTTGTGATTTCTAATAAATCTTTGTATGAATTACTCTTAGCTTACAATTAGTAGGACATAGGTCATAAAAGAGAGTAAGACTTTGGTGTGCTTTAGGTGAGATAGGGAGATATGCCAGTATGCATGAGGTCTTAAGTGTTTATCCTTTGGTGTCTGCATGCATAGGAGAAATGGATTAAAATTTTGGTTTCATTTTCGATACCCTCTTAAGAACTATGCACCAATTCATGTCGGCTTGGTCTAAAAGCCTTTTCCAAGGGCCAATTCACCATGCAAGATTGATAACATAGAAATCCTTGCAGCAACAATGTGGGTCTACAATAAGGGTGATCCCTACAAGACAATCTCTGGGATTTGAGGGTTGGATCTCTATCTATTCTAATGCTAAGCCTAGAGATGTTGTGTTGGGGTGAAAATGGATAGAGGTTGCTGAAAGAAAATAAAGAAAAAAAAAGAGGCTCACACTAGATAGATACAATCTTAACTACCAGTGAAGAGCTTAAAAACTCATAATACAATGATCAACAAAGATAAACATGCACACAATAAGAAATTATGAACAAAGACAAGGTGCAAATCACTTAGGACAACACCTAATTTTTATTAAGTTCATTGATCATTGCAAGTTACATGCGTATTCTTTTAGAAACATACATTGAGGAACCCCTATATACCAAAAAAGAGAGGCAAGAACCAACCAATACATTAGGGTCAAAAGCTTAGTTTTATGGGTATCATCTAAGAATCAACTAACATATTAGTCTCTATAGCTCAACTGTAAAATGTTTCCTACTCTAGAATCAACAAAGTATCATCTAGTTCTAAATCACCATGCATGTTGGTATTTATAGACTAAGTTGTACCTATCCCATAATGGTTTCCCCCCAAATTCCATTTAAATTTTGAAATTTGCAAAGGGAAGACATTTCTTCAACTCTAGTGCCTTAATTACTTTGTCGGTGGTTGGGCATAGTTGCACAACCTTGGTAACTAGTTCATGAAGTTTGTCACCTAGTACTACACTATAATGATGCTGGTAGGTGAAACTTGTTTGTCTTATTGATGTATAGTCATTGGCCATGAATGCACAACCATGCCTTTCTAGGACACTTGAATTTTAGAAGTGATAGAGCCTTCTTTGCTAGTCTAGTGCTATAGACCTACTTAGGGTGATGTGGGGAAGCCACATATATCAAAATTTTGTTATTGGGGCACAAGGAGGAGAATTTATATTTTGCAATGGTTGTGTGTCACTTGGGACATCAAATGAATCTATCACTTGTACATTGGGGGTCCACACTTTTTTATGTGATATTTCTTGACTTTTTTGGGTATCCTCAAGAGCATTCCACATGGCCTTAGTTAAGTTATAACTTAACTTAAACTAACAAATTAAGTGGGGCCCACCGATACTTATATATAACACTTTTCAGTTTTATAATATTGACTACACTACCACGTGCCACAATATTGGAGCTTTGTGTAAAAATCATTTCTTGTCACATCCCTATTAATAAGACAAGTTATAAATATTTATGTATTTAATTTTTTGATTGGAAAACAATTAGAGAAAGATAATTATGGTTAAATTTGATCATCTTTTCAATTTGGTAATATATCTTGCTAAAATGATACTTGTTGGCAGAAAATAGAGCAAGCAATAAATCCTACCGTAGGTGGCATGTGGAGGACAAAACTGACACACAAAGAGCTATTTTGGGAAAAGACACACCTCTATGTGAATATATAGGATGTATATGTAAGTAAGCAATATGAAGAGGAATGAGAATGAGATAGATAAGTAAGAATATGTATAAGGGCAGAGACTTAGACTTGTCGGTATGAATGTATAGTTACAAATTGAATATGAATATATATATATATATATATAAAGGAGACATAAGGGTTCTAATATGTGTGTGTGTCTTATGAATGTTTCGCATAACTTAGATGGTACCACATAACTCTAGTCCTTAATGTTTATCTATAATTCTCTCACTGTATGACTGAACTGACTTTAGAGATTTGATTGAAGACTAGATCTTCGGACCGATTCCTTCTCATTTCTTGCCAACATTTGGTTCTATTGTCAGGACCCTAGAAAAGGACAATGAAGAAAAGAGAGGATAAACAATAAAAATGAAATGTGTGGAGTAGTGCAAAGAAAGAGAACTAAAGTGACAGAAAAAATTTATGATTTGTGGAGAAGACTGAATTATCTTAAGTTCCCACCCTTGTGAGAGGGGAGCATGTACTTAAGGGGATGACAAATGGAAAAGGGGGAGGATCTGAAAAGATCCTTGAAAAGATGTAACTCTTCAAGTTGAGCCAACCATGGGATATATACGGATTAATGTAATACCAAATTAAAAATACACATAGAAAAAGGGGATAACAAAAGATTAAGAGAGATCAGTGAGATTATACTAACTGGAATGGAGATGAGCAGGGAAGAAAGGCAAAAATAGATTCAGGAATGTCAAGACAGGTACCGCAGAAGGATGGAAAAGGTAGGAGAGTCAAGTAGGAAGTGATCAAGAGAAGTTACGAAGGAAAAGAAATAGTTGGATGAGTGCACTAATGAGGGTTCTTGAGCAAGCCAAGGTGGGTATTGCTAGAGAGAGGAATATAAAAGGAAAATAAAGATTGGATGAGAAAGCCATAGGGGCTGTCGCGAATTTGATACAAAGGGATATAGACAATCTTGAACTGATAACAATGCATATTGACAGGGCTACAGAGATTCTCAAAAGTATAGGAGGAAGTATTGAGGCATATGACCAACTAAGAAGTATGTGGAGGGAAGAACATAATCAAACCCTATCCCTACTGCAAATAACTAAAACTCCTAAGTTTCAACCTAATTTTTCTAATATTCAAATTAAAGTTGAAAAACAATGGGAAGAATTATTAAACCCTATATGCAACCTCCATCCCTTGAATTTGGATGCAAATTACCTAAACCATCTGGTAAATAGAAGTAATGAAGATTAGAGAAAGAGAAGAAAATGTGATATATGAGGAGATTAGTTCTGGAAGTATAAGACAATTAAGTGAAAATTCACTTGCAAAAGACATGATTTCATTAACAAATGAAAAGGTATCCCCAAAAACAAAGAGACAATTTGAAGAGACACACCTCCTCAACCAGTCGGGTGCCTTATAAAGCAAGAAGGATATCGGTAAAGGATCAAGTTGGCAATAAGGAATACATAGAAGAATAAATTATGAGACTTCGAGGAAATAATGGGAAAGGAGTATTTTGCAATCAAATTACAGAGAGATAAGGGAAGGGAACACAAAACCCTAATTTAGAAGCGCAAACCTAAGCAGAAAAGTAAGGAGGAAAACCACCGCAAAACATCGAAGGTATTAGAAAAATAGAATAAAGCACAAATGGATGCCACAATTAAGCTACCAGTGTTTGAAAAAGACACCAATGAAGCAGCAGAGCATATATTTGTTGTTGAATCCATTTGGAATTGAAATGGTATAACCAGGGATGAAACCAAATTATTTGACTTTATTGGCACACTGCAAAATGATGCTTTGAAATGGTATAGGAAGGCATGTCCTAAACATGATAAAACTTGGGATGAAGTTAAAAAGGAGTTCTTGGAAAATTTTGAAACTCTAGAGATCCCTACAGAAGGAGTGAGAAAAATGAGGGAGTTAATACAGAAAGATGGTGAAACCATAAAAGAATTTGATAAAAGATTCAAGGAAACAACCCATAAATTGGAGGAACCATTAACTAAAAAGTAAAAGATTGAGTGCTTCATATCCAAAATAAACCCACAAGTCAGAACATTTTTGGATGTCAAGATTTTTGAAACCTACGCAGAAGCAATTACATTGGCTTTCCGCATAGAGTCACAAAAGTGGTGCAAACAGGATAAAAGTAAAGAAAACCTAGAATTAGAAAGAATGAGGATAAAATTGGAGCAGAAATTTTAGCAAAGCAGGAAGAAAATTCACACAAACAGAGGCCTAATATATGGTGCTCTTATTGCACTAAGGAAGGACACAATAGAAATGAATGTCCAAAGTTTAAAGGGGAAAGACAAGCTACCTCCATGAAGGTAGATATAAAAGTAGTACCTACAAGAAATAATACAATATATTATGGATTATGCGGTGAGTGGGATTATCATGAGATGCCAGATTGCCCTTCACAATTATTCAAAGTAAGAGAAGATGATGATGAAAATGAGTCATGGTATAACACAAACCACAAGAATAAAGCACAAAACAATACTATGGCATATGTGAAAGGCCTGGTGGAAAGACCGTTATACATTCAGGATCAGGTATATGAGCAACCTACCTAAAGAAACTAGAGAAATATGAATATTGTTCAAAATTTAAACCCCAATGCACCATGTATGTAAATAATTACAATAACGATGAGAGAGAGCAGTTTGGAGGATATAGAGGAGGTTGAGGCCATGGTAGAGGTAGAAGGAGAGAGGATACAATGTGCTATAAATGTGGTAAACTGAGACACTTTGCCAATGAATACTGGGGAGAGAGGAGAAGATAATGCACATTTTGTAGTAGTACAGAGCATGACCTATTCTCATGTGATAAAGCACAAAAATACTTCCAAAATACACCGCAACAGGAAAAAAGTGATGACCTAAAAAATTCTATGAAACAAAAAGGGGCTAGGGTAATCGAAAGAGTCCCTAAAGAACAAGGTCAGATATTAAGAACCTACTAGAGAGACAAAGATGGTAACATAGATATATCTTCATTAGAATCTTTAGAAGGACAGACCCAACATAAGGGAGGCAAGCATGAGAAAATTAAAATCAACAAAACTAAAGGGAAAGAAAAGGCTGCAGTAGTAACAATACAAGGTACAAATATCACAAGACATTATACTACTGAAACAAAAGTAGGAGAGAGTGAGGAGGAAGATACATTCTTCTCTGATAAGAAACAACATGATGGCATTGTCCAGAAAACAAAGCAAATTGTGACTCAAGAACAAGATAGACAAAAATAATATAATCATTTCTTCACAAAAGAAGAGGTTGTGGCACTTAAACAGTTCACAATGTTAATGCAACAACACAATCTCATAGAGAAATTGAAGTAATTTGCCAAATACTGGAACAAGGAAAAAGTACCCAAAAATCAAATCCGAAAAATGGGAAGAATAGATAGACATTGGAAAACAAAACCACTATTGGTATATGCTCATATAAATCATAAAGAGGTCAAACATGTTATGATAGACCTAGGCACAGTTGTAAATATGATTACTAAGAAGCTTTGGGAACAACTAGGAAAACCTAGGTTGTCTGAAACTCCCTACAATATCACTTTAAAGCAGATGGATCTAGTATGGCAACACTTGGAACTTGGAAACAAGTGGAAGTAAACCTAATGGGCATAAAATAGGTCATTGACTTTGTTGTTGTAGCCATGAAAGAACAAGGGGATTCATTCAATGCATTACTAGGACTAAGATGGTTTGTAGATGCAAATGGCATTGTGGACTCGCGCAAAGAAGAATTATCTTTTGCAGATAACAATAAAAGTGTATACATACCTTTAGATCACCTATGGAAGAAGCATACATTGAAGAATCCAATTATGCAGAAGGTAATGATAACTATCCTAAGAATATTTACTCAATATCAAAGTTAGAGACAAATGAGACAAAAGAAGAACCCAATCTAGGGAGAGAAATAGAAGCGGAAAATGATAATGATAGCAATGATAGTGAGGAAGTTTTGGAAGCATGGATAAGAAATGAATCAAAGTTCAAAAGTCAAAGAATGATAAGATTCAGGAGGATATTTATGCTAAAAACTGGTAGGGAAAACCTACCACAAACCTCTGCATTAAATGAAAATCCACTACAGAAGGTATGTGCCATAGATGAAGAGAAAAGTACAAGTGAATCTTGGGTATCAAGACAAATTAATCATATTATGAGAGGTATTTTACATATCAAACTACCTAAGTTTTCAAGAGTGAAGGACCTACAAATATACATGACCGAGATGGAGATAATTTTTTTAGAGGAACAAAGAAGACTAGAAGCAATACAACATACATTGGTATGCAATGCAACAAATTGGTGGTTAAATCATAAAGATTCAGTTAAAGACTTGTCCATATTTAAGCTGCTCATTAGTATAATATACCTACTAGAGGAAGGATAATACAAAGCCATGCCCAAGTATGACGGACAGATTCCACCACAAGAGTGTTGGAGTAGATGTGTTGTACACCTTGCATAACATTGATATTATTTTATTATGTAAAATAAATATTTAATTGTGGTGCATCATGTGTTGTGTTTAGCCACATTGGATATTTATTTGGATGCCACTTGTAATCATTGTATGTAACATTGGGTTAATTACTTTATTTGTAACTATTTGATTATTTGGGAAAACTTAGTACCAATAATCAAATGGGGGGTCAATGGTTTTGGGGAAAATGGTATTACAATACCACATGTTGTATTTGTGTGAACTTATGTCTATAAAAGCAAACACATAGATAGTTGTAGAGGTTGATTGAGTGAAGGCTTATTGCCTTTGGTTGGGTTTGTAGCTTCTCTTACGGGTTGGTTCTGTGAGGGTTTGAAGCATGGCATGGGATGTATGGTTACATGCTTGTTCACATGGAGTGCAGGTAGAGAGAGCTTGATGTTTCAGAGGTGATCTCTGCATATGTATTTGTTGTTTATTGTTGAATAATACATGAGAAATGCATGTTTTTAGAGGTTGGGTTTTTCCCTCTATGAGGGTTTTCGTAGGGTATATCTTGTGTCACCATTGATGGTATGATTTCCTATTTCTTTTGCATGTAGATTTCTGATTTATTTCATATTAAATATCTTATTGGGTTATGAAGAATTAGTCTCTATGGCTGCATATTTCCAACATTTGGTATCAGAGCTTGGTTGCCATGATTTGGGAGGAAGTCCTTGTTTGATAACCCTAGCTATGAGTGGATTTTTTGTGTATAGTGGAATCCATGGCTTTGCATGAAGGAATGAAGGCAATTTCATGGTTACAAGGTTGTTTGTAGACTTGGGTTGTTGCAGATCTAGGGTTTAATGAAGATTTGGCAAATGGGTTTTCGATTTGAGCTCTTTATATGAGGGTTTCAGGAGGTGATCTTTTACAGGAGACCTTCTGGGAAAAACAGACCTCATGGTTGAGTCTGAAAGGCATGAAAACCTATGGATCCATATAAAATTCAACATATTTTGGTCAAAAAAATATCTTGCCATTTTTTATGCCCTAGGAGAATTTTGAAGGAATCTGTATGGCATATGCGCAGGTACAAGTCATCATCAGAAGATTCTGTTGTTGTAGTCAGGTACAGTCGGATATGTTTATTTAAAAAAAAATTGTCTCAGTCTGCAGAGAAAATTAATAAAAAAAATTATTTTGCGGGGGGTTTGTAACCCCCCTGTTGCAGCCTGCGCAGGTGCACGCCTTGGCAAGCGCTATCGGCACTGCCAGCCATGCGCTGACAGGGCCCTGGCGATTAGCCCCTAAGCAGTCGGCCCTAGGCGATGTCTCCGGTGTCAGCAGGGGCTTGGCCCCCCTAGCCCGAGCCCCCGGTCCCATGGGGAGTCGGGGCCAAAGCCCAACCCCTACGGGGGTTTCAAAATTAAAAAATAAAATAAAATTTTGAAATTTAAACCTTTTACATAAACATTTAAAATCTGCCACCCCACAATAGCCAATGCACCACTAGGGCGCTAGCTGGCCACTGACCAGCCACCTGCCTGCCACCGAAGAGCCACCTATTTTTTGCTTATAAGCCTAATTGGGCAGATTTTTTTCGAAGGAGCATAACTTTTTGCCACGAAGTCAGATTTTCAACTTCTTATAGTCTACGGAAAGAACTTTCCATGTACTACGTAGTGGTGTTAGATATTGTTCTATATTTTTCAATTTTGGTAGTGTTTTGCCTGTTGGAAGCCAGATGTGTGTTTTGAGCTTTGACCGAGCATAACTGGTGCATACGGAATCAGATTTTGGACTTCTTATAGGCATTGGAAAGGTATTTTGAGCACTACGCAGTGGAGTAGGATTGGAGGTGATATTATGAGGTTTGTTCAGTTTGAGCTCATTTTGATTCCTTTGACTTATGGTGCGTTTGTGAGTTGATGGAAAATCAAATCTAGGATGATTTGGTGTTTGAGTCATTTCAAACTTACAGGTTTATCTCTAATTACCCCTTGTTGACAACATTATATATGTATTGTTGAGTTTGCATGTTGCATTGTGAGATCTACATGTTGTGCAGTGTTGTAGGTTGTCTATACTGACATGTTGCATATATGACTTGGATGTGGGTTGTCTATGCCCATAGATGTTTCAATGTTGATGCAGATTTTGATTTGTGGCTTGGGTTAGTCACATGTTGCATTGGTTTGCTTATCATTATGAGATATAGAGAGAGATGGTATTACCTAATACAGTCATGATATGTGACCTATATTTGTTGACAATATGGTACAGCTGTGTGAGACTTGATGGGAGTTTGGTGTAGGTACATTAGGTGGTGATCATGGTGTCATAGATGTTCCTTGTTTGGTTGGGACTTTGGCATGACATGATTGTTTTTCAAGTGCAATTTTGGTGGTGTTGGATTGATGTTTGGTTTACAGGTTTTTTTCTTCTTCTTGGTTTTGGAGATTATGGTTTACTCAACCTTTTGGGAGCTGTGTCATTACAGTGGATTATTTGATTGTGTTGGGGACATGGATGATCTTCATGTAGGAGATGGTTATCATGATGTCATGGATAGCTTGGTTATAGGTTTCAGTGGGAGCTTTTGACAGTGATGGGTTTGATGTTTATGATGTTGTCATGTATATCTCGGTATCACACTTCAGTGGGAGTTTTGGCAAGATATGGTTATCTTCATGTGATTTGGAGATGTTGACATCTTGGTACCATGGAGGACTCTTGGAGTCTTTGGTTGAGGTGTTGGTTTTGGTTTGTCAGTTTTAACAAGTGATCCTTGGTTTAGAGATGTTGGTATTATGTGATGGTTTACTCTTGATACTGGTTTAGAGTGTTGGCATGATACAGGTTCTCTTGAGACAGGATGTGTGCATTAGTGCATGTGATCTTCTTTTGAGGAGATGATTAGATCATGATGTGTTCCTAGGTTATGCAGACGTGCAGTGGGAGCTTTGACTATGATCTTGATGGTTCTTTTGGTATTGGGTACATTGGTCATGTTCTTGGGAGCTTCATGATGGTGTGATTTTGCATTTGGAGTTTAGCATAGATTGATCATGGAGGTACTCATGGATACTTGGAGACTTAGGTGAGGCTTGAGTTCTCTTGGAATTAGAGACATGTGTTGAGATGGTTACTCTTTGATGAGGATTTCAACAGCAAGACTGAGGAGCCTACACCTTGGTTGGATGTGAGCCCAACATGGACATGTTGAGGAGATTGTTCTTGGAGAGAGATTTTGAGGCTTGGTGCATCCTGGAGGAGCATTCTCATCCCCACTCTTGGTCCACTTGGCAATGAATGATTTGATAGGTATGCCCACATGATTTTTAGATGCATTCTTTATTTGTATCTTTTCTTCTCATGCTTAAGTCTTGAGCTATGGATTATGGTTGTGAGGACTTGTTTGAGTAGATGCATGGGTGTGACTAGTTATCTCATTAATCCTGAGTTGTTATGAGATCATTGTGTGTAATGGAGATGGTTAGTGGCTTTAGGCTTATTCATGTTATTTGGAATGGTTATGAGTTTGATCTACCTTTTGGTTTGAGAGGCTTGCATCTTGTTGTTGGATGTTGTTGAGGCTTCTTATTTTTGGGTTGAAAAGGAGAGAATAATTTTCACAGCTATATCACATTAGTGTGGATATAAGGACACGGTTATGATTTGCAAGTTCTCTCTTGTTTAGTCTTCTTCTTCTTCCTGGATATTTATGTTCACATGACATTAGAGTTGAGATTTGTATGGAGCTATTGAGTCCCTTTGACTTCTTTCTCTTATGATGTGGAGGTTTTTGGGAGAGATATGGACTTAAGGAGAGTTATGTTGCAGCTATTTAGATTGCAGATTTTGCATATATATGTGTGTGTTCTTTGACACTATGTGATAGAGGATTCAGCCACATCTTCTATGTGAGTGCTATTAGTGGATCTTTGGATGCCTTGATCTATTTTAAGATTTTACATTTACTCATACAGTGGGAGTTCTATGATGTATATGATTCATTTTTTGGAAGTTCTCATTATGATGTGGTATGGAGGATCTTGAGGTTTTTTATCACATGCTTTGTGTTGTTACCTTGGAGGACTTCTTTATGCAGGATTGAGTATATATAGGGACTCGTTATCATTGTGATTTGAGTTGGATATGTTGATGGCATAAGGTCTACTTGTTATCTTTTGTATACCTTGGTTTGGAGGTATGGTTAGTTGATGCATTAGCAACTAGTTGTGGTTGCTATTTCAGCTATGGTGATTGATTCTTGTCAGCTACTCGAGCCTATTTGTTACCATTGGATTTGGTGCTTGTGTTTAGATATCAGTTTGGAGGATCTTATTCTTCATTGTTGGCTAGATGGAGGATGAGGAGATTCTTATTTGAGATGGTGGACACTTTGATTAATGTTGTAGGTATCTTGGAGCACATGGAGCACATGGATGGTTATATGGTACATGGTCACATGGATGGTTTCCCTTGATGTTTTGAGTTTACATGTTGATCCCTTATGCAATGTATACAACAAGTGGGAGAATGTTGGAGTAGGTGTGTTGTACACCTTGCATAAAATTGATATTATTTTATTATGTAAAATAAATATTTTATTGTGGTGCATCATGTGATGTGTTTAGCCACATTGGATATTTATTTGGATGCCACTTGTAATCGTTGTATGTAACATTGGGTTAATTACTTTATTTGTAATTATTTGATTATTTGGGAAAACTTAGTACCAATAATCAAATGGGGGGTCAATAGTTTTGTAGACACATGGTTATAGGAAAAATGATATTACAATACCACATGTTGTATTTGTGTGAGTTTATGTCTATAAAAGCAAACACATGGGTAGTTGTAGAGGTTGATTGAGTGAAGGCTTATTGCCTTTGGCTGGGTTTGTAGCTTCTCTTGCAAGTTGGTTCTGTGAGGGTTTGAAGCATGGCATGGGATGTATGGTTACATGCTTGTTCACAGGAGTGCAGGTAGAGAGATCTTGATGTTTTAGAGGTGATCTGGAGCTTGTAGAAATAATACATGCATTGGCACGCATTGGAGCCATTTCTTTCATGTTGACAGTTTGAATTATAAACAAGCCATCAAAGCTTGCTATAATCTTCACTCAGCCTAATCTAAACATGTGCCAATGGCATTGGATTGAGTTCTTATGAAAATATGACTTTGAAGTAAAATACATTAAGGGCAAGGAAAATGTAGTAGTGGATGCCTTAAGTAGGTGACACCATATTGTCACAGTCATAACTTTGGGTATAGACCTGTAAGCATATATCTTAGAGCACGTATCCTCATATGTGTGATACCAAGAAGTCTATCAAGGGTGGTCCACACAAGAGGAAGGATCGTCATATAATTTTGTAGGGCATTCACTTGTGGACAACTATTGAAGTATCTTGGGCACATTTATGTGCCTAAGGAGGGCAATCTTTGGCAGAAAGTCTTGGAGGGGCATCAAGCTCCATATGTAACACATCCAGACTTAAGAAGATGTTTGTTGATCATCATCTTATATTAATGGGCTGGTATGAATCATGACATCATACAGTATGTAGCATGGTGCTTAGAATGTTAGTGGGTCAAGGCAAAACATCACTGTAGATGCCTAAATATGACCACTTTATTCAAAACAAGTCCTAATCCCCTACATCGACCACTTTATCCTTAAATCATTCTAATTATCCATGAATCATCCTAAATTATCCCAATTGTGATCAATTATCCTCTTATCATTTTGATTTTATCTATTATCCAATTATATCAATTATCAAGACCTGAGCCTATCATTATCCCTAATTATCCCCATTTATCCCTAATCTTAATCATTTCCCCTAAGTCCTAGCCCATTTCCTAGTCTTAATAATTCATGTCCCCTCATGCACATGATTTAATTAATTTTTATTAATTAAATCCTTCTTTTTCTCTCATAAATCAATAAAAGAAATATAAAATCTTTTATTTTCCACTCTAACTAATTCATAACCATCTCCCAAAATATTAAATATCAATTAATAATCCCTTTTATCTTCCACCCTCGATCTCATAACTTCCTAACCAATTCTGGCTATCGATCTCTCATCGAATCCTCACCATCCACCAATCAATCAAGAAGTCTATAAATTGACTCATCAAGAGTCATTATGCACGAAACAACAATCAATCTTATGTCATATGGAATGTAGATTTAAGGGTTTTCATTGTGTTAAAACTTTTAATTTGATCTGCATTTTAGTATGTACATTTTGGTGAACCTGACATGAACATGTTCCTCTTAATTGGTTGTTTGTGCAAGAGCTTTTGTTGAGTTTGTGTAGGTTTTGGGAGCATTTTCGATGAGTTTTGGAGGTCACCTTTTGCAAGTTTCCTCCTAGCCTAAATTTGACTCCATCATTGATTTTTGAGCAGCTTGCAAACAAAGATCGACATATAGCACTCTAAATTTCAAAAAAGTTGAAAATTTTTGAAATTTTTTTTTAGTTTTTGGGCCTTTTGGCCCCTTGAACGGTTGTACGGCCATATCATGTAGTCTGTCTTGTATGTCAGATCCTGAAATTGTGCTTTATCTTTTGTACAAGCATTTTTTGGCCTATTGTTAAATGATCTAATCTTAAAGGTATTTGTTTTTACTCTCTGGTCATTGATTCCGCATCGCTTTTAATCTACAAAACATTTCACTGTTACTCATTAGTTATTTACTGTCTTATGTCTTTTGATTGCAGACCTTCACTGGTTGCCACTTGCAGGTTTTCTTTCTTGAAAACAAATCTTTTACTCGAAAGTGATGGGTAATTGTAGTTTAAAGATTGTTCATTCGTAAATGGTTCGGGTCTTGAGCTTTTGTTTATAGTAAATATCAGTGAATGGTTGGAAATTTATGTTTATTAGTTATTACATTCAGCTTCCAACTACATTTGCAAAATCTCAGAACGTAGATTTTAAACCTAAAAATGATCAAGAGCAAGTTGCAGTTTCCACGGTTCGGTAGTTATTATAACTATTCACTTCTCTAACTTCCAATACAAAAGTGAATGTCTGTTAATCCTAAGTGTTATTGATGTTTAACGGCTTCATTATCGTTATAAGCGTAGATTCCTAGCTTTCATCCAGTAAATGATTGGTAGTTTACACAAAACTGTAAATCATGGTCTCTGGTCTTTTGAAGTATTGTGGTTAAACGTTGCAGTTACTCGTGTTTGAAACATTTAATATTTGTTATTCATTGTCGTGTTGATCACTAATTTCAATGTTTCTAATCGATAATCCTAATGGTGAGATGTTAATATTAATATTGTTGGTTAATTCCTAAACATTACAGTTAACAGTTGAGCTTTATTTGTGAAATCATTCCTCTTCCAAAACTGATGGTAGAAAGTTTGCCATGTTAGACCAGGGTACTTTCCTTTTGGATGGCCGATTTAGTTACATGTGAAAAGGTTATTTTTAAATATCATCCACTTTAATGGTCAAACACTTAATAGTAATTTTACACCTCATTCACAATAAAAAGTGGTAAATGGCAAATATTTGTCCTATTTTTATTGGTCCAAATTAACCTTTGACTGTTGAAGTAGAATAATCGGTTGGACTAGTTGAAGAAAGGTTAGAAAAATAGCCTCCTCTTTTCAGGCATTCCAAGTGAAGTATATCTGTGTCGATGACAACTCCCTCGTGCAGGAATGTTTTCTATAGCTTGCTTGCAGTTTTCCTATATTGTTTCTTCCAGAAATTTTAGGAATTTTTTTGTTTGATATGTCTGTAAAACTCTGGGGAAGAGCTAAGTTAACATTAAAATCTTAATTTGGTGGTGTACAAGGTCTCAACTACTGTTTACGTTGATAGTCTTTGTGTTATGGTGATAATATGTGTTTTAAACCACCAACATATAATGGAAAATGTGGCATGCATCTTACTTGGAAACAACAATCATTAACTTTTAGCTGCCAATGGTTTATCCATCATCCAACGTTCAAACTTTAAGTTGTTGCCATTGGATGAGAGGATGCTCAATAGTTGCAGATATCATACTATTTAAGGTTGTAAATTAAGCATCTGGCAGTTTCAGTGAACTCTTGCATGGGTTTAATATTTAGGATATTTATTTGATTTATGGAAGAAGAGGAAAAGTGAATGCACTACACCTTCTACTCTTGGATCATCACAGGATTTGGATAACTACAAGTTTCCTCCTTTGGCTGGCAATTTGAAAATCAAACTTGTTTGCAGAGAAGCAACATGATTTGAGTCTATTTGACAAGTTGGCAGTACTTACAGACAATATGATCCATTGCAAGCACGGGCATTTTGCTTTTTAGTTGCTCCTTCACTAATAGATTTATGACTTGACTCCACTTCCAGATTACTACCTTTTTGTGTTTTTGTACAACTTTGCAAGCTAATTGTATGAAGGTAGCAGCCAGGAACAAAACAAATCAGTTTACCTTCTCTTTCTATTTTTTTGTTTCTGAGAAGGTTTCCCAGTTGTGTTACAGATAGGTGCCGATACTTGATTTTTCAAGCCATCGTACTACTATTACTGGATGCTCAGGAATATTTATGTCATGATTTCATTTTGTTATGTAGAAATCAGATCTTTCATCATACAACAATTTCTGAACACATTTTAAATTTTCATGCAAAAAACATCAGAACAATCACTTGACCATTCTTGTGGCTTTTTCCAGGAAATTAAGGACACCCAAGTCTTATTTCAAAATTTTAGTATTTTGGTATTTTAAATTTTATCATAACAGCCAGGCCCTAAACATAAATCTTAATAACCAGAATCAAATTGTCTTCTCATGTGGCCAGGGGAGAGTTAATCGCTAGATTTTGCAGGCGTTGGAAATCTGATTCAGTCCCCTACACATCAATGCAATCCATTTTTTCAGAATTATCTCAGATTTGCAAGTATATTCTTCTGAAATCAGTGTTTTCTTTCAAGATTTCAAATAGCCATAACTTTTACGTACAAACTCTAAATTCAGCGATTTTTTTTTTTTAAATTGCTTAGAAAATCATAGAGAATCCATTCGCCATATTTTTTTTTTTGTTGTGTGTTAACATTTTGTTTAGTTTTTTCAGGATTTTTTGTTTTTCACTAACTGTTTTCTGCAACACCGCAGTTAAAGACTTAATTTTCTCACTAGTTTAGTTGCACTAAATTAGAGTAGTTGGAAAAGAACTTTTTTGCTATGTTTTTAGGATCTTGATTGAACGTATGCTCTCCCCTCACACTCTTGAGTGATTTTGGGGATCAAAAGTCCATCATTTTCCTTTTGTTATTTGTTCAATCCTAGGGTGTTATCTCACATATGCTCTCTCCTTGTGTTTCACACGATCTTGGAGATCAAAAGTGAATAGTATTCCTTCCTTTAGGAGACCTACTAGAGGATTTCATCACCTCTAGGGACAACCTCAACCACATGTTCTAGCAGGGTATATAAAAAAGGGAGAGTGTAAGCTATACCTTAATGGTGAGCCCGATAAGTCCAAATTGATCTCGGAGACCCTCGATCCACCGAGACTTGGTTTGGTGACGTTTGTGGCTCGTCGTTATGGAATCTTATTCACGGTTTGGGCCCCACATACCTTGTGTATATAGAGGACTCTGTAGAAGCCTTGTCAAGCCTAGATTAAGACCATCGACCATCATATCTTGTGATGCACCATTACTATAGGAGGGGAAGACATTCACACGTACCGTTATACTTGAGATATGGGCTACTTTGGATAAAATGAAAGTCTCTAAGGTAAGGGGTATATGGTGGTTCATGACCGTATATTCCCTATCTAACCAAGCTATATCATTATGGTATTAATGGGGGTGGAAATCTTCTCTCTATTTTGAGTTAGGGTTGACCCACGACCATTTCGTGAGATTCAAAAGATATGTCACACCTACTTGACTAATTTTAGGTTTGTGATCAAGTTTTTGCCATGTCTTCTATGTGTGAAACTAGTAAAATCCAACAAGCCTTTGTCACCTTGAAACATTAGTCATCCATCATGTCCATTTGTTTGTTAAAATCTTTTGTCAACTCACTTTTAGTCAAATTCTTGTAAACAAATCCTTGTACACATCCAAATTAGAAGTTTGTAGTCGAACCCAGTTAACCAACTTTGCATAAACTAAGATCAAATTCTATTTGTAACAAAGTTGAAATCTTCTCAAGTCTCTTTATCCAAGTCACTATTTTTACATCCATTTTGTGTGGAGTCCATATTAGTCTCATACCAAGTGTGTACCATGTCCAAATTTGCATCTTAACTCCTTGTTACATCCAAAATACCTTTACAATCCTTCATCATGCAAAATAGGGATCCTTGGTTGAAAACTTTATCATGCAAAGTAGAACTTCTAGTCCTACAACTATCAATAAAGCCAATGTCAAGCCTAAAATCACAATCAAAGGTGGTCCTCAACTTGTCAATTATAAATGATGATAGTTTTGTGGATCATGATGAATATATTGATAACAATAGCTTTGATGATGAGATGATTGATCACAAGCTTGCCACACTCATGAAAGATCCTTACATGCAAAATCCTGTCAACACTAGTTATCATGTACCACTTCCAAATCTTTATTTAGTGATTGTCCTAAGACTAATTATCATGTCAATCCTAAACATGTGTTTAGTAACCCTCCTTATGATACCTTCAACAAGGGAAGCACTAGTTTAGAACAAGGTCCTTATGTCTAATCCATGTTTCCAAATCCAACCTCATTTGCATATTCCATATCTTCCACATCATCCTATGCAAATCCCTCATCCTCATCCTTATTCCCTAGCTCACCCCATCAACCCAACCATCCATCCATTCAAAGAACGAATTTACAATCCAAATCCATTACACCCAAATCATCCTTTTCAGATTTCCTTCGAGGACTATTAGCAACGGAAGAAAATGAAACTAGAAATCCCCAAGTCAATAAGCATATCTATTCTAAAACTATCCAAGAGTCTCCTAGTAGCATGCCTACCCAACAAACAACATTATGCGATCTAAAGCCAAATAGCATACTCATCCATGAGCAAGTGCCATCCTATGAGGATTTTGTCAATCCTAAGTCTTTTAGATGTGAACAAGATCCTTATAGTGTCATGCCTATCTATCCAACACCATCACGTAATCCTATGTCCATCTAATGTATGCAAGAAGCTCATGTTAACAATGAATCATTATCCATGCCTATTCAATATATTTAAGAGTCTCTTAATCCAATGTCAAGTCCAACTCCATTATGCAACCATGATGTCGATGATCCAAATTCTGTCAATTCCTATTCAAGAAACCTCTGTGTTCATCCAAACTCGAGAGTTATGTCAAGAATCAAATCTAAAGCAAGATCAAACATGTACTCAACTAAATCAAGATCAAGTTATTCAAGCCACTCAAGATCAAGTTATCCAGTTTATCCAAGATCAAACTAGCAAAGCCACTCCCATTTATAATCATGATCCTAGCTATGATCTAGAAAACCAAATCAATCTGCTTCTTGAACTTTATGACATCCATGATCATAAAAGCCAAGTTGATCCTCTCCTTGAACTTTATGATATTCATGATCATCAAGGCCAAAATAATCCTATCACATATCCAACTAACCTTATCAAATATCCAACTACAACATCCATATCCTATGATGAGACACTTGGTACCCAAGGCAACATGGACAATCAAACAAGTCACTTGGATCATATCACAATGGATCCTAATGAGCATAGTTGCGGTCAAGATCCTACTTACATCAAGCACGAAGAAACACAAGTCATAATGGATACCATTGAGCATTCAAATGATCAAGTATACAGAATGATCAAGGTACAGAGAGTATACATGATGAGCTAGTACAGGAATCCTATCAAATATGATATATTATCTTTATCAAGACAAATTTACTCATAGAGGAGACAATATCCAATTCAAATTACTCTCAACAAAATACAAAGGAGTTAGCATCATGTTTCAAAGACAAGTATCCTATCGCAAACAAGATATGTCAAAGAATGGATTATCATGGAAAAGGATTGGGACTTTTTGAACAAGGAATCCTAGAACCTATCCCAATCCACATCGGACATAGTCAAAGTATTGGCACAAAATTATCTAAGGAATCTACTAGTGTTAGTGATACTTCCAAGATCACTAAGGAAATGGTGCAATCATGGATGGAGGGTCCTAAGAAGGGACTGTCCAAACCATGCAGCTAAAGTAAACACAACAGAAATAACACAATAACAGAATGTAATGGAAGATTCATATGCTCAATATATCAGATAATCACAACGCTTATATATATGTCGGCAACATGCGGGCTACAATCAAAGGGCTCACAGGCTTGCTTTCTGGGTTACAACAGAAATGAAAGATAGGGCATTGAAGTGCCTTCCAGAAAGAATCTATCTTTAAATCTATCAAATTGTATTGTCTAAGAACTACTGAATCCCTAGTGCATCTAAGAGATGTATATGTATCATCCTCACGCTCAAAGAATCCTCTGCACTGGCCTTAAGAGATTACAACTCCAATGAATTATGAAACATGTAGATAACATGTAGGTCAACCTACAACACATGGTATTGCTCTGCAATGAATGAAACTTGGTGCGGACCTCAAGGAAGCTCTATTTGGTCCTTATTTTCCTTGTGATATGTTTCATTTGGCTCTGCAAGTCACAGAAGTGCTCCACAAACCTTATGTCCTCATGCTAACTGAATGAATGCTCTATTCTATGAAAACTGATGAACTTATGATAGCAATACTTTCTATAGATGAATCCAAAACTCCTGAAATCTTAGTATGATGTATCTAACATGGCATGTAGAAGCTAAATCTTTCTTTGTGAGGTCTAATATGAATATGCGGTAAAATGCAGTAGAAAATGTTGAACTATAAATCACTGAACTGAAACTGAAATGAAAGAGAAGAAAAGAATGCAAATATTTTTTGTTGATGCAAGATTGCTCTACAACCTGGGATGCTCTTGCATCAGAAAACCTCATCTGATAAAAGCATGGAGATAGGGACCATTTGTAGCCCTTGCACTAAAATTGTTGTCAACAATCTCAAAAATCCTTCCCCTTCCACTTCCACCATCACTTGTCTTCCACTTCTTCCACTCATCGATCAGGATCAACAAAATCAGAGAGCATACAAAGTAAAAGCTTCAAATCAAATGTCAAAAGCATATGAATTCAACAATCAAGGAGAACATATCAAAGCAAAATGGGTCCCAAAACAAAATAGACCAAGCATGTCAAATAAAGTAAATCTTCCAAATACCATGAGCTATCAAAGTTATCAAAATCAAAGCACACGCCTTACATATAACAGGTGCCCACCACCTCATAATCTATACAAGAGCATTGGTCCTAATCGCCATCCTAGTTCCACATATACACATCATAATGCTAAATCCAAATTTCATAATCCACTTAATTTTGGCAAGTCAAAAATATGTCAAACTCATCTACATCACCAACTTATTCATCCAAATTGATTATATCGCAATCACCTAATCTTGCATCCAATATCCCTCATACACATCCAAAATCATGTCTAAACCCCAAGAAATCCAATTCCCAATCTTTCGTGTTGTGGTAGCAACCCTTCACTATAAGGGCTATGATGGTTCCCTATCGAAATGTAATCATTTGGACAAGGCCAACTTAGTTATTGATGAAGATCGCACAAACATCAAAAGATTGAACACGAGTGATTTAATCCTCACAAAGCAGTTACTTCAAGTGGGACATTACTGGCATGTTATGACAATTGTGTCTACATCAGCTAAATCCAATAAACAGTGACATTGCAGACCTTTTGAGTATCAAGTTGTCAATGCTATCCAATCAGCATAGCAAAATCAAAAAAGTCAAAACAACAAAAAAATCTAAAAATCAAAATAGTAAAGAGAAATCATTCGTCCAATGGTGAAAACCATTTCTATGGCACCTTGAATAAGTACTAGGATGAAAACCCATTCACGGGCATCATGTGTAAATCGATTGTTGATGAAAATTGTACTTGGGGGCAAGTCATCTCATCTATCTCATACCAGCATATCCCTTACCTATCATCGTAATTGATCATATCCATATTTCCTTGCTCTCATTCCCCTTTGTCATCCTTCCTACTCAACTTGGATCTTGATAATAACATTGATCTTGATAAGGACTGAGGCATGATTTTGATACATGCTAAGTTGATAAATGCTTGACATAGCCAATCCTATTGCAACATATTCACCAACCATCTTGTTATATCATATGCAATTCACTATATCCTTTAGTCCAATATCCTAAACGACATTTGCAAAGTAGGGGAATGTTATTCATTTGCAACATAGTACTTAGAGGTCACATCATCCTTTCCATTCATCTTTTCTATCCATCTCCTATCACTAATCCCTTCACCCATCCCTCTATTAGTGATCCTCCTTTCCATTCATTATCTCTTAAATCATCCATGCAATTCAATAAGCTCATCAACCTAAATTGACCAACCTTACCATCCTTGTTTGTACACTTGATTCTCCCTTGTCACTAGTTATCATATGGAGACTAAAATACTATCCAAATGCACTCTAATCCTAATCCACTACAATCTAATGCAATCCTATCTCAAGCAAAGCCTCATCCCAAGAACTCTAACGCAATAATTCCAAAGTTAATCTATCGTAAGAGATCCTAACCCCTACATATCTTGCCAAGCAAATCTATTTTATCATCCTAAAGCATCCATCGATCTTGTTCCCATCATTGCTACAAATCTCAATCAACTTAATCCAATCAATCATCATTATCATCAGGATATATCATTCCCAATCCTCGTGTTATTCTCGGGATATATTGTTCCCACATCAACAACACAATCCTCGCATTGTTCTCGGGATATATAGTTCCTACATCAACAACGCTATCATCATCATCAATTCAATCCTCGCTTTTCAGCTTGACTAGGGGTAACATTGTGTTTGTCTTAATCTTTGAATCATTTTTATACATGTTTGCTTGCTTTGCTTGTGTGTGTTATCATTTTGTGTTGCATCTACATCAGTCCTTGCAACATACCTGCCACAACATCATCATGGTCTTTCATATAATGGTGCCATCGGCATATGTTTGCTTGTGACTTTAATCCTTTATACATTTGGCACATCATCACCTTGATCTTTATATCATGGTGCATAACGTCAGGTGTTATATCAAACATCAGGTTGCTCATACTGACTCAGCATGATGATCCTTTCCTCCATCATTTGCATCCAATCTCTTAGCCTCATCTTTCCTTTCAGTCCATTTCAAGAGCCTACTCTCGAGGGGGCATCATCCCATCCTCTTTTTTTATAAGCCCCATCATTTTCCAAGCCCCATCCTTTTTCCACCATCTATATTTTATTCTTCTTTGAAACGACATTGCTTATTGCAACATCGTCTTAGACAGGGGCAAAATGTAGACACCTAAATTTGACCACGTTATTCAAAACAAGTCATAATCCCCTACATCGACCATTTATCCTTAAGCCATTCTAATTATCCCTGAATCATTCTAAATTATCCTAATTGTGATCAATTGTCCTCTTATCATTCTGATTTTATCTATTATCCAATTATATCAATTATCAGGACCTGAGCCTATCATTATCCCTAATTATCCCCATTTATCCTTAATCCTAATCGTTTTCCCTAAGTCTTAGCCCATTTCCTAGTCTTAATAATTCATGTCCCCACATGAACATGATTTAATTAATTTTTATTAATTAAATCCTTCTTTTTCTCTCATAAATCAATAAAAGAAATATAAAATCTTTTAATTTCCACCCTAACTAATTCATAACCATCTCCCAAAAATATTAAAAATCAATTAATAATCCTTTTTATCCTCCACCCTCGATTTCATAACTTCCTAACCATTTTGATCATGTCCATCGATCTCTCATCGAATCCACACCATCCATCAACCAATCAAAAAGTCTATAAATTGACTCATCAAGAGTCATTTTGCACAAAACAATGATCAATCCTACAACGTCATGTTGATGAGTCGAACAACCACATCCATATCATTTTGAGCAAATCCGTCATTTCGGTGCAACGGGAGATCATGGGTAATATGTGTTCATTTCATGCATTTATTGTTGATTTCCTTGCTTAATCGGAGGTCATATGGAATGTAGATTTAAGGGTTTTTCATTGCGTTTAAATATTTTAATTTGATCTGCATTTTAGTATGTACAATCACCACCAAGTGAGTCTTCTTTATCCTCATGAGATACTTAAATAGAAGTGGAATACAATCTCCATGGATTTCATTGTTGATATTCCTACTTCATCTTACTAGCATGATGCCATCATAGTCACACTAGATAAGTTAACTAAAGTTGCATAGTTCTCCCCTATGAATACCACATACAATGTGGCATCAATGGCAAAAGTATTCCTAGGAAAGATTGCCAGTTTGCATGATATTTTGTAGAGAATAATATCAAATAGAGATCCAATGTTCACCTCCAACTTGTAGACTTCATTGCAGAACGTATTGGGAACGAAACTTAATTTTAGTTCAATATATCACCCTTAGATAGATGGTCAAATAAAGTAGGTGCATCATATTTTTTAGAAGACATGCTCTACGTGTACATAATGGACTAATAGCCCAAGTAGGAAGAGTACTTGTATCTAGTAGAAATTGCTTATAACAACATTTTTCACAGTTCTTTGGACATGGCACCTTTTTAAGCCTTGTGAGGTAAAACTTGTGGGCCTTAAGTTGTGATATGGTAGAAGACTAAGTGTCCATTGGTCTGCCCATGTTGTAAAACATGGAGAGGCAAATCGCCTCAATTCGACAAAGCCTTGTAAAGGCACATGATTATCAAAACAAGTATGTCAATGCTAAGAGATTAGATTAGCACTTATTGGTTAGCAACAAGGTTTTCTTAAGAGTACGCCCTCACAAGAACTTGATCCATTATAAAAAAGGCTCTAAAGCTTGTGCCTAAGTTTGTGGTTCCCTTTGGGAATCTAGAGCACATATGTCGAGTAGCCTACCATCTAGCATTGCCACCTAACTTATCACACACATAATGTTTTACATGTTTTAGTTTTGAGAAAGTATGTCGATGATAGTATTCATGTGTTGGATTGGACTACTTTATAAGGCAAGTGGATAAATAGTCTTGGACCCTATGCACATTCTAGAGCACAAGAGGTTAAGCCCAATGTTGGACCAAAAATAAAAGTCCAATGGGATCATTTTGATGAAACTACAACCACTTAGGAAAACGAAGTTTAGTTGTGCGTACTTCACCCTCATTTGTTTTAGTAACTTCCAAGAGGAAGTCTATTTATAGAGGGGGTTGTAACACCCACTCATATGTAACTTTGTTGATAACATCATTGCACTTTGTTAAGAAGCTATGCTTGGATTATTGATTAGAAACATTTGCACTTTCTGTTGTTTATTTGAAATATTAAAACATTATGATGTAATATCTTGTAATGTTGATACTATGAATGGGTTAAATAGATGGAATACAATGTAATTAACTATGATTGTCTCTTGTGTCTACACGGTGCATGTGATGAGATGTGCTTTCACTTTGCTTTGGCTTTATATGTTGTCATGCGTTATTTGATGTTTATCTTTGAGTATGTAGATAATAAGGTTAAATCAAATCAAAATAAAATAGAATTATCTCATATGCAAAACCAGAGGTTTCTCTTTAAGTGTTGAAGAAAAAATTGACCCTAATGATAAACTTGTAAAGCTAATCATTATTAACACCTAGGCACAATGTGGTTAGAAGTTCCCCTTTGAATAGTTATCTATGGTCATATGGCAATGTCTAAAGTATTGCATGTAGTCAAGTCGATAATGTATATGGTCTTGAATAAATGCATGAAAGATTAAGGTGTGAGGTCTAATGTGGGTATGCTTGTGTTTGTGTGTTATGTTCATTCATGTGATTATTAAGATTGATTTAAACTAAATTAAAGCCTTTAAATTGAAGGGCAAAGTCAATATGGCAAGATGACACCATATTTTTAATAAGAAATGATAGGGACAAGATGCCACTTGTTGCATGCAAAAGAAGATGAGCTAGGTATAGGCCTAGAATTTGATGATCACCCCTACTGTCATATGAAAATTTCATGACAATTTGATTATTTAATTGCCCTTCAATTGACATTTTAAGAAAAAAATATAAATTGTCAACAAAATTGTTTAATTTATCAAAATCAATAAAGGTGAAGAATTTTAAATGAAATATTTTATATTAAAATATTTTAATCAAGTCTTATTAATCATATTTATTAAATATGTTAAAAAAGAATCTATCTTTAATATTACTTATTATTGTTTAAAATATTATTAGCTATAATTTAAATTAACATAAAAAAGTTTAATAGAAATCATAATTCTTAAAAATACCAATAAACAATGAAAAAAATTCTAATATAAACCTTCAAATACAATTTACTTATATTTAAACTCAAATCTAATTTCTCAAAAGAATGGAATTTTAAATTGAAATACATAAAACAATAATACATTAAACACAATAAATAAACAATATCAAAAGTCAAGAACTCTTTTTAACTTTGTATATTTCCATATATGATGAACTATGTTTCAATTTACTATCCAAAAATAATTTTGATTTTCTGACATCTTGATGATATTCTGTTTTGAAAATCCTAATTGTCCACTAACACTGCTCAAAGAAATGTATAAACTTATTAGAAACTTATTAGAGAAGGTTAATTTCATAAAAATTTATTTGTATAAATGATATTCCTCTATATCTAATAAAGACAAAATAATTTTAAAAAAAAAATCTTTAATCTTCTATAATAAAATAAATAAATGAATCAATATACATTCAATTTAAATGAATCAATATACATTCAATTTAATTTAGCAGCCCAACATTTTATAAAGACATGAAATGACATATTCAATTTAATTTAGCAGCCCAACATTTTATAACATTTTATAAAGACATGAAATGACATGTACAACTATGAAAATATAACTTATCTCTTTAATTTAAGTGTATTGCAATGTACATATAAAAAATCAAGGAATTGTAAAAAAAATGAGAACAATGATTTATCATTAAAACTTCTAATAAAACAAATACCCTAAATTATTAAAAATATTTTTTTAAGTTATTTTTCTTTATAAAATAATACATATAGATTAGAATGATATATTCTATTTCTCTACAATAAGTCCACTGATAATTTAAACTGTCATATATACTCATATAAAAATAAAACTATACAGTCATAACTTTTAAAATTGTAAAATATGATTTAAAATTGATAAAACGGTCCATAGACCTCTAAATTCCAAAAGCCTGGTCGGGTATGTCAGATTTGAGCGACAAGATATCTACAGAAGGAATAAGATTTGGAAACAGACGCAAAAATCAGGTAAGCGACATGACAGGAAGATAAAGAATGCATAGGGAGTACAAGAGGGCCTTTGAATGCATTAATGGAGGAAGGCAAATGAGAATTCAGGGGATGTCTGTTGGGACCACCGCCTAGGGTTTTGGTAGCAATTAGAAGAAAGAGTGACAACAAACTAAGCAGGCTTAATTGTTACAACAAACTCAATGAATAAAAATAGCTCTAGGTTTTGCAAATGGGATAGCAGACTAAGCAGGCCTGATTAACGAATAGCTCCACCAAAGGAGCTTAAGGTTTTACAAATGAGTTCATTGCAAAATTCACTATAAAATAACTCGATCATTAAATATGCTTGTGCTACATGGTTGACCTCTTGATTTCTGAAAAGTAACGTTGCATAATGATTTACTATGGTACATCAAATTATATTTCAAACGTATTCTAACATGTCAATCTGTTGCTACTAAGGTACCAGATGCTCAATGTAAGCAATTACTACTTCAAATGCAAAGATGAAAATGAAGTATAATTTTTAAGAACAATACCATAAATAACTAATGCAATGAACGTTTACTTCTACCAAGCCATATGGGTATAGAAGCTAAATAGATACGACAATGTTGCATACTTTGATATCCAACGATGCCAAAATAATTTCATTTTCAAAGAATAGGATAGAATATAAAGACGAACCATAGAACCAAAGCTGCCAAGATAATTTCATTTTCAAATAATGGAATATAAAGATGAACCATCAGAACCAAAGGTATCTCTGCCATGAAAAAATAATAGACAAATTAATTGATCTCAGATCGTATCATACAGCCTACAGATATGATTTGGCAACTTCATTGTTTGGAAGACTGGTAGAACTGCGAATAAATCCACCTCGGTTCAAAACACGAAGTTTGTTAAGTGGAAAGGAACCGGTTTAGCCTCATTCATATGTAGACTCCAATCACAATCACAGTTTTAAAACCAAGGAGCAGGCGAAATGATGCTTACCCTCAAAGTTGGAAGATGGCTGAAGCAAAACCCACAACATGCAACTATAATGTAAAGTAATAGCTTTATTATTTACTTCTACAAAGTTCATCAGTTTGGAAATTCAAATAAGAGAATCAACTCCAACCTAGAAAAAGGTATCCCTGCCTTGCCTTAAACAAAAAAAAAAGGTGTATGCACTGCGTATGCAGGATACCCATTTTCAAGATCCTCCCCAAAAGAAACAATTGTTTTCTGTCAATTGTGTAGGTGTAAGATGAAGGATACCCATTTTCAAGATCCTGCCCACAAGAAACAATTGTGTAGGTGTAAGATGAAGACTTTTGGTTTATTGTAGCTCAATCCTTGCAAGAAGCTTATCTAAACGGCTCGGGTATGAAATAAATATCAGAAGACAGCCATGTTTTTCTGAACTTCATGTCCAATAAAAGCCATCAAGATGTTGCAGATTTCTTTGAAAAAACACTCTAACATATACAGAGTTGCAAATTTGTCATGAAATAAAATGCATGAAAAGGTATTAATGCTTAAGAACTTCACATGCATCCAATTTCTGCAAATGCATTTTAGTTGAGAGAAAAGGATGATACAATTAAATGCAGAGATCAACTTTTGACAGCTTCTTTTATTTCTTCTCTTTATTTAATTATACTTTATTTAAAGAACGTACACTGTTTTATCATTTATTATCAAGACATTCATCTGTTGAAATTCCCGACTAAACCAAAAACAAGAAGTTGCCACATACAGACACAATTCACTCCATCTGGAATCGCATTCACGTGTGTGTATATATAATAATATATATAGATGTCTTTATTTCTCTTACTCAAGAGAATAGACCACACAACGTTGCACACATAATATGACTGGATTGCGTACATATTAGGCACACATAAATCAGTTGCACTAACATTACTAATGCGCTTCAACGGCAGAGGAAGTGTCGCCCTTGTTGATGAAATTGTCGATATACTCTTTCCTGAGAAAAAGGGAAGAAACCACAGTAAATTAACGGTCTGGACTTATCTTTACCATGGATTATGGTCTTATTAACAGTAAAACAAAATACACAACTTTTTCTTTTCAAATCTCATTAAACTAAAATGAATTAGGGTCTCTCAACACTTACCTCACAGGATGATCATCTTGAGGGCGGTTGTACGGAGTCCATACCGGCTCGCCTACAAATAACCTCATTGCCTGCCAGAACAAAGGGAAAAATTAAAACACTATAGATTCCAAACATTATGTAAAAATCACTACACAATTTTATCCACAAATTTTTTAATATACAATCTACATATGAAAACTTAATGTCTATGATAAACTGAAAACCTAGGTCAATTTGAACACCTAAACTTAACATCGGTAATGTTGATGCTCTTAAAGGATACACTCAATGAGGAGTCTGATATGTCAGTTCTGAGCAACAGCGGGTGCTCCATGTAACAAACAACTTTCAGAGAAGGTTGGTTCTTATTTAAATTAATAAATTAAGAAAAAAGAACAGAAGAGGAAGAAGGGTGCAAAGAAATACAAAGAAGGGATGCCTCTGTAACATTCGACCATCTATTTATTCTATAAATTTATGATTGCAGTCAAAACTAATTCAACCTTCTTTTGCTTGAAAATCATAAGCAAGCAACCATCAAACACACAACATCAAGACGGAGGACATTCTAGTAGGCATAAGTTTTCCAAAATCCATGGACTTGGTTGAAACTGCTTTTAGATTCAACTGTGTATATTTTCTGACATTTTAAGTCACACTCAGTGATCCATTATCAAGATGCAATATAGAGGACACTCTCCCAATTGCTAAACAATATAAATATAACCAATATACATTGATTAACAAACCCAAAGATGTCTACAGAGGAAACCTATATTTGTAAATTCAAAATTGCCAAAACAGGGGAAAAAATCTTTATCCAGTAATGTCTACAGAGGAAACCTATATTTGTAAATTGCCAAAACAGGGGGAAAAGATCTTTAACCAATAATCCAAAAGGAAAATTTGAGATAAAACAACATATTGATTTTAAAATAGGTCTCCTTTCTTGCCCCATATTCAGGAAAGAAGGGAAATGTTACATTTAAATGATCTTTTCCTAATCACAAACTAAATACTCCATATAATTTTGATTAAAATCTAAACGTAATGAAAAATTCACTACAGATAGGTAAAGCGGAGTAGTTATACCTTGGTATAGTTAGCAATGTCCATGGTGAAACGGTGATACATCCCTGCAGGCAAAACAATCAAATCCCCTTGCTTGACCCAAATCCGGATCCACCTGTCATTTTGATCCCTTACATCAAAGTAGCCGCTGCCCTCCAACACCAGACGAATCTCCTCGTCCAGGTGGATGTGCTCTTCGAAGAAATTCTTGAGCTTGTCCTCATAATTTGGGAGCTTATCGGGAGAGCAAGTGACCGTGTCCTAAAAAATGAAACAAACAACACACTAGTCACAAACCCTAGTTATGGGCCATGGGCAATCGGCCATGACTGAGATATAGAACCCCTACCGAGTAAGTATAACCCCTTTCCTGACGGATCCGCTGCAGCTCTTCACAGGTATCATAGTTGTCGCCCTCCAAGTGCCAGTACAAAACCCCCAAATCTGGAATTACAAATCACAAACATTCATTCACCCTCATAAACAAAGAGAAAGGGAAAGGGAAAGGGAAAGGGTATAAAAATACCCGCTAGCTTCTCCAGGGAAACGTATTCCTTTGGCTCACAGTGATGAGGCAGCCTCTGATCTTCATTTTCATGAATTTCCTTCATGTACCACGCTTCCATTCTGAAGCACAGACAACATTTAAACCCCTCCTCAGCCTTTGTATTAAACTAGACAAAAACATAATCAGATTTAACCCTAAAAAAAACATATCTCTGACATCGCAGCCGCCAAACAGAAAGAGCCTCAATTCACGAATTAAACACCAACCTATCTCTCGTTATCCGCCGCGCCAAAAGTAATCGAGGAATGTCTATGGTTATAAACGCCCGGGCGTTTCCCTGATTTTATACCTCAATTTGGCAAGTTAGTCTAAATTTGACAGTGTATCGTGCATGACACAAAAATTTGACCTTCAATTGCTATAATGTCAACCGTCAAATTTAGAAATTTTATGAAACATGTTGGTATTCCGGCATAGGACTAGGTTCAATGAACTTACACTTGAATTCAATCTGGATTAACAGGCCCACAATTTTTTAACAAATAAAACAATTAAAATTTCCATCCAACATGAAGAATATGGAAAGTGAAATTGATAAGACATACACAAAATTCTAGTCACAGACGCAAAATTCGAGATATTACATCATCCTCGCCCACCGCGAATCCTTCTTTCTGTATTAACTTTTATCCGCAGTCAAAACTTATACTTTATACGATGAATGGTTGAGTGCGCTCCGAATTTGATGGTCTGTGACCGTTTTTCAATTTTAAATTGTAGGTGGTATAATTTGACTTAACTTTTGAATTTATAGCAGACCATAAAACTAGTAATCGCACCTTAGTGTGCAATGGGTAAGCCGAGTTAACATGCAGATAAAAGTAATTAGTGGTTCCTTTATTATTTCATATTGAACATTAAAATTTCTTGAGAAGAGAGCATATAGAACTTTGTTGATGACTGGTCCTCTTCTTGTTTCCCAAACATGTGATGGCACGGAAAATCCTAGTCTCATTGGATAACCACTCTCTCGAAACACACAAATCTAATGTTATAGTTTATTATCAACACTGAAACAAGAACTATAAAGTTCCATACAAATCTTCAGTGACAGGAAAGACAGTAAAATTAATCTTAGTTCTAATATGCTACAGGATTATACAATAACAATCATTCACAGCGACAAGTACCAGACGGGTTTTAATAGTACTGCAATGATCCTTATACAAAGGGTTCACGGAACAGAGACAGGGCTTCCACAATCCCAAATAATGACAAGACATGAAAATAATAGTAAGGCATATACTCGGCTACCACTGATACCACGAGACAGTAATCTCAAAACAGAAGATTTATACAAGGAACAACACAGGGACACAAAACTAGGTCCTTTATTATTAATTGCTATAATCATACAGAATATCTGATACAGAGTTTTCACTCCCCGATCTAGTCTTGCCCTCTTAATGATTCAAATCTCTTTTCCTCGCTCTTTCTTCAGTCATGTCGTGACTTCTGAGCTTCTACTATGTCTTCAAATCTGCATCATATTAATGATTGGTCCTTCTCTCAGGCCTCACGGACTCCACTTCCTCTTCCATCTCTGCACCGCATGCCACTACATACATTCACCGCCACCTGCTATGCATATATCCTTTCTTACGCCCATGACCCAATAACTAATCGAGGTCGTTCTACACTTCTTCCCTTAGCCTTCCTCTAGCGAATTGTTCTCCCAGTCGGCCTACTATCAATTATCAGCTTGTTCCTCTTTGTCGGACTCTAACGGCTCACGGCCTCTCAACTCAACCTCTCCTCTTTTAACTCCTCTTCGGCCTCCTTTCCTCTATATGCATCCAGCCTCTTCTATATATCCAGGTAATTCCTCCCTGTCTTTCTGTCATAACTCTCTCACTCTTCACATACTCAGCTTCTTGCTCCGTCAGTTTCTAATTATCTTGTAACCGTCGACCCCAACCTTTTAACTCCCTTCAAATTGTTCCTACTGACAAATATTCCTCTCCGACTGTTCCAGCTATCGATTGAATTTCTTTTCTTTTGCTTGGTGATAGGAAACTTCTATGCCAACCCTACCTAATGACTGGCGACAGGAATATTCGGTGACAGGAAATTCCTTTTTCTACTGGCAACAGGTCTGTAATGAGCCTCCACTGGTGTTATCACAGACAAAAATTAAAAAATCTACAAGAAAATAAAAATCGAGTTGATGCCCCTGCATCAGACTCCCCAAGGGACAAAATTGCATGTGCTCCTGCACATGAGGATAATAATCAAAACTTATCTATCTCTGTACTTTTCTTTCGCTTCTTCCGCAATATTTTTGGTACAGTTATCATATCTCTCCAGCACTGATGTGCCACCTTCATCGCTCTATTCATGACCAGTTTCCTCCAAAGTTTCATTTCCCACTGAGCCACATATAGATCAATGCAAATGACTTTAAATAGAATGTCCAATTGTCCTTCAATTTGATCAAATTCATCTTTCAACAACTCCTCTCAGACTTCACCATATGTATTATAACTCATAAAATTCTTACAAAAATCTGCATATCTCTCTTCATAATTCTATCCTAACTCCTCACTACTCCACAAATCAAAATAAAGCAAAACAATGTCCTCATATAGGACTGAGAATTTGACCTCTTCTTGCAGCTCTGCAATAACCCCTTTATCATAAGCCTCTATCCTCATTTCCATGTCTCTCGCTGATTCATTTGTCTTCAGGTTTCCATCAACACATTCTTTTATTTCAGTTATTGCACATTTTGTGGATTCATCTTCAACTAGATTATCTGTTGTCCTCTTATTCCAAATTGTATTCTCACCTCCATCTTCATTTCTAGAATCCTTTGCAACCCCAAGAGCTTCACAAATTCTTATTTCTTCAACCTCTGCAACAGCTGCAAGCTCACTCTTTGCCTCTTCTTTGTTTTCATCATTCTAGGTTACTACTGTCATGTTTTGTTCTTCATCCTTCTTACCCTACTTGAGCTTTTCAAACTGCCTCTGTTTATTTCCTTCTTTCTTTTTATATTTCTTCCTCCTCATTTATTTCTAATCTAGAAGCCTCCACAACTCCATTTCATATTCATAAATGTCATGTTCACCATTCATATCTAAACTCTTCTCATCTTCGTCCATCAAACTTTTATCTTCAACTATAAATTGAAAATTTTCAAAAGCAATTTGTTTACCTTTCATCTTGCACGCATCCTCCTCTATCTTCTTCCAAGTTGCTCCATTCTCTTTCTTCCTTGGTATGATGTTAGTCAATGCATTTGTGTCTTCATCATCTCCTTTATGTTGTTCCGGTTCTCTTGCATGCTTCTTCACACAATCACTTTCCTTTCTAGCTTCATAGTGTAACAATATTTCTTCATTTTCCTTGAACTCTTCTTTACAAGTTTCAGCTTGTTGTATGTGACCATCCTGTTGCAAACTTAACTCTATCTCCATCTTATTCTCTTCTTCATGTTTTCTACTCTCTTGAGAGATTTTCTTCTCACTGCATCCTATTGCACCAACTTCCCTTGCTGCTGTCTCAGACTTCACCCTCCATACTTGGCTTCCTGTAGTTCCAAACTATTGACTTCTTATTGTTGCACCTTTCCTCCATGACCTATGATCTGTTTCCTACCTTAAAACACCTTCTAGCCAACTTGTCCTCTTATCTTGGCTCCTCTTTAATTATGTCATACCTTCCATGCTTGTGATAGGATTACTATCATGAAATCCATCATAACCAGCATCTTGTTTATACTTTCTATGCTGCCCCTCAAGCCAACGTGGCACTATATAACCATGGTTTTCTTTCTTTCCTCTATCAACTTGCATAACCACATCCTTAATTTCACATCTATGACCAAAATCAACATTTGTAATCACATGTACCTCTTTTTTGTTCGGCTGTCCAGATTTGCTAGCATCCTTGTCTTCATTGCTCGATAATTTCATCTTTCTGATAGGCTTCCTCCATTTCTTCTGCAACATATAGGGCATCTTGAAATTCATCATCATCATCAACATCTACCTTATCATTTGAAATCAAAATCATACTATTCTCTTCTACACATTTAAGTTCTTTGTATTGTACCTCCTCCTATTGTTCTGTTGCAATTTGTTCATGCATACCAGCTGCTGCAATCTGGTTTCCTCTTCTCTCATCTTCATCTCCTCCTATGGGGGCTACTCTTGCCTCATCTCTCATTATCTTCAAGGTCTCATTCTTGACCTTCCTCAACACATTTTTCATACCTGTATACACATCTACAAACACAATATTAATAAACAAAATAAGAGACCACAATGTCTCCATTAATGCCCTCTTCATGGACATTCTTCCTTCTTCATTTCTCTCTTTCACAAGTGCTGCTTGCGGCACTTCTTTCTCTTCCTTATCTTCTCTCATGTTCTCTTCAATGAGAACTTCATCACTTCTGATGTATGTTGCTCATCCGGCAACCTCTTGTTGTCCCAACTTTTGTGGGTACTCCTTCCATCCTTATCTACTCTTCTCAAGGCATCCATCTTTTATCTTTTTCTTTTCTTCATAATCATTTTCATAGGCCACTTCACTTTCTTTTCCATTGGCCATACCCAAAAGTATTCCTAGACTTCTTCTTCATATCTTTGCTGCCTGGCAATCATGTACTCTTTTAAGTCTCTTTTCAACTCTGCCAACTTTCTTTCAAAATCTGCATTTTGCTTCTTCATGATTTCTTTCCTCTAGTCTCTCTTTTCGAGACTTTCTTTTCCAGAATGCTTCTGCATCTTACTTTCTTCTTCCTTTGCTATATGTGGTCCTGGCTAAGTTGCCTCACTTTGGCGCTCTACTTAGCACTCAGAACCAACCTTGTGCTCTGATACCAATCTGATGGCATGAAAAATCCTAGTCTCATTGGATAACCACTCTCTCAGTCAAACACCCAAATCTACTGTTATAGTTTATTATCAAGACTGAAACAAGAACTATAAAGTTCCATACAAATCTTCAGTGACAGGAAAGACAGTAAAATTAATCTTAGTTCTAACATGCTACAGGATTATACAATAACAACCATTCACAGCGACAAGAACCAGATGGGTTTTAATAGCAGTGCAATGATCCTTATACAAAGGGTTCACGGAACAGAGATAGGGCTTCCACAATCCCAAATAATGACAAGACATGAAAATAATAGTAAGGCATATACTCATCTACCACTGATACCACGACACAGTAATCTCAAAACAGAAAATTTATACAAGGAACAACACAGGAACACGAAACTAGGTTCTTTATTATTAATTGCTACAATCATACAAAATATCTGATACAGAGCTTTCACTCCCCAATCTAGTCTTTCCCTCTCAATGATTCAAATCTCTTTTCCTCGCTCTTTCTTTAGTCATGTCATGGCTTCTAAGCTTCTACTATGTCTTCAAATCTGCATCATATGAATGACTGGTCCTTCTCTCAGACCTCACGGACTCCACTTCCTCTTCCATCTCTACACCGCATGCCACTACATACATTCATGAGCACCTGCTATGCATATTTCCTTTCTTACACCCACGACCCAATAACTAATCGGGGTCGTTCTGCAGTTCTTCCCTTAGCTTCCTCTGACAGATTATTCTCCCAGTCGGCCTACTATCAATTATCAACCTGTTCCTCTTTGTCAGCCTCTAACGGCTCACGGCCTCTCAACTCGGCCTCTCCTCTTTTAACTCCTCTTCGGCCTCCTTTCCTCTATGTGCATCCAGCCTCTTCTATATATCTAGGTAATTCCTCCTTGTCTTTCTATCATAACTCTCCCACTCTTCACCTACTCAGCTTCTTGCTCCGTCAGTTTCTAATTATCTTGTAATTGTCAACCCCAACCTTTTAACTTCCTTCAAACTATTCCTACTGCCAATTCAAACCTACTGACAAATAGTCCTCTCCGACTATTCCAGCTGTCAATTGAATTTCTTTTCTTTTGCTAGGTGACAGGAAACTTCTATGCCAACCCTACCTAATGACTGGCGATAGGAATATTTAGTGATAGGAAATTCTTTTTTCTACTGGCGGTAGGTCTGTAATGAGCCTCCACTGGTGTTATCACAGACAAAAATTAAAAAATCCACAAGAAAATAAAAATTGAGTTGATGCCCCTGCATCAACATGTCAAGCCCATCCAGTTGAAATGGTAGGCCTAGTACATACTCGATAAGACTTGCCATTCATTAGACTTCCTGCAGAAGGACTTTCATCATCAATGTTTGTGAATGGATCTAGAGATGTACGGTGTGAATTCCATGGATGGTAGTTTGAAATTATTTCCCAATGGGCTGTAATCTCTTGATTCTGAATGGCTAGTATAGAAACAGTTAACTCTAATAGAATGTTTAAAAACAATGACCATCTACTTGGGATGGTGGTGAAGCGAGGGGAGAGTTAAAAAATAGTCGGTGTTAAGCATTCTTTCCATTTGTTGGACTTTTGAGATGTTGTAAATTTCTATTTTTGAACCACTTCAATAAGCGACATTATTTCCAATTGTATTGGTTATGCCATGTATGAATCAATGAAGCTTGGATATGAGATGTTTCTATTGTTAGAGATAGCTACAATTTAGTGTGCAATGGGTATAGTAAATAGGTCTTAAAGGTGAACTATTAGGTCCTTAAGAAAATGACATGTTTCCCTAAATGTTGGAATTTATCTCTCATTCCCTTTATATATTTTATCTTTACCAATCTCCCACTCTATCTCTCTTTCTCTATTTCTCTATTTTCTATGAATTTCCATAGATTGTGAATTATGTAAGGCATGCAATGCATTGAAGTGTAACTTGACTGAATAATCAAACCTTTGTTTTGTACTAATATGGACTTCAATAGATTAGAAATTCTTTGTTTTTTGTAGTCAAGTTCCCACCCAAATTGAAAAGGCTACCAAAAACAAGTATTGAAAATTAGGGACATTATTATTATTTTGATTCTATGTAGCAAATTTGTTTACGCAACCAACATGGGATTAATTGCAAGTGTGGATGTTGACAGTTGTAGACCCATATGGTATTCTAATAATGAATTCTTTATTTTGTACTTGTCTACACTTAAATAGATTAGCAATTTCTTGTTTTGTCATAGTCATGTTCTCCATAATTTAAGAGGCTAGCAAAAACAAGTATTGAAAATTATGGACATTATTTTGATCATATGGAGCAAATTTATTTGCAGGCTTGGATGTTGCCAATTACAATTGTAGGGTTATTAGTTTGATTATTCATGCTAACCATGTTTCCTTTTGCAAGGATTGAATGAAAGCCTAGAGGATGTGCAAAAAATCAAATTTTTATAAAAGAAAGCACTTAGATTTAGAAAAGGATTACTATGAAACCCATCACAAGAGGAAGAGAGAGATAAAGAAGAGGAATAAAGAGATTTAGGAAAAAGGTAGGGGAGTGGTTTAATACTAAGTCCTCTCTCTCTCTCTCTCTCTCTCTCTCTCTCTCTCTCTCTCTCTCTCTCTCTCTCTCTCTCTCTCTCTCTCTTCCCTTCTTTGAAAAAATAGACTTTATGAAATGATTAATTAAATTGGAGGTTTTGTTTTGATAATATGTGGAAGCCCGTATAATAATTTGATAGGAAGCAATAGGAACACAATGGATGGGCTAAAAGGGAGCATTCCTCTATTTTTTATGAATTACCATGGATTGTGAATTGTGTAATTCATGCAATGGATTCAAGTGTAACTTGATGCAATAATGAAACCTTCATTTTTTACTAATCTAGACTTTAGAACTATCTTCTTGCATTGCACATGTCCCTAGTCAAAATGAGTTCCATCATCAATGTCTTTCAATGGGTTTAGAGATGTACGATGTAAATTCCATGGAGTGTAGCTATTTGAAATTATTTCCCAATGGAATATAATATCTTTATCTAATGAACAAATATCATTGTGAATGTTTCTGAATGGTTGGTATAGCAGCAATTCATTCCAATCAAATGCTTGAATACATTGATCATCTACTGCTAGGATGGTGGTGAAATGAGGGGAGACACATCTCTCTAGCTATCACTAGCTCCCTCTTTATCTCCTCCTCTCTCTCTATCTAATTATGTGTCTATTTTAAATTACTCTCTCTCTCTATCTATCTATCTTTGTGTTCCTCTATATCTAATTCTATTAGTCCCTCCATCCCCTCCCACTCCCCCCTCCCCCTTCTCTCTTTGTGTATATATGTGTTTGTGTATATCCCTTCCTTCATGGGATCAATCCCAACAAAGCTTCAACACCAAATGTGGTTTTGAAATAAGATTTTAAAATTAGAAGTCATGGACAACACCTTGACAATTAAGATTGAGAAGTTCGGTATAATTGTTTAAGCCAATTTTCTATTACTTTTATAATTTCAAACCTTTGCATAACTTAGAGGTCAAATGTATTAAAATATCTACTATTAGGTTGTGTCTTTCTAATTCAGTCTTGATGAATGTTTCAGTTTAAAATATTGCTAAGAATTTATGAGATAAATTTATTGCATTATATCAAACTAAGTGTCTTGTAAAAAAGTTATTTTTGAAAAGAAATTTGTATTCTTTAAAGATGCGTGAAGGAAACTTTGTAACCAAATATTTAAATTATTTTCATGTAGTAGGGAGTCGATTGGCTTCCACAGATGTAAAAATGGAAGAAGAGGAAAAATGTATCACTTTAATTTGTTCATTATAGGATACCATGTTTTTGTTTTGAAGCCTATTTATCTATAGGGGATCAATATCCTTTCCTTATTCTCTAGAACTTGGGGTGCAGAATTTGGTTTGCATCATTTGAGTATACTACTCAATTATGTTATATCTACAAAAAATTGGAAAGAAAACAAGCTTTTCCTCAAAAGTTGGTTGGAAAAAACACATCAAAAGCGTAAATTGATTGAGGTGGAAGATGTACTGAATGTGACAAAATAAAGTTTTGATCAAATGATTAATTCAATTAGGGGGTTTGATCCGATAATAGGTAGAAGCCCCTATAATAATCTAACAGGCAACAACACAAACACAAGGGATGGGCTAGAGGGGAAGCATTCCTCTATTTTTTATGAATTTCCACAAATTGTGAACTATGTAAGGCATGTAATGCATTCAAGTGTAACTTGACAAAACAATGAATCCTTCATTTTGTATAAATCTAGACTTCGATATATTATAAGTTCCTTATTATTCATAGCCAAGTTCCCACCCAAATTGAAGAGGATATCAAAAAAAAGTTTGAGATTTATGGGTCACATTATTATTATTTTGATTCTATGTAGCAAATTTGTTTGTACAATCAGCATGAGACTAATTGCAAGTATGTATGTTACCAATTGTAGACATGTACAGTATTCTGGTAATGAATTATTTGTTTTGTACTTGTCTGCACTCAAATAGATTAGTAATTTCTTATTTTTCATAGTCATGTTCCCCCAAATTGAAGGGGTTAGCAAAAACAAGTGTTAAAAATTATAGACATTATTTTGATTATATGGACATACTTTCTTTGAACTTTATCTTTTGAAATGGTTTCTTGTGATAGTTTTCATACTAATCCTTTTTCTACACATCCTCTAGGTTTTCATTCAATCCTTGCAAAAGGAAACCATGGTTGGCATGACTAATCAAACTAATAACCCTAGGATTATAATTAGTCCTATCTCTATCTCTATCTCTATCTCTATCTCTATCTCTATCTCTATCTCTCTCTCCATTTCTCTGTCTCTCTGTCTTTGTCTCTCTATCTCTCTTTCTCCCTATCCCCCTATTTCTATCCATATCTCTATCTCTCTATATATGTATATATTTGAATATAATATTATATTTTAAAACTATATATTTAGATTAAATAGATTATATATAATATTTATTATTTAGTTATTTATGTTTTATATATGAAATAATAATACAATAATATATTTTTTATAATCTAAATTATTAGATTATTTCTATAATAATATTATATTATAAAACTATATATTTACATTAATTATAATATATTAAATATTTATATATTTGTTAATTGATTATATATAAATATTTTTTTTATATATTTGTTATTTGATTATATAAATATATTTTTTGATTATATATAAATATTATTTTATATAAAATCTATATTATAATTATATTTATTATTCTCTATTCTATTCTATTCTATATAATATAAATGGTTAAATATAAATTTAATTTGATATATATTATTTAATATAATTACATTAAATATAGTATTGATTCTTTATATAAAATAAATATATGATTAAATAACAAATATATAATATGAAATCTATTTATAATAAGATATTTTTTTAACTATAATATTGTATATTAAAATGTATATAAATATTAAAGCAACCAAGGTATTTGAATGAGTAATGATTATACAAGGAGAAATACCAATGGATGACCAAGCTCAAGAATGGGATTAATGAGAGGAAAGAAAGCATACATAAGAATAATTATCTATGCAATATTTAAATTTGAATGAGTGTGCTCTACACGTTGTCTATGAACAAATGAATGAATAATGTTTTGCAAGGAAGAAATTGCAAAACTAAGAAATACCAACATAAATAATCACAATGGAACTATCTATTTCAAGGATACGAGGTTGCCATCAAGTATTTCTAAGGGTAGTGGAGTCACACAAATATTCTCTATTTCAGGTTCCTCTATGCTTTTGTCAATTGGTAGTAATTAGAAAATTGAAATTGCTCTTGGGATTGGTAATTTATTGTTTTTTTCTTGATAGAAAGGTTAGATCTAGTATTTTAGAAGTAATTAGCATTCATAGTTTACTTCCTTTAATTGCAATTTCATTTTTCTAGATTAATTGTTTCAAAACATTCAAAAACCCCAAAAACATAGAATAATTGCATTAGGTCAAATTCATTCTAAATTGCATTCATATTTCCTTTCCTAGATTAAAAAGCATCTTTATTTCTAAAAATACTAAAAAAGCACAAAAACAAGTCTTGCATGTCATATAGTTGCATTCATAAAAATATAGAAAATAACAAAAACATTAGGCATTTAGATAACTCACAAACCCTTGATACCATCACAAGTTTAGATTTAGAAAAGGATTACTACGAAGCCCATCAAAAAAACCATTTCAGAAGATAAAGCCCAAAGAAAGTATGTCTTCCAAAGGTTTGTCTATAGAAACTAAATATATAAATAGCAACATCCCATCTCCAAGCTTCATTGATTCATACATAGCACGACCAATAAAATGGCTCAAAAATGGACATTTGTAGCATCTCGAAAGTGCAACAAATGGAAAGAATGCTTAACACTAGAGATATTGTTCAAGAGGGGCAAAGAAAGAGAGGGTGAAATAGAGATAGAGGAAGAAAGAAGGGAAGGTATAGAGAGAGAGAGAGATGGTAAGAGATAAATCTTATACATTGAGAGATACATTCTATTTTGGGATTGTTGACATCTCATGAGGAGTGTCAAAATTAGCCCATGGTTTTGTTGAAATGAAAAGTGGTTTATAAGATGGATTTTTTTTAATAAATATAACCCTTGGCATAGTGTTTTGATATCATTTAGATTGTATGGTAGGGGTTTGTGGGCTTTTAGTTTAGATCTAACTATCAACATGCTATTAAAGTGTTAACACATGGCTTACAACATTAGTGGAGTTTCTCAATCTATTGTAAGCTTATTTTGAAGGAACTATGCATAATTAAGGTTACATGTGTTTTAGATCAACAAAGAGAGATAAAGAGAGGGGAGAGATATATAGAGATAAATGGGTGCTTAATATTAAACCACTCCCCCCACATTTTTAAAATATAGCATGCTTATATACATTTTTTTATTTGACAAAATACAAGTTTTGGGTCATTGATCTTTTTTAAATACATTTTTCCCTTCTCTATAGGTATTTGTCAATTTTCCAAGAGGGTTTTCCTTGGATGGGGGACCTCTTTTTGTAGAGAGACGGAGAGAGGAGATAGAGAAATGTAGAGAAGAGATAGAGAGAGTTAGAGGAAGATAGAGAGATAGAGAATGTGCGTGGGGGAGAGAGAGATAGAGAGAGGAAGAGATAAAATTGAGAGAAACAAAGAGGGTTGAATAAAGACAAAATTAGACAAAGAGAGACACAAAGACAGAAAGAGAGAGACACAAAGGGCTCAAAAATAGACATTTATAGCATCTTGAAAGTATAACAAATGGAAAGGCGTTCCCTTTGTGAGTAGGATCTGTAGTGCCCCTCCATTCTCATCTTGGATGTGCAGATAGTCTGGCTAAGGAGCATGAAGATGAAGGTAAAATAATCGGAATATTTAGGGTATGTTAGATAATTGATGTTGTACATTATATGATGTTGGTAGTTACTACATTCATGTTGGTGATATTCCTGATTATCCTCATGTGTGGTTTCATATGATAGTTAGCATGTTTTATTGATAATCCTAGTTGCGACACTAATAATCCATATGCTTTGACATTGTTTTACATTCAAGTGATTATGATGTTGATCTTACTATGATTGTCATAAGTTAGAATTGATTTTTTATGCGACTGATTTTGTATTATAGGATGATCTAATTATTGTGTGGTGTGAAAAGAGACAATGTCGTACCACTCATTCGTGAGCGTCCGACGACGTTGCGATTCTCTTTCACTCCGTGACCGTTTGCTATTTATTATACTTGTGCATAGACCGTGTTGTGTACTACAAGTTGTAGGTATCAAGTATCGACTCCACCTGAATTGACAAGTCTGAGCGTGCCTTAAACCCAATGGAAACTGTTGAACGGAGATAACATATGGTCCCCTAGTTAGCCATCATCCTTGAAAAGGATGAGTATCCAATTTTGCACCCAGTCAGTGTTGTCTGTATGGGCATGATAGTCAGTCGCTGTTGTTGTGGTCATGCTTTTCGGTCGTGCATAGTGTCAGGTATTGTTTGGCATTTGGGTTATTTAGTTTGGCATTGTTTGATTGTTGCTTTGGTTAATTATTGCATTAAAATAATATTATTAGTTATGAAAGTATTTTTGTTAAATAAATAAATATATATATATGTCTTTATGAGAATTTGAGTTTATGGAAAAAAATAATAATAAATGTAAATGTTAGCTAAAGATAAATAAATTAATTAATATAATTAAATGTTGTGTTATGTGACAATAAAAATAGATAATATTTATGAGTTGTCATAAAACTCATATATAGTAAATACTAAATAAATAAGAATAAAAATGATTCTTGTCTAGTCGTAAAGGAAATAAATAAGATAAAAAATATATATTGTCTGGTCTAGTTGTAAATGGAAAAAATAGCAAATTGTAGGGGGATTTCTCTCTCATAATAATCTTCAGCAAATGGAACTTTTGGGGGAGAGGAGATGGGAGAGACTGGTTTGTGGTTGCAGCAGTTGAATCCGGCATCGAATCTTCAGCCCAGTCAAGCAAGCGAAATCAGGTTCCTTTAGTTCTAATTTTTGTCTTAGTTTTTTGTTGAAGCAAATGATTGATTTATGATTTTTCTTGTTGATTGTAATTTGATTGAGAGGTTAGAAGCCTTGTTATCAGATCCAATTGTGCATGTCTGTATCATTGCATTTCTGGGAATCACCAATTAAAGTGACTGTTTATCTCTCACCCACTTCATCTCTATTTTTTTAGTCTGTTGCATCAATCATAACTTTATTTTTATGAACTGAGTTCCTCTAATTTTTTTATATATGGTGTACGACCTAGTTATCCAAATCATATCCGAAAATCAGCCTTACCCAATTTGTCATTTTGGAGATATGAATATTTTGTGACTGTCTATCTCTCACCCATTTCATCTCTATTTTTTTAGTCTGTTTCATCAGCCATAACTTTAGTTTTAATGAACTGGGTTCCTCTAATTTTGTTATATATGGTGCATGACCTAGTTACCCAAATCATATCCAAAAATCCACCTTACCCAATTTGTCATTTTAGAGATATGAATATTTTGTGACTGTGTATCTCTCACCGATTTTATCTTTGTTTTTATAGTTTGTTACGGTAGCCATAACTTTATTTTTACGAACTGGGTTCTTTTAAATTTTTTATATATGGTGCATGACCTAATTATCTAAATCATATCTGAAAATCATCCTTACCCAATTTGTTATTTTAGAGATATGAATATTTTTTGATTGTCTACCTCTCACCCGTTTCGTCTTTGTTAAAACAGTTAGTTGCATCACCAATAACTCTACTTATTTTGGTTGTTTGTTAGGTTATAATAAGGCTATTAAATCTATATAGAATAGAAGTAGAAGAATTCAATTTAGATAGAGTGATTGTATATTAATGTTGGTAAATTTAATTTAAATTGATATTGATTTTATTACGATTTATTAGTAGAAATATGATAAGTAGGTTTGGAATTTAGGTTTGTAAACAATGTATTTAAGATTTGATTCATAAGTTTGTTTTAGAAATTAGTTGATTACGAGTGGAATTGTATAAGGTAAATGGAACTTGTGTAAATTGTATCAGTGGTCGTAATAGAGTCATGTTGTCGAGATTTAATTTTCTTGAGGCATAAATTAGTATGTCCAGATTTCTGATGTATGCGATGTTGTAAGTGAATTTTGATGTGATAATAAAGTCCTTTATAGATGTGGTGGTTCATGAGTTGTATAGAGCATGTTTATTACTTGTGCTTAAGAAATGTCACGTTCTTATTAACCTTGTTGTTGAGAAAATGTTTGTATCATATTTATGTCTTGAACTCAATCAACCCTTTCTTATTCCTAGACTTGGTATGTTAGCACGTTAGAATGCTTTGTATTGGTTTATTGTTTTAATACTAGTGTTGGGTAAGGGATTTTAACAAGCTTGGTAATCATTATGAGGTGTAGACACCTCTAGAAGAACTATGTATTAGGTATGTTCATTTTGGTATTCATAGGACCAATGTAGTAGTGGTTTATAGAAGATTGATCAAGTTGACACTTAAGCTTTCCCATAGCAACCGGAGCTTCTCTCTTCCTCTTCGTGTGTTGAACAAAATTTGGTAAAACCTAGAAAAAGATTGTTCTTTTACTTGTACCCTATTAGTGTTCACTCTTGAGTTGCTTTAGCCATGATACTTCTACTTGGTTTGAACCATCCTTTAAATGCGTTATGATCCTATCATATGCATGTGGTTAAAAGTGTGGTAGATTTGGTGAAGATATTTTTGATATTATAGGTGGCAAACCAAGGGCCTATCCCTTACAAAACAGAACCCAAAAAGGGAAAAAAAAGGCTCAGAAAACAAAACGAGCCAGAACCACCACCGACAGCTTAGATACAGCCAAAATATAGTAAAAAGATACTAACAACAAAAAGCCAGCTAACAGAAAGCATAGAAAAATTAGGAAGGGATGTCATCCTTTCCCTTAGAAAGAAACACCAGCATTTTGTCAAATTCTTTAACCCTGTCACTATCAACACCATGAATAAGAACTTTATGTTCCCTCAACAGGGATAGATTGGCCATAGCAGTCCTACATAACATGCTAGTAATGAAATTACCAAGAGACAAAACTCTTTTTTCCAGGAACTCCACCTGCTCCTTCAGCTGAGACAGATCATCAACACCATTTAATTCCTCAATAGTGTCTTCCTCCCTACCATCTTGAGCATTATTACCTTCCTCTTAAAAAAGATCAGGATCAACATAAACAACAGAGGGAACAGAGTGAGCATCCTTCCTAGTGTTATCAACAGTATCAGTCACCTCCACCTGAGTATAAATATCTCCCACATCCACATAGTCCCCAATGGGGACAGAATTATGAACCCCAATATTATCTTCTGTATCGATTTGATGAAGATGTTAGATCTATAAGAATGTTTTGTTGTTCTGTATTCCTTTCCTCTCAAGCTAACCTTAGAACAAAGTTCTTTCATTATAGCTTCGGGTTTTGTATCTTGTGATTCTAACTAGTTTAAGAGATTTATAGCATTCAAATATTATAGGCTTTTAGTCTTGTTTATATAGTTATATTTAATAGTATTTACAAAATACATGTCTATATTATTAATGAAATCTACATCAGTTGTAAATAGTGTAAATAATTGTTGTGTTTAATTTGTATGTCTTAGGGTTATTTGCATGTTGTTCGCATTCATTTTAATTAAATAAAATTAAAATAAGTTTTGAGAATTATTAGTTACAGTTCTGTATTGTTGAGATAAATTCACTTTATATTTGTTAGATGATTGATCATGAAAATAGTGATGAAGAATCTTAGTTTATGATGTGCATCTGAGAGTGAATGTGATGTGAGACCATTGTGTTTAGTGGTGTCAAGTGTTTGTGTCATTTGGGGAAGTTGTTTCTAGAGGCCCCTAGGAGGGTGTGATTGTGTGGGGGTTGGCTATGTGTGCATCATGTGAGTTGAATGAATTGCATGCTTGAAATGTTGCCTCCTATTCATGTTGGTATGATACATGTGCAAGATGGATAATGCCTTGCTCAGTGTACCTATTCATGTGGTTATGATGACTATGCAAGATGGATAATGCCTTGCTCTGTGTGATGTGAAATGATGTGTATTTTGTGTTGTAAATGCATCATGATGAGAATGTGATAGTCCATACTTGGTTTATGTTTTGGGACAAGGATATAAGAATTGGTCCCTGTGATTATGTTTTGTATCAAGAAGGTAAATGCCTTGCATTGTATATGTTACTTGTCATTGTGATGGTAATTGTCTTGCTTCATGAATAGGATCTTCTAGATGCAGGTAGGGGAGTGGCTTTCAATGTGGGGCTGGTGCCCAAAGTGGCTGCCAGGATAACCCATTGGAAGCTTTTAATCCAGTGATAACGTAATAATAAATTTAGAGGGTTGGGTAGTTTCCACACTAAATAAGATAATTGGATGCCTCACCCATACATGTAGTGCTCGTTCAGGCTAAGGATGGGATGAGAAGGCCATGGTTGGCAAGATCAACTTCCTTGTCCTCACGAAAGGAATGTTGGTTCTGCATGTGTCACCCTATGGGGCCGGTGTCTAGTGAGAGACTGCCAGGATAACCATAGATGGGGGTCGATGTCTGGATAGCCAGGATAACCCATGGATGGGGGTCGGCATCCGGTGAGAGACTGCCAGGATAACCCATGTTAGGATCATGCAATGACACTCTTCCCTACTGTAGCCTAGCATTCCCTAAATGTGTTCTCCTGTTTTATTGTGTGATTGCCTCTGGAAGTGTTGTCTGAGTTGCTTTGTGATGTTCATATTGACCAGTGTTGTATTGGAGTCATGTGTAGTCCTTGCACCTGTTAGCCTATTGTTTTCTTGACTATTTTCTTAGTGGGACCTTATTGTTATCTCCTAGCATGGGGGGTGGACCTTAGGGTTCCACATGGTCGGGTGGTTGTGCTTTTATCTCCATTGGTTTCCCATGCTGTTGTTTGTGTGTGAGAAGGATGTACCTCTTATATCATATTACAGATCTTGTTCTACCTTGAGGAGACATATACTTATGTTCATGTTCCAATCTTGTATATCAGTTGAATCATGTGCTATTATCTTGATGTATGTACTCCAATGTAATCAAGAAAGCGATATTGTAAACAATGTAATATTGTACTCTCTTGTAAAGGAAACTGTATATGTACTTGTATCCTTTTTGTGGGATCTTCATGATTACTTATCTGATGATATAATATGGAAATGTATGTGTTTATTCATTTGATGCAATTAGATTAGAATGAACCATGGTTTTTAGTTAATTCATAATGTTTGTTAGATCATGTTAATAATTGTTAGTAATGCAGTCGTGGAATCCCTAGAGGATACAACTTAACTTGATGTATGATTAAATATGATTTACATTTCTTGTTATTTCTTTCTTTAAAAAAAAAAAAAAAATTGGTCCTTTGTATAGCATAGTTGAACTGTTCCCTAGGGTTTCGTGGCGAGGCGTCACATTTGGTATCAGAGCCTAGGTTGCAACACTAGGATCTCTAGATTGTTGTTGTTGCTCTAGGTTAAGCGCTTTACTACTTGTGGCGAGTTGATAATAGTACCTCTCACCTATGTGCCTTAGTATGATGTTAGAAGGTTGATAAATTTACAGACTTGTTCTTTGATTCTGGAAGAAATAAATTCTTTATGCCTTGTTTTACGTATGTGTCTGCTATGTGTTCTCCCTCCTTCTTTTCTAAAAATGTGATGATGTATCTGACAATATGCGTTTCGTGAATGTTAGTGCTTGCTGATTTGTTGAGGCCTTGAGTTCCTCTTGTGGTCTCTAGTGTTTTAGAAGAAAGAAGCATGGTTACTATTAGTGCATGTGATTAGGAGTGTGGTATTTGTCCCTCTAGTGATGTGAATGTCCTGTACCCATTCTGTGTGGAGTGTTGTGAAAGGCCAATGGTGTTTGTGTTCCCTGGTTTAGTGAAATAATCATACTTAGGGGTTATGTTTAGCTATGGGTGTGGAAGCACCATACCATCTTTATGTTAATTGCATTATTTTTGTATATGTGTAAGTATTGGAATGATTTAATCATTTGGTAACATCATGCATCGTGAGTCATGTGGTTATGTGGTGTTGTCATATCTTAAGGTGGTTGCTTGATAACATGTTATCTATCTCCTAGTTGGCCATGACCTCATGTGGAAGTTCTATTGTGGTTTATGAAAGTTCTCATTGTGTATGCCTGTGTAAGAACTGTGTGCAAAAGATCAAATTGGAGCCTGTGTTGGACCTAGGAGATCATGAATGTGATACTATAAGTCAATTAGAGTTTTGAATTATTCTTGTGTGTGATATCATACATTCCCTTTGTAAATATCTCATTGCATAAGGAAGTAATTGCATATGTCCATAGCTTGGTAAAATAGAAATTGTACTATATTAAAGATAGAAATTGTTTGTATATAAGTAACGACTATGTTACCTTAAATTTTTGTATAAAAGTTGTTTAGATATGAAGATGTAGAAAACTTAGTTGTCCATGTGTTTGGTGTACATTCTCTAACGCATTCTGGACTTTGAGTCCTGGGGTGTTGTGTAGTGGATACTCCCTTTTGTGGCTAAAATTAGTCACACTGTGATGTGGATTTGTTTGTAATATTGGTTGTTTTAAATTTTTTGATAGTTACTTCATGTGTTGTTGGTGGGCTAATAGTGAATTTGTTTTCTTTGAACTCTCTTATGATAAGAGTGGTCACCAAAATTCTTTTCCTTATACTTGATTTATTGTTTAAAATTGCCGATATTTTGTGACTTAAGATTGAATTTGATCATTTCCCCACTTGGGTTTACATTTTTTTTAATTTCTATGGTGGCTATTCTGAATGTTTGTTTCTGTTGGCTCCGTTTCGTGTTAAGTGTTGTTTCTATCATGTTCATTTTGAACCCCTGATAGTCTGTTCAAGGGAGGACTTCGCGGAGAATTGTACTTTGCATGTTTGGTAATTAGTTGGAACCATAGTGGAAATAAGAGATGAGATGTATTTTTCCTTGTTAATATGTGAATGTAATTCTCTAAATCGTATGAAATTCTCAAAATATGTGTGATTGGTTATAAGTAGATCACATGATATGTCTTAAGGTGAGGAATGGATGTCCTTGTTTTTATTGAACGATTGTGCCTGTCTTATGAACAATTGTTTAATATGGTTACGTATGTTGGCAATAAAAAATTGCAATACTAATATGTTATGTTTCCACCCTAGTCTGTGACTTCCAGGAGTAAGTCAAGTTTTAGGGGGGGAGGATGTAGTGCCCCTCCATTCTCATCTTGGATGTACAGATAGTCTGGCTAAGGAGCATGAAGATGAAGGTAAAATAATAGGAATATTTAGGGTATGTTAGACAGTTGATGTTGTACATTATATGATGTTGGTAGATGCTACATTCATGTTGGTGACATTCCTGATTATCCTCATGTGTGGTTTCATATGACAGTTAGCATGTTTTATTGATAATCCTTGTTGCGACACTGATAATCCATATGCTCTGACATTGTTTTACATTCATGTGATTATGATGTTGATCTTACTATGATTCTCATAAGTTAGAATTAATTTTTTATGTGACTGATTTTGTATTATAGGATGATTTGATTATTGTGTGGTGTGAAAAGAGACAATGTTGTACCACTCATTCGTGAGCGTCCGGCGACGTTGCGATTCTCTTTCGCTCCATGACCGTTTGATATTTATTATACTTGTGCATAGACCATGTTGTGTGCTGCAGGTTGTAGATACAGGCATCGACTCCACCTGAATTGACAGGTCTGAGCATGCCTTAAACCCAATGGAAACTGTTGAACGAAGATAACATATGGTCCCCTAGTTAGTCATCATCCTTGAAAAGGATGAGTATCTAGTTTTGCACCCAGTCAGTGTTGTCTGTATGGGCATGATAGTTAGTCGTTGTCGCTGTGGTCATGCTTTTCGATCATGCATAGTGTCAGGTATTGTTTGACATTTGGGTTATTTAGTTTGGCATTGTTTGATTGTTGATTTGGTTAATTGTTGCATTAAAATAATATTATTAGTTATGAAAGCATTTTTGTTAAATAAATAAATATATATAAATACCTTTATGAGAATTTGAGTTTATGAAAAAAAATAATAGAAAAATAATAATAAATGTAAATGCTAGCAAAAGATAAATAAATTAATTAATATAATTAAATGTTGTGTTATGTGGCAATAAAAATAGATAATATTTATGAGTTGTCATAAAACTCATATATAGTAAATACTAAATAAATAAGAATAAAAATGATTCTTGTCTAGTTGTAAAGGAAATAAATAAGATAAAAAATATATATTGTCTGGTCTAGTTGTAAATGGAAAAAAATAGCAAATTGTAAGAAAGGGATTTAGACAGAATTTATTGCCTTTAATGGGGGGAATCTTCTGGAAGATATTGGGGAGATTTCTCTCTCATAATAATCTTCAGCAAATGAAACTTTTAGGGGGGAGAGGAGATGGGAGAGACTAGTTTGTGGCTGCAATAGTTGAACCCGACATCGAATCTTCAGCCCAGTCAAGCAAGCGAAATCACGTTCCTTTGGTTCTAATTTCTGTCTCAATTTTCTGTTGAAGCAAATGTTTGATTTATGATTTTTCCTATAGATTGTAATTTGCTTGAGAGGTTAGAAGCCTTGTTATCAGATCCAATTGTGCATGTTTGTATTATTTCTTGGAATCACCGATTGAAGTGATTGTCTATCTCTCACCCACCTCATCTCTATTTTTTTCAGTCTGTTGCATCAGTCATAACTTTATTTTTACGAACAGGGTTCCTCTAATTTTTTTATATTTGGTGCATGACCTAGTTATCCATATCATATCCGAAAATCAGCCTTACCCATTTTGGAGATATGAATATTTTGTGACTGTCTATCTCTCACCCATTTCATCTATTTTTTTTAGTCTGTTGTGTCAGCCATAACTTTAGTTTTACGAATTGTGTTCTTCTAATTGTGTTATATATGGTGCATGATCTAATTACCCAAATCATATCCAAAAATCCGCCTTACCTAGTTTGTCATTTTGGAGATATGAATATTTTGTGACTGTCTATCTCTCACTGATTTCATCTCTATTTTTTAAAGTCTGTTGCAGTAACCATAACTTTATTTTTACGAACTGGGTTCTTTTAAATTTTTTATATACGATGCATGACCTAGTTATCCAAATCATATCCAAAAATCAGCCTTATCCAGTTTGTCATTTTGGAGATATGAATATTTTTGACTGTCTACCTCTCACCTATTTTGTCTCTGTTAAAAAAGTTAGTTGCGTCACCAATAACTCTACTTATTTTGGTTCTTTGTTAGGTTATAAGAAGGCTATTAAATCTATATATAATATAAGTAGAAGAATTTAATTTGGATAGAGTGATTGTATATTAATGTTGATAAATTTAATTTAAATTGATATTGATTTTATTATGATTTATTAGTAGAAATATGATAAGTAGGTTTGGAATTTAGGTTTGTAAACAATGTATTTAAGTTTGATTTATAAGTTTGTTTTAGAAATTAGTTGATTATGAGTGGAATTGTATAAGGTAAATGGAACTTGTGTAAATTGTATCAGTGGTCGTAATAAGGTCATGTTGTCGAGGTTTAGTTTTCCTGAGGCATAAATTAGTATGTCCTAATTTCTTGTGTATCCAATATTGTAAGTGAATTTTGATGTGATAATAAAGTCATTTACAAATGTGGTGGTTCATGAGTTGTATAGAGCATGTTTATTACTTGTGCTTAAGAAATGTCATGTTCTTATTAACCTTGTTGTTGAGAAAATGTTTGTATCATATTTATGTCTTGAAGTCAATCAACCCTTCCCTATTCCTAGACTTGGTATGTTAGCAGGTTAGAATGCTTGGTATTGGTTTATTCCTTTAATACTAGTGTTGAGTAAGGGATTTTAACAAGCTTGGTAATCATTATGAGGTGTAGACACCTCTAGAAGAACTATGTATTAGGTATGTTCATTTTGGTATTCATAGGACCAATGTAGTTGTGGTTTATAGAAGATTGATCAAGTTGACACTTAAGCTTTCCCATAGCAACCTGAGCTTCTCTCTTCCTTTTCGTGTGTTGATCGGAATTTGATAAAACCTAGAAAAAGATTGTTCTTTTACTTGTACCCTATTAGTGTTCGCTCTTGAGTTGCTTTAGCCATGATACTTCTACTTGGTTTGAACCATCCTTTAAATGAGTTATGATCCTATCATATGTGTAACATCCACCACCAAAATGACAAGAAGTAACTAAGTTTTCACAACGGTAATTTTTTTTTTAACTAGAATCAAATACAAAAGTAACTCATCTATAATCTAATACAACATTTTTCATTTTAACATAAACATGATCTCATTTTCATAAAGCTGAAAGAAATGATATACACTAAACACTTTGTTTTCTAACAAATGAAATTTTCTTGAAACAACAAATATTGGAAACATACCATTATCATGCATCTCGATTGTCAACCCATCACATTCAAGACTCGGCATTCCTCAGTATTTGGAAGAGAAAGTATCTTCAAGGAGCTTAACCTCCAACCACAGACCGTCGGTCTCCCGCACTCCTTCCTAACCGGAAGTGGCCCTACCCTACTCAAGAGGATAGACTTAGGATAACCATCAGTGTTTGCCATCTGAGCTTTGGTGTTGTAACCTACATGTCTTGTTATCGTGTAAATCCCTAGATTAGTCATGCACGACACTCCACAAGAAATGCCATCCAGTTACGGTGAACGTTCGATGCACTTGAGGATAGTACACCACCTTGGCCAAAGGATTTGTTTTTAAAATAGCGTTCTAAGAACGCATGAACTTGGTTCACCCACCCTACTCGACTTGAACTGGTCGAAATCCTACAGTTTCCTATTTGTATAGTTTGAACTAATTGACGACCTTGATGACCTCAAAGGTTTAGGATTTCCTCCTATAATAGCACATGGCGCAACATTTACTCTAATCCCGAGTTCATAGTTTCAAAACCCATTTTCATGTAAAAACATTGTTTATAAGCGCCCACTCCTAAGTGGTTTCATATTTGTTTACTCAGTTTCCAAATTTGCACAACATACTCAAATATTTAAAACCATTTCCCGTTATCCCGAAATTCGAGGATTCTAGACTCATATGATCTACAAGGTAAAACGATTCTAGCACCGTCACATGCAACATATTTTTGACTCACATACAGGTTTTCAACTCAAATTGTTCATTTTAGAACCATGACGGTTTCCTAATCATTACGAATACTTTATCTTCCTACTCCTCTTTCCGTGTCATTAGTTTCACATGGTTCATCAAGATGAGAGTCGTAAATAAAATATAAATGATTATGGAATCTTTCTTATGTCAATAGAGATGACCAACGCATGGTCGACCTCTAACTAAAGACGTATGATGGGTAAGACATCAGCTGTTTACAACTGCATTTTCCGGCTATCAAACACACTAATTTTACGTCAAAACGTGCTTAAAAACTGTGGTTTTGACTCCTACACAGCATGCACATGGAACAATGTGTTTACTTGCTGTGGAGCTATCGTTCAAGGAAGGTAAATTACATCTTGCATCAAGATAAGTTCGTTCCTAAATGAGTATACGTTAGAGAGCTGCGTTCTTTTATTATACAGTTTCATTCATGGCAAGAAATGCTACAATTTCTGAGTTTACGAATTCTCGAAGACAACAATACTTCTATTTCTGAGTTTTTAAATCACAAACATAGCAATGATGCTACTTCATGGATTGACCGCACACAGATATCATACTAGATTTACGTTGTCATACATTTCTTCTTATTTTAAATGTATTGATCTTTTGCAAAAGTGAGACTTACTTACTGGTCTAAACTGAGAAAAGTAAAGAAGGAAAAGAACCTGTTGATAAAATTGGAGGTTGCTGTGGCAATTCCACGTTCTCCTCTGCTTTTCTTCAAAGCTATCTCTTTTATCTCCTTCTTAAATAACGACAAACCACACTACACAATCCCCTCTCTCTTCCGGACACAATTCAAGACAAAGGCAGGCTCCTTACTTAGAAACCGATCACCCTCAGACAACTACAAGCTTCCTTAGTTATCTCTTTCTCTGTTGCTTTCTACTCAGAAAACTGATCACTCCTTCGAACAAAAACTCACTCCCTCACTGCCCCTTCGTAACTTCTAAACCTCTCCTCTCGCAAACTCTCCCAACACTCCCCACACTTCCACAATACACGTGTAAGTCACTCCCTTTTACTCTGCCGTGCTCTCCTTGTTTGCCACAGCGATGCCCACTAGAAACTATGCTTTTACACAGCGACCCCTTCCACACAACTCCATGACCTTTTCACTCTCTTCCGACTGCTGCCTTTTACTCTCTTGCAGCTTCTATCTCCCCATGGATATCTCCTACGCAGTTACCTCTCTTCACCCACGACTATGCTCTCATCCCACCGTTATGCACTCTTCACACCGTATGCTCTCTACACAGCGTTCTCCTCTCTACAAACAGTTATCCTCTCTACGCAGCGTTCTCCTCTCTACACAGCAAAAGAAGCCACTTTACTAACTCTCTCCCACACTCAATAGAATCTCTCCCTTACTTCGCAGCTTCCCCAACTGCCCACCGATCTCCTCTAACTTCCCGTGTTCTTTCTGCCGACCCCCCCTATATTCTCTCCATACGTTGGAGTATAATCCTCTTCACTCTTACTTCCCACGACGGTCTTTACTCAAGCACTCCCTTTCACGTAGCAACAGACTTCCTCTTCCGTCGACAGTGTCTCCACTTGCTCATTCCACTACTAACTACCTTCCCAGTCTAACTACCCTACCGCGTAGGAAACTCCCTGCGGTTTCTCACAACCACTCACTTTGATGCCTTCGCACCCATCTTAATGATGGGGCATCTGCCATAATCTGCGACTTCTCACAACTCAACCGCCCATCCTTCTCTCTCTCGAGCTATGGTGAGAGTGGTTTTAGACATCAAAAGACCACCGAAACAGCCTAAACTCAGGGAAGTTGTTTAACGGAGTAAAACCGACCTCAAAACTTACTATGACCACAAGAAGTTAAAGTTCCTTCGATGATGTGGCTTACCAAAGGACATAACAACTCCATCCTTACTAGAACAAAAAGGTATCAACCTTCCAAAACCAACTTAATATTTGAATTGAGGAGTTAAAGTTCGACACGGCGATGGTTACGAAATGGTTTGAGCGTCGTTGGGGTCGAGAAGGAAAGAGAGACAAAGACCATTTTATTAAGAAAACTCAAGGTCAGATTGGCAACAACTCGCGGTCAAAGTTAGAAGAAAAGACTCACGTTAAACGACGACTATAATAAATTATTTCACGCTATGGCTTCAAATCGACATTCGTCGATCTACAAGAATAGAATAAATTCACAAGTTCGACGCGTTTTACGTCAATCACGACGGATTGATCGTAACGCAAACAAGTTCTTACAACGTTAGACGCACAAAGCCGACTTTTCGCGTCTTTCGACTACAAGGGAAGATTTACAATTTCGCCACAAGATGGTTCATTAAATACTTATAAACGAAAATAGTAAACATCTAACTAAGTCGACTTGCTATTATGGACTTACGACGCCATCGACGACTCCAAGATTCTATATGACGACTTTCGACTAGGATGTTATACTTTATCCTCTGATGTCGACATCTAGTTAACTAACCCAACCGACAACCAAGACAAAAATGATGGTTCCAAGGTTAATCTACCTGTTTGGCATTCTCATTAACAAACGCCCATGGTTAATTTCCAGAGTCTATACTCTCTCTCGAAGATACTTTCTCTTCCCGTCGAACACGATCCACCTGTTCCTGCATCGACAGACTCACATGCAATTTTGTGGTCAAAGCACCTATGATCCAAATATAATATATCCAAACATCATTGCATTTATTATAAAGACATTTAGTCTACAATATCACTTTGATCGTAATCATTAGATTCCACAATTTCATATAACAACTTTATAAAATAAATTGTCAGTTTCCATGTCGTCCATAACATATTAATTTACTGAAATTTGCAAGAAAGTAAATAACATAATTGTTTCCAAAAAGAGGGATGTAACATATCCTTCCCCTTTAAAAATCATCGTCCCCGATGATTAAGTTTATCAAGCAAAAATTTAAACTTAAAACAAACTTTTTATAATGCAACATTAATGTCTTTAAAAAGCTTTGGAAATCTTTGGTAAATATCTTTATAATCTTCCCATGTGGCACTATCCTCGCCATACTAGTCCCACTGAATTTTGCATTGCAAAACTTCTCGATTACGTAAACGAAGTTTACGCATTTCGAGCACCTTGAGTGGCTCGATCACAACCACCTCGGGTTCTTGCATCTGTAGGGAATTCCAGTTAAGGATGTGGTTATTACCTACAAAATATTTCTTTAAATACGAAACATGAAAAACATTATGCATCTTAGACAAGGCTGGAGGTAGAGCAACTTTGTAGGCAACCGGATTGATAATCTCAAGAACTTCGAAAGGTCCGACATAACGAGGAGCCAATTTCAAAGATTTACCAAACTTTATAGAACTCTTTTGGGGTTTCACCCGCAAAAGCACCTTCTCGCCAACAGAGAAGTGCCTAGGCACTCGCTTGCGATCTGCATAACTCTTTTGCCTATCATTGGCTTCTGCCAACCTCTTCCTAATCACTTTAACTTTTTCTTCCATATCAGCAAGCATTTCAGGTCCAATGCTTATCCTATCTTCCAGCTTATCCCAGCTTATAGGAGTTCTACATTTCCTTCCATATAATGCTTCAAATGGTGCCATCTTAATGGCAGAATGATAGGAGTTGTTATAGGCAAATTCGACAAGAGGTAGATATTCCTCCCATCTATATTGCTGATCCATGCAATACATTCTCAAAAGGTCTTCTAAAACCTGATTCACTCTTTCTGTCTGTCTGTCAGTTTCGGGATGATATGCAGTACTTACATTCAGTTTAGTCCCTAATGCAGAAAATAAGGTTTGCCAAAACCGTGAAGTTATCCGAGCATCTCTATCAGATATTATCTTTTCAGGTACCCCATGCAATCTAAAAATTTCTTGCACAAATTTTTGAGCCAAAAGATGTGCTCCATCTGTCAAATTTCCCGGTATGAAATGTGCAACCTTGGTTAGTTTATCCACAACAACCAATATTGCATCATGCCTGTTCTTAGACATTGGTAATCCCTGGACAAAATCCATACTAATAACTTGCCATTTCCATTCTGGAATATCATGTGGGTACAACAACCCAGCAGGATGTTGGTGTTCTGCCTTAACTCTCTAACACTCCAAACAACTAGCTACAAACTTTGTAGCATCGCTTTTCATTCCCTTCCAGAAATATAGCGGCTTTACATCCGCCAACAGTTTTGTTACACCAGGGTGTCTAGAGTAAGGAGCACAGTGAACTTCCTTGCACACAAGGTTTCTAAGTTCTACTGCATCAGGAACATATATTCTTCCTTTGAATCTCAGCAATCCATTGGATTCGAAACTGAATCCGTCATATCTTGGGTCCTTAGGGTTTAGATGCAGAGCCTGTTTCACTTGCTCATAATACTCATCTCCAGATAAGTTTTGCAATACTAAGTCTTTAAAGTTAGCATGAATGGAGATTATAGAGGCTATGTGCCTTCTTCTGCTTAGGGCATCCGCTACTCAGTTTTCCTTGCCTTTGATATAAGAAATTTCAAAGTCATAATCTGATATTAATTCCAGCCATCTCCTTTGCCTTGCATTGAGATTAGGTTGTGTGAATATGTAGCGAAGGCTTTGGTGATCAGATTTTAAAATAAAAGTCCTTCCCAACAAATAATGTCGCCACATCTGAAGGGCGTGAACCACTGCTGCCATCTCTAGGTCACGAGGAGCGTAGTTCTGCTCATAATTTTTTAGTTTCCTTGACTCATAGGCTACTACCCTGCCATCTTGCATAAGCACACCTCCCAATCCTTCCCCCGAGGCATCAGTGATAACCTCAAACTCTCCCTCTGGATCAGGAACTTTCAGAATTGGAGCGGTTGTTAATTTTTCTTTTAACAAATCAAAAGCCTTTTGACATACATCCGTCCACATAAACCTTTTTCCTTTTCTCTGCAAAGAGGTAATAGGACTAGCAATGCTTGAGAAATTCAACACAAATTTCTTGTAATACCCTGCCAAACCCATGAAACTTCGTACCTCTGACACATTGGTAGGTTCAGGCCATTCCATAATAGCTTTTATTTTGGCCGGATCAACTGATATCCCATCGGCCGATATTATGTGCCCTAAATACTATACTTCTTTCTGAAAGAAAGTGCACTTGGAGAGTTTCGCATACAGTTTATGTTCTCTTAATCATTGCAACACTATTTGAAGATGTCGTGCATGCTCCTCTTCATCCTTGGAATAGATCAGAATATCATCAATGAAGACTAGTACAAACTTATCTAGACAATCTCTGAATACACTATTCATGAGATTCATGAATGCAGCAGGTGCGTTGGTCAATCCAAATGGCAGCACCGTAAACTCATAATGACCATACCTCATTCTAAATGCTGTCTTGGGAATGTCTTCGTCTTTCAACCTTAACTGATGGTATCCAGATCTCAGATCTATCTTGGAAAAGACCAATGCGCCACGCATTTGGTCAAATAGATCATCAATTCATGGCAAGGGATACTTGTTCTTTATAGTTGCCTTGTTAAGCATCCTATAGTCTATACACAGCCTGAGAGTTCCATCTTTCTTTTTGACAAAGATAACTGGGGCTCCCCACGGTGATACACTTGGCCTAATCAAATTCTTAGACAAAAGCTCCTGCAACTGAGCTTTTAATTCCATAAGCTCAGTGGTAGTCATATGATACGGAGCTTTAGAGATTGGCTCCGATCCTAGTTTAATGTCTATACCAAAGTCAAATGTTCTCTTCGGAGGCAGGCCTAGTAACTCTTCGGGAAATACATCTCTGAAGTTGCACAGAAATGGATATCTTTCCTTAAATGATTGCTTCTCCGAGGTTTCCTCTACTAGGTCCATCTTGACTGCAAAAAGTTGACATCCGTTTCGCCTAGCCCGCTTTAGTTGTTTTGATGAAATGGATCTAACCTTTATTTCCCTCTGTATTCCTTGGAGATTTACAGTTTTGCCCGTCTCATCCAGACACTCAATGGTTTTATGAAAGCAATCTACTTTGGCTCGATGTTTCCACAACCAGCTCATTCCTAGGATGACATCGTAGGACCCTAAAGGTGCTACATATAAGTTTGCCTCAGTGGTGAAGTTAGAAACATCAATCCTAGCTTCGAACAAACATTGCTCTACCAGAGCCTTTGAATTATTTGCATACTCTACTGTCCAAGGTTTTGACATAAAACCAACTTTTCTAGAAAATTTATATAAGATTCTAGGTGACACAAAATTTTCTGTTGCACCAGTATCAAATAGAATAGAAACAGGAATTCCAAATAAGGTACCTGTCATCTCAATAGGAGTGATCTGATACTCCGCTTGCTGATTGTCAAGAGCGGCATGAATCCTTTGCTGAAAGGCTTCCTGTTGTGAAGGAAGCTCCGTGTTCCTAGGCCTCCCATTCGGCTTCTTGTTGGGGCAACGGTTGGCATAATGATCTCCTCCACAAGAAAAGTATCCTCCTATAGGTCCTCGCTTCTCAGATGGCCTACTTGCAGAATCACCATTCTTCTTAAAATTTGCATTTCTCTTAAAATCTTCGCCTTTGCGCTCATTACCAAATCCTCCTTGATTCTTTCGATTTCCCCTATCAAACCTCCTGTTTCCATACCCCTTCTCATTTTTCCTTTTATAAGACTGATCATTGTAGTTCTTATCAAACTTCTTGCGTTTCTTGTCACGGTAAGCAGAGATAGATTTAATCTTCTGCTCCTGTTTTATTGCCTTTTCATAAACTTGATCCATTGTGCTTGGACCATGCACCTCCACCTCACCACCGATCTAAGGATTGAGTCCCATGATGAACTTTCTGATTCGAAACCTTTCGTCCTTTTGGTATTGGGGAACATACTTCAGTAACCTAGTGAATTTTTCTACGTACTCGACCACAGATAGTTCACCTTGCCTGAGGTTTTGAAAATCCATTAGCTTCTGATCAAAACACAACTGTGGTAACCACCGTTTTTGGAATAGTTCCACGAACTCATCCCATGTCACCTTCAAGGGACTTAATTCCAACTCCATTTTCTTATTCATCCACCAAGTGGACGCTTCCCTAGACAGCTGATAGGCTCCCCACACGGCTTTAGTAACCTCAGAGTAGTTTCTGATCTCAAAATATTTCTCCATCTCAGTCAACCATGCTTCAGCTGCATCTCCAGTTTTCGTTCCATCGAACTTTGGAGGGTTAACCTTCTTCATATCCTTAGATAACTCTAAGGCAAGTTTATCCTTGGTTCTTCTTTGGGCTTCACTGTCATCAGGACGCTCACTTGTCGTGCCATTATCCCAATGTTTACTCTTGCTTGTGAAGTGTGAGTTCTCGTTTCCACCCTCCGTGTTACCAGTTTCATCTATTTTCTTCTCTAGTTTGTTCAACCTTTCCTTGGTTTCAGTGAGCATGTTGAGGATCCTATTCAACTTGTCAGTGGAGTTTTCCTGAGAGTTATGACCTTCCCGATCCTCCCCCTCGTTAAACCCTGATTGATCCATGCTAGTTTAGTTTCACACCTGTTTAAACATATACTAATCAGTTTTATGCTTATTATATTAAATATCATAAAAGAACACAACAATTGATCATAATCATAATTGTTCTCAAACCAAAATTTTGTCTTTATTCATTTTGCAAAATTGTTTCATCATCATTAGAGATAGACAAATCTCATGTTTCTACATAGTGTTATCTAGTGGAGTGTAACCTTCGGATTCATTGTCCGACACATAATCACGAGGTGTATACCCCTCAGACTCATTATCAGAAGATAACTCAATAATCTCAGCTCTAGGTACTACACGTGGATCTCTAGTGATCATGGGTATAGTACGAGGTACACTCTCATGTACACTAACAGGTACACTATCAGTTTCAATCCAGGAGCAGCGGTTGATCATGATTCGAGTTGCCGTCGCTGCTCCCTCTAGGAGTTCTCTCCTCACTCGCTTCAGTCGTGACATTGCATTGGCTAAGGTTTCCACATCATCAAGCCAAATGTCATTTTCGTCATTGGTTTTCTCTATGGTCTTGATCATCGCAAGTCGTTTCTGCTTAGCTTGCAGATAACGCTTCTTACCCACGAAGGATTTTCTTGCGGTTTTCTTGGTGTATACCATCCTGGCACAAATAACCAAATCATTAGCTACCTGCATAATGATGATTTCCTAATCAGGTTAGTGGACTCATCAGCCCTAGTGCTGAACCTGGTTAGCTCTAATACCATATGTAACATCCACCACCGAAATGACAAGAAGTAACTAAGTTTTCACAACGGTAATTTTTTTTTAACTAGAATCAAATACAAAAGTAACTCATCTATAATCCAATACAACATTTTTCATTTTAACATAAACATGATCTCATTTTCATAAAGCTGAAAGAAATGATATACACTAAACACTTTGTTTTCTAACAAATGAAATTTTCTTGAAACAACAAATATTGGAAACATACCATTATCATGCATCTCGATTGTCGACCCATCACATTCAAGACTCGGCATTCCTCAGTATTTGGAAGAGAAAGTATCTTCAAGGAGCTTAACCTCCAACCACAGACCGTCGGTCTCCCGCACTCCTTCCTAACCGGAAGTGGCCCTACCCTACTCAAGAGGATAGACTTAGGATAACCATCGGTGTTTGCCATCTGAGCTCTGGTGTTGTAACCTACGTGTCTTGTTATCGTGCAGATCCCTAGATACCCTCTAGTCATGCACGACACTCCACAAGAAATGCCATCCAGTTACGGTGAACGTTTGATGCACTTGAGGATAGTACACCACCTTGGCCAAAGGATTTGTTTTTAAAATAGCGTTCTAAGAACGCATGAACTTGGTTCACCCACCCTACTCGACTTGAACTAGTCGAAATCCTACAGTTTCCTATTTGTATAGTTTAAACTAATTGACGACCTTGATGACCTCAAAGGTTTAGGATTTCCTCCTATAATAGCGCATGGCGCAACATCTACTCTAATCCCGAGTTCATAGTTTCAAAACCCATTTTCATGTAAAAACATTATTTATAAGCGCCCACTCCTAAGTGGTTTCATATTTGTTTACTCAGTTTCCAAATTTGCACAACATACTCAAATATTTAAAACCATTTCCCGTTATCCTGAAATTTGAGGATTCTAGACTCATATGGTCTACAAGGTAAAACGATTCTAGCACCGTCACACGCAACGTATTTTCGACTCACATACAGGTTTTCAACTCAAATTGTTCATTTCAGAACCATGACGGTTTCCTAATCATTACTAATACTTTATCTTCCTACTCCTCTTTCTGTGTCATTAGTTTCACATGGTTCATCAAGATGAGAGTCGTAAATAAAATATAAATGATTATGGAATCTTTCTTATGTCAATAGAGATGACCAACGCATGGTCGACCTCTAACTAAAGATGTATGATGGGTAAGACATCAGCTGTTTACAATTGCATTTTTCGGCTATCAAACACACTAATTTTACGTCAAAACATGCTTAAAAATTGTGGTTTTGACTCCTACACAGCATGCACGTGGAACAACGTGTTTACTTGCTGTGGAGCTATCGTTCAAGGAAGGTAAATTACATCTTGCATCAAGATAAGTTCGTTCCTAAATGAGTATACGTTAGAGAACTGCGTTCTTTTATTATACAGTTTCATTCATGGCAAGAAATGCTACAATTTCTGAGTTTACGAATTCTCGAAGACAGCAATACTTCTATTTCTGAGTTTTTAAATCACAAACACAGCAATGATGCTACTTCATGGATTGACCGCACACAGATATCATACTAGATTTACATTGTCATACATTTCTTCTTATTTTAAATTATTGATCTTTTGCAAAAGTGAGACTTACTTACTTATTGGTCTAAACTGAGAAAAGTAAAGAAGGAAAAGAACCTGTTGATAAAATTGGAGGTTGCTGTGGCAATTCCACGTTCTCCTCTGCTTTTCTTCAAAGCTATCTCTTTTATCTCCTTCTTAAATAACGACAAACCACACCACACAATCCCCTCTCTCTGCCGGACACTATTCAAGACAAAGGCAAGCTCCTTACTTAGAAACCGATCACCCTTAGACAACTACAAGCTTCTTTAGTTATCTCTTTCTCTGTTGCTTTCTACTCAGAAAACTGATCACTCCTTCGAAGAAAAACTCACTCCCTCACTGCCCCTTCGTAACTTCTAAACCTCTCCTCTCGCAAACTCTCCCAACACTCCCCACACTTCCACAATACACGTGTAAGTCACTCCCTTTTACTCTGCCATGCTCTCCTTGTTTGCCACAGTGATGCCCACTAGAAACTATGCTTTTACACAGCGACCCCTTCCACACAACTCCATGACCTTTTCACTCTCTTCCGACTGCTGCCTTTTACTCTCTTGCAGCTTCTATCTCCCCGTGGATATCTCCTATGCAGTTACCTCTCTTCACCCACAACTATGCTCTCATCCCACCGTTATGCTCTTTTCACACCGTATGCTCTCTACACAGCGTTCTCCTCTCTACAAACAGTTATCCTCTCTACGCAGCATTCTCCTCTCTACACAGCAAAAGAAACCACTTTACTAACTCTCTCCCACACTCAATAGAATCTCTCCCTTACTTCGCAACTTCCCCAACTGCCCACCGATCTCCTCTAACTTTCCGTGTTCTTTCTGCCGACCCCCCTATATTCTCCATACGTTGGAGTATAATCCTCTTCACTCTTACTTCCCGCGACGGTCTTTACTCAAGCACTCCCTTTCACGTAGCAACAGACTTCCTCTTCCGTCGACAGTGTCTCCACTTGCTCATTCCACTACTAACTACCTTCCCAGTCTAACTACCCTACCGCGTAGGAAACTCCCAACGGTTTCTCACAACCACTCACTTTGATGCCTTTGCACCCATCTTAATGATGGGGCATTTGCCATAATCTGCGACTTCTCACAACTCAACCACCCATCCTTCTCTCTCTCGAGCTATGGTGAGAGTGGTTTTAGACATCAAAAGACCACCGAAACAGCCTAAACTCAGGGAAGTTGTTTAACGGAGTCAAACTGACCTCAAAACTTACTATGACCACAAGAAGTTAAAGTTCCTTCAATGATGTGGCTTACCAAAGGACATAACAATTCTGTCCTTACTAGAACAAAAAGGTATCAACCTTCCAAAACCAACTTAATATTTGAATTCAGGAGTTAAAGTTCGTCACGGCGATGGTTACGAAATGGTTTGAGCATCGTTGGGGTCGAGAAGGAAAGAGAGACAAAGACCATTTTATTAAGAAAACTCAAGGTCAGATTGGCAACAACTCGCGGTCAAAGTTAGAAGAAAAGACTCACGTTAAACGATGACTATAATAAATTATTTCACGCTATGGCTTCAAATCGACATTCGTCGATCTACAAGAATAGAATAAATTCACAAGTTCGACGCGTTTTACGTCAATCACGACAGATTGATCGTAACGCAAACAAGTTCTTACAACGTTAGACGCACAAAGCTGACTTTTCGCGTCTTTCGACTACGAGACAAGATTTACAATTTCGCCACAAGATGGTTCATTAAATACTTATAAATGAAAATAGTAAATGTCTAACTAAGTCAACTTGCTATTATGGACTTACGACGCCATCGACGACTCTAAGATTCTATATGACGACTTTCGACTAGGATGTTATACTTTATCCTCTGGCGTCGACATCTAGTTAACTAACCCAACCAACAACCAAGACAAAAATGATGGTTCCAAGGTTCATCTACCTGTTTGGCGTTCTCATTAACAAATGCCCATGGTTAATTTCCAGAGTCTATACTCTCTCTCGAAGATACTTTCTCTTCCTGTCGAACACGGTCCACTTGTTCCTGCATCGACAGACTCACATACAATTTTGTGGTCAAAGCACCTATGATCCAAATATAATATATCCAAACATCATTGCATTTATTATAAAGACATTTAGTCTACAATATCACTTTGATCGTAATCATTAGATTCCACAATTTCATATAACAACTTTATAAAATAAATTGTCAGTTTCCATGTCGTCCATAACATATTAAGTTACTGAAATTTGCAAGAAAGTAAATAACATAATTGTTTCCAAAAAGAGGGATGTAACAATATGCATGTGGTTAAAAGTGTGCTAGATTTGATGAAGATGTTAGATCTATAAGAATGTTTTGTTGTTCAGTATTCCTTTCCTCTCAAGCTAACCTTAGAACAAGGTTCTTTCATCATAGCTTCGGGTTTTGTATCTTGTGCTTCTAACTATTGTAAGAGATTTATAGCTTCTAATAATATAGGCTTTTAGTCTTGCTTATACAGTTATATTTAATAGTATTTACAAAATTGTCTAGATTATTAATGAAATCTACATCAGTTTTAAATAGTGTAAATAATTGTTGTGTTTAATTTGTATGTCTTAGGGTTATTTGCATGTTGTTCGCATTCATTTTAATTAAATGAAATTAAAATAAGTCTTGAGAATTATTAGTTACAGTTTTGTATTGTTGAGATAGATTCACTTTATATTTGTTAGATGATTGATCATGAAAATAGTGATGAAGGATCTTAGTTTATGATGTGCATCTGAGAGTGAATATGATGTCAGACCATTGTGTTTAGTGGTGTCAAGTGTTTGTGTCATTTGGGGAAGTTGTTTCTAGAGGCCCCTAGGAGGGTGTGATTGTGTGGGGGTTGGCTATGTGTGCATCATGTGAGTTGAATGAACTGCATGCTTGAAATGTTGCCTCCTATTCATGTTGGTATGATACATGTGCAAGATGGATAATGCCTTGCTCAGTGTACCTATTCATGTGGTTATGATGACTATGCAAGATGGATAATGCCTTGCTCTGTGTGATGTGAAATGATGTGTATTTTGTGTTGTAAATGCATCATGATGAGAATGTGATAGTTCATACTTGGTTTATGTTTTGGGACAAGGATATAAGAATTGGTCCCTATGATTATGTTTTGTATGCAAGAAGGTAAATGCCTTGCATTGTATATGTTACTTGTCATTGTGATGGTAATTGTCTTGCTTCATGGATAGGGTCTTCTAGATGCATGCAGGTAGGGGAGTGGCTTTCAATGTGGGGCCGGTGCCCAAAGTGGCTACTAGGATAACCCATTGGAAGTTTTTAATCCAATGACAACGTAATAATAAATTTAGAGGGTTGGGTAGTTTCCACACTAAATAAGATAATTGGATACCTCATCCATTCCTATAGTGCTCGTTCAGGCTAAGGATGGGATGAGAAGGTCGTGGTTGGCAAGATCAACTTGTCCTCATGAAAGCAATGTTGGTTCCACATGTGTCACCCTATGGGGCCGGTGTCTAGTGAGAGACTGCAAGGATAACCATAGATGGGGGCCGGCGTCTAGATGACCAGGATAACCCATGGATGGGGGCTGGTGTCTGGTGAGAGACTGCAGGATAACCCATGTTAGGACCATGCAATGACACTCTTCCCTAATGCAACCTAGCATTCCCTAAGTGTGTTTTCCTCTTTTATTGTGTGATTGCCTCTAGAAGTGTTGTTTGAGTTCTTGTGATGTTCATATTGACCAGTGTTGTATTCGAGTCATGTGTAGTCCTTGCACCTGTTAGCTTATTGTCTTCTTGATTTTTTTCTTAGTGCGACCTTATTGTTATCTCCTAGCACGGGGGGTGGACCTTAGGGTTCCACATGGTCGGGTGGTTGTGCTTTTATCTCTATTAGTTTCCCATGTTGTTGTTCATGTGCGAGAAGGATGTACCTCTTATATTAGATTACAGATCTTGTTCTAGCTTGAGGAGACAGATACTTATGTTCATGTTCCAGTCTTGTATATCAGTTGAATCATATGTTGTTATCTTGATGTATGTACTCTAATGTAATCAGGAAAGCAATATTGTAAACAATGTAATATTGTACTCTCTTGTAAAGGAAATTGTAAATGTACTTGTATCCTTTTTACAGGATCTTCATGATTACTTATCTAATGATATAATATGGAAATGTATGTGTTTATTCATTTGATGCAATTAGATTAGAATGAACTATGGTTGTTAGTTAATTCATAATGTTGGTTAGATCATGTTAATAGTTGTTAGTGTTAGGGGTAAATTGGATCAACAATGAATATGCAATGATAAACAATATCAAATACCTAAAACTCAATAGAATAGTGAACTAAGAAGGTTAAATCAAATAAGCAATGAATCAACAAAACAAACCTTCCTTAGATCGAAACTTCCATTGTTGCCTATCAAAAATCGCTCTTGTGTGTATGAAGTAGGGCCCTCAGAGAGTGCACTTCTTTGCTTTGTCAAGAATGTCGATTGAGAATGGCGGTGGTAATGTCGCAATGAAGAGAAGCTTCACAGTGATGGTAGTGCGTAGTGCATAGTAACAAAAAGCGTGATCACAAGCAATGAAGGAATTGGTGCCAAAGGCGCGCTGTAATTCCTGCAGAGTAACAATACTTAAAGCTTGGATGAATAGAATGGAAGAATGAGGTTCAATTTATAGACTTGAAAGAATGAAGATCAATGGTATAGAAAGAATGAGAAGATCAACGATTGAGAATAGTTGAGGAATGTGCAACAAATAAGAAGAAGACAAGTGTCACACTAAAGCTATTTTATTTGAGTTAATCACTTTCTTTTCTAAAGATAAGACATGTTTTTCATAAATTAGAAAGTTTTTTTCTAATTTAAGAGATATTGATAAAAACAAGGTTGATTGAATAGATAACTCAACTTAAGATTTGCTTTTGCATGATTTGAGAGAAATTAAATAATAAATTATTTAATTTTGTGTGCATGAAGAAGAAGGCTTATTTTTAGAAGATTTTAGAAGATAATTAAAGAATTTGAAGATAAGAAAGCAAATTAAATAAATAAATTTATTTAATTGTTGTGCATGATTTGGAAGAATAAATAAAATATTTGATTTATTTTATTTTTGGAGATTGAGAAGATTTAAATAAATTTGATTTATTCAAATTTGGAGGAATGATTTGATTTAATTAAATAATTAATAATTATTTAATTGTTTGGAAGAATTTAATTAAATAAAGGTTTTTATTTAATTTTGACTTTAGAAGAGATACTTAAATATTTTGATATTTAATTAATTTAGAGGAATGCAAATCGTGTCATTTTTAGGCGTATACATTTTGCCCCTCTTTGATGCAATGCAGTTTACAGCGTTGCCTCAAAGAAAAGATAGTCTGACAATGATACATGCCCCAGTTTGCCCCTGGTATAGGTTATGACGATAGGATGCCCCCTTGGGAGATTGGACAAGAAGAAGGCAGAAGGACATGAGACAGACAATTTCACGAAGATGATGGGGAAAACTTGGTTAAGGTTTGAAGAAAATACGACGCGTTTCAGAGAAACAGGAAAGAAAACTGGAAGAAATGGATGCGGGAAGTAGTCATAGTCACCACATAGACAGATTAGGGTTTGCACGCTATAAATAGGAGCTGGGTCCACAAGACAATTCATTTGCACACTTGTCTTAGTTTGATTTGCTTCAGAGAGCTTAAAGCAGCATGGCAGCCAGAGAGACAGATATTCCATGCGAGGAGCATCGATTCAAGCGCATTCGTCGATTCGACTGGCCAGCAGAGGTAGGACCCCCGGTATGTATCTCAAAAAATTTCTCCTAGGGTTGATTTAGGTAGAAATAAATGCTAGGAGAAGACATAGGTAGATAGATGCGCCAAAAGGCAGAGCGACGCATATGTTGCGCAAAACGGCGCATGCATTGTTCTGCAGTGCATATGTGGAATGAAACGGTGCATATGCAAAATCAGCGCATACACAGAAAACTGTGGCGCATGTGTAATCCTACGGCACATATACAGCATGTTGTGGTGCATGCGTGAAAGTAGCGCATTGGTAGCATAGGACGGCGCATGCATTGAGTTTTGTGGCACTTTTGCCAGAAGTGGCACATAAGACAAGAAACAACGCTTTTGTGAAAAAAATGGCACATTTACCACCTGTTGTGGTGCATGTCATAGATAGGTAGACTACTTAGCGAAATTGACTTGATTGGTGTCCTGTTTGACACATCAATTGATAAGCTATCTCTGAGATTGCAGGAATCTAGTCAAGAGATGTAGTTTGCTATTTTGATCAATTTGAAATGCTAAGTTAGTTGACATGTTTCTATAGATATGTTGAGTATGGTACTTGCATCTTTAGGTTGACGCCTTGCTTTGTGTGCTTGCAGGAGGAGATACGAGATACGTTGCAGTCTAGGGAGCAGTTCCCTATGCCCTTATTACAGAGATATATGCTGACTGAGATAGATAAAGAGGCGCTTGGCGCTATGGGACTCGATTATATTTGCTTCATGCCTGAGGTGCAGGCGAACCGTGGCTTGCTGACTGCTGTTGTGGAGAGGTTCCACAGTGAGGATGGGACATTCCACTTCCTGACTGGAGAGATGGCCATGACACTGGAGGACGTCTACAGGATTTTGCATTTGCCGATTGACAGTGAGCTTGTGGAGTATGATCCACAGAGAGGTGCGGGACTCGCCAAGTGCAGGCGAGTGTTTGATGACCTGGAGCTGGTTGGACAGGTCATCCCTTGGTAGGATATTCATGATTACTATGACTACTTCCCAGGGATTGTAGCAGGACTGATCGGAGGCGTTGTATGCCCCGACAGGAGATCACATGGGTTCCCCATTGGATGGGGTAGGATTATGGAGAAGATGGTGACAGAGGGCACTTGATATGCTTGGGGTGTCTGCGTGCTCGCCCATTTATACCACGATATGCATCAGGTGGTATACCACAGGAGAACGAGCCTGTCTGCAGGCGTTTCGCTACTACAGTTTTGGCTATGGGAGCACATAGCGATCACGAGGCTGATATGTGTTTTTGCAAGACAGAGGGGAGAGCCATATAGCTATGGCTACGTAGGCATGATTTCCCAGCATAGGCTGGGGAAGCTAGAGTACTGGAGACACGCCTTGGATGGGGTAGATGTGGTCATCTGGCGACCATATCTAGACTGTGAGTCATGGGACGACGAGGTAGATGAGTTACCCTACTACTTTCAGACAAGATGGCTGATAGGGCAGACCCGCCACATACTAGAGAGACAAATCACTGGCAGAGTATAGAGACAGTTCGGCAGGAGGTAGGGCATGCCACAGGGGCAGGCTTAATTTGCACGGACACATGCAGAGAGGGTCAGATGGGGACCGATGGCATCCTACGAGGAGGCCTTAGCAGAGTTTCAACAGACACCTTATGTCACCTGGGACATGAGGAGGGAGATAGCAGACATAAGATTATGAGGACTGGTTTGCTAAGCACCCCTTCCCGAGATACTCAGGACCCAGGGTGTTGGTGCCTCGTATAGATGAGGCAGACTCAGATGATGAGGGCTAGGTTGGCCGGAGGAGGGCGAGAGGGAGAGGGAGAGGAGGGGATGGAGGCTGACCTAAACAGAGGCGGAGGGTCGAGGAGGGACCAGAGGTCGCACAGGAGGTACCGTAGGTATAGCAAGGACAGATGCCGCCACCTCAGTAGGTGGCACAGCAGCAGGTGCCCTAGGGTCTAGCATAGGCAGATGCTCATGAGAGGACCATAGCCACATTGAGAGGACAGGTCAGAGAGCTATAGGCACAGCTCAGGAGGGTTGAGGCTTGACGAGAGACAGACGTAGAGTACACTGATGGGCTCACTAGAGAGAGAGACATGGCAGACACTCGGATACAAGTTATCCGAGTGGATAGGGATACCGCAATGGCAGGCCTGGGGACAGATGCGACGAGTAGTTTCCTGGTTGGGCAGGTGCAGCAGGCACATGCACAGCTAGCACAGGTACAGGGAGAGTTGGCACAGGTGTGAGGGCAGCTAGCATAGGTACAGGGAGAGATTTCCAGAGCGTAGGCCCAAACACAGTATTATCGCGGATTATACCATGGTGCAGTGCCGATTAGTCAGAGGGCTCCAAGCTATAGGAGTCAGTCTATGGCCTCACAGAGAGCAGGTCCATCGAGGTCAGGGGCCTCTGTTATGGGCCCACAACAGTCTGAGGCCGGTAGAGGAGGAGGAGGAGACACTTCCAATAGCAGTGGTCCTCAACAGCAAGGGTAGAGATTTGCAAATTTTGGATCCTATGTACCTTTTTGATGGCTCAGATAGCCGGATAGACTTGTACCACTTTTGTACTTTTGAGACATGTATCACCATCTGTTGGGATGTGCTTATTGTATATGACACTAATTCAGAGACAGATACTTGGATATTGTACATTTGGACATATTTTATGATATTTATATGACGATGCAGCTATTTTGATTCTATCTATATGTATGAGTTAATGATGCATTTCTATTGCATGATGTGATGCATGTGGCTTAATGCAGACTTTGATGTTTTTTACTTGATGTTATTGAGATGTTATCTGATGCAGATTTTTGATATGATGCTATGTGATGCTATATGACCTAATGCAGACTTAGATGTTTTTTTACTTGATATGCTTCTAATGTGTGTGAATGTGATGGTATCTATATGATTATGAAACTTATGTGATGCACTTTATCTATGTTTTTTTATTTTTTTCTGTTTCGACACTATATGATGATTGCAACAAACTGTATATGGATGACTTAATGCACTCTATTATGTATGCAACTGATTTAATCATGTAAATGACTATCTCATATGATATTATATGCAACTATATGCTCTATTTTTGTGATGTCCAAATCTACTCTATCGCCACAGAACTGACAGAATGATAGATAGAAGATTGATTGAAAGAATGACTCAATAGATAGATTCACAAGCTTCACTTAGTATTGTTACTTTGTTTTTATTGGATCTTTTATTGCATGGGATATGGATGTATGGATGTGTAAATGGATGTATAATGGATGGATTTGATTTTGACATCTTGACGGCGCAAGTATTTTGAAGTGCTTTATTTCATCATTGGGCAATTTTTTTGGTACTTTTTCTGAAATGTTGTAAGTTAATACAAGCATCTAGGTATAATTAAACTGAGATGACCTGAGTATTGCTTACATAGATTTTGATTTAGCAAGTTAATACAAGCATTGAGATAGAATTAAACCGAGATAACCTGAGTATTTCTTGTGTATCAACAAACAAGGATTCCCCCATTCATGTTAGACCTTGGATGTCCTCGATGATCTTTTACCGATCATGTCCTTAGACAAGGCTTCACATTACTAAAGATTAATCCACACACAACAAACAAAGAAAATAATCATGCCCCCATCATAGCATCTCTAGCTTTTGGCATCCTTGAGTAGCATAGAAAGGCATGATAGCAGAAATCAAGACTGTGTAAGTTTATCCTAACCAACACAAAACATTCTTGCATTTAGATGTGTTTATTTCTTGCCATAATTGGAGTAAAATCATTTTAGAAGGCCTTAGGTGTTTCTCTGCGTTGCCTTGGATAGGTTAAGTGCCTCGTGTCAAAATTTCTGCTTTGGGATCGGGTTCTGCTTGCGCTTGCTTGCTTGGTGAGAAGATTTCACAATCCTTACTGGTGAGACGAACCCTAAGGGACTGACCTAGTGCCTCAGGGGCTCATTGCTAAATGTCCTTGCCTACGTGACGACACAGAGGCAACGTAGTTCGGGGTAAACCCTAATGGACCATGGATGGACTAGAAGAAAGACAATAAGAAATGGGACAGATGGGACCGTGGGAGCCTTGGGGGTGCATTTGAGAAATGGCGTTGCCTACGTGACAACACAAAGGCAACGTAGTTCATGGACTTGGACCATGGATACCGATGAGAGACACTATGCCAGGCTGACACGATGGGTACGATACGGGATAAAACCTTGGTTGACAAGGCCAACAAAGGATAGAGTATCTAGCCATGATAGGTTACTGTCAGAATTTTATTATGGGATAGATATGGATCGAATGGGACATGAGGAAGAATGGACATAAGGTGATTGGTTTCCCAAAGATGGAGAAAGCAGTTTATCACAAGTAACACCTGTTTACCAGGTTTTCACCACTTGCTTTTATTTGCACAAAAAAGCTAGAAAGTATACATGATGCCTGTTTGCCAAGTTTTCATCAAGATACCTATCCAAGGTGCCTGTTTGCCAAGTTTTCACCAGAGGATGATTTTTTTTTTCTTTTCTGATTTTTTTGATTTTTTTTTGTATTTTTCCATTTTTTTTATTTTTTTGTATTTTTATGCCCCCCTTACATTGGGGTTCTCCTAGGTATAGAACCGGTGAAGATGCATGTTGTTGATTGGATCATCAAACAGCTCACCCTCTGATGTTGCTAACTGATATGCCCCCGATCCATAAGCAGCTACATTTACATAAGGCCCAAGCCAGTTGGGCTCGAACTTGCCCTTCTTTTCCCTATCCTGTTGATTGTGGGGATTCTCTTTAAGTACTAGATCTCTGACCTTAAAAAGTCTTGGGCGAACTCTGTGGTTATAGCTTCGTGACATCATTTGTTGATATGCTTTGAGATGGTCAAAGGCTTTCTGTCTCCTTTCCTCTAGCAACTCTAGTTCTTGCAATCTGGAGACTCTGTATTCTTCATCTGATATGAGACCTTTTAATGACACCCTGAGAGATGGTAATTCAACCTCTATGGGAAGGATAGCTTCTGAGCCATAGGCAAGGGCGTAAGGTGTAGCACCTTTGGGAGTGCGAATACTAGTTCTATAGGCCCACAAAGCGGGATTGAGTTGGATGTGCCAATAACGGCCAACATCGTTGACCATCTTCTTGAGAAGTTTCAAGATGGTCTTGTTGGATGCTTCAGCTTGACCGTTGCCTTGGGGGTAATAGGGCAAGGAGAAACGGTGTTGGATTTTGAATCAGTCACAGAGTTCTTGAACATCCTGGTTTTTGAAGGGTCTTCCATTATCCGTGATAATGGATGAAGGAATTTCGTATCTGTAGATGAGGTAATTCAAGATGAATGAGGAGATTTGCTTACCTGTGATGGTGGTGAGGGGAACGGCTTCAATCCACTTGGTAAAGTACTCAGTGGCAGTTATGATGAATTTATGGCCATTGGAGGAGGGTGGATGGATCTTTCCCACAAGGTCAAGTCCCCATTGACAAAAGGGCCAAGGTGTCGTTAAAGGTCTCAACTCTTGAGCTGGTGCATGTATCAGGTTCCCATGTATTTGGCACTGCTTGCACTTCTTCACAAACTGGTATGAATCTGTCTCCATGTTCGGCCAGTAATAACCCAAACGCATGATTTTCTTGGCTAAGGAAGGACCGCTAGAGTGTGTCCCACAAATCCCTTCGTGTATGTCTTGTAAGGCAGTTACGGATTCTTCTCGTTCTAAACAACAGAGTAAAGTACCATCTAGACCACATCGGTACAGGGTATCGGCAATGATGGTGTAGCGAGAGGTTTGCGTATAAAGGTTCGTCGTTGGTTTGAAGATAGGTCAGGATGGAGGGTGTTGTCCTTGAGATAAGTATAAATCTTACTGTACCAAGGTGAATCAGATCCAACTAAAAGGCATATGGTGTGATTCTCAGGAATATCATAAGCTGGTTGTCGAATAGTTTCCACTAAGAACTCATACCGTGACTCATTCTCTGGTATCTCAAGAAGAGAGGCAATGGTTGCCATGGCATCTACTGCTTTGTTCTCAATCCGAGGTATCTACTCAAAAGATATAATCACAAAGTATTCCTTGAAGTCATCTATCATGTGCTTGTATGGGACAAGCTTCTCATCTTTGGTTTGGTAATCGTCATTGACCTGATTTATCACTAGTTGAGAATCACCGTAGACATGTAGCTCTTTGATTTTCCACTCTGTTGCCATCTTGATACCAATTACTAAGGCTTCATACTCTGCTATGTTATTGGTGCATGGAAATAACAAACGGTAAGACTTCGGTATGGTATCACCATGAGGAGTTACAAACAAGATTCCTACCCCTGATCCATGGTTTGTGTAGGACCCATCAAAGTATAATTTCTAGGAATGGGTTGAGATAGTGAATAAGGATTCATCTGAAAACTCAAATTGCATTGGTGAGGTGTCCTGTAGTGGTACATCTGCTAACTGATCAGCAATGACTTGCCCTTTGATAGCTTTTTTGTCTACATACTCAATGTCGTATTCACTTAGGAGCATTACCCATTTGGCTAGGCGACTTGTGAGAGCTGCTTTGCTTAGTAGGTATTTCAGTGGATCTATTTTTGCAATAAGTTTGACTGGATGTGCAAGCACATAGTGTCAGAGTTTTTGGGAAGCAAAAATTACCGCAAGGCATGATCTTTCTATCTGTGAGTATTGCAACTCATAGCCCACCAATGTGCGACTGATATAGTAGACGACTCTTTCTTTATTCTCATAGTCTTGTTGTGCTAAGAGAGCCCCAAGAGCTGTAGGTGTAGTAGATATGTATAGTATCAATGGTTTCCCTTGGATAGGAGGCATGAGAATGGGTGGATTCATAAGATACTCTTTCAGTTTGTTGAATGCCTCTTCACACTTCTCATCCCATTTGAATGGAATGTTCTTGTGCAGGAGATGACTGAATGGTTGACACTTGTCTGCCAGTTGTGATATGAATCTACGGATTGCTTGTAGCTTGCCCTATAGAGATCTTAGTTGTGTGAGAGTCTTGGGTGGTGGCATGTCCACGATAGCCTTGACTTTGGCAGGGTCCACCTCTATTCCGTTTGCTGAAACAATAAAACCTAGGAGTTTGCCTGAGGTGACTCCAAACACAATTCTTTGGGTTCAACCTGACCTTGAATTGCTCTAATCTCTGAAAGACTTTCTCTAACACATCCAGATGTGATTCTCTTGTGAGTGATTTTGCTAGGATATCATCTACATAATCTTCCATGGTGACGTGCATCATATCATGAAATATAGTGGTCATAGCACGCTGATATGTGGCTCCTGCGTTCTTTAGCCCAAATGGCATGACATTCCAACAGAAAGTGCCCCAAGGACATGTAAATGTTGTCTTATGCTAGTCTTTCGGTGTTATCCTGATCTGATTATATCCCGAGAAGCCATTCATGAGAGATAACATGGTATGCCCTACTGTTAAGTCGATTATGATATCTATATTTGGCAACAAAAAATCATCCTTGCGGCAAGCTTTGTTTAGATCTCTAAAGTCATTGCATAGTTTGACTCAGCCATCTAGTTTGGACACTGGTACTATGTTGGAGACCCATTCCAGATAGTCTATAGCTCTGATGAACCCTACATCTAGTAATTTCTTGAGTTCTTCTTTTACAAACAGTGCTATGTGTGGATGCATCTTTCTAAGTTTCTGTTTCACTGGTTTCACTCTTGGATCTAATGGAAGATGATGTAGAATCAAATCTGGATCTAATCCCGGCATATCTGCATATGACCAAGCAAAATTGACTTGCTTTCTCTTGAAGAATGGTACAAACTTGGTCTTCTCTGGTGGGGTTAGAGATTTAGCAAAGTGAATGATCTTAGGTTGTTCCTCTGTTCCCAGGTTAATCAGCTCTGTCAGTTCCACAACAATCTGAGACTTCTCCTGGTGCATGTCATTGGGGAGAGTGTCAAGCCTTCCATCGTCAAGTGCCACAGTTGGGTTTTCACCTTCAGATGCGTCCTTTCTTTTTACTGTTTTCGGATCTGACACTACCGCAGAATGGTTTTCACCATCAGATCCAGTTTTTATTTTGATATTTTTGCGACTGGAAGGCTTGGCACCCTCTCCGAAGTAAGCCACGGTATTAAGTTCAATAGCGAAACCAGCTTTATGATCTCCTTTGGGTAGGTGGTCCCTAAGTTCCATGTAGTCAATATAAGCATCATCGTTTTGGAACATATTTAGTTGAGGAGTTCCTCGTAGATCCCAGTCAATAAGTTCAGGATGTACAAGGGGGAGGGAGTCAGAGGATAGATCTGATTCATTGATAGTTTGAATGGATATACTAGGAGTATTGGTGGGGGGAGTGTTCAGGATGGTACTTTCCTCTAAGTTGTTTATTGTGATAGAACTCTAACCTTCCTCGAAAGTCGCATTCTCAAAGATAGGCAAATTAGACTCTAGTGGTCTATTCGGTAGCATTTGTCCCTCACAGTAAGGGGTATAAGTTTGGATAGTATCGACCTCTTTGTCGTCATAGGAATGCTCTATCAGCTCATCCCACTCATATTCATTGGAATCTATGTCACTGTCCACTTGAAGTGTATGGATCATTTCTACTAGACAAGCATTTTCTTTAGACTTGCCCTTCTCCTTGTATCCTAGGCCCTTTGTATTTCTAGCTGATGAGGATGAGGAAGGTTGAATGGGTTCTATGATTCCTTCTTTTCTTAGGCCAATAGGGCCTTGTCCTTCGTAACCCATTCTGTGTAGGATAGCTTCTCCTCACCCATAGAGTTCATTTGGGAGCTTAGGTGGTTCATGTTGTATGATTTCTTCTTCTTTGATATAAAGCCATTGTAGGACATCTCTTTCCTCTGTTTCATCAGATAAGGTCCCCAATTTTACAAAGGGAGCTGTGGGAGCTATAGGAGGAGCAGATGGCTTTGGAAAATGCTTGGGTCGACCAAAGGATCTAGGAGATAATGGTACCTTGGCTAGATTGAGGTTGTGCTCTATGGAGTATTCCCCAACTCCAGATTCTTTTATGGTAATCTTCTACTCTTTGGGCCTTGATGAGGAAGCTTCAGAGGTATGATCATGCGGTGGGGTAGGGGATGTAGATGCTCTATTGTTCGGTATGATGCAATCGGCTTTTGAAAGGACAGAGTTGCAATGCTAGAAGGGATCAGGGTCTCCTTGGATGGTGACTTGCTTGCCATCATGCGGGAATTTTATGCATTGGTGATAAGTAGAGGGAACAACTTTCATGGCATGAATCCATGGTCTCCCTAGCAGAATATTATAGGCGAGCTCCCTATCTAGGACTTGGCACACAACATCCTTTATGATTGGTCCTACTTATATGGGCAACACCACTGTTCCTTTTGTAGTTCTCTCCTCTTCATCATGGGCTTTGATAGTAATCTTCTTCCTTGGATCGACGGCATTTTCAGAGAATCCCAATGTAAGGACTAGCTTTAATGTGCAAATATTTAAACCGGCTCCCCCATCAATGAGAACCCTCTTGATGCAGTGCTTGTGGATGAAGGCGACAATATGTAGAGGGGTGTTATGAGGTTGAGACATTGAGAGGTCATCTTGCTTGGTAAATGATATGGTACTTGAGGAGGTTAGATTACCTACCATGGCCTGAAACTTCTCTTGGGCCAAGTTAGTGGGGACAGTGGTTTCCACTAAGGCTTTATTGAGAATCTCCTTATGGGAAGGAGATAGACGCAACAACTCCAAGATAGAAATGCAGGTCAGAGTTTTCTGTGGTTGGTCTATGACGTTATACTGACAGAAGTTGGACTGAGAAGGTGACGACCTTGGAGGGACGGTATTCAAGGTGACTTTACCACTGCAGGTAATGATACTACAACCAGTTCTGTTAGGTTCTGATTGTTGATTGGGTGTGACCACATTGATTTGTGGGACATGCTCAGATAGGCAATTGATGGTGTAGTCGAATGGCACACTTGCATAGTTGGCATTACTATTTCCACTATTCTGATTTGGCATGTTGCGATTGTTGTTGTTGTTACCGGTATTGTTATTGCCATGGTTGTTATTATTGTTGTAAGGCCTATCGTGATTGAGAAGTGGATCCCTGTAAGCCACATGTGTCTCATTGGAGGTATGCTATTGGGTTCCTCCTTGATTTTGATCATGCACATCTTGGATAACATGTTTGAGACGGATACAATTGTTGGTTGTATGTCTGCTTCCTCTATGAAATTCACAATAGTCAGTGTCTTTCCAATAGGGAGGTTTGACTATAAGCTCATAATCACTTGTTGGCGGTAGGGAGATTTCGTTGTTAGCCAATAACTTCCATAATGCAGATTCTTGGGACTCACCCAGCGGTGTGAACTTTCGTCTTGGATTGGCACTGAACCATGGTCTTGGCTCTCGAGAGAATGTTTTTTTGGGCGTAACATTGTTTGCTTCTCCTTTGAGAGTGAGGATGGGTTGTTGCTTGGGAGCCGCCACCTTGGCGTCAACCACTCCATCGTTGACAACATTTTTATTCTTGGTCCAAAACTTTGATTTGTCAGTCGTGTAGTTGGAGGTAGGTGTGTCCTTTTATAACTTGATTTGCCCCTTGGTGATCATAGCCTTTTCGATAAACAATCCCATTTCAATGACTTTTAAGAATGATGTAGGGCATTGTATTTGTATTTGATAGCCAAGATCGGTGTTGAGGTTATGGACAAACATCTCCATTAGTTGCTTCTCAGGTACATCATCTGAGCATTTGCTTGCTAGTTGTCTCCATCTTTGTAGGAAGGTGGCAAATGATTCACCACTCTTTTGCTTGGTGTTGCATAGGTCAAGCATAGAGACTTCATGTTCAATATTGTAAGAGAAGTGCGTGATAAATTTATTGACTAGTTCATCAAAAGTTTTGATGCCCGGTGGAAGCCGCGAGAACCACTCCGTAGCTTGATTGCCTAGTGATCTAGGGAATAGTCTCATTAAGTAAGTCTCATTGTGAGCTACTTCCAAACATGCTGCGTTGAATTCCCTAATGTGATCTCTAGGGTCCCCTTTTCCTTTGTATTTGTCAAACTTAGGGACTTCGAATCGATAGGGAAATGGTTTCATGATCAAACTTTTATCAAAGGGGTACAGTGCAATATCTTCCAAGGAGTAGTTTTTAGTGTTTGTACCCGTCTTGAGATCTGACATTTGTTGCTTTAGACCCTCAAGTTCTTTCCTCATTTATTCCATAGGAGTACTTTGGTCTATGGTTTTTGTTCCTTTATCTTCTGCATTAGTGTCTAGGGTTTTCTTTCCCTTTTCACGATCATCCTCTATGTTTTCCAGGATTGTGCTTATATCAAAATCCGCGGGGAGTTTAATTCCAAGACTAGCAAGATGATAGAAATACTTATGAGGGTCTTCGTGGAGCACTTTCTCTACTAAGCGTTGGAATTTCTGATCTTGGATGCTTCCTTGATAGTCTTCGTTAGAGATTTCCTCATCACTATCGTGAGGTGTGACGATGTGGTTGGATGATCTGACCATTTCAAGTTGTTTTTTGTATTGAGATCTAGTAAGAACCATGCAAGGTGATGTGGGATGAGGTGGAATGGGATAAGAGATTTTGGCAAGGTACCGATGGAGACTATTGAGAATATGATACTTATGACAAGATTTGGATAAAGGACTTTCTCGATCAATGTTTCCAAGTAAGACGGCCGATACAAGACGATAGCCACTAGTAAGGGTACTCGATACCTGTTTTACTGTGTAGGGACTATTCGTGTACCAAGACCTCTAGCAAATTTTTGTGACCTACTAGGTTTACTTGAATCTAAAGTGATACGGAAAAAGGGGCCTATGCTGACCTAATATAGGATATTTTTGGCTTTGGACTAGAAAGACCTAATAGAAGGTGAATGGGATGACCAACGAAAGAGAGATTTTGATGTGAAATGGATGGAAAACTGACTGCAAGGTGAGACCTGATCTCTAAACCTGAAACTAGACTGAAATGGGTACCAAGAACTGGTAAAATTTTTCTCTTGAAAATTGTGCAAGTGCTCACTGTCGTGTATGCGCTTCAAGATTTGATATATGCGTCGTAAGTCGTAATAAATGCGCTGGACTGGTAAAATGTATATGCGCTGGAACAGTCAATAAAAGCGTTGGAAGTCACTGCAAATGCACCGAAAGTCGGCACAAATGCGCAGGAACAAAGGATGAATGCGCCGCTCTAGCTTTTTTCAATATTTTTGCAAGTTTTTGGAATTTTTTGGATGTTTTTGGTATTTTGGTTGCAAGAATGTTTTTTTCTTATTTGATTTTCTGAATTTATGGCAAGAAAACATAGAAAACACAGAATTTTTTATGGTTTTTTATTTTTTTGTGATTTTTTTACTCTTTTTTGGACTAAAAGGAAAAACAAGTACAAAATCCTAGGCTCGAAATGGATTATAAGGGTTTTTGGCCACTAGAACAAGAGGTGTTTAAAGAGAGCAACCGTTCAAGTGGTTACACATGCGGCAGCACTACTCTCCGTTATGAAGTCTCCCAGCCTGCAATGGTTGCGCCTTGGAGGGTTTTGGGGGAGGTTAGCTATTTGTGTAACACAACTTCACTCATTGTTTGATGCTTTCTCTCCAAACACAATTTATTTATAGTGGCTTGGAAGGGCTTGGCGTCTAGACTGTTACCACTTAGGGTCGTCCCTACTTAGATAAGCGGTATCCAAAAGCAGACCCCTCTAAAGGAAAAACACATGTGAAAATGATACTTCTGGCATTTTGGTCACCCAAGATAGGGAGAGCATAGGCCTGGTATCATTCCCAAAACACAGTATACAGTGGTTCTTTTCCCCTAGTTAAAATGAAAAAAACTAGATGAGCTCTCTACTTGGGCAAGCACAGAACTTTGAAGTGATTTGCAAGATAGCAATGGTCCAATTTTAACCAAGATAGCAATGATGAGTTCAATTTTATCCACGTAGCACGAATTGTTAACTTTGAAATGTTGGTCAATCAAGATAGCAATGGTTCAGCTTTAACCCAGATAGCAATGATGAGTTCAATTTTTATCCCAGATAGTAATAACTTTGAAAAGATAGCAGTGTTGCAATGCAAGATAGCAATAATTCAATTGCCACTTTCCTAGTTTAAAACTATGTGAGATTTGCATGAGCATTCATTTTACTTTCCCTTTTAGAAATCACAATGTGAGCTGACAAGTACAACTATATGAAACTAAACCAGAACCTAGCCTGCAAAACTGATCAAGAGAGTTCCTGCAAAGATGTTAGCATTAGCAAAAATCTTCCTAGAAAACCCTAAAATCACTGCCTACAACAGAAGCGCCACTTCAGGGACTATATGCGTAGAAACAGTCAACAGAAGCGCTGTAAAAACACATGCACTGAAACAGACAGTGAATGCACCGAAATAAGATGTATATGCGCCGATCCTATGTATGCGCCATCTCCGAGGGTAAAAGCGCTGAAATAGTGTATATATGCGCCGCAGAAACAAAAGTGTCATAACAGGTCGTATATGCGCCGAAACAGTGGACGTATGCGCTAATTAAATGGATGCACTGTGACAGGTAACAAATGTGTGTTAGGAAGTGACGTATGCGCTGTTTCCTCCTGTGTACGGCTTTCTAAACACAAAAACTCAGTTTTTGGTTAAAATTTTGGGGCTAGGCCCCATGGTGGGCGCCAAAAATGTTAGGGGTAAATTGGATCAACAATGAATATGCAATGATAAACAATATCAAATACCTAAAACTCAATAGAATAATGAACTAAGAAGGTTAAATCAAATAAGCAATGAATCAACAAAACAAACCTTCCTTAGATCGAAACTTCCATTGTTGCCTATCAAAAATTGTTCTTGTGTGTATGAAGTAGGGCCCTTAGAGAGTGCACTTCTTTGCTTTGTCAAGAATGTCGATTGAGAATGGCGGTGGTAATGTCGCAATGAAGAGAAGCTTCACAGCGATGGTAGTGCGTAGTATGTAGTAACAAAAAGTGTGATGACAAGCAATGAAGGAATTGGTGCCAAAGGCTCGCTGTAATTCTTGCAGAGTAACAATACTTAAAGCTTGGATGAATAGAATGGAAGAATGAGGTTCAATTTATAGACTTGAAAGAATGGAAATCAACGGTATAGAAAGGATGAGAAGATCAATGATTGAGAATAGTTAAGGAACGTGCAACGAATTAGAAGAAGACAAGTGTCACACAAAAGTTGTTTTATTTGAGTTAATCACTTTCTTTTCTAAAGATAAGACATGCTTTTCATAAATTAGAAAGTTTTTTTCTAATTTAAGAGATATTGATAAAAACAAGGTTGATTGAATAGATAACTCAACTTAAGATTTGCTTTTGCATGATTTGAGAGAAATTAAATAATAAATTATTTAATTTTGTGTGCATGAAGAAGAAGGCTTATTTTTAGAAGATTTTAGAAGATAATTAAAGAATTTGAAGATAAGAAAGCAAATTAAATAAATAAATTTATTTAAATGTTGTGCATGATTTGGAAGAATAAATAAAATATTTGATTTATTTTATTTTTGGAGATTGAGAAGATTTAAATAAATTTGATTTATTCAAATTTGGAGGAATGATTTGATTTAATTAAATAATTAATAATTATTTAATTGTTTGGAAGAATTTAATTAAATAAAGGTTTTTATTTAATTTTGACTTTAGAAGAGATAATTAAATGTTTTGATATTTAATTAATTTAGAGGAATGCGAATCGTGCCATTTTTAGGCGTATACAGTTAGTAATGCAGTCGTGGAGTCCCTAGAGGATACAGCGTAACTTGATGTATGATTAAATATGATTTACATTTCTTGTTATTTCTTTCTTAAAAAAAAAATTGGTCCTTTGTATAGCATAGTGGAGTTATTCCATAGGGTTTCGTGGCGGGGCGTAATGGGATCAGTTGACATCATGAATCGATGGTCTATATTGTTCGAGAGTCGTGCAATACGATTGAAACATCTTCAACCATTCAATTTCACATCACCGTTTTTTCCTTCTCCATTGCCATTTTTGGTTCTCGGTTTCCGGTCATTTGTTCGTTTCTCATAAAAGTTGAGGCAGATAGGAGAAAGGCCAATCTAAATCCACTCGCCCCACGAAAGATGACTAGGATTGGGGTTGTTCCGTATGTACATGTCATCGAAACACGTAGGTAGAGTTTGTCGGATATTCAAACACTCTGTCGCCGGAGGCTCCCAGACAGGGGAAAAGTCACTTAGCACAATGCATAAATCTAATGCATAGGATTCATATAAATTCTAACCTTCAATGCCTCTCTCTTCCATCGCGGCGTATTTGGTTGGATGTGTTGGATCGATGGTTTGCAAAACTCACTCACTTTCTAAGCATAGTTATTAGGTAGCGATAGAGATTAAAATTTAAGGGAGAGGAGGAAGAAGTAGGTAGGCATGCAAGCTTACAGTCAACACAAACCATCTAAGAGATAATGAGCTATACCAGGAATAGATTTATCTTTTAATCCCAAATCCCAAAATAAAAAATAATCCTACTACTGAGATATTCAACTTCTTGTTCTATTTTCCGTCCAAGATTATAATTTTTTTGTTTATGCAGTGTTTTTAACATACCATGTGAAATATTTTGGAGTTATAAAGAAATATTAAAAATAAATTTAAAAATAAAATTTTAAAAATTAAAATTAGATTTAATTAATATGAAAAATAATTTAAATTTAATTAATTTAATCAAAAGTTGTAAAAAATTATTTAATAAAATTTAGAAATTTAGAAATAAATAGAAATGAAAGTATTAATTTAATTTTGACACTCAATGGATAGTTATTTAATATTTTGATTGTAATTTTTGAAGTATAATTAAAAATTATAGTTTTTTTGGATGTGTTAGTAGCAAAACAACAAAATTTGAACTAGATTCTTAAATTTTGGAATTAGATAGTTCCATTGTGATTATTTATGTTGGTATTTCTTAGTTTTGTAATTTCTTCCTTGCGAAACGTTATTCATTCATTTGTTCATAGACAATGGGTAGAGCACACTCATTCAAATTTAAATATTGCATAGATAATTATTCTTATGTATGCTTTCTTTCCTCTCATTAATCCCATTCTTGAGCCAAGGCATCCATTGGTATTTCTCCTTGTATAATCATTACTCATTCAAATACCTTGGTTGCTTTAATATTTATATACATTTTAATATACAATATTATAGTTAAAAAAAAATCTTATAAATAGATTTCATATTATATATTTGTTATTTAATCATATATTTATTTTATATAAAGAATCAATACTATATTTAATGTAATTATATTAAATAATATATATCAAATTAAATTTATATTTAACCATTTATATTATATAGAATAGAATAGAGAATAATAAATATAATTATAATATAGATTTTATATAAAATAATATTTATATATAATCAAAAAAATATATCTATATAATCAAATAACAAATATATATAAAAAAATATTTATATATAATCAAATAACAAATATATAAATATTTAATATATTATAATTAATGTAAATATACAGTTTTATAATATAATGTTATTATAGAAATAATCTAATAATTTAGATTATAAAAAAAATATTATTATATTATTATTTAATATAAAAAACATAAAAAACTAAATAATAAATATCTATAAATATTATATATAATCTATTTAATCTAAATATATAGTTTTAAAATATAATATTATCTTCAAATATATACATATATAGAGAGATAGAGATATGGATAGAAATAGGGGGATAGAGAGAGAGAGAGAGAGCGCTAATTATAATCCTAGGGTTATTAGTTTCATTAGTCATGCTAACCATGGTTTCCTTTTGCAAGAATTGAATGAAAGCCTAGAGGATGTGTAGAAAAAGCATTAGTATGAAAACTATCACAAGAAACCATTTCAAAAGATAAAGCTCAAAAAAAGTATGTCCATATAATCAAAATAATGTCTATAATTTTAACACTTGTTTTTGCTAACCCCTTCAATTTGGGGGAACATGACTATGAAAAATAAGAAATTACTAATCTATTTGAGTGCAGACAAGTACAAAACAAAGAATTCATTACCAGAGTACCGTACATGTCTACAATTGGCAACATACATACTTGCAATTAGTTTGAGGTTGATTGTACAAACAAATTTGGTACATAGAATCAAAATAATAATAATGTGACCCATAATTCTCAAACTTTTTTTGGTATCCTCTTCAATTTGGGTGGGAACTTGGCTATAAGAAATAAGGAACTTATAATCTAATGAAGTCTAGATTTGTACAAAATGAAGGGTTCATTGTTTTGTCAAGTTACCCCTGAATGCATTACATGCCTTACATAGTTCACAATTTGTGGAAATTCATAAAAAATAGAGGAATGCTTCCCCTCTAGCCCATCCCTTGTGTTCGTGTTGTTGCCTGTTAGATTATTATAGGGGCTTCTACCTATTATCAGATCAAACCCTCCAATTGAATTAATCATTTGATCAAAACTTTCTTTTGTCACATTTTGTACATCTTCCACCTCAATCAATTTAGACTTTTGATGTGTTTTTTCCACCCAAGTTTTGAGGAAAAGCTTGTTTTCTTTCCATTTTTTTGCAGATATAAGATAATTGAGTAGTACACCCAAATGTTGCAAACCAAATTCTGCACCCCGAGTTCTAGAGAATAAGGAAAGGATATTGATCCCCTCTAGATAAATAGGCTTAAAAAAAAACATAGTATCCTATAATGAACAAAGTAAAATGATACATTTTTCCTCTTCTTCCATTTTTACATCTGTGGAAGCCAATTGACTCCCTACTACATGAAAAGAATTTAAATATTTGGTTACAAAGTTTCCTTCATGCATCTTTAAAGAATACAAATTTCTTTTCAAAAATAACTTTTTTGCAAGACACTTAGTTTGATATTTAATTTAATAAATTTATCTCATAAATTCTTAGCAATATTTTGAATTGAAACATTCATCGAGACTGAATTAGAAAGACACTTGACCTAATAGTAGATATTTTAATACATTTGATCTCCAAGTTACGCAAAGTTTTGAAATTATAAAAGTAATAGAAAATTGGGTTAAACAATTATACCGAACTTCTCAATCTTAAATTTCAAGGTGTTGTCCATGACTTCTAACTTTAAAATCTTATTTCAAAACCACATTTGGTGTTGAAGCTTTGTTGGGATTGATCCCATGAAGGAAGGGATATACACAAACATATATATACACAAAGAGAGAAGGGGGAGCGGGGAGCAGGAGGGGATGGAGGGACTAATAGAATTAGATATAGAGGAACACAAAGATAGATAGATAGAGACATAGAGCAATTTAAAATAGACACAAAATTAGATAGAGAGAGAGGAGGAGACAAAGAGGGAGCTAGTGATAGCTAGAGAGATGTCTCCCCTCATTTCACCACCATCCTAGCAGTAGATGATCAATGTATTCAAGCATTTGATTGGAATGAATTGCTGCTATACCAGCCATTCAGAAACATTCACGATGATATTTGTTCATTAGATAAAGATATTACATCCCATTGGGCAATAATTTCACATAGCTACACTCCATGGAATTTGCATCGTACATCTCTAAACCCATTGAAAGACATTGATGATGGAACTCCTTCTGACTAGAGACATGTGCAATGCAAGAAGACACTCCTAAAGTCTAGATTAGTAAAAAATGAAGGTTTCATTATTGTATCAAGTTACACTTGAATCCATTGCATGAATTACACAATTCACAATCCATCAAAATTCATAGAAAATAGAGGAATGCTCCCTTTTAGCCCATCCATTATGTTCCTATTGCTTCCTATCAAATTATTATACGGGCTTCCACATATAATCAGAACAAAACCTCCAATTTAATTAATCATTTCATAAAGTCTATTTTTCAAAGAAGGGAAGAGAGAGAGAGAGAGAGAGAGAGAGAGAGAGAGAGAGAGAGAGAGAGGACTTAGTATTAAACCACTCCCCCACTTTTTTTCTAAATCTCTTTATTCCTCTTCTTTATCTCTCTCTTCCTCTTGTGATGGGTTTCATAGTAATCCTTTTCTAAATCTAAGTGCTTTCTTTTATAAAAAAAAAATTTACACATCCTCTATGATTTCATTCAATCCTTGCAAAAGGAAACCATGGTTAGCATGAATAATCAAACTAATAACCCTACAATTGTAATTGGCAACATCCAAGCCTGCAAATAAATTTGCTCCATATGATCAAAATAATGTCCATAATTTTCAATACTTGTTTTTGCTAACCTCTTAAATTATGGAGAACATGACTATGACAAAACAAGAAATTGCTAATTTATTTAAGTGTAGACAAGTACAAAATAAAAAAATTCATTATTAGAATACCATACAGGTATACAACTGTCAACATCCACACTTGCAATTAATCCCATGTTGGTTGCGTAAACAAATTTGCTACATAGAATCAAAATAATAATAATGTACCTAATTTTCAATACTTGTTTTTGGTAGCCTCTTCAATTTGGGTGGGAACTTGACTACAAAAAAACAAAGAATTTCTAATCTATTGAAGTCCATATTAGTACAAAACAAAGGTTTGATTATTCAGTCAAGTTACACTTCAATGCATTGCATGCCTTACATAATTCACAATCTATGGAAATTCATAGAAAATACAGAAAGAGAGAAAGAGAGATAGAGTGGGAGAGAGGTAGAGATAAAATATATAAAGGGAATGAGAAATAAATTCCAACATTTAGGGAAACACGTCATTTTCTTAAGGACCTAATAGTTCACCTTTAAGACCTATTTACTATACCCATTACACACTAAATTGTATCTATCTCTAACAATAGAAACATCTTGTATCCAAGCTTCATTGATTCATACATGGCATAACCAATACAATTGGAAATAATGTCGCTTATTGAAGTGGTTCAAAAATAGAAATTTACAACATCTCAAAATTCCAACAAATGGAAAGAACGCTTAACACTGACTTTTTTTTAACTCTCCCCTCACTTCACCACCTTCCCAAGTAGATAGTCATTGTTTTTAAACATTCTATTAGAGTTAACTATTTCTATACTAACCATTCAGAATCAAGAAATTACAGCCCATTGGGAAATAATTTCAAACTACCATCCATGGAATTCACACCGTACATCTCTAGATCCATTCACAGACATTGATGATGAAACTCCTTCTACAAGAAGCCTGATGAATGGCAAGTCTTATCGAGTATGTACTAGGCCTACCATTTCAACTGGATGGGCTTGACATGTTGATGCAAGGGCATCAACTCAATTTTTATTTTCTTGTGGATTTTTTATTTTTTGTCTGTGATAACACTGGTGGAGGCTCATTATAGACCTGTCGCTAGTAGAAAAAGGAATTTCCTGTCACCGAATATTCTTGTCGACAATCATTAGGTAGGGTTGGCATAGAAGTTTCCTGTCACCAAGCAAAGAAAAGAAATTCAATTGACAGCTAGAATAGTCAGAGAGGAATATTTGTCAGTAGGTTTGAATTGGCAGTAGGAACAGTTCGAAAGACGTTAAAAGGTTGGGGTTGACAATTACAAGATAATTAGAAACTGACGAAGCAAGAAGCCGAGTAGGTGAAGAGTGGGAGAGTTATGATAGAAAGACAGGAGGAATTACCTGGATATATAGAAGAGGTTGGATACATATAGAGGAAAGGAGGTTGAAGAGGAGTTAAAAGAGAAGAGGCTGAGTTGAGAGGTCGTGAGCCATTAGAGGCCAACAAAGAGGAACAGGCTGATAATTGATAGTAGGCCGACTGGGATAACAATCCGTCAAAGGAAGGCTAACGGAAGAAGTGTAAAATGACCCCAATTAGTTATTGGGTCATGGGCGTAAGATAGGTTATATGCATAGCAAGTGGCGGGGTGAATGTATGTAGTGGCGTGTGGTGCAGAGATGGAAGAGGAAGTGGAGTTTGTGAGGTCTGAGAGAAGGACTAGTCATTAATATGATGCAGATTTGAAGACATAGCAGAAGCTCAGAAGCCACGACATGACTGAAGAAAGAGTGAGGAAAAGAGATTTGAATCATTGAGAGGGCAAGACTAGATCAGGGAGTGAAAACTCCATATCAGATATTCTGTATGATTGTAGCAATTAATAATAAAGAACCTAGTTTTGTGTTCTTGTGTTGTTCTTGTATAAATATTCTATTTTGAGATTATTGTCTCGTGGTATCAGTGGCAGCCGAGTATATGTCTTATTGTTATTTTAATTTCTTGTCATTATTTGGGATTGTGGAATCCCTATCTGTGTTTCGTGAACCCTTTGTATAAGGATCATTGCACTGCTATTAAAACCCATCTGGTTCCTATCGCTGTGAATGCTTGTTATTGTATAATCATGTAGCATATTAGAACTAAGATTAATTTTACTGTCTTTCCTATATAATCCTGTAGCATATTAGAACTAAGATTAATTTGTATGGAACTTTATAGTTCTTGTTTCAGTCTTGACAATAAACTATAACAGTAGATTTGGGTGTTTGGCTGAGAGAGTGGTTATCCAATGAGACTAGGATTTTTTGTGCCATCAGATTGGTATCAGAGTGCAAGGTTGATTCTGAATGCTGAGTAGAGCATCAAAGTGAGGTAACTTAGCCAAGACTGCGGATAACAGAGGAAGAAGAAAGTAAGATGTAGAAGCATTCTAGAAAAGAAAGTCTTGAAAGAGAGACTAGAGGAAAGAAATCATGAAGAAGTAAAATGCATATTTTGAAAGAAGTTGGCAGAGTTGAAAAGAGACTTAAAAGAGTACATGATTGCCATGCAGCAAAGATATGAAGAAGAAGGCCAGGAATACTTTTGGGTATAGCCAATGGAAAAGAAAGTGAAGTGGCCTGTGAAAATGATTATGGAGAAAGAAAAAGTTAAAAGATGGGTGCCTTGAGAAGAGTAAATGAAGGATGGAAGGAGTACCCACAAAAGTTGGGACAGCAAGAGGTTGCCAGATGAGCAACATACATCAGAAGTGATGAAGGAAGGTTTCATTGAAGAGAATATGAGAGAAGATAAGGAAGAGAAAGAAGTGCCGCAAGCAACACTTGTGAAAAAGAGAAATGAAGAAGGAAGAATGTCCATGAAGAGGGCATTAATGGAGACATTGTGGTCTCTTATTTTGTTTATTAATATTATGTTTGTAGATGTGTATACAAGTATGAAGAATGTGTTGAGGAAGGTCAAGAATGGGATCTTGAAGATAATGAGAGATGAGGCAAGAGTATCCCCCATAGGAGGAGATAAAGATGAGAGAAGAGGAAACTAGATTGTAGCAGCTGGTATGCATGAATGAATTGCAACAGAACAACAGGAGGAGGTACAATACAATGAACTTAAATGTGTAGAAGAGAATAGTATGATTTGGATTTCAACATTTGATAAGGTAGATGTTGATGATGATGATGAATTTCAAGATACCCTAGAAGATGTTGCAGAAGAAATGGAGGAAGCCTATCAGGAAGATGAATTGTCAAGCAACAAAGACAAGGATGCTAGCAAATCTGGACAGCCGGACAAAGAAGAAGGTACATGTGAGTACAAATGTTGATTTTGGTCATAGATGTGAAATTAATGATGTGGTTATGCAATTTGATAGAGGAAAGAAAGAAAACCATGGTTATATAGTGCCACGTTGGCTTGAGGGGCAACATAGAAAGTATAAACAAGATGTTGGTTATGATGGATTTCATGATAGTAATCCTATCACAAGCATGGAAGGTATGACAGAATTAAAGAGAAGCCAAGATAAGAGGACAAGTTGGCTAGAAAGGAAGTATAAAGAAGGTGTTTTAAGGTAGCAAAAAGATCATAGGTCATGGAGAAAATGTGCAGCAATAAGAAGTCGGCAGTTTAGAACTACATGAAGCCAAGTATGGAGGGTGAAGTCTGAGATAGCAACAAGGGAAGTTGGTGCAGCAGGATGTGGTGAAAAGAAAATCTCTCAAGAGAGTAGAAAACATGAGAAGAGAATAAGATGGAGATAGAGTTAAGTTTGCAGCAGGATGGTCACATACAACAAGATGAAACTTGTAAAGAAGAGTTCAAGGAAAATGAAGAATATTGTTACACCATGAAGCTAGAAAGGAAAGTGATTGTGTGAAGAAGCATGCAAGAGAACCGGAACAACAGAAAGGAGATGATGAAGACACAAAGGCATTGACTAGAATCATACCAAGGAAGAAAGAGAATGGAGCAGCTTGGAAGAAGATAGAGGAGGATGCATGCAAGATGAAAGGTAAACAAATTGCTTTTGAAAATTTTCAATTTATAGTTGAAGATAAAAGTTTGATGGATGAAGATAAGAAGAGTGTAGATATGAATGGTGAAGATGACATTTATGAATATGAAATGGAGCTGTGGAGGCTTGTAGATGAGAAAGAAATGAGGAGAAGAAATATAAAAGGAAAGATGGAAATAAACAGAGGCAGTTTGAAAATCTCAAGCGGGATAAGAAGGATGAAGAACAAAACAGGATAACAGTAACCTGGAATGATGAAAAAAAAGAAGAGGCAAAGAGTGAGCTTGAAACTATTGCAGAGGTTGAAGAAATAAGAATTTGTGAAGCTCTTGGGGTTGCAAAGGATTCTAGAAACAAAGATGGAGGTAAAATTTCATTTTCTGTACATCTTCTAGGATTTCCTTCAATCCTTGCAAAAGGAAACCACGGTGAGCATGACTAATCAAAATAATAACCCTAGGATTGTAATTGGCAATATCGAAGCCTACAATTAGTAGAAATTGCAGCATTTTAATATTTCAAAAATTAACATTTAGAACCCAAAAAAAATATTGAAAGAAAACAATACAATGGCATATACCTCCAATGTAGCACCTAGTGGGAAATATTGGCAATAGTTTGGAACTATCTTGAAGTGCATAGGAATTATAGGTAGACTAATGTATTGGAGAATAAAATATTTTTAGGATAACATTATCAATGATTCTATTCGTTGAATTCATCACTTTTAGCATACAGTGGGGCAATGCCTAAGGTCATATATAAGGTTATTAAGAGTATTTTTTATGTGTAACCTGTGACTCCATGAATAGTTGGCAACCTCGAATTGATTTTAATTGCAAACATAAACGCCACAAACGAATGCAGTACTAAATTATTTATTTTTTGAAAATTTGAACTTGCAACCTCCAATTTGGAATTCTCATTACATGTGTCATCTTTTGATTGTTGGCATGAAATGACTAATCAAAAGCTACTCTCTCTCTCTCTCTCTCTCTCTCTCTCTCTCTCTCTCTCTCTCTCTCTCTCTCTCTCTCTCTCTATATATATATATATATATATATATATATATATATATATATATATATATATATATATATATATATATATATATAGTTATCACTTTGTCTCTATCACTCTCTTCCCCCTTCTCCCTCTTTGTATATATATACATCTTTCTCTCATTTTCTATTAATTTTAACATATAACAATTAAATTTTAAAATTGAAGTCCTACAACATATAACTTCAATTTCACAAAGTTAATAATCCATAATTTAATCATACAAAGAAAACCAAATTTAATATAAAAAAGAAAGAACAAATACTAAACTCGTCCCTTAAAATATTCAATTTTTTATCATTTTATGATTGACTTTAGATCTTGCCATTAGGATTTTGGATGAGGTGGGCTATGTCATGTTGTGTGACCTAATTAATAGATTGGGTCATGAGATTCAAGTTAGAAGTAAATTGATACACAAAATCATTTACCAACTCATCGTAATTTTGATGGTAGTTAATTTACCATCACATTGTAATTTTGAATAGGTAAAGTGACTACAATTGAAAACAAACAATTGCAAAATCAAATTCTTTGATTGATGTACCAACTATTTATGCATAATTATTTATATAAGTAAAGTTTTTAGTTTACTATATAATTTGAATGACTACATATTTAATTTTAACAAATTTAAAAAAATATATTACAAATATTGTTATTATCTAGATGGTATATTTATATTAATTTTAATATATTAATATTTATACATATTTTATTTGATTATATATATTTTAATGTTATAATTCTACAATATAATAGTTAAAATATATTTAATAATTCATATCATATAAAATATAGTATACAACAATAAATATAAATATATTTTATATTTTATATATTAAATAAATATAATTAAATTATATATATACAATATTAATATATACTATTATATTAAAAATATATAAATATAAGTGAACGGGGTTGTGGTTGAATGGCATAAGCCAAATGGTTCTCATGATGGAGATCCAAGTTTGAATCCCCCAAGTAACATGTGGTTTCTATGTGGCCTCTAAGTTGATTAAGTTGGATAAGTGGATATGTTGATCGGGAGGAGGTCCCCCTTGTGACCTCCAATGCTTACAAAACAAATATATATATATATATATATAATATATTTTATATTTTATTTTATAATATTGTATTGAAATATATTTGTTATATGACATTACATCTTCCTTAGGCTATGATGGCTAATCCCTACTTTAAGTGTTTTTTGAAATCCCTCAGGCTACGATGGCTAATATAATTGAATAGGAAGCTCACATGATCCATGGATGATGTGATCTCTGCATTAATTGCTTCTAGATGACATTGACGAAGTGCAAGCCAACTGGCCTTGGCTCATTTTTTTACGAAAGAAAGTTCCCACTTGACCTGTTCCAATACCTAGTGACAAACATTTCATCACTCCTCTACATCACCTGCCCACAATACAAACACACAGCCAAAGGAAAACAATTAACAATTTCAACAGCTACGTTTTCCTTCCCACTGTTCACGCAGACTGAATGTGAAGCCTTGAATGTCTCTTTCGACGACGAAAAACATCATTGGTCTAGCGGAGAAGGAAAACAAACCATCAGAAAAATAAACAACAAATGAAAGAAAACCACCAAAAAAATAGACGGCCAAATTCGTTGTGATCATCTTGCACGCTCCTCCAAAGTCCTGTGCCATTGATTTCCACGCCAGGCTGGTTCACCTCATAGAGGGAATGCCTTCGGCGTAAATATATTATTTTATTTTATTTATTTTTGTTTTTGGGTAAAAAGGGCAAATTATATTAAAAAATCAAATTACATATTACAATTCAAAGATTTCCAAATAACTAGAGCCATAAGTAAAGCAAAGAGACAAAAGACCCAAATGGGATTGTCAAAAGACCCAAAAGGGATTGTCACAAGACCATCCCCCAACAATGTTTCAAAGACTCCGTCAGACAACTAGGACATCGAAAGAACAAGGTCTCTTGAAGAACAAGATTGTACCCAATAGGAAGCCAAGCAAACCAGAGAAACCATTGAGTCCAACAAAAAAATTGTGAAGATAAGACCCTAGAAAAGCAACAATCATCAAACTGACTTTGCCATACAAGAGGAGATCAGTTGGAGTAATTGTTCTGAATATAATGGAGAAGTTGAGACGCCTTGTTAGGAGGAAGAGACCCACACTTTGAAACTTTCCAATTTCAATCCTTCTCAGTAGCCCATTTGGCAAGACAGTCTGCCACTAAGTTCCATTCTTTGGGATCATGAACAAATGATATAACTTCAAACTAAGGGGTTAGATGAAGAATCTACTCCACTAAAGTAGCAAGCCTCCAAGAAGACTCGTGAGTTCTTTCTTTATTCAGAAGGGAAACTATGACTAAGGAATCATATTCACAAATGACTTTCTTCCAGCCCATCTCACAAGATTTTTCAAGAGCTTGAAGAATAGCTTGGCCTTCCATCTAGTTATTGATATTGATCCCCATAGCAATAGAGAAGAAGAAATGTGAAGATCCACTCTAGCACTACCAATCCCACAAGCGCTATGATTGCCAAGTGAGGAATGATTAGTATTTATTTTGAAAAACCAATTGGGGGAGGCAACCATTTACCAATTATATTCACCTTTCTAGGAGCCCAAGAGGGAGGATAGGGGTATCGAGACGAGACACTGGATGGGTGAAGATCTAAGCTCATCAAGATTCTCAAGTTAGAGGGAGACAAGACTTCATCTAAAGAACAATTAGCCAAAATGGTCTCTTTGACAACATCAAAAGCCTCCCTGCCAAACTTGGGAAATCAAGCACTGGTGGCCCTAGAAAATTCAACAATTCCTTCCAACCAAACTTGCCAAAGGATGAAGGAAGGCCCATGCTCCCAAGTACCTCTTAAGAAACTAGCCACAGAAGGTGGTCAACCCAAGCTTGCCCCAAACTCTGGTAGGGAGGTGGCATGAATGAAAGGATTATCCCAAAGTCACCACCATTGTCCCCAAATGTCAATTGCAAAAGGACATAGGAAGAAAAGATGAGTAATAGATTCTTCCATAGAACCACAAAGAACACATGTTGAGGGCCCCTGAAATCCTCTCTTTTGAATATTGTCCCAAGTAAGACATTTGTTTTGACTAAGCAACCAAATGAAGAAGTTACACTTGGGTCAATTGAATTTATTCTAGATTTTCTTCCACTAGGGAAACTCTTTGTTCTCCCCATTGAACCTGATTAGGGACCAAGGTTCACAGAATAAGTCCCTTTAGGATCAAGGCTCCAAGCAAGATCATCCTCATCCTCTAAAGAGTAGCATGTTCAATCTACAAGGATAGAGAACAAGGTGGCTTTATCTTCAAAAGAGCCCCTATAAGCCATAAGTTGTAGTCCTTCCAAAAATAGGTTGTAGTATTTCCCAACACCTAAGATCTCTTGATATCAAAAACTGTGGTCCATCCTACAACAATAACAACTTGATTCATTGATAGGAGGGAAGAATAAGTGGAGGTGATTGGAGGGTAAAGGTCCCAATCCCAAGCATCATATCAGAAGAGAGTTTGCTTCCCACTTTTAATAATCTAGAACAGTCCTTTGACAAGTGAAGTCGTAGACCTAATAGTGTTCCATATCATTGAACCTTTGCCAACCAAACTCACTCTGGGCATCTCAGAAGCAATAATCCCACCTAAGTATTTGAAGTTAAGAATTCTAGCCCATGGTTGATGTAGAAATTTGCACCATCTCCAGTATAACTTAGTAGCCAAGGCTTGGCTATTGAGAGTAGCACGTCAAAGTCCAAGCCACCATTTCTTTAGGGTCTACACACTTGTCCCAGCTAATAAGGCTCCATTTGTGTGAATCCAAGTTTCCAAGCCATAAGAATTTCCTAGATAAAGTATTGAAGTCATCAAGGACACTCTTTGGAGTAGACTTGACAAAGAATCTATATATGGGCAAAGCGTGCAGAACAATTTTTAACAAAGTCAATCAACCTGCAAAAGATAACCAACAAAAGGTCCAATGGTTGATCTAATCTAAATCTATCCATAATCTTTCTCCACTGATCCTTTCTGGGAGTAGTAATAGAAAGAGGAATGCCAAGGTAATCAAAAGGAAGTTACCCTATGTTGAAATGTAGAAGTTGAGCTATTCTCTACTAGATAGCATGAGGAGTATTAAAGAAAAAGATATTGGACTTGTTTTCATTAATCTATTGCCCTAAGGTAGCCAAGTAGATATACATAGCGTTTCTAAAATTAACTACTTGTTGAATCTTAGGAACTCCCATCAAAGTTGTGTCATCCACAAATTGAAGGCAAGGGAAGTTGTACCCTGAGCAAAAGACCAACCTTAAATATAGCCTGAAGATTTTTGTTTCTGTAAGAATGTACCCAAGCCTTCATCCAATAGGATGAAGAGATAAGGCAAGATGGGATCACCTTGATGAAGCCCTTTGGAGGCTAAGAAGAGAGGGAAAGGGATACCATTAATCAGTACCAAGAATGAAGGAGAACACACAGAACTCATCACCCATTCAATCTATTCCAGACAAAAACCAAATGCCATAAGATTTTTCTTAAGGAAAGACCATCGAACTCTATCATAAGCCGTGGACATATCAAGCTTAATAAACATGGCCTTCTCCTTAATGCATGACATAGAATGGATAGTCTCAGTGGCTATAACAATGTCATCAAGGATCTAGCACCCTTGGACAAACCCACCCTACTCTGAAGACATGAGAGAGGTTAAAACCTGCTTTAGGTGCTCAACAATAAGTTTAGTAATAATCTTATAGATGACATTTCAAAGAGCAATAAGATGAAATTGATCCTAGTTAGCACCCTCCTTTTTTGGTATTAAATAAAAAAAGGTAGAATTGAGTGCTTTAAGTATCCTCCTATTTGCATGAAACTCCTGAACAACCTCCAATATTATCCTTCAAACTATCCCAAATTATTGAAAGAACTAAGTGGGGAAGCCATCTTGACCAAGGGCCTTCACTTTCTTCATTAGAAAAACCACATGTTTAAGCTCCTTAAGTGAAATGGGCCTCATAAGCATGTTGTTCATGTTTGTCAAAACAAGAGAAGGAATGCAATTGAAAGATGTAAGAGAAGTAGTGAACAACTTCCTCGTTGATATCATGGAATCAAGATAGAAGGTTTCCTTGAGCAGAAATGAGAGAAGAAAGAAAGCTCCCATTTCACCTATCTTTGACAAAATTATGGAAGAAGGAGGTTTTCTTGTCCCCTTCACAAAGCCAATCAATTCTTTATTTTTGTTTCTAGAAGATCTCCTTCCTCCCTTAAGAGTCATTCATTTAGTTCCTTAGATAAAAAGGATTCCTTAAGAAGACATTTCCTAGTCATTCCTTCCTCCTTAGTTTGATCAATGATGTTGTCCAGCTCCTCTTGTACCTATTTCTTTTTTCGAGAAATATTACCAAAATGAAATTTGTTCCAATACTTGAGCTTGAATTTCAAAATTGAAGTTGTTTAAAGAAGGAAAACATAATTGTACCATAAGTAGGTTTCCCTTCCTGCAACCAAGCATGCATTCATAAATTGTCTGATCTCTAAGGCACATTAGTCAGAACTTGAAGGGCAGATTTTTCATATGAGAGAAGAAAGAGGAATGAAACTTAATGGACCAATTATCCTATCCCTTCCATGGAAGAATATCTAGAGTAGAAACCAAATAATCTCTAAGCCAGCATTCTAAAACCAAAAATTTGTCAAGATGCTTTAAAATAGACTCTAGCCTGCATCTTCTGTTATTCCAGGTAAAGAGGCTAGATCTAGGCTTAATTCCCACAAGATTGAGGAAAGACACATTCTGCCACAACAAAGAGGAAGAGGGATCTAATCGATCATAGTCTCCTAACTTTTCATCCAAGCTAAGAATAGCATTAAATTCACTAGCCATAATCCAAGGAAAAGAAGGGAAAAAAGATCAAACAAATTGAATATGTGACCAAAGAAGATCCTTACCTTGAAAATTGGTAGGTGCATAGACATTGGTAAGAAGAATGGCTCTGCCTGAATCAAAACTAGAACCAAGAATGAAGATAGAATATCTATTGGCTACCCACATGGACGGAGAAAGATGTCATTGACCCAATAAGCATGTCAGTGCACTAGAAAGTAGACCATAAGAAAATATCATAGAAAGATATAATATATTATTTTAGTTTATAGTATATTATTTTATAAGGGAATATAACTAAGTTTTTAAAAATATCTTAAAGTTATAATATTTCTTAGAAAGATATATATTAATTTAGAATATATTTTAAATAAAGAATATAAATGTTTTTTTTTAATTTTTAGAATTTTTTTAACTCTTGAAATATATTGTCTTGAATATTTTTTAATTCTAAATATATTAATTTAGAAATTTACTTTTATGTGTAATAGTAGATTTAGTGTATTTATTTTCTATGTAAACTTTAAAGGCAACTACTATTCTTCATTCTTTTAAAATTCAACATTTATGTTCTTCATATTTATAAAGTTATAATTACAAAAAGATTTTTAAAAAGGACTAAACTACAACTTGTAAGTAACATAATCATATTTTTATTATTGTATGCTTGCTAATTTTTTTGAATTGTAATTTTTTTAACTATTTACATGTTAAAATATTTATTAATATCCTACAACTTTGTATTTAAGGAAAAAATGGCACATTATGAAAAAAGTTGTGATTACGGCAAAAAGTAGAAAGACCTCGAGAAGCAAAAGGAGGAGCAAGCTAAGGCTAGCATAGGAGGAGCAATGAAGGATGGAAAGACAATTTTTGAAGATAATAAGCTAGTGCTCAAGGCAAAGAATAGTCAATATCTGGGGAGAATTACGGAGGTAGGAAAGGAAGAGGAGGAGGACTGTGAGGCTCTAAATTTGTGCAAGTTTTTAGTCTTCAATGTGAACTTGGACATTAATGCGAAGATCCCAACCATCAACATTTTGGACAATCTTCTGAATCTAGTTGTGGAGGAGCTAAAGAGGAAGGTGATCATAGTGAAGTTTACTGAAATCTAGCCCATAATGAACCAAATTAAAATTTGGATGGGGCAACATTAGCTAAATTGTCCCCACCCTTCAATTAGCTTACTTGCTTCAAGGGTTTTGCACACCCCCTTTCAATCAGAAGAAGATAAGGACATAATTTTGAAGGGTGGTCTATGTTTTATGGGTAATGTGAGCTTGTACTTGTGTGCTTGGTCCCCTAGTTTTGATCCAAGAAAGGAATTGATTAAAGAAGTACCGTTGTGGACCAAAATGTCTAAGCTTCGAAATGAACTTTGATTGAAAGAATCTTTCAAATTGAATTGATTAATGATTTGTTGGGAGAATATGTTTTTAGCTCTACCACTATCGAGAATAAGGAATTGGACTCATATGCCAAGATTTGAGTAAGGATGAATTTGAGTAGGTCAATTTTTCATGCAATTAGTCTCAAGTCTTCAATAGGTGAATGTGTATAGAAGATAGATTACAAATGCTTTTTTATCTAATGTTTTAAGTGTTGGAAGGTTGGACATCTAGCAAGGAAGTGTTGAGAAGGAAGAAATAACAAGAGGAGTCCCAAAAAATTCAAAAAAATTAGTGGGAAGTTCCTCAACAATATAGGTCTTGTTTGAATCCTAGTAGGGTGGATGAAGGCACAAATCCAAGGGAGGGAGAGAAGATAGGAGGGCTAATTACAAGGCTCTCAAGGAGAATGATCCAATTTCAAGTGAGGAATTGGAACATAGGGAATAGAATGAGATAAAGAGGCTAATTTCCTTTCACAATCAAGGTTGAATAATATGGTTGATAGCCTTTTAGAAGATAGTGATAGTGAAGAGGATTATGTGACCAATGACACATTCAAAGAGAAAGATAGACTAAAGGATTGGAGTGTAGTCAACAAGAAACAAAAGAGATAGTGTGGCAAGGCACAAAATGCCATGGTAGACATAGGTACATCAAAAGGTAGAGGGTGAAGGATGGATGCTAGTAAGGCTAAGGTAGCAGTAATGGAGGATATGGAGAAAATCACTCAAGCCTCAATTACAAAATTATTCCATAATGGAGGTGAGCACCTCCCCCCAAAGAAATTACGAATCTTCTAAGTTGGAATAAAAGGGGGGTCAATGTCTAAATGTTATAGGGATATAATCTATTATTTCATGAACATGAAATGGCCTCCAAGACTAGAGAAAAATTAGGAAAGAACATTGAACTTAAAATCCCAGAAGTATGTACTAATTGACAATATTCTTATGTGGAGGCATCCTAAAGGATTGCTATTAAAAATTTTATTAGAGGAACAAGATTTAAAAATAATAGTAGAATTCCATTAGGGAGATTATGGAGGACATTTCAAAACAACTATAAATACCCATAAAGTTCTGAGGGTAGGATATTGGTGGCCATCAATATTTGATGATATAATCAAGATAGTTAGACAATGTGTCTCATGTCAGAGGTTCTCTAGGAAATTAAAGTATGCAGACATGCTCCCTTTAAGGGTCTTGAATGTGGAAGCACATTTTTGTCAATGAAGAATTGATTTCACTGGTGAGATAACTGAGAGATCTATCAATGGCTTTAGATGGATCTTAGTCACCATAAATTATTTCACTAAATGGGTGGAATCCATCCCAAATAAGAATGCTACTTCAGAGGTTGTCATCAATTTTGTCATGGACAATATTATAATTAGGTTTGGCACACCTTAGAAAATTATAACAAAAAATGTCATGTGCTTTAGAGCTAGGGACTACACATACTTATATGACAAATATAGCATCTCCTTGATGCACTCTTCACCATATCATTCTCAAGGCAATGGACAAGTCAGATCCAATAATAAAAAATAGATAAAATTTGTTAAAAGAATGTTGGAAAATAACAAGAAGAGGTAGGATGATAAATTCAAATTAGCATTGTGGGCTGACAGACTCACTGCCAAGCTAGATACAGGCAAGTCTCCCTATGAATTAGTATATGAAATGGATGTGGTTTTTTCCTATCAACCTTCAGCTCCCTATATACCGATTCTTGTAGCAAATGAAAATAGAAGAGGTCAATTCTTTGAGTCATAGGTTTAACCAATTGGTTGAATTGGATGATAAAAGAAGGGATGCCCGGGCCAAAAATCTATACATACAAAAGAAGGTCAAATATTTGTTTGATAGGAAGATAAAACACCAGAAGCTTGAGTTGGGTAATTTGGTACTGTTATGGAATGACAAAGTAGAAGAGAAAGGAAGGCATGGAAATTTTATAGCCTTATGGATAGGCCCATTTGCCATTGAGAATTAGTGTATCAATGAAACCTTCTTTCTAAGAAGCATGAGTGGAGAATTCCTAGGGTTTCCAATGCATGGGAAACATTTGAAACATGACTTCTCTTGATTCAACAATTGTGGTCCTTTGTAAGTATTCTCTAACCCTTGTGTTTTCTCTTTGTACAACCCTGGTTGTTGTTATACTCAGGTTAAAATGTTTGTAGTTTTTATGGCTTGTTGTTGTTTCTCTATGGTTTTCTCCCTAGAGTTCTGTAGTTTTTTACCATGTATTTTTAATGCATACATTCCCAAGAAAGAGCCAATGTTGGCACTCTAGAAATTCTAAAAAAAAATAGATTTCCTAGTTGTGTTGCCTTTGTTTTTCCCTGCCTACTCGCATGTTTTGACCCTAAGATATGTAATTTTTATGGTTCTTTTCCTTATCCCTTGGGATCCTGGTGTGTTTTGCCCTCTCAGTGATTAATTCACTCTTGGAAAGTTTTCAACACCCCTTAAGCACTACCACACACTAAGCCTGTATTTTCTATAGTCAAAACCTGTGTGGTGTTGTGAAGCCCCTTTATGCTTAACTCCTCGAACCACTAGCTATGCACTTTGCTTTAATATTTTGGCATCCTTTGCTCAAGTCTTGGCACTTTATGTTGACCGCTACTCATGATCTCCCATGGGCACTCTTCAAATCAATGATCAGACCGTGCTCCCCTTGCACTCTCACATTATAACTCCTCACCAACTATTTCTAGTACCAATGTGGTGCTACAATATTTGACCGTCTTGTCCATTGAGTTATTTATTAGTGGGCCCCACCTTCAAGAATCTTTTGGGCTCAGCAAACTAGAATTGGACACTTGTTTCCTCAATTTGACTAGTTTGTGACCAAGTTTCCAACAATGCATAGGTGGGCCACCTCAAGACACATGGCAGTATTTTATCATTGTTCTTGAATTATACCTTCGTGTTTCACCAGGAGGTACCCACTTATTTCAAGAATACATCGTGGCACAACCCAATCGCATTTGCTAAGTGGATAGCAGCTCATAAAAATAAGTACTAAAGAAAGTTAATGACTGATCAACAGCTATGTGAAGTGACTTATGTACTCTGAGTTGTTTTTGGGCTTAGTGCATGTACAATAGGTGGAATCCTACATGTTTCCATGAACCAATGAGAATCCCATGCCAAGTCTTTTGTTCATGCCATAATCTCACTACTCTTAAAGATTGAACCTATGTGGTGGTGTGACACCCTTGATTATCAATAGGTCGATGAAATCAATGGTCAGGAGGCAAAGGACTTTTGAACAAATTAAGCTACTTGTCGATATCCAAAGAACACCCACACATTTGTTGTCATTAATTAGCAACAAGTATAAACAACAATGGGTGTAGTATAGCACTTCAATCAAAGAAAGAGCCAATATATGCATTCAATTCCTTGTTGTGTCCTAAATTTGTTTCAAGATCGTTGATTATGAATTTGATTTAAGAAGTGTTTTCAATTGTCTGTACCATTGAATTATTTAGTTCTTGTAGAATTCTACTAGTGTTTCCATCTCATTTCAGTGGTTGCAAAAATAAAAAGGTGAGTCCATACCTCTAGATTATGTTATATTATTTTCAAAAGAGTTTTTGCTAGTCTACAAATTAGATATGAACATCATGGATTGAATACAACAAACTTAGGCTTAGCAGTAGGGTGAAATGGCTGCCAAATTTTAAAGACAAAGACCAAGGTGAGAAATTGGAGCCTATTCCCAACTCAAAATTTGAACCTATAGTCATGCAATCATTTGCTCATTACTTCTAGGACACTTACCAATGTATGTAGGTGAACCCACAATAGTGTGTCACACTTGTGAGACATTAGAATTTTGTATGGGGTGTGACAATTTTTTTGGCAAACACCTTCATTTGAAGGTTTTTATTTGAATGAAGGTACCTTCATTCAAAGGTGAGTCAAAAATCAACTTCAAATGAAGATAAACCTTCATTCGAAGATTACCTTCGAGTGAAGGTATTTTTTTGTTATTTTTGAAACAATAAATAGTTACCTTTGTTCAAAGGCTACCTTTGAATGAAGGTAATTATTTACTATTTTTTTTTAAAAGTATTAAGCCAAGGTAAATGGTTTTTTCAAATTTTTATCGTTTATTGTTTACCCTTGTTTCAATATAACAGACCTCCCAACTTTTTTGATAGCAAAAGGACTTCAACCCACAACCAGGTGGACATTAGATTTGCTTTCTCAGACCAAGTGGACACTAACTTGTCATCCCATAGTGACGCATGACCTTCAAACAGAGGTCATGAGGAAAAGTTTGCTGATGTGGATGTAGGCGATAGACTATGTATATTAAATTTGCCTTTCTTTTTCTAGATATTTCTCAAAACTAAACCCTAAACCTTCATTCTATTTGAATTTGATTTCTATTTGATAAATATTAAACCCTAAACTCTATATTGTAAACCCCAAATTATGTATTCTAAACCCTAAAATCTATATTGTAAACCCTAAATTTTGTATGTAAACCCTAAACTCTATATTGTAAACCCTAAATTTCATATTGTAAATCCTAGACTATGTATTGTAAACCCTAAATTCTATTATATAAACCCTAAACTCTGTGTTGATTATAAATGAATCACAAGAAAATTTGTAAAAAGTATAGAATAATATAAAAGTAAATATGAAAATAATGGGACTACCTACTCACCAAGTTTGCTTAAATGGACTTGTAAATCTAGTTTTAATGTGTAAGACTACTTACACAATGTCATTTCCTTGTATTTGTAACAAAAAGATAATATCAAAGGGACACATCTTATAGTTTTTTCCAACACTATATAATCAATGGGGCAAGAATGGCCTTTATTTAAGAATTTAAGGAATTTGGGATGGAAACTTTGTAATCTTTCGATGATCAACTTGGTTCATCTTGTATATTTTGTGCATCTACTTCCACCCATACCTCTACCATAAATACCCTATCTACCATTACCACATCCATAATTAGTCATCTTGATAGCATCACTACCACTAGTATTCCACCATTGAGTACCTACTCCTTTTCCCTACCTCTTTTATCCACTACTACTAGACCCATGTTTTTACCCCACATATCCAATCCAACTCCACATCCACCACTAAATCCTAATCCCTAGATGCCCTTAAGAATCTCAATTCTATTTGAAATAGATAAATAATTGAAGAACATTTTAAGAGAGATTCTAAGCTATAAAAGTTGTAAATGTATAAACAAAAGCAAACCGGTGATTCTGAGAGATATGCAAATGTTAGGATGACAAAATTGCATTACAAGCTCAAACAAGAAGCTACAAAAGATTGGCAGAATTGTCATCCAAGATGCAAAATACAAGCTAGGTAGTGAGTTTATATAGATCAGGGAGAGGGGTGGAGGTGGCAAAACTGACCAATAGGGAGAGACCACCAAATGGTCTAAATATAGTAAATGTAACTCCCTCATAGGATGGTGACACCTAAAATGAGCCACTCACCTAATTAAACTCACTTTATTAACATAAGCAAGCTTAATAAAAGTGTAGGAAAAACCTAGGAAATAGGAAAATAAAAACCTACACTAACACCCCCCCTTAAGCATAGCTTAGGTGGGTGAAAGATGGGTCCCGAAAAATGAAGCCTAATGAGGTACCCATGTACAAAGAGTTCCCACCTAAAAGAGAAGAAGCCCCCCACAAATAAAGAGAGAACACCCCCCATAATAGAGAGAGAAAAGAGGACAATGACGCCCCCCCAAATTGGACACCTGTCGCACCCCAAACAAAGCTCACAAATAAAAGAACTTGCTCTCAGGGAAGGGTTTGGTGAAGATGTCTGCGATCTGATCTGATGTTGAATAGTACCTGAGATCAATGATCTACTCATGAATCAACTCCTAAATGTAGTGCATGTGAATCTCAGTGTGTTTGGTCCGCTGGTGATGGATCGGATTGCAAGAGATTTGTATCGCAATCTGGTTGTCACAAAAGATGACTATATGCTTCCGAAAGGAAATACCAAACTTAGTGAGAATGTTCTAAAGTTAAATGGCCTCAATAGTAGCATTAACTACTCCTCGATACTCAGCCTATGTAGATGAAAGAGCAATTGCAGACTACTTGCTAGACCAATAAACTAGACTAGAACCAAGTGAGAAGCAATACCTTGAAGTAGACTTGCAATCTTGATAATCACCTACCCAATCTAAATATGTGTGTCCCATCAAGTCAATATCCACACCCACTGCATAGTTAATCCCATAACTGTAAGTTCCCTATACATAGTGAAGAATCCACTTAGCTTCTTTCCAGTGCAGCTCATGTGGCTCCTACATGAACCTGGAGACCAGGGCCACAATATATGAAAGATTAGGCCTTGTGTGAGTCAAGTATATGAGACTTCCAACTAATTGGCGATACAAGGTAGCATCCACCAATAGTGAAGTACAGTAAGCCTCAAGTTGGATCCCTAACAGAAATGGATTCAATGAAAGCTTATAGTCAACCATGCAAAATCTAGAGAGCATATCAAGTGCATACTTGGGCTATGCAATAAAGATACTAGATGAAGACTAAGTGATCTCAATCCCCAAAAAGTAGTGCAAAAGGCCCAAATATGACATCAAGAAATGATCATGAAGGTTAGTTTTCACTGCCTTGATGGTGGGTGAGTGACTCCCTATTAGCAACAAGTCATCAACATAGAGAACAAGGAAGGTGAGAGTATCATCCCACTATAGAATATAAACATTCAAATTAGAATGGCACTGAGTGAACCCAATTGATAGAAGGAAGGAGTCCATCTTGGCATACCAGGCCCAAGCGCCATGTTTGAGGCCATAGAGAGACTTCCAAAGATGGCAAACAAGTGAAGGATCTTGTACGAACCCTTGTGGCTGCTCCATATATATCTCCTCTTGAAGGTCACCATGAAGAAAAGCACTCGTCACATCCATCTAATGAACTTCCCAACAGTGGGCTGCAACAATGGCAAGGACAATTTAGAGGGAATTCATTTTGGCAATTGACATAAATTCTTAGAGTAGTCAATCCCAAGAACCTGGGAGAATCCTTTAGCGACCAGGTGAGCTTTATGCTTATCAACTGACCCATCTACGGTAATTTTTTTCTTGATAGATCCACTTGCATCAAAAAATTTCCTTCCCTTAGGAAGGGGAACTAAATCCCAAGTATGGTTGCTCTCTAGGACTTGAACTCTTCCTACATAGCAACATCCCACTCGGGGACACCAGAATCTTCTCAAAAAGACTGTGGATCCGAAGCTGAAGAAATGAAGAGATGTGGAGCTTGTTCGAATTGTGACCATGTTCTTCTTGCATCTAAAGGATCACCAACCCAATCACCTGCTGAATCTAACGTCTGACAAGCCCAAAGTGGCCCAATAGCTAAAAAATCAGGGGAATCTAGAGGAGAATCATCACCCTCTGAATGATGACTAAGATATGAGGAAGATGAATCATCATCATCATTGTCACCATTTGAAGTGGAGGAAGAAGACTCCTCATCAAGATTAGAAGGATTAAGATCCTCAAAAGAACTATCATCATGTTGCAGTGTCTCCAAAGTAATGGTAGATGGAGAAGTGGTAGGAGAAGAATTGGAAACATCCTCCTTGAAATGAACACTCCTCTCAATGAGCATCTCAACAATTGGTATCAGAGTCAAGCTAGGAGCCCCAAGCACCTGCAATGTGGCTTAAGAGGGGGTGTTGGAAATAAGACACACCCGGACCAATGATGGACTGGCCACAAAGGGGCTAGTAGCTTAGTTGGTAGAGCACTCCAACAAAAAATGGAAGGTCCTAGGTTTGAGTCCTAGCTTATCCATATGAGCAGCAACTCTGATACCATGTTAGAAATATAAAACAAACGAATAACCCAAGAACTTTTTAAAAGAGATTCTAAGCTACAAAATCTATAAATGCATAAATAAAATCAAACCAACAATTTTGAGAGATATGCAAATGTCAAGATGATAGAATTGCATTACAGCTCAAAGAAGAAGCTACAACAAATTGGCAAAATTTCTATTAAAGATGCAAAATACAAGCTAGGTAGTGAGTTTATATAGATCAAGGAGAGTGGTGGAGAAGGAAAAACTAACCAATAGGGAGAGACCACCAAATGGTCTAAATATAGTAAATGTAACTCCCTCATAGGATGGTGACACCTCAAAAGACCTACTCACCTAATTAAACTTCTTATTAACGTAATCAAGCTTAATAAAAGTGTAGGAAAAACCTAGGAACTAGAAAAATAAATAACCCAACTAGGAAAATAAAAACCTACACTAACACATTGTTCTATACCTTTGACCCAAATAATTACTTTTTCCACTCCCCTCATAACTCATGAAGACATTGAAATGTGAAACAAATAGAAACTAAATATTAAACACTAAGCTCCTAATTTCACACTAAAACATATACTCAACTAAATAAAACAATGCAACACTAAGCAAAGATTTATACCTTTCATTTGATGTGTGGAAATGCACCAAGTGATGGTGTGTTGATTAAAATGGTGTTGAATGTGGTTGCTCAAACCTGTAGCATGCCTTTTCTTTCCACTTGATGATGAAAATGGTTTATGTGAGGTTCAATTTATAGATTTTTTATGATGAGGACCAATGGTTGAGATTAATTTGAAAGATCAATGGATGAGGTTGGTTGAGAGTTTAGGGTGCATTAGAAGCCACCAAGTGTCACTCGGTGATTGATGCACATGATAAGGGTTTGGATTGATAAGATTTGGATGGATAAGATTTTGCAAGAAAAGATGGAGGGTGAAGATTAAAAGATATTTTTTGGAACCTTGTACAAGCTCTCACACATGTGGGAGAATAAACATGAGGATTGTGTGATTATGACAAGTAGGACTTCTCACACATGTGTGAGAAATAAAGGACAATGTGATTATGGCAAGTAGGACTTCTCATACATGTGTGATAAACATAGGAATGTGTAATTGTGACATGTGATTGATCTCACATATATGTGAGAATCACATGTGTGAAATGGAGGGTGGAGATTACATTTGTTAAGTGAATGGCTAGGATTGAGGATTATTTTTGACTTAGGATTGATGGTGGGGATTTTAGGAATGAGAATTTTTAATTAGAAAAAATAGATGATGTGTATTTAGCTTAGTTAATGAAATAAATAATTTATTTAATAACTAACACTAGGAAATTAGTTTAGTTAGTTAAATTTAATTAACTAACATTAGGATAGAATAATTAAATAAAATGTATTTAATTAGTTGATGGGAAAGGGATAACCTAATTAATTAGTGCAGGAATGGATAGGGAATTAATGATAGGAATTCAGTTATGATGTGATAGTAAATTTTAGGTGTTTACAACTCATATCTATTCTCATACACACCATAGTGATCCTCATCCATCCCTAGTTATCATTCCCTCTTCTAACCTATATGTACTAATTCAAAAGATTGATCAAGTAGAAAAGAAATTGGATGCAAAGAGTGGATAATATGGTGATAAATTAAGTGTTTCCTAAGCAATTTAAGGTTAATATGGGCCTTAGAATTAATATTATTGATTTATTTGAAGGTTCCCTAAGATCCAATGGACATATTAATGACTATATCATTCACTTCCAATCATTGTGTTATAAAGTGATCACCCCCTTGCATGATTCTAAAATTTAAAATATCTCTATCAAGGGGCTCATAAAACCAATACAAAAAATGTGTACCTCAATAGTTTTGTTTCTTTTTAGATGTATGTCCTCATGTCAAAACAATAGAATCCAAACCATTAGCAACAACTGATTCAAATATGGGCCTTCAAATTAAAATGCTTCTTACCCTTCCAATTTTCAAAATTTAAACTTTTCAATGTGCAAATAAAACACAAGTTGTGTACTAGGCAAACGACAAAGCTAGTAGATCTAAGAAATAATCCTTGAGTAACTAGCCAAGTTGATTACCTATTGCAAAGGAGGGTTCCTGATGACCAACCGTGGAAAGTAAGCACAAGAAAGCATGTGACTTAAGTTTCAAGTGTGTTGCTAATAACAAGTTGATGCATGAACATAACATAGGATATGACAAGTATCTAAAAAGATAATATATGGACAGACAAAAGGGGGGCTCATTTTTATATTGTTAAAGTAAGATAATTGTATAATTAGCTACATATAAAGGTATATATTTTATATTAGTATGGTATATAGCCTATATAAAACATTTGAATTTACTAGTATAAATATCTTAAATATATCTATCTTAAAGATAGTAAGAGATATCAACTTAATATAATTTAAATCCTCTTTTGTCATTTACTTTCTCATTTCAAATTTAAATAGATAGGAAAAATTGTAGAACTTGCTCTAAAATATTTAGATAATTTGACTAATTATATTTTAAAAAAGATTTGACCAACTATAATACTCCAAATGGCTCTCCCTCCCTCCCTCCCTCCCTCCCTCCCTCCCTCCCTCCCTCCCTCCCTCTCTCTCTCTCTATTAATGATTATATCTTAGGAAATGTTTATTGTTTCATGCAAGCTCTAACCCCATCTCATGTTTAATTGAATTAGAAACATGTGCTTATGCTATTTTATTTATGGCTTAATGGAAATGAATTTGAAGGTTAGTGTAGGCATGCATTGTGACATGATTTAAATGAATGATAGAATTGGTTAGCAAATGTGTGCAATTGCTTATCATGAACTTCTTTATATTTTAGGAAAGTGTACCTTCAATCATTACTATTGTGTAGTGGTTTGGTTTTAAAAAATGGTTTAGGGTTTAGGGAGGTTTGGTCCATGTTTGGAATTATTACAAGTATATTGGCATGCAATATTAAATTTAAATAATTTGTAACTATGAGTACATACATGTACATAAAATGTTCTTTATTTTGTGCAGTGAACATGGATGATCTTTTTGGGCATACTAATAGAGAAATTATTAGATTGTAGTTAATTTTAGAGGACTTGTAGAACACATGGGTGTATACATCAAACTACGATATTATATTGCAAAGTTTGATTCATATTAGAAATCCTTTAGGAGGTGTTAGTGCTTAATCTAGTGAGATTTTAGTAGTGATTCTTGCCCAAATGTAGCAAAGAGTGTCTAGTGATGTTTCTTGGAGTATTGACCAACTAAATGTGCCCAAATAAATTATTACAATAGATTATTTTTCACAGTATGCCCCAAATCTAGTATTAGGGGATATCAAATGACCAAGTGTGTGTGCCCGCGTTTGGCACCATTAATATACCCTAGATTTATTGCTACTAATGGTTATTATCCTAATAATGACCAAATTACATTATATCTTGCACAACAGTTCTGCATTGAGGTTTACTTAGGCCTTAACGTCAACTATTTAGACTTACCTCCACATCTGGGATAGGGGTGTGGTAGGGTATACGATAGGGATGCGATAAGGAGTTGTTTCCATATCAAATAATAATATTTTATTTTAAATGTTACAATTAAACTAGAGACTAATAAAAAAAGAGCTTCCCTTGGCTTCGAGAATACGTGTTCTCTACTAAAAAGGCCAACCACATGAAGGTGGAAGCTCATGTGGCCTCCCCTAACCTAGACCCACAACTACCTATTGTATACCTTCTTCTAGTAGACCTAAGACACCTAAAACAAATATTCTATACATTCTTCTAGTACACCTAAGACACCTATTATATACCTTCTTCTAGTAGGTGTCTATGACACCTATTCTAAACCTTCTTCTAGTAGACCTAAGACATCTATTCTATACATTCTTCTAGTAGACCTAAGACACCTATTCTATACCTTCTTCTAGTAGAGGTCTAGGACACCTATGACACCTATTATAAACCTAAACTTCTAGTAGACCTAAGGTAATATTATGTCATGTCTTTGGACCCAGTATTATGTTTGAGTTGATTATATCCAATCTAGAGATCATACCTAGAATGAAATGAAAGTTCTTGTCTGCATTTTTCATACCACATAGATTGGTTTAGCTTTCTCTTCAATAACACATAATATTTTCTCATGGTCACCTCTGTCTAGTCTCCACTTACGATGTCCACATGTGTGGAATAGGATGAAGAGAAACGTCAATAGCAATTACTAGGTGGCTATATTGATACACCATGTTGTGAGGTTGGTAATCAATAAAATGAATCCCATTTTGAAGGATTTTGACTTGTTTCAAATATGTTCCTTGCACTACAATTGAACAAACAATGTTCCATCACTTGTTTTTTGGTTTTATTAACTTAATCCTCTCTTCTGTGCAACATAACAAATAATAATTTATGCCATCTATGTTTCTAGCCTCTACTATGACTGCAAAATAATCTCCAACTACAATGAAATGTAAAAAAAATAGAATCTATCATGAATTCTAAATTTTAAGAACCAAATTAAAATTAAATGTTATCAGCATAAAAAAATTTAAAATTTCTACAAGTTGTGATATATATACCTTTCTTAATCAATATTCAAATGTGCTCATAATCAGTTGAAATCAAAGGGATGCCTTCAAATCTTTCATCTTCATCTTTATCGTATGTGTCACTAACAACTAGTGGTGTCAAATTCCATTCACTGACATATCCATGTTGTTGGCTCTTGTAGTTCTCATAATTTCTCAACATACAGTCACAACAAAACAAAGAGTAATCCCTAGTACACAATGTCCATGTCTGCTATTTGTACTCATGACATAATGCAAAGATGTCATTTTCTCTACCATATTACATCCATGCACACTTTTTTTATTCATATATATATATATATATATATATATATATATATATATATATATATATATATCAAGCACAAATTTCAATTATAATTTTCTCAAAATTACAATTGTAATAACAATCAAATAAAATAAAATATAAGTAAATATTGAACAAGTCAGACTTTTTTCAAACAATTCATACCTAATAACTCCTCGAACACTCTATGTGGATGTGGGTTCCTCCCTAAAGCTATGTTGGCCTCATACATGAAGTGATTCTTATACCATTCAATGATGTCATGTGCATCATTTATACTATCTCCCTCATAATTCATTTGATGTTTTCTTAGAGCACTATCATGTTCGCCCTTTCCATGGCCACTCTCAAAGAAACTCCAAATGTGAGGTATATTTTCAAATCGATCATATCTACAAAGTGAAAAAAATGGTCTTGATGATTTGAATTGTGGTGCACACCCATGTGACCATACAAAATGTTTCTCAATTTGCACTCCTTGCAATATCTTGAAAGAACTTGTTAAAGCAATGTTGTAGTCATGCTCTTCATCATTGTTACTATAAAAGTCATATTCTTTCTTCATGACTAGTTCTAGATGTGTACTCTCAGCACCATCCAAATCCAATTGTGCATGTCGATAACACACATGCCCCATAATAGTCACCTGCTCTAAATAATAATATTGTGTTTGAATCTCGTTTTGATGGGTAAAAGAGTAATTCTCTACAAAGTCAACTACTGATAAGATTGTTCCAAGTAGGAAAGTATTTATCAATAGATTAAATTCTTTTGCTTGTCACTTAGTGAAAAATGCATGCCATATGTATGGTTCTATCAATTTACAAAAAAATATATAAATGTTCCAATAAATAGTTCTTCTTCTACATAATCTAACCTTGTGGCTTCTTTCCCAAATTTTGTTGATACTTTATGTACTTGTACCTCTTGCATTTTACCATCTTCATCATGTCAATGTATTCATTTCTCAAAGGTAATTTTGCCAAATTTCCACATGTTTCACAAAATCCTTTTATACATTTCATTAGACGATCTGCATCATCATTGAATTTATTACATAAAATGGATGCTACGAACTCACATACCTATTTAGGAGGTGCATTTTCAACACCATAATTTTCTTGTATGATATTTCAAAACACATGATAGTAAAGATCAAATTTAACATGGTGATGACAACAACAAGTTTCAAAGACTTTGTTTAGCTTCACATACCATGACCTTCACATTTCAAACATTGTTTTCCCAATCTTGATATAAGGATCGACATCAAAAAATGTAACATACAACTCATGTGTTATGTCTAATCAATGTTTTGTACACAGTTCATAATCATTTGGCCCAATCTTTTGTTGAGAATATCTCTACTATTTGAAGACGAATGAGTGTTATCATGCCAAAAATTTAAGATCAACTTCCTAACACCATCTTCAATCATGTCAGATTAAGAAGCCCTACACATCAATTCCCAATTTCCTTCTACAATATTGTCATCCAAAACCTTTCTCCTTTTTACATATCTTGTTATTGTCTTTCTACTTAAGCCAGTTTCACTTGAAAGTGAAGAAATTTGACACTTTCTTGACATTTCTGAACTTACAATAGAAGTCAACAACACTCTTCTTGAAATGCTCTTCTCAACAGATCAAAAAAAATTTGCCAATGGAACTCAAACCTTTTGCGACATTTTGATCTTTTTCTAGGTGCGTTTTCCTCTTTTCTATGAAATCTACACCCAACAATTGCAATGGTTCTTTCATCTCATCACGAGTAAGTATACTTGATAATAGTTGAGCTTTATCAATTGTATCACGATGTTTAAGACTTGAAGTTCTATTCAATGACCTTTAGTAACTTGACTAGGTTGTTCAACATAAAATTTTAATTTTTCTATATCAATTCCAACTAAGTGATCTATATTTATCTTAGAAATTTTTCCCTTAACCTTTTTAATTAGATTCATATGTGTATATATAAAGGGAAGTGATTCTAACCCCTCTCCAATATCAAATAATTTATGAGATTCAACATCATCAAGAATATGTCGTTGGGCCTCCTCTCCAACATCAATGAGTGGTTGGGCCTCCTCCCTAAAATCAATTGTGTGTGGTTGGGCCTCCTTTGCTCCAGTATCTAAATTAGGTTGGACTTCCACTCTAGTTTCTATATGTTGAGCCCCTGCACATATCATATAAAAGAGAGAAGTTTGAATATATATATATATATATATATAAAAACCAAAAACTACTTTTTAAATAAACAAATTTTCAAAAAACTACTTTTAACATTTTATTTTTTTTATTCTCTTTCATATAAGCTTACATAGCATTGTCTTTCCATTTACTCTCACATCACTATAAAATTAAACATATTTTTCTAACATCATTTTCCCATCTGTCCTTCAAAATATGTAATGTTTTTGGAAAAAAGTGGTTAAAAAGTTGAAAGAGTTGAGTGGTATTATCCATTTTTATAGTGATGCACTAATGACTATTTATGTCACTCAAACACCTTGGCATATAAGATACTCGTCCTAAGTACATAAAAGACCCAAATGGGTCTACCTATTTAGTGGATAGTTATAATGGTTATATTATTACATTAATCCTAATTCTACCATGAGTTCTTATGCATAACAAGTTTGAATGGATAAATCATTAACAATCTAAGAAATGATAAAATAACTATTGCACAACACATGAGAATGACTTAGATACAATTGTAGACACATGGAATGGTTTTGTAGTAGCCCTTAAAGAGACCTTCTAGATCTAGTTGGAAACTATGATGACTAGTAGATCTCAAGTTTTCTCAAGTGTGTTAGGGATGAGATCAATCATTGCAAGAATACACAAATACTTTTCATAATTTGGTGTCCAAAAAAGGTATTCAGGATTTAAATCAAAACATTGTTTTGAAGTATAGGTTAGGCTTAAGACCATATATCCAATTAGATATTGATTTCCTACAAGTCTTTTTAATTAGATAAGTCTATAGATTTTCTTGCAAGTATGAAGCAAAGGATAAAGTCAAGACAAAGACAAAAGATTCTAATTCTCAAAACAAGCCCCAATCTAAGCCCTCTAGATAGAAATACAAACTCAGAAATAGCTCTCAATGCCATCCATAGAAGAAGTAGCAATTACAAAATGATCAAACTAAGTAGTACAAGATTGGCAAGTGGTGTTTAGTTCATAACTCTAGAACTCATTTTGATGTAGAATGTTGTGCTCAAATGAATCTACTTGCACAACATACTAGCACATTAGCACAAGACCTAATGCCATGGTGGGTATGGAAAAAATATGTAATTCCCTTGCAAACATAGAGGAAGTAGAAAGATTGTTCCACTCTTAGATATGGATCAATGGTCAACCAGTGTACTTCATTATTAACAATGGAAGCTAGAAGAACCTAATTTATTCTAAAGAAATTCAAATATTAAACTTACCACTAACACCTCAACCAAAACCATACTTCATTAGATGGTTTAGTGTAGGATCTTAGAAACATATCACTGAATAGTGTCAACTGGTATACAACATCAAGCCTTCTTAAGATACAATCCTTTACAATATCACTCCATTAAAGATGTATGTGATGTTTTACCTAGGCAAATATATATTTACCATTGACTTGTAGTCTATGAAGAAAATCCAAGAAAAGTTGTCATAGATGTTGGTGATAAAAGTTATCACATGCCAAAGGTAGTACCTAAGTTGTTACTCATCAACACTAAATAATATAAGAAGTTAGATAGTTTGATTAAGAAATTTGTGCTTTTAAAGGTGGGATCTAAATGTAGGAATGCCTTTATAGCATAAAAACATACCATAGTTCTTCCAACAACATAAATAGAGACTATAGATTTGAACAACAAGTTGGAAAAATGCAAGGATATCTTTCGACCACCAAAGGGAGTGCCTACATAGTATGCGATGAGATATACTATTGATTTGATTCTTAGACTACCTCTACCTGATGCTTCATTATATTTATTGGCTACTCTAAATGAATAGACAGGGAGAAGGAAGGCCCAGGATGCTAGAATGGGGTACATGTAGTCATGGATGCCTACACACATAGCTTTCAAATATGTAATTAACCTCTAATTTTTAGGTGCTTTGATTTTAATTTTATATGTGTGCCCTTGTTATAGTTTGTTACTATTATGTTTCCCTATTGATAACCAATCTAAGAATATTTATTTTGGCTTGTGAATTTTCATTATCTATGTTTATCTCCTAGTTCAATTTTATGTTTCCTAAGTAACTCTCTATGTTTACACTTTGAATATTACAAATTCCCTATGTGTAAATCTCATTCTTTGTGTTTTTTGTTAGTGTTGAAGTACTTTATGTTAAAACTCACACTTTAAATCCTATTTTAAACATTGCAAGTGACTCTGTTCTATGTCTAAATTGACTATGTATTATTACATTACCTTGGAGACACATCACAATTAAGTTGAAATGGCTAAAGCCTATTGGGTGCAACTTTGTATTCCCCCATTTAACCACTACCCATCGATCTCTCCTCAAACAACATAAGCTAATGGTTTGATTGTAACGTAATACCTTTTGTTTTATGTTGAAGAACTTTGAAATTTTCTCATGTGCAACTATAGTTTAAATTCAAATATATATATAAAACTCAAAACCTATACAGAATGATCTTCATGCAATAAACACTTGAAAATTATATCCTATTTAAACTATTTGATATTTAAATTACAATAAAAAATTTAAAAATACATGTGTTCTTTCTCTTTCAAATATTTTTGTGTCTTTTCTTCATTTAATTTCTTGTCCTTTTCTATCGAATATGAATGCATAGTCTTTTTTTTCTCGTTCTTTTATTTACCATCTCCTCTTCCGCAAAAACAACTCACAATAATCTTTTCTTTCGAATTTTTTTTTTTTTTAATGCCCAAAATGTGAGCTAGAAAATATTATTCCCTTCAAAAAAATTCTAAAATTATGAAATATGCGAGCACAATTCTTGTTTTTTTTTTGGATATAAAGTAATTTATGATGTTCTATTTATATAGTGATATTTTTATTTTTTTTAAGTCAGCCAAAGGACTTTCGTTCAAACGTACCTTTGAATGAAGGTCCTTAGATACATTCAAACAAAGGTACCTTCAAATGAAGGTACTTATATAGGCCTGTCCACCTTGATCACCTAATTTTCCTCAGATTTTTTTGTTTCAAACATTGGGTTCAACCAACAAATGGATTCAACATGACAAGATAATTTGCAAGATCGGGGCCTTTAGAGTAAACTTTCCAAAAAGTATAATTTTGAATATATTTAATTTCATTATTATATTTATTTTCTATTTTCTCGTGAACATAGGTTTTTCATCAAACATCAAGGTCTATGTTCCACATGTGGAAGAATTAAAAAAATAGAGAAAAGAAATCTAAAAATATCTATGCACTACGTATTGATGTCTTTGTTTCAATAAAAAATATATAATTTGGATATATACAAAAAATGGTATGCATTATGGAATAAAACTATGTTTAAATTATAATTAATCTCACATCAAAAATTAATAATAAATAAAATATGTAATGAAAAAATATGTGCACAGTTGATATTGGTGTTACCAATCTATTCTTAAAATTTTATAATTTTATCCATTTTGTTAAAAAAAGTTGTGTTATGGAATAAATGTCACTTTTTAAAAATATTATTAACTATAAAAAAATAAATATTTAAAAATTACGTAAAAATTTCACAAATTATTTTTTAAATTTTTAAAATATATATATTTCGAATCTACACACGAAATCTCAAAAATCACTAGTTCACATCATCTTCAAATTCTTAATAGTTTAATTTCTATAAGTGATAGAAAGTGAAAATTTGGTTAAAAATGTTGATTTCAATTGCCCACTTTTACCAAATAGTGAGACACACTATTGTGGGATCACCCATGTGTCAAATTACAGGAGTGGATTTGAACCCCATGATTCCAAAATGTGCATTGGTTTTTGCTTCAAAGATCCAAAGCATGCACTTAAATACTTTGTATGATTTTGTTAGTTTCTTGACTAAAGCACCTAAGAGAGGGGTTAAAAGTGTAAAAAGGTAGGGTGAAGAGAAATATTTTAGGTGATATTCCCTACAGTGCCACATTTATCTCTGTGCATTTGTTGGGCACTTGGATACAAGTTAGATGTCTAGATGTATTATGCTAAATCATCAAAGGGGATGCACAAACCTATGTAATTGTGGACTCTTCATCTAGACAAATATGATCCGCATGCCCACTTTTGTATCTTTGAGGACTTCTCCATAACTCTTATATTGAGGAGATTGAGTTTTGAAAGGCCTAGGCTTCCTCTTGATTTTTGTAACTTCCTCAGACCATTGGATAATAAGTTGGATCCTATTGAACAACACAATTGGGGTGACTGGTTTTTGCATGAAGGGTATACAATCATAAGAGTATTTGGATCTAAACTAATGCGCCATAAATTGTTAACCAAGGTGCCTTCAAGAATTGCCTATCTGAAGGTTGTATTGCAAATGAACAATGCAAATTGGGAGCACTTCAGAAATCATAATTCAAGAAGAGGAATTCTTCCTACTCAGGCCAAATTTTCTTACTTCATCATATTAGGAAAGGAGGGATATGACAATATTTATGATCGAATTTGTCACTATGGTATGGAATTTGCAACATAGAGAGCATATGACCCTAAGGATTTTATTCACAATGCAAGGAGGCATATTGGATTGGCTGGATTTGAGCATGAATATGATGAGCATGTGGACCTCATCAAGAGTTGCAGGGATGAGAAAGAAAAGGATACAAGGAGGACAAACTAGTTGATAATTAAAGTGGTTGAGACACACCACATGGAGAATAACCCAAATAATTTCAAGGGTTTCTACCTAGAGATTCAGGACCCAATAGAACAAAAGAGGGCCATGATTAAAAATTGACAGTTTGAACATTGTTTCTCCAAGGGCCAAACCAATTCAAGCACTAGCATCTTCTATGCCAGTCCCAAAATCACCAACCTCACAATCTATTAGGGTTAAGTCTACTCATCACGAGGATATGCTGGAATCAACAAAGTTCTAATTGAGGAATCCGTAGGCCTATTGCAAAAGAAGAGAAGTCAACTATTCCACAAGTTCCTTCGGTGCCATAAAGTTGGATTGAAAGAGTTGATGAATTTGATTCAGCAAGGGCCTAAATTATGAAAGCTATAAAATCCCCTAAGAATACCTAGAGGATTCAAATCACTGCTCCCTATTGGAGCTTAATTTCACAAGCCTCAAAACAATGCAAGAAAATCCTAAATTTGGTGCCTTTTTGTTGCCTTGGACCTATTTTTCCCATCATTGATAATCGATCTGATAAATCCTTTAATGGGCCCTCCCTTGGTTAAAATTTTGTCTTGGAGTCATGCATTTCCTTCCCCATGTTCCTATCATATGTTGGAATGTCCAAAAAATCAAAAATTCTAAGAGTTGGGAGTTTCTAAGTCATTTTGGGTGTTTTCTACAAAGTTGTGGAGTTTTAGTGGACTATTATACATTTCCTTTTCACCTCCCATCTAATCCTAACCTCCGATCCCACATAAAATCCTTGCAAATTTCATCAAGCCCTTCAATTCTTTCATTTCCCTTCATTTTCCCATTTTATGGAATCCCAACCGGCTACCAAACATTTTGTCTTTGCTTCCCATCCTTTATCCACTTCTTTTTTCACATAAAAATTTTGCAAGACTTCTATCGAGTCCTTAGTCTTTTTTTCGCCTATTTCCTCCAATTTGTGGGTTTTTGATAGACTACCAAATTTTATATTTCCAATTTCAGTATCCACATCCAATTCCCCCTTCCTTTCCCGCAAATCTTGTTCTCGTGTTCCCATCCCTTTTTCCCATTTCCCTCTGCTTTACGAAATTTCTATGTTCATTTTGACTTTCACCTTTCCATTCCAACATCCTAACCTTCATTTTTTTTCCGTAACTTTTCCATTTCACCTTTCATCATGTTTGCAAAATTTCCCTCTTGGACCGAATATGTTCGCGTCCAGTTCCACATCCTGTTGTACCCTATATCTCCACATTCCTTCCAACCTCCATTCCTTTTCCACACTTCTTTAGTTCACCTCCCACCTTGTTTTGTATAATTTCAATTCTAGAATGGATATGCTCACCTCATGTTCTCATATCTAGTTCCCACCTCCAGTTCCACAAGGTTCCCAATTCACATCTAGTCCCATGTCGAATTCCTGCAATTCTTCAGAAAACCTCCCCTATTCCAACAACTCCCCTGCACGACCTAAGACCACCATTAATGGTCTCCAATGGATGTGATAAGATGAAGGAATATCTCCATACACCTCTAGGTACCTTTGGACCCCCCATGGACATGATTTCTATACAAAGTCATGGGTTAATGGTCTGATTTGGCATGGCTCCAAGTGTAAATCAGTGTGAAGATGCAAACAGGCATGGGTGATCTGCAAGTGTGTTGACCACTCCAGGGTTCTCATCCAAGCAAAAAGAATGGATTGTAATGCTATATTTACATGTAAAAAGATGAAATAAGGGTTGTTCATTGAACCAATTTTTTGATTGTATGTGTCTGAAGCAGGTTCTAGGGTGTCAAATGATGAACATCCAACTTTGTAAATGATGTAGAATGTTTGTAAATCAGAGGAATGGGTAGTCTAGTAAGGTTTTACATTTAATATGTCTTCATGAAAGGTTGTAATATCTCAAGAGGGGCTTTGAACTTAGTTGTTATCTCTCACTTGCCACATTTATTAGCATGATTGTAACAATTTTTTATTAATGTTGATAGGCATTGTAATGCATAGCAAACTTTTTTGCAATGGTCTTCTTTTGTTGCATGTGGGGTGTTTTTTATTAGTTCTGGCTAATTAAGAATGTCCATTTGCAAGTTCCCTTATCTCATGAGTTCGTATGCATATGCAAGCTCAGTTATAGTGTTGATTTGCAGATAGATTCTCCATCCTCTTTCTCAGTTGTGACTCTATTGCCCAATGGAGTAGGCACCAATCTGATTGGTGAGAGGCCAAACACCATGCCATTTTAATCATCTCTCTTATTAGTTGTAGGAGTAGGTTAGGTTCCACCATGCCTGCTTAATTCAATATCATAATCTATGTTATATCATATGCAATCTTAAAACTAAAATATTGTTAAAGGATTATGCTAGTGTGTTTCTCCCTCTTGCCCATGTGTATGCAATGTTAAATAGATTCATATGTTGGGGAATAGTATAGTTGTTATCCTTTGGTGCAGGGTAAGACTGGATTGTCATATGTTAATTGTAGGTCTTGTAGGTCTGTATGTAGCCAATGTTGACATGAACTTACTGACAAATATTGGGATTCATAGCATATTGGGTGTGGTTGCTTAAAGGCCTAGAGTGTAAATTATTATTTCTTTAATTATCATGTTATTGATACCTCAGGGAAAATCCCTCTGGTCTTGCAGAGCCTAAAGTTGAAGGTGTGTTTACCCACTCACAATAATTGGTTCATTCATGCCACTGTCTGAATATAAATCTTGCACTCATTACCCTTGTCGGCATCTTCTTGGCCTTAGGTTTTGGTGCTAGTTTTTAGGATTTGTGGTGCTGTATGTTTGAGCACCAACACTCCTAGTGTCGTCGCCATATTAGGAAATATTGAGAGTGACAAGATAATTAATGATGTCAGAACTAAGGCTTGCGAACGGTTCATGGAAAATGACCAATTTGTTAATATTGGGGAGTTGAATAATTTTATTTTGAATTTAAAAAATATGCTATGAATGATTCAAATGCTAGGCAGGAGTTTGCCAAAGCCTTTGGCCATGATCCTAACTCAACAAAAAGTGCCTCTATCTTTATCGTAAGCAATGAGCATGTCACACCAAAATAGGCAAGAAGATTGGTAAAAGAGTGGTTTAATGCTACAGAAGTTGGACATTACATCAGCACTTGCCTTTGACACCCTTAGGAGAAACACAAAAAAGTTGATATGTCTTTCAAAACATTGAACAAGGGAGGAAATTCCACTCTGGCTTAGAGTATTGTCCTCACCAACAAACCTTGACATTATGGTCCATAGCCCCTGACCGTGATAAGCCTCAAATGCATGATGATCCTCAAGGGTTGTTGGGACCGCTAATTGTTAAAAGAGTTTCAGATGCACTAGCTCAAAAGACAACTCTCAATGTTCATATTGTTCAATTTAGTGAAGAGGTTACTAGGAAATTGCAAAGGAACTATGATGCCTTGGTTCAAGATGTGATCAAGTTAAATAAGGAGTTAAAAGAGGAGAAAGCCAAATCAGAAAACTACCTACAACAAATCAAGGCACTAACTGTAGGAACCCCTAAGTCTTACAAGCATTGTTCAAAAGGGAACCTCATCTCAAGGAGATCACCAAATGATATTAGAGTGATTTGAGGCCCTACAAGAGGAGAAGAAACAATAGACTCTTCAAGCTAGATAAAGTGTGGAAAGCTTTGTTAGGGGGATATTAAAGGCCAGAGTCTCTAACTTAAACTAACTAATGACTTCTAGGAATGTCATGGCAACTTGAAGAGAGCCACTAAGCATGTGCAGGAGGTTAGCCCAAAATTGTTGGATTTGAATGTTAAGTGGATCCCCAGAATGATGGTAACAAAAATCATCCATAAAAATGCCAAGTATAGCCCTAACATCCCGAGCCAAATCTATGTTATCTTTGAGGCTACTAGGCTCCTGAGTGATGTCTCGGCCTTCTTGAATAAGTATAATTGAAAAAGAGAATTTAAAGCTTTGGCCAGTCTTGGTATTCCTAATGTTGTGGACTCCATTGGGAAGATGAGGAAATTAGATGATTGGAAGGGTGACTTTGGAAGTCTGATCCCTTTATGGATTAATCACGTCCTTCATGGAGACAAGGTTGATCCGATTTTAGTCAGCTACAGGTGGACAAGGCTCTTCTGCTAAAGAACAAAATGGAGAACTTTATCAAGGAAGTGAGAATAGCACTCGACGCCAAGTACACAACCAATACTAATAAAATCAAACTATATTGAAACCAGGGTGGCCAACTGACGAAGAATTTGATGAGTGGACAAAAAGATTTACAAAAGAATATTCATTGATGTATTTTGTATTTTCACGAGTGCAATACATATCTGCACGCTTTTGAGCATACCATCACATCTCATTCAAGAAAGCCAAATTAAGACTTTTGCAAATGTGGCGGTAGGATTATATTTGGACAATGAGCCTTGCCTTTTTGAGGTGATCAACGGTCATAACAAGAGGTGTGTGTATTTACATTGAACATTACACCTACAGATCTTGTTTGAAATGAATTCTTCTTGAGGTAAAAGTGAATATTGAAATCTACTATTTATAGGAAGGACACTGATGCATTTCAAATTAGTTTTCATTTTCAAAATGGAGTTTCCAAGTGTTTCATGTTGTCATGGAAAGGGAGGGTCTAGGAAGAGGCTTGTGTCATTCCTAGTACATTTTAGGTTTGACATGTCCTCGTTTTGGTTATATGTCTTCCTTTAGTGGTATGAGTTCATTAAACCTATTCCTCTATTTAAACATGTCCTCTTGGGTGAGATGTTGTAGTCAGGACCCTGCTTTTCAGCCTCACGATGTCCTTCAACATGCTACTAGGAAGAAAGGTGGACACAAATGAATTGGAATGAGGGTTTTCAGAATCTTCTCAACTGGTGGGCCTAAAGAATAGTCTATTGCTACTATTGCTTGACTGATTACTTCAGTAGTAGCTCTTGCTTGTACTTCTGGATTATTCCCATGTCTTTTGTTGGGATCTCCTGACCATGGTGATAATGTCCATAAGAAGTCGGTTATTTCAACTTGTTCATTTTTTCTTTTTCTTTTTTTCTTTTTTTAGAGGGGGAGGGGGGTACAACATTATCGAGAGCTAAGGAAACCAAGGTTGAGGGATTCCTTGTAATCTCATTCCTGTGGTTCCCATGTGATTCCTCTTTCATATATCAGCTTTCACTTATTGGAAAAGCGGGCCCATGTTAGCATTCCCGTGAGTGCTAACTCCCTAACAATTTTCAAATTATAAAGGGGACAAACAAGTGTTAATCATACACAAGATGAGCTTTGTCTATTCTCTGTAAATGGGATTTTTTAAATTGCATTGGGTAGTGGAAGAGAATTTATGCGTTGTAAGGTGTAGAGCATACTAATTAAATAGAAGGATACAAAGCAATCTTGAGTCATATTGTTGTATCAATTGCATGTGTTATTTTTCCAAGAAATTGATATAAGACATTCTATTTTGGGATTTACAACTATCTCCATTTCATTGTCTATGGCTTCAGGGAAATTTGTTTCCTATGTACACATTTGCTACACTTTTGTTAATAATATGTTAGTTGCCATTTAATGAACATTGTAAAACTCTTGTTAAATATTTCTTTTAACGGGTCTCTCATAATTAACAAATGAAGTTGTGAATTGGTCTAAGGGATTATAAAGTAGAGTTTGAGTTTCCGGAATAGAGGCAATTGATAGGCTAGCCCCTTGCAAGACAAGGCCAAAATTCTTTGGGCCGCATTGAATAGAAAGGCATCATGAAATTCCATTACACTTTAGATTTAATTTTAGACTTTGTACCCACAGCCTAAGGCATCAGTCATATGTTTGTCTCCTAGTCATTCGCATCATCGGATATTATGTTTCAAGTTAAGATAACTTATATAATTTAAAGATCTTGTCATAGAAGCATAGAATTTCAAAACATTCTTGTTAGTTTATATCATCTTTTCTACATGTTATTCTATGATCTTTCATTTATGCTTTTTTAAAATCATTTTTCTACCTTATGGGTCAACCAATTCGGCTTAGTAACACTCAATTGGGCCCAAAGCTATGTTGTCAAAGTTTGACTTAAAGGGTAGATGTTTTTAGGAGAAACCAGTGTTCTTGAAGTCTCAATTATCCTTTCTCCTAAATAGGTATGTTGATAACCGATTTCTTAGAAGAGTTATAAGGGAATACTACCCCTCCACACCTCAAGTCTTGCAAAGCTCAAAGGAGAAAGGAGCTCTCTCTCTCTCATGTGTTGGTCTTGTCCTCCCCTGGTTTGTTTCCTTTCTTAGTGCATGTTGTTGTAGATTTTGTCAATTCCTAGAGTCTTTACCAATAGGTTGATTTTCCAAAATCAGGTCATGGTCTAAAACAACAAAAAGACCCCAACAAAACCAAGCTAAAAAGTTCTCATGTATGTCTATTCAAGGAAGGCATTTGCACATAAAGATAATAAAACCTAGATTTAAACTTGCCCAAAACTAGATTACCAAATCATTTCGGGTTCGCCGAAGCAGAAATAGACTACAACTTAAAGAACTTTGTGCAACGAATCTTCGGATCCAAGATTATATTACACAAAGATTGATTCCACTTTGGGTCTGCTAAAACAAATGAAATCCTATCACATCTCCACTTTTTGGATTTTATTTATAATTCAGACTATTGGATATTTCATTGTGATTTATTTACTAATGGATAATTACATGTGCGTAAGGGTGAATTGTCATTATTTTTATAAATGCATAAAAATTGAAAGTCGTTATAATGATGGATTAATATGTTTATGATTATGGATTTATGTTTTCTCGTGCTTCGGCTAGGATTTTATGGACTAACCTATTGACGAGAATCTGAGTGCGACTGAGTGCAAAAACATGTCGAAGATGAGAGCATGGTTGAGGTAGAAGCATCCTAGCCGCCCGGCAAGAGTTGGCATGACGGAAACCCGATCCATGCACACATTCACTTACTTCATATTGCATCACTGAATGCTTTTTAAGTTTTCACGTAACATGGATACGTAACCTTGATTGAGCATTTAATAATGAATATTGGTGTGGTTGATGTCTAACGATTAGTTATGAATGCAATCTCATTTCTAAGTACATTCTTTTTAAATGCATAAGTTCGCCATGTATTCATGTTTTCTTATTGTCTTTTGGATTTAATAAAACTATAGGATGTTTTTAGATAGATTTATTAATAATCATTTAAATAATTTAAAAATATATAAAAAAATCTATATATAATTATATATAAACATAGTAACATGCAATATTAAAAATAAAGAGAATTGCAGTGTTAATGGAAGCCTAAATTAAATTCAAAGGATCTGAGGCATTTTAGCACCCAAGTACCATGCAAAGTGGAAGATAATTGGAATTAAAAGAAAAGCTTGATCTAAATATATGAACGCCAATATTGGAGAGATGGGATTCATTAAAAAAGAAGAGAAAGGAAAGGGAAATCATGAGCAACAAAAAGCAAAAAAAGGTTACAGAGATCATCAGCGACAGGAACTGGAGAGATGAAAGGGATCGGTGATGATAGGCAAGGAGGTGTTCAAGGCGTTCGTCGCTAGTTTGGGTACTTTACTCGAACTAATATATAGATTTTAAAGGTCTACTTGTATTCCTTTCTCTTTGTATTGGCCTATGGTATGTCATAGTAGTCTGTGTAATTCCTAATGTCTGTATATTGATAATCATCGCCCTATGTTTTCTTCATCTTTGCCTGATGAATGGTTGTCAGCCTTTATGTTTAGTATTGGCCTAATTTTCAGCCTGTTTATCCCTTTTATCGGCCTGTATATGTTTTTGCGGCCTGTGCCCTGTTGTTCAGTCAAATATGGGTAGTATCAACCTATGCTCTTGAATCGACTTGTCATGGACCACGACCATGCTAGTGGCATGCATTTTGATCTCAAGCAGCCTTTTTTTTTAGCGGTCTGTGTGATTTTTTTCATCGACCTATGTATAAATGAAGAGGCATGTGTAATGGCCTATTATATCATCATACCTGCTTCTATGTTATGTAAACGATCAAAGTACTTTCTAATTGGCTTCTTTGTATTCTCTTGGCCTGTATCTTGTAATTCTATCAACCTCTAGCTAATTGTAATGGTCTGTTCTATCTTTGGATCGACCTGTTATGTTTTATTATTAACCTATGTTTTGTATGTATCAGCCCTTTTAAGATTTATATCACCATATGTCATTCAATTCAACCTCCTTAACTCTTATCAGCTTGAGCTTTTAACCATATCGGTCGTTGAAGGTTCTTGACAGCCTGAGATTTTATCGTATCAGCCTCTGCCAATTCATGTCAGCCTCTATGTAATTTATTAGAGCTCGTGTTTTCTTATTAGCCTTTGTGTAAATGTAACGGCCTAAAATTTTCTCATAACGGCCTGAGTTTTAGTCTTATATGGCCTTTAATTCTTCTTAGCAACCCTTGTTTTATCTTGTCGGCTAGCTTTCTCTATTTCCTGTAGCAAATTTCTCCATTTCCTGTAGCATATTTGTATTCATGTAGCTTATTGTACCTCCTGTAGTAGTTTACTATTCTTCCTGTAGTAGTTAGTTGGGTAATAGATTTTTAATCACCTGTAGGTTGAATTTAACTGACTGGTGCAGGAGCACCAACACCATCTTTTGCAAAATTTGATCATTTGAAGGTCTTGACAGGTTGAGTCTAGGATGTTTTGAAGCAATTTGAGTCTTTTTCATCAAATAAGGTCATTGTAGACCATGATACATGTAATAAGATCAAGATGACCAATTTTCTATGTTTTGGAGTCATATTGAGTCATGTCTAGTCCAATAAAGTCATCTAATACAAAGGTCTCTAAGGGTTGTTTTGAAAATGTAATGTATACATAGTTGGAAAAAGACCATGTAGTTGGTTTTGGCAGTTTTAGGTCATTGAAAACTACTTTGAAAACTTCTATAAATACCTTCTCCCAGATTGAGGAGTGGTTGTTGAAGACATTTTGAATAAAACTTGGCAATAAGAAAACCCCGTTTTTCCATATTTCAACGTTTCTGCCCTGTTTCTTACATCTGTACAGAACTGTACGGAATCTTTAGGCCCTGAGATTGATTGTATTTGATGGTTTTTTGAATCTTCTTCCAAATGCAAATGGTTTGATCAAAATCCATTAAGTTTAGTGCATTTTATAAGCAATTTACTGAAACTGCCTATAGAAGACCAATGAAGGGTTTAAAGGCTTGAAAATGTATTTTTAACTCATTCCACATATTGTGTACCCTATGGCTCGGTGGAATGAGTCTGGTAGGCTATATTAAGATGGTAAATCATGAGTTTTGATCAGGGGAAATGAATTGGACGAATTCTGGATGTTGTCCTAGAGAGTTCAGAGTGAGTTAGTATGTGAAAATGGTGGTTTAAGGTGGTGTTATGTTGAAATCTTGGTGGTCAAAGTTAGGTGAAGGTTTAAGAAGCATGTGCAGACCTTATGCAAGGTGTTTGAAGTGCTAGCAGAGTTTGGGAAGGTTTGGAAATAGGTTTTCCAATAAACTGTCTAGGAAAAAGGCTAAAAATGAGGGTTTGGTGGTTTGGTGGTCTTGTGATAGTTTTTCCTGAGGAAAGTTGTGGATTTGGTGGTTTTGTAACCTATTGAAGGACCGTCCATAGAAGTTTTGTGTTTGTGGTGAGTCTCTAGGGTACTTCCTTTGTAAAAGAGGCCTAATAGGCCTAGTTGCCAACAGGACTATCAGCGATTTTCAAGCCTCTGTTCAAAAACAACCTATACCCATCTTTTGATATGTTGACAAACATGATAATGGGTACTCAAAAGTGTCTTTGTTTCATTGAGATCATGCCTCTAGTGGAAATTATGGTCTAACAGACCCTTAAGTAGGACTACTAGCTTGTAGGTGGTTTGGAGTGGTGTCAACGCAAAAGGGCATTTCCAGAGTTTGTTAAGTGGTCTAGTTGGTTTGGTAAAGGATTTTAATTTTGTTGGATGCCTATGAATGTTCATGTAAAGGCCTGAAGCCCTAGGTGTGGATTGGAGCCCTTGGAGTCCATTTCCATTGAGGAGATTTTTGTGGTATTGAGAAGTAAGCCAATTCTAAGTCTTTGAAATTTTGTACACACCAAGTTTGTTGACCTCCCTCTTTTACATCAAGTGGTATCAGAGCTTAGGTTCTGATTTGTTTGGGAAGAAGTTGAAATTTGTTTAGGTTGAAGGTGATTGGTTGAAGTTTGTTGGAATTTGAGAGGCTAAGATGCCTCCCAAGAGTAATGCCACTGCTAGGGAGTTACAAGAAGTAAAAGAGAAACATGCTAGATTGTAGGAGTCCTATAATGTTGTGTTGGCTAGACTTGAAGCCCTTGAAACCAATCAGAAAAGAGGAATGGTGGTAGAAGATACAAGTGATGAGGAGGAAGAAGAAGAGTTCCTAGAAGCAGGGGGTGAGGAAGAACTAGACCTTGAGGAACAAAGGATAACCAGGATGATAAGAGTAGTCAAGGATGACAAACATAAGGTGAAGATTGAGTTACTCATGTATGGAGGAGATTTGGATGATGAGGAGCTTCTAGATTGGATTGCAGCTTTGGATAACTACTTTGAATGTGAAAATGTTCCGGAAGATCAGAGGGAGAAGATAGCGAGGACCAAGCTTAAAGGACATGCACTTTTATGGTGGGAATATGAGCAATCAGAGAGGAGGAAGAAAGGCAAGGCAAGAATAGTTTCATGGGACAGAATGGTGGCAAGGATAAAAGGTAAATTTCTTCCTAAAGACTATGTTGTTCAATTGTATAAAAAACTTCAACGATTGAAGCAAAAAGAGTTAGATGTTAAGACATATACTAATGAATTCTATAAGCTAAGCATAAGAGCAGGTAGGATGGAAGATGAGACTGAAAAGGTTTCTAGATACGTTGGAGGTTTAAGATTCAATATTCAAGATGAATTGGTTATAGCAAACCCAAAGACGGTTGAAGAATGTTTTCAAATGGCCATTAGAGTGGAAGAGAAGTTGAAAAGGAAACAAGATCAGTCTATGAGAGGCAGAGGCAGCAATACAAGGGGCAGAGGATCTTTTCATACACCAAAACAGTCCTTTGAAGGACAAAAAGACACCAACAAGGGCAAAGATCAAGTTGTTGATTCTAGAGGTGGCTTTAGAGGCACAAGAGGCAAATTTGGTGGTGGAAAAAGTTCAAATATATTTTCAGGTAGGTGTTATAATTGCAATGAGTTTGGACACCTAGCATTCAAGTGTCCTGAGAAACAAGGATCTACATCAAGTGGTGGAGAGAGGAGAAGTGAAAGAAGGGCTCAAATAGTCCAAGAAGATGAATGTGAAAGTGCTGGTTCATCTAGTGTTCATGCAACTCTTGGAGTTGGTTATGCACTCATGATTAGAAAGACCATACTTAAGGTATCAAAGGAGAAGGAACCATTGCATAGAAAGACTCTCTTCAAAACCACATGTAAGTGCAAGAATAAGGTATGCAAAGTTGTAATTGACTCAGGTTCTACTGAAAACATGGTCTCAAGTGAAATGGTTAGTAAGTTGAATTTGCAAAAGTTTCCTCATGAGTTGCCAAATAAGGTGTCTTGGTTGAGTGATAAGCAATCTCTTTTAGTCAATGAACAAGTTGTTGTTGAGTTTCAAATTGGTGATTACAAGGACAAAGTAATTTGTGACATTCTACCCATGGACTATTGTCATTTACTTCTTGGAAGGCCCTGGTAGTATGACAGGCATTCACTTTATGATGGAAAGGCAAATACATATACCATAAGTAAGGATTGGCAAACATTTACATTGACTCCGCTTGTGGAAGATGACAAGGGCAAGGGTAAGGAATCCAAGGTAATCATGTTTGGGAAGAAAGAATGTACAAAGATTAAGGAGACATATAAGAATGCTATGGCAGTAGGTGTAGAGATGAAATCAGAATCAAAGGATAAGTTGATAGTTGATTGGCATGCTACTGTCAGGTGGGAACAATTGTGTGTCCCTTAGTTGAAGGTAAGGTCATAAAGCAAGATGAGTTTGCAGACACAGTGGTAAGTAATGCTGGTAAAATAGTAAGTCTGATGACAGGGGTGAGAGGACAGAGTGACCAAAGGATTAAGGGCAAATGTGAGCATGAAGATGCAATCAAAAAGAAGACAAATCAAAGAACAGTTGGTGACAGTTTGTATGAAGGCATGAAGCCTAGAGTATTGTCAGGTTTTGGTCAGAGGGCAGTTAGCAGACCATCAGCAGGTCTGATTGCAGAGATACAGTCATGTTTATGTGCAAACAAGGTTATGGATGCAGGATATGATGCAAGGTTTTAGTGTCTACACCAAGGAAAAGGTTTTGCAGGTGAACATGCATGTGGAAGGCAAGTTGGAGCAAGAGAAAATCATCACTCATGTGACATGAGTCTTTTTCAATGTGGGGTGTATGGTGCAGGAGCACCAACACCATCTTTTGCAAAATTTGATCATTTGAAGGTCTTGACAGGTTGAGTCTAGGATGTTTTGAAGCAATTTGAGTCTTTTTGCATCAAATAAGGTCATTGTAGACCATGATACATGTAATAAGGTCAAGATGACCAATTTTCTATGTTTTGGAGTCATATTGAGTCATGTCTAGTCCAATAAAGTCATCTAATACAAAGGTCTCTAAGGGTTGTTTTGAAAATGTAATATATACATAGTTGGAAAACGACCATGTAGTTGGTTTTGGCAGTTGTAGGTCATTGCAAACTACTTCAAACTTGTACAAATGCCTTCTCCCAGATCGAGGAGTGGTTGTTGAAGACATTTTGAATAAAACTTGGCAATAAGAAAACCCTATTTTTCGAGATTTCAACGTTTTTGCCCTGTTTGTTACATCTATACGGAATTGTACAGAATCTTTAGGCCCTAAAATTGATTGTATTTGATGGTTCTTTGAGTCTTCTTCCAAATTCAAGTGGTTTGATCAAAATCCATTAAGTTTAGTGCATTTTATAAGCAATTTACTGAAACTCCCTGTAGAAGACCAATGAAGGGTTTGAAGGCTTGAAAATGTATTTTTAACTCATTCCACATATTGTGTACCCTATGGCTCCATGGAATGAGTCTAGTGGGATATATTAAGATGGTAAATCATGAGTTTTGATTAGGATAAATGAATTGGACGAATTATGGATGTTGTCCTAGAGAGTTCAGAGTGAGTTAGTATGTGAAAATGGTGGTTTAAGGTGGTGTTTTGTTGAAATCTTGGTGGTCAAAGTTAGGTGAAGGTTTAAGAAGCATGTGCAAACCCTATGCAAGGTGTTTGAATTTCTAGCAGAGTTTAGGAAGGTTTGGAAATAGGTTTTCCAATAAACCCTCTAGGAAAAAGGCTAAAAATGAGGGTTTGGTGGTTTGGTGGTCTTGTGATAGTTTTTCCTGAGGAAAGTTGTGGATTTGGTGGTTTTGTAACCTGTTGAAGGACTGTCCATAGAAGTTTTGGGTTTGTGGTGAGTCTCTAGGTACTTCCTTTGTAAAAGAGGCCTAATAGGCCTAGTTGCCAATAGGATTGTCAGCGATTTTCAAGCCTCTGTTCAAAAACAACCTATACCCATTTTTTGATATGTTGACAAACATGATAATGGGTACTCAAAAGTGTCTTTGTTTCATTGAGATCGTGACTCTAGTGGAAATTATGGTCTGAGAGACCCTTAAGTAGGACTACTAGCTTGTAGGTGGTTTGGAGTGGTGTCAATGCAAAAGGGCATTTCCAGAGTTTGTTAAGTGGTCTAGTTGGTTTGGTAAGGCATTTTAATCTTGTTATATGCTTATGAATGATCATGTAAAAGCCTGAAGCCCTAGGTGTGGATTGGGGCCCTTGGAGTCCATTTCCATTGAGGAGATTTTTGTGGTATTGAGAAGTAAGCCAATTCTAAGTCTTTGAAATTTTGTACACACCAAGTTTATTGACCTCCCTCTTTTGCATCACTGACTTACCTACTTATGACATCACTTAAATGGTGTTTTTTATTGGCAAATATGAACCAAAAATTATTTAAATATATGTATCTTCTTATTTCCCTTTCACAAATTTAATCATTATGGCATTATAAATCCAATCTTGTTTGTGGGTATGAATGCATAGATCTAGCTTTATTTTGGAGATAATTGTGAATGCATTGTATAGAACCATATATATATATATATATATATATATAGAGAGAGAGAGAGAGAGAGAGAGAATTTTATTATCAATATTGGCATCTTTCATTGTATAAATAATGGATCTTTTGTTTGATTTACAATATGCATACATCATCATAGATATAGTACTTGCTAGAAAAGTATATACATTTTAACTCTTGCAAGAAAGTGACTAGTAACTATTTTAAGCAAATGCTTGTGACATTGTGGATTGTTTTGCAATGAAATTAGTTTATTTTTCTATGTGTGTGTTGGGCTTACCTTCCAGGATGGGGAACTGAAAGTGGACTCATAGAGAAGGTTGATCCTCTTTTCGAGGTCTGCTGACATGTATAAGTGTTTTGGCCAAAGTTGTGTGTGTTATTGAAATAAATAAAATTTTGCCTAGTTATATTGATATGTTTCTCTGCCACATCCTGATTGTGAAATTATACACATTCTAGTTAGAAATGCATGTAGACATCAGGTTGCACCAGGTTTTCGCTCCTGCCTATTATTTCTAGGTTGCTAGGCACTTTGTGCAATCGAGTAGTCTTCGATGTAGGAAGAATTTTGGGGAAGTGTAAAACTTCGTGGTTGGGTAGAAAAGTGCTTGAACCATGTTCTTGTCTCTCGGCTTTGTGGAAGGCCATTTGGGTTAGTGGCGGCAGGTGACAGTGACTTTATTCATTTTACTTGTAAAATTCTGATATTTGTACTTATCATTGTACTAAGTTGGCTATATGGCATGTGAGCCAAAGTTGTATCATTGAATATTACATTATTATGCTAACACCTAGATTTGGCACATGTATTTGTAAGATGTAATTTGATATTTCTACATGTATGGAATATGTATCTTGTCTAATTTCTATTAATGTGAATGAGATGTTTATTTAATTATGTATTATAGTTTATGGGAAGCATACTTTACATTTAGTATCAAAGCACTAGGTTTAACACTAGGGCCTTTGTCTACTACGTTAAGATGCACATCTTGATGTGGATTGACCCTAATCAGCTAGAATGGATACAAGAAACACAAATCGCAGTGGCCCGAGCAATGGACAGAATGAGAGGTTGGGCCAAATCCTCGACCTCCTGAACCAACAAAGAGCTAGAATGGACAATTTAGAGCAAGAGATCAGAGGAAATCGAGGACAAAACCAAAATGAAAATCAAGGGAATGAGAATCGGAACCAAGAAAATGAGGATAATGCAAACAATCGAGGTAGAATTGCAGAGGAATTGGGTAAGGACCTCAAGAAGGTTTCTCCACCTAAATTTGATGGTAGAACCATTAGAGAAGGAGCAAAAGCTTGGATCATCGAGATGGAGAAGTATTTTGAACTCTGTAATCTATCTAATGAGACCAAGGCTATGTGGGGTGCATACCAACTCACTGGTGAAGCAGCTATTTGGTGGGACAATGAGAAAGCTAAAAAGAGGTTGTTGCCAGGGGAGATAACTTGGGAACTCTTTCTCCAACTTTTCAGGAAGAGGTGGTTACCTCAACTCTTCTTTCACATGAAGATGATTGAATTTCAAAATTTGACCCAAGGCGGTATGTTGGTGACCCAATATTGGGAAAGGTTCTCCCATTTTCTTAAATATGTGCCACAATATTAGTTGGATGAGCGATTCAGGATTCAGAAGTTCATTAAGACCTCATATTGGAGTAGATGTGGACATCCATAATCCTTTGACTATGGATGAAGTTTTCGAGAAGGCAATAAAACAAGAACAAAAGTTGCAGCAATTAGCCAATTATCTCAAGAGTAGAGATGCTAAATTTGGAAATAAGAAATCCCAGAGCAACAACAATAATCAAGGAAACAACAATTGTCAGATTTGGAACTTGAAAACAATAGCAATAACAGAAGGGATAGGCCAGAAGGACCAACAACACCTCGTGGCTGATGTTATGTATGTGGAGAACACTATGCCAACACTTGTCCTCAATGGTCAGTAGGGCGAAGAGAAAGAAATTAGCAGGGAGCCTCACAGCATCAAATCCATGCAACTCTAGACAATCGACAAGATGACTTCCAAGCAGCACCAATTCAGTGCACAAGTAAGCTCTATGGCCATCCTATCTCTATATTAATTGATATTGGAGCAACTGAATGTTTTGTAGACCCAAAAGTAGTTTCCAAATTATCTGTTAGACCAGGACACATGGCTAATTCATGGATGGTTCAGTATGGAAATCAGACAGAAAAGAGGGTAGATTCTTGTCTTTCTTGCAATGAGTTAAACCTTCCAAGTTTTCAGACTCAAGTCAATCTTTATGTAGCACCCTCAGGGTTTTATGATGTGATTTTGGGGATCAATTGGTTAATTGAACACAAGTCTATTGTGAATTGTGAGGAAAAGATTGTAAGATGTTTGGATGACCTTGGGAATCATGTTGAGATTCATGGTTTTTAGAGACCCCTTGAGCTTAGGCAAATTTCAGCTATGCAATTAAAGAAGACCTCAAGGAAGGGATATTCCATTTATGCAGTCAAAGTTAAAGATCTTGACGACATGGAACCAGTACTTGATGACTACCTTATCCTTAACGAGTTTGAAAATGTGTTTCCAGTTGAGTTAACAGAGTTAGCACCTAAGAGGGAATCTGACTTTTCTATTGACTTGCTACCAGAGACTGAGCCTCAATCAAAAGCACCCTATAGGATGACCACTACAGAGTTGTATGAATTGAAGGCACAATTGCAGGAGTTGTTGAACCAAGGGTTCATTAGATCTAGTGTGTCTCCGTGGGGCGCGCCAGTCATTTTTGTGAAGAAGGATGGGACTTTGCACTTGTGCATTGATTATAGGATGCTAAATAAGGAAACTATAAATAATAAGTACCCACTTCCGAGGATTGATGAACTCTTTGATCAAATGAAGGGGGCTACAATGTTCTCTAAGATAGACCTTAGATTCGGCTATCACCATCTGAGGATTAAGGATGAGGGCATTTCAAAGACAACTTTTAGGACTCATTATGGTCACTATGAATTCACAGTTGTGCCATTCGGGTTAACCAATGCTCCCACAACATTCATGAACCTAATGAATAGTGTATTCAAAGACTGCTTGGATGATTTTGTGCTAGTATTTTTGGATGACATCTTTATTTATTCCAAGTCTATTGAAGAGTATGATAAGCATTTGAGGATATTTTTACAGCGCTTAAGAGAGAGTAAACTATTTAGTAAGCTATCCAAGTGTACCTTTTATCAAATCAAGATACATTATCTAGGTCATGTCATCTCAACATAAGGGATTGTAGTAGACCCAGAGAAAATCAAGGCAATTATGGAATGGTTTGCACCGCAAAATGTGACTGAAGTCTGAAGCTTCATGGGACTTGCAAGGTACTATAGGAAGTTTGTAGAAGGGTTCTTTGGAATCGCAGCACCAATCACTTCACTCCAAAAGAAAGGGAAAAGATTTGAGTGGACTAACAAGTGTGAGCAAGCTTTCCAGCTTTTGAAGGGAAAGCTCACTACAACTCCAATTTTGACTATACCTAATCCTAATGGGCAATCCACGATGATAACCGATGCTTCAGGAGAAGGTGTAGGAGGAGTGCTAATGTAGAATGGACAAATGGTGGCTTATGAGTCTAGGAAGTTGAAACAGCATGAGTTGAACTATGCACTGCATGACTTAGAGTTGGCAGCCATAGTTCATGCACTACAGATGTGGAGGCATAATCTCTTGGGGAAGTCATTTGAATTGAAGACATATCACCTAGGACTTAAGTATATCTTTACTCAACCCAATCTTAATGCTTGTCAGAGGATATTGCTAGAGTTTCTCAATGAATATGATTTTGGGATTGAGTACATCAAGGGAAAAGAGAACAAAGTGGCAGATGCTCTCAGTAGAAGAAGGCATCTAGCAGCCATGGTTACTACAAGGTCAAAATTGAGGCAGCAACTAATTCAAAATCTTCAAGGAGATGAGCACTATTCTAGAGTGAAGCAAGCCTTAGAGCAAGATCCCTTAGACCGTCGATTCAATGGTTGTGTTTGAGTCAGATGGAATTTTGAGATATCAAGGTAGAATGTATATTCCAGATTCAAGGGATTTGAAGAAGTTAATTCTAGAAGAGATCCACAACACATCGTATTCGGGGCACCTTGGAGTGACCAAGATGGTAGAAGAATTGAGATCTTTGTATTTTGGCCAAAACTCAAGAAAGATGTGATTGAATTTGTGGCTTGATGCTTGGAATGCCAGCGAGTCAAGGCTGAGCATGTGCATCCAGTAGGGCTTTTGTATCCACATAGTGTACCAGAGTATAAATGGCAAGTGATTAGTATGGACTTTATTCAAGGGTTCCCAATGTCCAAGAATCAACATGATGTCATCTTGGTAGTTGTGGATAAGTTGACAAAGGTAGTGTATTTCATTCCAGGAAATCTTAAGGATGGTTCTTTGATCTTAGCCAAGAAGTTTGTCCAAAAAATCTTTCGTTTGCATGGAGTACCTGAGATGATCGTATTGAATAGAGATACTCGCATGACTTCTAGGTTTTGGACAACGTTGAATGTAGAATTGGGGAGAAAATTGAATTTTAGTTCGGTGTATCACCCTCATATTGATGGTTAGATAGAAAGAGTAAATTAGGTAGTTGAAGACGTCCTTCGGATGTATTATATGGATCAACATTATAAGTGGGAGGAGTATCTTCCATTGGTGGAGTTTTCTTATAATAATTCCTACCATGCATCTTTGGGGATGGCACCTTTTGAAACTCTTTATGGGCGTAAGTGTCGAACACCTATCAGTTGGGATAAGGTGGAAGACAAGATTGTGATTGAACCTGATATGCTTAGAGAAATGGATGATCAAATGAGATTGATCAAGGAGAAATTGAAGCAAGTGACAAATCGACAGAAGAGCTATGCAGACAAGAATAGGACATTCAGACAGTTTTCAGTAAGGGACAAAGTCTTTTTGAGGGTCAAACCTCATAAGAGTTCTGTTTCATTTGGCAAATCATCCAAACTTGCTCCTAGATTTGTAAGACAGTTTGAGGTGTTGGAAGTGATTAACCCCATTGCTTACAGACTTGCACTACCGCCTGCTCTTTCCCGAATCCATAATGTTTTTCATGTGTCTTTACTTAAACCATATCATCATGACGCCTCACACATACTTGATTAGCATGCTTTACAAGTACAGGATTCAGGAGTGGTGCTAGTGGAGCCCACTCGAATTCTTGATAGACGCAACGTCAAGTTGCGTAACAAAGATATTGTGCAGTATAAGGTCCAGTGGGACCAATATTCTATGGATAGTGCCACATGGGAGGATGCAGAGGAGATAGACCATTCTTTTCCTCATTTGAAGACTTAGTTGAAATACTTTTATTAGATTAGTATGATACTTCATTGCTACAGTGTGATGCTTTATTTGATTAGTGAGATACTCTTATTATTTCAGTGTGTGTGTAATAAGACATCGGGGCGTTGTCTCTTCTTAGTGGGGAAGGATGTCACATCTCGACTTTTTGGATTTCATTTATGATTCAGACTATTGGATATTTCATTGTGATTGCTTTACTAATGGATAATTACATGTGTGTAAGAATGAATTGTCATTAATTTATAAGTGCATAAAAATTGAAAGTCATTATAATGATGGATTAATATGTTTATGATTATGGATTTATGTTTTCTCATGCTTCGGCTAAGATTTTATGAACCAACCTATTGACGAGAATCTGAGTGTGACTGAGTGTAGGAACATGTCGAAAACGAGAACATGGTTGAGAAAGAAGCGTCCTAGCCGTCTGGCAAGAATTGGCATGATGGAAACCTGATGCATGCACACACTCATTTCATATTACATCATGATATATTGCATCACTAAATGGTTTCATTAAGTTTTCATGTAACATGGATACGTAACCTTGATTGAGCATTTGATATTGAATATTGGTGTGGTTGATGTCTAACGATTAGTTATGAATGCAATTTTGTTTCTAAGTATGTTCTTTTTAAATGCATAAGTTCACCATGTATTCATGTTTTCTTATTGTCTTTTGGCTTTATTAAAACTAGAGGATGTTTTTAGATAGATTTATTAATAATAATTTAAATAATTTAAAAATATATTAAAAAAATCTATATATATATACAAACATAGTAACATGCAATATTAAAAATAAAGAGATCTACAATGTTAATGGAAGCCTAAATTAAATTCAAAGGATCTAAGGCATTTCATCGCCCCAGTACCATGCAAAGTGGAAGATAACTGGAATTAAAAGAAAATCTTGATCTAAATATATGAACGTCGATATTGGAGAGATGGGATTCATTAAAAAAGCAAAGAGAGGAAGGGAAAATCACGAGCGACAGAAAGCATAAAAAGGTTACAGAGATCATCAATGACAGGAATTGGAGAGACAAAAGGGATTGACGACGACAAGCAAGGACATGTTCAAGGTGTTTGTGGCTATTCAAGGTACTTTAATCGAACTAATATATAGATTTTAAAGCTCTGCCTGTATTCCTTTCTCTTTGTATTGGCCTACGATATGGCGTAGTAGTCTATGTAATTCATGTCATTTGTATATTGATAATCATCGCCCTATGTTTTCTTCATCTCTGCTTGATGAATGTTCATCAACCTTTATGTTTAGTATTGGCCTGTATATGTTTCTACGGCCTGTGCCGTGTTGTCGACCAAATAGGGGTAATATCAGCCTATGCTCTTGAATTGGCTTGTCATGGACCACGACCATGCTATTGGCCTACTGTTTGATCTCAAGCGGCCTTTACTTTTTTTTAGTAGTCTGTGTGATCTTTTTCATTTACCTGTGTATAAATGAAGAGGCATGCGTAGCGGCCTGTTATATCATCATACATGCTTCTATGTTATGTAAACGGTCAAAGTACTTTCTAACTGCTCTATCTTTGGGTCAACCTATTATGTATTATTATTAACCTGTGTTTTGTATGTATCGGCCCTTTTAAGATTTATATCACCATATGTCATTCATGTCAGCCTCCTTAACTCTTATCGGCCTAAGCTTTTAATCATATTAATCGTTGAAGGTTCTTAACAACCGAAGATTTTATTGTATTGGCCTCTACCAATTCATGTCGACCTCCTGTGTTTTCTTATTGGCCTTTGTGTAAATGTAACGGCCTGAAGTTTTCTCATAACGACTTGAGTTTTGGTCTTATATGGCCTTTACTTCTTCTTAACAGCCCTTGTTTTATCTTGTCGACCAGTTTTCTCTATTTCCTATAGCAGATTTCTCCATTTCCTGTAGCATATCTGTATTCCTGTAGCTTATTGTACCTTTTGTAGCAGTTTACTATTCTTCCTGTAGTAGCTTTTTAATCACCTATAGGTTGAATTTAACTGACTTACCTACTTATGACATCACTTAAATGGTGCTTTTTATTGGCAAATATGACCCAAAAATTGTTTAAAAATATGTATCTTCTTAATTCTCTTTCACAAATTTAATCGTTATGGTATTATAAATCCAATCTTGCTTGTGGGTATGAATGCATAGATCTAGCTTTATTTTGGAGATAATTGTGAATGTATTGTGTGTATATATATATATATATATATATATATAGAGAGAGAGAGAGAGAGACTTTTATGATCAATATTGGCATCTTTCATTGTATAAATAATGGAGCTTTTGTTTGATTTACAGTATGCATACATCATCATAGATATAGTACTTGCTAGAAAAGTATATACACTTTAATTCTTGCAAGAAAGTAACTAGTAACCATTTTAAGCAAATGCCTGCGATAATGTGGATTGTTTTGCAATGGAATTAGTTTATTGAGCTATGTGTGTGTTGGGCTTACCTTCCAGGATGGGGTGCCAAATGTGGACTAACAGAGAAGGTTGATCCTCTTTTCGGGGTCTGCCAATATGTATAAGTGCTTTGGCCAAAGCTGTGTGTGTGTGTTCATTGAAATAGGTGAAATTTTGCCTAGTCATATTGATATGTTTCTCTGCCACATCCTGATTGTGAGATTATGCACATAATGCATGTAGACATCAGGTTGCACTAGGTTTTCCCTCCTGCCTATTGTTTCTAGGTTGTTTGGCACTTCATGCAGGGTCGGGTATTCTTCGATGTAGGAAGAATTCCGAGGAAGCATAAAGCTTCGTGGTTGGGCAGAAAAGTGCCTGAACCATGTTCTTATCTCTCGACTTTGTGAAAGACCATGTGGGTTAGTGGCGGTTGGTGATAGTGACTTTATTCATTTTACTTGTAAAATTATGATATTTGTACTTATCATTGTACTGAGTTGGCGATATGGCATGAGAGCCAAAGATGTATCATAGTATATTATATTATTATGCTAAAACCTAGATTTGGCATGTGTATCTATAAGATGTAATTTGATATTTCTACATGTATGGAAGATGTATCTTTTCTTATTTCTATTAATGTGAATAAGATGTTTATTTAATTCTGTATTATAGTTTATGGGAAGCGTACTTTACAAATCCTCAAAACTTCAAAGCAGCAACTCTGACACCCCAAACTCATAACAAATTGTATTCAAACAAATTATGGATCCAAAAAGGATTTCAGGACCCTTCATCATCTTTTATCACATTTTCACTATGAGAATTATTAGGGTGCAAGATAACACCACTTGCACAAGATCTCACACATTTGTTGGGTTTCCTCGTGCCTTAGGAAACTTTACAATTTCCTCCCAAAATTTGGATGTGAAATTTCCTCAGACACCTATTAATAGTATTTAAGATCTGCATCGAACACAAGGTCAAACACATTAAAATGGAAACAAGACCTCTAAAATTCATAGAGGTGTGATGAGTTGTCATTTGTCACATGATCACACTATCCTTAGGAATTATCAAATTTCAACAACCCTTCACTTGATTTGACATGTCATCACCTCAACCAAATACCTTTGTCAACCAACCTATCAACATTGGGTATACACATCTGTCATGGAATCCAATTGGAAAGCAACCTCCCAAAAAGCCATATCAAACCTAAATGTGAACCACCTAATAGCCAAAATTTAAAACTTTTTTCTCATCTAGTTCTCAATTAGAGCAAACCAAGGTGAAAAATAATACCAACTAGGTGCAAAATAAAACCACAAACCCGAAGATACTATTCGACTAGGGTGTATAATGTGCATTCATAACACTTTTTGAACCTCTCAAACTCAAAACCACATAATCCCAAACGTAAATGGGAATGAGAACAACCTCACATCTGTTCTAACCTTCAAAGCAACACAAGGAAGAAAAAGAAAACAAAGTAATGTGAAGCGGCACCAAAACTGAGGCCAAACCAAACTAGGACACTACGATTCCAATCCTTGAAAGCATAAAGACCTCCAAGTGCCACAAACTCAAACATGAACCACCCCCCACCCTAATAAACCAAATATCAAAATCATTTCGAGTCTAAAATTTTGTTGGAGCAAACAAACATCCAAAAGTTGGAAACCTAGTGTGAAGAACACACTAATGTGACAATTTATCAATTTCAACCCAACAAAGCCTTCAAGTCCACACAAAAGCAACACGTGAAAATAGGGTCTGAACAATTGAGAGAACACTACCTAGCACATTCTCACACCACTAAGTAACATAATGAAGCCCCTAAGATGCTAACACTAGATAACAAACACATCATGTCGAAAAGACATAATTTTGACCAAGGCAAGGATAGACCTACCCAAACTAACATGACTGACTTCTTAAGATAAAATCGAGACATTAAGAAAACATAGAGTGAAAGAAGTTCTTCCAAACTAACTACAATCGAGAGGCATGACCAAACCAAGGGAAACAAAATTAAGGCAAAAGTGAGGCAAACTATAGCATAGTTTCTTTAAGAAGAACAAGGTTCCATGAACCAAAATAAAAGAAGAAACCAAAGACCCAAGTAAATAAACTAAGATTTAACAATGGTGAGAATTGGCTCACAAGACTAAAGCAAAACACCCAAAACTAGAGATTTTTCAAAATTTTAATAACGAAAAAATACCTACCAACAGATTTCGTGTCCTTATTTCTCCACCAAAAAATTAACCTATCAAAGAATTGAATGAAAATTCAAGATGACTAATTGTAAAACATTTCCAACACACATAGAACCTCAATTACAACTTCAAACTCAAGATGGCATGATACATTAGTAAAGGTAAATTAATCCCTCTACAAACAATTAATTGGGAGCCTCATTTGTCTTACCAATAACAAACTAGATCTAGAATTTTTTGTTCTCTTTGTAAGATCATGACAGCCTAGAAAAACACATTGGAACACTGCTAAAGGATGTTGAAATATGTTGCTTAATACTTTGTACTATGGATTAGAGTACAAAAAGAATGACAATTTTAACTTGATTGGTTACCCAAATGTCAATTGCGTAGGATCCCTTGATCACCAAAAGTTGACAACTAGGTATGTTTTCAACATGGGTTCAAAGACTATCTCTTGTGTAAATAAGAAGCAAATGATTGTTGTCATATCTTTTCCTAAAGAGAATACAAAGCAACACAAAGTGCAATACATGAAACAATCTAACTTCAAAGAACCATAGGTGATTGGGTGTCCCCTTTGACAAATTGACAACAGTGTACTATGGTAATCAAAGTGTTTTAAAGATGGAGGAGAATTTTGGTATGCGTGAGCAATCCAAACACATCAAAGTTCATTACCTCTTCATCCAAGAGGAAGTGCAAACTAATGAAATACAAATGTAGTTCATTTCCATTCAAGGTCAACTTGAAGATAATTTTGCAAATTCATTGCCTCCTATCAAATTTGAATAGCTCCAAAATGCACTCTCAGTTATAGATGATGCCCACAAATTAGATATTCAAGAGGGTGTTAGAATTAGAACATTTGTGTAGTGATCCACTGGATATAATAGATCGTTGGTTTAACACACACAACTAACTTTTGTCATTATAAATGTATCCCATTTGCATTTATTTATCAATGCAATCATCATGAGTTTGTTTTTTATGAAGGGTTCTATATTCTTGAGAACTAGGGCAAACTAAAGACTTTCGCCTTAATATAATCTCTTCATCTAGAAAAGATGATTTCATAATCAATGAATTATTCCCATTCTATCTACCATAAAGTCAATGAAAGATCTCTTTGTTGGTACTAATGACAAAAACCTAAGTTCTCCCATTATTTATTAGTTTTTTGTTAATATTGGGGAAGCCTTGACTTTTGTAAACAATCACAAGAAGAAAGAAGAGTCTTATGTTGAAGTCATCTCAAGGACTCACAAGAGCAGAAATCTTCTGCAACACCAAAAAACCTTCCACACGAGAGAAGCAATGAAGAATGTTGTATTGCTAATAATAGTACAATGCACACAAGATGAATAGCGTACAAGAGAACCCTTGTTCATATCACCAAAAAACTTTCCACACGAGAGAGAAGCAATGAAGAATGTTATATTGCCAATAATAGTACAATGCATACAAGATGAATAACATACAAGAAAACCCTTGTTCATATAGGCATAGCGTACAAAAGACCCCTTGTTCATATCACCAAAAAACCTTCCACACGAGAGAAACAATGAATAATGTTATATTGCCAATAATAGTACAATGCATATAAGATGAATAACGTACAAGAGAACCCTTGTTCATATAGGCATGGGTGAGACACAAGACAACATGTGTCACAATCATATGACATGAGACAAAAATTAAATACCCTAAATGTGCCCTAAGTGTGTTCTAAATAAACTTAACTAACTAGGCGTGAAAAGGACCCAAGAGGGAAACCGGTTAGGGAATAACCGTTCACACCAACACTCCCCCTTAAGTGCAACTTAGAGAGAAAAAAGATAAGTGCAAAAGACTCAAAGATGGGTTCTGGCAACAAGGCCTGATGAAGTGCCGATGTACAAAAGATCTCTCACAAACAGAGAAAATGAAAAAATCCATAGAAAAAAACAACTCCCCAAAAGAGAGAAAACAAGAAAACAAAACATGTACAAGTGATAGAAAGGAGGACTCAAGATGACCCCCACAAAGACAACTTCCTTCACCAATGTACAAAATGTGATCTTTGGGAAGGATAAAACTCCAAGAGAGGAAAAAGTCCCCCCAAGAGTGAAGAAGAGAGGCCATGTAGCCCCCCTCAATGTCTCATGTGTTGATGGTAATTGCTCAACATGGAATGTTGATAATGATCCAAGAACACCAAACAAAAAATTTCCCCTTAAGAAGAAACAAAGCCTAAGGTGTATGCAAAAGATCTTCCCATTCCAAGAACGAATATGAAGGGAAAAAAGTTGACCTATATGTCTCTAAAAACTACTCAATGTCGTCTTGCTTGTGCCAAAAGATGCCACAACAAAATTAGAAGCTACAAGCCTAATTGAAGAGTGATAATCCAAAACATGTGAAAATTGATGAAGAACAATATCCAAAGATGACGAGACAATAATAGAAATAGAACTATCATCAAAGAGGATATGAATGTTCTCAATGGTGTCCTCCAAGTTTGCAAGATAAGATTCACAAAACAAACTCGAAATGTTTGTCAAGTACTCATCCCAAGAAGTTGCATCTAGTAAACAAAGACGATCCTCTAAATCTACACTAGGAATCAATGAAGCTAAAGGATTAATAAGAGTCTCTATAGAAGGAGAAGAAGCATCAAGAGAAGCCTCAATGTCATCACAACATTCCAAACTTTCCAAATAAGCAAACTCCATATGCATATCATAGTCATATGGTATATTCTTTGAATCATCAAGAGGTACAAGACAGACCAAAGCAGGGTCATCTAGGAATGGATGAATATCAAAATCTCCATGCATCTCCCTCGATGATGGTGGAGTGGAGATATAGTAGAAACCTTCGGGTGAAGGTGGTGAGCGACAACAAAGCCTCCAACCACATAGTGTTGAGTTGAGTGCTAAGGCACTAAGCGTCAAGTCTTCACTGCTCCATGGGTGGCCCTATTGGTCGACAACCTCCACTATTAGCATACCTCAATGTAGGATAATTTGACCACATACCCACCGAACAACAGATCTACCAATAAAGGCCGACAAATCTACCAAAAGTACCACAAAACCTATTCAAAGGGATGAGGTGGTGAAGGCCCAAGCCAATGGGCGCCCCGTACACAAAGTATTGAAAATCCAAAGGGTATGAGGATCTATTGACCCTGTACTTTTCCATAAAACTTGAGATTTAATTAAAATAAAACCTTAATATTTGAAAAAACCTTAGGATTTGCAAAAATTGTATCTCTACACAATGTAATGCACCAACACTAACCACCAATAATGGCATAGACAAATAATATTCGCAAAATATACCAACACTGAACCGTACGAAAGGGCATGGGAGTCAAAAATAAATACCCTCTAGAAAGAGTATTGAAACCTTACCGAATTTAAAATCAATTCATATAGATTTAAGCCTTCCAGACTCAACTGTGAGGTCAAATCTGAACTAGAAGGCACCCAATGAAAAAGATTGAGAAGATCTCCCAAAATTTGAGAATGGTGCCTTGCTGATTCAAAGCTCTGATACCGTGTTGAAATCATCTCAAAGACTCACAAAAGCAAAAAAATTCTGCAACACCAAAAAACCTTCCACACAAAAGAGAAGCAATGAAGAATGATGTATTGTCAGTAATGGTACAATGCATGCAAAATGAATAATATACAAGACAGCCTTTGTTTATATAGACAAAGGTGAAACATGGAACGACATAGAATTATGACAAGTGTCAATCATATGACATGAAACAAAAAGTAAATGCCCTAAATGTGTCCCGAGTGTCTTAAGTAATATTAACTAACTAGATGTGAAAGTACCAAGCGGGAAATCAACCCTGTTCACACCAATATCTTCTTGTAGGAATTGTAATGCCAACAATCATTTCTCTTTTTTATAGGGAATGAGAATGAGAGAATCAGTTCATGAGCTCTCATCTCACAAATTCTCCAATTTTCTTATGCTTCTTTTAGTTTTGGCCAACAATATATAGCAAAGGTTTTTCAAGATCAACATTTACACAAATTTGAGCATAATTTAATATTCCAAGTTGAATGGTAACCGAAAGTAAACTCACCACAAAGTCTCTAGGTAGCAACACCAAGACCAAATAGGCACAATGCTAGGAAGCTCCTCAATAGGATTAAAAGTTGAGAGACATAGCTTCATAAAAATCAAAGTTTTGATGAGAAATTGTGATGCTTCTAAAAACCCAAATTTTAATTAGATTTGGTAAATATAAGTACTACAAAATACCCCCTTAGCATCGCAAGTATATCAATGGAACATGTAGATTTCTAGTGCTCAGTGACCCAAGATTGAAGGGCTTCTGGACCAAACATAAAGCCCCACAAATCAATAAATCAAAGTTCTTTCATTGAGATGCCATGAGGTCAAAAACCAGGAGTATAAATTTGAACAATAGGTAAGGAAGAAAAAAATCGATTAAAAAAAATTACATTGATATAAGAGAATTTTTTAAAATAAGGAGAGCAGATTTGTGATCTTGTCAATCTTTTGGAGTTTACAAAGCAGCTGAATATAACAATTTTACTTTACGATTTTTATCAGCTGAGTTGTACAAAAAGCTATAGAAAAAATGCAGCTAGCTACTACAAAATCACTATTGAGACAAATATCATCCTAAATTTCAACTTCAGGCTTTACAATATGTACTACAAAACAGAGAAACCCAATAAAAACACAAGAGTGGAGCAAGCTATTTCTTCCTTGGACATTGATTGCCTCGTGGGAAGTAGAGACAACCGTCTTCTAGAACTTCTTGCCATGGACTAATGCTCATGGGAGGCCGAGCAGGAGCTACCTGCCATTTGGCTCCACACATGCCTGTCGCATTGGAGCTCTCAATTCTATAATTTTCTCGCTTTGGAGTGGTGAGAGTTATGCCTTCTCTTGGATGATCCCCCTTATTTGACGTTGTGCATTTTCTAACAAAGACTTGATTACTTGGAGTATATTCATCATTTTCAATTATTACATTGTGTCTATCAATTGTTGCTAACCGAATCTATTCTTTCTTGTTGCTTTCCCACAACATGGAGGCAAAGCAAGCTCTTCTTCATTAAAAAAGTTGTGTGCATGTGTGCTTCACATGGATATTTGCTTTGATTGTAGATGGCTTCTGCAATTTCATTAAGGATGGCGACGAAATTTAGGTCAACCTTTTTGGCAAGATACAGTTTTGTTTATCATTTTTTTATACCAGACATACTCTTTTCTCTGACCTGCTTTCCAAGATGAAGTTTTGTTTATAAATTTTTTATACCAGCCATACTCTTTTCTCTGACCTGTTTTCCATTTGTTCTACAAAGAACATTAGTAAATTAAAGTCTTAAAATAAAGATAAGTATGTGTCAAACTAGTAAACATGGCAAAAGATTGATTAGACATCATGTCCATGGACAATATTTGGCTGGCATGTTGTTTAACAGCACTGCTTTGGAATTGCTTACAAAATGAATACATGAATAGAAAAGAGAAATAAAAATAATGATTTTTTGTTTGGTCGGTTACTCATTTGTACAACATTGCAAATATCTTTTCAAAATTTAGACCAAACTGATTGATAGGGAAAACATAGCTTCGTGTAAAAAAGCGACTACCATATCCAAACCTCTATTTAAAAAAACTCACTTAAGCATAAAACAGGCAATGCCCAATCTAATTCTTCACCTACTTCAAATCTTTGCCTTTGAACCTACCTCCACTCTCAAAATATCTTCATCATTATCTGATTCACCATCCTCACTACCATGTTCAGTTTCTTCATTACTGTCACTATCATTGAGTGCCAATTCAGACTGATCGTTTTCAAGTTCATTTTCTTCTTTATTCTTGAGGCTCTTTAAGGTTTTGTGCAACCCCTCTTGTTGATTCTTATTCATCTGTGAAAAAACATGGTGTCAAATCATTTTTGATTTGGTGTTATACACCAAAGAAAACAACAAACAATTGAAAGCACAATATTATTTACCTATCGTGTGCATTATAATAACAACATAATCTAAATGCCCTACAATATATGTTCTCTAAATCAATTTAATTGAAATCTACTATTACCAACAAACATTAATGTGCTTATAATTCTCAACTAAATTTTACTCTCAAAACAAAATCATTTTAATATAAGAATTTTCAAATGATGCAAGATTCAAAAGTTTCCAAACTATTTAATAAACAGAAGTAAACTTCCAAAGCAAAAGCAAATCCCATTCATTGGACAAGATAGCAACATATTATTTGGTAGAAAATATCAAACCAAAAAGCATTCATATATGTTCAACAGTAAAAACACTTTTTTTTTAAATTATTTATGATATTTTGTTTTAGAAAAGTACCCTACATATTAAGTTGATGCAATTATTATGTAGGCTTCCATTATCAAACTTCATTATAAAGAGTAATGAAGTTGAATTGAAGTAGGCAATATTATTGAAACAAAGAAAGAAGAGCCTTGGAAGATAACATATGCTAACCAAAAACTTATGCATTATCTATTGGCTTGCCCCTTGCTCCATGTGGATCATCAGGCACTCCTTTACCTTGTGAATATGTACTCTTTTAGGCACTATCTATTTGTGATGAACATATCTACAATTGATTTTTGACTTTCGAGCAACTTTGTGTGACATCCTCCACAAATGTGAAACTTATTTACATTAAACCAATGTAATTTAGACTCGGATTTTTTGAAACTAAAACTTTCGATGGATGTTGCTGAATTGATTTTATTATTGTTTAAATAATTGATTGCATTGTTCGTTAATGTTAATGAAAAATGTATGTTGAAATGTTAATCTGAAATCATGATTAGTTCTTATGATTTACAATTATTGTCATAAATTTATAATGTACTAATCTCTCTGTATATTTTATGGCAAGCTCAACTAAGCAAAGTAAAGGGGACTGATAACATGGTGACCTATTCTGTCCGACTACAAAATCTTCTGTAACCATGACAAGGACCATTTGCATTGTCTAGTGTGCTATTACATGTTTGCATTTCGTTCAATGAATGGTGTCAAGTTGTGTTTGATCTTGTGGGCTTGAGTATCCAAGTTGCATGAGATGATTTATCATTGCATGCACTTAGGAAATATAGTGTGTTTGACTTAAGGGTGTCTATTGTTTATTGCTTAGTTTCGTTATTGATACATGGCTCGCTTGAGAAGCACCTGCCATATTGGATAAAGATGTTTTTGATTAATAAGGGGTAAAAACAGATTTTGAAGGGAACCTGGAACCCTCTTACAACCAGCAAAACGTCAGCAAACCCACTGCTGACCACAGCAAGACAGCAGCAACGCTGCAACAAGAGACAGCAGCTTAAGAGCAGACTATTCTAAAGTTGCAGGACAACACAAGAAAACAACTCATGGCGGTTTGAACCCAAAACGTTCTAGTGGGCATTGAACCCCTTCCAATGGATTCATACTCGTATGTTTCTTTTTGACCGGTCGAACACTGACATCAACCCCAGAAGCCAAACTGAAGATCTCCTTTCTTGCCAAAGTGTTCTTTCTATGGACCAACCCTTCCAAATGGAGGGTTAATAATTGTTTCCCAGACATGTCCCTCGATATATTTTGACTATCATTCTTATCCAAAGGCTTAGCAACACTGATCTCGTCCTCCCGCTATTTAGGATCCGGTACCTTGTCGACCAGAACATTGTTTTTTTCTCAAACCATCCATCTTAACATCCAATCATCTGGTGATGCACCCACAGAAAAAGCGACCAGCCATCATGTATAACCAACACATAACCGGAGAGTCCTCATAATCAATCTTCTGCTTCCAAACTCCAAATTTTAAAGACAAGGAGAAAGAAAACAAAAGCTTCTTAACCAAGTTGACAAGGACACAAAATCTGGCATAAAGCAGGCACCGACTAGAGAGGGTAGTCTGATCTATACAAATGAGTTGACCGATGCCTGAAGCAATACCTTTCGAAACCTCCTCCTCCCAATATTCCAAGGGCAAGCTTGGGAGCTTCATCCGCACAAGAACGTTGCAGATACACTTCTCCAATCAAAACCCAGTATCCACTTCCTAAGGAAAAGCCCCCTTTTGCTCAAGAACCACGGGCCACCCAAAAGAGATTTTTCACAATCTCCAAGGTTTGAGAAGGAGATCAGAAAGAAACCCCTGGCAATAGCAACAATCTCAAGCATATTGCAGGAAACCCATTTTCTTCTAGCCCAAGCTCTGAAGACATTGATGTTAGGTCTTGCTCCAAAGAATTTACCTAACAGCGAGTTTTTCAATCTAAAAACAGCCCGATTAATGAAAAAATCTGGGACCCAAATGGAAAGTTGCTCCATCCTTGGCATCACAATCAACATAGGAGCCTCTGAACAAGTAGTCGGAACAGCAAAACCATACCTAGCAGCATCACAACCCGTGTCTATGGTTTGGGCAGTTTTACAAGAACACCCGGCAGTCCCACACAATATCTCAAACACATCCCTCTCCATGGCTTTCCGCTGCACAACATTGCGCAGCATCTCAGGGGACTTTTCAGCATGGGGCATGCCATGCGAGAGTCCCTTCATCTACAGCCGGCACTGGAAGTGGCACAGCAACACCCTTGGATGCCCTACCCACCTGAACAACTTCCTTCACAACAGAGTTATATTGGATAAAGATGTTGATCATTGTTACAATGGTTAGTTTTGGATGGATAAGGTTAGTGTCTATTCCCTTTGTGTTGGCATTGGAGTGTGGTGTGTTCTTGTGCAGAACAAAGGGATTAAAACCTAAATTATGGGAACTGCTGCTTAAGCAGCAAGTTCGGTCTCGTTCATGATGGCTTCAGTTCCATAAAGGCTTGGTGAACATAGGGTAACACTGCAGTTTGCATGTTTTAATCGTGCCTTTGACCACACATGGAAATTGGAGATGAAATGGTTATAAAAATGGAGTTGAAGAGATAGACAGGTGGTTGACTGATTGGCGAGGGATTCTAAGGGAGAATCCTATGGCACCCATTCAAGTTGGGAATTCAGTTGCTTTTAGAGGTATTTCCCTTGTTTTTGCTAATGAATATTGAAAATGGAATGTTTGTATTGTTTTGGAAACATAGATAGGATATGGAAAGAGTTGAGGGACTCTGCCATGCCAACCCTGGATGATCTAGGGTTTGACAGAGGCAGAGGATTTCAACCCTCTCAAATCCAATCTTGCTTGAAAGGAGACGTAGACTTAGTGATCTGCTATCCATGGAAGAGATTCTTGTTGTGTAGAATGGTTATTGTGTTTCATTGACTGTGTCAACAAACCACACCACAAGAATGACAACAATGTACTAAAATCAGTGAACAATGTACTAAAATCAGTGATGTTTAAAATCTGTGATGTTGATTGGAACTGTATGAAAATTGAATGTTGTTGTTGACTGGGATTTTGAAGTGAACACTTAGTATAATGAATTTGAAGAAGGATTTGGTGGCTATCTTGTCAGGAATGACAGTACTGTCATGATTGACTGGCCTCTATCATCCTTGACAAAGACTTGTCCTGTCCTCTGTGACAGGAGCCTGACATGCCTAATCTAAGAGTAAAGTTGGATTGACTTATAATATATATGAAGTTGTTAACTATCTGATTAAATAGGTTTACAGTTGGAAAGTGGGGTTACTCATTTGGATTGTGGGCATGATGCTTTGAAGAGTTTTTATGCGGTTTTTAAGGCTTGTGTATCTGTTATTGATGCCTATTATAGATGAAAACATCAGTGTGAACTCATTTTTTATGGTCTGTGATAAGTGGTTTTCAATCTTGTAATAAAGTGTATGTTTACACTTGTATGTAAAAAGTAACGGGTAAGTTGTTTTAGGTCATTAATAAGGTGATTGTAAGGTGGTTGTAGCCCTTTAATGTTGGCAGTGGGCTTAAGGGACTGCCATACATTTGATAGTTGTTTTAATCTAAATCGATTACTGAAAGTATGTGAACTAGTAGTATGGTGGGGCTTCCCACTTTTAGGTTGTATATGAATGTTGTCATTCATGTGGTGTGGTTGTTAACAATGTACCATCCATTTGGCGTGACTGTATAGGGATTCTTGAGGACTGTAGGAGTGTTGAAAATCTGTGATGATGATTGGAACTGTATGAAAATTGAATGGTGTTGTTGACTGGGAGTTTGAAGTTAACACTTAGTATAATGAATTTGAAGAAGGATTTAGCGGTTATCTTGTCAGGAATGATAGTACTGTCATGTTTGACTGGCCTCTGTCATCCTTGACAGAAACCTGTCCTGTCCTCTTTGACAGGAGCCTGTCATGCCTAATCTAGGAGTAAAATTGGATTGACTTAAGTTGCAACTATCTGCATAAGTAGGTTTGCAGTTAGAAACTAGGGTTACCCATTTGGATTGTGCATGATGCTTTGAAGAGTTTTTATGTGGCTTTTAAGGCTTGTGTATCTATCATTGAGGTCTATTATAGATGAAAACATCAGTGTAAACTCATTTTTTATGATCTGTGATAACTGGTTTTCAATCTTGTAATCTGTCATTGACTGTTATGCAAAACAGAAGGTTTGTCAGAGAACAGGTAATGTATTATGATGGTTATTAGAATATTAAAATAATGATATAATAAAGTGTATGTTTACACTTGTATGTAATAAGTAATGGGTAAGTTGTAGGTCATTAATAAGGTGGTTGTAGCTCTTTAAAGTTTAATGAGTTGGTTGTAATAGAAAGTTTATAAATCTATATTATATTGCAGTGCTCTCTCCATGAGAAATACACCAGTTTCTCTCAATCTCATTTCTTCAGTTTTTACCAACATTGGTATCAAAGCCGAATTGTGTTGAGGAACCCAGTCAGTTGGATACAACACTGATTGTATGGAATTCAAAACTTGGGAAGAGAGGAGGTCAAAAGGCGCAAGGTGGAAAATCAGTAAAAATCACAAGCAAATACAAGGTCACACGGGGCATTTACTAGTCAAAGTCCGAAGCCATGAAGGTTTGCAAAGATTGTGAAATCTGCAGGCACAAGCAGAAAGGAGACAGTATTCTTAGCAATCACGGCTAAAAAAACCAGAAATCATAGGACATTTCATGACTTTGCATAGGTCACAAATTACAGGCATCTAAGGAATCGCAAAAGCAGATGAAAACAAATCTTTGCAGTCACAAGGGCAGAAAATTGTGGATCGCATGGGCAAAAAGGGCACATTTTTTGTTGCATTTTTTGCAGACTATGCAAGAAGGTTTGAAAAATTGTGAGGTATCAACACACTGAAATCGTGACTTGCAGTCCCAATTTTTTCCAAGGTCATGCAAGACACGTGAAGGGCACAACCAACTTTGCAGTGATTCGCAAAGTCACTAATCACAGAACAGTTACGATAGGGCACAAGCAAAATTCATAAGCGAGAGTTCTGAAGCAGGGTTTTGCAGGTATTTCTTTATTTTATTCTCTGTCAAATCCTAGTTTGGTTTCTATGTAAAAATTTGAAGAGGTCTATGTGTCAAAAATTTCCAAAAATCTTGGTCTGTATGATCTGATCTCTATTTTAGAGTCTCAAAATATTTGTTGAAAATTTTGTTAGAAATCTGAAAACGTTGTTTGAAGGGGTTTAAAGTCTGAAGGGATTTGCAAAATAAGGATTAGGATTTTAGGAAAAATTTATTTTTTTGGTCAAATTAAAAGGGTTGTCAGCATTTGAATCTTGTATCATTATATTCCTATTGTGCAATAGCCAATATTCAAAATCTTATTCTGCCAAATAATCAAAAAATCGCCAGGAAAAATTATAATATTTGGAGTCACAAAATACTCATTGTTGTTGAGTATGGAATGTTAGGCACTGAAACTTGGCCAGCCAACAATTCAGATGACTTTGACAAACGTCATAAGGAAGCCCTAATATTGCTAAAGTTATCTGTGTCCAATGATTTAATCCCCGAAGTTTGTAATGCCATGTCTCCTAGTGCATTGTGGGGTGTTTTGAAAGATAAGTAACCAAACTTGTAAAAAAGGTCGGGTCTTGTATTTAAAAAATCTATTGTTTTCTAGTAAAATGCATTAAGGTGGGTCTTTGTCAGAACATCTTCTAAAAATCAAGGATATTAGGAATTAGCTCGCCATTGTCAACAAACCAATGGCAAGGGAGATATGGTTGTTTTGATCATCGGCGGTCTATCGCCTTCCTTTGAGACTTTTTTGGAGTCTCTGAATGGAAAGCCAGACTTTGACCTTTGACAAAGTCAGTTCATATCTATTGCAGAAGGAACGTCAACAAATATAGATGAAGTTACTTCTAGAAGTTCAGAAAGTGCACTTGCTGCACGATTTCAAGTTACAAACTACAATTCTCCTTCTCCCAATTCACAATCACAGAGAAAGGTAGAACGCTCCTACCGTCAAAAATTTGGGCACGTCAAGAAAAATTGCAAGAAAAGGCATTATGATCTATCCCACAAGCCATAGAATAAAACTAATGTGTTAGCTACTATTGAGGAATACCATGATGAAGAGTTTACATTGATGATTTTTTTATACAATGTTAAAAGCAGTTGTTGGTTCTTTGATTTAGGGGCGTCCAGACATTTCATGTGTCGAATGGATTGGTATGTCAAGTTTATTGCTGATGATAGTCATAGGGATTTTGTTTCGCTTGGTAATGAAAAGTCACATACAGTTGAAAGGATAGGTGATGTGAGAATTGTACTCAAATAATGGCATCAAACTTTTAGTATAGAATGTTAGATATGTTAATAGGTCTAGACAAATATTTACTCTCTATTAGCCAAATTACAGAAAATCGTAACATTCTAGTTCAAATTCATGGGACAGAGTGCATTGTTTCTAATGTAAAACAAAATAAAATAATTGACAAGTAGAAGCTATTTTTTGTAGTGTATAAAATTATGATGGTTTATTAGGATTCAATTGCATAATTTTTTGATTCAAAATCATTGATATGAGTAGCGGTTCACATGAACCCATCCCTCTAGAGCATGAAGGGGCCACTTAGCACTACCTGCATCTAGGTGATGCACATAGGGGTGAAGCATTAAGACTTCCCAAGAGGTTTCCTATCCCAATACTACTCTAACTCAAGTGCGCTTAACAATGGAGGATAAAATAGTTGCTCGAGGCATTAGGCCACGCAACGTGTACAAAGGCTTATACGAACTTGTTGATGTTGCTTTGCATGGTACAACAAAGGAAACTTGGTCCAGTCATAAACCTAAGGAGGTTTGTACAAAAGCTAGTACTGTAGTGGCATTGGCAAATGTACCTTCTAGCTCATGGAGTATTCTAGTGCATCAGCCTTTGGGTGGTTCTCCACCTATGTATCAACAATGCAAAACTAAAGGTGTCTCCATTCTAGCTAATGGTTCAACCCATACAAAGTTCTTCTCTAGTCGAGACCTTGTCTTCATAGCATTTCTCTGTTGTGCTTCGAAGGCCTCAATGGTATTTTGAAGCTAAGCACGATGATGACTTTCCAAAATCGGATGCACCACCTCAAAGGACAGGAAAACCAATTGAAAATTCCACATAGAGCGTGTTCATTTTGTTCTTTTTGCATATCTTTCTCAAGTGTTTGTTGTCATGAAAGTTGCTCATGCAAATATTTCTTCCCATTTCTGCACAACTCAAGAGCCATATTGTAATTTAATGACTAAACCTCCAAATCTTTTCGATTTAGTCATTAAGGGGGCATTAGAATATTAGAATAATGATATATTAAATTGTTATGTTTACACTTGTATGTAATAAGTAATGGGTTAGTTGTTGTAGGTGAAATAAAATTGTCGTAAGGTGGTTGTAGCACTTTAATGAGTTAGTTGTACTAGGAAATTTCTAAATCTATATATTGTAGTGCTCCTTCCATGAAGAGTACGCCTTAGGTTATCATTTAATTGGTTTCTAACTTGATTTTAGTGGATTGAATATTTGTAATCTTGTGTACTATTGTACTTGATTATTGTACCTTTTAGAAGGGCTATTATAGTCCACTTAAGACTATTGTACTTTAATTGGTGATGGGTGTGTTGGTGCCTGAATTGACTGTCAGTTTCCGAGCAATTTTCATGCAGGCACCTTCCCAAAAAATCTAAAAAGTTCTGAGTTTTGGCACCCCTTAGTGTTTTTCAGCATCCGCATTCATCTTTTTGAGGAGGTGGTCTTCTTGTTTTCTCCATCGGCAAGAGTTTGCATGTGTCTTGGCGATCATGTCAATAGCATGGTGTGTTCTTTGTATATCGCCGTGACTTTGTGCTATCGGCGAAGGAGTTTCATGTTGGGCCGATGGCATATGTTTGGCCGATGGATGTCTATCGGCGAGAGTGGTATTGTCGGCCGAGGGGTTTTTTGTGGCGCCGATAGACGAGTGTCTTGCCGATGGAGTATTGTTTTTGAGGTTTGAACCTCGCCGGCTAACCTCAGTGTTGAACCTCGCCATTGAACCATCGGGTTGAACCGATTCAATGGTTCAAAGTTTTATGATTTTGGTCTTATCGGAGTGAGCAATATCATCGGCGAGGGAAATTCATGTTGGGCCGACAGTTGAAGGTCTGGCCGACGATGATATTAGTTCTCAACATGTCGGGGTGACAATGGTGCAGGTCTCCCCGACGGAGTATGTTTTGAGCCTTCGTCGATGTGACATGGAGTATCGGCCAGTGTTTTTTCAGTTGCTCCGACGGTGTGTGTCTGGCCGATGGGAGCGAGGAGTTTGGCCATCGGGAAGACTTCGTGCTAGGTCTGGCCGAAGGCGGTGCTTTCGATGTGACATGAGCTATCGGTGGATGAGTTTTTGGCTAGCCCGACGGTTGTTGTCTGGCCGACGAAGTGTGTTTTGGTGGCCATCGGAGAGACTCGTGTTATCGGTGGGGGTCTGGAGAGTTGGCCCGATGGTTCATCTCTGGCCGATGGAGGGGAATGTAATGTTTGCATCGGTGAGACTATTGAGATCGGCGAGAGGTTTTTGGGGCGAGCCGATGGTGTTGGTCTGGGCGATGGGCTTTTGGCGAAGGCTTGTGTGTCGAGCGCGGCAAAGGGCGCTCGACATTTGTTATACATGCGGCTATGTTTTTAAACTGCTAAGGTGGTCTTCGTGGCATGCATGTGGGATTATTTTCCTGCATATTTTGAACCTGCGGTGAAACGCGTTTTGGCAGGAAGTTCTTTTTTGAGTGCTGCGACTATTTTCTCGGTGGCTGCGGGTGGTTGAGCCATAAATCGCAACTGTAGCAAGGGTATGGGCGACGGTACAAGCAATTAAACTGCCCGATTGTGAATGAAGACTTCCAGATGGCGGCGCAAGGCTCGAGGCCTCTCTTGTCTGTTGCAGCAATAACTTCTGAGCGCCATTCCTTTGTAGGATCTATATTTGGCGGATTTTTTGTCAAACCATGTAATTAATTGCTAGAGGTACACTTTCTGGCCGATATAGGCAGACTGTGTTACCATTTTTGTGGTTGTTGAAAGTTGAACATTTTGGCTCTGTAATGCAATACAGCTGATTTGGTTGCTCTGTGCAGCGAAACTTGTGAGTTTATGTATCTCCTGTTGTATGTTTTTTGCATGAATCCACTGATTTCATGGTTAATCTTATATGAGAAATGCTATGTTAGCATGTGTTTTGTTAATTCTGTCTCCAATATTGCATGTATCTTTCTTCTGAGTCTGGATATTTAAGGAATGTCTGAGACTCTAGAACATAGAATTCCTGTGTTGAATGTTTGATCTCTGAACTTCTGCTCAAGGGGTAGATTAAATTGTTCTCAGATTGAACATTGGGAAGGGTATACTGCAGTAGGGATGCCATAAGTATAGATAGCTTAACACTTTGTATTGGGAGATATCTGTAAGGCAGGTATCATATGTATCCCCCTGAAATCCAGTTTTAGTTGTTCATGCATATCATTCACAGGTGTATGTCTACTGACTCCAAACCCTGGATAGGCACCAATCTTGCTTTGTGTTAGTGTTATATACCATGTCCAGCTTTGCATCCAAATACAAAATCAAAATCAAAACTCCAAAACAACCATTAAGACAATAGAATTAGTTTTAGGATCCAAGTCCTCTGTCTACAACTGCAAATAGGCCCAAAGCTAGCCCCTTTGCTCTTATCTTACAGTTTTGGTCTACTTATAGGAGGACTTATCTGCTTTCTGTCAGCATCCCAGCCTTTGTATGCATATCCTCATGGATGTTGAGTAGGGAATACCCCCCTAGGTTTTGCAGAGCCTGAAGAAGAAGAGGAGATAAAATATAGAGTCTATCTCCTACACTGTTGGCCCCTGGCCCAGAGATCCTGTTGATCATTGATGGCTACTTTGTAGGGAAATCTGGGAGTAAGCATCCAGTCTGGGAAAAAACCAACAGGGTGAACCTAGTTAGATGTAAAGACCCAAACTAAATGCATACAAAATAACAAACCCAAAAACACTACAGTAAGAAATATTTTTTTATTTCTTTATATTTTATGCTAACAACATACATTCAAATGGAAGTCTACTAATATGATACAATTTACTGGGCACACCCAACATTCAAATTGGCACACCACTGATGATCCTATTGACACTCCAAAACTCGAATTACTCTTTGAGGATTTTCATCCCCAAGATGGGTTGATTGTCACACACCTAAAGGTCATCTCCAAACGGCACAACTATTGTAAACAACATCACATTCCTAAGAATGAAATTAAGTTTGGTTTCTGATTTTCAAACGTTTCCTCTTTACCTCTTAGCACTTCCTTATAGTCCTTGTTTCCTGTGATCCACAACCATTAGCAGTTACCCCCTTAAATAGTGACAGCTAACTAATCAGTCTATCCCTCAATCACAAGTGGTTCACTAGCCACTAATCCCTCAACTTCAAGTAGTTAACTAGCCAAAACTAAAGACTGTTAATTAGGCAGATTGAAGGGCGACCTCTCTCACTATAGATTTCTAACTACAGACACAATTGTTTGTTCAACTAACAGATACATCTGCCTTATTCCCACTTCAACTACATAATTCCAGCTGAAATACATAAAAAAATACAATCCTATCTACTACTACTATGTTGCCCAACTTCACTCAAAAGTAAAGATTAGGAAGGGGACATTAAAAATCCTCCCTCCCTGAATTTGCTTGCCCTCAAGCAAGACAAGGCTAAGTGATCTCAAGATTTCAGCTGACTCCTAAATGGCATGCTCCCTTTGGTGACGGAAGACCTTCTATTACCATGCCTACTAGTGATACCTCATTCTTCTCCACATTTTGTATCACTGTGCACAACTCAAGCTCTCCCTCGTCATCAAAGTACACCTCGATCAAATATACTTGCCCCTTTCCCAGGCACCTGTATCTTGATTCCCATGGCTCCTTGCAATTGAAGCATAATTGCTTCCTCTGCATCTCATTGTGGGTCATGTCACCTCGATGTTGCCTCCTAAAGCTGTGTCCCACCTCTTGGTGACCTGTGGATCAAGAGGGTGCAGCCACCAATCTCTACAAAAAAAGGTTTGTGTGGAGTCCTCTACTATTGCTATGGTGCTCCTGTACTCACACCTCCAGTGATAATACTCTTGGAAGGATCTGCTAGGTGTAGTGATCTCCAATGCCAACAATTTAGAAGGGGAGATAAGGCAGTTAGATGGTTCCAATGTCAATGCCCTTTTTATGGCTGCCTACAATGAATCCAGCTCAAGAGCTTTAACTAAGCCTCTAAGGGGCTCTTTGAACCCTTCCATGAAGAGGAAAGTCAGATGCCTCTCTGACACATTGAATACCATCACAACTACCCTCTGGAAATTGGCCACATATGCATCCATGGAGCCCTGGTGCCATAACTATGCCAACTCACTAAAGTGCTCCTCTAGGTCCTACCTCTCAAATCTATCAATCAACCTATTGCAAAACTCTCGTAGTTGGTGATAAGGTTGTGCCCTTGAGTGACTAAACCGTGATACCACCACTCATGTGCACCCCTGGATGAAAGATCACAAATTTAATTGCTTCCTCCTCATATATTGAGCTCAATGAGAAGTGTTCAGTTTTTGGATACAAGCTCGGGCTGAGGCTTTGTTGGATCCATCAAATGAGGGGACGGTCAGCTTCCCCAACCTGCTTTGCAAATCTTTATGATGTCTGCTCACAATGCATTTACTTCCTTTCTTGGTTATGGTTTTTGACTTCAATGTGCAAAAATCCATAAAGGAAATGTCTTCTCAAAATTCCGCACTATTTGCCCTATATTAAGCATGGGGACAATCTAAGTCCTACTGCTGGTCATCCAGATCTTCCTGTGACATGGCTTCTTTCTGCAAGAACGTGACTTTTGGTAGTCCAATACCCATAACCCATTACCTAAAGGCATAGTGGCATGATTTGTTTCCTTGCCCTACATACTCTAGATGAAGAGTTCGATGAGCTGTTGCTGCCCATCCCTTAAGGATTTCATCACATCGAGAAATTCCTACTCTGTCCTTGTGTAACATTTTTTACTTCCTCTGTTCCCTCTATTGATAGTTGATTTCCCTATCACTCTCTGACATGCGGTACAGATGTTTGATATTTTTTTAATTTTATTTTTTGGTTTCTCCCTATTTACCTTTTTTTTTCTGACTGTTTTCTTTTGTTTTTCACAGGGTGGCCAGATCTTGACTCTAATACCACCATAAAGACCCAAACTAAATGCTTACAAAATAACAAACCTTGAAATATGACAGCAATAAAAAAAATTTATATAAACATTTTCTGCTAACAACATACATTCAAATGGAAGTCTACCAATCTGAAACAACTTACTAGGCACACCCAGCATTCAAATTTGCACACCACTGATGATCCTGTTGACACTCCAAAACTCAAACTGCTCCTTGAGGGCTTTTATCCTCACAATGGTCTGATATCTGCTCCTTGAGGCTTTCATCCCAAGATGGTCTGATTAAGTTTGGTTTCTGATTTTCAAAAGTGTCCTCTTTACCTCTCAGTGCTTCCTTATGGTCCCTCTTTCTTGCGATCCACAATCATAGGCAGTTATCCCCTTAAATGGTCGCAGATAACCGATCAGTCTCTCCCTCAACCGCAGGTAGTTAACTAGCCAGTCTACTCCCTCAATCACAGGTAGTTAACTGGCCAGAACTTAAGACTGTTGACTGGGAAGACTGAAGGGGTCAACCTCTTTCTAACTGCAAAGATGGTCTGATTAAGTTTGGTTTCTGATTTTCAAAAGTGTCCTCTTTACCTCTCAGTGCTTCCTTATGGTCCCTGTTTCTTGCGATCCACAATCATAGGCAGTTATCCCCTTAAATGGTCGCAGCTAACCAATCAGTCTCTCCCCCAACCGCAGGTGGTTAACTAGCCAGTCTACTCCCTCAATCACAGGTAGTTAACTGGCCAGAACTTAAGACCGTTGACTGGGAAGACTGAAGGGGTCAACCTCTTTCTAACTGCAGACTCAGCTGTTTATTCAACTAACAGACATAGCTACCTTATTCCCACTTCAACTGTCTTATTCCAACCGAACGACATAAAAAACAACAGTTCATCTACTGCTACTCCCACGCTGCCTGACAACTTCACTCAAACCTACAGATTAGGAAGGGGACATTACATTAGAGGACTGTACACCCTATTTCAAAATGTTGTACATTATGTATGATACGTTATCCTTGAATTTTGATTGTAATGTTGTTAAGAACTCTAGTGGGCTTCTGTGTTGCTTAAGGCATGTTATGACAATTCGATGAGGTTCCCAGCTATTCTTCTTATAAAGTGCAGAGGTGGTTTGTGAATGAACTGTGATGAGTAACTGGAAAGGTGGATTGGTTAGCATTGTACTATGAAAGTCTTGTTTGGAAAACTTTGTTGAGTGGACTTATGGTCTTGTATGACTGACTAGTGTCTCTTGATGATTGCGCAATCACTCATTTGGTATTTATGTTGTTTGGTTGCTATTATGCATGTTATAGACAGAGGTGAATTTATGCCTTGGTAGTGTAGCCTGGAAATTGAATGCCTTGGAGGAACTCTTCATGGCTACACCACTACTGTGTGGCATTGTCAGGTGCCATTGGGTAACCACATTGTGCCTGACCAGCCACACACTGGGGTACCATTGACTTGCTAAGTTCTTGATGGATGTCATCTGTTGCATTAGAGCTTTGATGCTTTTACTAGTACATGCTTAATCTATCTCTAGTTGATTGTTGTCATCAGGTTGTTCCAAGAACTGATAGTTTAGTAAAACAAGTTGTTGGTATGAGGGGGAACCCTTGACCCACGGCCTAGTTGAGATTATGAGTTCTCTAATCTCAACTATGAGCTGTACGGGTAAGGGATCACTCTCGGCCGAACAACTTGTTTCTGAAACTCCCTAGTACTAAGAGATTGGCCTAATGCATAGTGTTATGATTAAATGCCTAATGTGACTTAGGACTGTATTTACATCATATTTATAAGTAATGCTAATAGATTAATAAGAAAGTGTCAACTTTTGCTAGGTCTAGCATGCCTTGCATGGAGATAGAATTGAACCTTGTAAGATTCCCCTATAAGGATCCAAAAGGTACCATCATGGTCCTAGAAATCTGGAATAACCTTAGATCAAATGGAACCTGTGAAGGTACTTGACACAACTATAAGTCAAATCTTAATTGCATCACATGGGGACAAGTAAGGTAGCACAGGGTATAGATTGGAGCTTGACTCCAAAACGTGGTTTACCTGCTTCTCCTCAGGTGTACACCAAAGAATAAATCCTATACTGATCCGCTAGTTGAAGACCTGACAAATGACTTGAAGTTCTAGATCTTGAGATTGAATACTGATCTTCCATTGTGTTTTGAAAGTGTTTACTGTTGCTTTTCTCTAAGGTGTATTGATTGATAGCATGTGACACTTTGGTATCTTGCTCATTGCTTATGATATCATGTTATGCACTCTTTATTTGCTGCCATGTTATATTATTATGCATTGTGCAATGTGCACTAGTGTTCTGGTTATTGGATTATTGGGACTCCTTGAGTCTTCTAGGAGGTCTACCATTGGATGGGGTGGATAGCAATTTCCAACATTGGATGGGTCATCAGTTCCCATCATCATTACCTAGTACCCGCAGCTGATCTCCTGAACACTGAGCTTGAACAACATTATTTACTACGATTGCAGCAAAAAAACTCATGTATTGTTATTGAATGAGCCACTGGCTATGTATTGTACCATATGATGTGATCATTATGGGCAGTTTGTGTAATCTGCAGTTATAAATCTCAATTGAAATTTAAAACAATTGTAACATGTAAATTATAATATTCAATGAAATGGTGTAAATTGTTTTATCTCGCATTAGTACTGCACTTTGATTACCATCTGCTATATAGCATTACATTGCAATAGTGGACGAAACCCACCCAAAGAAATTGGTTGACAACTTAACTTCCCTGGGCCCTGGTTGGGGTTTCAACCAAACCCATGGATCTTAGAACGAATCGAGGTATCTCACTCATAGCGTATTCACTGGGAAATCCAAGAATCATGAGGAGGGCTCCAAGGATTCTGAGGTGCAACCCTCATCCACCCCATCCAGGAGAAAGAGAACGCCTTGCATCACCACAGTGCAGGGTGAAAGATACAGTTCCAAAAACATCCAAATATGTTACTGGTAATAAATGTCGTCGTGTAATTGATTAAAGAACATATATGTATGGTAATACAAGAAAATTTAAGGGTTTAATACTGGCCGGAGATTCTACATTGTTATCAAAGTGAAGGTTCCAACTCTTGACCTTGATGCTCATTGCAAACTAGGACTGATAATTTAAGCCTTATCTGCACTGATGCTCAGAGAAGCTTCGAGCTCCATTCAACCTTTACCACAAGCAATTGTCTAAGTAATTAGTGATATAAAACTCTCGGATAAGCTATGAGAAAGATAAAGCTCAAGAGGGCTAGTGAGAAGAAAAATATTCCTTATGATGAAGAACATGCCCGAAGACAAAGCTTTTCACTTCACTTGAGCCTCCCTCGAACACTAAAGCTAAACCATCAGCAATGAGGGATTCTCCCTTTGGATGTGGCCAGAATGCAAACTTTATAAGTAAATAAGTACCACAGGAGTACCTGCATGTACATCCTCCCGGTAGTCTATCCAGCGAAACCTCTAATTAAGAAGAATCTATTCAATTGTAATTAATTGTAATATGACGCCATTGACTTTTAATAAGAGCCTGTAATGCATGTTAACATTCAATTGAATAATAAAAATTTGATTATTTGATTGTATGATTTGAGAGTACCTGTGTTAGTTTACAATGAATTAAATGTTATTTCAAATGTGAAAAAATTACACCTTGAATGGAGAATAGGTCTGATTAAGCAATAAGGACTAACTAGTAACTAGTATGCATTTATGACTCAGATGGTAAGACAAGCCAGGAGAAAGACTCCAGTTGGAAGTAGGGCCAAGTGAAGTTGGACCTGAGAAGTCCAGACAGCTCCACCAGCAAAATCATAACATGGGATTGAGCTCAGAGGAAGATGAGACCCGAAATGATTGGGACCCTACACCCATACATGGAGAGATTGGCAATATTGAGGATACAGATTATGTCCCTAGTCCTTGACACATCTTCCGTAGCCCCTCCCAATGATTGCCATAGAAGGCGCCCTCTGAAAAAAGTAAAGAAAATGCAGCTACCTCAGTTCAATGGCACGGGAGGGGAGGTGACATCCTAGAACTTGGTTAATCAACATGGACAAGGACTTTGGGTTGTTAGACCTAAGCTCCAACACCAAGGCACGGATAGGCACATACCAATTGGAAGGAGAAGCTTTGTTGTGATGGGATCACGTAAAGAAAATTAAGGGATACAACCTATCCTAGCTCTCCTACGAAACTCTGTTGAAGAAGTTTAGGAAGGAATACCTTTTATGCAATACAAAGACAGAAATTAACAGAATCACTCCCTCCAACAAGGACCATTGTTAGTAGACAAGCGGCTGGGAAACCTTTTTGAAGAAATTTAGGAAGGAATAACTCTCTACACAATACAGAGACGAGAAATTAACAGAATTTTAATCTCTACAACAAGATCTGTTGTCAGTAGATGAGTACAAAGGCCAAATTCATGAGTCTTCTACCCCATGTACATTATATGGAAGAAGAAAATAGAGTGAACAAATTTATTCTTGAGCTGAACAAGCACATTAGTATGCTACTAAGTTGATTAGGCCAAAAAACCTAACCCAAGCAGTGGAAGTGGCTACTATGGCCGAGGAGAAGAGAAAAAGTGGGGTGGAAAGGAAGCAGAACCTCACAACAAAAAGGTCTGTCCAAGACTTGGGTGGGCAACAAAAACCTGATTTCAAGAAGTTGGTACTTGCAGATTTGTGGGTGCTGTACCTCTGCCCAGTCATGCCGTACAGGTCTGAAAGTGTGAACAGCAATTTTTGGGTGGGTAGTGCAGGTGGTACAGCATGATTTCTAGTGTTTTTTCTTCATGATTATGAGGCAGTACAGCTCTGGGTTTAGTTCAGCAGTGTATAAGGGCAATTCTATCATCTGGCAATTTCATATGTCTAGTTCCAGCTTCCAAAACAGCAATATACTTTCACTTATAGTCTGATAATCAGAGTTTATTCATTGCAAATCATTTATGGGCTAACTCTTTGTTGTTGCAGCAATCTGATTTTCTGATCAGAATAATATAACAGTTTGTTGCAGCCAGTTTCTTTGTTATTCAGTATTTTGTAATGCATCTTACGTTGTTATTGTAACCCGAGATGGTTGTACCGCCAGAGGCATTGCATTTCATACTCATTATTGTAAAATCGGATGGTATTCCGCCGATTAATGTGCATTTCAACATTGTAGGCTCTAGATGGTTAACCGCCAGACTTAGATGCATTTCATAGCCCGTTTTGGCATCGAACAAGCTTGCATTGCAATCAACCATTTTGGTTTGATCAAACTTAAGTTATTCTGCCAATGGCTTTGCATTTCTACGCATGCTTGTCCACCAAGGAGGTGTTGATTTGGGTCAGCTCTGCTGCCTGCATGCTCTGGTCGGCTTTCCGCCTTTTCATTACAGCAATGCATTCATCTAGATAGTTGTGTGTAGTCCAAAACACCGTATTCTCTCACCTTGCCCACATAGGGAACTTGGTGATTAGAAAGTGTCAGGATGTTGCATTTGCATTTACTATATTACAAAAATAAAAAATAAAAAAATTGATGTGGGTCTTTACATGTTGATTTGGGTTGGCTTTGCCGCCTGCATACTCTGGTCGGCTTGCCCCCTTTTCATTACAGTAGTGCATTCATCTAGACAGTTGTGTGTTGTCCAAACACCATATGCTCTCACTTTGCCCCCATCGGGAACTTGGTGATCAAAAAGTGTCAGGACGTTGCATTTGCATTTATTTTATTGCAAAAAAATCAAAAAAATTGGTGTGGGTCTTTACATCATGTATAAGATCTTGTTCTTTGGCAAGCAAGGTATTTGTTATTCCTTTTTCCCTTACGTGGACCTATATAAGTCCCAATTGTTGCTGGTTTTTCTTTTATTTCCATAAAACTATTGCTAAATATTTGTTATTACAGATTTTTATTCTCTGTTTAAGATAACAGAGTTTGCTCATGACTCAATACATAACATATCCTTTGATAATTTTAGTTTCATTCCACCATTCAAGTACCCTGTTGTGGAACTCTGAGGGAAAGAAGCCACGTACTTTCAAATCTTAACTGTTTATCATTAGGGTTGTTCTTTGACCTGCTGATTTCTAATTCTATCAAATACTGATCTGGAAGTGTTGTATCACTGACTCTGGGATTTATGATATGTGGACTTGTCAATAACAATAATGATGTCAATTTTTACTCCTGAGTCCTGTGTATTGAATTGCCTTCTTTCAATTACACCAAGAATATTTTCGTCGGAAGAGATCCAAATCAATCATGGAAGTTTGAGAGAGGAATGCAGGAAGAACATTAGAAATTCTGTGATTAAAATGAAGACCTCCTTTTTACTCTGCTGCATTTTTAGTAGTGCTGAAGTCCCCCCATAAGGATAGTATGCTTCGGATTTGAGATCTCAGCCCACTGTGTAATCTGATCTAGATAACTAATTCTATTATTACCTTATGGTCGTATATATACATTGACGATACATATATCAACCGGAACTCAATAGAGAAAAAACAGGCTGCCGTGCCCAAAGGAAGGTAGAATGAGTATAAAATTTATAGCTTGAAGGAACCCATTGGATCATGGTTTTTGCGATGTGGCAGTCCAGAAATTATTTGGGGCCCCAGAATCATGAATAGTGGAGCTTTCTAAAATATCCAACCCATGTTGTTTCTTGTAGAAGAACCATGCCAAATTTGTCATTCTTTGTTTTCTGATGTAGAGAGTAGCACTTACTGAGGGCGTCAAGTTCCCATAGGTTCCAGGAGAGTATCCACATGAATTTGGGAGGAGATTACTCCAGCTTATCCACTTTTAGGTCAGTTCTATCAGACTGGGAGCTAGTTCCTTGTGATTGTGGAACTTGTTTCCAGCATTTTTCATTTTTGCCTTTTGCATTGTTCGGATTGGGTTGGAGGTTTTCGTTAAAATCTGCAGAGGGTTTCCTTTTTAGCTGTTACAGACATAAAGGATGAACACTGAGAATCAGATATATGCTCTTTGGCTGCCCCTATTCCAGCTGCTCTTTCTTCTTCCGGGTGCCTCAGAGATGTCAGCAATTAATGTGACATGGATTTGCTCCCTGCTTGGCATGCAGACTATATGGGACTGTGATTTTGTTGATGATGGTTTTTTTCTTGTTCTTCCTTTACCTCTATTTCAATAGGCACTTCGGTGAGAGCATCCAAATGAGTTCAGATAAGGATCCAAATGATTTCAGATAAGGATTTGAGAAGGAGGATTAGGTGTTGTCTTACCTTTTCTGTAATAAGCTCTCTGAAACCTGTCTTCTGCTTGATCTACAAGTTCCTTTTGCTTCTCTTTTGCTGGTTGTTCTTTGGAAGCATTCAAATGGATGTCCTCGGTCCTGTTTTTTTGAGTGACTCCATCATGTGGTTATAAATGGGGAGAGACTCTGGCTAAGTGATCGTGCTCATGACAAGATCTTCATCTGAACAAGATGCTCTCATAGTCCACTGGTCGTTCACATTTAACTCCCCACAAATCTAATAATATCTGGTCCAGAAGTGGTTTTTCTAGGTCAATATTCTAACTGATCATGGTGTAGTTTAAAAGTCCATGTTGTTTTGTAGGCTTTGAAGCAATGATATACTCCCCAATGGCTCCTGCAATTTTCTCTAGTGAGAGCATTACCCATATAGGTCCCGTGGAGGGTAGATCTTCTGTGGGGTTGAAGGCTAGAGATCAGTGTTTCATGAAGATGCCTGATGTTTTCATAAACCAAGGGCCCCCTTGCAAGATTTGGTATTTTTCTTGATTGGTAGAGAATATTGCCATGAAATACCCTTTGGGCATCATTAAGAGTTCTACCTCTCCCATGGGCTTCCAATTTTCCTGAGCCCAGAAGCGTAAGGTTTTGGGTCCCAGGAAGGCACCCATAAATCTGCAGATCAGTCATCCACAATGTTCCTTCCATTTCTTTCCATTGAAAACGGTACTTTTTGAGAGGATTCCACTATGAGGTAACAGCCATTCTCTTTCTTTGTAGGAAAGAATGACTTTAGGATAGTTGCTTTACATGTTAAACCTGAACTGATGTAGATCTTCCTTGCAGATTTCACTTGTTGTTGAAGAGGATGTGAATCTGAAAGATGTAGGATGGGAAAGACCAAGGAATGGGTTAGACAAGGCCATGGCCTCCTTGGCTAGAGCTGCAAGAGAGCTGCTTAACCCTTGGTTATAGTGGGAGAGTTCTTGGAGGTGAAGGCTAGAAATGCAGCAAGAAGAGAAATGACAGTGGGTAAGAGTATAGAGCATTGGAGCTGTGTCATACATTTCTGTAATTTATAAAGCTCCCAAGATCAATTATTAGTCCAATGTTTATGCAGTAACACATTAGATCTACCACTTTACCCAATCAAAAAATAGATTAGTATAAGAGAACCTGGAGATGCCTAGAGATAAGCATTTAAGGAATCTGATATTATAGAAGTGATGATGGAACTTACAGCACGTAATAATGTCCTTCGATCTCTCTCTCGCGAGTTCTTTATTGCCTGTGCAACATCATAATATCCAATCAAATTATGTGTCATTCATTTAAATAAAACCCTTTTCTACAATCATTCTTCATAGCAAGGAAAACCAACCCTCCCTACCTCTTCCAATTGCTTGCGCTCAACCTCTACTTCTTCTATATCTCTGAAAACACAAATTGCATATTGATTTTTTGAAAGATAGAGAGCCCTATAGAGGTAATCAAAACTGCATTTTTCCTTACTAAAAAATAACTAAAAGTTTCATTCTGAGCACTTCAAAAATTAATAATAAGAGATTTACCTTCCAATTATATCATCCACAACATGAGAGCATTTAGCACAAACTCCCCGTTCTTTAGCACAAGCTGTCATTTATTGAAGAGAATCACAAATATACCTTAAAAGGATGAAAAGAATAAAAATATATAAAGAAAATATGAAAAGCGAGAAAATATCAAAAGGTTATATGGTACATGCGAAATGCCAGAAACTATCAAAAAGATATACAGAACATATGAAAATCCAAAGGACCAAAAACTATCAAAAAGATATAGAACATAACTTTGTTCATCTTTTACTTTACCTGAACACAACATGTGATAGGCTTGTCGAACTGTTCGTTTCCCACAATGCGAACTATTTTCACAAGACATACAAAATACATTTAATTCAAAAAAAAATTCGAGGACCGCACGAAACAAATACCACAAAGGCACTAAGTCATTTTTTTGAATAATTCATCCATGCAAATTATGTAAATATCATATGGAAAAATATAAAAACATTAAACTGTGATGATAAATCAAGAATTCATTGTAAAGGACAACAATGCCCATCTTGGAGTTGTATGTTCTATACTTCTTGTGAGAATAGGTTTTGCATGGCAAAATTGGCCATTGCAATAACCACTATAAGTTCATCACACGCACCGGAATCCTATAGGGACTTCCAGGGCAGATGTAATTTAGGAGCAAGAGAAGCACCCTAACCAATCTTAGGAATGATCTAGGGAATCAACAATATATAATTATCAATATATCTGTAAAAAGAAGAAAATAAGTAAAAAGATTCCAGAATGACCATATTCCTGTCTTCAACTGTGCAGGGTCAGATTCCCCAGCTTCACCCTTAGTTCTCTGAAAAATGAAGATTTGGTCAGAAATAATGAGGATTTGGGTCAAAGAAAACCTTGTGATAAAATTATGAAAAATGGCATGTGCCATGAAGGTCTGTGTGGTCTCAAAGACCTTATTTTGGGCTTGGTCACTGCCCCTTGACTCTGCTGGAAGCTCTGCTCCCAGACCCCACAAGGGTCACTGCACCTCGACCCTGCTGGGGAATCTTCCCCCAGACCCCTGTGAGGGGTGCTGCCCCTCAATCCCTGCACTGTTTTTAAAAAGCCAATAATAAAAATTTGTTTTGGGGCCTTGGGCCCATGTTTTGTGTGTATTTATGTGTATTTGCACTGCCAGCCGCCATCCCCAAATTTGGGTCCATGGTCCCCCAATCCCCAAAACCCATCCCCCCGTTCTGAAACTCCATGGAACAATGCAAATTACTCAAATTCTTGCTCACAGATTTAATTTAAGTGATTCTTTGGTATCTCTGCATCTATAAAGTTGGTAGTGAGCTCATATAATGATTGTCTTGAACCTACATGTACATAGATTCTCAGGAAACCGAGAAGGTTTATATACTGTAGGAATGTTGTTAGATTTAACCTGAAGACAGATTCCCGGGAATCTTGAACCTATGTTTGAAAGTCTCTTACATTTTGCTTGAAAGCACTTCCTAGGATCACATGTTCAATTGTCATGAATTCAAGACTTGCTAATTCTTTGATGCCTTGCATGCACCGAGAATCACACTGATTACAATAAGTTACTCCTCTGGATGAGACTACTATGTCATGCAATTACTGCACAGATGTAAAAAGTGCTCTGAAACTAAAATGAACGGACAACAGAGTCTATTGTAAAGTAAAAAGTTAAAAACAAATGAAATAAATGCCACACTTCTTCAATAGGACCCTGCATTTACTATTCAATGATGTCTACACGGTTACTTCGAAACTATACTTCAATAGAATTTTAATTAAACAAAAAATTACCCAAAAGACAGACCAATACAAATTCAGAGACAGCTTGCTCTATCAGTAACATACATACACCTTTATGTATTATGTTGATATCTGAAAGAAAATGATAATGATCCAGAAATAAGGAGCAACATACCATTTTGCAGGCTCTGTTAAAGGCTTGTACTTTCCATATCTGGAGCATCAAATATAAAACAACGAAGTCTAAGCATTTAAAGTAAATTTAAGTAAATATGTGACCATCTATTACTTGTTCAAGTCGTGCTTACTTGCGCTTCCATTCAATCTGGTGTTTACAGCGCCCACAAACTCCTGTGATATCCGAATAGGGGCGAAATTTCCCTCCAACTTCCTGCACGTAAACGCCGCTTTAACCATTATTAACTCTTCATTTTGCCAAGACTGGACAAACACAAAACATTTTACCGTTTCATTCTTCTTATGCCCCGCATCCCACTTCCATGCAAACCTGAATCAACATTCCATCAAAATTACGTCTTGGAAACAAGAAAAACAAAACAGATGAGAATGAATTAGCAGTATTTACTTGTTCTGATGCTTAGGAGGCCCTTTCCGAGTAGACATTATTTTAGGTAGTGCAACTCAATTTGCCCTTCAATTCGGATCACTGCGTTCCCCTTATCACCCTTTCCCGCACACCAGTTCTGCAATACAATTCCTCAAAATACTAGTACGATTATGAAAGGACAGAAATATTAATGACAAAGAAAGCAAATACGGGCTTTGGAAAAATGTTATGGATTTGATAGGGTTTTGTCATAGATTCTTCCCTCCTATTGACTTGCTAAGTAATGTGAGTGTGGAGATCTTCAAAAGAAAAAAAGAAAAAAGAAAAGGAGTGTGGAGATAAAAAGAATGCCTACAAAATTTGTATTTTCATGTTAATTTTCATTTAGTTTTGTCTTTATTCTAAGAGAATGTCTTGATATAATTATATGTTGATAATTGGTGTAATTTTATGTGAAGTTGGGCTCATTCTCCTAGCCTTCGCTCGTCCTTATTATACACATTCTTATGTATTTAACCTTATCTCATATGTATATGCATGCTTTCTCATACATTCTACCATTTATCATGCCTATCATTTCCCCCATGTCTGGGCATCCATTCTCTGCCTAGATCTTATCATTCCACTATCCTAGGTCATTCCCACAGGTATAGGATTGATCCCACATTCATGGATCTAACCCTTAAATTTCCAAAATTTAAATTCAAATTTGACTGACTCCTGCCCATTTCACTAGTCGTTATGAGCCAATTAAACACATATTTGCACAACTTGTTGCTATGTCTTAGTATTTAAAGGTATTCAATTGCATTCATTTCACATCCTTTCTCATCCTATATCATTCCATTCATAAGAGCATTCAAGGAGCATCCATTGAAAGACCACTTTGGTTGGTGCATTAAAAAGAACAACATTTTCTTCAACAACATCATCATAAAGGACATTTGCATGATTGTTTGTTACCTGTTCATGCTTTGCACAACCATAAAGCCAATCTTTTCTAGGGGTTGACCTAGGAGAATGTGTACCCTAGCAATCTAGTAGTCCTCTAAAGGTATTGTTAAATATCGTCAATTCTTTTGCCAAAGCTAGCATCAACGAATTCAATAATCTAGAGAGCAAAATTGCACAAGTTACAAGATCAAATCTATGGCCACAAAGCAAACTTGTGCCTACAAAAATATCACAAATTGACAAACTCAACCCAAAAAAAGACACAAATACTATGTAGAATCCAAGGCAAAACACAAATAGAGAGGATCTGGTTTTAGTTCCAAGATAGTTAGATTCCAAAAAACATCAATCATCCATCTTCATTCCTATAGCTAAGTACATCTATGTATTGCATGTATTTTCCTAAGCTCGGTGCAGTTGCTACATATACTGGCTTCGAAGATGTATTGGGGGTTGGGCAGTGTTTATTCATTGAGTTGATTTGGGACCCGAGAGAAGAATCAATAGGCATTCTCAACCTCTATGGGTGCTTTTCAAAATCAATTGAATGTTTTATGACTGTGCATCTTACCTTTTGTAACCCATTCTCAGTTCAATAATGAAATGAAGCAACATTTTGTGCTAATTCTTATGTCTATTGAGTCTTCTTTTAGATCTTTTGTATTGATGTTGTGCCTCTATTTGGTGTTAGTAAACGATCTACAATCATGCATTTTGTGCTCTTTAAAGCCATGAATTAGTATCGTGAAAAACATTGTTCTAATTTTGCATCAGTTTAAGCATTATCATTCAATGTATCGCCTTAGGATAGTTTCATTTAATTAAGGTTTTTCTCTTCTCTTTTCTCTCCCTTGAAAGAAATAATGAGATTCATAACAAGAGTCAACTTCTAAAGCCCTATACGTTATCTTTCAGGACAAGTCCCACATTTGCAAGATTTTCTATTGTTGGTATTAGGTATGTATCTAAGAGAAATCTTAGGTGCAAAAATTATCACCAACAATTTTTGGCACGCTTGGTGGGAGCACTCAACTCTGAGTTAAGAGTTTCAGCTAAGAGATTTGGTGTTGTTCTTAGTATATTGCAACCTTGAAGGCAATCTAAAAGCACCTGGTGACTCTACAGGCTTCTGGTTTCGAATCAGTCCCATATATTTAATGCCAAGAGTGGAGATAAGAACTTCTTCAAGAGATAACAACTTTCAGTTTGTTGAGTTACCTTCTTTTACTTCAAAGGAAGAATAACTAGACTATCCAAATCTCTTGTAAGAGGGGTAAAATTTTTTGTATCATCCCCTCTAAGAGCCCAATCCACACCTCCTTTTGTTAGGATCTATTATTCAAGAAGAGTTTGATAGTACACCCAAATCCACCACTTGCTCATATGGCTACACAAGGAGCCCTAAGAAACTTTGTGAACTGGAATAGTGGTAATCCGCTAATTCCGCCAGTACCACCAGCTACATGGGAGCCTATCCCAATGAATGCTCTCAAGGATCTACCCAAATACACGAGTGAGGATTTAAAAACTCCCATTGAGCACCTTTAAGATGTAGCAAGCATTTGTATAGTGCACTATGTGACTAAACAGAACGTCACTTTGAGATTGCTTGTAGCCTCTTTTAAAAATAAGGCACTCAATTGGTATTGGTCTCTTCTATCAAGTTTAATAGGCTCATGGGATCAGTTAGGAGATCTATTCTTTGAAAGATTCTGTGAGAAAGGAGATAGATCCTCACTATTGTAATAGTTGAGCACCATTAAGAGGGCACCACAAGAATCGGCCACTGATTTCAACACCTGATTTCAGAAGATCTGGAAAAGGATTCCAGCTACGCATGACCACCTCTAGGTATGGCTATGGTCTTTTATCTCAAAGCTTTCAATTCAAACATAGTTGTAATGATTCAGTTTTTAGGAGGACAAACTCTCCCAACAACATATGATCTGGTGGTGAGAGCTGAAAATAATCTAATAGATGTTGGAAAGCTGCCTCCTAGGCCTTCCATGCCAATGTTTCATAAGCTTTTAATGCAAGAAGAGTTGCCTAAGGTTGAGCCCCCTTTATCTAATGCAAATCAGGCTCCCCCTTCCATGTACATGTATCCTTCTCCCCAAGTGCCAATAGCCGCAGTACCAACTCCCCAAGTCACCATGAAAATGGATGATATGAAGAGTATCCTTAGAAGCTTCTCACATGAGATACAAAGGATAAGTAGGCAACAAGCTTCATATCCAAAGCCTCCTTATCAAAATTTTCAAAATCTTAGGCCCCAGTATCAACCTAGTATATATCAAGATTCCCAAGGGGGAGGCCCTTCTCAACAGCAGATTGTGCCAATTCCTACTCCATTACAACATATTCCTCCTAACCCAGTACGCGAATTAATCCTTGGGAAAAACAAACTTGCAGATGATTCAAATACATGGTGTTTCACTTATAATGATGCTCACCCGCCCAAAGCTTGCCCACGAGGGAACTTACAACAAAGGATAGCGAAATAGAGGAACAGGGTAATCAAAGGGAGACCCAGATTGGGCAACCTATATATCAGTCACCAAGCGTGTAGAACGCCATGATGATAGTGCAAATGCAAGGGATGTCTCTGCAAAAAAAGCAAGAAATTGCACTTGAACACACATTGTTCTCCTGGATAGAGGAGGAAGAAGTCATATTTGCCAATGATCCTTCTACTTCCAAGGCTCTGCAAGTGTAATCTGACTATTTTACCCGCTCTAAGAGGAGAATGGTGGACAATCCAAAAGAAGTGATTCAATCAGAAATGGTCCTCCAGAGGAACCCTATTGTTTAGGTGTCTAATCCTATAGTTCAAAGGCACGAGAATGTAATCCCACTAACACAGAACATGATAATACCTAATATCCAAGTTGAAAGTCTGAGATATTCAGGGTATGTCCGAAGCCTCATATAGCTAGACTATTCAATGTGGTAGAATAACTCAAAAAGGCACTAGCTAACATCTCATTGTGGGACATCCTGTCCATTCTAGAGCAAGAGACATTACTTCAAGAGGCTCTCAAAAAGCAGAAGAGCCGACTTTCAGCAAATCATGTGACTACCAGCACTGGAGAAAAAACAACACATCCTCAAAGGACAACACAATCTCAACACCCCACTACTCTCACAAATGTGAAACCAGAGGTGAGTAAAGCCAAGCCTACACCCTTTTACTTAACAATAATAGTAGGTGTTGACCTATTTTAGTCCTCCATACTTAAAATGGTCTACCTAAAAATCTTGCACTTCTTCCATCAAATATATTCAATCTGAGATACCATAAATGGAAGAAAGTTTCCCCAAAATCATAAATTTTCAAAGTTTTTTGCCTTAGCCTATTTTACCTTATCAACAGACTTGGTTGTTCGTGAACTGAAAAGTTCCCTGATCGGCAGGTTCATCGATCGATGAAATGGCCGATAAAGTGGGAAGGGTTTTCTTCTAAGGCATGAGGCAGAAGATAAAGGAAATTCTCCAAGGCAAAAAAATAAGGAAAAGCAAGTGTTATATCGGTGAAATGGGTAGTTAACGAACTTGTTGGTTCGCTGATAAGCAGGTTCACCAATGGTGGGAAAAGAGTTGAGTTCATCGACGAACTTAGTGGTTCGAGAATGACCAAGAGGTTCACCGATAAAGGAGAAAGAGAAAGCGAAATGGATGGTTTGAGAACTGGATAGTTTGTCAACTGAGGAGTTCGCCGACGGTGAAAGTTGGCGACAAAGAGCCCAAAAGATGGAATATTAAAATCAGCTAAGCAAGCATAAAATTAAATATTAAAGGGCACCAAAAGCACAAAATTCAAATATAACACTTTTAAAGTGTTATAAAAGCACTAAGGTGCAGTTTTCTGGTGCTGCTCTAGGAACACGCATTATTCTATGTGAAGGATTTTTCATATGCATGGTAAACCCTAAGTCACCATGACTGCATGATCGGGTCAACTCTCCATATGGAAGTGGTTGTTGGGTGTTTTATTGTTGCAAGTGGATGAGTCAGATACTAGTATTCAGTATAGATATTTTCTTCAACAACTTCATCATCCAGATCTTTTCATATTTATTGCTACAGATCAGATCGTATGTCTTTTATGCATTTATGATTTACAAAACAGACATGGGTGGGCATTCCCTTGTAGGAATATCTTCTAAAAGGCCCATGGGTGGATTTATTCTAGTGTGGGTGACTTGGATTGGCATATTGTCTCCATGTTTTCCCATGCTCTGTGTTATCAATGTAATCAAATGTTATATATATAGATGAAAAGATGTAATGAGGGTATGACGCAGAGGCTTGTTTTATGCTCCAAATAGAACCCTACCTTGTTGTAACCTTAGCTTTTGATTAATATAGCATTGGTTATTTTACATCTTTATGATATCTTTAGCACTGTGTAATCCTTAAACTGATTTTTGCATTGTGAATGTTCAATTCCTTGCAATTTCGTTTTATTCTTTACTTCTATTAAGATTTTTAGGATTTGTGTGGGTTAATCAGTCTTTTGAAATCTTTTGTGCATCTTAGTTTTGTGGGTGTTCTTCAGATTTGTTTCCCCTAAATCCAAATTTGTGGTCTTGCATTTTTCCTTTCATCCAGTTATGTGTCATGTAGGTCTCTTTCCCTTCGGCAATTTTCCCCTTTCTTGAACCTTGTCGGTCATTTCCTTGTTAAAGTCATTCTATCGGCAAAAGTGAAATATCAAGAATTTCAAATATTCGTTTGTCTATTGGGAAAAGTCTCAATCAGCAAACCTATCAGAGAATGAACTCGTTCCTTCTTTCTATCGGCAAATGTTGACTACCTTGTACTAGCCACTTCCCCGACAAATCTTGAGTTCTCCTTTCTTTACCTTTATCAGCTTGTTATCCCATCTTTGAACTTTGTCTTTGGTTCCCAAGTTCACAAGTTCCCCAGTTTGCCGATAAGTTGATATTACTATATAAAGTGATCATGTACTTATTACTCATCGAGTCACCAATTCATTCCTGAGTTCATGAGAACACCAAATTATTGGTTTCCTGATGGAAGATATCAAGACATGTTTGATGCTGCAAAGTTGTATTTGTTCTAGAGTACCAAGTTTTTCCACTCGCTGACAAGCATATGGCTCAAACATCTAGAAGGTTTGTAAAGGTATCATTTTTCTGATAAAGAAGTCTTTGGTTCGTGAATACCTCTAATTGCGGACAAAGTAGTGGTTCATGAATGTGGCACTTTTCCAACTATGATACACATGCTCAAGTAAATTCAAAAGATGATGATATTGTTGATAAACAGAAGAAAAGGGAAAAGGTGAAAATGGGGCAATATCGATGAAATAAAATAGTGTCATCAAAAGTTGTTTTTGTTGATTGTACATAATTGAAGGTTCACTGACAAGACATTTTGCCGATAAAAAGCTTTTGTGAAAGCTAAAAAGTATCGATTAAAGAACATATTGCTCAGGTAAGCTGGGGAGGTGTAAGAGACTACATTAATTGCTAGGGGCATTAAATGACTTCATTTTATCCCTTTTCCCTACAAAGCCAACATCCCTTTTCTAAAACCATTTGCTATCATTCACCCGAACAAGAAACCTCAAGAGCTAAGCGCAGTTAGCTGTCTTCATCTCTGCATCAAAGTGTCGGCAACTAGGTAAGCCCGGTCACCTATCCCTAGTTTGAAGATTATTACTAGCTAGTCAAATACTATGGGGGGTAAAGGATTCAAATTTTAGCCATTACTGTTCATGAGACTTGAAGCCCTAATCTCAACCATTAAATGTTGTTGTCTCCCATTCTCTCACTTGAAATTACCAAGGTCCCTATCCCTTTACACTGTTTACCGAGGATAGTCAAGATGAAGTACAAGTACAAAGGGTTGGATATCTCTTTCATTATTGGGAACAAACTGTCCTGTACGCTCAAAATCATGACTCTGGTTTCTTGGGGCTATCGGGTCAGATTTCAGCATGCACACAGACCCTTTCCCTCCTTGCCACAGGGTGATCCGCCATGTCACTCTTGTTCACGTGGAATTAGCCAGTCGAGAGGAGGTGAGACACAACGAGGGTCTGGCTCGTTGGAGAGCTGGACTTCGCGAAGAGGGGTCAGCAAGTATTGCAGCCTTTGTTGTTGTGTGCTTTGTTGTATGTTTTGTTTGATTGTTGTTGTAGTTGAGATAACCATATGACTCGAAGGGTCACTAGTTTCTCTTCTTCTATTTGGATTTCTTAGATTCCACCTCTGTGTGGGTAAACGATTATTCTCGTTGATGTCCTCTTGTCTTTGTATGCGTTATAAGAGTTCTTGTTGTATCTGTCGTTGTCTAGTTTCTTCTAATAGCAAGAGGACTAATGGGTCTCCTTGGGGCAGAACAAGTGTTTCTTGTTGTGGTCTTGGATGAATCTCTCAGATCTCATCCCGGATAGCCCTTACCCACTCTCCTCTCACTCCTAAGCACATTCATGAATCAGGATAGAGGAAATTGTGTAATTACTAACCTTAACCAGATCTGGGGGTTTTGACCTAGGGTTTGACTTGTGTTTTTTACCTTGTTTTTACCTTGTCATGAAATCAAGGGTTTGTTTGGAATCGTTTCAATCGTGATTACCTCGTGATGGAATCAAGGGTTTGCAATTTTGTCTATTCTAGGGTATCTAAATGCATGCAAACTAAATGATATGCAAAACATTCTTTTGGTATTTTTAGAGTATTTTGGAAATAAAAGTGCTTCTAATCTATGAAAAGGAAATATGTGTACAATCATATATGACTTTTCCAATGCAATGTTAACCTATGTTTTTTGTGTTTTCGATGTTTTTAATGCAATTTAATCTAAGAAAAGGGAAAAATGTTTTTTCTAACAATCTAGATCTAGGAATATGAAAGCGATTAATCTAACATGCAAGATCTAACTATCAAGGAAAAAACAATGTTTTATTGTTCCCAAGAGCAAATTTGATTCTCTAATTACTATGAATTGAAAGAAAACAATGAAGGAACCTGAGAGAAACAAACGTTTGTTGACTCCACTACCCTCAGCAATCCTTGTAATAGCAACCTCAAATCCTTTTGTGGCAGTAGGTGATCCTCTTAACAACAAAATGACCCAAAAAAGTAAAAAGAAGCTTTGATGAAGCTTGTATCAGCTCAATGAGAGATTGGATTGAGCACAGTGGCATAGAATGAAGCAGCGTGACGCTACTTGGTTGAACAAATAAAGCAAAAGGCACCTTCGTCCTGTAAGAGCATTTGAATGGTAAGTTGGAGAGCAAAATTTGGCAAGAGCTGTGTGCACAATGAATTTGCCTCTGTGAAAGAGCTTTGAAGCTATGCAATAATGAAAGCTTTGAATCATCATAGGGGTCCTCGTGGAGGCAGTGCGTGATTTTTGTGCTTACATATTTCCCCCTAGGGACGGTAGTCTACATGAAAGGTAGGTATCGTTCCCGAACTTGGCCTTACCTATTGTCAATTTTCTTGCAATTTGTACTTGTAATAACTAGTATTAGTCCAGCATTTAAAATATATCAAAACAAATAATGAAAACTGAAATGACGAACTTACCATGAATCGTTTGAGTTCGACTAGTTGTTTGCCTTTATTGGTATGGACCTGTAGGGATGAAAGCACGCAAAACGATACATGAAACAGATGCATAAAAGAAATAGGACACATGCTAAGCTATAGAGGAGAATGAATTCTCCTTTTTATTGCAGATTTTGAAGAACATATTTAATTTTTAAGGATTTTGATGTTTTTACAATTTTTTTAGGTTTTTCTGATTTTTATGGTTTTTGTGAAGGTTTTGCAAAGGTTTGATTTGACACTCCTTGAGGTCTTTGGAAGGCCTATATTTATTGAAGGAATCTCCACCCTTGCCCCCTTGCATGGGGAGACTTGTGTACTTAACTACACAGTTTTGCTCTTTTGACTTGTTGGAGGAGTGACTCGTGCTCAGACATTGTTTTACACTTATTGTTACAAGACTTGATTTGATGAGATCCATACATAGATTTAGTTGACATCTTGTACTTCACTTTCCCTCTTGTGCATGTGGTTGGCTAGAGATTTTATTTTGCTTACAAGAATGCATACCTAATATGATCACATATGGATGATGCAATTTGTTTTTGTCTTTTTGAGCATATATATATGAATGCAGGTGACGATATGCAGATGCAAAAACATGAGAGATGCTGAAATGAAACATTTACTTCTATGGAATGTCATGAGTTATGACGTTGACTTTATTGCTTTGGGACTCTTGTTCTGATTTTGATATGAATGCAATGTGGAACAAACAATGTGACTGCTCTTAAATATGATTTTCCATTCAGGGGGTTGCGAGTTGTCCTGATATAAGATATCTATTCAAGGCTGTGAGATAGGATTTTTAAAACTCAAGTGGGGAGCGGGAGTGAAAATGGAGTGTTTCTAATTTTTGGCTTCACTAAAGGCTAAACACTAATCCTTATCTGGATAAAACAAGCTGATAAGCTTTTAACGTAAACAAGTAGCAAATTATATTGGTGTTCACTAGACTTAGATCATAGATGGAAAGCAAGATAGACCCGGGGTAAAGGATAAATGGGAAAGAATAAGGGTCCCTAGATAGAAGATGATCCTAGAGACTACTAGACTCTTCGGTTTGGCTCGGCTATTACGTGTGTGTGCTTTGTGCCTTTCTTTCTCTATTAGAATGTCACCCTTGAGGCTTCGAGCTTAGACTGATCTCCACCCAAGAGTATAGACATTCAACAATTTTCTCTCTTTCACTCTTTTTTTTGCATCTCTCTTTTTTTTGTATTTTCCTCACTTGATTTTTCTCTTTTTTTTTGGGGATTTTCTAACTTTACAAGAAATGAATGCTTTTTGGACTTTGGTATGCAATGCTCTGATATCTAAATTCTCACTTTTGACACTCTTATTTTGATCACTCATTTTTTTTATTCACTCGAATCTTAGATTGCTTCCTTCAGAGTTTTGATCGTCCTGACGTTTTTGACCAAGAAAGATAAGGGGTTGAGCGCCACCTAAAGTTTTTGTCATCTGGTTGGACTTCTCTAATACTAGGGAAGAATTGGAAAGGTCTACTTGCAAGCTTCCTTTGAACACTATAGGTTTGAATACTGACTTTGTTTAAACCTAACATCTTGACTCATAAGACTGGGATCAGTGTAAAGCTAAGAGCTAGGCTTCAATTAGAATCACTGGGAATGAAGGGAGATAGTGGCGATTGTGAAAATGAGGAATCTGTAGGTCCTAAAAGGATGAGGTATATCTAGGCAACATTAGACTCCTTACTAAAAAGAAAATAGTACAAGAGCAAGTCACTAATTGTAATGCAAGATGAACAAAATGATACATAAATACAAGAAACAAATTGTTTTTGACATTTTTTATTTTTGTAATTTTTTTGTATTTTTATATTTCATGAGGTGTTGAACTCTTCTTCTTCCATAATGCACAAGAGGTAGCTTCATTTTTTATGTCTTCCTTAACTATGTGTGGACCTATCCAATTGGGTCTAAACATCGCTTGAAAGTCTTTGCAAAGACACTCGAAGACTTGGTGTAAAAATGTCTTTGTATTTAGTGACGAGTTTCATATACTCACATGTTTCATTGTTTGACAATTTGCCCCCTGGCTTTATCATTTTTTGTTCTTGTTGAGTTCCCATGTTTGTTTTGAAATTTTGAAGGGCAATTGGAGTTGGTGTTGACTCTCCTAGTTTCTGTGTGGATTCTGGTTCTTCTTCTTCAGTCATGATTTCAATCATAGGGATGTTTATGTCTGGTTCAATTGGAATATGGCCACTAAGTTGAATGGAGTGTAAGACTTTGTTGAGTTGGGATAGAAGGGGAATTCTCTTGTTGCCCCATTTCCTATACATTTCGAGGTCTTGGCTGTGTTTGCAATTTGTTTTGATGTCTCTCCTTTATCAAAAGTATTGATTTTTGGGTCACTAGTGGTTTCCATGGACTTTCCCATCTTTTTTCCTTGTTCCACTCTATAAAGGCTGAAAGGATCAAGATCTCCTTTGATGACGTGGGTTTGTCCCACGTATGAGAAGCGTAATTCTTGAAATAATGTGGAGGGAATGGCCCTCATCCTATGGATCCAAGGCCTTCCTAGGATCATGTTGTAAGTGGTTTTTTCATTGATGACATAAAATTCAGCTGGGAGGGTTTTAGGACCCAATGTGATTTTAAGATTGACCTTACCCATGGTTTGAGTGTTTGTGTTATCATGAATACTAAGGATGGAAGTTTGTTTTGTGATTTGTGTTTCATCGTAACCCATTCTTTGAAGAAGTGAAAAGGAGACTATGTTGATTGCAAACCCATCATCGATCATTACACGTTTAATGGAACAGTCTTGGACTTGGACTATCAAATGGAGGGGGAGATCACCCTGTTTAGCTATGTCATTATCTGAGGGTAAATTCTCAAAATCAAATTTCGAAGAACATTTTTCACTTGGAGTGTTTCGAACTAGATGGCCTAGATCTAAGGTTTGAGGAGAGAATTCTTGTGTGTAGGAGAACTCTTGATAAGCTCTAGCATGTGAGAAAATTTTGAATTGTTGGTGTCATCTGGTTGTTCTAGTCCTTGTATGACACAAATTTCTGGATCTTTATCTAATTCCACAAGGCCTAAGGTGTTTTGATCAAAGGTGTTGGGACTAAGTTCTTCATCTTGTGAGAATGTGTCCATGAATGTTTTTTGTTGACATTTTGGGAGGTTTGATATGAAGCGATGGTACCCCCGACATGACTTGATCTCATGCCCCCTTCTCTTGTGAAATGCGCAATATTTATCATGATTGTGATCTCGAGTTTTATGACGATTGTTGTAAGACTTTTTGTTGATTCTCGAGGGATAGTTGGTATTTTCCTTTCCCGAATTTGTATGACTGTTGTAGTCATAATTGTCATTCCCTGATGGTGAAGTGTTTGTTGACCCATCTATGTCTTGATCATTTGTCAAGGATTTGTTGTTTGTATCATGGTTTATCAACCTTCCATTGGCATCATATTCCCTTCTTCCGCTATCAATAGTAGCTTGGTCAATTCTAAGGGCACTTTCGAGTGCTTCTTCATATGATTTATAAGGGAGTTTTTGGACTTGTTCTCGTATCTCATTGTTGAGAGCATGTAGGAAGAGATCACAAAGTTCTCTATGACCCATGTTTGGTGCACTAGTTGAAGAATAGAGAACTTTCCTCCATCGTGTGATAAAATGTGCAACTGACTCGTTGTCTTCTTGTTTGATTGTTAAAAATTCTCGTATTCCTATTTTGACCAGTTTGTTTATGTCAAAGGTAGCCACAAATTGAACGATGAGTTGCCTAAAAGAGTGGATTGATGCTTCCGGAAGTTGATAGTACCAATCCAAAGCGATACCCTCCAAAGTTTTCAGAAAAATCTTTGCTACCAGCCCATCCCAAGGAAGGAGTTCTCACACTACCATGATGTAAGCCTTGATATGAGAGTTGGGATCACCCTCTCCTTTAAATTTTGGAATCTCAGGGAGAGGTCCTGGTAGTATAAACTAACGAATGTTGTAGTCAAGAGGCTCCTTTAAATACTCAAGGTATGTTCCTAGGAGGGAGTTATGTGTAGAGGATTTTGTTCCTCCAAACATTAGCCCTTCAAGTGGAGCTTGTTGTGTTTGTTGAAAGGATATGCTAGATTGTTGATATCGTAAAAAAGTTGGATGACTAGATGGTGTCATGTGTATGTTTTGAAGATTGGGTGGGATCATTTGTGGTTTATCTTGCGTCATAGGAATCCCACCTATTTGATTGAGACTTGTCGTGTTGGATTGTGAGGGCAAGGGAGGCCTAAATGCTTTGTTATGTGTGTCATACAAATGGGAGCTTAGATGAGGGGTATTTTGTGTTATCCCCTGATTTTATTCAATTTTTTTAATGCAATGATTTCCCTCTGCCCTAGGTTTTTCTTGAATTTCGCTTTGACAACCATTTCTAGCTTTAAGGGCCCTGATTCGTTGGACCAAAATTTCTATAAGGTCTGTGAGTGAGGCTTCCTTTATTTTTTGAGTTTTACAACCTTTAGATGGATTGCTTTGTGTTGGGGTTTGGCTGACCCTACTTGTTCCTTTAGATGACACTTCACATGTCATGGACTTTTTATCTTGATGCATTACATGGGGAGGTTTTTGTGCCTCCCAAGCTTCTTGTAAGCTTATCTTTTGATAACTCACCTCATTGTCTATTTGGGTAGTTATTTTCCTTTGGCTTGTTACAGATTGGTCATGTTGATAGATTTTGGATTCTTGGCAAGTTTTGATTTCTTCAAGTTGAATGACTGTGTCTTCATATGTGGGGTTGTTAAAAACCCAGAAGTTGTGGGGCGTCTGTTGGATATCCTCTGAATTTGAATCCATCCCAAAAGGATCTGTTGAATAAAAGTGGCATTTTGCAACGAAGCGTAAAAAGCTCAACCAAAAGGTTTTTGCTCTTCATGTCGGGTTCACCAAAATATGTATGCTCAACTTGTGGCTGTCGGGTCAAATTTCAGCACACACATGGACCCTTTCCCTCCTTGCCATGGGGCGATCCACCATGTCACTCTCACTCATGTGGAATTAGCCAGTCGAGAGGAGGCGATACATGGTGGGGATCTGGCTCGTTGGAGAGCTGGTTTTCGCAGAGAGGGGTCGGTAAGTACTGCGGCCTTTGTTGCTATGTGCTTTGTTGTATGTTTCGTTTGATTATTGTTATAGTTGAGATAACCCTATGACCCAAAGGGTCACTAGTTTCTCTTATTCTGTTTGGATTTCTTAGATTCCACCTCTGTGTGGGTAAACGATTGTTCTCGTTAATGTCCTCTTGTCTTTGTATGCATTGTAAAAGTTCTTGTTGTATCTGTCGTTGTCTAGTTTCTTCTAACAACAAGAGGACAAATGGGTCTCCTTGAGGTAGAGAAAGTGTTTCTTGTTGTGGTCTTGGATGAATCTCTTGAATCTCATCACGGATAACCCTTACCCACTCTCCTCTCACTCCTAAACACATTCGTGAATCACGCTAGAGGAAATTGTGTAATTACTAACCTTAACCAGATCTAGGGGTTTTGACCTAGGGTTTGACTTGTGTTTTTTACCTTGTTTTTACCTTGTCATGAAATCAAGGGTTTGTTAGGAATCGTTTGAACCATGATTACCTCATGATGGAATCGAGGGTTTGCAATTTTGTCTATTCTAGGGTATCTAAATGCATGCAAACTAAATGATATGCAAAATGTTCTTTTGGTATTTTTTAGAGTATTTTGGAAATAAAAGTGCTTGTAATCTATGAAAAGCAAATATGTGTGCAATCCTATATGACTTTTCGAATGCAATGTTAACCTATGTGTTTTGTGTTTTCGATGTTTTTAATGTAATTTAATCTAAGAAAAGGGAAATTTGCTATTTTTAACAATCTAGATCTAGGAATATGAAAGCGATTAATCTAACATGCAAGATCTAACTATCAAGGAAAAAAGCAATGTTTTACTGTTCCCAAGAGCAAATTTGATTCTCTAATTACTATGAATTGAAAGAAAACAATGAAGGAACCTGAGAGAAATGAACATTTGTTGACTCCACTACCCTCAACAATCCTTGTAATAGGCAACCTCGAATCCTTTTGTCACAACAAGTGATCGTCTTGACAAAAAAATGACCCAAAGAAGCAAAAAGAAGCTTTGATGAAGCTTGTATGAGCTCAATGAGAGCTTGGATTGAGCACAATGGCATAGAATGAAGCAGCGTGATGCTACTTGGTTGAACAAATAAAGTAAAAGGCACCTTCATCCTGTAAGAGCATTTGAATGCTAAGTTGGAGAGCAATTTTTGGCAAGAGCTGTGTGCACAATGAATTTGCCTTCGTGGAAGAGCTTTGAAGCTATGCAATAATGAAATCTTTGAAGCTTTGAAGAAATAAAGAAAGAAATGAAGAAAGAGGCTCAAAGGCCTGTGAAGAAGCTCGAAAAAGCTTGTGAAGATGAGAAGAGTATTCTCCAACTTGCTCCACTTGGAAAATAATGAAGAGGTGAGTGGTATTTATAGGTTGGAAGAGGTCATGAAGGGTGGAATTGATTGAGATGTTAACTCATTTGATTAATGAGTTAACAAGGATTGATTGGGGAGTCCATTGAATTGATTACCCAGTGAACTCAATTGATTAGAGAGTGATGAAGCCAAGATAGCTTATCACTGGAGAGGAAATGGATGTGAGAGAATGCATGAGATTGATTGAAGAGTTAATTTGAGATCAAATAGAGCTAATTATGCATGTGTGGGTGCATGAAATAGTTAACTCTATATCAGGCATCAAAAACCATGCAAACAGAAAGAAAAACGGGCGAAAATGGAGCAAAAACGAGAGAGAAACTTGAGTTTTTCCACTGCTTAAAAAATGGCAGGGTCGCCCCTTTTGCCAGTAGGGTCACCCGAGGGAGATTCAGGTTGGACAGGGTCAGATGCAAAAAAATAGGCTGGGAGATGGTAGAAGAGAGGAAAAGGAAAGGTTATGCATCAAGAAACAGGTCAGTCATGTGGAAGAATCCAAATTTCCACTTGTGTCAGTAGGATCTCCCGGGGGAGATCTAGAAATAATAGGGGGAGATTTGGATTGGTTTGACGAAACTGAAAACCAAAAGCGGAAGATGGATAAGGAGACCTCTAGAAGGCTTCTAGGAGGTGCACTAGAGGAAAAACAAAGGGGAGAGGTGAAAACTCACCTACAAGACACTCACAAGGCTTAGGATCAAGGTCGAAATCCAGAAAATGCAAGTCGACAAGGAAGAAACAACACAAGACAAGGAAAGAGGACACGTCATCAAGAGGCCTGCTATTTAAAGGACATTATTTCATGCTTACATGTACGTGACAAGGATTTGAATCATCTTAGGGGTCCTCGTGAAGGTAGTACGTGATTTTTGTGCTTACATATTTGCCCCCTCGGGGACGGTAGTCTACATGAAAGGTAGGTACCGTTCCCGAACTAGGCCTTACCTGTTGTCGATTTTCCCGCAATTTGTACCTATAATAACTAGTATTAGTCTAGCATTTAAAATATATCAAAACAAATAATGAAAACTGAAATGATGAACTTACCATGAATTGTTTGAGTTCGACTAGTTGTTTGCCTTTGTCAGTTTGGATCTGTAGGGATGAAAGCACACAAAACGATGCATGAAATGGATGCATAAAAGAAATAGAACACATGCTAAGCTATAGAGGAGAATAAACTCTCCTTTTATTGCAGATTTTGAAGAACATATTTGATTTTTAAGGATTTTGATGTTTTTTCAAATTTTTTAGGTTTTTTTGATTTTTATGATTTTTATTGTTTTTGTGAAGATTTTGCAAAGGTTTGATTTGACATGCCTTGAGGTCCTTGGAAGGCCTATATTTTTTTAAGGAATCTCCACCCTTGCCCCCTTACATGGGGAGACTTGTGTACTTGACTACATAGTTTTGCTCTTTTGACTTGTTGGAGGAGTGACTCGTGCTCAGACATTGTTTTACACTTATTATTACAAGACTTGATTTGATGAGATCCATACATAGCTTTAGTTGACATCTTATACTTCACTTTCCCTCTTGTGCATGTGGTTGGCTAGAGCTTTTATTTTGCTTACGAGAATGCATACCTAATATGATCACATATGGATGATGCAATTTGTTTTTGTCTTTTTGAGCATATATATATGAATGCAGGTGACGATATGCAGATGCAAAAACATGAGAGATGCTGAAATGAAACATTTACTTCCATGGAATGTCATGAATTATGACATTGGCTTTATTGCTTTGGGACTCTTGTTCTGATTTTGATATGAATGCAATGTGGAACAAACAATGTGACTACTCTTAAATACGATTTTCCATTCAGGGGGTTGCGAGTTGTCCTAATATAAGAGATCTATTTAAGGTTGTGAGATAGGATTTTTAAAATTCAAGTGGGGGTTGGGAGTGAAAATGGAGTGTTTCTAATTTTTGGCTTCGCTAAAGGCTAAACACTGATCCTTATCTAGATAAAACAAGCTGACAAGCTTTCAACTTAGACGAGTAGTAAATTTTATTGGTGTTCACTAGACTTAGATCATAGATGGTAAGCAAGATAGACCTGGAGTAAAGGATAAATGGGAAAGAATAAGGGTACCTAGATAGAAGATGATCCTAGAGACTACTAGACTCTTCAGTTTTTCTCAGCTACTGCGTGTGTGTGCTTTGTGCCTTTCTTTCTCTGTTAGAATGTCACCCTTGAGGCTTCGAGCTTAGACTAATCTCCACCCAACAGTATGAACATTCAACAATCTTCTCTCTTTCACTCTTTTTTTTGTATTTTCCTCACTTGTTTCTTCTCATTTTTTTTTGGATTTTCTTACTTTTCAAGAAATGAATGCTTTTTGGACTTTGGTATGAAATGCTTTGATCTCTCAATTCTCACTTTTAACACTCTTATTTTGATCACTCATTTTTTTTACTCACTCGAATCTTAGACTGCTTCCTTCAGAGTTTTGATCCTCCTGGCGTTTTTGGCCAAGAAAGATAAGAGGCCGAGTGCCACCTAAAGTTTTTGTAATCTAGTTGGACTTCTCTAATACTAGGGAAGAATTGGAAAGGTCTACTTGCAAGCTTCCTTTGAACACTGTAGGTTTGAATACTGACTTTGTGTAGATCTAACATCTTGACTCATAAGACTGGGATTAGTGTAAAGCTAAGAGCTAGGCTTCAATTAGAATCACTGGGAATGAAGGGGGATAGTGGCGATTGTGAAAATGAGGAATCTCTAGGTCTTGAAAGGATGACGTATATCTAGGAAACACTAGACTCCTCACTAAAAAGAAAATAGTACAAGAGCAAGTCACTAACTGTAATGCAAGATGAACAAAATGATACAGAAATGTAAGAAACAAATTGTTTGACATTTTTTATTTTTGTAATTTTTTTGTATTTTTATATTTCATGAGGTGTTGAACTCTTCTTCTTCCATAATGCACAAGAGGTAGCTTCATTTCTGACGTCTTCCTTAACTATGCGTGGACCTATCCAATTGGGTCTAAACTTCGCTTGAAAGTCTTTGCAAAGACACTTGAAGACTTGGTGTAAAAATGTCTTTGTATTCAGTGAGGAGTTTGTGTACTCACATGTTTCATTGTTTGTTGATATGCCCCCTGGCTTTATCATTTTTTGTTCTTGTTGAGTTCCCATGTTTGTTTTGAAATTTTGAAGGGCAATTGGAGTTGTGTTGACTCTCCTAGTTTCTATGTGGATTCTGGTTCTTCTTCTTCAGTCGTGATTTTAGCCATAGGGAAGTTTATGTTTGGTTCAATTGGAATGGCCACTAATTTGAATGGAGCATAAGACTTTGTTGAGTTGGGATCGAAGGGGAATTCTCTTGTTGCCCCCTTTCCAATACATTTTGAGGTCTTGGCTGCATTTGCAATTTGTTTTGATGTCTCTCCTTTTTCAAAAGTGTTGATTTTTGGGTCACTAGTGGTTTCCATGGACTTTCCCATCTTTTTTCCTTGTTCCACTCTATAAAGGCTGAAAGGATCAAGATCTCCTTTGATGACGTGGGTTTGTCCCACGTATGAGAAGTGTAATTCTTGAAATAATGTGGAGGGAATGGCCCTCATCCTATGGATCCAAGGCCTTCCTAGGATCATGTTGTAAGTGGTTTTTTCATTGATGACATAAAATTCAACTGGGAGGGTTTTAGGACCTAATGTGATTTGAAGATTGACCTTACCCATGGTTTGAGTGTTTGGGTTATCATGAATTCTAAGGATGGAAGTTTGTTTTATGATTTGTGTTTCATCGTAACCCATTCTTTGAAGAAGTGAAAAGGAGACTATGTTGACTGCAGACCCATCATTGATCATTACATGTTTAATGGAACATTCTTGGACTTGGACTATCAGATGAAGGGGAAGATCACCCTATTTAGCTATGTCATTACCTAAGGGTAAATTCTAAAAATCAAATGTCGAAGAAGAACACTTTTCACTTGGAGTGTTTCGAACTAGATTGCCTAGATCTAAGGCTTTGAGAAGAGAATTCTTGTGTGTAGAACTCTTGATAAGCTCTAGCATGTGAGAAATTTTTGAATTATTGGTGTCATCTAGTTGTTCTAGTCCTTGTATGACACAAATTTCTAGATCTTTATCTAATTCCACAAGGCCTATGGTATTTTGATCAAAGGTGTTGGGACTAAGTTCTTCATCTTGTGAGAATGTGTCCATGAATGTTTTTTGTTGACGTTTTGGGAGGTTTGATATGAAGTGATGGTACTCCCGACATGACTTGATCTCATACCCCCTTCTCTTGTGAATGAGCAATATTTATCATGATTGTGATCTTGAGTTTTATGATGATTGTTGTAAGACTTTTTGTTGATTCTCGAGGGATAGTTGGTATTTTCCTTTCCTGAATTTATATGACTGTTGTAGTCATAATTGTCGTTCCCTAATGGTGAAGTGTTTGTTGACCCATCTATGTCTTCGTTTGTCAAGGATTTGTTGTTTGTATCATGGTTTATCAACCTTCCATTGGCATCATATTCCCTTCTTCCGCTATCAATAGAAGCTTGGTCAATTCTAAGGGCACTTTCGAGTGCTTCTTCATATGATTTGCAAGGGGGTTTTTGGACTTGTTCTCATAACTCATTGTTGAGAACATGTAAGAAGAGTTCGCAAAGTTCTCTATGACCCATGTTTGGTGAGCTAGTTGAAGAGTAGAGACCTTTCCTCCATCGTGTGATAAAATGTGCAACCGACTCATCGGCTTCTTGTCTAATTGTTAAAAATTCTCGAATTCCTATCTTGACCAGTTTGTTTATGTTAAAGGTAGCCACAAATTAATCGATGAGTTGCCTAAAAGAGTGGATTGATGCTTCTGAAAGTCGATAGTACAAATCCAGAGTGATACCCTCCAAAGTTTTCAAAACAATCTTTGCTACCACCCCATCCCAAGGAAGGAGTTCTCACACTACCATGATGTAAGCCTTGATATGAGAGTTGGGATCACCCTCTCCTTTAAATTTTTGGAAGCTCAAGGAGAGGTCATGGTAGTATAACCTAACAAATGTTGTAGTCAAGAGACTCCTTTAAATACTCAAGGTATGTTCCTAGGAGGGAGTTATGTGTAGAGGATTTTGTTCCTCCAAACATTAGCCCTTCAAGTGGAGCTTGTTGTGTTTGTTGAAAGGATATGCTAGATTGTTGATACCCTGAAAAGGTTGGATGACTAGATGGCGTCATGTGTATGTTTTGAAGATTGGGTGGGATCATTTGTGGTTGATCTTGCGTCATAGGAATCCCACCTATTTGATTGAGACTTGTCGTGTTGGATTGTGAGGGCAAGGGAGGCATGAATGCTTTGTTATGTGTGTCATACGAATGGGAGCTTAGATGAGGGGTATTTTGTGTTGCCCCATAGTTTGATTCAATTTTATTAATGCAATGATTTCCTTGTGCCTTAGGTTTTTCTTGAATTTCTCTTTGACTACCATTTCTAGCTTCAAAGGTCCTAATTCATTGGACCAAAATTTCTATAAGGTTTGTGAGTGAGGCTTCCTTCATTTTTTGAGTTTTACAACCTTTAGATGGATTTCTTTGTGTTGGGGTTTGACTGACCCTACTTGTTCCTTTTGATGACACTTCATATGTCATGGACTTTTTATCTTGATGCATTACATGGGGAGGTTTTTGTGCCTCCCAAGCTTCTTGTAAGCTTATCTTTTGATAACTCACCTCATTGTCTATTTGGTTAGTTATTTTCCTTTGGCTTGTTACAGATTGGTCATGTTGATAGATTTTGCATTCTTGGCAAGTTTTGATTTCTTCAAGTTGAATGACCATGTCTTCATATGTGGGGTTGTTAAAAACCCAGAAGTTGTGAGGCGTCTATTGGATATCCCCTGAATTTGAATCCATCCCAAAAGGATTTGTCGAATAAAAGTGGCATTTTGCAACGAAGTGCAAAAGGCTCAACCAAAAGGTTTTTTCTCTTCACGTTGGGTTCACCAAAATATGTACGCTCAAAATTGTGACTCCGGTTGCCTGGGGCTATTGGGTTGGATTTCGGCACGCACACGGACCCTTTCCCTCCTGCCATGGGGTGATCTGCCATGTCACTCTCGCTCACATGGAATTAGCCAGTCGAGAGGAGGCGAGACACAACAGGGGTCTGGCTCATTGGAGAGCTGGACTTCGCGGAGAGGGGTTGGCTAGTACTGCGGCCTTTGTTGTTGTGTGCTTTGTTGTATGTTTCGTTCGATTGTTGTTGTAGTTGAGATAACCCTATGACCCGAAGGGTCACTAGTTTCTCTTCTTCTGTTTGGATTTCCTAGATTCCACCTCTGTGTGGGTAAATGATTGTTATCATTGATGTCCTCTTGTCTTTGTATGCGTTTTAAGAGTTCTTGTTGTATCTATCATTGTCTAGTTTCTTCTAACAGCAAGAGGACAAATGGGTCTCCTTGGGGTAGAACAAGTGTTTCTTGTTGTGGTCTTGGATGAATCTCTTAGATCTCATCACGGATAGCCCTTACCCACTCTCCTCTCACTCCTAAGCACATTCATGAATAAGGATAGAGGAAATTGTGTAATTACTAACTTTAACCAGATCTGGGGGTTTTGACCTAGGGTTTGACTTGTGTTTTTTACCTTATTTTTACCTTGTCATGAAATCAAGGGTTTGTTTGGAATTGTTTGAATCGTGATTACCTTGTGATGGAATCGAGGGTTTGCAATTTTGTCTATTCTAGGGTACCTAAATGCATGCAAACTAAATGATATGCAAAACGTTCTTTTGGTATTTTTTAGAGTATTTTGGAAATAAAAGTGCTTCTAATCTATTAAAAGGAAATATGTGTGCAATCCTATATGACTTTTCCAATGCAATGTTAACCTATGTTTTTTTGTGTTTTCGATGTTTTTAATGCAATTTAATCTAAGAAAAGGGAAAAATGTTTTTTCTAACAATCTAGATTTAGGAATATGAAAACGATTAATCTAACATGCAAGATCTAACTATCAAGGAAAGAGCAATGTTTTATTGTTCCCAAGAGCAAATTTGATTCTCTAATTACTATGAATTGAAAGAAAACAATGAAGGAACTTGAGAGAAATGAAGATTTGTTTACTCCACTACCCTCAGCATTCCTTGTAATAGGCAACCTCGAATCCTTTTGTGGCAACAGGTGATCCTCTTGACAACAAAATGACCCAAATAAACAAAAAGAAGCTTTGATGAAGCTTGTATGAGCTCAATGAGAGCTTGGATTGAGCACAACGAGCATAGAATGAAGAAGCGTGATGCTACTTGGTTGGAAAAATAAAGCAAAATGCACCTTTGTCCTGTAAGAGCATTTGAATGCTAAGTTGGAGAGTAAAATTTGGTAAGAGCTGTGTGCACAATGAATTTGCCTCCGTGGAAGAGCTTTGAAGCTATGCAATAATGAAAGATTTGAAGAAATAAAGAAAGAAATGAAGAAAGAGGCTCAAGGGCCTGTGAAGAAGCTTGAAAAAGCTTGTGAAGATGAGAATAGTATTCTCCAACTTGCTCCACTTGGAAAATAATGAAGAGGTGAGTGGTATTTATAGGTTGGAAGAGGTTATGAAGGGTGGAATTGATTGAGAAGTTAACTCATTTGATTAATGAGTTAACAAGGATTGATTGGGCAGTCCACTGAATTGATTACCCAGTGAACTCAATTGATTAGAGAGTGATGAAGCCAATATAGCTTATCACTGGAGAGGAAATGGATGTGAGGGAATGCATGAGATTGGTTGAAGAGTTAATTTGAGATCAAATAGAGCTAATTATGCATGTGTGGGCGCATGAAATAATTAACTCTATATCAGGGATCAAAAACCATGCAAAGAGAAAGAAAAACAGGCAAAAATGAGAGAGAAACTCGAGTTTTTCCGTGGCTTAAAAAATGGCAGGGTCGCCCCTTTTGCCAATAGGGTCGCCCAGGGGAGATCTGGGCTAGACAGGGTTAGATGCAGAAAAATAGGTTGGGAGATGGTAGAAGAGAGGAAAAGGAAAGGTTCTGCATCAAGAAACAGGTTAGTCATGTGGAAGAATCCAAATCTTCACTTGTGTCGGTAGGATCTCCTGGGGCAGATCTGGAAATAAAAGGGGGAGATTTGGATTGGTTCAACGAAACTAAAAATTGAAAGTGGGAGATGGATAAGGAGATCTCTAGAAGGCTTCTAGGAGGTGCACTAGAGGAAAAACAAAGGGGAGAGGTGAAAACTCACCTACAAGACACTCACAAGGCTTAGGATCAAGGTCGAAAGCTAGAAAATTCAAGTTGACAAGTATCGCAACAAGTGTCGAAAAAGCATCGCAAATGGGGAGAGAGGGAAGTCGACAAAGAAGAAACAACACAAGACAAGAAAAGAGGACACGTCATCAAGAGACCTTCTACTTAAAGGACATTATTTCATGCTTACATGTACATGACAAGGATTTGAATCATCATAGGGCTCCTCATGGAGGCAATGCATGATTTTTGTGCTTACAGTCCGGCATCAGAGACAGATTTTGGGCACGTGAATCTTTGGAAATTCTAGCATAGAATAAACACAAACCCCAGGCCAACGATTACACAGAGAGTGTTTGATAGTGGATTGGCCCACGCTGGAGGTTTCCTTCCAGTGGTTAAATGCCCAAACTTGGTAATGGCGTGCATACAGAATTATCACCTGAAGCCAAAGAAATTAGAACTAGTGGCCATACCATTCTACCATTAAACGTTGATTCTATCGCTGATAGGTTAGGCCTGGCGACACATGACATCTATGCATAAATAACCTTGGAGAAAGCTTCAAATTTCTATATTGATGGCAAAAAGAAGTGTAAGGACATGATAGCCACCACTTGGTTGAAGAGGCCAACAAAGGGAGGGTCTAGGTTATCCCAAAATCTGGTTAGAGGCCATTTTCAAGATGAAATCTCTAACATCATTACTCTATTGCACAGAGTTATAGGTTGTCAAGAGTGTGATAGTTTTGAAAACTGGATGTGCTGGTATGTTATGATAATTTGTACAGGGAAGCAATTTGTTGACTGGCCTCAATTAATAAGTGATCAATTGCATAAACAATTGGTAGATTTCCATAATAAGGGGAAATTACATATGTGTTCATATCTTATTTATTTATTAGCCACTACTCAACCTAGATGGCCAGGTCTATAGGTGGCAGGTTCTCTGACAGCTAAAACAAAGGTGTATGATTATTTTCCTCAATTAAGAGAAGCAGATGGGAACAAAGTGTACATGAGGGTTAATGATGCCTTCTTGATGCTCATGGTTAGAAGAATTTGGGAAAACCTGCAGGTCAGGATTTCCACAGAGGAAGCCAATTGGATTATGACCTTTGGTATCTTTTTCATACAATATGATAAATTCACATATATTAGAATTGGGGGTTTCAAGTATCCTCCACTCAAACTTCCCAGGTATGCTTCAGATTATGTGGTATTTTTAAAAGTGTGTAGACAAGCTTATTTGGCAGGGCATAGATATTACACTACAAAGAAGAAAGGGTACCCATTTCCCTTGAAGTTGACACACTATAGTTGTTCTAAACCTGAAGATGCCAAGAATGTAGATAGAATACTTAACCATTTTCATTTCCAAACTCATGGATCTAGGAGCTATTTTGACAGCAAAGATTTTGTTAAGAATAATTTGTATGCTCCTAGGTTAAGGAAACATATACCTCATTTGGAGGAATTCTGGGTCGATTGTGTAGATGAATATGAAGTGAGGAGAGAATGGTCTAGGATGACTATTGATCAAATGAAAATTTACAAACTTGGTTGGAGAATTTCTGATAGTGTTGATGACTATGTGGATATTGTTGATCCTATTTTTTTTGCAGAAAATGCTAAACCCTTGCCTTACATCAACTGGGATGTAGATGAAATCAATGATCTTAAGGCTAGATCTCTTTCTGTCTTAAATAGAAGTCTGGAATGGTTGAATTCTTAGGCTGGTAATAATGATGTAGGTCCTTCTCTGTATCAGGAGCAAGCTATGGATACTTCAGAAGATGCTATAAGTACTCCTAATCGTGACAACTCTTCACAAGCTGACAAAAGTTCCAAGTCTCCTCAACAAGATGAACAGAAAGATAGGAGCAGTGATACAGTATTAAATACTGAGCAAAACAAAACTCCTCCTACTTCTCCTCCACTAGATTCTTTCAGAACTCCAGATCACCCTAAGAAGCAATCAAGGGATAATGGCCTCAAAGCAGATAAAGTATCTCAGGAAACTGCTAAAGATTTTTCTGCAACTACTACACCAACATGGTTGAAAATAGAGGTGATTAATAAAAGGAGATATTCTCATATCATAGATACAAAATTCGATGTCATGGCAAGGTTGCTAAAATTGGAGTCAACTCCTAAAAAGACAAAGAAAATGTCCAGATTGATGGTTGATCCAGTCTCTAAACATTAGTATGTGGAGATTGTTAAACCTATGGTGGACAAGGAGGTAAAAGATATATCTGTGGATGACTTCCAAGTGAGTACAGTGGACCTAGGACCCCCCATTATTCAAGGAGACATTCATAATGCTAAGCTATTTTTTGATATATTGGCCAACAGAGTTGAAGAGAAAGAAAGAGAAATTGAAGTATTGGAAGATCAAGTGGAAATTCTTACTTCTTATGTTAAGTCTATTCTAGACACAGAATCTAGACCTCTAAATGTTGTCTAGACCCCCTAAAGGCCTCACTGCTGAAGTATTAGATCAGGTTAATAGGTATAAATATCTTGGGAATGCGGTGGAGGAATGGGTGAACAAACTAATTTTTGATGGTACTCGCTTCATACATGATGCTTATGTTCTTTATAGTAAATTTTCAAAAAAACAGACAGAAATCCTAAATGATATTATAGACACCTAAAATTGACCCATTTTCATATCAGACTTTCATCTGTCATACTTTACCATCATTTTATCCTTCATATTAATTAAATAATCCTGATTATTTAATTACATCAATTTATCCGCCATATTAATTAAATAATTCCAATTATGTAATTAAATCATTTCTTATTCTCCATATTAATTAAATAATTCCAATTATTTAATTAAACCAATTTATCCTCCTTATTTGAATAAATAATTCTGATTATTTAATTAAATCAATTTCCCTCCAATTTAAATAAATAAATTCAAATTATTTATTTAATGTCTTTTTCATCCAAAATGAATTAAATTTAATATTGAATTCATTTATCACATGTGCTCATGAAATTAAATAAATTATTTATTTAATTCCCTATTATTCCCTCTCATCCATATTTCACTCTCAATCAATTTAGATAACTAATCAATCAAATTAGTTAACTAAATCAATCAAATCAGTTAACATGTTAGTCAATCTAGTTAACTAATCAATCAATTCAGTTGACTAGTCAATCAATTGAGTTCACTAAACAATCAACTCAGTCAACTCTTCAATCAGATTTGTTAACTCCCCTGATGCATGAGAGGACAAGGACACTTGTCCCTCTCTCATTCATGCACATCCTCTCAACTAATTCTAGCTATTGATCTCTCTGAGCACTCTCAACCATTGATCTTCATGGGTGAGAGTCTTTAAATTGAACCTCATTCTCCATGTTAATCCTCTCTGATCTTCATACAACATTACTCTGCAGAAATCACTCTAGTTGATATCATTCTCATCACAACATTATGCTGTTTAATTGAGCAATCCACAATAATCAAAGAGCAAAGAGCAATCGATTGAAGTAGGGCACACTTCAATAAGCTCAATCAGTGAAGGCAATTTGTTTGTGCAAAGGAAGGTAAACCGTATTTGATTTCGATTTCTTTCATTTATGTTTGCATTGCAAGTTTTCCCTATCACATTTTGGCACGGCCGGTGGGACCCCTTGGTCCTGATCTAATATCAATTGTGTGAAATTTTTAGTTTGATTTTACAGGTTTTTAACTCTATTTTTATGAAAGATTTGAAGATGATTTTTTAAAGGAAGCTTGATGGGCAAAAACGAACTTCATGGTTGCGTCCGGAAGGGTCGGTAGGCGAAGAAAAACATATAATTTTGCCTATTGCGGTGTAGGTAAAAGTGAGGCAAAAAAAATTTGCCACAGGGACGTAGCCCCAAGCATACTGTGCAGGGACAGAGAAAAAAAATTATTTTTTAAAATTTTAAAAAAATCTTTTGTTTTCAAAAAAAAAAATGGTTTTTAAAGCTATGCAGGCACCCTCGGTAGCCGTATCTTTTTTTTTAAAGTTAAACTTTTCTTTGTTAAAAGTTATATAAGGCAACGCTTCTTTTCTTTAAAAGCTTAATAAAGTTTTAAACTTTTTAAGTTTAAACTTTAAATTTTATTTTATTTTTTAAACTTTTAAAATAAAAAAACCAAAAAAACCCTTTAAGAACAAATTTAACTGCCAAAATTAATCTGTACATGTGACTAAAAACAACTTTAACTATTAGAGGTTTGTTAACCACCAGAAACTTGCCTTTTGCCCTCCTATATGTCAAAATAGGGCATTTTTTTCTTTTTTGTACAACTTGGGCAAATCGTATCGGAATCGCGTAAAAGTATAATCGTTCGAAAGATGATTCGATGTACTTTTAAGTGGTGCAACTTTCATTAGCAAATTTGGTCAAATTTCTCAGGCATAATCAATCAAAGTCAACCCTTCTTTGCAAACTTAAAATGATCGTAACTTGTGCAAAACTTATCCGATTTCAATGATTTTTTTTTAAACAGCATAGAATTTCATGTAGAATCTAATAATCATATCCATTTTGCTGTCACTAATCATCTTTGTCAAAAAAAATCCAAATTAATCATTTTTCACCTAACAAGTGGGTTTGCAAGATTCTTTGTCCTTTTTTGTTTTGGTAGAATCTACGAGGACATAAGGCACTGCACAACATCTGCATAAGCTTTAGCATCAGATCCAGGTGCACTCAACACAAATTTTGTCTTTTCATTTAATCAAAAACCTTGTTTGCAATCATACTTTGATTTGGATTTAAAACGAACCATTATTTGCAATCACACATCAAAATTGGGCTTAAAACGAACTTATGTCTTCATTCACATATTTGGCATTTAGGTTTAAAAAGAACGGGTGTTTTCTTTGTTTGGTGGATTTGAGTGTGATTCAGGGTGTGTATGCTCTTCTCATGCACTTCGTGTGATCTTGAGAATCAGAAACATCCCTTAATCAATTCATCTTCACACACACATTTCCATTTCTAAGGGTCAATTAACATTTGTGAGTGTGAGTCAAGTGTGTGAAATCAAATGCACCACTTGATTTTCTATTGTCACCTTTCTTAAGAGGCCTGCTTGGAGACACACCACTCTAAGGGACGACCTCAACTCTTGTGTTCTGCTGGAGTATAAATAGTGAGGAGTGAATCGAAAGACACACCTCGTGGAAGTTGAAATCTTGTCATTCGGGCTAAGCCCCCAAGAACTTTATACCTTGGGGAAGTGAAAGTGAAGGGTGGGTTACCCTCTTCTCCCGACTGTGTGACATTATCTCCCTTTCATTTCATAGAATTAGGCCCCACATACCTTGAGTATATTGGGGACATCCCTAGACCACATGTGTATCCTAGACTAAGACCTATTGGCTATACCCACTTGATTAATATTAGGCTTGTTGATGTGTCTTCAAGTGTTTTCATAATCATATCAATCAATCTTAAAATACAAACTTGCTATTGTGTCTTGTGTGTGTGATTCATGAATGTACATGTGAAATCTTTTGATTGAAATTACCAAAAGCCTTCAACATAAACTACTTTCTACATCATTCTAAGTATCCTTGTCAAAATGGTCCTAATAATCAATAAGCCTAGGTTAAATTGCCCCCCATCTCCAATTCAACCAATAGATCCCTATCATACTCAAATGATGCAGACATAGAAGAACTTAAACGCCTATATGGATCTCATCCTCAAGCTATGTCTTCAAACCAACACACATCACTATCATACCAACCTCCATCCTACACATCTCCTAGTCCACTTGAAGTCCAAATACAACAAATTAAACATGACTATGAGATATTGGATCCTATCACTAAGGAAAATTTTAGAAATATCATTCATGATAACCCTTATGCCCATCTAATCACTGGAGATCCTCCTAATCCTATTGCATCAACAACACCATCTTACTCCAAATCATCAAATCATGAATCCATACTCGAACACACAAACTTCTTACAATCAAACATTGGCTCGCACAAGTCACAATTCTATACCTCATTGTCTATCTTATGACAAGGGATATCAAGGTCATCCCTACCATCCTCTATCTATATATTCATCTTCATCCAATTCCTGAGAACAACTTTCCTATGCAATCCCTCCACCACCACAACAACAACAATTCCAACCACAACAACAACAATTCCAACCACAACAACAACAATTCCACCCACAATACCAACAATTCCAGCCTAACCTACCTACATATCAACACATTCCACAACAACAATATCACATTCCACAACAACACAAATTACAACCACAGCTCAACAAATTATACCTCAATCCCATGTGTCACCCCCATTATCATATCAACCTAACCCATCTACATATCATGTCAACTCCACATCAACCTACCCCATTGATACCCGACAACATCCACCCCACGATCATCCAATTCCCTATGCCAACATTTCAACTCATTATCAAACCCATTTACAAGATTATCAGGTTCCCTTACAACATGAACACACACATCTAAGTTACCCTTTGCACCAAAATCAAGTGTCCTTAAGTCCTTATGATACCTTTGACAAGGGGAACACCACTCTAGCTAATGCATCTTATGGGTACCCTACATCATTATCCAATCAAATACCCATACAAGAGCCCACTAGCCCTATCCCCACACCAACATGTAGTCCCTATCATAGTCCATTGGTCCATCAACCTTCTAATCCATCAAGCCCTTCATTACCTTCATCCCCATGTTCCTCCAATCTTCCCCCAAAGGATCCCTCGGAGATGACCCTACAACAATTGATCCAAACAACATTGCTTGAGCTACTCCCTATAAAACTATCCAATTCCAATCCTAATCCATCAAATCCCATTATCCCTCCATCTAATCCTAAGCCTACAAGACCTTTCACTCCTATTATCCCTCCTCCTAATCCTCATCCTAAGCCTAAAACACCATCCACCATTATTATCCATCCATTATATTGTCCATCTACCCATACAGTCATGAAGGATGTGATCCAATGGCTATTAGCAAGGAATCAACCATATCCATGTCATACAACACCTATCCAATAGCATATAAAAGATCCTTCAAACATGTCCATTGCTTCAACCCCATCATGTAATCCACAACCCATCAATCCTATTGAAGAGTCTCCTACCATGAGTCCAAGTCACGATTCATTCTACCCTCATGTTGTTGACCATCTAGAACCTATCAAGCTTATCCAAGAGTCTTCTACCTCCACTTCCATTCAAGAAAATCTAGAGTTATGTCAAGAGTATAATCTAAAGCATGTGGAAACATTAATCCCTCATCCAATTCAAGATCAAAACACTTCCATTCATCCTCCCCATAACCCTCTTTATGATCACGATATTATCTATGATCAAGTTACTACCCATGAACAAGTAAGCCAAGTTCATCCTATCCAAGCTCACTATCACATTATCCATGTTAATCCTCTCTATGACCAAGAGCCTATCCATGAGAAAATTGATCCTATCCATAATCCCACACCTATCCATGAGCAAGATATTCAAACTACCCCTATTCATCCTCCACCTAGTCCTATCAACGATCCAACAAAATCCACCTTCCATGTTGAGACACTTGGACCCCAAGTAAACATAGTTGATCAATTGAATTACTTGGATCTTAATGAACATAATGATAATCAAGATCTTATTAATACTTTGTCCTCCTGTTACCTTTCGAGTCACCCTTATTCATTTATTTATTGGTAATATTTCTTGAACAAGAGCCGGTTTACCATGTTATATTTTTGGTCATACCTTTGTTTCGTAAATCGACTCTTGGTGCTTCAATTTTTACCCGTTTGTTGTCTTTGTAGACAAAGTTGCTTAAGGTTTGAACCTTTGAACCCGAACCATTCTCAAAGTTCAAAGTTCAATGGTTCAATATGTCTGAAGTGTCTCATAAAGCAAGTTGTCATTTTGTTTGTCTTAAACATCTTTGAACTTTCGGGTTGAACTTGAACCTTTTTGTTCGAGGTTCAATGGTTCAATGGTTCAAGGTTCAACACTCACTGCCTTCTTATAAGTCAGGTCACGCAGTTACCTTGTGTAATTATTGTATCATTGAACCTTCCGCTCGTACTCTATAGTGGAGTTCAATGGTTCAAGGTTCAACAGTTCACTGTCTTATAATTGGAAGCCTTTTACCAAAGCCGCGTAACTGTTTGTTGGTCTACATAACCCTTGCGTCTTTGAACTTTCGTATTGAACCATATCTTTACAAGTTCAATAGTTCATGAGTTTAAGTTCCTACTTTCGTAAGTGAATCCTTTGCTTATCTATATGGTCCAATTGGCATGTTTGAAACATCACATTGAACCACCGCGTTGAACCACGTCCTAAAGGTTCAATGGTTCAATAGTTCGAAGATTTGGTGATTTTGGTCCTGTTTGTTCCCACGGCTTTCTAAGTATAATTTAGCGGGAAAGTTGGAGAAAAATATGTCAGAAACTCATCACGAAACCGAGAGCTCTAATTTAGTGGAGGCTACGAATAATCATTATACATCGTGATGGCACGTGAATAATACTTGCTATTAATGAAGAAGTCAGAGTTCATGTCTTGTCAAATATTTTTGGCACGTATCGTTCCAAGCGATAATTGTTCAATCTGATTAGTGCCATTATTAACTAAGAACAAGCCAAGTTTAGCAAGTAAACATACTGCGCAACGCGAAGAAGGATAGCGCCGGAAGTGTAAGGCTCTTGTTATTCAAGTTTTCGCAGTGAATTCAGATATCCTGAAGGTGAGTTCTATTTCCCTGTGCTATTCCTAGTTCTTATGCTGGAAAGAAGAATCTCTAGAATTTCTGTTGTTTTCAAAATTTGAAGTGTTTCATTATAATCGTCCAAGTATGTCTTTGAAATCTACATGTTTGGGGAATGAACATGGCCCTAGTCTTACTTATTCTCACTTGGAATTTGGAGATACTGCATTGGTTCAATATGATTTAGAGGAATTTAAAGAAAGAACTAGAAACCCTGTTCAAACCCCTACGATGAAGAAAATTGTAGATAGCGGCTTAGTTGAAGCCACAGCTTTTTCTCAGGCTATACTGTGCCCAGAATTGGTTCAGGAGTGTATGAATAGGTACGACCCCCAGGACAGATGTGTTAGAAATGCAAACGGGGATGTGTTATTTCATGTCAATAGACAAACCCTCATGTCTGTGATGAAGATACCACCTAAAGAGGCGTATTCCAGCCTTGACATTACTTCCTCCAATGGGTATTTCTCAGAGAAGAAACCAACTTACAAAAGTGTAATAGCAAGGAACTGGCTGCTGAAATTTTAGAAGGGCAGTTCAAGGTTGCCCAGGCCACTCACTAGGGATCATTTGATTAAATAAATGAGGGATATTGTAGTATTGTTACACAGACTGAGGGGCAATCAGCATGCCTATTATTGGGAGGATTGGATGTACTTCTTCATACAAGTCATCCTTCAAGGGGAACAATATTTAGATTGGGCTGAAATAGTGGCTGATTGTCTACATCAGGGTTTGAGCAATTGTCTGGGTAACAGAGATTTCTATATGTCTTCGTACCTGTTCTATTGTCTAGCATCTACAAGAGATTGGTTTGACCTACCCCATGCACCCATAGCTAAGAATAGTAAAATTTATGAATATTATTCACAGTTGCAGAGAAAGAATTGCTATGAAAATTATAAAAGGGTTAATGATGTCTTCACTGGGAAAATGACTTATGAATTGGCAGGGAACCTGGGTAAAAGAATGTCCAATGAAGCAATGCAACTGATTAGCATCTATGGTAGCTTCTTCATCCAATTTTCTGAGTTCACTTACATCAGAGTTGGAGGATTTGATGGTGAACCTGTGAAGTTACCTAGATATGTGTTTGATCGTTTCATGCTGATGGAGGTATGTAGGCAGCTGGCACATGTTGATAAGAAATTCTCATCAAAAAAGGGTTTTGGTATTTCTTTTCCTATTGAACTTGGGCATTATTCATGCTAATCAAAATCTGATGCCTTGAATTTGGAGGTGAACCTCAAAAGGTTCAATTTTCAGTTCTTCACTGCCAGGACTCAATTCGACAGTAAACGATTTCTCAAAGATAACCTAGATCCTGGAACAGGGCACTCACACCTTCCTAAGCTGGAGGATTACTGGGGAAGACTGTCCAGATGAATTTGAGGTCAGAAGAAGGTTGTGGTGTAGGTTTTCTTTGGGGCAGATAATTACACTCAATTTAAACATGGATATTTTTAGAATTTCTGATGATGAGGAACAATTGGTTGACCCACAGTTTGAAAAAGTAAAACACTTACCCATTCCAGAGGTGGACTAAAGCAAAAAGGAGGAAGACATAATTGAAGTTAAAACTCTTCCAGTGATAAGGAGAACTGAGAAATGGTTGAGGGAAAAGAGATAGGAAGGGCTTCAAGATAGAAATGCCCAACAATTCTCTTCAATGGTTGGATCATCGCTTCCCATAGACTCTTCTAATCAACCTCTTGCTATCTGTGGTGCAGGTGCTTCTAAGCCATCAACTGAGAGAAGCCCTGTCACTAAGAGATCCAGAAGAGTCCTCATAGATATTCTGCCATCTCGTGTTACCAGGTTGAGGACCAAAGGAAAAAGAAAGAAATAGGTTTCTGAAACGATAGTTGTTGATTTGAATTCAGAGGAAGATTCAGAAGAACCTATGGGTGACAAGGAGCTAAGCCCACACAGAACAGAGAAAGTTGACACCGGGTCACAGTCAGGGGCCATTCTGGAGACCCCTGAAATATTGATGATTTCAAATGAATCCTCTGATAGAGTGAACCCCGAGAAGACAACCTCAGCCCCTGCACCAAAGTGGCTAGAGAGTTCTATCTCTGATAAGAAAAAAGTGATTCCTTTTGTTGTCCCTTTAGAGGACATGGTAAGCAAATGTTTGGGAAAAACCCCCACATCCAAGAAACTCAAGACGACATCCAGAATAAACATTGATTCAAACACTGGTAACTGGAGTGCTGAAATTGCTAAGCCAGTGACTGAGGAAGAAGTGCAGAATCCAACAGTGCACGATTTCACTGTGGAGAGAGTGGATCTCGGTGTTGCTTCTAGAGCTACAGATGTCCACCACCTTGAAGCTTCTACTAAGAGGATGGTCAGTCGAACATGGAAAGATGAAAAGGACAAGAAGGAGTTGAAACAAACTCTGTGTTCAATGGCAGAGTACATTGAGGCTATTAACAACCCTAACCCGCAACCAATCTCATAGCTTCCCCTATCTTTTGACCTGAAATCACCTGTTTGGATCAAGTCCACAGAAGCAAAATGGTGGCAAAAACATTTGATAGTTGGTTGAATAACATTGAACAAAAAGGGACTGAATACATTCATGAGCTCAAGAGCATATACGATCTGACTGCTACCACAATCGAGGATCTTAAAGCACAGGTTGTTGTTTGGGCAAAAGATGAAGGTAAGTGGACGAATGTAATAAACCAAATAGATGAAGTTTAGAAATATGGACTGGAGAAGTTTTTGACAGAAAAGAACCTGACTAGTTTGGATGAGGATTTGTTATATGTGAACAAGAAGAATATTGAATGGAGGAATTCCATATCCCGGCAAGGATGTTTTGAACTTTCAAAGTTAATTAAGGAGATAACAGAATTCACTCAATCGTTGCAATATGACTTGCAATGTATTGATGTTGAATACATTAAAGATGATGGAAAACCAGTGGAAGATGTCGATGTAGTGGTCCAATCTTTCAAAGATAAAATCAGCTTCGTCAGAGAAAATGACAATATTTTAATTGAGGACTTCTCCAGGATTTCTAAAGTTGAGTCACTACTTTACCTCTGCATCGACGCACTTCCAGAACACAAAGAAAAATTTGGTAAAATGCAAAGGGAAAAGGAAGTTTGGAAGTCAAGAATGAAACATATAGGTATTCCCAACTTCCCGAAGATTCAGGAATTCGTTGCTACTTTTCAGGAATGGAAGACCCAACGTGCTTCCCAGGCCACCGATAACAAATCCGGAGATACAAACCCGTCGTCCCAGTCATGACATCATTGGCTCATTTTCTTTATTTCAGTTCCTCTATTATGTTATTTTCATAAAATCTTGATCTTAAAATCAGTTGTTACAAAGTAAATCCTGTACGGGTCAGAGTTATGTTAACTCTGGGTTTGACTTACTCAAGGACATGATTAAGACATTCATATATATAGGTTTTTAAAATCTTTGAGGGGATATAGAAGTTGAGAAAAAGAAAAGAAGGGAATTTTTTTAGCAAAACTGTTCATAGTTTTACATTATGTGATGATTGTCTGAGTAATTTTCATCTGTGAATGAGAAGAAGAAACAATTACTGCTTATTTGGATCTGTGTGTCTGAATGTGTGGAATTAGATTTTCTGTGTGAAATCTCCTTTCATCTGGTAATTGTTCTTTATTTGGACAATTCGTCATATGTGTTTTATTATTTACTGGTTCAACAAGTTCGTATGAATGTATTCATGTATTTGAATATACCAAAAGTAGAATCTGTGCATTCTATTGCTCACTGTTACTGTATAAATTTATCGTGTTCATAACATAGTTATGTATGAATATCAGTCTGCCTTAAGCATTTTCTGGTTAAAAGTGCATTTAGATACTTGAATAGGTTAAATTCATTGAAAATCTTAAAGGGAGCTGTACCTAAATTCAGAGGGGAACTAATATAAAAGGTTCACCCATTTGTTGTTTAACTCATTTGTTCTTCAAAAGAGGGGTATAGAGTCAGAATAAATTATTTTCAGAATAAGGACAAATCTGTTAACCAACACCTCCAAAATTGACCATATTGTAAATCCAACATATACCCTTGGTCTTACCACCTTTATCTGTGAATGTCCCTCCTTAGGAGAGCAACAACTATTATCTACCACCTCACCTTCTCCATCAAATAATGTGCTCGCATCTAGTGTCCAAATCACCAATAATCCCATTGTCCGCCGCATACTCCAACAAATGAACTATCAAGGTAAAGGCTTAGGCCTTCATGAACAAGGTATTTTGGAAGCCATCCATGTCCAAGTCCCTCCACAATCATATGGCCTTGGTTATATTCCCCAAGACAAGCAATCTCAAGATGTTGGTACTTCATCCATGCCTTCTAAATCCACTCATTTCCATCCCAAACCACATCATATCCCTAAAACATATGTTGCCATTCCACCTCCATTATCCTACAAAAGCCAAAAGCATGTGACCATACACCTTACACCATCCACTTTACCTCCATTACTTCCAACTCCTAATATCCCTCCAACCACTTTACCTCCACTTCTCCCAACGTCTAATTGTCCATTTATCCAAAAAATCACTTTTAATCCATTTATCCATAAGTCCTCTAAAATTCCTAATCATGATCAACAAATGCACACATCGACCAAACACGAAGCTTCCACCAAGTCCATGGGATTCACATATAAAGTGTTGGATGCCTCTACCCATAAAGTAAAAACTCCTAAAAATACTTATGCCTTAGGGCATCATGGAAAAGACTCCAAGCTACATCTTTCCAAAAAGCTACCCAAGCCCTTACTTTCACAAGAGAAGTCCAAGAGCAAAATGGTTTGGGTACCTAAACAAAAAGTAAGCAAGTCAAATGAAGCATCCACATCTCAAAAATCCTAACAATCCTCTTCCATCCAAAATTCCCATTCCATTCAAAAATTTTGACTTCCCCTATCCCACAAGTAAAACAAAAATCATAAAAATCCTACATCAACCATCTCCTCGGCAAACAACCCCATTACTTCCTACACCTCCTTCTAATCAAAAGCTTCAATGTTTATCATGTTGTGTGCAACCGTTGATCTTGGTTCCTTTCCACTCCACAAAATTTACACATACCTCCATCTCCCCATCTTTAATTCATTATCCTACATACTTCACCCATCACATCCCTATGGTCCATGCATTTGCATTATCCACATCATAATCCACCATCTCCCATCCATCCATGCATAATCCACATCATAATCCATTATCCTTCCATCCATAATCCACATCATAATCAACTATCTCCCATCCATCCTTGCACAATCCTTCCATACATAATCCACATCATAAGCCATTATCCACATACTCCATCTTCCTCTCATGCAATCTCCTACCAACATCTATGAGCATAATGACATTTGACATGGTCCACATGTGCGTCATCCATCTTTAAATAGATCTATCACCTTTCTTGGAACTAGATGCTTGAGTCCTTGTCAATATCCACCCTTTCCATCCAAGTATACCAAAACAAAAAAATGAAAAAAAAAGAGAAAAAATAATAAAGAAAAATCCCTTCATCCAATGGTGAAAACCTGGTAAACAGGTACCTTGGATAAGTACCATGATGAAAACCTAGCAAATAGGTGTCATGTGTAGTTTGACTATCTATGTGTCTTACACTTGGGGGCACGATGTCTCATCCAACCTATCATTTCCTTCCTATCTAACTCATCCTATCATATCCTATCTTACCATCCTTAGCCATTATACCCACATAACTATCCAATCTATCCATCCATCCTCCTTTCCTCCTTTTGATCTTGATAAACATAGGGGCAAAATGTTGAAAAATGCTTTAGAAAATCTCTTGATATACCTCATCCTTTTCAATTAATCCAATCATTATCTTGTCCTTAGTTTTATCATGTTATTCCTATGCGACATAGTCTTTGGAGATCACATCCTAGCTCACTTATAATGCATCCATCCATTCCATCCACTTTTGTCTATCCTTTTATCCATCCCTCTATCATGAGATTTCCATCCCACACACTATTGCCTACCCTTTTATCCATCCCATTATCATGTCTTCCATCCCATTTGTTATCACCCATCCTTTGGTCCACTTATCTAATCCCATCTTCATTCCTGCATCTAGACCTAGTTTTCCCTTGTCAATGGTATCTAACAACAAGGCTATCCAAGCTGCAATATAATGCCATCCCATAAAATCACAAAAATATCCAACAACAATAAAAAAATACAAAAATATCCAAAAATAATTAAAAAAATAAAAAAATATCCATAAAAATCAAAAAAATCTCAAAAATATCCAAAAAATAAAAAAATCTCAAAAAAATCTGAAAACTATCATAAAATCTCAAAAATATCCCAAAAACAATAAAAAAAATCTCAATAATATCCCAAAAACAATCACAAAATCTCAAAAATACAAAAAAACTCAAATATTCAAAAAATTCAAGCAATAAACCAAGTGCAAGTCATCCTTAATCCATATCAATCTAGCCAAATCAACCAATCACATCCTTTAGTCTTGATCCTAATCTTGTCGTAAACCAAATCAATTAATCATCATCAATCAACATCAATGGGATATATCGTTCCCACATCCTTGTGTTGTTCTAGGGATATATCGTTCCCCACAATGACAACACTATCATCAAATCAATCAATCCATCAATCAATCATCAGTTTACAGCTTGACAGGGGCAATACCTTGTTTTTTTTTTCTCATTTGTGCATGATTGCTTGCTTGCTTGTGTCTGTCATCTTTTTTATCTTGCAATTGTATCGAGTCCTTATCATTCTAGCTAATATTCATATCTTGTGTGTGTTGGAATAGTTTTTTGCATTATCCTTTGCATCTAAGGTCATATTATACCTTATGTACATCAGGACTTTAATGCTCTAAGTATCCTTCCTCATATGACTAGACAAGGTTATATTACGCTGGGTGCACACCACACATCGTCATCTTGGTCCTTATACCTTGGTGCATAATGTCTAGTGCTATATCAAACCATAGGATTGCTCTACTCAAGTTAGCATAACTACTCATAAATCCAACATTCTATCATCCATCCTTTTATCTTCTTCATTTTTCTATATGTTCTCCATATTTTATCCACTCATTTCGAGAGCACACCCGTATTCTTCCAATTCGTTTGTCTTCTCGAGGGGGCATCATTGAACCTATTAATTAATCTACTAGGTGCTTCTTCTACCCGACTGGGGCATCATCATTTCTAATCCAATCATATTGTTCTTCTAAACCAATATCTTCTTCTATCCAACATAGCACTATGTTTTAAACTTCTTTGAAATGATGTTACTTCGCAACACCATCTCAAAGAGGGGCAAAATGTAGACACCTAAAATTGACCCGTTCCCATATTAGGCTTTCATCTGTCATACTTTACCATCATTTTATCATCCATGTTAATTAAATAATCCTGATTATTTAATTACATCAATTTATCCGCCATATTAATTAAATAATTTCAATTATTTAATTAAATCATTTTTTATTCTCCATATTAATTAAATAATTCCAATTATTTAATTAAACCAATTTATCCTCCTTATTTGATTAAATAATTTTGATTATTTAATTAAATCAATTTCCCTCCAATTTAAATAAATAAATTCAGATTATTTATTTATTTGTCTTTTTCATCCAAAATGAATTAAATTTAATATTTAATTCATTTATCACATGTGCTCATGAAATTAAATAAATTATTTATCTAATTCCCTATTATTCCCTCTCATCCATATTTCACTCTCAATCAATTTAGATAACTAATCAATCAAGTTAGTTAACTAAATCAATCAAATCAGTTAACATGTCAATCAATCTAGTTAACTAATCAATCAATTTAGTTGACTAGTCAATCAATTGAGTTCACTAAGCAATCAACTCAGTCAACTCTTCAATCAGATCTGTTAACTCCCCTGATGTATGAGAGGACAAGGACACTTGTCCCTTCTCATTCGTGCACATCCTCTCAACCAATTCTAGCCATCGATCTCTCTGAGCACTCTCAATCGTTGATCTTCATCCCTGAGAGTCTATAAATTGAACCTCATTATCCATGTTAATTCTCTCTAATCTTCATACAACATTACTCTGCAGAAATCACTCTAGATCATATCATTCTCATCACAACGTTATGTTGTTTAATTAAGCAATCCACAATAATCAAAGAACAAAGAGCAATCGATTGAAGTAGGGCGCACTTCAATAAGCTCGATCAGTGAAGGCAATTTGTTTGTGCAAAGGAAGGTAAACCGTATTTGATTTCAATTTCTTTAATTTATGTTTGCATTGCAAGTTTTCCCTATCACAGATATAAAGGCAATAAGGAAAGAGAAGACTATGCTCAGTGTGGCTAAGAATAACTTTGATGCCATGGCCAAAATGGACTCTAGTGCCCTCCTAGTAGAAAAGGTTATAGAGAAATTGGAAGAGAATGAGTCAGCCAAATGGGCAGCTGTAGTTGATTGGAAAATCTATAGGAGCAACAATGCATCAATGATTTGAAAAGATTAGCTAAGATTAACAAGTCTTATGTACTCGATATTTGCAATGCTTTTGTTTCCTTTGAGGTAGATTTGTGAGATGATACTAAAATTACTTTGTTAGATTTGGATAGCATAAAGCAAACTTTCAAAGAATTGAAGATCAAAGAAGATATGAAAGGAAATGTCATGGAAAGACTTAGTAATGTCTCTGCTTACCTATCCAATTTTAAGAAAGACCTTTCTAAGATGGAGAAGAAACTCATTGAAGCAGGCCATGTGTTACAAAAATGGAAGATAAGGCTCACCATTACCGTTGTCCCAAACACTAACTTAGGTGTGCTTTCTATCATGGGAAAATTCAAAGCCATGCAAACCAAACTGAGTACTGCTCAGAAAATAAATGATACAACAGAGAAGGGAATACCAGATACACCTGAGAAGTCAGATGCTATTGAAGATGATAATGCATTTCCATAATTGTTCTTGATTTATTAAGCACTTGTTAAACTCTTTTAATATCTCTTCATATGGACTTTGTTTTATAATGGCCTATCAGTTATGATAACTGTATATGGGAAAAACAGTTCTATTTCATTTTGCTATATATTCGAGATGTAAGGGGGAAAAGGGATCTTCTTTTTCTCTTTGGCCAGAGGATTTTCATTGTACTGGACTAAATTATTTTTGCTCTTAATTCTAAAGTAAGGGGGATGTCCTAATAATATTTTGGTGGTGATATCAAGTTCATGTACATTTGAGGATTGACAGTGAGTTAGTTACTTAAATATTGATTATATGTTCTTCGTATGTTGAATTTTAATCTATGAATCTTGAAGTTCATTCAAAGTTATTTGGGATATTGATAACCTGCTTCCCTATTTGAGATATTATCACCTAAATGTCTATCTTCGTATGCTGAGATTTGATGCTGAAGTGGTATTGAAATAAGTTGAAGAGTTATAAATTGTTTTCCTTTCATTTGTACGTCTAAAGGAGAACTCTATATTTACTATGAACCTTTTTCCATAATATGAACAATGTTATGGTTAGATAGATATTTCAGTTTTTATATATAATCACCTTTCTTCACTTTCTGGTCAAAAGTGTAACCAAAAGATTTAAGTTATCATAAGACGGGAGATGTACCTTCTAAAACTTTCAGAGGGCAATTATATGAAAGAATTGTCCAACTATTAGTGAAGTTGTTACTATCAATAGGTGAATTAGAGTTATTTACGCAATGACAAATCTATTTGCTAATAATATTGAACCTAATGTATCACCTTTCCATTTTCATTTTTCTCCTTCTTCCCTTGTCCCAATGGTGTTAGATTAGCTTTAGTCTATAGTTTTCTCTAAATCTTCTATTCAGAAAGAGGAACCAGCTTTCTCTAGACGTTTGGTCTCATTTGTAGGTCCCACACCTTGAGATCACTCCAATATTTCATTGGAATGTTGTAGCAAAAAATGCTTCAACATAGGGTGCAAATCCAAGTGACAATAGTTTCTGGCATGCCTGGTGGGACCACTTTACTCTAAGTTGAGAGTTGAGCTGAGAAATTGGTGTTGTTCTTATGTCAATCCAACATTACATGCCTAGAGTTCAGACTAGGGCTTCTTCAAGAGGTGGGAATTATCAATTTTTTGAACTACCTTTAGCTTCTTTAGGGAGAAGAACTAGGTTATCTAGGTCTCCTGTGAGAGGGAATAACAATGTTATTTCATCCCATCTAAGTGTTGGAATTAGCCTGGACAACTGAGAGCGGGGGGGGGTGAATCAGTTGTCCCCAAAATTTATCTTTTATTTTCTTTTAATCTTCTTTCACAATTGGCAAATTGATTAATGATGCAAACATTAAAGCACATAACATTAACACTTAAGCAAAATCATAATCAACACATTTGACACCAAGATTTTTGACGTGGAAACCCGATTAAGGGAAAAACCATGGTGGGTGTTAGCCCACAAGATTCGTACCCTGTTAAAAGTACTTAAAAGAATGGGAAGGCACTTACCTTCGGGCTCACTACCTAGAGCTCACTACTCAAAAGAGAGGCTCACTGCCTACAAAAAATTGAGTTTAACATAGAAAGAACTAACTGATAATTAGCATCTTTTCATGCCTGGTTTAGTTTCATTAATGCTCACAAAATCCTCTGCTTCTATATCCAAATTCTTCTTCTCTGACTCTTCACTTCATACTACTTTCGCTCCTCTTCTTCTCTGCTCTGCTTCTGATCCTTTCTTCAAATTTAATTCATTTCATTCAAGGATAATTTTCAACAACTCTTCAACAAGTATTTGTATGCTTCATCAACCTTGGAATGATCAATAAGGTCGGCTAGACTTGACGTGGATCATTACACTATCAACCAAACACAACTGAGACTTGAATCTTTCTCTACAAAGATGCCACGCTTCATAAAATGCTCTTAGATCATCCACAACATGCTAGGATCATCTGGTCGGCCAAGATTGGGAAGAACATCAACAGCGAAAAGGAAAATCTTAAAAAATGAGCTTAAACTTCAATGCAGACCTCCAACACAACAGCTACATGAACCAGAAATCTCTACAAGCACATTGAGTTCAGCAAAAACATCCGCACTCCTCCAACTCATCAAAATCAGTTGCATATTTATCCGGAACCTCAAGAACACTATTTGTCATGACTGTCAAACTAGAAAGATTGCTTGCGAACCTCCAAAACATGTGCCACTTGTATTGATGAAACACACTGACTTTCCAAACATGCCTCTAGATTTGTAGATCATCATTTTACGTTACCAGAGTAATCCAGACCTCTTTCCTGTCACTTTGTCTCTCCTATGTATTGCAAGAACCGATTCTACTCAGATGGCCATAACTTCCTTAGATCTTAACGCGAACTTCTCAAATCATAACTGGAGCTTCTTCAGGCAAACCTCTACACATCCATATGGTTCACATACATTGATCGTTATTAATTTTCTCAATATCATCAACAATGTAGTTTCTTGAACATGCAACAAAATAAGGCACAGTTAACACCAATGACAACAAGAATATGTTGACATCAATGACAACACCGCTTAGGCACATATTTGCAACAATCTCCCCCTTTGTCATTGATGGCAACATATGATGTGAAAAACTGATTCAACCATCACGACAAAAACTTCTCCCCCTGATTTCTGCAACCACTTTCTTCATTGGTCCCCCTATCATCAGCAATTTGTTTTTCACATGTCTTCTCTCCCCCTTTGACATCAATGGCAAAGGGCACATATTTGCAATCTTTACTCCCCCTTTTTATTTTAGACTGATCTCCAACATTTGCATACTGACTACTCCTTAGAGTAGTATCTTCTCAACATTAATCTGGATCTCAAGATATGACTGAGAATTCCACTGGACTGATGCACATAAGTGCATCTTAGTTCTGATCAGGAGGGGTAATAACCCCTAACTTCTCTCTAAGATACTCAAAAGTATCCTTGGGAAGAGGCTTAGTGAAGATATCCGCAATCTGATCTTTGGAAGACACAAACTCCAACTTGACTTCATTCTCATTTACCTTCCTTCTCAAGAAATAAAACTTGATAGATATATGCTTTGTCTTTGAATGCAACACCAAATTCTTTGAGATGCTTATTGCACTAGAATTATCACAAAATATTGTGATTGGCTCCTCAAACACAATTCTGATGTTCTTTAACATTTGCTTCATCCACAAAACCTGAGTACAATTATTTGCTACTGCTATATATTCTTCCTCTGTGGTAGATAGAGATATTGCCTCTTTCTTTTTGCTCATTCAAGAGACCAATCTTCTTCCCAAGAAAAATGCACCACCACTAGTACTTTTTTTGTCATCCACATCTCCTGTCCAATCAACATCTATATATGCATGAAGAGTGAAGTCATTGTCCTTTGGATACCACAATCCATAATCAATTGTCCCCTTGAGATATCTAAAAATTATTTTGACTGCCACAACATGGGATTATTTTGGATCAGCTTGAAATCTAGCAACAAGTCCAACAACATTCATGATGTCAAGTCTGGTCTAAGTTAGATAGAGTAATCCTCCAATCATTGATCTATACCTTTTCTGATTTTCCTTGGGGGAGTCATCATCTTTGCTTAGCTTGCATCCGGTTACCATAGGTGTACCTACTGGCTTTGAATCTTCCATTCCAAACTTCTTCAATAATTCTTTCACATACTTGGACTGAGATATGAAGATACCTTTATCTGACTGAATAATTTGCAGACCTAAGAAGAAATTCATCTCACCAAACATTGACATCTCAAACTCACTTTTCATTTGATCAGCAAATGCTTTGCACATACACTCATTTCCACCAAAAATGATATCATCAACAAAGACTTCAACAATTAGAATGTCCTCATGATTAATTTTGAAGTATAGATTACTATTAGCGGTACCTTTGCTGAATCCTAGCTTAAGCAAATGCTTATCCAATCTTGCATATCAGGCTCTTGGGGCTTACTTAAGTCCATACAATGCTTTTCTCAGTTTGTAGACCATATCTCTCTGATCAGACAACTGAAATCCTTCTGGTTGTTCAATGTAGACTTCTTCCTCCAATTCTCCATTTAGGAATGCTGATTTGACATCCATTTGATAAACTTTAAAATCTTTGAAAGCAGCAAAAGCAAGAAATAATCTGACTGCCTCTATCCTTGCCACCGGAGCAAAAGTTTCTTCAAAATCAATTCCTTCCACTTGAGAATATCCTTTACATACCAACCTTGCCTTGTTTGTTACAACCTCACCATCTTCATTTAGTTTATTCTGGAAGACCCATTTGGTTCCAATCACATTTTTTTCCTTAGGTCTAGGAACAAGATCCCAAGTGTGATTCTTTTCAATTTGCATCAATTCTTCTTCCATTGCTTTAACCCAATTTTCATCATTGCAAGCTTCACTTACTGATTTAGGTTCAATCTTTGAATTCAAACAAATCTCCTCTTGATCTTCAAAAAAATTTCTCCTAGTTCGAACACCTTTACTCTTATCTCCTATGATCTGATCTTCAGGATAATTCAACCTTACATACCTAGGAGTTTTGGGAATTGTTTGAACTTCTGTTTCTTGAACTTGTTCCTCATCATCTGCACTAACCTCTTGAGTTACTAGAGTTACCAGATCGATCTAGATTTGAGTATGAATTTGAACTTGCCTTCCTTGACTTTGACTTTCATCTTGATCATCTACATCATATCCGCAGTACTTGGAATGTCCTTCTTTGCTTTCATCAACTTTAACATTAGCACTTTCAACAATATTTTTCAACCTCTTGTTGAAGCACCGGTAAGCCTTACTTTGAGTAGAGTATCCCAAAAATATTCCTTTATCACTTCTTGCATCAAACTTGCCTAAATCCTCATCTCTTTTGATATAGCATTTACTACCAAAAACTCTGAAATATCTCATAGTAGGAGGATGACCAAACCATAGTTCATAAGGAGTCTTACCAGAATTTCCTTTGATCTGCACCCGGTTGAGAGTGTAGGCAACAATACTCACAGCTTCTCTCCAATAAACTTGAGGAACATTTGTTTCCATCATCATGGTCCTGGCAGCTTCTTGAATGGTCCGGTTCTTCCTTTCCACAACTCCATTTTGCTGAGGAGTCCTAGGAGCAGATAACTGTCTTTTTATTCCATGCCTTTCACAGAAAGCATCAAACTCACCGGAAGTAAATTCTCCACTTCTGTCAGATCTCAAACACTTCAGTTTCCCACCAATCTCATTTTCAACCATCATCTTGAACACTTTAAACTTATCAAGAGCTTCTAATTTTTCTTTTAGAAAAGTTATCCACATCATCCAGGAGTAATCATCAATCAACAACATGAAATATCTGTCTCCTTGCACACTCCTAATTCTAGCAGGACCACAGAGATTAGTATGTACCAGTTCCAATCGGCCACTAGAAGTTTGTTCCTTGCTTTTGAATGAAATTTTGTTCTGTTTACCCAATTGACATTCTCTACATATGCTATCAGGTTTCACAAGTCTTGAAAGATCTCTTACAGCCTGAGTGGAACTTATTTTGATAATGTTATCAAAATTCACATGACACATCCTCCTATGCCATAACCAACTTTGATCTGTCTGAGCAATCAAACAACTTTTTCCAGAACTGCTTAAATGAAAGATGTTACCTTTAGTTTGAGTACCAGATGCAATTTTAGTTCTGGAGCTCTCCAAGATTCTGCATTTTCCATCCTTGAATCAAAGATCATAACCCTTGTTAACCAACTGTCCAACACTAAGAAGATTATGTTTCAGTCCTTCCACATACAGAGCATCATTGGTGCAATTCTTACCATCAAAAGAGATGGATCCTTTGCCATGGATTCTACCAGCTGAGTTATCTCCAAATTTCACAAGCCCACCTTCATATTTTTCAAAACTCACAAACTTACTCTTGTCACTAGTCATATGATGAGAACATCCACTATCAATCACTCATTCATCCTTTTCAATAACTTGAGCAGCCAAGGCACTTTCCACATTTGCACAGCTAGTAGATTCAGTAGACATTTGATCTTCTTCTTTAATAGCAATGAACACCCACTCACCTTCTCCATGATCAGATTCATCATCTGTGACTCCTTCTTCTCCAGCTTCTTGGACATATTAGCAATTTTTCTGACTTTTGTATCTGTTAGGGTTTGGTTTTGAAAACCTCTCTGGACACCTTGAGGCAAAATGACCAATCTTATTACAAGCAAAACATTTTAATGGCAACTTTCCTTCATACTTACCAAATCCTCTTGGCATTCTTTTGGCAATAAGAGCTTTAAGATCTGCAGTCTCAATTTCATCATCTTCAAGATCCTTCCTTGTCTTCACAAATCTGTTTAATCTTCCTGAAGAACTTTCACCCGGATTATATCTTTGCTTTCCATACACACTGGCCTTGAATGCAGATTCATACTTAGGGAGAGAATCACCAAACTCACACATTTCAAATGCTGAAAGCTTACCAACTAACTGATCTCTTGTGACAGTTGTTACTATCTTGATTTCTTCAATGGCTGCAGCTTTATGCTTGTATGTTGTAGGTAAGGATCTGAGCACTTTGGCAACAATTTCTTATTCTTCCAATACTCCACCTGCATCTCTGATACCGGTCACAAGTTCATTTACTTTTTGCATGTAGGAAGTAATGTTTTCTTCTTTTCTCATTACCAATATTTCATATTTACCCTTCAAGCTTTTTAGCTTGGCACATTTAACATATTTGTCACCTTCATACAAATTTTCTAGCTTTTTCCAGATTTCATGGGCAATTTTCAAATCTAGGACATTTTCCAATTTTGTATCCGACAGGACACTCAATAAAGCTTCTTTGGCTCAAATATTGCATTTAGCTTTCTTAAGTTCGTCTAGAGTAGTAGGGCCATTCTTCAGAATCTTATACTCATTCTTTGTCATCAACCAAAAGTCATTACCAATACATTCCAAATGACACTGCATGCATACCTTCCAAAGGGAGTAATTTGTTCCATCAAATCTCAGACTTTCCTTCTTATAAGTCGACATCTTGGATCTCCTCAAGCGGTCAATCTTCTTTTAGAGGATCTAGCTCTGATACCAATTATTGGAATTAGCTTGGACAACTGAGAGGGGGGGTGAATCAATTGTCCCCAAAATTAATCTTTTCTTTTCTTTTAATCTTCTTTCACAATTGGCAAATTGATTAATGATGCAAACATTAAAGCACATAACATTAACACATAAGTAGAAACATAATCAACACATTTGACACCAAGATTTTTGACGTGGAAACCCGGTTAAGGGAAAAACCACAGTGGGTGTTAGCCCACAAGATTCGTACCTTGTTAAAAGTACTTAAAAGAATGGGAAGGCACTTGCCTTCAAGCTTACTGCTCAAAAGAGAGGCTCACTGCCTACAAAAATTTGAGTTTAACATAGAAAGAACTAACTAATAATTAGCATCTTTTCATGCCTGGTTCAGTTTCATTAATGCTCACAAAATCCTCTGCTTCTATATCCAAATTCTTCTTCTCTAACGCTTCACTTTATACTACTTTCGTTCCTCTTCTTCTCTGCTCTGCTTCTGATCCTTTCTTCATATTTAATTCATTTCGTTCAAGGATAATTTTCAACAACTCTTCAACAAGTATTTGTATGCTTCATCAACCTTAGAATGATCAACAAGGTCGGCTAGACTTGACGCGGATCATTACATTGTCAGCCAAACACAACTGAGACTTGAATCTTTCTCTACAAACATGCCACACTTCAGAAAATGCTCTTAGATCATCCGCAACATGCTAGGATCATCCAGTCAGCCAAGATTGGGAAGAACATCAACAATGAAAAGGAAAATATTAAAAAATGAGCTTAAACTTCAATGCGGACCTCCAACACAGTAGCTACATGAACTAGAGATCTCTACAAGCACATTGAGTTTAGCAGAAACATCTACACTCCTCCAACTCATCAGAATCACTTGCATCTTTATCTGGAACCTCAAGAACACTATCTGTCATGACTGTCAAACTAGAAAGATTGCTTGTGGACCTCCAAACCACAAGCCACTTGTATTGATGATACACACTAACTTTCCAAACATGCCTCTAGATCCGAAGATCATCATTTTACGTTACCGGAGCAATCCGGATCTCTTTCCTGTCACTCTGTCTCTCCTGTGTATTGCAAGAATCGGTTCTACTTAGATGGCCATAACTTCCTCAGATCTTAATGCAAACTTCTCAAATCATAACTGGAGCTTCTTTAGGCAAACTTCTACAGACCCATATGGTCTGCATACATTGATCATCATTAATTTTCTCAATATCCTCAACAATCTAGTCTCCTGAATAAGCAACAAAATAAGGCACAGTTGACACCAATGACAACAAGAATATGTTGACATCAATGATAACACCGCTTAGGCACATATTTGCAACACTAAGATCTCAGTCTACACCTCCTCCTGTTAGGTTTCAATATTCAATAAGGAGCTTGCATATACCTGGAATAAATTCAATTATCCTAAATATGGTACAACCAAGAAATTTACCCTTCGTAACCTTCCATGGAGGGCCCTTTAGCCCTAGTTGCACATAATGATATACTAGTCTCTACCCTAAAGAATATTCCATTCTTCACCGGAGAGGTTTCCACTACCCTTGTTGAACATATCAAAGATATATCAAATGTATGCTTAGTCCACCATATTCAAGATGAATATGTGGTTGTTAGGCTCCTAGTTTCATCCTTCAAGGGAAGAGCTCTTCAATGATTTAAGAGTTTACCCCCTACTTTAGTTCATGATTGGGATGAGTTGGGAGAATTACTTTACAAACACTTTGGAGAAAGAGCAGATAATGTCTCTCTACTGAAACAATTGACAACTACAAAGAGGGCTCCTAGTGAGCTGATGGTTGATTTCAACTTCAAATTTCAAACAACATGGGAAAGAATTCCAGTTCTCCTTAGACCATCTCCATAATGTGCTTTCTTGTTTTTTATGAGAGCTTTAAATTCTAATATAGCTATTATGATGCAATCCATGGGCGCTTAGACTTTGCTAGATGCATATGAGATAGATTTGAGAGTTGAAAATTATTTAATACAGGTTGGGAAAATAGACCCCAGACCTCATGTACCTATTTTCCCAGAGCTTCCTTCACAAGTTGAACAACCTACTATTGCTCCCATCCTAGAGCCTAAAGCCTCTACACCCACTCTTTCAAAATAAGAAGACAACCTTAAAACCCTAATGGCTAACCTAGCTAACAAAGTCAATACCATAGCAACCCAAACCGCCCCTAAACCCCACCAAAGTTATAACCAAGGTCAGTCTTCAAATTAGGTCTGGGGGAAAGGCTACAATTCCAATAGAAACCAAAATTGGAATCAAAGTTACCAGCCAAATAGGTACCAAAATAATAACTCTATTCAACCTTTGCAAATGGTTAGACCCATTCAACAAATACCGACTATTAACCCAGTTAGGACCTTGGTTCCTATCTAAAAAAATTTGGCCCATGAGGTAGATTGGTGTTATCCTTGAAATCAACCTCATAATCAGTCCACTTGTGCATTTGGAGTGCAAGAATGAGCCCTAATGGTGCAAAAGTTTTATAGTCAATGAGCATCATTAGTGGAAGTAGTCAACAACAACCCTGAGGTACAAAACGGGGCTGCTTCTGATTCCAACTTAATGATTTGGACTCCTGAGGATTTCTGTGTTGCTAACCAGTCTATGGATAGTGTGATCATGCTTGTAAATAATGTTACAGACAACACATGATCCTAGAAGAGGCCATTAGAAAATAACCCTATACCTGTTATATTACAAAAGGAACATGTATTAAAAGCAAAAGTGCAAGGTTCTAGTGTTGCAAATTTAACTCACAATAATAGGCCTACCACTACGAATGAGGTTCCATCATGCCCAAAATTGCTTGAACAAGCCACATAGCAGGGAAAGAAAGGAACATGAATCCCTTCCATGCACAAAAAAAACCATTTCTTTGAATATCATAGAGCAAATGAAAAAGACAAACCTGAATGTGTCCATGTGGGATGCACTATCAATTCCCTCTCAAAGAGATTTATTACAAGATGCTTTAAGGCAATTCCCAGCACCTGACTCAGCAGTCCAGAGGGAAAAAGGCTCAGCTAATCTTGTACAACAAAGTGAAGAGCAGGAGGTTGAGCAAAGAAGCCATCTCCATTCTACTCGTCTCTAATCATTGGAAAGTTCCTGGTGCATAATTGCATGATAGACTTAGGAGCCAGTATCTTAGTCATGCCTAAGAAGATAACAGATACATTAGGTATTAAGTATACCACAGTTTCACCAGGTGTGTTGCAGTTGGATCGTACTTCTATTAATATTGTTGGGGTGATCAAGGGACTAGATTTGACCTTGCATGCTTGCCTAAACTTGACTATTAGTCAACACATTTCAATTATAGATCTTCCCCCATTATTTGTTATTTTCTTGTCAAGGGATTTCACGGCTAAGGTGGGTGGTTACCTCTCTTTTGATTGGTCCCACATGCTCCTAAGGACAAGATATGACACAAGGTTCACCATTAAGGTTGAACCAGTTTCAACCTATCATGTGGAAAGTTATGATCATAGCTTTGCGAACCCTAACTGCATAATTCAAGTGAAGAAATGATTGACTCAGGGTCTCTTAAAGCAGTATCTTCATCCCTTCCAATCCCAGATCTTTTCCTTGGTGAGTGGGCAAAAGGGTTTTATAGTTTTGACCCCTATGATATAACTACAGTGACTAGACTGGGCACTTACATAATCCAAGAGGGAAGTTCCTTTATCACTTCTACATTGAAACCAGATGATGACTCTAATGGCCCATGGAAAATGTTCTTTGATGGTGCAAAGAGCAGAAATGGAATAGACGCAGGAGTACTATTGATTTCTCTAACTGGTAAGAGGCTGCACTTTGCTCACAAGCTGCATTTTTCCTACACAAATAATGTTGGAAAACATGAGGCATTGGTCCATGGCCTGTCACTAGCTGAAAAGAAAAGGATAAAACATCTAGAGATTTTTGGACACTAAATTAGTGGTCAACCAGGTCAAGGAGAGATGTGCAACAAAAAATCAGCTTCTGAGAGCTTATAAACACAAAGTTTAGGGTCTGTTTGAGAGTTTTGATGCTCTCAACCTACAAGTGATCCCAATGAAAATAAATGTTGAGGCAGACTAGTTGGCAACAGTTGGTGCTTAGTTTTCTCCCCCCACAAACCTCTTCCAAGGCCCTGATCAACATGTCAAAATAGTGGTTAGACCATCAGTCCCTGATAATGGTGTGAATTGGCAGATATTTGACAGTAATGAATAGATTATAAACTTCATATTTAAAATGAAGTTGGGTTCTCATCAAATGAGCAGTCCGAACTGCAAGCGGGGTATGGCTATCAAATTATGCACTTGAAGACAAACAAGTTGCCAAATGGACTAGTCACTCTTGAGGCTATTTTCAGTCATGACGATGAATTCAAATGTGAAAAGAAGAACATTACATTAAAAAAGGAGGACTATCAAAATGTTGCTATCACCCAAGATAAAGATTTATTGCTAGGAGAGGTATGTCATGATGATGAACAATAAATTTTTATCCATCTTTTCCAAAAATATAGAAATGTTTTCTCATGGGATTATGTGGATTTGAAGGTTTTTTACCCTAATGTTGCCCAGCATGCCATAGATCTTGATCCAAACACCAAACCTGTTCGTCAAAGATAACGACCTGTAAACCACAAAATTGAGCCTTTGATGTGGAAGGAGCTTGCGAAGCTCATTCAAGCTAGAATTATTTTTCCCATCAGGTATTCCACCTAGGTGGCTAATTTAGTGCTAGTGAAGAAGAAAAATGGTGAGATAAGGTTGTGTGTAGACTTTCGTGATCTAAATCGAGCTTCCTTGAAAGACCATCATCCTCTGCTATCCATGAACCAAATCTTGCAGACTGTATAAGGGGTAGAAAGATTCTCATTACTTGATGGTTTTTTTGGATATAACTAGATTTTTGTAAGGGAAGAAGACAGATTCAAGACACCTTCTAAGTGGGGAACCATGGCATACGCAAAAATGTCATTTGGGCTCTCCAATGCTGGCACCACTTTCCAAAGGGCAATGGACATTGCATTTAAGGGCTTCATCAACAAATTCATCCTGATCTATTTGGATGATATTTGTACACTCTTCTCTAAGAAAAAGGAAAACCACATGGAGCATTTGGAGAGGGTTTTCGAAAGGTGCAGGGAGTTTGGGGTGTCATTGAACCCCAAAAAGTGTATTTTTGTTGTTTCTCACGACAAACTTATGGGCCATTTGGTGTCCAAGGATGGGATCTCCATAGATCTGAAATGAAATTTAGCTCTCCTTTCTCTTCCTCTGCCTGCTCATAATAAATCTCTCCAGTCATTTCCGGGGTAGATTAATTTCGTTAGGAAATTCATTCCGAACTGTGTTGGTTCGGTCAAACCACTGACCTTAGTGCTGAAAAAAGACATTTTTAGGTGGACCAAGGAGGGAAAAGAAAGTTTTGAGAAAATAAAAGAGGAAATTGCTCAAGTGCCTACCCTCATGAACCCTAACTATGAGAAGGACTTTGTCCTTTATACTCTTGGAGGAGAGAACAACATTGTAATTTTTCTGATGTAGCAAAATAACCAAGGTATGGAGAAACCACTGGCCTTTTTCAGTTAAGCACTAAAAGATTATGAGGTCAAGTACAGTCCAATGGACAAATAGGTTTTTTCCATTATAAGCTCATTACAAAATTTAGACATATGTTGACAAATAACCACATTAAAGTATTGGTTACTCATCCCAATGTGAAAGACTACATAATGGGAATAGAAATTAGTGAAAAAAGGGTGAGCTAGGTTACACAGATCCTAGAATATGATGTTACCATCAAAGCCACTAAGCTAATTAGAGGCAAAGGATTATGTGAGCAACTAGCTCAAACTACAGTAGATGAGGTAAACTCATGAAGCAAAACCTATAGCAGAATCGACAGCTATAAGTTCTTGGATAACAGACATGGCCAAGTTCCTATCCACTGGCGAGTGTCCTCATGGATTGGATAGAACTAAGAGAAGACACTTTAGGTTGTAGTCCATCCCATATGCTCCGGTGGATGGAATTCTTTTTAAAAGGAATCTAGATGGAGTCTTACTGAGATACTTTGAAGAAAATCAGATTGACATATTACTCAGTGAGTTTCATGTAGGCCTAGCTGGAGGTCACTTCTCTATAAGAGCTACAATAATAAAGATAATGAGGGCAGGTTATTTTTGGCCCATATTATTCAATGATTCCCATGTATGGGTGAGAAAATACAAACAATGTGCTCTCTTTTTTGGAAGGAAGAGATTGGCATCCCTTCCACTTCACCCCATCCAAGAAGATTAACCTTTTTCATAGTGGGGCTTGGATTTCATTGGCATGATCCGCCCTACATCCAGTGCTGGCCACAATCTAGTTCTAACTACAATGGACTACTTCACCAGGTGGGTTAAAGATGTCCCACTCAAAGAGGCTACAAAATTATCAATCATGGATTTCTTAGAAGAAATCATGACAAGGTTTGGAGCTCCCACACTATCATCTCTGATAATGCAAGAGCTTTCACTAGTTTTAGGATATCTAATTAGGCTTTGAAGTATAATGTGTTTTTGAAGACTTCTTCTAACTATTACCCATAAGGTAATGGTTTAGTTAAATCTACCAACAAGAACTTGATCAGAATCTTGAAGAGAACCATGGAGACAAATCAAAGTTAGTGGCATAATAAAATTAGATTGGCTCTTTGGGCTAATAGGATCACCTACAAAAGAGCCATTAGTAATTCTCCTTTTGTTCTTGTGTATGGAAAAGAGGCTAGGCTACCCATGTCTTTGAAGCTTCCTTCATTAGAGTTGGCCCAACAATTAGAATTAGAAGGTGAAGGTGTTGGGTTTGTAAGGATAGTTGAGTTAACTGAATTGAAAGAACTTAGATAGTCAACCATGGTTACATTGGAAGATCACCAAAAATAGACCAAGAAGTACTTTGACAAGAGGGCCAAAGATCAAATTTTCAAAGAAGGAGATCTTGTTTTAAAATGGGATGCTGACAGAGCCAAGCCTAGAGGCCACACGAAGTTTGACACAATCTGGAGTGGCCCATATATCATCACCATCTGCAAGCAAGCCAATGCTTTCCAACTTTCAAAGCTGGACGGTGAAGTTCTACTGATCTCAGTCAATGGGATCCATCTCAAACCTTACTTGTAAGGTTGGTTTGATATTTTGTATATACTGTTTTGTTTTGTTTCTGTTATAGTTTTCCTTTCCCCTAAGTGCTATTGCACAAACTGCACTCTCACTAGGAGAATGTAGGCCTCATTTTTCCTTTTGTTTGGTGTTGTTTTTGTTAAGGCAAGTTTTCAGTTATTCCTAGCATATTGTAGTCCCTTTTGACTCCACGCCAAATGAATGCTTCAGGTCGTTGGTTTCTCAGTTTAGCAGGCAAACTTCCCCTAGAGGTCACCAAAATGTTGACCTATTTTAGTCCTCTAGACTTAAAATGGTCTACCTAAAAATCCTACACTTCTTCCATCAAATATACCTGATCTGAGATACCCTAAATGGAAGAAAGTTTCCCCAAAATTTCAAAATTTCTAAGTTTTTTTGCCTTAGTCTATTTTCCCTTATCGACAAACTTGGTTGTTGGCGAACTGAAAAGCTCGCCGATTGGTGAAATGGCCTATAAAGTGGGAAGGGTTTTCTTCTAAGGCATGAGGTAGAAGATAAAAGAAATAATCTAAGGCAAAAAAAAAGGAAAAGCAAGTGTTCTATCGGCAAAATGGGTGGTTCGCGAACCTATTGGTTCATCGATAGGTAGGTTCACCAATGGTGGGAATCATCGACAAAAGAAGAAAGGTCAAAAGACAAGGCAAAAGGAAGAAAAGAGTTGAGTTTACCGATGAACTTAGTAGTTCAAGAATGACCAAGATGTTCACTGATTGGCAAAATCACCGACACACAAAATAAGGAGACAAATAGATGGTTCACTAAAAGGCGATTTCATTGATAAAGGAGAAAGAGAAAGCAAAATGGATGGTTTGTGAACTAGTAGTTCATCAACTGAGAAGTTTGCCGATGGTGAAACTTGGAGACAAAGGGCCCAAAAGATGGAATATTAAAATCAGCCAAGCAGGCATAAAATAAAATATTAAAGGGCACCAGAAGCACAAAATTCAAATATAACACTTTTAAAGTGTTGTAAAAGCACTAAGGCGAAGTTTTTTGCTGCTGCTCCAAGAACACACATTCTTCTATGTGAAGGCTTTCCCAGATACCTATTAAGCCCTAAGTTTCCATGACTGCAGGATCGGGTCAACTCCCTAGCTGGATGTGGTTGTTTGTTGTTTTATTGTTGCAAGTGGATGAGTCAAATGCTAGTATTCAATGCAGATATTTTCTTCAGTGACTTCATCCTCTAGATCTTTTCCTATTTATTACTGTAGATTAGATCATAGGTCTTTTTTGCATTTATGTATTGTAGAACATACATGGGTGGACATTCTCTTGTAGGAATATCTTCTGACAGGCCCATGGGTGGATTTATTGTACTGCGGGTGACCTAGATTGACATGTTGTCTCCATGTTTTCGCCCACTCTGTATTATCAATGTAATGAAATGTTATATATAGATGAAAAGATGTAATGAGGGTGGGATGCAGAGGCTTGTTTTGTGCTCCAAACAGAACACTACCTTGTTGTAACCTTGCCTTTTGATTAATATAGCACGGCTTATTTTACTTCTTCATGATATCTTCAGCACTATTTAATCCTGAAACTAATTTTTTGCATTGTGAATGTTTAGTTCCTTGCAATTTCATTTTATTCTTTACCTCTATTAATATTTTTAGGATTTGTGTGGCTTAATCAGTGTTTTGAAATCTTTTGTGCATCTTAGTTTTGTGGGTGTTCTTCATATTGAACCTGGTGTATCATCCCTTTTCCCAGTGGTGTTAGATTAGGTTTAGTCTAAGTTTTCTCTGAATCTTCTATTCAAAAAGAGGAACCAACCTTTTTCTGGAGGTTTGGTCTCATTTGTAGGTGCCACACTTTGAGATTACTCCAATGTTTAACTAGATTGTTGTAGCAAAAAAGGATTCAATAAAGGGTGCAAATCCAAGTGACAACAGTAGGTAAGAAATTATTGCTTAATTCTATGATAGACTTTGGCTCCAACACCGCTGTTATGCCCAAGGGGATAGTAGATGCTCTTCAACTGGAATATGAACCTATGGAAAAGGGGGTCATGCACTTAGATGGAAAGAAAGTGTAAATAGTAGGAGTCATCAAAGCATTGCCCCTTACATTATATGCCCACCCAAACATCACAATGCTTCAAGAAGTGGTAATAGTTGATATTCCACTAGTCTTCAGGCTATGCCTTTCTAGAGATTTCACTACCAAATCAGTGGATATCTCTCTTGATTTGTCTCATCTCATACTTAGAACCAAATATGGCTCTAAAGTGAAGATTCTATCAAAGCCTCTTTAGAAGTAACACGTCACTCAAAAGTGATGGTAAACTTTGAGCTAGCCCATGCTATGTTTTCAAAAGAAGAGAGGCATGACACGAAGTTCTTGGATCAAGAAGCTAGGGAAATGGTTGAACTGACCAAGTGGAGGAGCTCTTGTTTGATTCTATGCAGACTGACCCTTATGGGAACTTCCACTCCATAGGTTTGGGAGCATATGTTATTTATGATGAAGAGCAATTGATACCAGTGATAACTAGCTCACCTGGAGACTCCGCTCATGACTCTGATGAGTTCGCGCAACTATGGACGCTGTATTTTGATGGCGCAAGATGCACAAATCATTATGGGGCAAGCGTGTGTCTCCTATCTCCTCATGGGAAAAGGATTCTTAAGGTCTTCCATTTCCAATTCATTTGCACCAACAATGAAGCCAAATATGAGGCTTTAGTACACAACCTCCTGCTAGAAAAGAAGTTGAAAATCAAGTAGCTGCAAGTATTTGGTGACTCAGAGGTTGTCATTAGATAGGTGAGAGGGGTTGTTGTAACCAGGAATGTCAGGATGAGGTCATACTATCATAGGGTATGGGATTTGCTTGAAGGCTTTAAAGCCTTAAACATTGAGGTGATCCTGAGGATCCAAAATACTAAAGTAGATTGAATGGCTCAAATCGGATCACAGTTTGATCTGACAAAGGACCTCCTTGACAATGAGAATTTGATCAAATTGATTATCTAGCCTGTTATCCTTGATAATGGGAATCATTTGGCAAGTGTTTAAAAGTGACACTCAGATTGCCTTGTTCCTGCAATAATCTGGGGAATTTGTGGCTCAACTGTAGCCAAGGATAGCATAAGCTTATGAAGAGCAAATCATGCAGTTGAAATCAAATAAGCTTCCAAAAAGACTGATAACTCATGAGAGTTTGCTTGACTACGATGATGCAAAAACAGATAAAAAAAGTTTTCCGCTGACAAAGGAGACTATGCAGAGATAGAGGTTAGTGCTAGAAGAAAAATAAAAATTGGCAATGTCACCACTCAGGCTGAAAGTGATAAGATGGTATCTTTCTACAATTATGACAAGGTAATAGCCTGGAACTATGAGGACCTTAAGGGCTATGATAGAAATGTATTTCAACACATCATTGATCTAATATCCAATTCAAAGCCAATTTGACAGAAGCAGAGACCGATCAATCCAAAGATTGAGCCTCTTATGAAGTAGGAGCTGAGTAAGTTGATCAATTCAAAAGTCTTCCTAATCAAATATTTAACATGGGTGTCTAATTTGGTTCCACTAAGGAAAAAGAATGGTGAAATAAGGCTTTTTGTCAACTTTAGGGACCTAGACAAGGCATCCCACAAAGACTACCATCTACTCCCTTCGATGGAGCAGATAATCCAAACAGTCATAGGATCAAAGAGGTTCTCTTGGATTGATGGTTTCTCTAGTTACAATCAGATTTGGCTCAAGGAGGGGGATCAATATAATACTACCTTTACCACAAAATAGGGCACATTGGCTTATGCAAAAATGCCTTTCAACCTTTCAAATGCTGGAGAAACGTTTTAGCGTGCCATGGACATTGCCTTTAATTAGCTAATAAAAGAAATCATCCTAGTGTATCTAGATGTTCTCACCGTGTTATCCAAATCAAAAGGATGATCATTTTGATCATCTTGAGAAGGTTTTCCAAAGGTGCTAAGAATTTGGGATCTCTCTAAACCCAAAAAAATGCATTTTTGGAGTACCATAGGGTAAGATCCTAGGACACATCATTTTGAAATAATGAATCTCCATTGACCCAGATAGAGTCAAAGACATCATGGAGCTGCCTTTACCTGTGAATAAGAAAGCTATCCAATTTTTCCTAGGAAAGATTAATTTTATCAGTGGATTCATTTCTGAATTTGTAGGGTTAGTCTGCCCTATCACCCTGATGCTCAAAAAGGATAAAGATTTCAAATGGACCATTGAAGGAAGGTAAGCTTTTGAAAGGGTCAAGCAAGCCATATCAACTGCCCTAGTCTTAATTAATCCTAACTTCTCAAAGGATTTCATTATGTATGTTTATGGGGGAGATCACAGCATAGGAGCGATGCTAACATAGAAGGATGAGTCAACTAAAGGAGTTCATCCCATTTCTTTCAACTCGTAGACCATGAAGGACTATGAAACAAAGTATAACTTTGTTGAAAAACAAGCTTATGCTTTGGTTAAAGGGCTCAAGAAATTCAAACATTTAGTGTCAAGAAACAAAGTTACTGTCTATGTGGCTCATCCAAGTGTTTGTGAGTACATAATGGAAGGAGAAATCATAGAGAAAGGGGCCTACTGGATCACCAAGATCCTAGAGTATGATATAGAAGTGAGGTTGACCAAACTTGTTAGAGCAAGGGCACTGTGTGAGCATTTAGATCAAAGCCAAGCTCCCATAAAGGAAGAGGATCAGGTAGCAAGAATGGTCCTAATCAATGAAAAAAAGAGTCGCAATCTTGGATTCAAGATAGAATATGTTTCATGGAAACTAGGCAATACCCAAGCCAAGTCCCTCCCTTCAAGAAGAGATATTATAGGCTCTAAGGAGCCAATTTTTCTTTGATCAATAGTTTTCTCTTTAAGAAAAATTTCAATGGGATATATTTGAGATGTGTAGAGAATGAAGAAGTCGATAAAATCCCATTTGAATTCCATTATGGAACATCTAGTGGCCATTTCTTGGTAAAGGCTACAGTGACAAAAATAATCTATGCAAGATACTATTGCCCGTCAATATTCTCTGATTGCCACAAGCTTGTCAAATAGTGTCAACAATGTCAGTTCTACATAGGCAAAATAAGAAACACCTCTCTCCCTCTGAAGCCAGTCCTAGTAGAGGAACCATTTGCCCAATGGGGATTAGATTTCATTGGGATGATAAATCCCATTTCAAATACAGGGCACAGATGGATCCTGACAACAATAGACTATTTCACAAGGTGGACTGAAGTAGTGCCACTAAAAGAGGTGACATAGAGAGTAGTGCTTAATTTTCTTGAAGGAATTATTACTAGGTCTGGCTCTCCTCGCATAGTGATATTAGATAATGCGAAGGAATTCCTCAGGTCTAATATTTTTGAATTCACACTAAAGAGCGACATCTTCTTGAAAACCTCCTCAAACTATTATCCATAGGGGAATGGTCTAGATGAATCAACAAATAAGAACCTGATTAGATTGATAAAACAAATCAGCATAAAACACCAAAGGGAGTGGCATAGGAAACTCAAAACAATGCTATGGGCTGACAAGATCACCCTAAAGCGAATTATAGGGACTTCTCCCTGTAATTTGGTATACGAGAAGGATGACGTGATGCCAATGCATCCTTGTACATCAGTTGGATCAAACTTAACTTTGATGGTTGTTCTAAGGGTAACCCTGGTCAAGCGGTGGTTGGGGGCATTATTAGACATGACAAGGGTAACATGATTGAATGTTTTACGAAAGGCATGGGTATCAAAACCAACAATGAAGTTGAGGCTTCTGCAATGTGGTGGGGTATCAAAAGAATTATTTTCCATGGTTTTGAACATGTTGAAATTGAAGGGGACTCCAAAGTGATTCTTAATCTTGCTCAAAGTAAATCTAACCCACTTCAGAAGTTAAAGAACTTTATTGAATACATTTGAGTCTCTCTTACAAATTTTCAATTTAAATATCCATCACATATTTCGGGAGAGAATATGGTGGCAGATAAAATCGCCATTTTAGGCATGCAATATGATAATTGGCATTATTGATCTAATGTCCATGATATTCCTAATGAAGTTCAAAGTTGTATTAATGAGGAGATTATCTAAGGGCATAAATCATTACAAGGAAATGTCTTTGCTTGAAGAGGTACTTTGTTATCCCTTCAAAGAATTAAATATTGTTTATGCATAGGATTTTGGTGGTGATTTTATCTCGGTGATGACTAATGATGTTCTTCCCACATACTATACCGCTTATTGCTTGAGTTTCCATGTTGGTGAATTTGTGGCAAATTAATGATAGTAATACGGGTGGTAGGGGAGGTTTGTTTTCATTATTACCTCTCCATTTGATATGTTGAAGATTTATAATTGGGGTTTCGATCATCTCAATCTGCATTTTGCTTTACTCTACAATTTTATCTTCATCTTTGCCGTGAGAATTATGGGTGGCCAACTTCTCCGTGTTGAGCCTGTTTCTTTTACCTCTCTGAAGAAGAACATGGAGTTGGGATATTTTTGAAAAGGGAGGTGTGTTTTCCTACTTCTAGGTGATTAGAGGGCATGATGAAACCCTCACGACATAGTTTATCAACTCCTAGCATAACACAATGTAGTTGTGGGTGGGATGAAATTCACTGTTACCAAGGAGTTAATTGCTAAATCTACAGGGTTGAGTTGCAAAGGAAGGAAAATTCACAGGCTAGGGAAAGGTGACTAGAAATAGTTCATTGCTTCTTTTTTCAAAGATGGGGAATCCTTAGTAAGACATTAGAATGGTTATGACCGAATGGCTCTCCCAACTCTGTGGCCTCTGGTGAGTTATCATTTGATTAAATATTTCACTCTTAGAGGGAGGTATACTACTATGCATGGGTATCATTTTCCTCTTCTTTATTGTTTCAAACATGGTAATTTGATAAGCTTTCCCTTCTTTTTGTTGTCCTCCTTGGAGAATTGCATTAAGGATGGTGCTAACCCCCCTTCATCAGGGGTTAATCCATGTTCTATATCAATATAGTCTTCTTCCAACCCCTATGGTTATTCCTAATCCTAGCCCCTATCCTATTATTAAGAAGTCTAAAACCAATAATCCCTCTATTGCAGGTCCTAGGAGTACTCCTGGCAAGTTGGATTCCCCAGGCTCTAACAAGAAAAGGATTTCATTTGAGGGGAATACAGAGGTTCACAGGGATACTTTGGCCATCTCTTCCCCCTCTGCTAAAAATGCTGAGAAGAAAGGTGAGATGAAGGGTTTGAAGGAGAAAGAGCATGTGTCTACTACCCCTGAGTTAGTCACTAAAAGAAAGAAAACCTCTAATAACCCTATGGATTCCCCTGAAAATATTCTACTTTCCTCAAAGGAAAACAATTCTGCAACTAGCTCTCCTGCCAAAACCAGTAAGAACATTTAGATTAAATTTGTTGCTACTAAAATTAATCTACATTCTTCTTTTATTTACGACGATACTACCTTTATCGGTAGAAGGTTTCCTCAGATTGCTAGGGTTGCTGGTATTAAGAACAAATCAGGGAAGGGGGTGAAGACCCCTGAGATGGTTGTTCATGAAATCCCTTCTAATTCTTTCACCAAGGAGACAATGATGGATGGTAATGCTTTTGTTGAGGAAGAAAGGAATGAGGATGTGATTGCTGGGTTAGATGGTGTTGAAGAGGAGGGTGCTAAAGTAGAAACATGGGTTGAGGAGGAGATTGTTTTGATAAGGTGAGAAAGAGATAATTGAGGAAAAGTAGGGGATGATGGTGCCTTTGATGAAGAGGAGATCAGAGAGGAGGATGGGATTGATCACCAACCTTATCTTCCGGAGGCTAATGACACCCTGTCTCTCTCCCTTGATGTGGAGGATCATGAGGTTTCCCACCACATTGATAGTATTGATTATGTTGCTAGGGATGAGGAAGGTAAAGAGGATATTGTTTCTATTTTTTCTTATGACATTAAGGACCTTCAGGATAGGATGGCCAAATTGGAAGAAACTGTCAACTACAATAGTTGTCACAAAAATTGGGAGATTATGAAAGATGCTTTGAAAAAGTATCATTACATAATGATGAAAATGGAAAAGGGGCTAAATGATCTAGTGATTCTCACTAATGACATTATAAGAAATGTAGTGGTTGGTGGGGTTACTTTTTCTAAGGTTCACAAATGCAAACAATAGGAAGGGGACTTCTAGAAGACTAAAAAGAAAACTAAGGTGCAGAAGGATAAGTTTGTACTTGGGGAGGTCACTTGGAATGAGACTCTAAAGAATATGATTAAATATTGGGAATCCCTATTCCATACTAACAGGGGCTAGTTTCTCTATTGTTTGTGGTGCTGCTCTTTTTGTTGTTTGTCTGCTGGTCTTCTGTTGTTTTTTGTCTATGTGTTTCTTGGCTTGGATTTGTGATTCTAGTGCCTTTTTGTTGTTGTCTTCTATTGGTCTTATGTTCAAAATTTTAAGGTCTTTGGATATGTAAGGGACTGGGACCCTCTTTCCTAGCTTGCTTTAATAAAAAATAATGTGAGATCCAAGAAAATAGTGCTATGGAAGTCAAAATTACAAAGTTGATGGAGCTTCAAGAAAAGAGAGAATCAATGCTAAAATCTATGGCCAATCACCAACAAGTGGTCAAACATTGGTTTAACAAAAGATCATTAGATCTAGCTTTCAAAGTGGGAGTTTCAGTCTTGAAGAGGGAATAACGAGCATCAAAGCCAGGGCAACTGATGAGACAAAAAAATGTCTCATCTATTAGCTAAATAAAAGCATTTCTTTTGTGCAATTAGAGCCATTAAATGTATTAATTCTATTACATGTTTTACATGGTAATCAACAATCAGTAGGCTGAAGAATAAATTCTGTCAAGTTGGACCGCCAGAAAACTTCCTAAAAAGAAGCACGAAAAGAGGAAGTTAAAAAAATAGTCTCATTAAAATGGTGATATCTCCCTCATTTCTCAATGAAATTTGGAATTTCAAAATGATCTGGAAATCTAGGAATGAGGAGAACAAAACCCAGAAACCATTTGAAGAGATGCACCAAAATAAACGTGCAGTTTGTGATTGAATTTGACTGAAATAAAAGTGGCGTGAAAGAAGGCAGCGAAATCAGAGGAAGAAGATTTAGTTTTTCTCCCCAAAAATAGGATCTCAGATTCACATTCTTAGCTGATTGATTGAGAATAAGAATTCTATAAATTTATTGTAATCAAGGAATCAAATGGGAAGAGTTTTATGAAATAATATAGTTTAGTGTTTTAGCAGCAGTAGTGTAGTTGTTTGTAGTTTTCATTCCTTAGTTTATTTTTCCAGCAGTCTTTCCATTTCATGTTTATTTACATTTCTAGTATTTCCCTTCACAAGCTTCTTAGGATAGATTTGATTTCAGCAATTTCATTTACAAGCTCTTAGATTAGTTTTGATTCCAAAAATTTCATTCATGCATTGCTTTTCAATTCTGTTTGTAGAAAAAGAATGTCATGCAAATGATTTCTTCTCCCTCTTGCATATCGCCATGGACACTGCCTTGGTTTGACATTTATAATTAAATGACGAGGACTGCAGTGACCTTCATCATTTTTGGTGCCGTTGCCAGGGATAGGTGTCATTAGAGAGTTGTTGTTGATATGGTGAGATCAGGTCAAAAAGAAAAATTAGTTTGGCAAGTCTTTTTTAGGTTTATTATTTTAGAAACTCCCCCCAAAAACCATAGATCCAAAGGAAGAGGTTCTTGCATGCAAAGGTGATAGCTCTTCTGCAACCTCCTCAACTAGAGGACCATGAATTCAAGCCCCAGCAAGAGAAAGATTATTGTTTGGACGCCTTCAAAGTCCAAGGAGAGCTACCCGATCAGATATTTGAAGGACAAGGAGTTGCATCTAGTCATGCATGCAACAGAATGTGAGGAAGGATTGCAAGATATTTCCAATCAACCCATGCATCTACTAGAATCAGATATTATGGAGAAGGCTTCCATTTCAAAGGAAGGTGAAGCATCAGAGTTTAAATCTTCAATCATCTTCTTCTCATGGTTTTCTTCTTTAAAAAAATTGAATGTATGGATCCATCTTTTGAGAAAAGGATGTTATTTTCTACAACCAGTTAATGGTTTTGTGTAACCTATCTTTACATCAATAAGTAGAGTAGGATAGAGTAGGTTTCTTTTATGCAAATAAGTGTTTTGCACATGCTATGTCTTCTTCTCTTAAGCTCAAAACATGCATTTTTCCATCAAAGTTGTTCCCAAGAGATTTTGCATATTTATTTTGGCATTTGAAGACATTCTGGATCTCTCCATAGCTATCCATGGGCTCTATTTCCATCATTAGAACATTCTGGATCTCTTCGGAGCCGCTAAGGGAGAAAAAATAGTTATCTCTGGATAGCTCCGGAGAGCTCCGAATAGCCCCAGAGGAACTCAGAACTGACCATGAAGAAAAGACAAGCTCTAGATAGCTCTGGAGTAACTTAGAATATCTTCAAAGCATCTCTAGTACATCTCCAGAAGCAATTGCAATAAAGGTGAAGAGATTGGATCCAAAAGCTCTCTATGAGTTGCAGGAGGACCTGCAACATTTTAGGTGTGGGGGAGATGATGAGACAAAAAAATGTCTCATCTATTGGCTAAATAAAAGCATGTCTTTTGTGCAATTAGAGCCATTGTATTTATTAATGCTATTACATGTTTTACATTGTAATCAACAATCAGTAGATTGAAGAATAAATTATGTCAAGTTGCAATGCCAGAAAACTTCCTAAAAAGAAGCACGAAAAGAGGAAGTTAAAAATGCAGTCTCATTAAAACAACGATATCTCCCTCATTTCTCAATGAAATTTGGAATTCCAAAAATCATCTAGAAAGATGGGAACGAAGAGAACAAAACCCAGAAACCGTTGAAGAGATGCACCAAAATAAATGCACAGTTCGTGATTGAATTTGACTAAAATAAAAGTGGTGTGAAAGAAGGCAGCAAAATCAGAGGAAGAAGATTTAGTTTTTCTCCCCAAAAATAGGATCTCAGATCCACATTCTTAGCGGATTTATTGAGAATAAGAATTCTATAAATTCATTGTAATCAAGGAATCAAATGGGAAGAGTTTTATGAAATAATATAGTTTAGTGTTTTAGCAGCAGTAGTGTAGTTGTTTGTAGTTTTCATTCCTTAGTTTATTTTTCCAGCAGTCTTTCCATTTCATGTTTATTTACATTTCCAGTATTTCCCTTCACAAGCTTCTTAGGATAGATTTGATTTCAACAATTTCATTTACAAGCTCTTAGATTAGATTTGATTCCAGCAATTTCTTTCATGCATTGCTTTTCAATTCTGTTTGTAGAAAAAGAATGTCATGCAAATGATTTCTTCTCCCTCTTGCATATCGCCATGGACACTGCCCTGGTTTGACATTTATAATTAAATGATGAGGCCTGTAGCAACCCTCACCAGCAACATGCCAAATTCAATTCCTTGTAGAGTGGCCCATACAAGATTATCACCTACAAATAGCATAATGCTTTCGAGCTACAAGATGAAGCTGGTGAGTCACTAAGGATTCCAGTTAATGGAATCTATTTGAAGCATCACAACTAGGCAAAGCCATCTTTTTTATATAGTTAGACTAGGTTGCTTTCTTTTCATGTTTTTGTTCTGGAAGATGAGTGTGTTTTCTTGCCTTCTTCAATAAGCGCTTCTTGGGCATTGTTTTGTTCTATGCAGTTTCTTCACCAAGAACCATAGAGCATTTGCTCTACATTTTTATTTATGAGTCAAAGGATCATGGAGACATCTTTTGAATCTATTTTGTGATTGTTATTTTTAAATTTGTGTCAGGCAACACCATCATTTGAATCGGTGACGAGCATCATTTTATTGTTGGAATTAATTGTCATTGATGTCAAAGTCATTGCTAAAGGAAATTGAATGCCACCATTCATATTGTTGTTGAAGGACATCAAATGAATGCCAAAGGCCACTAACCACTTCAATGAAGAGACTTCCCCTTAACAACGTTTACACTTTAGACTAACTGCATCATTCAAGGGTAGATCACATTTTTTCAAGTTGATTAAAGATAAGTTTATCATCCCTAAGTGTTGGTTGAACCTCATCTATATCAGCACCCTCTCCCATCTTTGTAGTTTGTAAAATTAAATTTAAATTAATATTTAAACATGGGTTGACCCCATGTGTTGCGCCCAAATCTTGTATATAAAGGATGCCTCCTTTGGAGAAGTTGTCTATTTGGTGAAGTGATGTCTCTCTTAAAAGAAATCACATTTTTTCAAGAGGAGTATGAGGATATAAAAATAGAATGAGAAGTGTGGTTGGAGGGAAGGAAGTGTGTGGAGGAATAAAGATATATCATTCAAACACAAGCAAAAATTTTGAAGGAAGCAAAAAAAATGATAAATCGGTCAAATTAACAGTAGATTTTTGAGTATAAGAGTAGATATATGAATATGTTATAAGAAGGTTTGAAAAGGTTATAATCAAATTTGTGAATGGGATTATATGTAGATTTGAGAAAGAAAGTATATGAAAATGATTTCATCAAAATTGTGAAGAGTGTATCATCTACAAGAAGATCTTTATGAAGGAAAATCAATTGATCAACATTCATTGAAGAAGTTCATTTGGAAGTTGGTGCTTCCCAAAAGAAGAGATTGGTGTCTCTTACTGAGTTGGTGCTTAGCAGTGGGGATTGGTGTCTCCAGTAGGTTGGTGCCTAAAAATTTTTTAGCAACAAGGATTGGTGTCTCCTATGGGTTGGTGCCTACAAATATTTTGTAATCATCATTTGATTTTTATGATTGGATTTGGACAGTAGATCCAAGTAGTCTTTTTCTCTGTGGTTTTCTCCTGAAAGGGTTTCCATGTAAATCTTGTGTCTCTTAATTGTTAGATCCTATGTGATTGCTATTGTTGTGGTTTTTAAGTTATAAATAAGTAAAAGATTATCTTATACTGATTCACCCCCCTCTCAGTAGAAGTGTGCATTCATCAATTAGTATCAAAGTGAGTTCCTTCAGAAATAGTCTAACCGCTAGAAGGTAGATCTTAGGAGCACACATGGCTGGTCAAGAAGGTTTCTCCTCAAATAGAGCTCCATTGTTTGACAGAACAAACTATGCATTTTGGAGCATAAGGATGTAAACTTATCTAATGGCTCTTAGCTTTGACATTTGGTAATCAGTTGTGAATGGTTATGTGGCTCCAATATCTCCACCAATAGATTAAGTTGGAAAGAAGGCTAGTGAACACAATGCAAAAGCAATGAATGCAATCTTGTGTGGTCTATCAGAATCGAAGTTTGTCAAGGTGATGCATTGTGAATCAACAAAATAAATCTGGGACAAACTTAAGAACATCTATGAAGGAGATGACAAAGTGAAGAAAGCCAAGCTTCAAACTCATAGAAGACAATTTGAGAGTTTGAAAATAAAAGATGACTTCAGAAAACATTGGATCCTATCTCCTTCGTGTGGATGAAATTGTCAATACCATTCGAGGGCTTGGTGAAAAGGTTGAAAAAATCAATGATTATGCAAAAAGTGCTAAGATCTCTCCCCTTAAGATTTGATGCAAAAAAATTAGCTATTGAAGAAATGAAGGATCTAGATAAATTAACGATGGATGAATTGCATGGCATCCTCATGGCATATGAAATGAGAACGGAAAAAGAGAAGTCATCAAGTGAGAAGCTACTTTCAAAGCCTCGAAGAAGATGAAGAATAAATAGCCCGAGCCAAGTGATAGCTCCAACAATGAATTGGATGAATAGGAAGCTCATTTTGTGAGGAAGCTTAAGAAAGGATCCAGTAAATACAAAGATAAGTTGCCCTTTAAATGCTTTAATTGTGGAAAATTAGGACATTTTGTTGCTAAGTGTCTATATGCAAAAAATGAAAGTAGTGAAGATGAAGAAGATCATAACATGAAGAAAGGTAGCAAACATCATCAATATAAAAAGAGATACAAACAGGGGAAACCTAAGAAAATTCATAAGCACAAGAAAAGTCTATTCCAAAGAGGAAAGTAGCTCATCTAAAGTGAGTAATGAAATCATCTCCGCTAGTGATAGAGAAGAAATTCTATTCATGGCAATAGAAACAAAAGGGGATATCTTGGAAAGCGAAGACAAAAGAAAAGAAGAGAAGAATTCAGAAGAGGAAGAAAATGACAAAATAGATGGGGAAGTAGATATAGAAGAAGAACTCATTTGTGCCCTAAGTGAGATCAAGAAGCTTAAGAAGAATTTGAAACAAAAATTACAGCTTCAAAAATATGAAGAAAAGGATCGTGATTCAAAAGCAAAAATGTCACAAAGCCTTGAGGAATCAGAAAAAAATGATCATTAACCTAAAGATTCAACTTGAAGAGGAAAAAAGAATAGAGGAAGAGGTGAGAATCCCATTGAAGACAAAAGAAGAAATTTGTGAGAGGCTAGAGTCTGAAATTGTTTCCTTGAGGAAGGAACTAGAGAAAACAACTACTAAGTTGAACAAAAGCCTCAAGTTTGAGAAAAGTACTGAAATCTTAGATGATATCATCAAATGACAAAGGTCACCACTCATTAAGACTAGTCTTGGATATGAAGAAAATCAATGGAATGCTAAAGAAAATCAAAATCCAAAGGCTACACAATCACCAAAGAAGATAAATGAAGAAAAGCTTGAAGGCTATGCAAATACACTCAAGGGGTCCACAAATAATGAAAGAAACAAGGAGAAAGAAAATGATATCTCTCAGAAAACCAATACACATAAAAAAGACAACAAGACTAAATTTAGAAATTTTTTCCTCCAAGGCAAGCTCACATGACTAGGTTCGAAAACTCTTTCTTTGGTTATTGCTTTTTCTCTAATCATTTTGGTCATACAGAAAAGGATTGTAGGGCACTTGCAAGAAATAATTTTGCTCATAAAGCAATAGAATATAGGACACATACAAGAAATAATTTTGCTCATAAAGCAATAGAATATAGGACACATACAAGAAATAATTTTGCATGGAATAAGAATGGAAGCTCTTATGGGTTCTTAAATAGAAACTACAATTCATTTGCTCCATTATTGGATTACAATATTGTGTGCTATAAGTGCAACAACTATGGTCATACAATACACCTTTGTAGAAGTGGTTTTGTGGAACCTCCTAGATAGAACAAGAAAATGGAAGCCATGGATAAACAAAAGGAAGAAATTGCAAAAGTTTGGAAAAAGAAGTAGGAACAAGAAAGAAGAAGAAATTCATGCTTGTACAAACTGCCTTTCATGCTCAAAATGAAGGAAATCAATGGTACATTGACAATGGTTTCTCAAGCCACATAGAAGGGGACAAGAGAAAATTCCTCACTTTGAAAGAAGTAAATGGAGGTACAATAAAATTTGGAGACAATGCTAAATCAAGGATAACTGGTAAAGGTACTCTTAGCCTTGACTATGGAAAAACAAAAGCTGAAAATGTCTTGTATGTTGAAGGGTTGAAGCATAATCTTCTAAGTGTTAGTCAAATGTGTGATCAAGGATACACTCTCACATTTCATGTTGAAGGTTGTGAAATCAGGAAGGTGAGTACAGGAAAACTAGTTGCAGATGTGTTGTTCTCAAAATTAGCTATGCTCATTTTTGTAGACAACCCCTACGAAACTTGTCCGTTTCGTAATCTACACTCTAAGTTCGCAAATCGAGACAAGATTCTCTTGGTCCTGTGCGAAGTCTTATTACATCCTAAACTAGTTTACAACATCCCCTCAAATCGATTCCTTGATATTTGCGCAAATTGATTAGGTTGTAAATTGATCAAAATATCAATTTTGGTCATTTTTAGGGTGTTAGTAAAATTTTGAGTCTTCATATGTAAAGTCGGCCAAATTCGCCGCTATTGCATGTCTTTTTGTCCACTTGTGTAGTGTCGGCAATTTTTGCCGCTTTTACGTAGTTTTTCTTTCCCACATGCTTGAGCGGCATTTTTTGCCGCCATTACATGTTCTCACTAAAAGGCATGTGCATGGTCGGCAGTTTTTACCGCTCTTGAATTTAGTGAAGCACGTGTCAGGTCGGCCGAAATTGCCGCCTGAGCATGATCTCCAAGATCTTAAACTTCAAGTGGCATTAATCGCTATTCATGCGAAGCATTAAGGGCTTGTTTTTAAGTTTCTTAAATGTGTTATTTCTTTGTTTCTTTTGTCATTTCTTTTCTTCTAATACTTCCTAGTCAGTTATTGAACTCTCCTCACACCATTCGACTGCGTCGTTTTAGATTCTACAGAATTCACCGTCGTCAAGCTTAGGGTTTCAAACTCGACAGGTAAGTTTTTTCAACCGATTTCACTTTTTAGGGTTTTCGTTGGTGTAATTGTTTAAATGGCTTTATTTGTTTGAATTTATCACAAACCTTTGTAGAATGTTGTGTTCCTATTTGTTATGGTCGTCTTTGTCTTGATCTTAGTTCGTTCTTCAAACGTGTGTTAACTGTGTCTTCAAATAGGTCTTATCGCTTTGTGCCCTAGATTGCAAACTGATAATTCCAAACGATGAAGCGAAAAATGCCTATCGATGTTTGTGCCCCAAGTTTTATACCAACATGTGTTGTCGGTAGTTTATGCCGATCAAGCATCAAAACCAACTCACAGTATAACCCTCGCCATGTGAATTGCGATATCAGCTATATTAGCTGCTCTAACATGTTCTTGTTGAGAATAAGTTAAAAGCGAGATCGACATTATTCACCGCTTATGCGTTTGAGCATGTGTTAGTGTAAGTGTATGAGCGGTGAAATCCGCCGCCCTTACACAAAAAACCTTGAAATTCCCATTACCTACAGTATCGGCAAAATTTGCCGCTTGAACATCAAATGCCATTTGTACCATATGCAATGTTGGCATTTGCTGCCGATCAAACATCCAATGCAATCTCCTTGTTACCTGCAGTGTCGACATTTTTTGCCGCTCCAACATATAACCATTTTCCCTGTAATATGCAATAGCGGCTAATTTTACCGCCTATGCACATGCACAATATCTCTCACATGCAAGGGCGGCAAATTTTTCCGCCCATGCAAACATTCTCTCAAATTTCCCTAACTCTGGGATATTTTCAATTTTGCTTTTCTGAGACCGCTTTCCTCCATTTTTTGGCCTGCTCGCACTTTAGCCATTTCAAGCGCGTCTCCATAGTTGTGATCGTCAACATGCAATTTTCCCAGATTACCAGTATTTCCCCTAATTGCATGATCATGACTTTTTGTTGCAGTTTCTTCTGTGGATCGTCTATCTTCATCAACGTCCTTCTGGTGATAGCTCGTTCAGATGACTGAGTTGTCTCTGAAGAAGTCGAAAGCAATGAAGTACAAATATCAAGGTGTTTTCCCAATCACTTCAGTTACTTATAATGTCGATGATATTAGGGATATAGAGATTGGCCATGTGGACATGGCTGAATTTGTGGAGAGAACCAAGTCAAATAATCCCAGCTTTGCAATAAAGAAGATAATTGACAGTAACATTCACTTGGTGTCGGTTTTCCCGGTGGCAGCTCACAATATAGAATTTGTTCTTCAGTGTGCTCAGTTTTATAATAGAGATACTAGGGATGTGGTGGACGCAAGTGGTAATGTGATAATCAGACTAGATCCTGAATTCATTGATAAGGTGTTTATGTGCCCTCCTGCTACAGAAGTGATAAAGCTCGATTTTGTTGAAGCACAAAAAGAGTATGACAAGAATCTAGAGAAAGCCAAGAAGGTAATTAATACTAAATGGCTTAAAACTCCACGGTCAAACTTGTCTAGGTGGCCACAAAGCTTTCCTAGGAGTGACTTTATAGAAGAGGTTGGTGATATGATTACTCTTCTCAGTAGGATAAGAGGATTGGCTTCTTCTTCACTGTTTCATGAATGGATGTATCCTTTCATCAAGGTAATACTCCAAGGCAAACAAGCTATCTTTTGGGGTGAACAAATCAGCAATCCTCTGCACAAGCAATTGACAAAGGTATCTTCTACTTTAAATTTTTACATGACTTCTTACCTGGTGTATATATCAGCCTCAATGAGAATCTTTCCAGGTCTAACAGAAGGAGATAGGAGGGTAATCCCTGTGTATCAGTACTACTCTCAATTAACATTGAAGGGTTCTATTCATCATTTCAGGAGAGTAAATGATGCTTTCTTTACAGTATCCTTGTGTCTTTTTGATCCCCAACTAGAACAAAGAAGAGTGTCAGTTGAGGCTTGGACAGTGGTAAATGATTTTGGATGCATGTTCTTACAGTTTCCTTCTTTCTCATACCTAAGGGTTGGCTTTTTCCAAGGTCATCCTTATATCCTGCCAAGGTTCCCCTCAGACAAACTGGTCTCAATGGAGTTATGCAGACAAATTATCATCGTGCATAATAAACAAATGGAGCTCAAGGAGCCCAGTTTCAGGTTTCCAATTGAAATTGGCCGATTCTCAGTATTAACTGCTGCAAAGGCTAGGGTCATGGAAACTGAGATGCAGCTTGTAACTATGAAGCAATTCAAGAGAAGGCCAAAGTTTGACTACAGGGGCGTGAAGGACAAAATCAAAAGGAAAACCCAATTTCATGAATCTATGGTTGAAGATGTCTGGGTAGATTTGAGAACAGAAGATGTCAGGAAGTTGGATTACAGCAGGTTATCTCTTGAGCAGATTAAATATCTGGGACTTGCTGATATTCCTGAGGATCTAGTGGATGATGGAGAACTGGTCGATGATAGGTATAACACTGAGCAGATTGATAACACTCCCCTTCCTCCAATCCAATGGTCTCAAAAAGAGTTGACCTCTTTGAGGAAAAGATATGAGATTATATTGGCAAACACCAATAATTGGCTAGCAGATAAAGGAATCACTTTGAAAGAATTGCTTACAGGATCAGAGACTGAGATCCAAAAGCAAATAGGTAAAAAGGTGGAAAATGTGATGAAGAACAAAAGTGATGTTCCCTCTTCTTCCAAAACACATAAGCCTGGGATTAAGTTTGTGATGAAGAAGTCAAAAGCTGTGGAGAAAGAGTCTAAAATAGAAGATATGGAAGTTGAGAAAGAGAACACTGAGGAGCTAGCCACTGAAGAAATGGAGGTTGAAGATAAGCCTACAGATCAGCAAGAGGAAGAAGCTTTGTCCCCATAGGAGAATGTACAACAAGAAACGAGAGTCTCTTCTCCCTTGCCTGACATACCTGTTGCAATCCCTTTATCTGATACACCTATTGATATTCCTTCTTTTGAATCTCCCTCCCTTTCCAAAACTATTTTTGACAATCCACAAAATACTTTTGAATATGTTCTTCATTCCTCAGAATCTATTCCTAGCTTGTCTTCTTCATCTTTTGATATTGGGGATGCTTCCATATTTGATCACTTTGTAATGAATACTGAGCAGGTTTCCAATGTAAATATAACAGGTGCAGTTTTTACTAACACTCCACCTATTGTTTCCACTACCAGTGCAAGTGCAGTTCCGGTGACACCAACAATGGGAGCAGATTCTGATGTGAGTACTTCTGTGCTTCCACCATGGTTGTCAGCTTATACACCAAAAAGGAAGAAACAAGCCATCTCCCCAGATGACTTTGATTTTAGTAAGTTGGTGCCTGTAAAAGCCAAGGCCCCGAAGAAGCCAAAGATTCTTTCAAGAATGCTTGGGGACAAGGGACACAAATTTTTGGAGATTGCAAAACCTCCACAGGATGCAACAATGGAAAATTTTGATATGAATGATTACTTTATCTCTAGAATTGAGTTAGGCAAAATAACTCATGAAAGTGTGAAGAATGATATGCAGTCAGCAATGGACATCCTAATTCAGAAATTTGACAGGGAGAAATAAATGAAAGATCACTACAAAGCAATGGTTGAACAGTTGATTGCAGTGGTAAGGAAAATCACTTTAAATTTTGAAGCAGTAACTCCTGAGGCTGTTTCTGTAGAAGACGCCATCATCCAGAAAGCAGAGAAGACTCATCTCAAAGGAAAAGTACTTGAATAGTACTTAGACAGGATGCACACACAAGGGATATCTCTGCTCACAGAGCTATCTGAAAAGACAGATAAAATGGAGAAAATAAGAGCAGAACTTGATGATCTCATTGATGTTATTTCTCAAGATATTGAGCGCATAGAAAAGAATCATGATAAATGGGTGGAAATGAGAAAGCTGAAAATAAGCGCTCTGATATCAATGGTGCTATTCCTAATAGGGATTCTTATATAGAGACCAAAGAGGCATTGACACATAGGAGTCGTGTGCTAAAAGATTTGCTCAATGACCTGGAAGCTGCAAGGAAACTCAGTGAGCAGAGTGATGTTAGTCTTCTGCATAAAATTGGAGGAGCTGCCGTGCAAGCTTGTGTCGCAGGATAACCAATTTCTCTCTGTAGAAGAAATGGTTCAGGAATTTGAAGATATGTTCTACAAAGAGTTTGAGGATAAAGCATTTTCAATGGCTTCCATGGACAATATTCTGGACAATCAGTTAACTTTGGATAATCTGAAAACCAAGTTAACTAGTCATGCGAAATCAGTCACCACAGTCAGAGATGCCATAGTTAGAGACAAGATGATTTTCAGTAACACAGTTAGTCCAGACAGTATTGGGATGCAAGCAGCTTTCACCATGTATGATTGTCATATGAAGAAAGATGGCGATACAAGTTGAAGCAGTTTTTCCCAATACTTAGTTTATTTTTCTACTTTTTAGATTTAGTTTTGAAACAATTTTGGACATATTTACATGTACTTTTTCTATATGTAATTACATGTAAAAACATAGGAAGTCACAAGTCAAAAAGGACTCCTTTGTTGAATAAGTCAAAGTAGTTGTAAATTTCCTATTTTTGCTCCAGGCTCCTCCCTTTAAATAAAGAGGGCCTCTATTGTAAATATCATCTTTTAGTTATTGAAGCGAAACTCTGCCAAATTGAAGAGCATTTTGAGACTTTGTGTTCAAATTGTAAATCAAATTTTATCAAGTGAATAAGAAAGCAAGTGATCATTCAAACTTTGTGTTGAAATAACTTGTGGTGTATTAGAAATTGTTCTTATGTCCTTTTCCTAATACGATCTTATCTGTTTGATCAAATAGTAGTGTGAGTGAGAATAATCTGAGAGATGTTCTAAAGTTGATTGTGGAGTCTTTGTGCTACACAATTATCTTTAGTTTGTGGTTTAGTGTTTTAAAGTAAAAGATATTGGAAAGGCTTTGAACTACTATTATCTTTTGTGATCATATATTTTGTTGTAGTTTTTGGTGAAGACTTTGGGCTGCACCTCATTCTACTAGGTTCTAAGTTATAAATCAGCAAAAGAAGCAACGATAGACTTTGTGCTCTCGTGGGTTTCTTGGTTATTCAGTTTGTATCAAGAAAGGGCTCTTTTATTTTATAAACATCATTTCTGAAAAAAGAGAAATGGATGATATGGTCTCACCCCTGAATTAGTATTTAGTTTAAAGTATTTAGTGATAAGTGATAGGGAACCTCCCCTTGATGAGAGGAGAGATTTATCTCATTACACTGTGGTCGATATAACCATTTTGCCTTAAGTTAGTTGAAGACAAAATATTCACCCAACAGTTTTTGGTGACTCTACTATGGAAGGAACGCGCTACTTGAAGCCTCACGCTCTGAGTTGAAGCATTTCAGTTCTTTTCCATTGTTTCAAAATTTTTTAAAATTTTGTTGAGTATACTACATTCTGGAAGATTCATAGTATACAAGAAGCATGAGAGCTCAAGGAATTATTGATCTTGTATTTGAGTTGATGCAGCAAAATAACTTTGGTGTTTTGCCTCCACGACCTTGACTTCAGTGAACTAGGAGTTTTCCTCCTACCAACGCCAGGTCTCCAATACCAGGTGAAGCTTCTAGTTCTAGTGCTAGCAGAGTTTTGACTATTCATACTCCACAAAGTTTTGTTATCCCACCCTTTAATCAACGCATCATGGCAGCTCAAGGCCCTTGGGGTAACACTTTTGGTCCTTTGAATTTAACTCCACCTTTGCATGAACTACCTCGTAGTTCGAGGAAGAATTTTCCTAAGTTTTATGGTGATGGAAAAGTTCATCCAGATGAACACATTGCAACTTTCTGCATAGCCTGTGGTGTAATAGGTGTTGAACATGAAGATGTGGCAGTAAGACTTTTTGTGGAAACATTGCAAGGTGTTGCTGCCGATTGGTTTTACCATCTTCAAGCTCAGACTATAACCAATTGGAACACTCTCAAGACCAAGTTTGAGGCTAGGTTCAAACCTGTAGAAGATGCACATGCCTTATTGGCTCAGCTCACACAAATGAAGAAATAGCCTCATGAACCCATGCGAGACTTCATCGCCAAGTTCAATAAGCTGAGAAACAGGATTCCTGCAACTGCTCAACCAACGGCGGAGAATCTCAAATGCTTCTTCATTAATACTCAGCTTCCTGAGGTAAGTTTTCTGTTGAGACAGGCTAGTCCCACAGATCTTCCTGCAGCTCAAATTTTGGCTACTGAAGTGGAAGATGATCTTATCCTTGCAGGTAAGATAAGAAGAGATTCTAACAGAAATAAAGGTTCCTCTTCTACTGAGAATTCTTCCACAAGCACCACGGATCCTATGGTGCAAAAGTTAGTGAATGAATTGCTAGCTCTGAAAAGGCAAATGTCACAAGGTATATCTGCCCCTCCTTCTTATCGAGATATACCAAGGAGGACATTTCCCAACAATTCATATCAAGGCAATGCTACTAAAAATCAAGGGCAACTCAATTGTCTTCCACCTACACAGGGAAAGCTTGCCATTGAAGCAGCGCTAGTCAACTCAGCAGTTGGCTATTATGAGGCCGAACATGATCATTCTTTCCAACTTGAGTTGGACCAAGAGAATGATGCTAATCTCTTTGCAGAAGGAGAAGATGAATTAGCTGGCGACTCTACCATTGGCTTTCTGAATTACCAAGATGAAGCCGAAAAAGAAGGAGAAGTGTATGATGGAGCATATGTTGTGTTTACTAGGTCCCAAAATTAGCCAAATCAACAAGTTGATAAGGGAAAAGCAAGAGAAGAACCTCAACCAGTGATCTCGATTGTTAAACGGGGAACTCTGTTGCCTTTTCAACCAAAGGACCCGGTGGGCAATAAGCAAGTAAGTACATCTAACAATCCTGTATCTTCTACTTTTGTCCCTCAGACCAGTACTACCCCTAATAAAACTCAGAATGATGGATTCCCTTCCTCTGTCTCTAGTTCATTTCAGCTATTTGATATAATAGATCATGCTAGAAAGACCAAAATCCAAATGTCTGAGGTTAAGTATTTACAAGCTAATCCTGAACAGTTTGATAGGTTAGCTAAATACGTCAAAAATAAGACCTTCCCTACAGGACAAGATTTTCCAAAAGTTTCTCATGATTCCTCAAAGAACAAATCCACTCAAAATAATCTTGTCACTACTCCCTTTGTCACCTCTGGAAAAATAGAACCTTTCTATGTTTCTTTATTGGTAAATGGTCATAAGTTGAGTAATTACATAATAGATTATGGAGCCTCTGATAATGTTATGCCCACCAAAGTAGCAGACTCCCTTGGCCTCACTTTAACTAAGACCTTTGGGAAATGTTTCCCCATGGAAAATAAACAAGTACCATTATTGGCTCAAATCAAAGATGCCCAATTTGCATTTGCAGCCTTTCCAGACAAGAGGATTAAAATGACTGTCCTAGTAGCTGATGTTCCAGCTTCTTATGGCATCTTGCTCGGGCGTAATTTCTGTAAAGGTGTGGGTGGTGAGCTCAATATGGATCTATCCGAAGCAAGGATACCTGTTAAAGGTGTCATGCAGAAGTTGCTTCCTGAGAAAGAGGCAAAATACATTGTTACCCAAACGGCAAATCCCAAAGCTTAAATTTTGTTTGAGTCCTCGGGAATGGGTAATTATTTCTTGTCCACCAAAGATGTTTCTAGTTCATCAGATGAGAGTCCATCAGGTGATAGCTCAGACAATTCAGACGGAGAATCAGAAGAGTTTTCGGATGAAAGTTCAGGTGAAGGTATAGTAATGCCAGATTCTTCCCTCACTGATGAAGAAGAATCTTCTGGTCAAAGAAATTCTAAAAAATCAAATTCTAATGAGGTCTGGGTCTTAGAATTTGATGGTAGTTGTTCCTCTACCGGTTCTGGAGCCAGAGTGGTTTTGATATCTCCACAAGGTGATATCTTACCTTTCTCATACAAGTTACAATTTGACAATACGAACAACACCGCTGAATACGAGTCATTGTTGCTCAGATTAGAAGCTGCTCATGCTAGAGGTGTTAAAATCTTCATGCTCAAGGAGATGCCGAATTAGTGGTTTGTCAAGTGAGAAATTTGTATCAAACCAAAAATGAAAGATTAAGACATTATCGCAATTGTGTATGGGATTGCATTGAAGGTTTTGATGCTTTCAACATTTCTGCGGTGCCAAGAGAGTTTAATGATCGTGCAGATTCATTAGCTGTCTCTGCAACCCTTATGGTTCCCCATAAGGATTTTATAGGAAACAAGTACACTATTGAGCCGGTCTTTCGACCAAGTGTACCTGATAATGCTGACCATTGGTAGGTGTTCAATGGTGATAACCAAATCATTGCTTTCTTGGAAAAGACGGATAGATTTGATGAGCTCTATTTTGAAGGCAGTGAGTCTCCACCACGGGAATATGTTTTTGAAATAGATTCACAAACCGGCGAAGAGTTTCTTCAACTGAAAGGGAATAAGATTCCAAAAGGTTTGGTTTCCCTTGAAAAGCTATTTGATAAGCATGACAGATATATCAAGCAGCAGCAACAACATGATTCAAGTTCCTCTATGGAATTTGAGCAGGTAAATTTGAGTTCGGAGGCAGATCCCAAAATGGTCAATATTGGGAAATATTGCACTGCCGATGAAAAGTTCAAATTCATCACACTCCTTCGCCATTACATTGATGTCTTGGCATATTCCTATGATGACCTGAAGTCCTTCAGGCCAAAGGAAATTCAGCATGAAATTCCCCTCAAAGTTGGTTCATTGCCTCACAAGCAGAAACAAAGGCAATACAACCCCAAAATATTAGGTACTATCCTCTCTGAGATTCCAGGATAATTTTTCCAATTCATCATTCCACCTGGATCGCAAATATAGTTCCTGTAAGGAAGAAGAACGGAGAAATCCGTATTTGCGTTGATTTCAGGAATCTCAACCAATCTTCCCTAAAAGATAACTACCCCCTACCCATCATGGATCAAGTGTTGCAAACAATAACTGGTTCAGAAATGTTGTCTATGTTAGACAGTTTTTTGGGGTATAATCAAGTGGAGGTCAATGAAGCAAATCAGTACAAGACTGCTTTCACAACACCATGGGGCACGTTTGCATATCGCAGAATGCCTTTTGGTTTGATCAATGCTAGCGCCACATTCCATAGAGCAATGGACCTCGCCTTCAGAGACGAGATGGGGAAGTTCATCATGGTGTATCTTGATGACTTGACTATTTTTTCCAAACATCGTCATGATCATGCGTACCATTTATGACAAGTGTTGGAACGATGTCAGCAAAATGGTATCTCTCTCAACCCTAAGAAGTTAGTTTTTGGGGTTACAGAAGGTAAACTTCTCGGTCATATTGTATCCTGAGAAGGCACTAAAATTGACTCAGAAAGAGTCAAATCTATTCAAAGTCTTACTCTACCTGCTAGTAAGACTGCAGTTCATTCTTTCTTTGGAAAGGTGAATTTTTTGCGAAGGTTCATTCCAGAATTTGCAGAGAAAACCCGTCACATCATTAACATGATGAAGGGTAAGGCTACTTTCCGTTGGACTGTGGAAGGCAAAGCAGCATTTGAGGATATCAAGAGGGCTATTGCTCATGCTCCAGTTCTTGTTTGTCCTAACTATACCAAATATTTCGTAGTTTACAGCTACGCTTCTGAACATACACTTTCAACTATTCTGGTTCAACAAAATGAAGAAGGTGTGGAATCCACCATATCATTTATGAGTTGTCCTCTCAAAGCTCATGAATTGAAATATTTGATTATGGAGAAGCATGCTTATGCCGTGGTCAAAGCGGTGAAGCATTTCTGGTTCTATATTCTGAATTCACACACTGTTGTTTTGGTGCCTGATACAACAGTCAAGTCTATTCTAACTCAACATGAGTTTAGGACAAAAAGAGGTAATTGGATTGCTAAGATCCAAGAATTTGATCTGGCTATCAAACCTACCAAGCTTGTGCATGGTAGAGGTTTGTGTCAATTGATCGCTGATAATGTACCAAAGGAGACAGGGGATGAAGAAGAAGAAGTTGAGGATACACCAACTATTCTTTTTGTCACTACTACTGATGAGTGGTATTCAAATATCACTCATTTTCTTACCTATGGTGAGTGTCCTACCCATCTATCTTATAAGGAGAAAAGAACTATTAAGTTGAAGGCTGCTAACTATGTCCTATGGGACAATGGTTTGTACAAAAGAAGCCTTGATGGGGTATTTCTCTGTTGCGTGGATAAAGCGCAACAAAGTAGACTTTTGGAGTCTTTCCACAATCTGGCTTGTGGAGGACATTTTTCTACACCTGTGACGGCTCACAAGATTTTGTGGGCTAGATACTATTGGCCTACTCTGTTTCAGGATGTGTATAATTGGGTACGTAGGTGTGAGTTGTGTCAACAGTTTGTTGGGAAACCGAAGTTGGCCGCACTACCTCTCAAGCCGGTGGTGATCAAAGAACCTTTTCAGCAATGGGGCATCGACTTCATTGGCACTATGAATCCACCATCAAGTGCGGGACACAACTATGTTCTCACCGTGACATATTATTTTACCAAGTGGGTGGAAGCCATCCCAGTTAAGCATGCTACTTTTGAAGTGGTATGTAATTTCCTTAAGGAAAACATTATTTCCCGGTTTGGAGTCCCAAACAAGATTGTAGTAGACAATGCTACTTGTTTCTCTTCCCATGAGATTACTGACTTTTGATACGAGCATGGGATCATTCTTTCCCACTCTTCAGACTATTATCCACAAGGAAATGGTCAGGCGGAATCAAGTAATAAAAATCTGGTTACTATTATCAGGAAACTAGTGGATGAGAATCGGAGAACTTGGCATAAAGCGTTGTTTGATGCTTTATGGGCAGACAAGATTACCCCTAAAAGGGAAATAGGTATGTCACCATTTCAGCTTCTGTATGGTCTGAATGCGGAGATACCAATTACCTTGGAGTTGCCAGCACTGAAGTTGGCAGAAGCAGTGGAAGATAGAACTTTTGAAAGTTCTATTGACAAAAAGATCATGTACCTAACTGAACTTGAGGAGCAATGAACTATGGTAGTTGATCATATTGCTGAGCATCAAAGTCAGGTAAAGAAACTCTTTGACAAGAAAGCAAGGACTCGTGAGTTTCAGATTGGAGATCAAGTCTTGTTGTGGGACAAGAGGAGAGAACCAAAAGGAATGCACGGAAAGTTTGATTCCTTGTGGAGAGGTCCGTTCACCATTCATCAGTTTTGTGGTGAGAATAGCTTCTTGCTGGAGTATCTGGATGGAACACCATTCTTTCTACCTCACAGTGGACAACATCTGAAGCACTTCAATCCTTAAAGTATCAGATAAGTTCATTTGTACATTTGTATAGTTTTGTGTTTTTGTTTAGCCTTTTGTGTCTTTTTCTTTTAAGCTTGACTTTATAGCCCAATGGCATGGATGAAGGCACTTAGAGACTGGATTCTCCTCCCTTCAATTATTTCAAAGCTCGATCGATGGAAGTTCCCCAGTTAGAGCCAGCTGTTGTTCTCAAAATCAGCTACGCTCGTTTTTGTAGACAACCCCTACGAAACTTGTCCGTTTGGTAATCTACACTCTAAGTTCGCAAATCAAGACAAGATTCTCTTGGTCCCGTGCGAAGTCTTATGGCATCCTAAACTAGTTTACAACATCCCCTCAAATCAATTCCTCGATATTTGTGCAAATCGATTAGGTTGTAAACTGATCAAAATATTAATTTTGGTCATTTTTAGGGTGTTAGTAAAATTTTGAGTCTTCATATGTAAAGTTGGCACCGCTATTGCATGTCTTTTTGTCCACTTGTGTAGTGTCGGCAATTTTTGCTGCTTTTACGTAGTTTTTCTTTCCCACATGCCCGAGCGGCATTTTTTGCCGCCATTACATGTTCTTGCTAAAAGGCATGTGCATGGTCGACAGTTTTTACCGCTCTTGTATTTTTGCGAAGCATGTGTCAGGTCAGCCAAAATTGCCGCCTGAGCATGATCTCCAAGATCTTGAACTTCAAGTGGCATTAATGGCTATTTGTGCGAAGCATTAAGGACTTGTTTTTAAGTTTCTTAAATGCATTATTTTGTTGTTTCTTTTTGTCATTTCTTTTCTTCTAATACTTTCTAGTCAGTTATTGAACTCTCCTCGCACCATTTGACTGCGTCGTTTTAGATTCTACTGAATTCGCCGTCATCAAGCTTAGGGTTTCAAACTCGACAGGTAAGTCTTTTCAACCGCTTTCACTTTTTAGGGTTTTCGTTAGTGTAATTGTTTAAATGGATTTATTTGTTTGAATTTATCACAAACCTTTGTAGAATGTTGTGTTCCTGTTTGTTATGGTCGTCTTTGTCTTGATCTTAGTTCGTTCTTCAAACGTGTGTTAACTGTGTCTTCAAATAGGTCTTATCGCTTTTGTGCCCTAGATTGCAAACTGATAATTCCAAACGGCGAAGCGAAAAATGCCTATTGATGTTTGTGCCCTAGGTTTTATACCAACATGTGTTGTCGGTAGTTTATGCTGATCAAGCATCAAAACTAACTCGCAGTATAACCCTCGCCTTGTGAATTGCGATATCAGCTATATTAGCCACTCTAACATGTTCTTGTTGAGAATAAGTTAAAAGCGAGTTCGACATTATTCACCGCTTATGCGTTTGAGCATGTGTTAGTGTAAGTGTATGAGCGGCTAAATCCGCTGCCCTTACACAAAAAACCTTGCAATTCCCATTACCTACAGTGTTGGCAAAATTTGCCGCTTGAACATCAAACGCCATTTGTACCATATGCAATGTCAGCATTTTCTGCCGATCAAACATCTAATGCAATCTCCTTTTTATGTGCAGTGTCGGCATTTTTGGCCACTCCAACATATAACCATTTTTCCTGTAATATGCAATAGCGGCTAATTTTACCGCCAATGCATGTGCACAATATCTCTCACATGCAAGGGCGGCAAATTTTTCCGCCCATGCAAACATTCTCTCAAATTTTCCTAACTCTGGGATATTTTCAATTTTGCTTTTCCGAGCATGCTTTCCTCTATTTTTTGGCCTGCTCACACTTTAGCCATTTCAAGCGCATCTCCATAGTCGTGATCGTCAACATGCAATTTTCCCAGATTACCAGTATTTCCCCTAATTGCATGATCATGACTTTTTGTTGCAGTTTCTTCTATGGATCTTCTATCTTCATCAACATCCTTCTGGTGATAGCTCGTTCAGATGACTGAGTTGTCTCCGAAGAAGTCGAAAGCAATGAAGTACAAATATCAAGGTGTTTTCCCAATCACTTCAGTTACTTCTAATGTCGATGATATTAGGGATACAGAGATTGGCCATGTGGACATGGCTAAATTTGTGGAGAGAACCAAGTCAAATAATCCCAGCTCTGCAATGAAGAAGATAATTGACAGTAACATTCACTTGGTGTCGGCTTTCCCTGTGGCAGCTCACAATATAGAATTTGTTCTTCAGTGTGCTTAGTTTTATAACAGAGATACTAGGGCTGTGGTGGACGAAAGTGGCAATGTGATAATCAGACTAGATCCTGAATTCATTGATAAGGTGTTTATGTGCCCTCCTGCTATAGAAGTGATAAAGCTAGATTTTGCTGAAGCACAAAAAGAGTATGACAAGAATCCAGAGAAAGCCAAGAAGATAATTAATACTAAATGGCTTAAAACTCCATGGTCAAACTTGTCTAGGTGCCCACAGAGCTTTCCTAGGAGTGACTTTATAGAAGAGGTTGGTGATCTAATTACTCTTCTCAGCAGGATAAGAGGATTGGCTTCTTCTTCACTATTTCATGAATGGATGTATCCTTTCATCAAGGTAATACTCCAAGGCAAACAAGCTATCTTCTGGGGTGAACAAATCAGCAATGCTCTGCATGAGCAATTGACAAAGGTATCTACTACTTTCAAGTTCTACATGACTTCTTACCTGGTGTATATATCAGCCTCAATGAGAATCTTTCTAGGTCTAACAACAGAAGGAGATAGGAGGGTAATCCCTGTGTATCAGTACTACTCTCAATTAACCTTGAAGGGTTCTATTCATCATTTCAGGAGAGTAAATGATGCTTTCTTTGCAGTATTCTTGTGTCTTTTTGATCCCCAACTAGAACAAAGAAGAGTGTGAGATGAGGCTTGGATAGTGGTAAATGATTTTGGATGCATGTTCTTACAGTTTCCTTCTTTCTCATACCTGAGGGTTGGCTTTTTCCAAGGTCATCCTTATATGCTGCCAAGGTTCCCCTCAGAGAAACTGGTCTTAATGGAGTTATGCAGACAAATGATCATCGTGCATAATAAACAAATGGAGCTCAAGAAGCCCGGTTTCAGGTTTCCAATTGAAATTGGCAGGTTCTCAGTATTAACTGCTGCAAAGGCTAGGGTCATGGAAACTGAGATGCAGCTTGTAACTATGAAGCAATTCAAGAGAAGGCCAAAGTTTGACTACAGGGGCGTGAAGGACAAAATCAAAAGGAAAACCCAATTTCATGAACCTATGGTTGAAGATGTCTGGGTAGATTTGAGAACAGAAGAAGATGTCAGGAAGTTGGATTACAGCAAGTTATCTCTTGAGCAGATTGAATATCTGGGACTTGCTGATATTCCTGAGGATCTAGTGGATGATGGAGAATTGGTCGATGACAGGTATAACACTGAGTAGATTGCTGACACTCCCTTTCCTCCAATCCAATGGTCTCAAAAAGAGTTGACCTCTTTGAGGAAAAGATTTGAGCTTATATTGGCAAACACCAATAATTGGCTAGCAGATAAAGGAATCACTTTGAAAGAATTCCTTACAGGATTAGAGACTGAGATCCAAGAGCAAACAGGTAAAAAGGTGGAAAATAGGACGAAGAACAAAAGTGATGTTCCCTCTTCTTCCAAAACACATAAGCCTAGGATTAAGTTTGTGATGAAGAAGTCAAAAGTTGTGGAGAAAGAGTCTGAAATAGAAGATATGGAAGTTGAGAAAGAGAACACTGAGGAGCCAGCCACTGAAGAAATGGAGGTTGAAGATAAGCCTACAGATCAACAAGAGGAAGAATCTTTGTCCCCACAGGAGAATGTACAACAAGAAATGGGAGTCTCTTCTCCCTTGCCTGACATACCTGTTGCAGTCCCTTTGTCTGATACAACTATTGATATTCCTTCTTTTGAATCTCCCTCCCCTTCCAAAACTATTTTTGACAATCCACAAAATACTTTTGAAGATGTTCTTCGTTCCTCAGAATCTATTCCTAGCTTGTCTTCTTCATCTTTTGATATTGGGGATGCTTCCATATTTGATCACTTTGTAATGAATACTGAGCATGTTTCCAATGTAAATATAACAGGTGCAGTTTTTACTAACACTCCACCTATTGTTTCCATTACCAGTGCAAGTGCAGTTCTGGTGACACCAACAATGGGAGCAGATCCTAATGTGAGTACTTCTGTGCTTCCACCATGGTTGTCAGCTTATACACCAAAAAGGAAGAAACAAGCCATCTCCCCAGATGACTTTGATTTTAGTAAGTTGGTGCCTGTAAAAGCCAAGGCCCCGAAGAAGCCAAAGATTCTTTCAAGAATGCTTGGGGACAAGGGACACAAATTTCTGGAGATTGCAAAACCTCCACAGGATGCAACAATGGAAAATTTTGATATGAATGATTACTCTATCTCTAGAAGTGAGTTAGGCAAAATAACTCATGAAAGTACGAAGAATGATATGCAGTCAGCAATGGACATCCTGATTCAGAAATTTGACAGGGAGAAAGAAATGAAAGATCACTACAAAGCAATGGTTGAACAATTGACTACAGTGGTAAGGAAAATCACTTTGAATTCCAAAGCAATAACTCCTGAGGCCGTTTCTGTAGAAGACCCCATCATCCAGAAAGTAGAGAAGACTCATCTCAAAGGAAAAGTACTTAAAGAGTACTTAGACAGGATGCACACACAAGGGATATCTCTGCTCACAGAGCTATCTGAGAAGACAAACAAAATGAAGAAAATAAGAGCAGAACTTGATGATCTCATTGATGTTATTTCTCAAGATATTGAGCGCATAGAAAAGAATCATGATAAATGGGTGGAAATGAGAAAGCTGAAAATAAGCGCTCTGATATCAATTGGTGCTATTCCTAATAGGGATTCTTATATAGAGACCAAAGAGGCATTGACATATAGGAGCCGTGTGCTGAAAGATTTGCTCAATGACCTGGAAGCTGCAAGGAAACTCAATGAGCAGAGTGATGTTAGTCTTCTGCATAAATTGGAGGAGCTGCCGTGCAAGCTTGTGTCGCAGGATAACCAATTTCTCTCTGCCAAAGAAATGGTTTGGGAATTTGAAGATATCTTCTAGAAAGAGTTTGAGGATAAAGCATTTTCAATGGCCTCCTAGACAATATTCTGGACAATCAGTTAACTTTGGATAATCTGAAAACCAAGTTAACTAGTCATGCGAAATCAGTCACCACAGTCAGAGATGCCATAGTTAGAGCCAAGATGATTTTCAATAACACAGTTAGTCTAGACAGTATTGGGATGCAAGCAACTTTCACCATGTATGATTATCATATGAAGAAAGATGGCGATACAAGTTGAAGCAGTTTTTCCCAATACTTAGTTTATTTTTCTGCTTTTTAGATGTACTTTTGAAACAATTTTGGACATATTTACATGTACTTTTTCTATATGTAATTACATGTAAAAACATAGGAAGTCCCAAGTCAAAAAGGACTCCTTTGTTGAATAAGTCAAAGTAGTTGTAAATTTCCTATTTTTGCTCTAGGCTCCTCCCTATAAATAAAGAGGGCCTCTATTGTAAATATCATCTTTTAGTTATTGAAGCGAAACTCTGCCAAATTGAAGAGCATTTTGAGACTTTGTGTTCAAATTGTAAATCAAATTTTATCAAGTGAATAAGAAAGCAAGTGATCGTTCAAACTTTGTGTTGAAATAACTTGTGGTGTATTGGAAATTGTTCTTATGTCCTTTTCCTAATACGACCTTATCTGTTTGATCAAATAGTAGCGTGAGTGAGAATAATCTGAGAGATGTTCTAAAGTTGATTGTGGAGACTTTGTGCTACAACAATTATCTTTAGTTTGTGATTTAGTGTTTTAAAGTAAAAGATATTGGAAAGGCTTTGAACTACTATTATCTTTTGTGATCATATATTTTGTTGTAGTTTTTGGTGAAGACTTTGGGCTGCACCTCATTCTACTAGGTTCTAAGTTATAAATCAGCAAAAGAAGCAACGATAGACTTTGTGCTCTTGTGGGTTTCTTGGTTATTCAGTTTGTATCAAGAAAGGGCTCTTTTATTTTATAAACATCATTTCTGAAAAAAGAGAAATGGATGATATGGTCTCACCCCTGAATTAGTATTTAGTTTAAAGTATTTAGTGATAAGTGATAGGGAACCTCCCCTTGATGAGAGGAGAGATTTATCTCATTACACTGTGGTCGATATAACCATTTTGCCTTCAGTTAGTTGAAGACAAAATATTCACCCAACAAGATGCAAGTAGAACAACTAATAACCTTTACATCCTTAATGAGATCAAAGGAGAAAAATGCTACATGGGGCAAGCAGATGAGAGCTAGTTATGGTATAGAAGAATGGGTCATATAAACTTTGATAATCTAGTAAAAATTAGCACTAAGCAAGGTGTAAGGGATATGCCAAGGATTGTTAAGCCTTCAAACACTATCTACAAGCAATGTCAACACAAGAAATAAACAAGGACAAGCTTCAAATCAAAGGAGTACTCAACATCAAAACCATTAGAACTTGTCCATACAGACCTTTGTGGGCCTACAAGGACACAAAGTTTGCAAGGTGAGAGTTATTTTATGTTGCTAATTGATGATTATTCTAGAATGACATGATTACTTTTCTAAAGGAGAAATCCAAAGTATTTGAGAAATTTAAGGCATTCAAAGCCTTAGTTGAAAATGAAAATGGTCTAAAAATCAAGTGCCTGAGATCGGATCAAGGAGGAGAATTTACTTCAAATGAATTTGAAGAGTTTTGTGAGCATCATGGAAAAAGGAGACATTTCTCAGTTGCTAGGACTCCATGGTAGAATGGAGTTGTTTAAATAAAGAATCAAACTATTTAAGAGATGGCAAGAACAATGTTTAATGAATCTAAGTTGTCAGACACATTTTGGAGAGAAGAAGTTATTACAACAGTCTACATTCTAAACAAAGGGAAAATAAGAGTCAACAATAGTAAAACACCTTATGCACTATGGAAGGGTAGACCAACTACAGTTAAGTACTTCAAAGTTTTTGGAAGCAAATGCTACATAAGAAAAGATAATGAGAATTTGGGAAAAATTGACTCCAGATCTGATGAAGGTATCTTCCTTGGTTACTCTTCAAGAAGCAAGGCCTGTAGATGCTACAATAAAAGATTGCATAAGATGTTGAGAGTGCAAATATAAAAGTGGATGAAGTAAGGTATCAAGAGGAGAAAGCACTTGAGCAATTGATTATCCAGAGGAATCAAGCTGCAAGGAAGAAGAAGAAGAAGAAGAAGAAGAAGAAGATAAAGGAGAGGAAATAGTACGAAAAGACACAAAGACACCATCTAAATTTGTCCAGGAGAATCATCTAGAAAATCTAATTCTTGGTGATAAGGACACTGAAATACATACTAGAAGAAGGATAGAAAATACATCTAAGAAAGAAAACTTCTTCGTGATATCTAAAATAGAGCCCGAGAACTTTGTAGAAGAAAAATAATACAAACATTGGATTGACGGTATGGAAAAGAGTTGAATCAAATTCAAAATAATGAGACTTGGGAACTTGTCCCAAGACCAAAAGGCAAAAATGTGATTAGCACCAAGTGGGTTTTTAGGAATAAGCTAAATGAAGATGGACAAGTAGTGAGAAATAAAGGAAGGTTAGTTTGTAAGGGATATGCTCAAGTTGAAGGTATTGATTTTGAAGAAACTTTTACTCCTGTTGGACGACTAGAAGCTATTAGAATGTTTTCAAGATTTGCTTGTTTTAAGAACTTTAAATTCTATCAGATGGATGTCAAGTCAACCTTTCTCAATGGAAATTTAGAGGAAGAAGTATATATTTAATAACCAAAAGGGTTCCTCTTATCAGAAGATAAGGATTATGTGTGCAAGTTGAAGAAAGCACTTTATGGGCTGAAACAAGCCCCCAAAGCCTAGTACTCAAGAATTGACAAGTATCTACAACAACAAGGTTTCAAAAGGGGATTGTTGATAGCAGTCTTTACATCAAGACTGAAGGTAATGACTAGTTGATTGTTGTGGTTTATGTGGATGATATTATTTTTGGAGGTAGTAGTGATAAAATGTGTCAAGAGTTTGCTATGGAAATGCAAAAGGAGTTTGAGATGTCCATGCTTGGTGAGTTATCATTCTTCCTAGGGTTACAAATTTCTCAATCCGACAAAGGTATTTTCATTTCACAAACCAAGTATATCAAGGAGAGGTTGAAGAAGTTTCAGATGGAAGATTGCAAACCAGTGAGCACAACCATGATCACAGGCTTCAAATTAAGTAAAGATGATGAATCCCCAGAAGCAAATCAAACTCTATACTAGTCAATGATTGGGAGTCTACTATATGTGATAGCTTCAAGACCAGATATTATGCAAGTTGTAGGCATGGTGGCACAGTTTCAGGAAGCACCAAAAGAAACTCATGTGCAAGCAACCAAAAGAATATTTAGATATCTAAAAGGCACTTTGGATTTTGGTTGTGGTATCCAAGAGGTGAATATTTCACCCTAGCAGCATATACTGATGCAAATTGGGCTAGTAATATTGATGATAGAAAGAGTACAAGTGGAGGAGCATTTTTTCTTGGTAGCAATCTTGTATCTTGGTTAAGCAAGAAACAAGCTTCTGTTTCTCTATCCACAATAGAGGCCGAATACATAGCAACATCTTGTTGCACACAAGTTATTTTGATGAAGCAAACACTGAGAGATATTAAGGTAGAATATGTTCATCAAATTTCAATATTTTGTGATAACACAAGTGCAATAAACATTTCAAAGAATCATGTTATGCACTCTAGAATGAAGCATATTCTAATCAAATATCACTTATTAAGGGAGCAAGTAGTAGAACAACAAGTCAAGTTGGAATACCTGCCACATAAGAACCAATTGTGGATATTTTCACAATGCCTATTCCAAAATAAACTTTTGAGTATCTCAGACAGAAATTCGAGGTGATATCTTTCTCATCTAGTCACTAAGGAGAAGCACTTTGTCAGGGGGAGCTCATCATTACATTATCTTACAACACCATGGATGCCTTTGCCATTGGTGTCAAAGGGGGAGAATTAGAGAAAGGATGGAATTATGTTCTTGCTATATTCACATGTTATTTCTATGCAAGGTTGCCATCAATGACAAAGGGGAAGATTGTTGGAATTAATTTTCATTGATGTCAAAGTCACCGCTGAAAGAAATTAAATGCCACTATTCATATTGTTGTTGAAGGACATCGAATAAAGGCCAAAGGCCACCAATCGCTTCATTGAAGAGACTTTCCCTTAACAATATTTATTCTTTACATTAATTGCATCATTCAAGGGAAGATCACATTATGTCAAGGTGATTAAAGACAAGTTTATTATCCCTAAGTGTTGGCTGACCCCCTCTAAATCGATTCCCTCTCCCATCATTGTAGTTTGTAAAATAAAATTTAAATTAATATTTAAACATGGGTCGACCCATGTTGGCACTCGAATCTTGTATATAAAGGATGCCTCCTTTGGAAGTTGTGTCTATTTGGTGAAGTGATGTCTCTCTTAAAAGAAATTGCATTTTTTCAAGAGCAGTATGAGGATATAAAAATAGAATGAGAAGTGTGGTTGGAGGGAAGGAAGTGTGTGGAGGAATAAAGATATATCATTCAAACACAAGCAAAATTTTTGAAGTAAGCAAAAAAATGATAAATCAGTCCAATTAAAGCAGATTTCTGAGTATAACAATAGATATATGAATATATTATAAACAGATTTGAAAGGGTTATAATCAGATTTTTGAATGGGAGTATATGTAGATTTGATAAGAAAAGTATATGAAAATGATTGTATCAAGTTTGTCAAGAGTATATCATCTACAAGAAGATCTTTATGAAGGCAAATCAATTGATCAACATTCATTGAAGAAGTTCATTTGGAAGTTGGTGCTTCCCAAAAGAAGAGATTGGTGTCTCTTGCTGAGTTGGTGCTTAGTAGTGGGGATTGGTGTCTCCAGTAGGTTGGTGCTTACAAATTGTTTAGAAACAGGGATTGGTGTCTCCAGTGGATTAGTGCCTACAAATCTTTTGTAAGAAACATTTGATTTTTATGACTGGATTTAGATAGTAGATCCAAGTAGTATTTTCTCTATGGTTTTCTCCTGAAAGGGTTTCCATGTAAATCTTGTGTCTCTTAATTGTTAGATATTGTGTGATTCCTATTGTTGTGGTTGTTAAGTTTTAAATAAGTAAAAGATTATCTTATACTGATTCACCCCCCCTCTCAGTATAAGTGTGTGTTCATCATTTATGCCTAGGGAGCCATGTGCCACGTAGAGGATTTTTGCATCGCTAAAAGTTGTCAGTTCTGACAACCCTTTAGTGATGCGCTATTGGACGAGTTCATCTGAGTCATCTTTGGTAGGGCTAATTTAAAGTAAGACTCATCAAAGAAAGGGTAGAGACTTTAGAGCCATTGATCTACATAGCAAGGATGTTGCCACATGTTTGCCCCATGCACATCCAAGAAGTGGTAGGCGCTAATAGCTTTTAGTGTTGTGCCATTGGTTGAAGTTGTTGACTCAGCCCAGTGGTGGGCCCCCATTTCATTAAAAGAACATGACTCTTTAGGGGTGCTATGTGTTGTAGTGTCCCCTTTCCTAGATGGGGGTAGTCTATACTTGGTTCCCATAGACTAACCAAAGTGGTTAGGGAACTCTGGGAGTTCATTTGGTCGGATTATGACACTTTGGCTGAGGCTTACTATTTTTAGTAAGTTAGGGTTTCACCTTAATGAGGAAGTTCAAGGTTGGATGCAAAGCATTTTGAAAAGACCTTTCCAATAGTATAAAGATCATGTGATTCAGAGTCCATTTGCCCCTTCATATTAAAGTCCGTAAGTTTATTTTAATATTTAATATATGGACTTATAATATAATGTTGGTGACTTAGCAAAAGTGAAAAATGTAAAATTAAAAGTCACTTATATTGGACTTGGGCACTCATGGAGGAAAAGCAAATTAATGATATTAAATTTCCCTCTCAAATGTAGTCAACCCTCAAGAGGGAATTATAAAAGCAAAAATCATAAGGAAGAGCTCATTCATGACATCTTATTTTCCAATGCATTTTGCTCTGCAAATGTTTGAGGGTTTGAAGAAACCATTTGGGCTTTTGGTGACGAAAACCACCATTGGTATCAACTTCGCGCAGGTGTGAGAGATCACCCAAGGAGGTTTTTTGCAGCCATATCCAGTGGTTGCATTTATGCTCCATTTTGCATCATTCGACATTGTCGCGGAAGGTTATACACGAAGATATATTCAATCTTTTAGCACTATAATTTTAGGAGGTTGTTGGTGATCAGAATACAAATGATAGCAATAGATTTTCATGGAGTTTGAAGTACTTTGCATCTATTGTAGTGGCCGTACTTGTCCCAAACATGCCGTACCATCTTAGAGGCACTTGGGGTTCATTTGTTGAGTGTGTTCCATTGTTTCACATCCTATCCATTTGGAATCAAAATAGAGATTTAAATGGGTGATTGGAGTGTGTAGTTGCTACTATGTGTAGCCATACAACACTAGGAAGGATGTGGGGTTTCCAGTAATATCATTTCAGCATCTTCTTGTGTTTGGGTTATCATCTTCAGTGCAACAGATCTATCCTATTTTGTTGTCTTGTATTCTTGACATTTTGTATTACTCGTTTGATGAATAACGAAGGAGAAATGAGCATCTAAGTTGTTGTACCTTCAATTTTAGACTGGTATTTAATGAACAACCATATAGGTATGTGACATCTTCAATGCTATGATCTTTATTTCATCTAGGTATTGTCTAAAATGAAAGTTATTTGCTTTTAGATCAAATATATGCAACTGGGTATTCTCTAGTTTGTATTTTTACAAAGTTATATGCATGCATGTTTGTTATGCTATGGAAATCACACCAAAACGCAAGTAGGGCTCAACTTAACCACATAAAACTCTTCAATCAGCGAATGAAATAAAACCCATATCAACAATCTATAAAACTCAATAGGGGGTGGGTTATTTTAGTGGTATCAGAGCTGGTGCATCTTGCCAGCCTGTGATACAGTTTTTATGAGTGATTGGAAGGTGTTATTTATGCAAGAAATTCTGATTGTCTATTAGAGAGATACCCATCAGTGGCAACCACCTTAGATTCTAGAGGGTGAAACTGTTTCAGGTATTCTTGGCATGCATAGAAACTCTTCGAGTGACAGTGATAGTATCACAGGTAATATGGGGGATATAAACAGAGGACCAGATCAGCCAGAGAGTCCTAACACAAAAATAGAAACAAAATTTGATATTATGCTTGATATGATGTCCCTGTTGGCAAAAGACACTGTGTGGCTTCATAAGTGTTGTCATTGATGGCAACAAAGTCTATCCCACACATCCACAGTACATAATATGCCTTCACCGGAAGTCAGATTGAAGAATGTTTTGGTTCGATGAACAAGAACAGAGTATGTAACAAGGTCTGACAATCAGGTTTGGATCTCTCAGATGGTGTAACTCAGTAAGTTGTGGACTTGGGTAAGTCAAGAGGGGTATCATGAATATTGTACTCCAGAGATTTAGCCTCCAGTGATAAATCAAGGAAAAGATATGAACATTTGAGTGTTGGGTTCCAGTCAGGCAGAGTAGACAAAGGAAGAACTGACCGGCAGAGTATCAGACTTCAATCTGGATAAGTAAAAGGTATTGATCAAGCAATTTGTGGGATTATACATTGTTGGCCGACATGATTAATGACTTCTATGCCTATGTTTTTGATACGCATCACAAATCAAGCATGGATTCAGCCGATAGATTAGTAACTTGTAAATATCTTGAGTGTTCTTGTTGCCGACTAGAAAGTTGATGAGAATCCTTGATGCGGATATATATACCAGATAGATTTCAGCATGTAAGTGTATGTGGTGAATAAGTAATGAAATAAGTGTGAAGAAAAGTAGGGATAAGTGTGAGAGCAACAATTCAAGTCTGGTATGTGACAGAGCAACAACATTAAAACATAGGAAGAATGAAGTGCATCAGATCAGTGTATTGTGCCTAACTGGAATTGAACTCTTGCATTTGTAGATGCTTCTCATCAGTTCAAACACTTGATTATCTTATGTAAGTTCTGTAGACAGTGAGTCTCTTGTAGGCAGTGTGCTTCTTGTGAGTAGTGTGCTCGGGCAGTGAGCCCTAATTGACAAGTGTCATTTTGTACTCCTTTATTCTTTTAACAGAGAATACAATCTTGGGTTAGTCACCCCGTGGTTTTTCCCTTAACAGGGTTTCCACATAAAAATCCTTGTGTTATGTGTGTTGATTTTATTTCTGTTCTTATGATTACATATGCTTTCATGTTTTGATGCAACACTGATTATTAAGATAACAAAAGGAAAAGAAAGTTAAGGAAATTTTGAGATAACTGATTCACCCCCCCTCTCAGTTATCTGCCTTGTTTCCAACAATTGGTATCAGAGCTAAGTTCCTCTGAACAAAGCCTAACAGCTTGAGGAAGATCTGGGAATCTCAATGGATGCATATGGTATGAAGGAACAACTTCAGTTTGCCCTATATGATCTTGAACAAACCCACTCTGAAGTCAATAATTTGAGAGAAAGACTCAAACAAGCTGATGAATTCATATATGAGATAAAAGAAAAAATTAGTGTTTCTGTGAAAAAGAGTAAGGAACTACTTCAAAAGTTAGCCAATCAAAGTGAAGTCAATGATACTAATGAAGATCTGAATGAGAAAAATAAGCTATGTGAGAAGCTGTCAAAAGAAGTCATTATGGTAAGGCATGAAATGGAATTAGGGGTTATGAGATTCACCCAATAAATTGAAGAAAAAAGAAAGATTGAAGATAATCTAAAACAATCCCTCAAGGAGAAAATAGAGGACTGCCACAAAATGGACAGAATAATTAGGCATCTTGAATCTGATCTTGAAGAGGCCAGAGACAATGAAGAACAACTCGAGAATCATATAGACACTCTTAAACAAGATCTTCAAACACCAAATGAATACAAAGAGAAATTCAAGATAAGCTCAGCCCAACTTGAAGTTCTTCTTGAAAGCCAAAAGAGGGTAGATGATAAGCGTGGCTTGGGATATGAGAAAGGTGAAAGCTTCGGATGCGGTCAGAAGAACTTTGGATCAGGAAATCAAAGAAATCAAAGAAATAGGGGTTTTGAGCACGTCATAGAGCTGGAGTAGGGTGCCAAACCAGTTATCATTGTTCCTTGCAGGCATCCTAGGAGATATAAGGATGAGATAGAGAAGGCCATTCAGGAACTTCTCAAGATGGGTCGCATCAGGCCCAGTAAGAGTTCCTTTGCTTCTTCTATTGTACTGGTTAAGAAGACGGAAGACACACTCAAGATGTGCATTGATTACAGGGAACTAAACAAGAGGACCATCAAGAACAGGTACCCCATCCCTAGGATTGATGATCTCATTGACGAATTGCACGGTGCATGCTTCTTTTCCAAGATAGACTTGAGGTTAGGGTACCATCAGATACGGGTACGTGAGGAGGATGTGGAGAAGACCATGTTTTAGTGCCACTATGGGCACTTTGAGTTTCTGGTTATGTCTTTCAGCTTAACCAATGCACCTGCCACATTCTAGTCTTATATGAATAAGGTTTTCAAAGAATAGTTGAGGAAGTTTGTACTTATCTTCTTTGACGACATTCTTATATTTAGCAAGACTTGGGAGGAGCATTTGAGGCACCTTGATATAGTACTGGGCATACTTGAACATGAGTCCCTATATGCCAAAATGTCTAAGTGCGAGTTTGGCATGACAGAGCTGCTATATTTGGAACACATCATCAGTGCAGAGGGTGTTTGTGTGGATCCAGAGAAAATCCAAGCTATCTTAGACTGGCCACCACCTAAGAATCTCTCCTAGCTCAAGGGATTCTTTGGCCTTTGTGGATTCTATCGCCATTTTGTGAAGGGATTTTCTCAGATAGCTACCCCCCTTACAGATTTGACTTGGAAGGGTGCTTTCGAATGGTCTACCTGATGAGTCTAGTTTATGACTCAAATTTTGTTAAACTTTATTGTCCATTTGCTGTAGTTATCTTGGACTTTGATACTTTAATCTTGATCTTTCTATGTCATTACCCCAAAGCTATAACTTGTTGAGCATAGGTCATTTCTTATATCCTTTTATGGCAAAGACATGCTATTTGAACTATCTATGTTAATGTTACATAGGGTTAATGAATATTACTCCAAGGTAGTTACGAATGTGCAATTATTTGTGTGTACTAACATTATTATACAGATATAATCGGCATCCATAAAGTGAGGAAGATTCTGCTGGTTGGTCGCTTACCATGAAAGTCAAATATGGTGACCGTTCAAATGTCAAATGGAGGGAAGGCAACCATTTTGTAACTGATCTTAAATACCTGTTGAGCGAATTTAGGAGCATTGTTATGCTAAATCTGCGTTAAAGCAACTCGCTTGGCCAGATTCCCCTGCATGTGTAACCTCCTTTCCACTTTCTATGTTTTCCATAATGTGGCATCCTCCTATTCTGTTGGAGTTGACCACCCTACTAGATAGTTAGTTTTGTAGTTTTCCTTCTATAAATAAGACTCTGATACTCCTTCTGAGGGGTTGTTGATTATTCAGAGATTGTACTTACATTATCCAGTTTTCAGTAATACAGTTATAGCGTTCAGTTGTACTCATCTTTTCAAATGAATAAAATAAAGTTGTGAGTTTGCATTTCTGAGTTTTACATTTGTCTTAGGGAATACTCATCCAAGGGGCCCCACTTGGTGAGAATTCCACCCTCTAGTTTAGTTACATTTTTTGTTAAGTATTTAGTAAATCTGGCATTGAATGTTCCTGCAGCCACTAGAATTCTATTCTGTGTCTGTTCTTGCAGCCAAAGCAGATAGAGTAGTTTGCTGTTTGTTTGCCCAGATTGTTACTTTGTGTTATGTACTTGATTCCAGAATAGCTGTTGGTTAATATTCAGTATTCCTATTATTTCCTTTCTAGCAGTTTATCTTCAGCATTATGTCTTTCTTAGCTATACAATGAACGTGGCTACTTTGGAAATTATTAGTGCACATACCGTGCTGACCCATTTCAAGTTCACATCCCTGGGTTGAAAAGTGAAATGCATCTCCATAGTGATTAAGACAGCTACTCAGTTCAGATGTCCAATCTCTGAGTTACAGTTTTAAGAGCTCAGTTGTTAAATCATTGTAAGAGACCAACATTTTTGGCACCGTTGCCGGGGATGGTGTCAAACTAAGAAAATATTTGGAGTCATCTTTTAGTATTATTCCTTGCAGTTTTTCCTTAAAATGTGTTTTAGTTAGGAAGAAACCATCTATAGCCCATCAATATTTTTTGTGTGAGAAGTGGCTGATACTAAGTATATTGCATGCATAGAGGTAGGAGAAGAGATGTTTTAGGGAGATTCCTTCCTAATGACTTAACTCACCCAGCAGAAGAAGCAGAAGTGAATCCTTTCTTTGATGCATTCCCTAATTTGAATAGATCTAAAATCTCCTTTGAAGAACAAGATACGCCAAATCTAGTTGAAAATCCATTTTCCTTGATAGTAGGTCAAGCAGTCATGGCTGCCCAAAATGTACCTAATCAACCAACATTTCCATTTCTGATTGCTCTTCAAAATGAAGTGGATAATCTCAAGAACATACCTGCTTCAGCTCTCCCCAAGTTTTATGGACTTGCAACAAAGGACCCAGACACCTTCTTGTTTGAATTTGATATCCTTTGCAGAAGCTATGACTACACTACTGATGCTCATAAACTTAAGTTGTTTCCTACTACCATGAAGGAGGTTGCATTAAGGTGGTTTATGAGTCTAGGTAGTGATGTTGTCAATACCTGGGAAGAAATGAAAGATAAATTTCTTGAGAAATATAAAGACTACTGTAGGGGTGGGGATATGAGAGGAAATGATGTTTTCAGAATGCAGCAGAAAGAAGCTAAAAGTTTGGAGGATTACATCTCAAGGTTCCTGTTTTGTTTACAAAAGTCTCCTCATCATGCACTCACTGAGGACTCTCAGAAACTGCTCTTCCTCAGGGGAATAAGTGAGCATTGCACGGATGCTTTGGATTTAATGGGAGGAGGAGATATTACCCAAGTGTCTTGGGATATATTAAGAAGTTGTGCCAGAATTATTCTAGAGCAGCCATGAAGAAAGGAAGAGGTTACCATTCCCTTACAGGCAAAACCTCTACCAATAGAATTTCAAGGATGGAGATAAGCCACTTGCTATCTGATTTTAAGCAAGATATTATAAACAATATGGCCACCCAGTTGGACACACTCCAAGCAAAGAAGAAGCATGAAGAGGTTGAGGCAATGTTGGCAGAATATTGTCCTCATTGCAGAGAAAAGAAGAGGGGCTGCAGATGCAAGCTAGTAGCTAACATTGATAGAAAGCAGATTCTACCTGAGTTCAAGCCGATACAAGTTGAAGAGGATCAAGTCTTCTATGTTGCACAAAGGAGGCCATGGGCTCCAAGACAAGGTATGTCACCAGATCCATTATCATATGCTGGACAACATTTTAATACTTATGCATCTGGTACCCAATGGCAACAACCATTTCCATCTAGTTATGGAGGATATCCACCTCAACCTTGGAACAACCCTCAAAATGCTTGGCTAAATTACCAAAACCTTGTACCCCAGTGGCAGCAGCCTCCGGGGAATTGGCAATCACCTCCAGGAAATTGGCAGCAAACATCTCAATGGAGAGGAGGACAACAATGGCCAAATCAGACCACTAATTACATGCAGTCACCTCCTCAGCCCCAACAGCTTGCTATAATGCCTCCACCTGCTAGCTCCAATTCAAATACACCTAAACCTACTCAGATACCAGCTCAACCCTCACCTAACCTAAATAATAGACCACATCAATAGCCAGTATATTCTGCTGATCCAAATCAATACCTTGCATATGCTGTGAATGTTAGTGATATACATCTGCATTCAGGAACTACCTTGGCAGCTCCTTCAAGACCTATCATTACTGAGCTTTCTGAGGAAGAAGTGGAACCTAACAAAACCCCCATTCAATCAGATGTACCTAAAAATCTTGAACTAATGGCAATCAAACAGACTCCCCAAGAACCACCATTTCCAAAAAGGTTAGAAACTATGAAACAAAAGGTAGTAGAAGAAGAACCCACCTTTGATATTCTAGAGCAGTTGAAACATGTATGTGTCAAGATCCCTCTATTTCAAGCCATAAAAGATGTTCCTATATATGGCAAAGCAATCAAAGAAGCATGCCTTAAGAAGCCAAGCAGAAAAAGGAAAGACCCCACTATGGTCCATGTGGTGGGACAGTTGGCTTACATCATGCTTGGAAAAGTGACTGTTCCCAAATATAATGATCCGGGAAGTCCTGTGGTAGGAGTTGTCATAAATTGAATCCAAATCAGAAATGCTCTGATTGATCTTGGAGCAGCCATAAATGTAGTGACAAAGGATATCCTGTAGCAACTGAATGTTGTAACTATGCGACCAACCCCTATTGTCCTGCAGCTTGCTGATAGCTCTACTATTAAACCTGATGGGATAATTGAGGATCTTGTGGTATCCTTGGACTCATGGGAATATCCAGCTGATTTCATGATACTTTCTCCTAAAGCTACATTGGGAGGATACCCCATCATTTTGGGAAGGCCATGGTTAGCCACAACAGATGCTTATATTGGGTGCCGGTCAGGAGACATGATCATCTCTGATGGGAGAAGCACTGAAATACTTGTTCTTTACCCACCTGCACAACCATCTCATGATATGGATAATCCTGTTTGGCCTCATGTTGGTGAAGAGGCAGAGGAAGCTAATTCTGTGGAGCAGCTTATGATGATAGGCAGAACTTTTTTCCTGCAGCTTCAAGAAGAGGAGGAGGTGTTGTCCAATATAATTCAAAATCTTTATGAAGTTGAGGAAGCATCATCCTCTCATTTTGCTGATCTAGAAAGGATGCTTGTTCCAATTTTTCCTGCAGCATCAAGTATGTTACATACATTGCTTCCACAAGAAATTAAGGTACCTAGCATTAATGAAGTAACTATGGTTGATTTCACAAATCAAGTGGAAATTTTAGAAGACAGATATCTCAATATTAATAGCAACTTGACTCAAGCACAACAACTGTCCTTGGAAAATTTCTTAAAGAAACATAAAAATGCTTTTGCATGGGATTATCATGACATGAAGGGATTGGATCCCACATTATGCACTCACAGGATTTACATAAAGGAAGATTGTACACCAGTAAGACTACCACAAAGGAGAATCAAACCTGCACTAAGAGAAATTGTCAAAGAGGAATTACATAAGCTATTAGATGCAGGATTTATCTACCCAATCTCAGATAGCCAATGGGTGTCCCCTTTGGTTCTTGTGCCCAAGAAGGGACGGAAATGGAGAGTCTGTATTGATTATAGAGAATTAAATTCTGCTACCAAAAAGGATCATTTTCCCCTTCCTTTCATAGACCAGGTTTTGGACTCACTTGCAGGAAAGCAGTACTTTTCCTTTTTGGATGGATTCAGTGGTTACAATCAGATTCAGATTGCACCTGAAGATCAAGAGAAAACAACATTTACCTGTCCTTGGGGAACATATGCCTACTCAGTGCTTCCATTTGGCTTATGCAATGCACCTGTAACTTTCCAAAGAGTAGTCATTAGCATATTTTCTGATATCTCACATGATTGTATGGAAATCTATATGGATGATTTCACTACTTATGGTGCTACTTTTGAAGAGGCATTAGCAAACTTAGGCAAGGTGTTGGAAAGATGTGAAGATCACAGCCTATCATTAAACAATGCAAAGTGCTTCATGATGATGCAGGAAGGTGTAGTACTTGGTCACTACATTTCTCCAAAAGGAATACAGGTAGACCCAGCTAAGATTGAAGTTATCATCAATCTACCCATTCCTGCAAAGCAAAAGGATGTCAGAAGTTTCTTGGGTCATGTAGGGTATTACAGACGCTTCTTCAAAGATTTCAACAAAATGGCATCCCCATTATATATTCTTCTAACAAAGGATGCTAAATTTTAGTGGAATGAAGACTGTGACAAAGAATTTTCTAATTTAAAGGTAGCCTTAACCCATGCTCCTGTACTTAAAGGCTGCAATTGGGAACTTCCTTTTCACATTCATACTGATGCATCAGATTATGCCATAGGAGCAGTTTTAGGCCAGAAAGAAGGAGTCATTGAGCATGCTATTTATTTTGTAAGCAAAAACTTACAGGGTGCTGAATTCAACTATACAGTCACAGAGAAGGAAATGTTAGTAGTCATCTATGCACTTAATAAGTTTAGGCACTACATAACCGGTTATCAAATCTTTGTGCACATAGATCATGCAGCCATTAGGTATCTCATGAACAAACCTCTCATATCAGGTCGATTAGCAAGATGGGTGTTGTTAATGTAGGAATTTGACATCACTATTATGGATAAGCCAGGAAAAGCCAATGTGGTTGCAGACTTTCTTTCAAGAATGACTACATTCGAAGATAACCAAGTCATTGACGACTCTTTTCCTGATGAACATTTGTTTTCACTCACTGTGCAAACACCTTGGTATGCTGACACAGCTAATTACCTAGTCACAAGAAGAGTCCCTCCTCACTTCTCTCCTAAGGAAAGAAGGGTACTCATTGAAAAATCCTTTCCTTTTTCATGGATTGCTGGATGTTTGTTCTACACTGGACCAGACAATGTCATGAGGAGATGTGTGAGAGAAGATGAAACATATGACATTTTGCATGCCTGTCACAATGAACCTTGTGGAGGACATTTTGCAGCAAATCGAATTGTAATGAAGATTTTGAATGCAGGTTATTATTGGCCTACACTATACAAGGATGCAACAAGATACACCAAGAAATGTGATAGTTGTCAAAGGATGGGAAGGCCAACAAAGTTTGATGAGATGCCCTTTTATCCTTAGCTTGTGATTACTCCATTTGATAAATGGGGATTAGATTTTGTGGGACCTATTAGTCCTCCATCTAATGGTAAATCCTATATCTTAGTATGCACTAACTATGTAACTAAGTGGGTAGAAGTTAAAGCCATGAAGCATGCAAGAGACAGTAAGGTTGAAGAATTTCTCTATGAGGAAATCTTTACACGATATGGAGTTCCTAGAGAATTAGTGACTGATCAAGGAGCTCAGTTCACCTCAACTCTAGTTGCACTACTAGTTCATGAATACAATATAAGGCACAAGAAATCTACTCCTTACCACCCCCAGGCTAATGGCCAAGTTGAGGTGACTAACAAAGAAATAGAAGCTATTTTGACCAAAACTATGGCAGTCCATAGGAAGGATTGGGCAAGTAGGTTGCCAGAAGCTATCTGGGCCTATAGGACAACCTGGAAAACAACTACTGGTTTTACTCCTTTTGAGTTACTGTATGGCAAAACAACCATGATGCCTATTGAATTTGAACATAGAACTCTTAGGACTGCACTTGACTTGGGGATGGATCTATCTCAGGTACAAAAAGGAAGAATCATGCAACTTAATGCTTTGGATGAGATGAGAAAAGCATCTTTACATCATACAGAAGTGGTGCAAAATTAGAGAATCAGGTGGCATGACAAATACATCAAAGATAAGAAGTTCCAACCTGGTGATTGGGCTTTGCTTTATGACTCAAGGTATCAAGAGAATGCAAGAAAATTACAGACAAGATGGCTAGGACCATATGAGGTTACTGAGGTGTTTTCCAATGGTGCTGTTCAGCCTACTATTATTGACCTTGTCAAATTTAAACTATTAGTCAATGGTCATCGACTCAGGTTATATCACAAGCTAGCCTCCAAAGAAGACTTCCTGCAGCAATTCACTCAACATGCAACTCCAGAACTTCCTGCATCCAAAGGTAGTGGACCTAGTGTCTCTCCTTCTGGCTAACCAAGGTACAGTACTGATCATAATAAAGATTTCCACATTCGTGGGAGTCCATTCTTTCACTTCTTCACCCATCCACCCACCCATATCCATTCTTCTCTCTTCCATCATGTGTATTGATTACACTTCATCCCATCTCGCTTCAGCCCACTCCACTTTCATTCATTGCTCAATAAATTCTTAAGCATTACCCGTTACTTTGTCCATGATTCTTGCAACCAATCTTCCACAAATAAAGGTACGCACACTTTAATAATTCTCTCTTAATTACCTTGTGGTTTGTTCATTTAATTATTGTACATTAATATCGATATTTCTCGTAGCATGTCATTTTTCCCTTCCTTGTCCTGTCATGCATCTATTCCGCATGTGTGGACACATGCCTAAATATAGGTTGGGGAGGGTGTGTTAATATGATGACCACATGTCAGTCCATCCATATGTTTTATGCATGAATGTCAGTAAAGTTTTAAAATTGAATGATTTGAATTCTAAGTGAGGTGATAGCTCGCTAGTGTGAGATGACAACCTTCATCGATCATTCATTAATGCCTATACCACCCTTGTCTTGCATTCCCAAGAAAAGAAGCCATAAAGGAAAATGTAGATAGCATGAGTTATTGAAGACTTAACAGGGTTGCAGGTGTGATTGTTTTTAGACAGCTAAGTCATGGGAGGAGGATTAATTCAGAATGAACCCACAGTTCATGATGCATTGTTACAGGATGTACTTAGCTAGGTTAAATTCAAAAATTGTGGATGGATGGACTATTTCTTGAAATTAAATGGTTTTGATGAAAATATTGCGCTAGAGTTTGCTCATACATTGTCTGATGGTAAAGCCATGGTAAGAGGATTGGAGGTGTTGACCACAGAGGAGAGAATTGCAGAAGTTACAGGTCTGCCTGTTGATGGTGAAGAATACCCTGTTGCTAGAGATGCCAGGTCAACTAGAGCTGAGTTTACTGAACCTAGAGATCCACCATTGACTATAGACAAGCAGGGAGCCAAAAGAACCTCTTTGCCTGAGCCGTGGAAATAGGGAGCTGTCCATGTGGTGAAGTACATTACTTGTGAAGGTCGACAGTCGAACCTTCATTCTATGCATTTCAAATTGTTGAATCATATGAGGCATGTGAGAAGAATGAATGTGCCAAATGTGCTTTACCACCTTCTCTCGATTATGGCCATTGAAACTCAAAAAGGTAGGCCTAATTCTGTCTCTCACCATTGTTTAATCAAATTGCTTGTTGATAAGTCTCTGCATGATGTATCCGATATGACTTGGGAGGAATTTCTTGAAATTAATCAAACAAGACCTAGTCATTTGCGACTTGTGGTTGTGCCACAACATCATAGAACTAGGAGAAGGGTATGTTCTATTGAAGCTACTCCGGGAACTTCAACTTCCAGTGCAAACCCTCCTGCAGCAAAACAAGCTATTGAGATTAGCTCTTCTAAAGCAGAGCATGCAGATAAAGAAAATTCTTCAGATTCTGACAATGAGGATATTCCTCTTAGTAATTTAATTCAAACTAGGGCACAGAAGAGAAGGGCAGAAATAAAGAAGGGCAAAACCAAAAAGAAAACCGCAGAAAGGAAGGTGCTGCACTTTAGGAAATGAAAAGCTGACACTATTCTTCCTGTAGTTGAAGAGCAACATGAGAGCCCTTCTAGTAAATCAAGACCTGCTGAGCCTGCTTCCAGTGCATCTACGTAGACAAGCCCTAGGGTTGATGAAATGACAGCTGAGGATACAGAGGCCCCAGTGGGGTATGATAATGATGTAGAAAAAGACATAATTGAGGAAGCAACAGATGTAACTCTGGCAGACCTTGCCTCTGCTACTAAGCATATTGAGAGACAGGAACATGAAGATAAACAGGAGTTCCTGCAGCAAGACATCCTGCAGCCAGGTTTGGCTGAGCAATTAGAAACCCTGCAGCCTGTGTTACATGAAGATCTACCATCTTTGCTAGGAAAGCCTTTGGTAGGCATACACAGACCTCCTAATTTCTCAATGCACATGGTTGCCATGAATTTGTGGAATGAAATGCAGAGGAGAGAAGAGGAATGGAAGAGGGAGAAACGCAGATTAAAAGTTGAAATTCAAAAGAAGGATGAAAAGATTAAAGAAAAGGATGTAGAAATTGCAACTTTGAAAGAGAGAGTGGATAGTATGGCAGGTTTGGTGCCTCAGGTATTAGAATGCAGGACTCCTCCGAGAGTCTATGCTCTGCATTTAAAGGAAAGGTGCCTCTCTTTTAAGTTGGCAAGAATTGTTTCTAGTTTGAACCCTTCCATTGAAACTCCTCTTGAATTTTTCAATGCTTATAGGATTGCTCCTCCATAAATAAAGAATTTGTTGTGTGAATTTTATTTGCATAATTTTGATGTGTCCCAAGACCATGAGTGGAACCCCTTGTTGTATGTTGGGGATGTTCAGTTGAGGGCATTTATGTCCTGGATGCAAAATAAAGTTAGTTGGGGACAACAATTCAGGGCTTATAAGCAATTAGAATTCAACACTCCATTGCCTGTTAGAGCAGAATCTGGAAATCTAGGAAGCATTTTTAATGATTGGCATAGGATGCTTTATAGGCCAAGCTATGGTAACAGAATCTTGCCTAAAAGAGGAGTAGCTTACAGAGAATATGAAAAGATGGCACACACTACTGGAGAATCTGTGAAAGGACAGTTGACACAAAGGTGGAATAGTTTATCTAATGAACTAAAACAAGCAGAGCCTCACTCTCTACAGAATTATGCTGCAACATGTAAAAGGGTGGATAGATATATTCAGATTGGGAGGACAAAGGGACAATTCTGGCTTCCCTTAATTTTTCAACCACCCATCCTATTGTGGCCAGTGCCAAATTACAGATTTTACCAGTATGATATTGTTGAAGAAAGACAAAGATGAAACAGGTTGGATAGGCAGCAAGGATTCTATTGGGATCCTACTTCACGCACCAGAGAGAATGATATTGGACAATTGGTAGTTGCTAACTTCAGAGCATTAACCAAGCAAAAGAACAGCCCTTCCTCTGTTGGAGGACCAACAAAGTCTTAGGTTGGGGAGAGTGATGAGTCTAGTTTATGACTCAAATTTTGGTAAACTTTATTGTCCATTTGCTGTAGTTATCTTGGACTTTGATACTTTAATCCTGATCTTTCTATGTCATTACCCCAAAGCTATAACTTGTTGAGCATAGGTCATTTCTTATATCCTTTTATGGCAAAGACATGCTATTTGAACTATCTATGTTAATGTTACATATGGCTAATGAATATTAGTCCAAGGTAGTTACGAATGTGCAATTATTTGTGTGTACTAACATTATTATGCAGATATAATCGACATCCATAAAGTGAGGAAGATTCTGCTGGTTGGTCACTTACCATAAAAGTCAAAGATGGTGACCGTTCAAATGTCAAATGGAGGGAAGACAACCATTTTGTAACTGATCTTAAATACCTGTTGAGCGAATTTAGGAGTTATTGTTATGCTAAATCTGCATTAAAGCAACTCGCTTGGCCAGATTCCCTTGCATGCATAACCTCCTTTCCACTTTCTATGTTTTCCATAATGTGGCGTCCTCCTATTCTATTGGAGTTGACCTCCCTGCTAGATAGTTAGTTTTGTAGTTTTCCTTCTATAAATAAGACTCTGATACTCCTTCTGAGGGGTTGTTGATTATTCGGAGATTGTACTTGCATTATCCAGTTTTTAGTAATATAGTTATAATGTTCAGTTGTACTCATCTTTTCAAATGAATAAAATAAAGTTGTGAGTTTGCATTTTTGAGTTTTACATTTGTCTTAGGGAATACTCATCCAAGGGGGCCACTAGAATTCTATTCTGTGTTTGTTCTTGCAGCCAAAGCAGACAGAGTAGTTTCCTATTTGTTTGCCCAAATTGTTACTTTGTGTTATGTACTTGATTCTAGAATAGCTATTGGTTAATATTCAGTATTCCTATTATTTCCTTTCTAGCAGTTTATCTTCAGCATTATGTCTTTCTTAGCTATAGAATGAACATGACTACTTTGGAAATTCTTAGTGCACATACTGTGCCAACCCATTTCAAGTTCACATCCCTGGGTTGACAAGTGAAATGCATCTCCATAGTGATTAAGATAGCTACTCAGTTTAGATGTCCAATCTCTAAGTTACAGTTTTAAGAGCTCAGTTGTTAAATCATTGTAAGAGACCAACACTACCAATGCTCAGCAGTGTTTTGATAAATCTAAGGAGGTGATGAGCACTTGTCCAGTTTTGGCCATTCCTAATTTTTCAAAGCCATTTGAGCTTCAGTGTGATGCCTTGGGGGAAGGCATAGGGGCGGTGTTGATGTAGGACAAGCACCCCATTGCTTTTGAGTGCTGGAAGTTGAGGGGTCCTGAGAGGAGCTATATCATTTACGATAAGGAGATGTTAGCCATTATGCATTCATTGGCTAAGTTCAGGCAGTATCTGGTTGGGGGAAATTTGTTGTTAAATTTGATCATAATAGCCTAAAGCATTTCCTTAGTCAGAAGGACCTGAATGATTGGAAGCAAAAGTGGGTCAACAAATTGTAGGCGTATGACTTTGACATCGTCTTTGTCAAATACAAGAAAAATATAGTCGCTGACACTTTATCTAGGAGACCACACTTGTGTGCTTTAGGGGAGATTGTAGAGGACTGGAGGGATATGATTTCTGTAGAGTATGCAAAAGATAATTGGGCCTCTGGGGTTGTTGACGATACCATCTATGATGACAGGTAAACTATTGTAAATGACTTGATCATTTACAAGGGGAGGATTTTTCTAGTGCCAGGGTCTGCTATGAAGCAGAAGATCTTGAGGGTATTCCACAACTTGCCTATGGCAGGACATCCAGGGTATTTCAAAACCTACAGGCAGGTTAGGGAGAGGTTCACAAGGGAAGGCCTTAAGACAGAAGTGCGGAAGTATGTGAGGCAGTGTCCAATATGCCAGTAGAACAAACATGAGCACTCCTTCCCAAGAGGTCTGTTGCAGCCCTTACCCATTCCTGAGAGGAAGTGGGATTGCATTTCGATGGATTTCATTATGGGCTTGCCTAAAGACTAAGGTAGGGACTGCATCTTTGTGGTGGTTGATAGGTTGACAAAGTTTGCCCATTTCTTTGCTATTTCAGCCACCTATACAGCAGCTCAGGTTGTTGATTTATTTTTCAAAGAGGTATTCTGACTTCACGAGTTGCCTAGGAGTATAGTGAGTGACAAGGACAACAGGTTCCTGAGTAATTTTTTGTAGGAGCTCTTCAGGTTGAGTGGGATAGAGCTCACACCCAGTACTAGTTACCACCCCTAGACGAATGGGCAGACTGAGATAGTCAATAAATAGGTGGAAGGGTACCTCAGAAATTACATAGCAGGGTAGTAGAAGGCATGGGTTAAGTGGCTTCACTTGGGAGAGTATTGTTATAATACCACTTACCATATGTCCATCCAGATGACACCATTTATGGCACTTTATGGGTACGAGGCTCCCAGTTTCTTGGATTTGTTGTTTGGGGATAGCAGAGTACCTAAGGCTAGAGACCTCTTGCAGGAGAGTCAAGACATTATGAAGTCTTTGAGAGAAAACATTCAAAAGGCGTAAAACTAGTAGAAGTAGTATGCAGACCAACATCAGGTTGAGCGTTCTTTTGAGGTGGGTGATATGGTGTATCTTATGCTGCAACCTTACAAATAGTCCACTCTTAAGAAGAGTGGTGTAGAGAAGTTGAAGCCACGATACTGTGGACCATTCAAGATCTCTAGGAGGGTTGGAGAGTTGGCTTATGAGTTAGAGTTACCGGCAGAGAGTAGGGTACATAATGTTTTTCATGTGTCTCACCTGAAAAAGGCACTGGGGCACAATGTGATACCTTCTACAGAGTTGCCTCCTCTTGATGAAGAGGGGAAGTTAATTTTGATACCTGAGGCCATCATTAACACCAGGGAGAGGAATTTGAGGAAGAGGGTCATCAGGGAATATTTGGTGAAATGGAAGAACTTACCGGTAGATGATGTTACATGGGAGAATGAACAAATATTGTTGCATCCAGATCTGAGATTTCTTGAGGTAAGCAATCTTGGGGAGGGTGGACTGTGATGTCCCCTTTCCTAGATGGGGTTAGTTAATACTTGGTTCTCGTAGACTAACCAAAGTGGTTAGGGAACTCTGGGAGTTTATTTGGTCAAATTCTAACACTTTGGCCAGGACTTACTATTTTTAGTAAGTTAGGGTTTCACCCAGATGAGGAAGTTCAAGGTTGGATGCAGAACGTTTTGAAAAGACCTTTCCAACAATCTAAAGATCATGTGATTCAGAGTCCATTTGCCCCTTCATATTAAAGTCCATAAGTTTATTTTAATATTTAATATATGGACTTATAATATAATGTTGGTGACTTAGAAAAAGTGAAAAATGTAAAATTAAAAGTCACTTATATTGGACTTGAGAGCTCATGGAGAAAAAGAAAATTAATGATATTAAATTTCCCTCTCAAATTTAGTCGACCCTTAAGAGGGAATTATAAAAGCAAAAATCATAAGAGCTCATTCACGACATCTTATTTTCTAATGCATTTTGCTCTGTAAATGTTTGAGGGTTTGAAGAAACCATTTGGGCTTTTGGTGACAAAAACCACCATTGGTATCTGTTGATAATTGAGAGGGGGGGTGAATCAGTTATCTTAATTATTTTAGCTTTCTGAACTTTCTTAATAATTAGTGCAACATCAATTCAAACAAGCAAACATAACCATGAAATAGAAATACACATGACACAATATTTTTGACGTGGAAACCCTATTAAGGGAGAAAACCACAGGGTGATTAACCCAAGATTGTATTCTCTATTAGAAGAATGGAAGTACAAAAATGGCACTTGCCAATTAGGGCTCACTGCCCGAGCACACTGCTCACAAGAGGCACACTGCCTACAAGAGACACACTGTCTACAATTTATAAAGAGTGTAATACAATACTTGAACTGATAAGGAGCATCAACATATGCTGGAGTTTAGTTCTGGTTAGGCTCTGTATATTGATCTGCTGCACTTCATCTTTCCTCTTCTTTTATGTTGCTCTTCTTTCACATACTGGATCTTCCTATCTGCTTTTATTCGGCTCTACTGCTTTTCTTCACACATCACTTACAACCACACCCTATCTCATAACTAAATCCATCTTGTATATATATCTGCACAAGTGATTTCATCATCTTTCTAGTTGGCACCTGGAATAGTCAATATTTTCCATAAACTCTGATCTGTCGGCTGAATCCTTGCTTACCAAGTAATGCAGATCAAGGATATACTTGTGGAAATCATTAATCATGTCGGCCAAACATAGATTATGCCTTCATAACCTTTACCAACATCAGTAACACATCCGAAATAATGTCTGATGTTCTGCCAGTCAGTTCTTCCTCTGTCACATTGCCAATTAGGAACCTGATACTCAAGTATTCATATCTTTTTCATCATCTATCACTGGAGGCTAAATCCTTGGAATCTATCACTCAAGGTAGTCCTCTTGACTTCCCCAAATCTGCACTTCACCAAGATACTTCCTCTGAGAGATCCGGAACTGATTGTCGGACCTCGCCACATGCTCTGTTCTTGTTTACCGGACCACAACATTCTTCACTCTGACTTCCGGTACATACATACCATGTCCTGCGGATGTGTGGGATGAACTTTGTTGCCATCAATGACAACATTCATGAATCCATATAGTGTCTCTTGCCAACAATCTCCCCCTTTGGCATTTATGGCAACACTTAGTGAAAAATGACTAAGTGTTTACACTATGCTCCCCCTTGGCCGATGCTCTATTTTTATTTACATTTTTCAGAGCTCCCCCTTAGTTGGATATTTCATTTTTCACTGCTCTTCACTCCCCCTTTGACATCAATGGCAAAGGGTAGGGTCTGCATACCAAAATTTTCAAAATTTTGTCCACATAAGTAAATACATAAGGAATACTTACATATACTGAAGTATGTTTGCAAAAGTTGTTTTCAATTGAATGAATTCTGTAGCCCAACTTTGCTTCATTTTGTCCAAAATTGATATATGACCACTCAACAAGAATGCAAACACATTTGCCCTTTTTAGATCTGTTGGATCATTGGTCTGGGCTGTGATTTGAGCTTCTTTTATGGCCTCATGCATGGTCTCTAAATTAGGGACAATTATCCCTCTAAGCTCACTCAACCTACTGATTCAGTTTTTCTTCTCTTTTTCAAGCTTCTTAATTTCATTCAAAACTGCAACCGTTTGACATTCTTGATTTATTATGGATGTAGTAAGTGGATCAAAATTTTGAGAAAGTTTTAACAGTTTATCCTCCTGTTCTTTCATCTTCTTCTCAATTTCCACTGTTGTTTTAGACCAGGATATACAAAATTTGTATGCATCACCTCCATCTTTAAGAGAATTTTCCAAGCTCTTTATCCCAATATCCATAACTCTCCTGTCATTTGTTATTAGACCCTGTACTTCAGAGAATCTCTTATCCAAAAACTCTTTCCTGACCTTCTCCTCAGCTAATTTCTCTAGAGAATTAAAATGTTGGCTAACACTATTGGCTAGAGTTTTGAGATTACCAGAGGAAGAGGCTGTGGGATCCTTTTGAAAAGATGGCATGATATTTTCCAACACTCCGGATGCTGCCTCTATAAGCTCATAGTCTTCCATGTGAGACTTTAGGAGTTTTTCTTTAGCCTTTGCATTAGCAAATGAAGCTATCTTCATTGTCTGTACTAGAGAAAGAGAATCAAAATTAAATGGTCCTTGTAGAAGCTCCAGTTCATCAATCTCCATTGTTTCTTCGTTCAGGAATTCTTGGACAGTTTTTGCAGTGTCTCTTGCCGGAGACAGATTCTTCTTTTCTTTTGCATTCTTAGAGCTGTCTCTTGGAGTTTTCTCTCCTTCTACATTTTTATCACTGGCAGTTGTGGTCTTCTCTATTGGAGTCTTCTCTCCTTTTGCAACCTTGGTATTGTCACCTTCTTTTTCCTTCACCTCTAATTCTTTCTCCTGTATTCTTTCTTCTTCTTTAGATCCGGAGACTGTAGGGGAATCCGGAGGAGAAATGTTAGTCTGTTCAAGGCCCACCTCTTCTGTCATTTTCTTAGTAGATTCTTCTGCAACACTTGTAGTCGAGGGATCAGTACCCAAGTCCTCTATAATTGGAATGTTGAATCTTTTGAATGCATTCTGGAGGATCTCTTCTGTCTCTTTTGCAACTTTGTCAGTCTCTCCGAGCATAAGTTCATTCATCCTTGCTTTTCTCCTGAACTCATCCTTACAATCTTTGAATACCATATTCATTGTCTTGGGATCGATTGAAGGATATAGCTGAATTGCTATATGTTCCCAGATTTCTAGGTCTTTGGCTTGGGCATTGTTCTTTCTTATTTCTAGTTCCTTCTCCAAGCTTTTGGGGATCAGAGATATAATTTCAATGAATGCTTTGTTGTAGATATTCAGGTACCTGACTGTGGCATCTTGCAATATCTTCTAATCTGCTTCACCGTAATCATTATAGAACTCAATCATTGGCTGAAGATTTCCATCCACTGTAACTAATTTGATTATGTCATCAATATGAAGAGTGGGTTTTTCAACATATTCCTCTGTCTTTTCTTCTTCCTCTTGTCCGGTAGAGGGTTCACCGGATGTTGTCTTCTGTTTCTTCACTTTCCTGATTTCTTCATCAGATTCAGTCTCCTCTTCATCCCTTTGATTGGCATAAGCCCTTGTGGCTTTTGTCTTTGTTCTCTTCTCTCCTTTGCCGGATAATTTTGCTTCTGGTTTTGATGGTCTTGAGCTTTTGGTAGTGGTAGGTGTAGATCTCTTTGATGATCTGGTCCGGGTGGAGGATTTTATCGAAACACTTTCCTCACTTTTCTTTTCTACCTTTTTGTTCTCTTCCTCAACCCTTTCCATCTTTTCCCTATTGGCATCAAGTGCCTCCTTTGATATGCCAAAGCCTTTTGCAACATCTTCAACTTCTTTTCTTACCTTCCTCTTGATCTCTGGTTGTCTGAGTTCCACATGAATCTTTACACTCAGCTCCTCAAAGGTTCCAAACCTTTCTGCCTTTGGATCCTTTGGCTGACTTAGCATGTGTTGAACATGCAGCTCCACAATTTGTTCATCAACTTCATACCCCATGGGCATGATCCATACAGTTCTTGGTTCTGCTGCCTCCATTAGGCATTGATCAGTCTCTACCATAAAACATACTGTGTCTTTGTATTTTTCAACAAGAGTCTAGGGAATCTTTTCTCTTGCTTGCATCATGTTCTAAAAATTCTTGAAATATCCCCACAGGGCTGTATTTCTTGCTTTAGCATCCCCAAGCCCATGCAAATAGTCTCTGATTTGGATGGCAAACGGTCTGTCATTCTGCCATACCTAGCCATTGGATCCGGGAAGCTCATTCATGTAATAAAAGAATAGGTAGAGTATCAAGCCACCATACTTGAAGGAGTTCTTCTTATCCTTCTTAATCTTTTGCAGATTTTCCAAAAGTTGGCTTAGAAGAAGTTCACACAGATCATAGTCAGCATTTTCTTTTAGCATTTGATAGGTTGTGTAAACTGCAGTTCCTAGTACTGAATTTTGCCTACTGGAGTCATAAATCTTGTAACCAATTATCATGGATGCAAATTTGACATCCGGTTTAGTGATGTCTTCAATTGTCATAGCTCTCTTGTCAAATTTTGATCTAGTTGCATCACTTATTGTCTGATTCTTGACAGATTTGAGAACAGGAATTCCACCGGATGAGTGCAGACCGGTTACTGCCCTAATTGCATCTTTGGTGATCTTAAATGGTTTATTTAACCATAAGAAATTGTCATGCACTCTACTCAACACATACCGAACCCATTCATCTTCTTCAAAACAGGGGAAATGAATGCACTATGCAAAATGCTTATCCCGAATGGCTTTATACTGAGGTTAATCTCAAAAGAATCATCTAATAGCTATTTGTGATAGATATCCACTAACTTTGATTCCCCAAATTCTTCAATATTCGCGTGTATGTAAACCCTAATGTCTTCTGTATGCAACACACCATGCGGAACACTGGAAAAAGCTCCTAGGGGATCTACCTCCAAGGATTTGTATGGATGTTTCTTAAATTTGGGGCGAGGTCTATCAAGGATCTTTACTATATTCGGAGTAGCCATCATCAAAGAATCTTACTGAGGGAAATCAAGAATGAAGAATACCTTTTACGCTGTTTAGGGCACATGATGGAATCCGGATTGAGCTGTATGAGGAATCATCTTCATCTTTGGGAGAAGTTGTTGCAGAGCTCCTTTTCTCTCTTCTTCGCATGTGAGTGTACAAATGATGAGTGAATGAACTCTTTTATTTCTGAGAAGCTCTAATTTTCATTTGGCAATAAATGTGCAACCTAATTCATTCCGGTTTGCCTTGTTTGTCTTATTCACAGATAAAACCTTTCTGGATCACTGAGACAGATTTCGAAGTTATTCTAGGAGAGTAGTGATAATCTATCTTCCTTTCATTAGTCATTTGATCTATTTGCAGATTAAGACACCATAGTTTGAATTATACCAAACCAAACTTGTAAGGAATCTATTTTTACCAGAAGACTGTTTTATCGGATCAATTCTGGTAGGATTAGATTCTTCAAATCTTCTTGCGGATCTCTCAAATCTTTACCATACCCCTTTTAGATGTTTCTTGTATGACCCCTCTTAATCGACAGCTCTCCTTGTGCCAGTTCCGGCACCAATTGACTGGCTGGGGGAACAAGGTTTTCTTTGTGTCTCCCCCTGAGCCAGAGCTCACTTTTTAATTTTTGGAAGGAATATCAGCACTAGAGTCTGGTGCGGATCCATCCCCTACATTCTCTATACTTTTCTTCACCCAAATCTTGTTCATCTCACTTTGAACTTCATCCGCATTTACTTTTTGTTTTCCCTTATCTTGATTCTGATTATAATATACCGGACCTCTTTTGTCCTAATTCTTGTTTCTACAGAATTTTACAGTATGACCGGATCTATTGCAAATTTGCTAAACAACATTTCTTTGCATATTTGATTGATATCCTCTTGATCTGCATTGATTAGCCATATGACCTATTCTATTGCATGCAAAACATCTACCATTGAATGATTTGTTCATTTGCATATTTCTGCATTCATGAGACTTGTGACCATACCTTTTGCAGTTGAAGCACTGTTCGGAGAAGGATGAGTTAGTATGATTCATTCTCTTTTTGCACTGATTATCTTTATGACCAAAGTTATTGCAGTTGTGGCAGTATCCATTGAAGGATGGATATCTTTGAGCATTAGGCTGCCTTACCAGAGGTCTTCTAGGCCTGTTCCTTGGATTTTCTGATCCAAAATTCTTTTGACCAAATCCGGAGCTTTCTCCTTTCTCATATCCCAAACCACACTTGTCATCTATCCTCTTTTGACTTCCAAGAAGAACTTCAAGTTAAGCAGAACTTATCTTGAATTTCTCTTTATATTCATTTGCTGTTTGAAGATCCCTTTTGAGAGAGACAATTTGATCCTCAAGTTTTTCTTCATTATCTTTAGCATCTTCAAGATCAGATTCAAGATTTCTGATAATTCTATCCATCTTGTGGCAATCTTCTGATTTCTCCTTGAGAGATTGTCTTAGATTATCTTCAGTTTTTCTTTTCTCTTCAATCTCTTGGGTAAACTTTATAACTCCTGATTCCATTTCATGTCTTACCATAATGATTTCTTTTGATAACTTTTCACATAACTTAGTTTTCTCCTTCAGATCTTCATTTGTATCATTGGCTTCACTTTGACTTGCCAATTGCTGAAGTAACTCCTTTCTTTTTTTCATAGAGAGACTTAATTTGTCTTTTAGTTCTCTCATGAAATCATCAGCCTGTTTGAGTCTTTCCTTTAACTCATTGACTTCAGAGTTTTACTGCTCAAGATCATCAAGGGCAGTCTTGAGTTACTCCCTTAAACCATAGGCATCCATTTGGATTCCTAGAACTTCCTCAAGCTGTTAGACTCTATTTAGGAGGAACTTAGCTCTGATACCAATTGTTGATAACTGAGAGGGGGGGTGAATCAGTTATCTTAATTATTTTAGCTTTCTAAACTTTCTTAATAATTAGTGCAACATCAATTCAAACAAGCAAACATAACCATGAAATAGAAATACACATGACACAATATTTTTGACGTGGAAACCCTGTTAAGGGAGAAAACCACAGGTTGATTAACCCAAGATTGTATTCTCTGTTAGAAGAATGGAAGTACAAAAATGACACTTGCCAATTAGGGCTCACTGCCTGAGCACACTGCTCACAAGAGGCACACTGCCTACAAGAGACACACTGTCTACAATTTATAAAGAGTGTAATACAATACTTGAATTGATAAGGAGCATCAACATATGCTGGAGTTCAGTTCTGGTTAGGCTCTGTATACTGATCTGCTGCACTTCATCTTTCCTCTTCTTTTATGCTGCTCTTCTTTCACATACTGGATCTTCCTATCTGCTTTTATTCGGCTCTACTACTTTTCTTCGCACATCACTTACAACCACACCCCATCTCATAACTAAATCTATCTTGTATATATATCCGCACAAGTGATTTCATCATCTTTCTAGTCGGCACCTGGAATAGTCAATATTTTCCATAAACTCTGATCTGTCGGCTGAATCCTTGCTTACCAAGTAATGCAGATCAAGGATATACTTGTGGAAATCATTAATCATGTCGGCCAAACATAATTTATGCCTTCATAACCTTTACCAACATCAGTAACACATCCAGAATAATGTCTGATGTTCTGCCAGTCAGTTCTTCCTCTGTCACACTGCTAATCAGGAACCCGATACTCAAGTATTCATATCTTTTTCTTCATCTATCACCGGAGGCTAAATCCTTGGAATCTATCACTCAAGGTAGTCCTCTTGACTTCCCCAAATCCGCACTTCACCAAGATACTTCCTCTGAGAGATCCGGACCTGACTGTTAGACCTCGCCACATGCTCTGTTCTTGTTTACCGGACCACAACATTCTTCACTCTGACTTCCGATATTGACATACCATGTTCTGCGGATGTGTGGGATGAACTTTGTTGCCATCAATGACAACATTCATGAATCCATATAGTGTCACTTGCCAACAGTATCAACTTTCCACAGGTGTGAGAGATCAGCCAAGGGGGTTTTTGGTAGCCATATCCAGTGGTTGCATTTGTGCTCCATTTTGCATCATCTGACATTGTCGCGGAAGGTTATACACGAAGATATATTGAATCTTTTAGCACTATAATTTTAGTAGGTTGTTGGTGATTAGAATACAAATGATAGCATCAGATTTTCATGGAGTTTGAAGTGCTTTGCATCTCTTGTAGTGGCCATACCTGTCCCAAATAGGCCATACCATCTTAGAATATCGTTGTAGATGTTACAGTACCATTTGGAAGCAAAATAGAGATTTAAATGGGTGATTGGAGTGTGTAGTTGCTATTGTGTGTGGCTGTATAGCCTTAGGAAGGACGTGGGGTTTCCAGTAATATCATTTCAGCATCTTCTTGTGTTTGGGTTATCATATTCAGTGCAACAGATCTCTCCTATTTCATTGTCTTGTATTCTTGACCTTTTGTATTGCTCGTTTAATGAATAACAAAGGAGAAATGAGCATCTAAGTTGTTGTACCTTCAGTTTCAGACTGGTATTTAATGAACAACCATCTGGGTATGTGACATTTTCAATGCTATGATCTTTATTTCATCTAGGTATTGTCTAAAATGAAAGTTATTTGCTTTTAGATCAAATATATGCAACTCAGTATTCTCTAGTTTGTATTTTTGCAAAGTTATATGCATGCATGTTTGTTATGCTACGGAAATCACACCAAAATGCAGGCATGGCTCAACTTAACCATAGAAAACTCTTCAATCGGTGAATGAAATTAAACCCATATTAACAATCTATAAAACTCAAAAGGGGGTGGGTTATTTCATGTGTCACAACCACACTCATCCTTGGGGATGACAATGCTGACATAAATCTTTGATGCACCATTGGTGGGTTCCTGCCAAGTCACAGTCAATGGGGCCCATTCAATGTGAAGCTAATGGAAGTAATGCAGATAGTAGAGTCCATTCTGGGGTAGTCACGTGTCACAAAAGTGTTGCATCCTTCAAGTAGCAAATCTTATAGGGCCCCTATTGTGCCATTGGTCCCTGATGATGACTCAGCTGGAGGGCCCACTCTTTGAGAAAAAATGAAGGAAAGGGGTTGTTAAGCCCGGAGTGATTACTGAAGACACGTGGAGATTTCATGCACACCTAGGGGTTGTCAGTTTGACAACTTCTAGACGGTGTACCATTGGTCGCCATTGTTGTGTTAGCCTGCAGCAGGCCCAAAGAACCAAAGGGAGAGGCTAATGGAAAGGGAAGGAGGAAGTTGAAATAAATATTAGTAACAATCTTCGCGTGGTGCAACCACATTGCTCCTCAATAGAGGCTAGCCGAACACTCCTGAACAATGCGCCATTGGATCATTTATGCCACATCACCTACGACAGGTCCCTTCCTCTCTATGCAACATCAAAAGGATTTTAAGTTGTCGATCTTGAGCTGAGGTGATCTGACAATCCGTGCATTATGAAGGACCTTTCAAAGCTGACAAATGAAAGGAAGTGTTCTAGTGACTGAGGTAAATGAATTAGCATGCCTTCGAACCTTGTGAAAAAGATGCATAGGCACCTCAAAGGCATAATGATTCGACTCAGGGTATGATAGTACATCAAGAGGTTGTTAAGCCTCATATGCCTGATTCTTGGTGAGTCTTAAATATATCATTGCACTCGAGACTTTTCCATTAAGATGAATTGAGCCATCAATGTAGAAGCGACAGAGTGGTTGTGAATTGATGATGAGTCAGAGATAAGCAGTGTCATGAATGAGTCTTCAATGTAGAATCGACAGAGTGGGGGGATATTGAGTGCAATAGTTGCAGAAGTTGTTGAGGCAGTTGTTTCCTGCTCGATATCGTTGCTATATATACTAGCTCTGAAGATGTATTGGGGGTTGGATAGTGTTTATTCATTGAGCCGATTTGGGATCCCAGGAGAAGAATCAATAGGCATTCCCAACCTCTATGGGTGCTTTTTAGAGCCAACTGAATGTTTTATGACTATGTATGTTGCCTTTTGTAACCCGTTCTCAATTCAATAATGAAGAGAAGCAACATTCTATGTTAATTCTTGTGTCTGTTGAGTCTTCTTTCAGATCTTTTGTATTTATGGTGTGCCTCTATTGTTTGTTTCATAAATGGTGTTAGTAAATGGTCTATAATCATTCATTTTGTGCTCTTTAAAGCCATGAATTAGTATCATGAATGAACAGGAAAACATTATGTCGATTTTGCATTAGTTTAAGCATTATCATTCAATGTATCACCTTAGGATAGTTTCATTTAATTAAGGTTTCTCTCTTCTCTTTTCTCCCCCCTTGAAAGAAATAATGAGATTCATAAGAAGAGTCAGCTTCTAAAACCACAGAGGTTATCTTGTAGGTCCAGTCCTACATTTGCAGAATTTCCCATTGTTGGTATTAGATCTATATCTGAGAGAAATCTCAGGTGCAAAAATAACTGCCAACAAATACCAAGAGTCATCCACATAAATTACTGATTAATTATAGTGAAATCAATCATGAATAGCCAAGATAAACCATTAATTCAATTTCAAATCATGTACATGAATCCAAATTAGATTTAGTTTATTATTTTTTAGACTTTCCCCAAGTACTTTCAACATTAATTTGAATGGTAAAATAATTTACAACCTTATCACTTTCAAAATCAGAATTATACAACATGGAATTTGAAAAGACACTTTGTATTTTATCCCAATTTTGAAAGAATAACAATTCTAATTTTAGGACAACTTAATATATCTTTTAGAGATGAAAATTTATATCATGCGGAAGTAAAAAGTACATGTGAATTTTTTGCCTTGTATGTAAATAAAGTTCACCATTATAAAACCTTAAAACTAATCCTAATCTAACCGAGATATAAAAAGGTGCAAAAAGGAAAAGGGGAGAAGAAAAGAGAAAGAATCTAAACTCATTTTCAAACATCCCATACATCATTGAAGAAATGGACAAATCCAATAAAACCATTCCTTACTTGGCCTATTTCCTACCACCAAAATGTAAGAAGGTGCGATCTCCAAAGGACTAAAATTGACTATAAAATTGTTGCAACAACCACCAATCTCATTGTGTAGATTAAGGAAACAATCCCATAGCCAATATACATGATAAATATAGAGTTTTGAAACATGTAAATGTGTTTAGGTTGACCACATAAAACATCTCACCATCAATAAGATGTCAGTGATGTGAAACACATTTCAGATCCATCAATATTCATTGAATTAAATGTATGGAAATGTAAGAAAACTCATTTAGAAATTATTGAAAACCATCCTAAAAATGGAAACTTGAAGAAAATGGAGCAAATTTTGGTATCTTGTATTTAGAAATAAGTTTCCAAGGGTTTCTAACCCCTTACAATGTGTTACATTTACATATTTATAAGTCAATTTGGGAAGGGGAAGGTGAGAAGTTATTCCCTTTAAAAATCCCATATAAGATAAAATACAATAGAATGTGAAAGGTCACTTTGACTTGCACTTTGCATTCTAATCATTCATTATATATCGACCAAAATTTGACTTAGAAATGGGTGTCATGAAGCTTTTACACATTCTAACTATCTTTAGTGTCTATTCATGACTTCTCTTGCACATATTTAGTAAAATTATCCAATGCCACCTTAACAAGATCTAGACCAAGCTCATCTGACATTTGTCCAAACCTAGCCAATGAATTATCTTTAAAATCTTTTGAAAGTATCAGAATGCCTTTAGCCATAAGAATACTTTGTTGATTTACACAAGATAGATAGATCTCTTGTAATTTTTTTTACAACTTCAATTTCAATAGAAAACAAACCCGTCAAAAGAAACTCATTCAACTTTCTCACCCTTAAGCTAGGAGGATTCACTATTAAACATTGTGCATAATCTATTATTTTAGTTCACTCTGGTGCTAGAATGTCCAAAATCAAAATCAATGTAAATTCTATCTTCTTCATTTCCCCAACGCTTTTCTAGCTTTGAAAGTAAATCCATTGAGGACAATAGTTTCTCCTTCCATGAATTCTATAGAAATGTCAGTGTTGTTGATGAGATTATATCATGTAAAAACATTTTACAATAATCATCCCTCTTGAGTAAACTACTCCCTTGGTAATGCCTTCATCTTTGCCATTGTTGTAGCCTCTAAGAACTTGCCTCTTCAATTCCTAGAAGTTCACCATAGTAGTCTTTCCTCCAGCTTTTCATGCAACTGCCTAACTAATTTATCTAACTTATCAACCATGATATCAGATGGGAGGGCATAATGTGAATCATCTACAACTTATATGATCTTGATTTGTTGCAAATGACCAGCTGTCTATTTATTCCCTATTTTTAACCTTTTTTATGGTTCAATCAATTTCCCAACTCTCCCATGAATCTTATGGAGTTCTCTAACAATTGACTCTCTTTTTTACTAAATAATTTTAAATTTATGGGTGAGGTCTTCAAATGATCTTTTTATCCATAAACTTTCTTGACAACAAAAAGTTTTACCTCCAAATTACTCAATCCATTGATTTTTTCTATGGTGGAATTTATAATTGTAACAAGGTCAAAATCAAAACTTGGGGAACCTCTAACGAAGAAGTCTATTCAAAAACATATTTTTGCATTCTTTCTAACTATATCTGGAATGCCACTAGCTCTTTATTGACATGCTTATTTAGATCATGTAGTTAAATATTTAAATTCTAAATTTGAGAAGCATCTTTCAATGCTTATGGCATGAGTTGTGTATTCTTCTCTTTTAAACCCCTATTTTGTATACCTAGCTGCCTCTGTCCAGAACTACAAGTGCCTTGACCATATCCACATTTACTTACATGGCCTCTTTGTGCTTGCCATCTTATTGTCTACTTGTCTTTCTTTTTCAGATGATGAGGCTTTGTCACAAGCCTCCAATTCTTGAAAGCTCTTGGAAACAACATTTCAGATGATGAGGCTTTGTCACAAGCCTCCAATTCTTGAAAGCTCTTGGAAACAACATTTGACTATATCTTAATTGTATCCTCAAAATCATTTGCTTCTTGCTTCTCTATTTTTAGTCCAAGCAAGAGAATGGTCAAATTCTAGAAGGTGTAGGGCCACAACTACTGTTATGTGAGGTATTCAGGGAAACACATGAAACTCACATAAGCAGAGATTATTTTTTTCCTCGATTCCCATATCACCTGAAATAAAATCTAGAAGCTCCTTCATTGTCTCAAAGGTTGAAGAAAGCCAATCGTAGTTGATAGCTCCTTCTAATTGTGTAATTATTTGAAGGAGTTTTGTTGGAGATGTTGTAAATTTTAGAGACAGGTCCCATGACCTCCAATAACTCTTATCCTGAAAGTTGTATATCTACTCTCCCCAAAATGAATGCTTTCTCATAACTTGTTTAAATGAACTCTCTAATTTCTACCAGACAACATGCAAATGGGCCTCTCTAACACCCTATGTATCCAATGATGCATCAAATGCCATATTTGAACCTAATAAATTCATCATTTCAACTAGCACCTTCAAAGCTGCTTCAGTTGGCATGTTGTTGGAACAAAATGTTGTCCAAGAAAACTATGCAATACCTGCACATTACATAGAGCAATAATTCTTCAATAACTATTGGAATGCAATCCAAACTCCCTATAATGAATTTTCCGTGAACTTGAACAAAGGCTAGCGAAGGGCTCAAATTCATGCAATGTTGATTTTTAGAGAGAAAATAACATAGCAGTAGATAAAAAAAACATAACAGAAAGAATCATACCAGATAACAATAAGACATAATGTTGTAACAGATAAATCTTTATTGTATATATTTTAATTCAGATACAATGTATACTTATAGCCCACAATAGTGATAAAGCAGTGATGGGTAAGACAGTGGAGAGATAAGGATGTGAACGAAGATAAGGATAAAATGATGATGCTCTTAAGCATTATCTTCATCATCCTCCCCCTTAATGCAATAATTCTTAACTAGTAAAATTTTCTTTTGATATCGCTTTGCTAAATAAATTAGCAAGTTGGTCGTTGGTTTTGAAAAAAAATCAATTCAACTTATACTTCTGTTACAAGATTTCTGATAAAATGATGTCACGATCAATAATCATTGCCTTATTTTGTTCATGCCTTAAATTTGCCACTATTTTCTTCAACCAGATTGTTTGACATATTGTGGACATTGCTGCAACATATTTTGCTTATGTTGATGATAATGAAACAATTGATTATTTCTTTGAACACCAAGAAATTGCACCTCATCCTAAAGTGAATACATAACTTGAAATACTTTTCCTATCATCAATCACTATATGTATATCCAATCAATCCAAAGTTATTTGTAGATGTATATAAAATACCAAAGTTGCTTGTACCGCGAACATACATGAGTATTTTTTCACTGCACACAAATGAATCTTACTCGGATTTTTCATAAATTTTGATACTAAACTTACAACATATGTGATGTTAGGTTTAGTAGTAGTAAGATACAAAAGGCTGCCAACTAAACTTTTGTATAGTGTTATATCTATCTTTTCATTGCCATGATCTTTGACCAACTTCTCATTCACATTCAATGGTGTGTTCATGGGATTGCAACTTTTCAGTATAAACTTGTCAAGTGAATAAGATGCATACTTTTCTTGTGAGATAAAAATCCCATCATTCAACTGCATTCTACTCTAAGGAAGTAATTTATCAAACCTAAATTTGTCATTTCAAATTTGCTCTTCATGGTATTCTTGAATTTCTCTATTAATACTTCACTATTGCCAGTGTAAATTGAATCATCAACATATAAATAGACTATAAGTAAGTATTCAATACCTTTGGATTTGATATAAAGTGTAGGTTCAATTTTACAATTGCTAAAGCCATTTTTCTAAAAATATTCATCTATTCTGCTATATACTAGGTTCTTGGTGCTTGCTTGAGTCCATAAAGAGCCTTTTAACTTGTAAACTTTTTGGTCTTCCCTACAACTTCATATCCTGGTGGTTTCTCTACAAACACTTCTTCATTCAAGAAACAATTCAAAAAAGCTTATTTTTAACATCAAATTGATATACTAACCTCTTAGATTGTGCTACCAATGCCAAAATAGTTCTTATGGTATCCAATCTTGTTACGAGAGAATAAGTTTCATTATAATCTATACCTGGTTGTTGTGAGAAGAAGTCTTTAGCAATGAATCTTGCTTTGTGTCTTTCAATGGATCCATCAACCTTATATTTTGTTTTGTAGACCCATTTTAGTCCAATGACATCCTTTTCTGGTGGAGGACCTACTAGCTCCCATGTTCTATTTATTTCAATAGAATCAATCTCCTCATCCATGACCTTAATCTAGACTTCATGTTTTAAATATGCATCTTCAAATTATCTTGGTTCTACTTGAATATGAGATAGTAAAGTAAAATTTGTAATCAAATCAAGACTAGTAGTGCCTTCATAAATTTCTTTGAGATTTTTTACCTTTCTTGGAGGAGGACTCAAACTAGAAGGTAGACTTGATAATGAAGGTACTTGAGTAAAACTTGAGCTATTGCTTAGGATAGTAGAATAAGATGGAGCATCATGTTCTATTTTTATAATTACTGGCCTTTCTTGATATAAATTTTCATTCCATTTCCATGCATATTTTTCAAAAAAATTACATCACAACTAAATATCAATTTTTATGTTATTGGATTATATAACCTATAACCCTTTACCTCTTCACTATAGCCATAAAAATATATTTCTCACTTTTATCATCAATTTTTTGTCTTTTATGTTCAACTATATGAGTATAAGAACTACAACCAAATACCTTAAGATGAGCCAAACCAATCTTTCTTCCACTCCATGCCTCATAAGGTGTCACATTATTTACACTTTTTGTCAGACATCTATTTAGCAAGTAAACAGATGTAGCTGCTGTTACCAAATTTTCACCTACAACTCAAATTGGTAGAGCTGAAATAGTTTTATGATATTAAAGGTGAAAAGTATTTCATACATTTCCGTTATGCTTAACCATTGCCTATTTAAAGGTGTTTAAAGAGATGAAATTCAATTTTCATTATTCAATGCTTTGCAGCATAAAGGTGAATACATGAATTATAAGAAGTTGCTTCATTCGTTTTACAATGTTTCATTCATTTTACAATGTTTCATTCATTTTGTAATGAAGTATACACAGAATTGCACAAGTGTTGCATTTGTATTCATTGGAAAGAAAAGAGTAATCAATGGTCCCACACAAGCCATGGGAGTAGCTGAACCAATGTAACATGAAATATGCTATGAATCTGAAGATACAAGAAATGAAAAGAAGCATAAAGAAAAAGGCATATCCATCATTGCCTGATAGAGCTTGGGTGAATCTTCTTTGTCTCTTGCTCCTCCTCTCCTGATCTTCAAGTGAACCTGCATCATGGTAAAAAATTAGTTAGAGCTTTGGATATGAATCTCCCTATGTGCCCTACCAATAGAAATATAGCACATGTCATGAAGCATTGGATCAACAAATAACAAAAGTGTACAAGAGAGCCAGAAAGACCAAATCATCATATGAGCATTGAATTCATTATTTTATGTAACTTGTTTGTGCAATGTGTAGGTACAAGTACATTCATCATTATGTAGGACATTTCAGCATGTGGTAAAAAATGGGCTCCCACAAGGGTTGAGCCCAGCATGCTGCCCCTTGATCTTAAGGGAAATATAAGATAAGCAAGAAACTTTCAGATCAACAAATGAAAGCATATTCTGATTGAAAAATCAATGTAACACTGTCCATTCATAGCAGCCATGAAATACAAAAAGTAAATGAAGTACAGATGCTGACTATGGTAATGACTACAACTTACAGTATTGTTAGTGCTTACAAGGACATCCAACACATGAAGGGCAGTCACCACCCTAAACCAATGACTAGGGTGCCACTGTAAAAAGAATCCTCATTGCTCATATGTACCTCCTATTTCAAGTAATAAATATGTGCTTAGAATGGTGACTGCCTTCACGTGGTGGATGTAGTTAATAAACAATAGACTATAATAGCCACAGTGGGCATCAATCACCATAGTAATCAATGCAAGAGTACAATATAGTTAACATGATAGCCAAGGATGCATCATGGAGCAGCAGTCCAGGACAAGAATAGAACATGTATTTACCACTTTTTTTGTTGTGAATGAGGTGTAAGATTACTATTGAATGTAATAAAACAGCCATAAAGGACAAAAATCAGTCATGATCATGACCGTCCCATTAATTAAAAGCATTTTATCAGCTACAGGACAGTCATGCAAAGGTAAACAATCCTATATTTGTATCCAGAGATAGAATACAACATACACAATCCACATAGACTGGGATAGCTAGTGTCATGAATGATACAGTATAGTATAAGTGCCATGTTAGCTGTCTAGTATGCAACAAGGTACAAATCCATGATTTAGGGTTATAATGATCAAGATGTAGATCTATTGCACAGTAGCGATACTGCCATGGCACTATATTATAGGTATGGTGGACTTTTGTTGCAATCACAAGAAAAAGAGAAGATGGAATAGTCATAATGTCATCAAGCCATGGGACATTCACTTTAAAGATAGAGCATTCATCATTTGATCACCATATATCTCTACAAATTGAAGAGAAATCATAGGCTACAGATCAGCATCATGATATAATTAGCATAAGAACCACAAAAAGGTGAAACCACTTCTTTAGTCAGGTGGACAGTCCATGGGACAGTCATCATTAAAGGAGCCCTTGTCATAAGATCAAAATGTGCAGGTACAATGTTATCATTCATCAAGTGTAAGGAGAACATGTTATCACTATCATAAGCATTATACACTGAGAGATCAACCATCTAAAGTGATAGTCACATTGCCAAACATAGAACATTTAAGGTTGCACCATGACAGTGATGATGAAAGAACAACCATATATAATGAAGAGTGACATCATCATAGCTACCATGGAGACAATCAAGCAAAGCATGACAATCAGCACATTAACAGTCAAGATACAAAGAGTGAACACCTATGACCTATTGATAGTAAAGAACTTGTTTGCATGTTTTTTTTTTCCCTCATATCCACTGGAGAGAATTTGCATGTTGACATTATAAACAAGGAAGGAAGGATGGTTTAATGACTGTACTGTAGCACAATAGTAATGCAGTCTTTGAGCTATCAAGAGAGAGCTAAACAATCATTTTATGACTGTTAGAGGTAAAATACAGTCATTTTTATGACTGTCCTCTCAGCAAAGTAAAGTACAGTTATTTTTAATGACTGTTCCACCATAAAATACAGTCATTTTAATGACTATCTCAGCATAAAAAAAGTAGTCACTTTAATGACTGTCTCAATAGGGTAAAAGAAAGTCATATCATTGGCTATCTAGAGATTCACAAAGGACTAACTGTGCTCTAGTAAAGGACAGTCATGAAGAGCTACAACAAGTCTGCTACAAGGTGACAGAGACTATCAAAAATAGTCATGATTAAACATAGTCATATAACACTATTAAGAAGCATGCCATTTTCTAAACGGCAGAGGACAGTCATAAAGCAAGGAGAGAAGCTTTCTTCTTCATTCTCAAGTCCAGGAAACATCAATATATGTGAATAGGGATCTCAAATGGACTGTGCACATATAAACCCTCCATTGGTTTGACGAATAGTTTACTCCTTTTAAGGCATAAATACACAAGAGGTAGCAGAGAAGATTGAATAGTTATAATGCCATCAAGGGTTAAGACAACCTTCTTCAAACAACAGAAACCATCAACAGAGAAAAACTTCTTTTACCACTTCATTTCAAAGGCCAAACAACTACAAAGAGTAGAAAGCTAGGAAAGTACAGAGAAAGCCTTTCATCATGTCATTTACAAAACCCTAGCTAGGGTTACAAAGTTCTCATCTTTGAAGAAGGACACTTTGTACACAAATACATACTTGTTCCTGTAGCAGTCAAAGGGTGCCGAATGCAAAAGTTTTTTAGAGAGATTACCTTTTTCTGGTGAAAGTTTAAAGTCAAGAGAGAAAAGATATATTTCATTCTCATAACCCTAGCTAGAGTTTGCCACAAAAAAAACAATCTTTCTCAAGAAAAACCCAAGCTAAATCATTATGCCGTGAGCAAAGGAGCACAATGGAAAAGAGTAATGAAGTCTCAAGGTTTATTCATGTCTACAGGAGATACAATGAAATAAGCCCGTGTTTCAACAGTGATTTAACTCATTCCAAAGCTTTTCAAGTAGAGTTTCAAACATAGTATGCAGGAAACACCTTCTTATTCCAGTGGATAAAAGCAAAATGTAGAGATATAACATCGAGTGAGTGTTCTTACCAATTGAAGGTAGAGTTATAAGATTAAATATCGAAATTACAGTCTTAGGAGCCTCCAAAATCCTTCAAGAGCCTCAAACAGAGTAGAAACCCTTGGCCATGGTGGCAGAACAACAATAGAGAAGGAGCAAAATGCAAAATGACAAACTTTTAGGTTTCATCTTCTTTTTTGGCCGAATGCCCTAGCCCGACTCAGGGCTCTTTTGACTTTATTTTTTGATAAAATCATTGTTATCTAAAAAATGCCCGTGGTCAACATTTTTAAGTGTTAGACCAAATGATGCAAAGGGAGCCCGTGGGGCTATAAGTTATGATTTGTTTTGATTTTCTTAAGGTTTGTGATATGTTTAAGTCAAACAAGATAATAATGCAAGAAGATACCATATGCATGTGCATGGTGATGGATGTGATATGGGAGTCATAAGGATGCAATGACTTATATAATCAAATGATGCAGCACTATGATGCAGGAGCATCCAGTGGTGTAAGGGCAATCTTGCATCACCCAAAAAGAAGTTAATTTAAAATCACTGTAGTTGTTTTCATTTCTTTCGATAATTAGTGTTTCTGGTTCCATAATTACTTGAATAATGATGTAGAACTTTCAGTTTTTCCAAACTGCTAAAAATAGTAACCTGCTATTTTTAGAAAGTTTGCATTTGGGCATGGATTGAAGTGAAAATTTACAGGAAGTTACATAATAGAAATATAAGGCCTTTGGCGAAGGAATCACGTAAAGATCATTTGCGAGCTAAAAGATATTAAAGTTTCTGTTTCCCGAAAAATGCCTGAAAATTATTCAAACTCAGGTTTGAGGCACTAAATGGTCTCGTACAGGCTTGAAAATGGCCAGAACCGATAGTGCTAGTTCTTAGCGCGTAGAGAACTCCGCGAGCTTTCCGACGCATAAAATGGTTTGTCAATCAGACACCTGGATCAAAAGTTATGGCTCCCGGAAGTTGACCTATTTTTGGAGGGAGATGAAAAATTTGAAATTAGGTTGTTGGCCGCCAAAAAGGCTATTAATAACCATTTTTGGGAACCCTGGGCAGTAGTAGAGTTAAGGGGGCAAGTGTGGAGTTAAGAATAGGTGGGAAAACATAAACCTAGCTGATTTGGGGGTTACAGAAGGCAGAAGATTCCAGAGCCTGGTGATGTGTAGCTGTAGTGTGTTGTAGCCCGTGGAGGATTGATTCCTCTGATTGTAATTAAGCTTCTGTAATGTAATGAGTTGCCCAGATCAATAAAAGAAAGTTCTATTTTTTGTGTTCAATTTCTGTTGTTGTGTGTTTTGTGATTTACCCCCTTCATCACACTATGACCTTATTTGACTTATGCATAGATTGGACATGAGGTCCTAAGATATAGCATGATGGCATGGGAGATATAAGGAATTTATTCATGATTTTTATTGATCATATCTCACATTTATAATGTATTTTTGACTTTTGTATGTGAGGAAGGTGTTTTTATTGGCATCATCATAGGATGCGTGAAGTGACTATGCAAGTCAAAAGGGGAGTTATAAGGAGAGTTATTTTTTTTAACCTTTTGAAAATAGTTTGTTTCTCCTCAGTTTGCATAACTTAAACATTTGTTCACAAATGTAAACAAATAATAAAGTAATAAATCATAAATTACTTTATTATTTGTCATAAAGTTGTAAAAGTCAAATATAGACAAATTCATAACAAATAGTAAAGTAAATCATGTTGATTACTTTATTATTTGTTCACATTGTTTTTCTCATCCCAAAATCATGCAAAATTAGGAGACGAAGTTAACTGAGGTATTTTGGGATCTTTTGCATGATTTTTGGTCAAACTTGGAGGGGTTTGGAGTTCCACATGGTCAAATTGATAGAAAGGGGCAGTTTGAAGCTATTTTAGCTCAAATTGGATCAATTATAGCCCTTCTTTTTAGGGATTTTCTTTTCTGCTCGTGAGAGAGTTTTGTGGAGATATTTTTTATGCTGAGTTGAAATGTAGTGGTTTTTTTCATGTACTTGAGAGTTCATTCTTTTGATATATTGGAGAAAAACTTAGGTTTTTTCTCAGTTCTTGTCTTTTTGCTCTCTTGTGCATTGTAGAGAGAAGTGTTTTGTAACTCATTTTACAGATATATACAATACAACAGGTTACAGGTTATCTTTTTTTCTATTTATGCAGTTTTTCCTTCATTTTCAGCAAGATCAAGTATTTACCTTCTCAATTGTGCTGTTTTATGAGTGATTGGATGAAATTTTATTGTGTTTTAATGTCAGAACCTTTAAATCTTTGTCTCATTCATACTTGCATGCATTCAAAGCATTGAAAAATCACAGGTCTTAGGTTGTGTATTAGAATAATCTTTTCTTCCATGTTCTGAGAACCCAGTTTTCCTTCAAGAGAAAGTTTATTCAAGCCTTCTTTAGAATCATTTTTGTGGTCAAATTGCCAAATTGATCTGAAAGTCGTTGTAAATTAGGGATGCATGTTTCTATCATTTAGGTGCATCACCACCCATTTAAATTCTAGTTTTAGTATATCCATTAGAAAGCCTTTTAATCCTCTTCCTGCAAAGTCATTAATTTATTAGAGAATCAGAAGGGAACTGGCCCATAATCTGGAGGTCTACTTTCACCATAGGGTACCCACAACCTGAAATTATTCCAATGTTACACAGGATTTATGAACTTTCAAACTTTGCATAACGGGTGCAATCCTAGTTAATAACAGCTACTACTTTAGCCCAAAAAATATTTGGAAGATCCTTGGCCTTTAGCATGCTTCTAACCATCTCTACAATTGTATGGTTTTTATGTTTAGCTACTCCATTTTGTTGAGGGATATAACTTAAACTCAATTGCCTTTGAATACCATTCTTTTCAAAAAAAATTTAAATTCATTTGAAGTAAATTCTCCCCCTCTATCTGTACATAGAGTCTTTAAGGAACAACCACTTTGTTTTCTACAAAATGTAAAAATCGTTGAAATATAGAAAAGGCTTCTACTAAAAGAGGTTTTGCCATGCCAAACAGATGTTGCTTGTGTGAGAAAGTGGAAGAAATGGTTGTTCATTTGTTTTTGGATTGTTTCTTTTCCTAGAAAGTGTGGGGAATGATTCACTTCCTTTTAAAACTTTGTTGGCTTCCTCCTAGGGACATTTAGAACTTGATTGAACAATGGAATTCTCCTTTTAAAAACCCCTCCTTAAAATTCTTATGGGATTTGGTCCTACCTCATGTTGGGTGGGGTCTATGGAAAGATATAAATAATTGAATCTTCAAGAATGAAAAATCCTTGACTGTTAGGGTGCTTTTTAAAATATGCTTTGCCATAAAGGATAAATTTTTGGTGGCTATTAGAACTAAGATGGCCTCCTCTTCCAAAGTTTTGGTTTCAAAAGTGGACCTTGATGTTGTAAATGCTTGGAAGCTTGATTTTGACATTTCTTTTATGTTTAAAGGGAGTGAAATTAGGAGACAAAACATTTCTTGGTATCCCCAGCCAAACTAGTTCAAATTAAACTTTGATGGGATAGAAAAAGGGAATCTAAGGCCTACTAGGGGTGGTGGGATCCTAAGAGATTCAAGGGGTAACTTGGTCGCAACTTGTGCTATCAACCTTGGAATCCAAACTAGTCATCTTGTGGAAGTTTCTACTACCTATAATGCCATAAAAATGACACAACAAGTTGGGGTGCAGAAGTTGCACGTTGGAATGTGATTCTATGAATATAATCAATTTCCTATTTAGGAAATCAAATCCTAGATGGACCATTAAAAACCTTATCAAAGACTCCCTGTACATCTTAAAAAAAATGAAAAAGGTGAAGACTAGGCATGTTTATAGGGAAGCTAATTAGGTGGTTGATTGTCTAGCTAATTTGGGGGTTTGTCATGAGGCGGCTTCCTTTTGGTCGATGGACTCATTTCCTAAGGAGATTATGATGCTAATTTTAAATGATGTTACTAATCATTATAAATAAAGAGCTTGTGTGGGTAGAGATGACCATACCTAAAGGTTACATGAAGGAAAAATTAAGCATCAAATGTATCGTCGACCTAATGATGAAAATTCATGTCTAATTTAATGATGGTAAATCCATGGACAAGGCTTCTGGTATTTTCTTTGTTGTAATAGCTATGGGTTTTTCTCTTAAAAAGACTTTGTCAAGATCTAGTAGGGCTCATTCATTATTCAAACTCAGTGGGATATTCTAACTTTTGAAATATATCTAATTAAGATGGAAGGAGATAGGAATAGGGTCAAACCTATCAGTTATAACAAATGGAAGAAAAATTCCAGGGTGTGGAAGATATTAGAGAAAGGTGGTTTTACTCCCCTTATAGAAAGTCTTCAAGGACATGACTCCTCCCTAACAACAAAATTTGTGAAAGGTTGGGACAATAGAAAAGTGGCTATGAAAGGTTTGGAGTTCATTGTTTCGAAGGAATTAGTGATGGAAGCCACTAGACTTTACAAAATTGGGGCTAAAATCTTTAAAGATAGGTAGATGGGGAGAAGGTGATGTCCACCTTCCTCAATAAGGATAAAGACCCATAAAAATTGCACTCGAGGTATGCTAGGAGAACCCTCAAATAACCATGGGATGAAATTGCCCTCTGCCTTATGAGGTACATTACCCTGGAGGGACACTTTAAATATGTTTATTCTTACCACTTTTTCTTAATGAATCACTTTAGGAGAAAGAAGCTTGTTTCTTTTCCTTTCTACCTTTTATCTTCGTTGGAATTGTCTATAAAGGATTCCAAAAAATCCCCTACTGCAGTTCCTCTACACCAGGGGCTAATGCTGTTGGTATTTAATCATGTGAGATAATTGAATCTGTCACATCTTGTATTGGGCTTTATTTATGATTTAAATTATGGGACATTTTTACTATGATTGTTTTACTATTGAGTGATTCCATGTGTGTGAAAGGTAAAATAGTTGATATTTAAAATGCATAAAAATTTGAAAGTTGATTGCTAACCAATTATTATTATGGATGTATATCTTGTCTTGCTTCAACTATGATTATAAGGACTAACCTATTAATAGAAATCTAAGTACGACTGAGTGTAGGAAGAATGTCGAAGACGAGAACATGATTGAGGTAGAAATGTTCTAGCTGCTAGGAAAGAGTTGGCATGATGGATAAACTTGATGCATGCACACACTCACTTAGCTTCATGTCATATTGCATTTTTGAGTGGTTTTATTTATAAATCGTTATATGGTTACTAGTCATGTTGAGCATTATACAGTTAATGGATGTGATTGATGTTTAATGCTTAGATAAATATGTGAGTTTTGTTGCTACAGTATGTTCATTTGAATTGCATAAGTTATCCATGTATTTATACGTTCTTTTGACTTAGATTTAATAGAATTGTATAAGTTGAATTCAATTTGATTTATTTATATTATTTAAAGAGTTTATATATATATAATTTTTAAATTAATAAATATCTATATATTATACTCTTGCATGAAATGATATTTTAGATAGACTTAAAATAAGCATATATTTATAGATACATATTTATAATTTAAAATATATATATATATATATATATATATATATATATAAACATATAAGTATTATGTTATTTTAGGCTTTATACCATTTGCTTCACTTTCAATTACCTCCTCCTCCCCCTCCACCTGTTGTAGACATTGGTGTTGTGAATGTTTTGATGTCAGAGGACCCTTAGCTTGTGGGTCTTCATTGCCATGAGGAGGAGCTAATGTTAATGTGGAGAATGCTGAATCTGCTCAAGGCTTCCTGATTGAAGTTTTGAATGAAGCTGTTTAATGCAAGCTTTCTTCTCCAGTGCCTATATCTTATTCTCTTTTTGGTTTATATTTGTAGCTTCGTTGATATGTTTTGCTACATCTGTTTTGCTTATGTCCACCGGTGCTGTATTTGAACCTCTATTAAATTTATGGTGGCTGTCATGGGGCAATTTTGCTAGCCTGTGGCCCTATTTTCTACTGTAATTCTCTATGGGAAATTTTTCTTCTTGAAGGTGACCTTTATTGCCTTCCTGTCATCGAAAAATCATGTATTGTAGATAGGTTTTTTGGAGCTATAACCGGAGGTTTTTTTCCTGGTTCTTTCCTGTCGGTATGCTCTTTTTGAACCAGGATTTTGTAATATTTCTTAATTTTAATAAAATAGTTTAGTGGCTCTACCACTTTTTTTTAAAGTATTATATTATTTCTTTTATTCACTTATTTTGATAATTAATTTCTTTTGGAAAAAGAAATAAGTTAAATTATTTTAATTTGTTAATTTATTTAATTATTGAATGTGCATGTCTATTTTAAAGATTTAAAGAATCAATTATTAAATTTATCATATTTGTGAATTAGAAAATTATATTTTCTAATATTAATTTTAAGTAGGATGTGCATGAATATGAATAAAGTCATTTTAATATTATTTTTCTTTTATTAAGAATATAATATTATATTATTGCTTTTTAGGTTTTGAAAAAAAAAGAGGAAGAATTATTAAGAGAAGAGAATTAGCTTTTTTCATTCTTTCTTTTTGGTTATCAATTTTATTAAGCAAAGGGAAGAAAAAGAAAACAAGTTATTGAAGCTAGGGATTTGAAAGTGTTTTTTTTGTGAAGAATTGAAGGATTGTTGTGTTTTTTGAATTGATTGGTTCATCTCCATTTTTTTTTACCAAATTGCTTCAAGGATTGAGGTAGGATTCTTGTGATGAAAGACTTTAGTAAAACTTGTTTTGATTAATAATTGAATATAGGATTGTGTGAAGAAATTGTGATTTATATGCTTTTTGTGCAAAAAGAAAGGTTTAAATAAATTATAGTTTCATTGATTTTGAAGATTAGAAAAGAATTTTTGTTGAATTGGATTTGTTGGGAATTCTTAAAATTTAGTAGGAAGATTTGATAGATTATTTGAAATATGATTTTTAGAATATTGAAATATTAATTTTTTGTATAGGAGAAAAAAAAACATAATAGAAGACTTAGGAAGAGACTGAAAAGAAAAATAATAACCTATCTTAGTTTAGGCATATCTCTTAAACCATGATTTGGGTATTTCTAATTTCTGGACATATGGTTTTAAATTAGGTGATAAACTTTATCTCTAATTTTTATAATTTCATATTTTATAGTTTTTTTAGTTATTAAAACAAGTGGACTATTTTTTAAAAAACTGGTAAATCTGTCATGAGAAAAATCAATATGTTATGACATCAATAACTTTAGTTTTATGAACTGGGTTTCTTTGAAATTTTTATGAAAACTGCACAACTAAATATTTTAAATCTTATAAAAAAATCAGCCTTACCCAGTTTTTCAATTTTGAGTTATGTATTAATCAGTGATTGTCTATCTCTGGTGCTATTTTTAGCATGATGTTTATATGTGATTATATTGTATTTATAAAATTATATTAAAGATAGTTATTATGAAAATATTTATTAGATTTTATATATCTTTGTATTATCTTTCCAACACATTTTAAAAATTAGAAAAATATTTTGTTTTGAGAAAGTTATGTATGTTTTAGTGAAAACTATATTTTATGCAATATAAATCTAAGTTGCTGGCATGAAAGTCATGTTTGGTTTATGTGTGATCTCCCAACATGGTTTTGTGACTTTGTAAGTATGTTGAAATTACTATGTGGATATTAGTTATGAGGGTGTGAGTATGAGTTGTAAATTATAGTGTTTCAAACCACATATAAAGTCACTTGTAGTGTTGATGTCCATGCTTAATTTTGTTGTCCTACCATTATGTCTCTTGTAGTAGCATCTTGATCACCTATAGGTTTAATTTAACCGACTTATCTGTTTATGCTTTCACTTAAATGGTGTTATTGTTTGACAAACATAAATATGAAATTGTTAGAAAATACGATTCTCCTTTATTCTTTATTACAAATTTAATCATAACGGTATTATAAATATGATCTTGCTTGCGGTTAGGCAAATCTAGATTTATTTGTTTTATTTTATTTTTAAGAAATTAAGAATGAATTATGGGATAAAGATTATAACTAGTTTTATAGCGATCTATGTATAACTTGAATAATTAAATGCAACTCTTTGATAGAAATATTGTTAGAAATGTATTCTCATTGATTGAGCAATGAAATGAAGTAGTAACTATATCTAGGCAAAAGTGTGTGTTATAAGATCTAGACACAAGATTCTTTTGAAGTAATTAAGAATGGAATGAGCTGAGTTATCTTTAGTTTATGTCTTATTTATGTATCTTGAATAAACATATATGTAAACTTTTTCACTAGAATTAATTGCTTGAAAGTGAATTTATTTTGATTGTGCAAAAGAAAAGAATTAGTTGGTTTTGAAAGAAAGTAGTTTTTCTTGTGTGTGTGTGATTGAGGTTACATCTTGGGCTAGGATGCCAAATGTGGAACAATAGAGATGGCTTTTCCTCTTTTCAGGATTCGACCTTAAACTATTTTTATGCTTGGCCAAGCTAGGAATTCATTGAAATAGATGAATATTTGTCTAGCAAAACCTTATTTACATATATCTCTGCCACATCCTATTGTGAGACAATTTGCATATCATTATTTAGATTTGCACATTAGACTTCAGGTTGCATCAGGGGTTCCCTCCTGCCAGTTGTTTTCAGGTTGCTTGATGAAGGTGGTAAATCATAAAAGACATAACAACAGAAATTGCACATAGAAAATAGAGATGTTCTTTTATTGATTTGGACAACACATTACATTACAGAAGCTCAGTACAATCAGAGGATGAATCCTCTACTGGCTGCAACACATTACAACTTTCCTAACCTCAAGACTCTAGAATCTTCAGCCTTTTGTAAACCCAAATCAGCTAGGGTTTCTATTTTCCTGCCTATTCTTAACTCTACACTTTCCCCCTTAACTCTACTACCGCCTAGGGTTCCCAAAATAGTCATAAATAATACTTTTTGGCAGCCTCCAGCTAAATTTTGAAATTTGCAACTCACTCCAAAAGTAGGTCAACTTCTGGGAAGCATAACTTTTGATCCAGGTGTCCGATTGACTAACCGTTTTAAGCGTCGGAAAGCTCGCGATGTGAACTATCACGTCGAAAATGCGTAAACAGATTTTTATCAACTTTTTGGGATGTTATGGGATGTTTTAGTGCCTCATATCTCATTTAAAAAAATTTTAGGGGCTTTTCGAAAAACAAAAACTTTAATATCTTTTAGCTCACAAATGATCTTTGCCTGATTCTTTTGACAAAGGTCTTATATTTCCATTACAAATCCTTCTGCAAGTTTTTGCTTCAATCCGTGCCCAAATGCAAACTTTCCTAAAATGGCAGGTAAACTTTCCAAAACTGGTAGTTTGCTATTTTTAGTAGTTTTAGAAAAACTGAAAGTCCTACATCATTATTCAAGAGATTATGGAACCAAAAATACTAATTATGGAAAGAAATGAAAAAAAATGTAATGATTTTGAAGCAACATCATTTTGGGTGATGCAAGATTGCCCTTACACCATTGGATCCTCCTGCATCAGACACCCAGGGTAATTTGAGAAGTGACCCTGTCACGTCTCAGGTGTTTGTTTGAGGAAAACCCAAACGGTCAACCTCTGCCTTAGACAGCCAAGAAGAATCTTCAACAGGCCTTCCTTCCCATTTCACTAGATATTCTTCATATTACTTGTTCCGAGTACTTCTTCCCACACGACTATCCAATATCTCTTCTATCTCCTTCGTTGAAGTAGATGCCAGAATACTCCACTGTTCTTGTGTCGGTCCATCCTCTGTGCCACCTTCATGATATTATGTTAAATCAACAATGTTGAACACAGGGGAAATATTGATCTTACTTGGTAGCTCTACCTCATATGCATTTCCTGAATCATGCTTCTTCAGGATTCTGCATGGTCCAAATTTCTTCATTTTCAACTTATTGAATGTTCCAATTGGGAACCTTTCTTTTCTCAAGTGAACCATGACTTCATATCCTACATGGAACTCCTTATACCTCCTCTTCTGATCTGCCTTAGCCTTGTACTGAATATTCATCTTATTAATGTGCTTCCTCACCTCTTCATGCAAATTCTTCAGATGTTTTGCGAAGTCTTCGGATTCAACACTTTTCTTTTCTCTTTTTTCTAGCTTCCTTAACTCAGAAGCATTTCTTGGACTATTGCCATATACAATATGGAATGGTGGTTTACCAGTACTCCTATTGACAGAATTGTTGTAAGCAAATTCTGTTTGTGGTAAAATTAAATCCCATCCCTTGGGCTTATCTCCTACTAAGCATAGTAGTAGATTACCCAAACTCCTATTCACCACTTCTATCTGTCCATCAGTCTATGGATGGTGTGCAGAACTGAACTTCAAATCTGTCTTTAACTTCTTCTACAATGTCCTCCAAAAATAACCAACAAACTTGGTATCTCGATCTAAAACTATGCTCTTTGGTAGACCATGTAATCTCACCACCTCTCTGAAAAATAACTCTGCAATATGAATAGCATCATTAGTCTTCTTGTAAGGAATAAAATGTGCCATCTTCAAGAATCTGTCCACCACCACAAAAATTGAATCATGTCCTCTCTGTCCTTGGTAAACCAAGAACAAAATCCATACTAATATCATCCCATGGCTTCTCCAGTATAGGTAATGGCAAATATAGCCCTATATTTTGAGTCGTTCTTTTCATCATCTGACATACTCTGCAACTCTGCACAAATTTCCTCACATCCTGCTGTAACTGTGGCCAATAATAATTTTCACCAACAATAGCAATGGTCTTATCTTGACCAAAGTGTCCAGCCAATCCCCCACTATGCTTCTCCTTAATCAGGTTTTCTCTCATGGAACTCCTCAGAATGCACAACTGGCTTCCTCTAAACAACATGCCATCTTGGATTATGAAATCCAACCATTTTGTCCTATCCAAAGTAACATATTCCAAACAAGCTTTCCAAGCCTCTGCAAAATTTGGATCTTCTGGATACAAACTCTTGAGCTCATCGAACCCAACAACCTCTATCTTCATTTCTGTCAACAAATTTTGCCTTCTACTCAAGGCATCTGCAACTCTGTTGGATTTCCCACTCCTGTGCTTCAAAACAAAAGTATAACTTTGCAAAAACTCAACCCATTTTAAATGCCTCTGGTTCAACTTTCCTTGACTATTAAGATACTGTAAAGCCTGATGATCAGTATATAAAAAAAACTCTTTTGGCAACAAATAATGTCTCCATTTCTTCAAAGCCTGAACTATTGCATAAAATTTCTAATCATAAACATAATACTTTTTCTTGGCATCATTAAGCTTCTCACTAAAATAGGCAATGGGCTTACCTTCTTGACTCAAAATAGCTCCTATAGCACTGCCACTAGCATCACAATCTACCTGAAATACCTTATTGAAATCTGGAAGTGCCAAAATAGGTTGCTTTGTGGCTTTCTGCTTCAATGTATCAAATCTTTTATCTGTTCATTTAGTCCATTTAAACTCTTTTCTATCCCCTCTCATTGTCTTCGTTAGGGGTACACAAATGCTACTAAATTTTTTGATAAACTTTCTGTAAAAACTTGCCAAACCATGAAAAGATCTTACCTTGGAAGCACTCCTTGGCATAGGCCATTCAATGATAGCCCTCACCTTCTCTAGGTCCATTTAAGACCTTCCTCTAAGACAACAAATCCTAGGTATACCAACTCCTTCTTTGCAAAACTACATTTCTTCAGATTAATCAACAACTTCTCCTCCCTCAGCTTCTCTAAAACTCTTTTGATATGCATCAAATGCTCATCCCAAGTCTTATTAAAAATAAAAATATCGTCCACATAAACAATAACAAAAATTCTCAAAAATTCTTTCAGTACCTCGTTCATGAGCTGCATGAATGTGCTTGGTGCATTGGTTAGCCCAAATGGCATGACTAACCACTCATACAAACCCTCCTTTGTCTTGAAGGCTGTCTTCCATTCATCTCCTTCTCTGATTCAGATCTGGTGATACCCACTCTTCAGATCAATCTTTGTGAAGTACTTGGCTCCACTCAAACAATCCATTATGTCATCCATTCTAGGTAATAGAAATCTGTACTTGATTGTGATCTTATTGATGGCCCAAGAATCTGTACTCATTCTCCATTCTCCATCTTTCTTTGGTGCTAGTACTTCAGGTACTACACATGGACTTAGGCTCTCCCTTATCAGTCCCTTAACATTTCCTAAACTTGTCTGTTCAGATCTTCACTCTCTGCAGGAGTCATTCTGTGGGCTGCCTTATTCAGAAAAGGTATCAAATCCATTTGGTAACTTATCTTCCTCACTAGTGATAAACCTTCTGGTGCATTATCAGAGATAATATCCTGAAATTCTTCCAACATATCCGAGACTTCTGCTGGTACATCTTCACATTTCTCTTGACTAATCTTAGGAATAAATGCAAAGCAATGACACTCATGCTTCATACCCTCCAAAATTTCCTACCATCTACCAAGCAAATTATGGCAGTACTACATACCTTTTCTTCCACTTCCTTCAAGGGCTTCAACTTATGACGAACTTCATCCTTTGTTAGGGAATATGTGTTTGCACGGCTATCATGGACAGTGCTCCTATCATACTGCCATAGCCTTCCCAATAACATATGACATGCATCCATTGGAATGATATCACACAACACCTCATCATGGTAGTCGCCAATCTTGAACTTCACTAAACACTGCTCATTGACCAAAACTCTATGGTCCTTCTGCAACCATGCAATCTGATATGGATGTGGATGCTTTCTTCTTGTCAACTTCAAATTGTCAACCATCTCCTTTGAAACAAGATTGTCAGTACTTCCACTGTTAATAATAATATCACAACACTTACCTTCACATTTGCACCTTGTGCGGAATAAACTCTTCCTCTTATTGGGTTCTTTCTCCTCATTCAACAAATTTCTTCTGACAACTAGGGTTTCTCCCCTTTCAGCATCTTCAGAAAGTTCAGACTGCGCATCTTCATCTACATGTACAACTCATGCATTACCTTCAGGTCTTCTATTTGTCCTTCCTTGATGTTGTGGACACTTGATTGCTTGATGCCCTTCTTCTCCACATTGGAAACATGTTCCTCTGAAACCTCCTCTTCCAGGTCCTTGCCCAGGTCTGCCTCTTCCCCTTCCTCTTTGTTCACGATTATTCAGGTCACGAGGTCAGTAGGTATTATCTCCCCTCTGATTTCGAATGGTGCCAGCTTCTTCATTTTTCTTTGGATCTTTGTTACGGCCTCCATAGGGTCTTCCACCAGTTCTTCCACCTTGACCTCTTCCCCTTTGCTTGCTGTCAAATCTTTTATTCAGCTTCTCTTCCACCTTCAGGGAAAACTGGTATTCATCTTCTATGGTGGTCATTCTGACCAGGCTCAGATCCTCTTGAATAATTGGTCTTAACCCATTAATGTAACAGGCTACCTTCTCCTTGTTGGCCTTTGCATGGCCTATCCTAATAGTAATCTTATAAAACTCTTCTGTATACTCCTTAATAGACTTGTTACCTTGCTTCAGTCCTTGTAGCTTCTTTAGCAGATCCATCTCATAGTCCACATGAATGAACTGTTTCTTCATTTTCTCCACCATCCGATCCCATTTGGTGATCTTTCCTTTTCCTCTTCTGTTCCTCTCTAACTGGACCTCCTTCCACCAAATATTTGCATGACCCTTCAACTTTGTTTTTGCAAACTTGACCCGATCTGGGTCCTCCACATCTTCATACTCGAAATACTCCTCCATGTCATTGATCCAATCAATAAGCTGTTCTGGATTCAAATCTCTAGAATATGTAGAAACTTCAATCCTGGGTCTCTTTCTGATCTTCAAAATGGCCCTCAACAACCTAACTTCTGCAAGATCTGCAACTTCTTGTTCTTCCTCAGATAGCTCTTCTTCAGCTTCATCTTCGCTTTCTTCTCTTGTGCTCAACTCAAACCCTCTTCGTAGCTCCTCTTTCAATGCATCGATTTGCCTTTGCAGGGCTCTAAAACCCTCTTCCATCAAAGTATTCCTCCCAATATGATTTCTTCATGGAAGCATCTTGATCTCCACAACAAACTCACAACCTCAGGCCCTGGAGCAAACTACCTCACAGTCGACGATCTGTCTACACACTCAGGAACCCTTGCTCTGATACCACTTGATGAAGGGGGTAAATCATAAAACACATAACAAAATAAATTGCACACAGAAAATAGAGATGTTCTTTTATTGATTTGGACAACACATTACATTACAAAAGCTCAGTACAATCAGAGGATGAATCCTCTACTGGCTACAACACATTACAGCTTTCCTAACCTCAAGACTCTAGAATCTTCAACCTTTTGTAACCCCAAATCAGCTAGGGTTTCTATTTTCTTGCCTATTTTTGACTCTACACTTTCCCCCTTAACTCTACTACTGCCCAGGGTTCCCAAAATAGTCATAAATAACACTTTTTGGCGGCCTCCAGCTAAATTTCAAAATTTGCAACTCCCTCCAAAAGTAGGTCAACTTCCAGGAAGCATAACTTTTGATCCGGGTGTCTGATTGACGAACTGTTTTAAGCGCCAGAAAGCTCATGATGTGAACTATCATGTTAGAAATCTATAAATGGATTTCTATCAACTTTTTAGGATGTTATGGGATGTTTTAGTGCCTCATATCTCGTTTCAAAAATTTTCAGGGGCTTTTCGGAAAACAAAAACTTTAATATCTTCAGCTCACAAATGATCTTTGCCTAATTCCTTCACCAAAGGTCTTATATTTCCATTATGAAGCTTCTGCAAGTTTTCACTTCAATCCATGCCCAAATGCAAACTTTCCTAAAATGGCAGGTAAACTTTCCAAAACTGGCAGTTTGCTATTTTTAGCAGTTTCGGAAAAATTGAAAGTCCTACATCATTATTCAAGAGATTATGGAACCAGAAATACTAATTATGGAAAGAAATAAAAACAACTGTAATGATTTTGAAGCAACATCTTTTTGGGTGATGCATGATTGCCCTTACACCACTGGATGCTCTTGCATCATTGCTAAACATTTCATGTAGGGCTGGGTTTCCTTCTTGTCATGAAGGGATCCGGGGAAGTGTAATTGCTTCATGGTTGGGCAGAAAAGTGCTTGAGCCATGTTCCCATCTCTCGGCTTGTAGATGACCATGTGGGTCGGTGGCGGCTGGAGAGTGTGATTGATTTATTATTCTTATATTGTACTTGATTGTACTATACCTTGTAATTATCATTGGATGATTTATGGCAAGAAAAGATTTAATGATATTATTGATTAATGTTTATGAGAGCTATCTTTTTACATGAGTTGATGTAAATAAGTGGATTATTTATTATAGTAACTTGTTGCTATGGAATGCACACTTTACATTTGGTATCAGAGCATGGTTCCAACATTGGAAGCTCTGGGGTGTGTGGTGCTTGGTTGTTCAAACATGTGTGGGTCCTGGTGTGTTGGTGTGCAGTGAGTAGCATGTGCCTTCTTTTGTTATGTCTTTCTTACATGTGTGTGGCAAGGAATACGTTGTTTCAAGGTTAGATAAACCTTTGTGTGAAAGAAAAATACCATATTCTTGAGTGTGATTGAACTTGGTTTACTCTTTTAGAGTTATGCATTAGTATGTGAAAGAGGATGTTTGATCACATGCTTGTCATGTTTTAATAATTGCCTCTGCCTAGTGAATGGTAAATGCTTGCTTGAAATACATATTGCATTATCGTATTGAGAGCATGTCCCTGAGTATGGATTTATTATGTGATTGTAAGAAAGATAGTATTGCATTGCATTGCTAGATAGATCATTTAGGGTAATGACTTATGTTCCTAGATTGCATTCTTCCCTAGGATTCATGTGGGAACCTGGGTATAATTATTGCATTGCATTATTTGAAGAGTTAAAAAAAAGAAGGGTTGTGAAAAAGGTCATTTGTGTAGAGGAAAACTAATGCGTTGTAGACTTAAACAACATTTAGGGTAAACGTATCTGAATAGTCCACTTGATCATTGCATTCCTACATTGAATTATCAACCAAGGAGCGTAAGCTTATGATGATGCCTGCACTATATATGCCTTCAAGATTCATTTCTATCCTAAACTAACTCATACAAGCTTATTCTAATTAACCTAAGTTATTGAAGTTCACATAAATGTAAGAACAACAAAAACAGTTTAAAATCTAGTTGCTATGGGTACCTTCAGCATAAGCTAAAGATATCTATATTCAACAGAGAATTAGAGAGTTAACTCAAAATACTCAGAATGATAAAAGAATTGACACTAACCTCTGGAGGACTTAAAATATGCAATGTTCATGAATTACAACTACTAGAAATAGCAATCAAGATATCTTACTCATTCCACAATGCAACGTTATGAAATAACATGAAACAATTTTAACTAGAAATGCATAAATAAATAAGGAAATATACAAAGTGAGGGTTAGTACCTTGAGTGGCCAGCTCAGGGAACTATCTCACTTAATTTAGAAACTAAATCTACTTCAGATTCTCATAACACATAGTTGTATTTACTTCATATCAGAGCAAAATCTTCTCAGATTGTATTCAATAAAACATGTTTGGATCTTCCAACATAAAAATAGAGTAACCGTTGAGCAACTGTAAAAATAAGGTAACTTGGAAAGAAAAAAACTAACTTACCATCGAACTTATCCCTCCTTACTTATACAAAAATGGGAGAGTATGATGTAACTACCAACTAACTTGATCATCAATTCATCCCTAGATATCAGGGTATAGGTTTGAGATCAATTTATTATTCTAACTAAAACAAAGGAAGCACAGTTCTGTTCAAACAAAAATTCCTACACAATAACTCATGAATGAAAACACATAAGCTGCTATTAGAATCCTAGAACAAACCTTCTTCTTCTCTTGTATTTATTCTTCCATGATGATCACGTTTAGCTTCAGTTGGTGCTTAACTGTGACTTCCTTCAATGCTCTGTCTTGCAATGTGCTGTGAATTCTCCTCTCCTTAATGCTACCAACTTGCTGCTGCATGGGGTTAATCCATAAAACATATGCATACAAAATAGCCTTCATAGTTAATCTATAAAATCTCATTTATATACATACATACTTATGTCTAACTCATGCAATTGACAAATATTATCACCATGTTTCATATTGGCAGATTAGGTTCAAGGTTTGCAGAATATATATAAAAGACAACATATTATAGTAGTAATGTCTTAGAAAAGTATCTGAAATATCATAGGTAATAAAGTATGTAAGCATAAGAAATAGCATAAAAGAAGTCAACATTTGAACCCATCAATTTACATAGTCCTTGTGATGTTGAGGTGTTAGAATCTTGAGTGAATTAGCAAACCCTGCATCTTGTGACTTTGAGTTGTGATTTTCCTATTGTTTAGTGTGCATTTAGTATGCTCGTCATCATGTTGTGAAGAAATTTGGTCTCTTACGAATGTTGCATTAATGTATTATTCATATGCTTGGTGAATCCTCATTTGGTGAGAAATGTTAACCGCTCTTGCTGGATAGATTGATGTGTATAGATATCTTGGTTTGTGAACCTCATTTTGTCCTAGCTTAATCTTGGTTGCTAGATGTTTGCTAGTGTATGACCTTATGTTTCATTGCATAGTGATTGTGATTCCCTTAAACGTGATGCAACTTTTATTGCTGGGCAACTTGAGTGATGTTTGTGTGGTTAAGTAGAAATGATCTATATTATAGGTATGTTTGGAGTCTTAGAAGACTCATTTGTTTGGTGTGATTGAGTGTGTTCTCTTTCTCGCCTCAGTTTGGGATCTAGGTGTAGTGTAGCATTGTACTCCCTCTCTAGTGGCTAGAATTAGTCACATAGTTCATGTATTATGGAACTTTTGAATTTTCATATTTTATTCATTCGACTTTGGTAATTTCTCTAAACATTGTAAGGACCAACATAAAATTTTTATTGTTATTTATGAAAAAGTATGGCCATCAAATTTTTGATATTTACTTATCTTGTGACCTTGATGGTCATGTTGGATTTACTATTGAAATTGCGTGCATTTTATGCCTTATTGTTGGAATTGACTTTCTTCAGAATTTATTTAATTATTGTTGGTGGCTATGCTTGAATGTTTTAAAAAGTTGGTCATGTATCATGTTGTGTTTTCTATCATGTCCATGATGGGCCTCTGATGGGTTGTATAAGGGAGTAGGATGTGGAGAATATACTATTTCGTGGCATGCGTGTTACTAAGAGCTTTGGTATATTGAATTCAATAGTTGTGGTTAGATACAATAAACATTGTTTGAAGTGTTTAGGAAGTTCTGAAAAGGATTTTTGTGTCACTATGGATCACTTGATATGAATTGAATTTTGTATGAAATTAAATGTTATCTATGTGAACGAGATATGTAGAGAGCTCATTGGATTGAATCTTGCTTTTGGAAAGTGTTGTGTTGGTTTGTCCTTTGTTTGAGAGTTTCATAACTACGCTTATGTTTTGACATGGTGTAGGGTGAGATGGAACCTTAATTAGTGTAGAAGCATGTAATGTATATATTATGGTATTATAGTTATCTTTTTACTTTTAAGTTTTCCAACCTTGGGAATTGGGTTGCTTCTAGAGTTTCTCCTTAGAAGTTGGAGGTTTTCTAGCTTGATGCTAGAAGGGATACAATTCTTGTGTGATGAAGTTGTTGTCCTTTGTATTCCATTTTATGGATACTTGGTGTTAGACCATGAGGAAGCTTTGTGTTGTCTAGTCAATCGTGAACTTGTGATCATGTTGTGTTGTTGACCTTTAGGTCTAGCTTAATTAAGAGTTGAAGTGGTGTTGCCAGTTGTCCTGCACCTTGTTGGTGAGTTATAGCAGCTTTAGATGTGCTCCTAGTGACTAATAGTTTGCTAATCATTGCTTGATGGAAGTGCTTATGCTGTTAGAGGGTGTGGTTAGATTCTTCCCTCTAAGAACCTATTTGGTTGATCCTATTTTAGGTAGTATAGAGCTTGAGTGTTAGAGAAACCCTCTCTTTTAGGAGTGAAACGTGAGGAAGTACCTCATGTGGGGATGATGCTTATAACCTTTTTGAGTTAACTTTTCATGAACCTTGAGTTCTTTTATTGCTGGTAGTGCTTGAGGAAGGAATGTTGAGAGAGTAATCTTTTGTAGATAGCTTGAGAGGTTATCCTAGCATAGTTGTGGTCTTGAGTTTTGGCGGACTTGACATGCTTGTAGTTGGTTGTGCCTTTTTGGCTAGAGAATCTTTTCATTGCAGTAGCAGTTGGAGGATGGAGTGGAGTAGTCTCAGGAGACTTGTATGCACAATGGTTGGTTATGACCTAGTTGGTGCACCTTTGGAGATTGTTTTATTGTTTTGAGACCTCGACCTAGTGTTGGTTTGGAGGACTGATATTTTGATATTATATTGTGTTACCATGAGATTGCATGTGCATTGTGATGTTGATTCATGCTTATATATGACTATGATGAATTTATCTATGCCTCATTTGGCGTGCATTAAAGATGTGTTTATTATCCTTATGCTAGAATGAATGTAATTGAGTGGTAGTTGTATCATGTGTTGCATTATATACATTGTATTGGTAGTTGTGCCATGTGTATTGATTGTATTGATTGATTATATACTTGAATTTTTCTTGATAGATGCAAAATTAAGTGCGTAATAGAGTTATTGCTCAGTATAAGGTTGAGTAGGACCAATATTATGTGGATAGTGCCACATGGGAAGATGCAAAAGAGATAGACAGATCTTTTTCTTATTAGAGAATTTAGCAGAGATTTGTTTATTTTTGCATAGTAGAGATACTTTGTTCAATTTGATGATACTTTATTGATACTTTGATTGTTATAGTGAGATGTTATTATTATTCGAGTATGTGTGTAATAAGACATTGAGACGATGTCCCTTCCTGGTGGGGAAGGATGCCACATATTTTTTTGGACTTTATTTATAATTTAAATTATGGGATATTTTTACTATGATACTTTTACTATTGAGTGATTCCACGTGTGTGAAAGGTAAAATAGTTGATATTTAAAATGCATAAAAATTTGAAATTCGATTGATGACCAATTATTATTAAGATTATGGATGTATATCTTGTCTTGCTTCGGCTATGATTATAAGGACTAACCCATTAATGGAAATCTAAGTGTGACTGAGTGCAGGAGGAATGTCAAAGATGAGAACATGGTTGAGGTAGAAATGTTCTAGCCATCAGGAAAGAGTTGGCATGATGGGTAAACTTGATGCATGCACACACTCACTTAGCTTCATGTCATATTGCATTTTTGAGTGGCTTTATTTATGCATCGTTATATGGCTATTAGTCATGTTGAGCATTATATAGTTAATGGATGTGATTGATGTTTAATGCTTAGATAAATATGTGAGTTTTGTTGCTACAGTATGTTCATTTGAATTGTATAAGTTATCCATGTATTTATACATTCTTTTGACTTAGATTTAATAGAACTATATAAGTTGAATTCAATTTGATTTATTTATATTATTTAAAGAGTTTATCTATATATATATATATATATGTTGCAAGTATGGGCCTAACCGGTGTTGTCATTGATGTCAACATACTCCTGTTGCATTGATGATAAGGATTGGATGAGCTATATGTTGAGGATATTGAGAAAATTAGTCCTATCAGGAACATAGAAGAACAATGAAGATAATGAGGTAAAGATCCCAGCTAAGATGAAGATCAGAGGATGCGCATCAAAGGGTTTTGTAGATATGTGTCTTAAGATGATCCAGTAAAGATTTCAGAGGTCTGCATGAAGATCTGAAGAAGTTATGACCACTTAACTGGTTTTGGTAGATGTTTAGAAGTGACAGAGTGACACAGATAGGTCCGGTGAGATCCAGAAATACAATATCTTGTTCTGCAGATTTGGTGGAGTGTTTAGGAAGTCAATGTGAATTGACAACCCAATTGGTTCGTGGTCTAAAGGTCCACAAGCATCTATTTCAATATGACAGTGATGACAGACTATGTTCTTAAGGTTTCAGATGAAGGAGAGAATGATTTCAGCAAGCAGAAGTAGTTTGAATGTTCTTGGTGATTCAGGCAAGCTTGTGGAAGTCTTTGGATTGTGTCCAGTTCATGTTGGTGGTCCGCATTGAAGATTGAGCTCATAATTGAAGAATTACTTCCGGATGATGATGTTCTTCCTAAGTCAGGCTGACCGGATGAGTTACACATCCTGCAAATGATCTTGAAGATGTTCTGTGAAGAATGGCGTGTTCCTAAGGATGATTGAAGTCTCTGATCTGTGTGGCCGATAATGTGTTGATCCGCGTGAAGTCTTTTTTTAATTAGTCATGTTGTATTTATATGTTTGCTCTGTAATGTATGCCGACTTGGATGATTATCCCTAAGTCAATGTCTTGTATAAATAAGGAGTTGTAAAGGCATTTCAAAGCGATCTTGTGGAGATGAGAGTGTGGTAGAGAGGAGTAGAGCGAAAGGCAGAGTAGAAGTATTGAGCTTAAATGGAACTGACTCAAGCATGGTGAAGATGCTATTCTTCAGTTCAAGTATGTAATATTTATTATTCTGTAGACAGTGTGTCTCCTGTAGGCAGTGGGCCTCTTGTGAGCAGTGTGCTCGGGTAGTGAGCCCTAATTGGCATGTGCCATTTTGTTCTTTCTATTCTTTTAACAGAGAATACAATCTTGGGTTAGTCACCCCGTAGTTTTTCCCTTAACTGGGTTTTCCACGTCAAATCTTGGTGTCATATGTGTTAATGTGTTTTTGCTCTTGAATTGTTGCATTATGTTTCCATGATTGATTTATTATTATGCTACTGAATTAAGAAAAGGATTTAAAGTAATTAATTGCAAGAAAGTTTTGGACAACTGATTCACCCCCCCTCTCAGTTGTCTGTCCTAAACCTAACAATTGGTATCAGAGCCAAGTTCCTCTAAAAGGAGCTTAACCGCTTGAGGAGATCCAGGATGTCATCCTACAAGAAGGATAGTCCAAGGTTTGATGGAACCAATTTCACTCTTTGGAAAAGTTGCATGGAATGCCACTTGCAATGTATGGGAATGTAGTATTGGATCATGGCTTCAAAGAAGTATGATCCTCCACATAATGGTCCGCGTACTGTAGATGAAATCAGAGATGCTGAAAACAATCTGCAGACTAAAGAAGCTCTTCTAAGTGCCTTATTTGATTCAGACCTGACAAATGTTGTTGATCTAAAAATTGCATATGAGATCTGGCAAAAACTGGAACTTCTGTATGGAGACAAGTATGTTAAATGTGCCAAGCTATAGAGTCTGAAAGGAAAATTCGAAAACCTGAAGATGAGAGAAGATGAAAATATCACTACATTTATGCCAAGAGTAAATGAGCTTGTTTGTGGCATTATATGTGTTGGTGGAATCTTGGATGAAGATGAGATTGTTGGCAAAGTTCTTAGATCCCTTCTTGATTCTTACAAATACAAGGTTGTTGCTATTGAAGAATTCAGATCCTTTTTAGGTATCTCAAGAGATCAATTGGTTGGTAAACTGGCTGCATTTGAATTAACCGAGTTTGGAGATGTCCCCCCCAAGAATAAATCTGCATTCAAAGCTAGTGCCTCTGTAAAAGGAAAACAAAAATTTGATCCAGGAGAGAACTCTTCAAAGAAACTATCACGGAATGGAAAAGCAAGAAAAGACCTGGAAGAAGATGAAGTAGAAGCTGCTCAACTTGAAGCCCTTATTGCAAAAAGACTGCCAAGAGGATCTGGTAAGTATGAGGGCAAATTGCCTTTTAAATGTTTTAACTACAATAAGATTGGTCATTTTGCCTCAAGGTGTTCGGAAAGATTTTCAAGACCATATCCTAATAGATCAAGGTTCCAAAAGAAATGTTACTATGTTCATGAAGATGATGATGATGAAGGAGTAACAGATGATGAATCAGAGACAGGAAACAAATCCGAAAGTGACTGGGTGTTTATTGCCATCAAGGAAGAAGATCTAATGCCCTCTGAATTTGTCGATCATAAAATTGTAGAAAAAGCTCTGGCTACCCAAGTTGAAGAAAAAGATGATTGGGTCATTGATAGTGGATGCTCCCACCATATGACAGGTGACAAAAATAAGTTCATAGATTTGGAAAGGTATGAAGGAGGAGTGGTAAAATTTGGTGATAATTCTGTTGACAGAATCAGAGGTAGAGGAACTATTTCTTTTGATGGAAAGAACAAAAGCAGTAATGTACTGTATGTTGAAGGCCTAAAGCACAATCTTCTTAGTGTTGGACAGTTGGTGGACAAAGGTTATGATCTCCGATTCAAAAATGGAAAATGCAAGATCTTTGAAAGTTTCGGAACAAAGATTGCATCCGGTACTCAAACTAAAGGTAATATCTTCCACTTGGTTGGTACTGGTAAAAGTTGCTTATTTGTTCAAATTGATCATAGTTGGTTGTGGCATAGGAGAATGTGTCTTGTGAATTTTGAAAATATCATCAAGATAAGCAACACTCAGGCTGTAAGAGATCTTCCAAGACTGGTGAAACCTACTAATAGTTTGTGCAAAGAATGTCAGTTGGTTAAGCAGAGAAGAGTCACATTCAAAAGTAAAGAATAGTCTTCTATCGGATTATTGGACTTAGTTCATATAGATCTTTGTGGCCCGACAAGAATCAGGAGTGTGCAAGGTGATAGATACTTCATGTTATTAATTGATGATCACTCCCGGATGATGTGGGTAACTTTTCTCAAAAAGAAATCTGAGGCCCTTGAGAAATTCAAAATATTCAAGGCTATGGTAGAAAATGAAACCGGATTGAACATAAAATGTCTAAGGTCTGACATAGGTGGAGAATTCACTTCCAGTGAGTTCATATAATTCTGTGAGAAACATGGGAGAAAAAGACAGTTGTCTGCTCCAAGGACACCACAGTAGAATGGAGTAGTGGAGAGAAAGAACTGGACCATCCAGGAGGCATCTAGAACCATGATGATGGAAGCAAATGTTCCTCAGATCTACTGGAGAGAAGCTGTAAGCACTGCAATCTACACTCTTAATCGAGTTCAAATCAGAAGCAATACTGGTAAGACTCCTTATGAACTCTAGTTTGGCATCACTCCCATTGTGAAGTATTTCAGAGTCTTTGGTAGCAAATGTTACATTAAAAGAGATGAAGATCTAGGCAAATTTGATGCTAGAAGTGATGAAGGAATATTCTTGGGTTATTCTACTCAAAACAAAGCATATTGGTGTTATAACAAGAGATTGAGAAAGATTATAGAAAGTACAAATGTGAAGGTTGATGAATGTATTGAAAAACCCTCAAGGTTTTATGAATATGATGAAGATGATCAGAATGATGTTTTGATCCAAGGAGTCCAAGCCCCTTCTGAAATTCAGATTCAAACTGATCCAGTGAATCAGGAACAAGAGATAAGTCTGAATGAACCTGTGCAAGAAATAGAAGTGGAAGTAAGTCCCAAAATTCCCAGGTATGTAAAACTGAATGACTCTGAAGACCAGATCATAGGTGATAAAAGCAAAGGTATTCAAACAAGAAGAAGGATTGCTCAAGATTCAGAAAATATTGTTCGATTTCAAAGATTGACCCTAAGACAGTAAATGAAGCATGTAATGATGAAAACTGAACTAAAGCAATGGAGGAAAAATTGATGCAAATTGAGAAAAATCACACTTGGGATCTTGTTCCTAGACCTAAAAACAAGAATGTGATTGGAACCAAATGGGTCTTTCGGAATAAACTGAATGAAGATGGTGAAGTAGTCAGAAACAAAGCCAAATTGGTCTGCAAGGGTTACTCCCAAGTAGGAGTTGATTTTGAAGAAACTTTTGCTCCGGTGGCAAGAATTGAAGTAGTCAGATTATTTCTTGCCTTTGCTGCCTTCAAGGATTTAAAAGTATATCAGATGGATGTCAAGTCTGCCTTCCTGAATGGTGACTTGGAAGAAGAAGTTTACATTAAGTAACTGGATGGATTTCAACTGTCTGATCATGGTGATATGGTCTGCAAGTTGAAAAAAGCACTGTATGGACTCAAACAAGCCCCAAGAGCTTGGTATAAAAGACTGGATAAGCATCTTTTGAAGATTGGTTTCAACAAAGGTACTGCTGACAGTAACTTGTACTTCAAAATTGATCATGAAAATATCTTGATTGTTGAAGTGTTTGTTGATGATATCATTTTTGGAGGAAGAGATAGTATGTGCAAAACTTTTGCAAATCAAATGAAAAGTGAATTTGAGATGTCCATGTTTGGGGAAATGAATTTCTTCTTGGGTCTACAAATCACTCAAACAAAGAAAGGAATCTTCATTTCTCAGACCAAATATGTGAAAGAATTGTTGAAGAAATTTGGAATGGAAGACTCAAAACCAATGAGTACTCCCATGGCAACCAGATGTAAATTGAGCAACGATGATGACTCTCCTAAGGCTGATCAGAAAAAGTACAGGTCAATGATTGGAGGATTATTGTATCTCACTCAAACTAGACCTGACATTATGAATGTTGTTGGTCTTGTTGCTAGATTCCCAGCTGATCCTAGAGAATCTCATGTCATGGCAATCAAGAGGATTTTTAGATATCTAAAAGGGATAGTTGAGTATGGTTTGTGGTATCCTAGAGATCATGATTTCTCTCTTCATGCATATACAGATGTGGATTGGGTAGGAGATGTGGATGACCGGAAGAGTACCAGTGGTGGAGCATTCTTTTTGGGGAAGAGATTGGTTTCTTGGCTAAGCAAGAAATAAGAGGCAATATCTCTGTCCACTGCAGAAGCAGAATATATTGTAGCAGTAGGTAGTTGCACTCAAGTATTGTGGATGAAGCAAATGCTAAGAGATATCATAGTGGAGTATGAAGAATCGATCACAATCTTCTGTGATAATTCAAGTGCAATAAATATATCAAAGAATCTGGTGTTGCATTCAAAGACTAAACATATATCCATCAAGTTTCACTTTTTGAGAGAGCAAGTGAACAAGAATGAAGTTAGATTGGAGTCTGTGCCTTCCAAGGATCAGATTGTAGATATTTTTACTAAACCTCTACCTAAGGACTCTTTTGAGTATCTCAGGGAGAAGTTAGGGGTTATTACCCCTCCGGTTCTGAATTAAGGTGCACTGATGTGCATCAGTCTGATGGAACTCACAGTCATATCTTGTGGTCCGGATTGATGATGGGAAGCTTCTACTCAGGGGGAGCAGCTAGTATGATTCTAAATTGATGCAAGTATGTGCCCTTTGCCATTGATGTCAAAATGGGAGAAAAGACATGTGAAAAACAAGTGGTTGTTGATCAAAGGGGGAGCAGTAAACGAAGAGAAGACATGTGAATGGTTGTTGTTGATAGGGGGAGTTGTGTCAGTAAGGAGAAGTTCTTGTCTTGATGTTTAAAATAGTTTTTCACATCATATGTTGCCATCAATGACAAAGGGGGAGATTGTTGCAAGTATGGGCCTAACCGGTGTTGTCATTGATGTCAACATACTCCTGTTGCATTGATGATAAGGATTGGATGAGATGTATGCTGAGGATATTGAGAAAATTAGTCCTATTAGGAATAGAGAAGAATAGTGAAGACAGCGAGGTAAAGATCCCAGCTAAGATGAAGATCAGAGGATGTGCATCAAAGGGTTTTGTAGATATGTGTCTTAAGATGATCCAGTAAAGATTTCAAAGGTCCACATGAAGATCTGAAGAAGTTATGACCACTTAACTGAAACTGGTTTTGGTAGATGTTTAGAAGTGATAGAGTGACACAGATAGGTCCGGTGAGATCCAGAAATACAATATCTTGTTCTGCAGATTTGGTGGAGTGTTTAGGAAGTCAATGAGAATTGACAACCCAATTGGTTCGTGGTCTGAAGGTCTGCAAGCATCTATTTCAATATGACAGTGATGACAGACTGTGTTCTTAAGGTTCTGGATGAAGGAGAGAATGATTTCAGCAAGCAGAAGTAGTTTGGATATTCCTGGTGATTCAGGCAAGCTTGTGGAGGTCTTTGGATTGTGTCTAGTTCATGTTGGTGGTCTGCATTGAAGATTGAGCTCGTAATTGAAGAATTACTTTCAGATGATGATGTTCTTCCCAAGTCAAGCTGACCAGATGAGTTACACATCCTGCAGATGATCTTGAAGATTTTCTGTAAAGAATGGCATGTTCCTAAAGAAGATTGAAGTCTCTGATCTATGTGGCCGACAGTGTGTTGATCTACGTGAAGTCTTTTTGTGAAAGGCAGAGCAGAAGTATTGAGCTTAAATGGAACTGACTCAAGCATGGTGAAGATGCTATTCTTTAGTTCAAGTATGTAATACTTATTATTCTGTAGACAGTGTGTCTCCTGTAGGCAATGGGCCTCTTGTGAGCAGTGTGCTTGGGCAGTGAGCCCTAATTGGCATGTGCCATTTTGTTCTTTCTATTCTTTTAATAGAGAATACAATCTTGGGTTAGTCACCCCATGTTTTTTCCCTTAACCGGGTTTTCCACGTCAAATCTTGGTGTCATATGTGTTAATGTGTTTCTTCTCTTGAATTGTTCCATTATGTTTCCATGATTGATTTATTATTATGCTACTGAATTAAGAAAAGGATTTAAAGTAATTAATTGCAAGAAAGTTTTGGACAACTGATTCACCCCCCTCTCAGTTGTCTGTCCTAAATCTAACAATATATATATATATACACACAATTTAAATTAATAAATATCTATATATTATGCTCTTGCATGAAATGATATTTTAGATAGACTTAAAATAAACATATATTTATAAATACATATTTATAATTTAAAATAAATAAATATAATATATATATATTATATAAACATATAAACATTATATTATTTCTTTTATTTATTTATTTTGATAATTAATTCTTTTTGGAAAAAGACATAAGTTAAATTATTTTAATTTGTTAATTTATTTAATTATTGAATGTGCATGTCTATTTTAAAGATTTAAAGAATCAATTATTAAATTTATCATATTTGTGAATTAGAAAATTATATTTTCTAATATTAGTTTTTTTTTATCGGTAAGAGGCCGTAGCCAGTGATATATTTTATTAGAAATTTTTTTAAAGTACACCTCTGTTCAGTGCGGGCACTGGTAGGAAAGAACAGAGTGAAGAAAACCTCCAGTCTTGCCTGGGACTCATGGAGTCCGGTACAGAATTAAGTTTACAAATCTTATTACTGGTATGCAAGAAAGTTCACTTTGAGGATAAATCCTCTTTTACAAAGATAGAGAATTACAATTGTAGTCCTTGCTCTTTACATGAGTCAATCTTCAATTATATTGCCTGTTGCTCCTTCATTTGATCTTTCATCCCAAGGTAACTTTAAATAGATTCATATTGATCACCATGGGCATCCTTCTTTTCTAGATCATACAATCACCTGCTTAAAAGGAATATGTTTCCTTTCCTGTTGCTCCAATACTCCTGAGGGTTCCTATTAAACACACCAGTATCTTTCCAAACTACTTCTCATGTTAGCCAAAAATCTTGCACCAGACTTGTTAGCTGTTCTCATATCAAACTAATGATAATTAAATCCAATTGAGAATACTTGTGGATTCTTCCAACATTACCATAGAAAATGGTGACTACATAAAGTGTCAGAGCCTAAAAGGGTGAAAGTAAATGTATATCTTTCCCTTTTCTTAATTTTTTATAAATATACAAATACGTATATATAGATATGTATCTATATATATATGTATTTGATTAGAAAATAGGATTTTCCTATAAATAAGTATGACTAACCAAGGGAAAGTAGCTACTGGTTCATTAGCTTACTAAATCATTTCTCTTAACAAAACCATGGAATAGATCCTTAACCTGTCATATCAGAACAATCAATGAGCGGTGAGCAACTGTCAATCAAGGAGAAAAAGCCATTAAATCCCATTATTGCAGTGGGAGTTTAAGTGCATTGTCAGCTCGCATCATGAACTCACACATGTAGACACTAATCTTTATGATTCTATAACATGCCTTTCTGATACTAAACTACTCCTTGCCTGGAAGAACGAATCATTATTGAAAATTACTGAAGGATAGATAATCATAACACAATCTTCATCTATTAGACATGATGAGGCATGTGATTATCCCTTTGCCTTTTACAAATATATCAGGCCACCACAGATAGGAGGAGCCTCGTACTAAATTTGAGTGTTAAAATGTCTATGACAACTAGAAGGGCTAAGTAAGATATATATATATATATATATATATATATATATATATATATATATATATATATATATATATATATATATATATATATATATATATATATATCTGTTTGTGTGTGTGTGGGTATTAAAATAAGAGAATGTGTAGGTGACACGTTTAGGGCAAGCTGGCATAGGTAAAAAGAGCATAAGACCATCAGATTGATAAACAGTGCTCAGAAAAGGGTTAGCAGTTGGATGGGGAAAGTCGAGAAAGTTCCAAAATTTTAAATACATCAATTGTTTTCAACTCCTGACATTTCCAATGCCAGTTAGATTCACAGTAATCTTTTCATCAGAAGCCATCATTTGTAGGGGAATTTAGACCCCAGTGAGATTGGTCAGCACCAAATGCTAGATGGCTTTTCTTGGAGGAAATTCATGGAGGAGGCTGAGAGGTATCGAGTTGACACAGACATCACCTCTCGAGTACTAGCTATGTTATTGGAATTGGAGGTTGACAAGGTGCAAATAGAGTAGATTATGAGGGGTCTCTTTTATCATGAACATCTGGGAGATTTGGGGATAACCTTGGAAGCCGCGAGTGAAGGTATTGGGATGCCCAGGCTGAGGGATATGGATGATCTGAATGATCCAGATGTAGTTGTGAAGCTTTACCCATTCATCCTTGATCTCAAAGGGCCAGACCTAATGATGGCCAAAAAGATGGCAGGGGTAGCTGTGAATTTTATCAAAAGAGTCTTAGGGTTGGTTGCAGAAGAAGGATTTGAATGGGTGGGAGATTTTAACCTCCAGCTGCTTGAATATGACAGGGAGTAAGTCTGAAAAAGCTTGTTTTTTGTTAAAATTTGCTTAATGTATGCTTATAAGAAGCCTCGTAATGGCTTCATTTTCGAATATAGAAGCTAGAAAAGAAGGTAGAAAAGCAAGGAAAGACCCTGTAAGGTCTCATATAATTTTGTTCTCTGTTGTTATAGCAGTCTGGCTATAGATAGCCATTTTGAAGAACAAGCTCTGGTAAACTTTATTAAGAATATGAATATAAGCAGATTGCTGTGATTAAAATATGTGCCTGTGAAGGACTGAATTTAAATATATATTAAGCACACATATGACTAAGGGTGAAAAATGTTGAAACAGGGAAAAGTGTATATAAATATATATACATGTCAGTATATATATTTATATATATAATGTATGTTTATATATATATAATGTATGTTTATATATATATATATAATGTATGTTTATATATATATATATGTATATATGTATAATAAATAAGAGGGAAATAATAACAGAGCAAAAGCATTAGAAGATGAAGGGAGAATAGGCTGAATCAAGCCGGTGAGTAGACTAGAAAGGCCTAATGTGTCTTCCTTCATCTAGGGGAAACACCAGTTGGAAGTTTTGGGGCTGCCATTCTTAATTAAGAGTTGTATTTAATGGTTAAGCATGTGCCATCAACACCTTTGTTAGCTAGGTTATCCACTTTAACATTGCCCTCTCTAAAGATATGATTAAATATGCATTTTCTAAGAGGAGGGAGTTGAGTCTCTAGTTAGGCATGCTGCCATATCTTAGGGCATTAATAATAATCACAAAATCTCCTTCCACTACTAGTTTTTCAATTTTCAAAACTCTACACATTCTTAGTCCCTCAATCAGAGCAGACAATTCTACCATGTTATTTGTTGCATTGTTTAGGGGTTTGGCGATAGCAGCAACTTCCTTCATTTCCCAGTCATGGATTACACAACCTATACCTACAATTCCTGGGTTGCCTGTGGAGGCTCTGTCATAATTTAGCTTGAACCATCCTTTTTTAGGGGGTTACCATTTGCATTCTTGTCTTTTTTTGGTGGTTTTGTGGTTACCTGGTCCCACAAAGGGGGGCAATTTTAATCCTTCCCATCTACCACGCATCTTTTCATCCCAATATGACATTACAGCTTCTTTCCTAGGGTTATTAAGAACCCTGCTATTGACAATTTCTATAATAATAGCTTCAATCTTGATAATGAGTTGTTCATAAGTCATCTTTTTCTCTTTGAATATTCTTCTATTCCTTTCTTTCCATAACTCCCAAATCATGACCGAGGGTTATTGTCCATAGTATATGATAGATGCTTTGTTTATGAATGTCTAGCCAGCACTGAAACATGTTCAATATATTATTAGGAAGGGTTGTTACCCAGCCTAGTTTACTGCATAACCAATTCCAACATTTGAAAGAGAATTGACAATTGAGTAGAATGTGGTCTGTTGTTTCCTGCTCCTCTTTGCATAGGGGGCATCTGCTAGGTCCCTCAAATCCCATCTTAGTAAACCTTTCTGCCGTTAGTATTTTCTTCTGTAAGGCTAACCATGAAAACATTCCAGCTTTTGGGAGACAGTTCTTATCCCAGCACAATCTAAGTGGTATTGCCATTTTTTGGTCTGAGCTGTTGTTTGATTAAAATTTTATATCCCTCTCTTGTGTTGTAGTCTCCTGATTTGGCACCATCCCATACCAATCTATCGGTGCCTTTTTTGAAGGATACACTCCTCTCATTGAGGATATCGAGTAATTTCTTTTTATCATTATCTGGGATGTTCAAATTCTCCAGTGATTTCCATTTCCATCCCAGGGTTGCATCATTGTTGGCGAATTCAATGTAATCTCTCACATATTTCCCCCATTAGGATTCAAGGGTTCTTTTTGCGTCCTCCAGGTTGACAAGGCTGCTTATCGACTCATGTCCCCCTAGGAGTCATCCCATAAAAGTGCTTGAATGTCGTCACCTAAACTCCAAGTCAATTTATCCATGATGAGCTTCCTGCAATCCAACATAAAATTCCAAAGTCAAGAACCTTTAGGGGGGTTGGCCATCCTAAAGAGAGGCAAATTCATTTCCTCTTAGATATTTGTTTCTGAGGATTTTTACCCATTTCAGGTTTGGTTGTTTATACATTCTCCATATTAGTTTAGCTCCTAATGCTTTGCTTTGTTCCTTGATGTTTTTCAGACCCAAGCCCCCCTCCTCCTTAGGTCTGCATATTTTATCCCAAGCTACTAATGCCATTCTTTTCTTATCCTTCATTCCTTGCCAAAGGAATGTTCTTAGGATTTTGTTAATTTCTTCTCGTTTCTCTACTGGAAGGTTCATGCATGATAGTTGATACATTGGTATGGCTAAGAGGACAGATTTTAACATTGTGACTTTTCCAGCTGAAGATAACCATTTGCCCTTCCAAGACTCGGCTTTCTTCCTGATCTTAGAAGTAATATGATCCCATAAATCTTTTGTCTTGTTGATTTTGTCTAATGGTAGACCTAAATACTTGCAGGGCATTTCCCCTCTTCTGAAAGTCAAATTTCTGCATATTTCTCTCTGTTTCGGGGTCTGTGTTGAAGAAGAAAATTTCTGATTTATCATTATTGACCTCCTGGCCTGAGGCCTTGGTATAGGAGTTTAGGATCTCTTTGAAAGACTTGGTTTCTTCACTACTACCTCTACCATAGAGCATGGTATCATCCACAAAATGTTGGTGGGTTATGGGGTCTAGACCAGAAGTAATTTTAATTCCTTGGATTTTACCCTTTTCCCTGTAATTAGTAATCATCCTTCCTAAAGCTTCTACCATTATAATAAAGAGGAAGGGAGACATTGGATCTCCTTGTCTCAGTCCTCTCGACATACTGAAAAAAACCTTCCGGGGTCCCATTTATTAAGATATAGATCTTGGGACTAGATATACACTCATAAATGAGATTTATCCATTGCTTCACAAATCCAAAAGCCTCCAGGGTTTTACAAAGGAAACGCCAATCAACCTTATCATAAGCTTTACTAATATCTAGTTTGATTAACATACTAGGATTTTTGTTGTGTTGAATGGAGTGGATGGCTTCATGGGCTATAATTTCTCCATCATATATAGATCTGCCCGAGACAAATCCAGTTTGTTCGTCACTAATAATGTCTGGTAGTACTTTCTGAATTCTATTAGCTATAGTCTTTGTGAGTATTTTATATATAGTGTTGCATAGAGAGAGAGGCCACAGGTCCCCAAAACTCTCTGGCTTTTCCTTTTTAGGGATAAGTGTGAGGAATGTGTTATTTACTTCTTTTAGGAGGTTGCTAGAATTTCTCACCCCTTCAAGTGCTTCCACAACTTTGTCTCCTATGAAATGCTAGCATTTCTGAAAAAAGAGGGCTGGGAAGCCATCTGGGCCTGGGGCTTTATCCGGCTGCATTTGGGAGACTGCCAGTTCGATCTCAGTTTTGGAAAATTTTGCATTAAGGGCTTTATTTTGATCCTCAGTTATGATCCTTGGGATGTTTTGTAGTATGGCTTGTTGATGGACCTTGTTTGATCCTTCCCGATTGTTATGAATGTTTTTGAAATACCTGACTGTTTCCACTACAATTTGTTGTGGATCTTCGATCCAAGCATTGTTATCACCCTTAATTTTAGTAATTCTATTCACATTCCTAAGAACTTTAGTGCTATTATGAAAAAATTTGTGTTCTTGTCTCCAGCTTCAAGCCAGGTTTCCCTGGACGTCTGACACCAGAAGATTTCTTCTTTGGACAGTATATCTTCATATTCAGATTCCAGTTGTTTTTCTCTTAGGTATAAATTCCTGTCCATGCCATTTGTAATAACATTTCTGTTGAGGTTTTCCAGTTCTTCTTCTAGATTAACTTTAATCTCAAAGATGTTACCAAAGTTATTCTTGTTCCAGTTGAGAAGTTTGCTTTTAATAGTTTTCATTTTGGAGATTAAACAAAAAAGCTTGGAGCCAGACACCATAGTTTCCTTCCACCATTACTCGATTAAAACTAAAAGGTTATTGTCTTTTAGCCACATTTGCTCAAATTTAAATGGGCATCATTTGGGCTGGATGTCTTCTGAGATACACAGCTAGACAGGATAATGGTCAAACCCCGAGTATGGTAGGATCTTTGCCGTAAGATTATAAGGAAGTTGAGCCCAGTTGCCTCTGAATAGAAATCTGTCAAGTTTTTCTGCTATGTTACTAAAGCCCATTCTCTTGTTATTCCATGTAAAACCCTCCTATGTAGTCTTAATTTCCATAAGATTATTTTTATGAACCCAATCCTTGAAGTCGTATGCAGTTGTGGATAACCTTGCTGAACCTCCCGCCTTTTCTTTAGGGTCTAGGATGGCATTGAAATCTCCACCCAAAATGTAGATTTTATCTTGTAAAGTCTCCATGAACTATTTTATCTCTTTCCAAATTGCTCTCTTCTCCTAGTTCTGGGTAGGACCATATATGTTAAAAAGTATGAAGTGATGATTTCTCCTAATGCTTTTGACATAACCGCTCATCCAATTATTTTTTCTACTTATTACTAAAAATGAAACAGCCCTGGGATCCCAGATTACCCCTAGGCCTCCTGAGACTCCTTCAGATGGAACTCCAACTAGCTCCCAAATGCCTAATTTCTTCTTTAGTATATCAATTTCTTCAATACTAAGTTAGTTTCTTGGATCATTAGTATGTCAGGTTTAGTGTTAGTGATACAACGTTTTAAGATCCACTGTTTGTTAGGGGCATTGATTCCCCTAACATTCCAAGTATTGATTCTCATGGCGCCGGGGGAAGGCCCTTCCCCTTCCCAGCATTAAACATTTCAGTGATCTTAGTTTGATCTATTGCCTCACCATCTTTCTCCCTCAATTCATATAGTGATTTCCTTCCTCTTTTTTTATTGTTTTTGGCACAGTCTGGGGTTTCCTTGCTGAAATCAGTTAAAGTGATTCCCAGTCTCTGCTCTGCTGCCTCCAGCTCTCTGCTTTCCGGTTCCATTAAGTCCCCTGCATTAATAACCTGCTTTTTCTCCTGATCCTCAAGCTCCAGTATCTTAGTGATGAGCTTTTCCTTTTCTTTGTTGGCTTCCTCTACTACTACTTCCTCAATATCCTTCCCAAGAATCTCATCACAGATTTCTTCTAGATCTATGTGGTTAATCATATCTGTGGTTTTCTTTGAAGAGACCTAGTGTCTCAAGTTATTGCTTGGAACCTCTTTCTATATGGGTCATCGACCACACTCAAGTTATCAGGTAGACTTACTATATCGGCTGACCTTTGTAATGTCACACCGACAGTAGAGCTCATACCGATGAATGGCGTGCTATCGGAATGACTTTCACTATTGGTAGAAGGGAGAAGTCTTTGGCTGATACTCTTGTGTCTCACCGATGAAACGTTGGCATCGGTGTAACAATCTCCATCGGTCAGGCTATGAGATGTCAATCCGAAGTCATGTGTCACCCCGATAGATGTATCCTATCGGCGTGAGTCTAGTGATCGGAGAGACGTTGGAGGATTTGTTTGATGTATGGTGTCTCATCGATGGAGTTTGGCGAAGCTTTGGGCATCGGCGAGAGGACATATGTTAGCGTAGCTTAAAGTTCTCAGGCCGATGAATGGTGGTCACTCCGATGAAGGTTTTCCGCAGGTGTCGGCGAGACAAGGTTCATTAGAATAAGTGTTGATTGCTTCACCGACAGTGATAGTTACCCCGATGAGCTTTAACTTGTTATCGTCGGTAACAAAATTGCTGACAATAGTTTATAGTTAGTTGGCGGTTATAAACTGAAGTGTCCTCTACGACTTGATACATGTGGGACTAAAGGTCTTGCTGGAATGCGAATAGTTGTAACGGTTGGCAGGTAACTATGATGAATCAGTTGGTTTGATTGGTTAGGGCAGAAGTTGAGAAACAGTTTTTTCTGCTCTTGGAATCACATATAGAAATCTGATGACGTAGTCTGCAGGATGTTGATGATGAGATTTGAATACATAGTTCATTCTGTAAATGTACAGTGCAAAAAAAATGAATTGTGTATGTTTGGTATATCAAAACCAGAGCAAGAAGATGAGATCTTTATTGTAATAAAGACTGTTCTCTTGTGGTGGTGGGTTTTTTACCCGTAAGGTTTCCCACGTAATACTGTGTGTCTGTGTTATGAATATTGTCTATTTGGTTTCTCTCGTGTACTCATCTAAGTTATTTAGTTTGAAGAGTGACCTGTCTGCACTGTCCCCTTGGAATTAACATTAGGGAAGCTGTATTCCGCACCTGTGCTTTCCTTACAAGTGGTATCAGAGCCTAGCCCGTTGTGTTATCCTTGTTGGTAGGTTGGGTTTTTTGTGTTAGTTCAAAAAGTGGGAGTTCTGTAGAGGTCTATTCTGTTAAATAAGATGGCTAGTACATCAGAAAAAATAGACATTGAAAAGTTCAATGGTACAAACTTTGAGTTGTGGAAGATTAAGGCTGAAGATTTACTGGTTGATAGAGATCTTTGGATTGCTGTGTCTGGAGTTAAACCCACAAGCATGAAACAAGAAGATTGGGACCTAGCTGACAGAAAAGCCAGAGGACTGATAAGATTAAGTCTTGCAGATTCTGTTCTATTAAACGTCCATGAAGAGAAGTCAGCCAAAGATCTGTGGAAGAAGTTGGGAGATATTTACCAGGGCAAGTCCTCGGTGAATAAACTGTTCCTCAGAAAGAAGTTGTATTCTCTGAAGATGGATGAAGGTGCATCTGTAGCAGACCATCTGAACACATTTAATTTGATTGTTGCACAGTTGACGTCTGTAGGTGTAAAAATAGAAGAGGAAGACCGCTGTATGCTTCTATTGTGTTCCTTTCCTGACTCGTGGGATCATCTTGTGATGGCCATTGGAAGTACAACAACCATGTTTACAATTGAAGCGGTTGTTACCTCGTTGTTATCTGAAGAGATGCGGAGGAAATCTTCTGAGATAGCCAAAGAGGCCCTGTCTGTTCGAGGTAGATCAAAGGAAAAAGGCAAGAAGAAGGACAACAGGTCTAAGTCCAAATTAGAGGGGAAATCAAAATCTCCTAGCACAAAGTCCAAGGTGAAGTGCTGGAATTGTGGGCAAAAAGGTCACATCAGAAGAGACTGTAAAGAGGAGAAAAAGAAGAAGAAGAAGAACTCTTCTGACAATGATTCTTCTCAGAGTGATGTTGATGCTTTCATTGCTACTTTGGCAACGCCTGCATCTGAAGATATGTGGCTGGTGGATTCAGGAGCATCGTTTCATATGACATCTCACAGAGAGTGGTTCACAAAGTATGAACCATATGCTGGTGGGAAGGTGTTCCTGGCAAGTGATTCAACACTGGAAATTGTTGGCTGAGGATAAGTCAGAATCCAGTTCCCAGATGGCAAAATAAAGGGAATGAATGGAGTGCTTCACATACCAGGTCTGGCTCAAAATTTACTTTTTGTTAGTAAGCTTAATGATGTTGGAGTACAAGTTACTTTTATGAATGGTGGCTGTAAGATGACTAGAGGTTCTATTATTCTGGCAAAGGGTGAACGCATTGGAACCCTGTATAGGTTAGATGCTAACCAGTATGCTATAATAGTGTCTCTGTAAAATCCAGAAAAGCTACTATTGTAACACATGATGCAAATTCTATGGAAGTTAAACTTCCTGCAGAGAAAACAATGCTCTGGCATCATAGACTTGGTCACATAGGTGAAAAAGGCTTAAAAACCTTGAAAAATAAAAACCTGGTAGATGGACTAATTGATTGTAATCTGGAGTTCGATTTTTGCGAACATTGTATATATGGAAAATAGAACCGTGTTTCATTTTATTCTAATTCTCAAAAAGCTTTTGGTGTTCTGGACTATGTACATTCTGATGTTTTTGGTCCAGTTGATGTTCCGTCTTTATCTAAATCAAGATACTATGTATCATTTATTGATGATTATTCAAGGAGGGCATTTATATATTGTTTGAAGAATAAATCAGAAGTGTTCAGTCGGTTTAAAGAATTTAAAACTCTTGTGGAAAATTAGACTAGTAGGAAAATAAAATGTTTAAGAACGGATAATGGTGGTGAATATTGCAATGCAGATTTTGATAAGTATTGTGTAGATCATGGAATTAAAAGGCATAAAACTACACCTTATACTCCACAGCAAAATGGAGTTGCTGAAAGGTTAAATCGATCGTTGATAGAGAAAGCAAGAAGTATGTTGAGTTATGCTGGTCTTGAACAAAGGTTCTGGGCTGAGGCAGTTGCTACAGCTTGTTACTTGTTGAATCATTCTCCTACTTTGGCATTGGTTGATAAGACGCCTATGGAAGCGTGGTCCAGAAAGAAGCCATCTCTAAGACATCTTCGTGTCTTCGGCTATGAGGCATATGCTCATATTCCTGAGGTAAAGAGATCTAAGTTGGATAACAAGGCAGTTAATGTATCTTTATTGGCTATGGAGTCAGCATTAAGGGGTACAAGCTTTGGAATCCTGAAACTGAAAAAGTAATTTACAACAGGAATGTAATTTTCAGAGAGCTAAAACCTTTGGTTAGTATTTCTTAGCCAAAGAAGACAAAAGAAAAGAAAGAAAAGAGTGTTGTTAACATTCCTCTGACCCTTGTAAAAGAGGAACAACAAGTACCAAGTGTAGATGGTTCAGATGTGAGTTCGAGTAGCTCCGAAGATTCAGATCCAGAGCAAGAACTTGAACCTACACCTCAGTCTGTGAGGAGATCTACACGTGAAAGAAGACAACCAGATAGGTATGGATTTTCAGTACATGATTCAAGTTGTGCCTATGCTTTACTTACTGATACTGATGAACCTAGGACTGTGAAAGAAGCTATTAGCTTACCTGAGTCAGATTCTTGGTTGGAAGCCATGGACAGCGAGATGTCATCATTGGAGAAAAATGGAACCTGAGATCTGGTGCCCTTGCCTGAAGGTAGAAAACCTGTGGGGTATAAGTGGGTATTTAAAAAGAAATATGGTCCAGATGGTAGTGTTGATAAGTAAAAGGCAAGATTGGTTGCTAAGGGGTATTCCCAAAAGGAAGGTATTGATTATGGAGAAATCTTTTCTTCTGTAGCTAAGTTGACATCCATTAGATTTCTGTTGTCACTTGTAGCAGCATATGATTTTGAAATTGAGCAGATGGATGTGACAACAACATTTCTTCATGGGGACCTTGAAGAAGAAATTTATATGTCCCAGCTAGAGCATTTTGTGGAAAAAGGTAAAGAACATCTGGTGTGTAAACTTAAGAAGTCTCTTTATGGTTTGAAGCAATCTCCCAAAATGTGGTATCAAAAATTTGATACGTATGTTTTATCCTTGGGGTATGTGAGATCTAAATCTGATCATTGTGTCTATTATAAAACTGAAGGTGATTGGATTCTTATAATTGCACTGTATGTGGATGACATGTTATTCATTGGCAATGGTAAGGGGATGATCTCAGAATTAAAATATCAGTTGTCCTTGAAATTTGAAATGAAGAATCTGGGGGCAGCAAAGTACATTCTGGGAATGGAGATCAAAAGGGACAGATCTAAGAGAAAGCTTTGGCTTAGCCAGGGCAAGTATGTTACTAATGTTCTTGATAAGTTTCATATGTCTGATTCCAAATAGTTAGCTATTCCAGTTTTGCAAGGAACAAAATTATCTGTTGAAGATTGTCCAGAATCTGCAAATGAATCTGACGACATGAAAAGAGTGCCTTACGCAAGTGTTGTTGGTAGTTTAATGTATGCAATGGTTTGTACCAGACCAGACATTACCTAAGCAGTGGGAGTTTTGAGCCGGTTTATGGCGAATCCAGGTAGATCACATTGGGATACTGTGAAAAGAGTTATGAGGTATTTGAAGGGAACTTCTGACTATGCTTTATGCTATCATGGAAACTCAGTTGGATCACAGAGATCTATTAGCATTCAGGGATATGTGGATTCTGATTGGGTAGGGGATATTGACAGTAGAAGATCTACCAGTGGATATGTATTCACGTTAAATGGTGGTGCTATCAGTTGGATGAGCAAGTGGCAGGATGTAGTCACTTTGTCCACAACAGAGGTAGAGTACATGGCAGCTACTTGTGCATGCCAAGAAGCTGTTTGGTTGAAGAGGTTGTGTTCTGATGTTGGTTTTAATGCAGGGCAAATACAAATTCATTGTGACAGTCAAAGTGCTATATGTTTGGCGAAGAATCCTACATTTCATGCTAGGACAAAACATATTGATGTCCAATATCACTTTGTTCGTGATATGATGGAAGACAGGAAGGTGAAGCTGGAAAAGGTTGACACTTTAGAAAATGTCACTGATGCCTTAACTAAACCAGTGAGTACAACCAAGTTCAAATGGTGTTCAGATGGAATGGGTCTTTGGGCCCATATTTCTCATTAATCCTTTTAAGGATTAAGAGGTTAGCAATAATCTCTTCGACAAGTGGGAGATTGAAGAGACCTAGTGTCTCAAGTTATTGCTTGGAACCTCTTTCTATATGGGTCGTCAGCCACACTCAAGTTATCGAGTAGACTTACTATATCGGCTGACCTTTGTAATGTCACACCGACAGTAGAGCTCATACCGATGAATGGCGTGCTATCGGAATGACTTTCACTATTGGTGGAAGGGAGAAGTCTTTGGCCGATACTCTTGTGTCTCACCGATGAAATGTTGGCGTCGGTGTAACAATCTCCATCGGTCAAGCTATGAGATGTCAATCCGAAGTCATGTGTCACCCCGATGGATGTATCCTATCGGCGTGAGTCTGGTGATCAGAGAGACATTGGAGGATTTGTCCGATGTATGGTGTCTCACCGATGGAGTTTGGCGAAGCTTTGGGCGTCCACGAGAGGACATCTATCGGCGTAGCTTAAAGTTCCCAGGCTGATGAACGGTGGTCACTCCGATGAAGGTTTTCTGCAGGTGTCAGTGAGACAAGGTTCATCGGAATAAGTGTTGATTGCTTCACCGACAATGATGGTTACCCTGATGAGCTTTAACTTGTTATTGTCGGCAACAAAATTGCTGACAATAGTTTATAATTAGTTGGCGGTTATAAACTAAAGTGTCCTCTGCGACTTGATACATGTGGGACTAAAGGTCTTGCTGGAATGCGAACAGTTGTAACGGTTGGCAAGTAACTACGATGAATCAGTTGGTTTGATTGGTTAGGGCAGAAGTTGAGAAATAGTTTTTTCTGCTCTTGGAACCACATATAGAAATCTGATGATGTAGTCTGCAGGATGTTGATGATGAGATTTGAATACATAGTTCATTCTGTAAATATACAGTGCGAAAAAAATGAACTATGTATGTTTGGTATATCAAAACCAGAGCAAGAAGCTGAGATCTTTATTGTAAATGAATTTTATTGTAATAAAGATTGTTCTCTTGTGGTGGTGAGTTTTTTTACCCATAAGGGTTTTTGCACGTAATACTGTGTGTCTGTGTTATGAGTATTGTCTATTTGGTTTCTCTTGTGTACTCATCTGAGTTATTTAGTTTGAAGAGTGACCTATCTGCACTGTCCCCTTGGAATTAACATTAGGGAAGCTGTATTCCACACCTATGCTTTCCTCACATTCTTGTGGTCCTTGGGGTCTATAAGAATTTCCTCTGGTTCATATGTGTTTGGGACCCAGTCAGGGGTCTTCAATACCCCTGGTTCTGCACTTTCTTCCCCTGCTGTGGGGTTGATGTGACTGAAATCCCCCTTTGGCAATTCTCCTTCCTCTAGTACCATCCTTCCCATATCTTCATGGTTCTGCTTAGAGGATAAGTTTACTACGGAGAGATTTTTACCTAGTTCTGCTTGTGCCGGGTTCTCATTTAAAGTAAGGTCATTGCTATGGTTCTTAGTGTTCCCTCCGTTGCTTGGGGTGTATTTTGGGCAAATCTTGGGCAGAGATGGAACCATAATCGGGGGCTGACTAGGTCCAATTGAGTCCCTGCTGTCATTAAGGTGCTTCTGTGATGGTGGAGGGTCGTTCTTCAGAGATTCAACAATAAATCCTCCTTTATTGTCATTGAATTTGATATTAACATCCATAGATTGGGGTTTTGTATTTTCCTTAGTAGGTTTTATTAAGGTTTTGTTGATAATGTTGTTATGGATAGGGCCTTGGTAAAATATAGGCTTGATGCAGTAATTGGCAAAATTAGTTTTGCTATTAAAAGATTTTAAGTTTTGTATACTTATGTCCATTTTTACTAATAGGGTAACATTGAATTGAGATAGGAATCCCTTTTCGATCCCTACAAATTCACCCAGATGGTTACCTATCTCCCTCAAAATTTCACTGTGAATAAGCTCTATTGGGAGGTTAGGTAATTTAATCCATCTAATAATTTTGAGTTTAAGTTTAATAGGGTCAAAGTTCGGGAGCCATTCTAGATATTCAAAATTGTGCCCTTTATAGTGTAAGTTTTTGCTAATCAAGATTTCCTTTTTTAAGTCCAAATTTTTACAATCAATGAATATAAATCCTTCAGATATGACAGTAATACTTACCTGGTCCCTGTAGAGAGCTTGGATCCATTCAGCAATTTCACTCGCAGGTGACCCAAATCCACACCAGCGGACAAAGAGACCATGAGTTCTGCAATGGTTCCCTAATCCATCTGCGTAAATATTGCTAATGTTTATCACCGCTTTCTCCTCCATGGCCACAGAGTTTGGAAATTGCATTTTCTTCTATGGGGCTATCGAAGGAGGCCTAGGGTTCCCTTGGTCGTGAAATGCTTCCTGGTCGTTGCCCTTCCCATGACTATTAGAGACCATATTCCTGACTCTAGGGTTTTTAGGAAGTGGCCGCTGGTGGGAAGCCATACAGTCCGTTCTCCTATTTGTGTTAGGGTTCATCTTCAAGTGATAATTTATGGGGGCTGGTTTTAAAAAACCCTCTGCATTCCTTCGCAATGGATGAGATGGGTAAGAGGCAGAAGGTTGTCAGGCACCAGAGATCCTTTCCTGGCCTAAGGTGATACAGTTTGCTCCAGACATGAATGCAGGAGTTTTGGAGGTGATTGGGATGGCCCAAACCCCTAAAGCCCTAGCCCAGTTAAGTTCCTCTTTGGATGCCGCCATCGCCATCCATCTTTTGTGACTTCATGCTTTTCACTATTTGCCAACCCGGTTCCTCATAGTGCTACGGAGGGGGAGCCCAACCCCCATGGAAAATCCTCACATCCCTTCACAAAGCGTCGTGAGGGTTCAAAACCTTAGCTATGAAATTAGGCTTATTACAATTGTTACTGTGTCGTGAGGGCCTGCTTTTTTTCACTGTCTTCGAGACATAATTCTCAACTATTTACAATTCAATTCATTTGAAGAGCTATTTTTATTTACTTAAGAGTTATGTTGTTTCTCTTTCTAATATTAGTTTTAAGTACGATGTGCATGAATATGAATAAAGTCATTTTAATATTATTTTTCTTTTATTAAGAATATAATATTATATTATTGCTTTTTAGGTTTTGAAAAAAAGAGAGGAAGAATTATTAAGAGAAGAGAATTAGCTTTTTTCATTCTTTCTTTTTGGTTATCAATTTTGTTATGCAAAGGGAAGAAAAAGAAAAAGATTATTGAAGCTTAGGGATTTGAAAGTACTTTTTTTTGTGAAGAATTGAAGGATTGTTGTGCTTTTTGAATTGATTGGTTCATCTCCATTTTTTTTTACCAAATTGCTTCAAGGATTGAGGTAGGATTCTTGTCATTAAAGGTTTTAGCAAAGACTTACTTTGGTTAATAATTGAATATAGGATTGTGTAAATAAATTGTGATTTATATGCTTCTTGTGCAAAAAGAAAGATTTAAACAAATTATAGTTTCATTGATTTTGAAGATTAGAAAATAATTTTTGTTGAATTGGATTTGTTGAGAATTCTTAAAATTTAGTAGAAAGATTTGATAGGTTATTTGAAATATGATTTTTACAATATTGAAGTATTAATTTCTTGTATAGGAGAAAAAAAACATAATAGAAGACTTAGGAAGAGACTGAAAGAAAAATAGTAACCTATCTTAGTTTAGACGTATCTCTTAAACCATGATCTGGGTATTTCTAATTTCTGGACATATGGTTTTAAATTAAGGGATAAATTTTATCTCTAATTTTTATGATTTCATATTTTATAGTTTGTTTTTAGTTATTAAAACAAGTGGACTATTTTTTTAAAAAAACTAGTAAATCTGTCATGCAAAAGATCAGTATGTTATGACATCAATAACTTTAGTTTTATGAACTAAGTTTCTCTAAAGTTTTTAAGGAAAGTGCACAACTAAGTATTTTGAATCATATAAAAAAATCAATCTTACCCAGTTTTTCAATTTTGAGATATGTATTAATTAGTGATTGTCTATCTATGGCACTATTTTTAGCATGATGTTTATATGTGATTATATTGTATTTATAAAATTATATTAAATATAGTTATTATGAAAATATTTATTGGGTTTTATATATCTCTGTATTATCTTTCCAATGCATTTTAAAAATTAGAAAAATGTTTTGTTTTGAGAAAGTTATGTATGTTTTAGTGAAAACTATATTTTATGCAATATAAATCTAAGTTGCTGGCATGAAAGTCATGTTTGGTTTATGTGTGATCTCCCAACATGGTTTTGTGACTTTGTAAGCATGTTGAAATTTTGATGTGGATATTAGTTATGAGGGTGTGAGCATGAATTGTAAATTATAGTGTTTCAAACCACATTTAAAGTCACCTGTAGTGTTGATGTCCATGCTTAATTTTGTTGTCCTACCATTATGTCTCATGTAGCAGCGTCTTGATCACCTATAGGTTTAATTTAACTGACTTATCTGTTTATGCCTTCACTTCAATGGTGTTATTGTTTGACAAACATGATTATGAAATTGTTAGAAAATATGATTCTCCTTTATTCCTTATTACAAATTTAATCATAACGGTATTATAAATATGATCTTGCTTGCGGTTAGGCAAATCTAGATTTATTTGTTTTATTTTATTTTTGAAAAATTAAGAATGAATTATGGGATAAAGATTATAACTAGTTTTATAGCGATCTATGTATAACTTGACTGATTAAATGCAGCTCTTTGATAGAAATATTGCTAGAAATGTATTCTCATTGATTGAGCAAAGAAATGTAGTAACTATATCTAGGCAAAAGTGTGTGTTATAAGATCTAGACACAAGATTCTTTTGAGGTAATTAAGAATGGAACGAGCTGAGTTATCTTTAGTTTATGCCTTATTTCTGTATCTTGAATAAACATATGCGTAAGCTTTTTCACTAGAATTAATTGCTTGAAAGTGAATTCATTTTGATTGTGCAAAAGAAAAGAATTAGTTTGTACTGAAAGAAAGTAGTTTATCTTTTGTGTGTGATTGAGGTTACTTCGTAGGCTAGGATACCGAATGTGGAACAATAGAGATGACTTTTCCTCTTTTCGGGATTTGACCTTAAACTATTTTTATGCTTGGCCAAGCTGGGAATTCATTGAAATAGATGAATATTTGTTTGCAAAACTTTATATATATATATATATATATATATATATATATATATATATATATATATATATGCCACATCCTGTTGTGAGACAATTTGCATACCATTATTTAGATTTGCACATTAGACTCTAGGTTGCATCGGGTGTTCCCTCTTGCCAGTTGTTTCCAGGTTGCTAGATGTTTCGTGTAGGGTTGGGTTTCCTTCGTGTCATGAAGGGATCCAGGGAACTGTAATTGCTTCATGGTTGGGTGGAAAAGTGCTTGAGCCATGTTCCCATCTCTTGGCTTGCGGATGACCATGTGGGTCAGTGGCAGCTGGAGAGTGTGATTGATTTATTATTCTTATATTGTACTTGATTACCGTACCTTTTAATTATCATTGGATGATTTATGGCAAGAAATCCAAATGGACAATGTATATTATTTATAGTGCTAACACTTGGATTAAGCATGTGATTTGTAAGATTTAATGATATTATTGATTAATGTTTATGAGAGCTATCTTTTTACTTGAGTTGATGTAACTAAGTGGATTATTTACTACAATAACTTGTTGTTATGGAATGTGCACTTTACAGAATCCTACTATAGCTTGACCTATCCACAAGAATGTTGAAAGGAACAAGAGTGTGGTGGATTATTTTGATTCTACCTCTGAGGGGCCAGATGAAAAGGACATGAGTAGTTGGAATAAACCTGAAACTAATTCTAGGTTAGAGTCAGACTCTGAGGACTCTAATGAGAGTGATTGTATGATTAAGGATAGGGTTACTTGTAGTAGTGGTAGGAGGGATAATAAAAGAAAAAGAGGTGAACCCTCTATAGTAGTGAAGAATGTGAAGAGGCCTTTTGTTACTCAAATGAACAATGAAGTCCCTTGCACCCAAGGGGAAAGGCAAAACCTTTCCTAAACCGATTATTCACAAATGTTTCCCTGGCATTAAGAATCCCTACCCCTAGTCCCTAAGGATTTCACTCCCCCTCATCCCAATCCCTCTTCCCTATTGGAGGTGGTTGAAGATATATTTGTTTTAAGCCAAAATATGATGACCCTACACTAGACTTTTGAGATGCAACACAACCTTATGAAATGGTACTATATTAAGATCAATAGACACAATGTGAAAATGGATATTATGGTGAAGAGGCAGAGAGGAGAGAATTAATTATCAGTGGAAGAGGACAAGAGGATTTTCCATAAATTGTAAACTATTCCCCATGTGAACAAGCTAAAGGATGACCTTTCCAACCAGAAGGAGAGGATTGATGTTTTAATGAAGAGTTTATGAAAGGCCAAGATAATTAGGATGTCAGATTAGTTGCTCTTGAATAGGACATGACAAAAATGAAAGAGAATATCAACAAGATCATCAAGACCAATGCTATAGAGATCAAAAACATCAATGATGAGATGAAAATGATGAATGACAATTCTTCTATTGATGGGAAGGCCAAAGAGGAAGTGGGTCCTAGTACTCAGACTAGGAGCACAAAAAAGAAGCATAATGAGGGGGTAAGAAAAATCCTCAAGATCTTCAGGAGATGGATGATATCCTCTTTCTTGTTGATCTAGAGGCAGTTGATACCATAAAGAAGTTGAAGTCTGTTGTCTGTTCTTCTATTTTTTTTGTTCTTTATTTTGCTATTTTTGGTTGTGTTTTATCTATGGGTTAGTTGTGTTTTTGCTAAGGTTTTTCTTGATGTAAAGGGTTTTCAGGGGCCCTTCAAAACCTAATCTTTACCCCTTTAATAAAAAACATAATCCTAACAGAATTTAATTTAGCTATAGGAGAGAAAATATCACTAAATTATATTCCCTCTACTTGGGAATATCTTTTTTCCATTAAGTGTGCATTGTATCTATCCAATGCACCATCTTCTCCAAACTTCTTCTTGAACACCCACTTGCAACCAATAGGCATCCAACTAATATTTAAGTCAACCAGAAGAATAAATAAAATATTAATATCACTCAACCACCTACATGGGCATCCAAATTCCCATTTTAAGATGTTTGGATATCTAACATAATGCATTAGGATTGCAAGTAAATATCACCACCATCCTAACATTCTCCCACTTGGTATTATACATTACAATGACATAAGTAGGAACTATAAATAAATCAAGTATAGGATGCAAGGTCATCACCTCCCTACACCAAGAGAATTTATTCATGCTCAGTACTTTCATTAGTGAATCTGTAGCATTCTCCTGAGTGTCAACCTTCTATAACCCAACCTTACCATTCTTTACCATCTCATGAACAAAGTGATACTACACATCAACATGCTTGGTACGAGCATGGTACATGGGATTGCTATCTAAATAGATAGCAATATGATTGTCACATCTAGTCTAAACCACCTACAATCAAAACCAACTCCTAAACATAGCCTTTGTAACCATACTATCTCTTTGCAGGCACGTGTAGCATCCATATACTCTACTTTGTTAGTATACAAAATAATTGTTGGTTTCCTCTTACCCATCCAACTCATAGCACTGCCAAATAGAGAAAACACATCCACCAATGGACCTCCAACTATCTAAGTCATTATCACAATATGCATCAACAAAGCCCTATATGTCCAATAACTTATCCACATCATTAGAACCATGATAACATAAACAATAATTATAATTGCCTTTAAAATATTTAAATACCCTTTTAAGATGAGTCCAATCTCTCTACTAGGGTTAGACAAAACATGCTAACAACTCCCACTACTTGGGCAATATTTGGTCTATTACAAACCATTACATACATTAGGATACTAACAACACTAGCATAAGGCACATATACATATCCTTTATATCATCATTTGACTTAGGAGACATATCTAATGAAATATTAGGGCCTACACGTAATAGAATACTCACTAGTTTGTAATTATGCAAAGCAAACCACCACAAAATGGTGTCAACATACTTACTCTAAGGCAAATATTTTTATGAACTCGGTCCTTACTGGTTTACATTCCCAAAATGAACTTTATTTCTCTGAGGTCCTTCATGTCAAATGCACCAAAAAGCTAAGTTTTAAGCTCCCTAATCATTACCTTGTTGTAAAAAAAATATCATCCATATAATACAATAATTAAAATCTAATCATCAACACATTTAATGTAAACACAGTGATCCTCTTCACTTCTAACAAATCCCAACTTCAAATCAAATGCATTAAATTTTTGATATCACATCTAAGGCGAGTGTTTCAAACCATGTAAAGGCCATTTAGCCTACAAACCAAATTTTCTTTCCTTTAACCTTAAACCCATTTGGTTGTTGCATATAAATTTCCTCTTCAAGATCCCCATGGAAGAACACAATTTTAACATCCATTGCTCAATCTCAAAATCACAAGCTACAAAAATAGATAATGGGAATCTAATGGAAGATAATTTAGCATCATGAGAGAAAATTTCCCCAAATCAACTCCCTCTCTCTAGGAGTATCCCTTGGCCACCAATCTATCCTTATACCTCTCTAACTAACCATCTACTCCACTTTTATTTTTGTACTCCCATTTGCAACCAATGGATTGTCTTCCCTCAACCAAACTTATAAGATCCCAAGTGTCACATCTATCCAAGGCCATCATCTCATCCTACATGGTTTGCATCTAAGACTCGGTATCCTTCAAAGAGAGAGCCTCCTTGAAAGATCTCGATTCATCATCATTACATAACAAATGAAATACACAATAAAAATATGGTGGTCTATGCCTATCAATTGGGCTCTATTGTCTCATGGATCATCTCAAGGGTGGAGTAAGGGATTTTTCCTTTTCCTCTGCATGCTCATCTTGCTCAAAAATCTCACCTAAATCCTCTTCTTTCTCTCCATCCTCTAATCCATCATTCTATTATTCAACATGTGCATCTTCTTGCTTCTCAATATTAGTCTCAAACTGCACTATTTTTCTTATTTTTCGTTTAGCTGTAAAAGACCTGAAAATGCTCTAAACTCTCTAAAAATCACATCTCTAAAATAGATTATTTTCTAGGTTAGTGGATTCAAAATCTTATAACCTTTTATATTCTCATTGTAACCAACTAAGATAAAAATTTATGTGCATTTGGATCCAGTTTAGATTGTTTTTCTTTAAGTACATGAATGAAAGAATCACAACCAAATACCCTTAAATGTGAAACAAAATGTTTCTTACTTCTCCACACTTAATAAGGCATTTTGTCAACAAGGGTTGATCAATGAGATCAATTAACCAAGTAACAAGCAGTACTCAAAGACTCTACCCAAAAGCATTGATCTAACGTTGTACCACTTAACATACTTTTGGATCTTTCCATTAAGGTTTGGTTCATTCTCTCTACAACCCAATTTCGTTGTGGCATGTATAGGTAGTCTTGTATCAAACAATACCCACATGTTTATGGAAATAATCAAATTCCTTACAAAATAGTCACCACAATTATCAAAGTGCAACATCTTTATTTTATTATATGTCTGCTTAACTACAAGTGCCTTAGACTCCTTAAACTTGGAGAAAATTTTAGATTGAAGAAAATAAACATGGGTGTATCTAGAATAATCATCAATGAAAGTGACATAATACTGAGATTTACTAATAGAACCCACATCCACTGGACCAAAACTATCTAAATAAATGATTTCTAATAATCTCTTAGATTTATAACTTCTAGAAGGAAAAGATGCTCTATTCTATTTGTTAAACAAACAATGTTCATAGAAATCAAAATAATAATAAGAGTAAATAGACAAACCATCAACCATATTTTTATTATTAAGTGTCTAAAGACCTTTTTCACCAATGTGGCCCAAATGTTAGTGCCACAACATACATGTATTTTTAGATTTTCCAATTACATCGATAGAGTTACAAAATGTGGAGGCATTAAGCCTAAACAAAGTCCCACATTGTGAGCCTCTAACTACCACTAGATTTCCTCTCACCAACTAAAAACTAGACTTTTCAAACGTCAAATGCACTCTAGAACCATTTAACTTGGATAAAAACAAGCAAATTTATCATAAGTCCTAGAATGTACAAAACAATATTGAAAATTTTCACTCTCCCATCACTAAAACATAATTATACCTTTCCCTTACAAACAATTCAATGAGTATTGTTGTCACTAAAGAAAACTTATTCTCCATCATAATCTTAGTATAATGAGAACAACTCCTTGTTGGGATTCCATTAGTAGGAGCAACCTAAGTCAACGAGCCATGCATCATCACTAAAAGTGTTAGTAGAAATAAGGAATGCATCATTATCACCATCATCAAAAGATTTCTCTATGGAGGAATCATCATAGGATTTATTATTGTTTTTGCATTCCTTCTTCATATGTAGGATCTCTTTCCATGGTCCTACAACTTTACTCTTCCTAGGGATTTTGGACTCTTCTTTTGACTAGGACCTTGTAGATTAGATAAACATTTAAGGTAGAAACACAAACTAATATACATAAAAACAACAAAAGCTATACCTCACATGCAAATCCAATCTCATAAAGGGAAGTAGGATCATGCACCCAATAACTCCTAAGACAACCCTAGACAATAGATTTGAATGTGAAATGCTACTCTAATTTGCAACTCACTATTCTAGCTCAAGAGTGATTTTGGCATAATAACTTTGCATAAACTTAGATGATGAAAATGGCTTGGGAGAGGTTCTATTTATAGATTTTTGGAAGGGATTTTGATCCAATGGTGGAGATTGATTTGGAAGATCAATGGTGGAGGATACAAGTGATGTGGAGGGCCTAGATTCAATCTTGAATGAATGGAGGGTTAGGAATAAAAGTGAATCTTTTATTCATTTTGGGAAGAGGAGTTATTAAATGAGCATGGGGTTGAAGGATTATTTTGGAATTAAAGATTCATATGGGGGAATGTAAATGAATTAAAAATTCATTTGGGGAAGAGAGGAAATTAATGAGTATGGATTTGTAAGGAGAAATAAATGTGATGTGGGATGTTTTTAAATAAAAAATTGACTTATGTGGATTTAATTCAATTTTTTATTTGGAGGATGTGGGGAAGGGTGTTAAACAAGGTTTGACCACCCAAATGAGAGGGTTAGGATTAATTAAACATAGGTTTCATTTAATTAATCCTAGGGCTAGGATGAGATAGGCTAGGGTAGGCAATTAAATAATAGCTATATAATTGTCTAGGGTAGGGATAGGTTAATTATAGGCTGAATTAAGTGGTTAACATGGTTTTAACTAATTAATTAGATTTAGTGAAAAAGGGGAAATTGATTTAATGAATATTGCATATTTATAAAATCAATTGGCTAAGGCTTGGACTATTGAATTAATGAAATTAATTCAATTTTGTGGATAAATGGTGTGAATTTGGAAAACGAAAGGGGTAATTAATTAAATAAAAATTCAATTAATTGGTTAGAAGGGAAATTGGTATGTTTAGGGATGTCGGGAGTCGGTTTCATGGTAGAAGACATTTTTAGGTGTCTACATTTTCCCCTCTTTGACATGGCGTCAGGACCTAGGAGGGAAGTGGCGTCAGGTCGAAGAAAAATATGCCCCAGCTGCCAGGAAGGTATGAGATGGATAAGGGATGCCCCCTCAAGAAGGCGGTGGGAAAATAAAAATTTTCTGGGCGAGTTCTCGAAAAGGATGCGACGGGAGTGAAAATCGGATAGGAGATGGGAAAAGAGGATGACGGGAAGCAAAACGGAGGAAAAAGGCTGAGATCTGCACCCTGGAGGAAAAAAGAGGGGGTGGAAGAATGACATGGCCCACTATATTAGGCAAAGTGGGCTCTAAGAGTGCCACATTTGCACACTTTTGACTTTGGAGAAGAAAGAGCGAAGGAGAGATGGCCGACCGTAACCCCTAGTTTCTATGTCTTCGACACATTTCAGAGCACTTCCGAGAGTTTGGCTGGGCACCAGGGGCGGGACCTCTGGTAGGGTCTAACCCTGACTTTGTAATTTTTTTTGTTTTACATGCATTTTTGGGGTTTGGGATATGTGATTGGAGCGTGTGGCACCAACGGCAAGGCGGATTAGCGCCATCCTCTGGATTGGCGCTATCCGCTAGGGTAGGGTTAGGGCGGTTTGTCGCCATTTGGTAGGTATTTTGGCATTTTCATATGGATTAGTGCCATTCTTAGAAGAATGGGATACAGCTTTTTTAGCGCTAAATTGGGGTTAAAGCGGCGCCATACTCTGGAATGGCGCCATCTTGGGAAACGTCGCTATTTTGCATTATAGCGCGATTTAGGGGATTGGCGCTATTTACTGAATGAGCGCATTTGGGTTTATTGGCGCTATTGTGGGGATTAGCGCCAATATGTTGATTGACACCATTTGATAAAATGGTGCCATGTGTAGCGTGCAGTAGTGCTATCCTTTGGATTAGCGCAAAGAGGTTTGCGCAATGGCGCTATTTTCTATAATAGCGCAGTTTAGAGGAAATTGAAGTGCCATTTTTAAAATGGCACAAGGGGTTGTCTGTTTTGTTGCCACATGATGCTGGCTTTTTAGACATTAGAAGAAAAAAGGGGGGTGATTTGGAAGAAGATAGGTTGACATCTAACCAGAATGTTGCGTATGTAGGATACCGACCGCTTTATATTGCAGTCATGAGAGCGACGAGTTCCATCCATGATGGCACTGTTCGATGGTTTTGATGATGCTATGCGGGCTCAACTGGCGAGATTGGGGCTTCTGACGGTGGCATCTATGCCAGTTCTGCAAGCTTATAGAGCTCTAATGACAGCGAATGTGACGGTATCGCTCTGAGACCTGTAGCTTTCTGTTGCCGACTGGTGAGATTACCATTACACTTGAGGATGTTTATCGCATCCTCAAGCTACCTATTCAAGGCCGGCATGTTAGATATGACACGAGGAGGGGGCGGAGTGCTCTGATCAGAGTGTTTGGGGAGGGTCACATTGTTCTCTCAGTGGACGGGAGAGAGATGGACTATGAGGGGACATTGGCTGCAGGTGCAGATCCCTTTGCCTTATTTCTATGTGCGTTGATTGGAGGTGTTGTGAAGCCTGACAGGCGAGGTAGGGGTTTTCCAGTTGGCTGGGGCGGGGTTATAGAGGGGATGGTGAGGCATGAGACTGTCTATGCCTGGGGACCGATGATGCTGGGGCAGTTATATCATGAGATACATACAATCGCCTATCAGCATGATAGAACGTTGTCAACTGGAGTCACTCTGCTTCATGTATGGATTTGGGAGCACATCACTATTACCAGGCTGACATGTGGGTATTATCGGCGGTCGTTTGAGGCCTTTGTGTTTTTATATCGGGATGCAATGTACACGTATACGGGACAGGTACGATACTAGAGGAGGATGTTAGATGATGTGATTAGTGTGACCTGGCGATCGTATATCGGAATAGAGCCATGGCCAGATGATGATATTCATCTCCCTTTTGTGTTTCAGCAGCGGTACCTTATGGGTCGAGGAGACCATACTATAGAGATGTATCTACCCTTGTGGGTCATGCGGCAGTTTGGTTTGATACAAGACATCCCGCAGCAGATGGTGATATATGCTCGGACACCTAGAGATGTAGCCTATTGGCCTGCCTCCATACAGCCATAGGTCGCCCTAGCTGATTTTGCAGCTCTACGGCTAGTACAGTGGGATTGGAGGAGCACAGTGAGACTATGGCTGCATATGATATATGGTGGCATATGCATCGGCCCACTCGGTTGACGGACCCAGCGGAGGAGGCAGCAGGCTCAGGGGGGATGATTCAGATGGTGATGGAGACGACTTGGATGGAGATGTCCCCTTGGCGGAGGGGGAGGAGATCATTGAGGACTACCTTGTGGAGGTTGGAGACGATGGAGAGGAGAGAGTGGTTGGTAGGGATGGCCAGCCGATAGATGTGCTGGCGGCGGTGGCAACAGGATAGGGGCAGGTGGGGCAGCAGGTACCTGTCGAGCGGGTGCAGGTTGGAGCAGGGCGAAAGCCTAGAAGACCTCGGCGGCGTGGGGGACATCCAGGGGTGGATAGGGGAGATCTGCCTCCACCACAGGTAGCACAGTAGCAGGGTATTGGGGGAGGGCAGTAGGTAGCAGGCAGGTCCCTCAGGGACAACTGGAGAGGCCGAGGTAGGGAGACTCACACCTCGTCGGCGGTGACGGGATGAGGAGGAGGAGATGGAGACCCTGAGAGCACATGTGGCGAGCCTACAGGAGGTATTAGAGAGCCGCGAGGCAGAGTTGGAGCAGCTGCAGGCCACAGTAGGTTTGTTGGATGGATCAGATGGACAGGTGGTTGCGCTACAGGCATAGGTAGCACAAGCACAGGGTGACATAGTCACATTGACAAGGGAGCGAGATGCAGCACTTGCTAGGGCTCAGGGTGACATAGTCATGTTGACAGGGGAGCGAGATGCAGCACTCGCCAGGGCTCAGCAGGCAGAGGCTATAGTGGGTAGTCTACAGGCGTCAGGGGCTGGACTAGCCCCAGTTTTGACATTGATGAAGACACAACTGTCCCAGGCTCAGGTTTAGATGTCTCAGGTACAGGGAGAGTTGATAGAGACCAGGGAGCGGATGGAGTATTATTGAGGGTTGTACTATGCGGCCGTGCTAGCAGAGCAGCGAGCACTGAGCTATAGCCAGGTCAGTGGATCGAGGGCATCAAGATCACATAGATCGAGATCTATTCAGTCCGTTCGGCAAACGATGCCTCCTCCCTCACACGTGCCCCAACAGGTTCCACAGGTGCAGGCACAACTACAGCCACAGTCGCCAACAGGATCACAGCCTCGGCCAGGATCAGAGTCTCCTACTCCCTCGGAGAGAGGATCCTCTATGTGATAGTTATATCATGTTAGCCCTTAGAGGCATTGTATCAGGACACTATATTTTTTGATGCATATATGAGCGATGTACATTTTTTGTGGTGATTTATAGATATGATACGATGCTTTTTGATGGTTTATGATGCTTATGATTTATGATGCTCTATTATGATGATGCCTATGTGATGGATGCAATATTTCTTGATGGATTTTATATGTTGTAGATGTGTTATGTTTATGCAATTATGTTTTTGATTTTATGGATGCATTTATGATGGATTTATTGTGATATATGTATGGTGTTTGTGATTTTATGGACTATATGATGTATAATGCAAATGAATGTTCAGACTAATAAACATTTATTATGGATGCAACAATGTGATGTGATGATGTAATGTAACTAAATGGTTATGTGATGATATGCAATGTGATGTATAATGTGCAACTAAATGATTCTAAAATGAACCTAATGATTATGCAAATTATCAGCTGTTAATGGTGAACCTAATGAAATGATATGCAATTTAACTTAAATGATTTAGAATGAACCTAAGTGATATGCAATTTAAACTGATTCTAAAATGAACCTACATGAGATGCAAATTAAATGGGTTAAAAATGAATCTAAATGATATGCAATTTAAACTAATTCTAAAATGAACCTACATGAGATGCAAATTAAATGGATTAAAATGAACCTACATGATATGCAAATTGAATGGGTTAAAAATGAACCTATATGTCATGCCAATTAAGAGATTCTAAAAATGAACATACATGATATGCAATTTAAGAGATTCTAAAAATGAACCTACATGATATGCAAATTAAAAGATTCTAAAAATGAACCTACATGATATGCAAATTAAATGGATTAAAATGAACCTATATGATATGCAGATGTAAGCGAGGTGATAGGTGAGATGCAAACTAGGTGATAGTTAAATGCGAACTAGGTGATAGGTGAGATGATCAAGTCCTAATACACATGATGTTCTTTGTTTGACCCTGAGTGGTGAGGTTGTGGGAAAGGGGACTAGGTGGGGAGATGATAGGGGTGCATGGATGGGGTATGGATAGGATTGGGTGCATTTACAGGATGGGGTTGGGGAGACAAGAAGATTTGTTAGGTCATAAGACACCACATCATTGAGGGGGGAGGGTTGGGTGAAGTGGGAGAGTTGGGTTAGTGAAGGGATTGGATGAGTTAGTGGGGGGGAAATTGATTATCAAATCTAGGCCGAAATGAGTGATTGGGATGATGATTTTGAGCTAGTATCAGTAGTTGCAAAAGACTAATTGAAAGCATTTCTTAGTTTATTATAGCAATGTAGGATATAGTTCACAAAGGTATGAAGTGACCTAGGTGATGATGTATATCTTATGATTGCATGGACTAGACCCACAAATAATAGGTTGATTTCATGCGTGCCCAAGGTAGTATAATCTTGCCTAGCCTAGGAAGGGGACTTAGCGATGAGTGCGAATAATGCATATAAGGTTTTGATGCCTATATATGCAAATGGGACACATCATGCTAGAACTGACCCAGGCTTCAAGATATGAATACTATTCCTGGAGTAATGAAACCAACCCACAAGCACAGCATACAGAAACAATGACTATGTCTACTCCAGGTGTTGTCTGCTACATACCATGATATAATGAGATCAAGGTAGCTTTGGAGATAACCTAGAGTGAGACAAAAAAATCAATAATCAAAAAGACCAATGAAAAGATACAAATAGTCCTTGTGTACTCTTGCCAAGAGACATGTTGATAGGATGATAGATTTTTGTCCATTGTGGGAAAGATATATCCTAGGACGCAGAATCAGTTGGATTTGACTGGAGAATTTTTTAAAGGTAGGCAAAAGAACAGTCTGGCCATGTGTACGATTATGGTTGGTATGTTGATTGATGATTTTTGCGTTTAGGGGACATGTTTCGAGTGTATACTTAGTGTGTGTATCATTTTTTAGATCTAGAAATCTCAATGAATGGGGACCATCCAAATAGGTTGGATGGGTGCATCTTATGTACCTAAGTACTGGAAACGTCCTTCGTATTCCAGACTGCCTACATACCCTGTGTCCATGGGATCAAGGTACTTTTAAGATGTGGGCGAAATGAATATGTAGTTCTGGCATGACTTGATGATGTGGGAATGATTTGAGATGGGTATGATGGTGGGGATTGATGTATCCTTTGATGATTGCGATTTGTAACAAGATCGATATGTGGGGTGATTTGTGTTGTTTTTGGATTTTCTGATTTTGTATTATTTTTGGATTTTCTAATTTCTGTATTGTTTTTGGATTTTCTGATTTTGGTATTTACAATGGGGAGCTTACAAGGATCCTCATTCCATGAGTTGGCCTTAGGATGGGAAAATGTGGGTTGGGCGATAGGACTTGATGTTTCAAAATTCCAAGCCATGTGATGGGTGGGATAGTGGTGTGATGTGAAGGAAAGAGGACTTATTAGATGGTAGAACCAGCCATTACGCATGGCGCCTGAAACAGGTTTTCACCATGGTACTTATCCAAGGTGTCACCGAAGTGATTTTCACCATTGGAAGTTTTTATTGCACTCTGATTTTTCTTGATTTTCTAATTTTTTGGTGTTTTTGATTTTTGATTTTTTGATTTCTTGACTTGGGGTACCAGATGGGTTATGCATAGAATTTCTTGAGATGCAGAATGTTCATCGGCTCATCTAGAGGCTGCCCCTCAGGTGTTGCAAGCTGATAGGCTCCTGATCCATAGTCGGCTGTAACGACATAAGGTCCTAGCCAATTGGGTTCAAACTTTCCTTGCTTAGGACGGTCTTGTAGGTTCTTCTGATTTTCCATTAGGACAAGGTCACCTACTTCATATTTTTGGGTTCTGATCCTCTTGTTGTAGCTTCTTCAGAGGCGGTTTTGATATGCTTGCAGGTGGTTCAACGCATTCAGGCATTTCTCATCTAGGAGTTCTAGTTGATGCAACCTTGTGACTCTATAGTCCTCATCAGAGATTATGTTTTGCAGGGATACTCGTAAGGATGGGAGCTCGACCTCTATAGGTAAAATGGCTTCAGATCTGAATACTAGTGAAAATGGAGTGGCACCTGTAGGGGTACGGATGCTTGTGCGGTATGCCCATAGGGCGGGATTGAGTTGGAGGTGCCGGTCGCGGCCAGCTTCATTGATTGTTTTCTTGAGAATGTGGAGGATGGTTTTATTAGAAGCCTCTACTTGACCATTTCCTTGGGGGTAATACGGCATGGAGAAATGGTGTTTGATATCAAATTTTTCGCACAAGGTGCGAACTTCTTGGTTTTTGAAGGGCTTTCCATTGTCAGTGACAATGGAATGAGGGATACCATATCGGCAGATGATATAGTGGAGGATGAATTTTGAGATTTGGATGCCAGTGGTGAAGGTAAGTGGTATTGCTTCCACCCACTTGGTGAAGTATTCGGTAGCAGTGATTATGAACTTATGGCCATTAGAGGATGGAGGATGTATTTTCCCTACGAGGTCAAGTCCCCACTGTGAGAAAGGCCACGGCGTCATGATAGGTTGCAACTCCTATGCTGGTGCATGGATGAGATCACCATGCTGTTGACATGGGAGGCATTTCTTGATGAACCGATAGGAGTCTCTGTCCATTGTTGGCCAATAATATCTGGTCCTGATGATCTTTTTAGACAATGCGGGTCCACTTGAATGTGCCCACAGATACCTGCGTGTACGTCATCCAAGGTGACCTCAGCTTCCCTAGAGTCTAAACATTGTAGAAGCGTACCATCAAGACTCCTTTTATATAATGTATTGCCTACAAGGATAAATCGGGAGGCTCGACGGATGAAAGATTTTCTTTGTGAGGTGGACAGGTTAGGGGGGAGGATGTTGTTGTGGAGGTATAGGTAGGTTTCTTGATACCACGGAGATAGGGGACCAATGACTTCACACACTAGTTCGGATTGAGGAACATCGTATGCTGGGATGGGGAGTTCTTTGATTAGGAACTCACATTTCTTGATGTCTTTCTTCATGTCTACCAGAGATCCTATGGTTGCCATGGCGTCTGCTACTTTTTTGTTGAGCCTTGGGATTTGCTTGAAGTGGATGTTGTTGAAGTAATCTTTGAAATCATTGACCATCTTCTTATAGGGAAGGAGCTTATCATCCTTGGTTTTGTATTCATTATTGACCTGCCTGATGACTAGTTGAGAGTCGCCATACATAGTTAGCTTTTCAATTTTCCATTGGATGGCCATGCGGAGACCTGTGATAAGGGCCTCATACTCTGCTACGTTGTTGGTACATGGAAATGTGATCTTGAAGGATTTAGGGATTGTGTCGCCTTGAGGGGTAACAAACAGGACGCCTGCCCCCGAGCCTCTATGAGTGTATGATCCATCAAAATACATCTTCCATGTGTCTGTGGCTGGTGTGATTGTCAGGATGGCTTCATCTGGAAACTTTGCTATTGTAGGATGTTCTACTGGAATAGGTGCTTCAGCCAACTAATCTAATATAAATTTTTCTTTGATGGCCTTTCTCTCAGTGTATTCTATGTCAAACTCAGTGAGAATCATGACCCATTTAGCCATTCTCCTAGTAAGAGTAGCTCTGTTAAGCAGATACTTCAATGGGTCTATTTTAGCAATGAGCTTGGTCTTGTGATTGAGCATATAGTGTCTTAACTTTTGTGACGTAAAGACGAGGGCTAGACATGCTTGTTCAATTTAGGTGTAGTTGAGCTCATATGAGATTAGGGTGCGACTGATGTAGTAGATGGCTCTTTCTTTTCCATGCTCATTGTGCTGTGCTAGAGAGGCCTCGATAGCTATCTCTGTTGCGGAGATGTATAGCAAGAGGGGTTCTCCTTGCCTTGGTGGAGTTAGAATAGGAGGATTAGCTAGATATTCTTTTAGTTGATCAAAGGCGCTTTGACACTGAGTGTTCCAACTAAAAGCTATGTCTTTTTGGAGTAGATGCTGGAACGGTTGGCATTTATCAGCAAGTTGGGCAATGAATCGACAGATAGACTGGAGTTTTCCTTGCAGGCTTCTCAGTTGTTTCAATGTTTTTGGAGGTGGCATTTCGGTGATGGCCTTGACCTTTGCGAGATCTACCTCTATTCCTCTTCTAGAGACTATGTATCCCAAGAGTTTGCCTGAGGTGACACCGAAGACACACTTCTTTGGATTGAGACGAACATTGTATTGGTCTAACCGATCGAAGATCTTGGCCAATACATCCAGATGTTCTTCTCTTGTCTTTGATTTGCCTAGTAAGTCGTCGACGTAGTCTTCCATGATGTGGTGAAAAAGGTCATGAAAGATGACGGTCATAGCTCTTTGATAGGTAGCTCCTGCATTCTTCAGGCCAAATGGCATTACGACCCAGCAATATGTTCCCCATGGGCGTATGAAGGTTGTTTTGTGCTGATCTTCTTCAGCAATTTTTATTTGGTTATACCCTGAAAAGTCGTCCATAAGGGATAACATCTCATGCCCTGCCGTTAGATCCACTATCATGTCGATGTTTAGTAGTGGGAAGTCATCTTTTGGGCAGGCTTTGTTGAGGTCTTTGAAATCAGTACAGCAGTGAATTCGGCCATCTGGTTTAGCAACTGGTACTAGGTTTGAAACCCATTCAGGATAATCAATTGGGCGTATAAACCCAACATCCAGTAATTTCTTTAGCTCTACTTTGACAAGGAGGGCCACCTGAGGATTCATTTTCCTGAGTTTCTGCTTTACTGGTTTCGCATCAGGGCGTACTGCAAGGTGGTGAACAACCAAAGCGGGATCTAGCCCTGGCATGTCTGCATAGGTCCATGCAAAATTGCAATTTCTGCGTGTGAAGAAGGACAAGAAGTTCTCATGTTCCTGAATGCTGAGAGATTCTGCTCTATATGTGATTTTCAGCTCTTCCTCTGTCCCAAGATTCATCTCCTGGGCTGGTTCGACCAAGATGGGTGATCTGTCTGGATAGACTTTGTCTATCTCAGGGAGGCCCATGCTTCCATCTCCTGGCACCTCATGGAGGTTTTCACCAGGAGATATGTCTTTTGTTTTTACTTTTTTGGGATCTGACACTACCGCAGAACGGTTTTCACCATCAGATCCTTTTTTGATTTGTATGTTTTTATGACTGGAAGTAGGGGTTGTCTCCCCGAAATAGGCATCCGGATTGAGTTCCATGATGTATCCTACTCTGTGATCTCCCAAAGGGAAGTGATCTCTTACCCCAATCATTTCGGTGATGGCCTCATTGTTAGGTGCGATGTCGAAGACAGGAGGTCCCCGTTGGTCCCAATCAATGAGGTCAGGGTAAACCAATGGCAAGTCATTGGAGAGTGAAGCGAGAGTGGCGACTAAGTAGATGGTACAAATGGATGAGTCGAAGAAGTCAGCGAAGTCACTAAAGGAGTCTTGAAGGCCCGTTTCATTAACATTGTCGATGTCCAAGGAGACCGTAGCGACCTCGGCTAAGATACGCTCACCGGTAGTGAGGATGTGTTGTGGTTGACCGTACCCTAACGCTTGAGTATAGGGATTCTTTGTTGCTTGTAGTGGTTCTACGATTCCCTGTTCATGAAGGCCAATACCGCCTTGTCCTTTATAGCCCATGCTTTTGACAATTTCAGAGCCTTTGCTGTAGATTTCTGTTGGGATTGTGGGGGCTTCTTGCTCAGGCTCTTCATCCTTGTATAGCCAAGATGAGATATCCTTGAGTACATCCTGATCCAGGAGGTGTTTTTTCTCGAAGATGGGTGAGGGTTTGCACTTGATGATGACTATATTGGCTGCCTCTATTTTTGGGATGCCAAATGTCTTAGGATTGGGTAATGTGCCCACACAAAAGGTGCCGTGTAGGTCATATTCCCCACATCCCATGTCGGTTAGCTTGATCTGGACCTTGGGTGGTGGAGGTGCTTGGGATGAAGTGGAGGCAATGTTTGTGGGTTGAGATACGAGTTTGATGCTGTTAGATTGGCTTCAGTGGTGGCTTTATTGTATGGGAAGAATGTTTGGTTGTGGCCTTCCAAAAAACTACAGTATTGGAAGGGGCGAGGGTCGGCATAAACTGTGACTTCTGTGCCGTTGTGAGGGAATTTGATGCATTGATGGAAGGTGGATGGGACGGCTTGCATGGCATGAATCCATGGTCTGCCAAGAAGGATGTTGTAGGGGAGGTCGAGATCAAGAACCTGACATTTAGTTTCCAATATTTTTTGTCCCACTTGAATGGGAAGCTTGATAGTGTCTTTAGAGAGCCGTTCGGTGTCATCATAGCCTTTGATCGTGATGCACTCGCTGGTGTCAACAACCACATCGGAGTACCCCAAGTGTTTTAGCAGTTTTAGAGTGCATATGTTGAGGCTGGAGCCACCATCTATTAAGACTCTTTTAATGGTGTGCTTGTGGATGTGGACTTCGATGTGTAGGGCGTCGTTATGTATGTGTTCAGAGGTGGGTAGGTCCTTTTCTGAGAAGGTGAGATGGTGGGGTGCGGCAATGTGTCCTACCATGGCTTGGAATTGAGTTACATTCAAGTTGGCAGGGACTTGTGTTTACAAGAGCGCTTTGTCAAGGACCTCCTTGTGAAGGGGTGATGTGCGGAGCAACTCGAGGATGGATATTTGTGTGGGTGTCTTTCTGAGGTGTTCTAGGAGGTTATACTGGTGGGTAGGTGATGGATGTGTGGTTGGACGAGGAGGTAGAGGATCTAATGTGGATGTAGGTGTTTGTTCAGTGGGAGGGGCTGTGCAGATGGATACACGGCCACGACGGGTTGTAACAGCACAATCGGGTGCTTGTGCTCGAATGGTGACTGTGTTGACATGATGGGATGATGGTTCTATCCATCCTACGATAGAGTCATAGGACGCGGGTGGTGGGGTGACATTATATGCTTGGTTGGATGAGGAGGCTTTGTTATGATTAGGTAGGGGATCCTTGTAAGCTCTGAGGTTGGCGTTTGGTGATGGTTGGGTGCTGTGATCGAGGCTGACTAGATTTTGTTCTATAAGGTCTTGGATGCAATGTTTTAGTTGCATGCAGTCAGCTGTTTTATGACCCGTAATGCGGTGGTATTCACAGTAGTTGTTGTCATTATACCATGCAGCTTTTAGTTCATTCTCTTGATGGGGTCTAACGGGTGGGAGCGTGATCAAATTTTGTTTGAGACATCTGTCAAGGATGTCTTTGACGGGTTCCCCTAAGGGTGTGAATTGTCTGCGAGGTTTGCGTGGTTTAGTTGGGCCCCTCTGGTTATTTACATTTGTTTCATATGTATGCACAGGTGTTTGGTTTTGTATATGTTGGACGGATTTCACATCTGTGACGCTATCATTCAGATTGTTCTTGTTCTTCCCCCAATAGCGTGATTTGTTGTTTGATTGTGTGTTGGCATTGTTGTTTGTATTGGGGGTGTTGTTATTGGATTTGTAGTTGTTTTTGTCATTATTGTTGTTGGATTTGTGGTCGTACAGTTTAATGGAGCCCTTGGCAATGAGGGCTCGTTCGATGGTGGTGCCTTTGTCGATGACCTCTTCAAAGGTAGATGCATAAAGGATTTGTAGATGAAACCCTAATTCCTGATTGAGGTTGGCCACAAACATGGTGACGAGTTGTTTCTTAGGAATGGGCCATGGGAGTTTGCTTTCTAAGCCTCTCCACCTTTGCAAGAAGGAAGCGAAGGCTTCGCTGTTCTTTTGTTTGGTGTTGCAAAGGTCTGTCATAGACATTTCGTGCTCAAAATTGTAGGAGAAGTGGTTTACAAATTTCTCCGCAAGCTCGGGGAAAGTCCTAATGCCTGGGGGAAGATGTGCGAACCATTCTGCGGCTTGACCGCCGAGGCTTCTTGGGAATAGTCTCATGAGATAGGTATCGTTATTTGAGACTTCTAGGCAAGCAATGTAGAACTCCCTAAGATGGTCCCTAGGGTCTCCCTTCCCCTTATATTTGTCGAATTTAGGTGTCTCAAAGTTCTTGGGGAAAGGGGGCATGTACAACGTGTGATCAAATGGATAGGGGCAAATATCCTCAAAGGAATAGTGCTTTCTCTTGCCCCCAGTTTGTAGGTTATCTACCTTTTGGATCAAGGACTGTACAACAGTTGTGAGATCCTGTGGTTGTTGTATGTACGCCTGTTGGTTGGTGAGATGTTGGAGATGCGGTGGGATTTGATGGTGGGGATGTGTTTGATTGAGGTGTTGGTATTGCGGGTTGGTGTTTGGGTTGATTGGTGCCTGATGTTGTTGATACGCATAGAGTTGTTGAAGAACATGCGGTGGTATTTGGGGATTGGTTTGATGTTGTATAGATGATGTTATGGGGTTATGTGGATACGTGATAGTGGATGGATTGATGTTGGGTATGTGGACGTTAGATTGGTTAGATGTGTTGCGAGGCGGTTGTGAGAATAATTGCCGTAGGTATGCAATCGCTTCACGGTTGGGTAGGGGCACACTTGTGGATGTACTTGCTTGCGTGATGTTGCCTTGTATGCCCATGGTGATTTGTGAAGCGGAAGGGTTTATGGTAGTTCTGATAGTAGAGGTGATGACGGGTTGGGAGATGGTAGGGATGGTGGTACATGTGGGAATTGTAGATGTGGTAGTAGTTGAGCTTGTGGAGGTGGTAGATACGGTACGTGTTGATGTTTGAGAGATGGTGGGTTGGGTATGTGATGTAGATGCTTGGGTATTTTATGGGGTAGGAACGATTGTAGAGGTGGATGGTTGTGATGATGTTGTGATGGGGGGGAGTTGAGTACCAATTTTGAGAAGATGATCAAGATATCTACTTGGGTCTGACCTTAGGATTTTATCAAGTAGGTCCATGTTATCAACGTCTTGCGTAAAGCTCAAGACATCTAGATCATCTTGGGAAATGGTGGGGACATTTTGTGTTGGTGATGGTGGTGGTGTTGGTTGTATTTGTTGTAAGTAATGAAAACGATTTTCGTTGGGACCATATGGGGGGATGTAAGAGTATGTAGGTGGGTTGTATGTTTGATAGACGGGTATGTTGCTGCTATTGGTGTTAGGCATGCCATATTGCCAATGTTCTCCCATTTCTTGATTCTTTTTGTGTTATGATCTCGTGGTGGGCATGCACGCATATGGGGTTGATTTCTAGACGTAGAGTGAGATGGGGATGGAGACCTTAGAGAATCTGATTGATGACGTTGGACCCAAAGATGGATGTGGTAGTGAGATGGAGTAGAAGAGAGGATGTGATGGAAAATTGATATGTCTTTCTAAGGGTATGAGTGGATGATATTGATTTTTGTGCACAATTTTTGGACAAAAAGGTAGGTGATGGATGAGATTGTTGATTTTTTTTAGTTTTGATGAGGATGTTTGATTTTGATGTTTGTTGTGGAGGATTTTGATAGTCAACAAATTGAGCTTAGGTAGGACCTAGATTTGTGGTTGCACAAATGGATGTTTTTCTTTGTTTGGGGTAGACTAATGATCTTACACAAAGAGGGATAATGATTTCACTTGGAAGGTAGACTATTGACTTTCCAAGAAAGATATGATGCGAAGGATGAAATCTAGATCTAACTTTAGCTCAAAAGGGTGACGGATTTTGATGATGTTTTGATTTGGGAGATTTTGGGGATTTTTGGAATGATTTTCTTATGACAAGGATTTTGGTTTGGTCCAAAAGGTATGTAGATATTCCTAAGGATGAGGTGGATATGAAAAATGAGGTAGGTTTGATGTAGCAAAGGGGGCCAACAATGGTGGTGATTAATCCTCTAAGGTCAAAGAGAAGGTGCGTTTTTGGAAAATTTTTGAAGAAGATGGATAGACTGTTGTCGGGTTTTTGGGATGTGAATATGGATTATGGCAGAGCAGATGGTGGAGATCACAACTGGATAGGTCTCTATTTTAGGCAAGTCAATCTGAGAATAGCACTAATCCACAGGTGAAATGGCGCCACAATCAGACAGAGATGATGCTAAAACAAGGCAGTGTTTGTTGAGGTCCTAAAAGACAGATTTTTTATGGCAATTTTGGATTTTCTTGTTTGGATTTTGATCAAATGATTTGGTTTGTCTCTTGGAAATGTTGTTGCAAACAATTCAAGCACAATAATCACACAATAATCAAGATTTTGCTTTTGTTTTGTAAAAGATGTGTGATTTTATTTAACAAGCACTTTGAACAAACCTAAGGTGAGGATGTGATAATATTTGTTGAATCCCCTAGCTGCGCCTATTCAAAGTGGGTAGCTCTAGGATCTTGGTAGCACCGGCTCCTCCTTACAATTACACACACTTCTCACGCATACCAAGATCTGGGTTTCTTATAAGGCTTGTCCCTCACCAAACCTTTAGATTATCCCTGCTACCTCGGCTAAGAACCGCATGAATCAGGGCCGCTTCAAAGGTTTCCCTTCTGCGTCAACAAATAGAAGGATTTTGGCTTGCTAAACAATGGTTCGTAGTAAGGGCATCCGTTTAGGTGGTTATACATGCGGCAGCGCTACTCTTCGTTATGGAGTCTCCCAGCCTCCAAGGGTTACGCCTTGGAGGGTTTTAGGGGAGGTTGGCTGTCGGTATAACACAACAACACCTGTCGCTTGAGACTTTTGTCCCAAATGCCTTATTTTATATAGTGGCTTGGAAGAGCTTGGCTTTAACTTGATGCCGCTTGGGTCGTTCCCACCTTTTGAAGCAGGGTGGCAGGCCCTCTAAGGATTAACAAAAGCAATACAAACACAAAAATACTTTTGATCCCCAAGTTCATACAAAGATGCGAGGGGAGAGCATACGTATTATTTGTGTTTGCATCACACTAAACATGGTTCATTTTATTTCTTTGGATTTAGATTGGGGGTGATTATTGCAAGTTTAGTGAGAAGATTTTGATTCCCAAGGTCACCAAAAAGGTGCGAGGGAAGAGCATACACTTTTCACACCACAAACACAACCACAAAAACACTTCACACAAGTTACTTTGATTTTCTTGATTAGATGCATGAATGATGCAAATTGTTGTTCTTTTTACCCCAAATGATTTCAATTGATGCAGTTTGTGGTTCTTTTTAAAGCCCAAAAAATTGAAGTGTTTGATAGTTGTGGCACACAATTGTAGATTTTAGAACACCAAATTTTAAATGTTTTGGCACACACACACACACACACAAAGATTTGTTGTTGTTGTTCAATTTTATAGCACCAACTCAAAGTGTTGTGTAACTAACATGCAAAGGGTCCATTTTTAGATTTCTAAATTGAAGTATTTTGCTAAACTAGAAATACAAACATCCTGCAAAAGTTTGTTAGTATCCGCAATATGACCTGCAAAACACTTGTCAGTACCTGCACAGACAGCAAAGTTAGTTTTATAAATAGCGGTAAAACAGAGGTCCAATAGCGCTACTGCGGATAGTAAAATAATGACTCTAACAAAACACAGAGGGAACCCGACACCCTATAAAGATGGTGCTAATACAAACGATAGCGTCAATACAAAACAAGGAAGGCGCCAAAACAGATGATGGCGTTACAATATTACAATGAAGGCACTAATATAATACATAGTGCTAATATCATATTAGAATAGCGCTAAAATAACTCTATGAATGCGCCACTGCACAACTCGTCAAACAGTCTGGATACACCTGCGAATAGCGCCGATCTGGGGGATAGTGTCGATACGAGGCTGAATGGGTCCGACCTTCAAAAAAATAGGTTTTTCCTAAACAACACAAAGGGTCAGACAGCAAAGTTGAGGTCTTGGTAGCCTTGTTAGCCTAAGTAAATAAAAAACAAGACAAAAACAAAACCAAAATGCATGTGTAGACTTTTATGAAAATTTTGACATAACTTCCCCTTGCATTTTTAATATCTCTGTGAAAACAGAGAGGACTTGAACATCAAAACAGCAAGGAGACCATTAAAAGAAAACACATGTGAGTTAGAAAAAGGAAATGTGCTGCGCGAAAATAGCGCCAAAACAGGGAATAGCACTGAAAGGAGCCATAGATAGTGTCTCTTAGAGGGTAGGATGGCGTCGCACCTATAAACACACGTCCCTTGCACAAAAAATCATAAAAAATAGATTAGATTTGGACCTTGTGGGTCCCACCGGGCGTGCCAATGTAGATTAGATAAACATTTAAGGTAGAAACACAAACTAATATGCATAAAAACAACAAAAGCTATACCACACATGCAAATCCAATCTCATCAAGGGAAGTAGGAGCATGCACCCAAGAACTCCTAAGACAAAGATGATCCCTATACAATAGATTTGAATGTGAAATGCTACTCTAATTTGCAACTCACTATTCTAGCTCAAGAGTGATTTTGGCATAATAACTTTGCATAGAATTGGATGATGAAAATGGCTTGGGAGAGGTTCTATTTATAGATTTTTGGAAGAGATTTTGATCCAATGGTGGAGATTGATTTGGAAGATCAATGGTGGAGGATAAAAGTGATGTGGAGGGCCTAGATTCAATATTGAATGAATGGAGGGTTAGGAATAAAAGTGAATTTTTTATTCATTTTGGGAAGAGGAGTTATTAAGTGAGCATGGGGGTGAAGGATTATTTTGGAATTAAAGATTATATGGGGGAATGTAAATGAATTAAAAATTTATTTGGGAAGAGAGGAAATTAATGAGTATGGTTTTGTAAGGAGAAATAAATGTGATGTGGGATGTTTTTAAATAAAAAATTGACTTATGTGGATTTAATTCAATTTTTCATTTGGAGGATGTGGGGAAGGGTGTTAAACAAGGTTTGACCACCCAAATGAGAGGGTTAGGATTAATTAAACATAGGTTTCATTTAATTAATCCTAGGGCTAGGATGAGATAGGCTAAGGTAGGCAATTAAATAATAGCTATTTAATTGTCTAGGGTAGGGATAGGTCAATTATAGGCTGAATTAATTAGTTAACATGGTTTTAACTAATTAATTAGATTTAGTGAAAAAGGGAAAATTGATTTAATAAATATTGCATATTTATAAAATCAATTGGCTAAGGTTTGAACTATTGAATTAATGAAATTAATTCAATTTTGGGGATAAAATGGTGTGAATTTAGAAAACGAAAGGGGTAATTAATTAAATAAAAATTCAATTAATTGGTTAGAAGGGAAATTGGTATGTTTAGGGATGTCAGGAGTCGGTTTCATGGTAGAAGACATTTTTAGGTGTCTACAGACCTATCTTTTGATTTCTTTCGATCCCTTTTTGACCCACCTTTTTCCTTGGGCCTTCCTCAAGCATGCAAGGCATCCTTTGAGATCTCATCCATCTATTTTCTCATTTCCTTTGAAATGCATGGTAGCAATAAGGGAGTCCATATTTGGCTTTGTATTACTACCACTAATAGAAATAATCAAATTCTCCCAAGATTCGAGCAAAGAATAAAGCAACAAGATATATTTTTCTTCTTCATCAAGCTCAACATCTACTAAAGCTAGAATTTAATTTAAGGCATTTAAATATTCTGCAATAGAATCACCTTCCTTCTTTAAAGAATACAAATGTCTATTGAGACACAATTTACTTGTTAGACTTTTGGTTTGGAAAATATCACTTATCCTCTTCCAGAGTGCAAATGTGGTGGTATTTTTTTGAGACATTCAAGAGGATGAAATCTACAAGACACAACCAAATGGTTCCTTATGCCTTCATTTCTAACCTTTTCCAATCTTCATCAAACATTCCTTTGGGATTTCATTTGTTTATTACAAATTTCCTATAATATCTCTCTTCTAAGAGACCCTCCATCTTTATATTCCACAACTCATACCCAATGCCATTGAATGTATCAATATCAAAATGAGAAGTAGTGACCCTAGTTTCAATAACTTATAAATATGTAAAACCAGTCAAATCAAAATCTCCCATTACAACTAAAAAACCCTCAACACTTCAAGAAATGAGTCCCCTTATCAATAGAACCAAAGCTCTGATACCAAATGTTGTAAAATAGAGTAAACTACTATAATGAAAGCTTGTTAAATAGTATGTAAATTTGAAATTATTATTATACCATCATTTGATTACCATAAATTAGACGTGTGGAAGTTAAATCGATATATAAGAAATCAAAAAACCATAAGATTCAAATACATGAGACTAGATGTATGTGGAGAAACCCTTTAAGGAAAAAATTCCACCACCAAAGAGAGCACCATTAATGTATTAATCCAAACAATGTGTTACATCAATGCAACAAAATTCTCCTTAGTCTAATAGTATCCTAACGATGCTTGTGTACCTATAAATAAACCCATGAAACCTATATCTCATGCCTCCAATATATAGAGAGAATAGGAGAGCAAACCACAAGTGATTTCCCAAAACAATTTGCTACCAAAGCCATGTTATCATGCAAAAACCCATGCCCCCACCCATTGAGAGCATCTTATGAGAATAGAAAATATCAATGATGAATATCTTGATTTGTAACTCCCCATGGAACACATCCCAAATAATAGCAACCCATAATGGAGTAGGCAACTCGCATGGGACCCTCCCAATAAATGCAAGATGCTCCACTTTACCACATAGTGCTTAGGAATGGGAAAGTACCATAAATGATCTCAAATCAATTTGTAACTACCACTGTCATGTTCCACCTTCCCTCTTAATGCCACTACAACTAATATTCAAGTCAACCAAGAGAATAAATAAAATATTTTTATCTCTCAACCACCTACAATGGCATCTAAGTGTCCATTCCAAGATGTTTGAAAATCTGACATTAGACATTAGGAGTGCAATTAAAGATCACACTATCCTAAAATTTATCAACTTGATATTATGTATTACAACATGATAAGTAGAACCATAAATAAATCAAGTACGGGATGAAAGAACCATGGCCTCCTTGCACCAAGAGAACTTATCCATGCTTACTAGTTTCGTTAGTGAATTTGTAACATTCTCCCAAGTGTTAACCTTTTGTAACTTAACCTTACCATTCTCTACCATTTTATGAACAAAATGATACTACACAACAACATGCTTTTTATGAACGTGGTACATGGGATTTTTGGCCAAACAATAGTACTCTAACTATCACATTTGAGTTGAACCAACTCCTATACACAGTCTCTATAACCATACTACCTATTTAGATACATGTGAAGAAATCATATACTTGTCTTTAGTAATAGACAAAGCACTTATCAATTTCCTCTTATTCATCCAACTGATAACACCTCTAAACAAATAAAACACATAGCCACTAGTGGACCTCTGACTATCAAAGTCACTAGCCCAATCTGCATTAACAAAGCCATGTATGTCTAATAACTTGCCACATTATTAGAACCATGATAACATAAGAAATTATCTGAATCCTTTCACAAATATCTGTTAGGGAGACTGGAGCAATACACATTACCAATTATATGCAGATTACAATAAACACAGAAATAACAATGAAGAATAACATAAATTCAACACAGAGATTTAACGTGGTTCACCCAATGTGGGCTACATCCACAAAACAAAAAAATGATTACAACCAGCAATCTTCATAGCTCCATATCGCTATTATGCTACATGAAATGCATTACAATCTCATTTGTGACTGATGAATTTTCACCTTCTCTAGCCGCTATTTATCAAGCCTCTTTGGCGAGTAACAAAAGTGGGTTTTTACATGTCGACCTATAACAAACCACGGATGACAAAGTCACCAAAATTTACCTTGTGTGTACCTACAGTCCCTGCAGCATGATCAATCACTGCATACTAACAATATCTTAATACCCTCTTAACTTGAGTCCAATTCTCTCTACTAGTGTTAGACATAAACCTATTAAGAACTCCCACTACTTGGGCAATATTTGATTTGGTACAAACCATTGCATACACTAGTTTACCAACAACACTAGCATAAAGAACATCATATATCCTCTACATAATAATTTTACTTAGGATAAATATTTTTGAAATCTTAGTGCTTATAAGTAAAGGAATACTCACTAGTTTGCAATCGTGCATAGTAAACCACCACAAAATGGTGTTAGCATACTTTAACTAATAGAAATCTTTCTATGATCTTTATCCCTATTGATTTATACTCCCAAGATAAAATTTGTTTCCCCTAGATCCTTCATGTCAAATGCACCAGAAAGTTGATTTTTAAGCTCCCTAATCATTGCCTTATTGTTATCAATAAATAACATGTTATCCATATACAAGACATTAATTAGAATATGATCATCAATACATTTAATGGCGACATAGTGATCCTCTTTGCTTCTAACAAAATCCAACTTCAAAGAAAATGCATCAAATTTTTTATACCACATTTGAGGTGATTGTTTCAAACCATACAAAGATTGTTTTAGTTTGTAAACTAAAATTTCTTTCCCTTTTACCTCAAACCCAAGTTTATTCAATATCCCCATTCAATAACACAATTTTAACATTTATTTGCTCAATCTCAGAATCACAAGCTACAGTAATATGATAACAAGAATCTAATGGAAGAAGATTTAGCAACAACAGATAAAATTTCACCAAAATCAACTCTCTCTCTCTCTCTCTCTCTCTCTCTCTCTCTCTCTCTCTCTCTCTCTCTCTCTCTCTCTCTCTCTCTCTCTCTCTCTCTCTCTCTCTCTCTCTCTCTCTCTCTCTCTCTCCTCTCTCTCTCTCTCTCTCTCTCTCTTCTCTCTCTCTCTCTCTCTCTCTCTCTCTCTCTCTCTCTCTCTCTCTCTCTCTCTCTCTCTCTCTCTCTCTCTCTCTCTCTCTCTCTCTCTCTCCTCTCTCTCTCTCTCTCTCTCTCTCTCTCTCTCTCTCTCTCTCTCTCTCTCTCTCTCTCTCTCTCTCTCTCTCTCTCTCTCTCTCTCTCTCTCTCTCTCTCTCTCTCGGAGTAGCCCTTGGCTACTAGCCTAGCCTTGTACCTCTCTAACCAACTATTTGTACTAATTTTCTTTTTGTACACCTATTTGCAACCAATGGGGTTTCTTCCCTTTGGAAAACTTACAAGATCACAAGTGTCACATATGTCCAAGACTATCATCTCCTCTTACATGGCCTTCATCCAAGGCTCACCATCCTATGAAGAGAGCCTTCCTAAAAGATCTCAGTTCATCATCAATACATAACAAGAAAAAACATAATAGAAATCTGGTGGGTTATATCTATCAATTGGATTTCAATGTCTCATGGATCATCTCAAGGGTGGAGTGATAGATTCTTCTTATTCCTTTGCATGCTCATCTTTATTAGAACTCTCACTCAAATCCTCTTTTTCCTCTCCATCGTCTAATCCATCATTTTATTCTTCAACATGTGTGTCTTCCTTCTTTGCAATCCTAGTCTCAAAATTAACTTTTTTCCTTCCTTCTTTTTCCTTTGGTTGTAAAAGACCTAAAAATGCTCTAAAATTCCTAAAAATCACATCTCTAGTATAAATAATTTTTTGGGTTGATGGATTCCAAAGCTTATAACCTTTTACATTTTCAGTGTAACTAACAAAGATGCATTTTTATGCTTTTGGATCTAGTTTAGATTGCTTTTCTTTAGGTACATAAATGAAAGTCTCACAACCAAGTATCCTTAAAATTGAAATAAAAGATTTTTTACTTATCCATACTAGATAAGGAATTTTCAACAAGAGATAAACAAGGAGATAAATTAACCAAGTAACAAGTAGTACCTAGAGCCTCTACCCAAAAGCACCAATCTAACTATGTACCATTTAACATACTTTTTGGCTCTTTCCATTAAGGTTCAATTCTTTCTCTCCACAACCCCATTCTGCTATGATGTATGTATGGGTAGTCTTATACCCAATAATACTTGCATGTTTATAGAAATCATCAAATTCCCTGGAACAATATTCACCGCCATTGTTAGATCTCAACACCTTTATTTTCTTATCTGTTTGCTTCACTACAAGTGCCTTAAACTAGTATATTTATATTTAAAAAAATATATCTAAAGTACACCAAGGGATATCTCTTTTCCATAGTTTATTTGAAAAAGAAATTAGAAAAAATAAAAAATAAAAACAAAAAAAGAAATAGAAAATAAGAAAATCACAAAAACTATCGAACCAAAAAAGAAATTAGAAAAAATAAAAAATAAAAACCTCAAAAGAAATTGGAAAAAATAAAAACTAAAAACTAAAAAAGAAATTGGAAAAAATAAAAAACTAAAAATCAAAAAAGAAATTGAAAATAAGAAAATCACATAAACTATGGAACCAAAAAAGAAATTGGTTTTTTCCAATGAATCTTATTTACATGAATTTATTTATTTAAATATTTTATGATTTTTGTTTACAAAATCTAAATGTTTACGGGAATCTGAATCTTTCAGCCCTTGCTGTGAGTGTAGAACCCCTCTCGGTGTAATTATTTAAACTTTGAGAAAACTTTAGATTTAGAATAAAGAAAATAGATCTAGGCGTATCTAGAACAATCATTAATAAAAGTGACATAATAATAACATTTACCCATAGAACCCATATCCATTGAACCAAACACATCCAAATCAATGATTTATAATAATCTCTTAGCTTTATAACTTCTAGAGAGAAAAGGTGTTATATTCTATTTTCCAAACACACAATGTTCATGGAAATCAAAATGCTCATTGAATTAAATAGAAAAATAATCAACCATATTTCTATTAATAAGTGTCTAAAGAACTTTTTCACCAATGTGGCCAAAACATTGGTGCACAACATGCGTGCATTTTCAAACTTACCAGTTATATTGGTAGAATTACAAAATGTGGAGGCGTCAAGACTAAATAAAGTCCCACATTGTAAGCGTCTAGATACCACCAAAATTTCTCACCAACCTACAATCAAACATGTCAAATGTCACACGCACTTTATAATCAACTTGGATATAGAAAACAAAATTCTCACAAGTCCTAGAATGTGCAAAACTTTATTGATATTTTTCACTCTCCCATCACTAAAACACAATTGTACCTTTCCCTTATCAACAATTTGATGAGTATTATTGTCACCAAGGAAAACTTCTCCTCCATCATGAGCTCAATATGACAAGGACCACTCCTTGTGAGAAGTCATATAGTAGTTGAGTTAATGAGCAAAGCATCACCACTAATAGTGTTAGCAAAAATAAATAATGCATCATTAGCACCATCAGTAGAAGACTTCTCTATGGAGGAATCATCATAGAATTTCTTTTTGTTTTTGTAGTCCTTCTTCACTTGTCCTCTCATTCCACAACAACACTTTACTCTGCTCTTCCAAGGGAATTTGGGTTGTCCTTTTGACTTGGACCTATCTTTTCCTTTCTTCCAAACTCCTTTTGACCCACCTTTATATTTGGGCCTTCCCCAAGCATGCAATGCATTCTTCGAGCCCTCATCTATGAATTACATTCTCATTTCCTCTAAATGAAAGGTAGAAATAAGGGAATCCACTTTTGGATTTGTAGCACTACCACTAATAGTAGCAATTAAATTCTTCCAAGATTTAGGAAAAGAACAAAGAAACAAGATATATTTATCTTCTTCATCAAGCTTTACATCTAGTAAAGCTAGATGACTCAATATCAAGTTAAAGACATTTAAATATTTTGCAATAAAATCAACTTCCTTATTTTTTAAAGAATACAAATGTCTTTTGAGATACAATTTATTTTTTAGAATTTTGTTTTGGTAAATATCACATGTCTTCTTCCACAATGCAAATGCATTGGTCTCCTCTAAGACATTCAAGAGGATGGAATCTACAAGATACAATCAAATGGTTCCTTATGCCTTATTTTCCAACCTTTTCCAATCTTCATAAAACTTTCTTTCCTTTGCTACAACTTTTTATTGATCTCTCTCTTTCAAGAGATCCTCCATCTTTAGCTTCTACAAATCATACTCAGTGCCATTGAACTTGTCAATCTCTAAATGAGAAGGTAGAGGTAATGGTTTCAATCACATACAAATCTAAAAAACCACTCAATTTAATATCTTTGAGCTCTTCCCTCCAAAGTTCCATTGCTTTCTTTTTTCCATCAAGGCTCACAAGAGCTCGGATATTAGATTGAACAAGAAGTTGAAACTCTTCCATTTTCACTCTTAGATTATCTTTTAGCTTTTCCATGAAAGAAGTTGTTTCAAATAAAAGCTTAGAAACTTCAAATATAGTTGATATTTTATTTGAACTCTTATTAGCATACTTGGCATTCTATCAAATTATCCTCATAGTGAACACTCTAGGCATTAATTGATTTTGATTCCTAGTAGTTGTGGTCCAAGGTTATCCCTTTGCTTTAATTTTGCAATGACATTTTCATGGCACTTCCATAGGTCTTCAGCCAATTTTGTCAAACTTTGAAATCTTTCAATGAAAACACCTTTAACCATTTCTTTTATATATTCCTTGTATGATTTGACATTTGTATTGGCTATGGTCAATGAGTCTCATAGCCTTCCCACCTCTTTTTTGAATCACTACTAATTTTAGAGATGCTTGGAGGGCACATCATTACCTTTTGATCCACAAATTAGAGTTGTGATTGAAGCTTGTTTACCAATTATTCTTTTTCCACTCAAATTTTCTTTTAAGTGCATGATTTCCTTTAGCCTCTTGTTATAATCTACTTGAAAATTCCTAGTGGTTTCCTCACTAAATTGAGTAGTATGAACTACTAGTGAATCTACCTTAGGAGTAGATACATCCCTAACTCTTTTCACTAGCAATTATCCCACCGATCCCCACAGATCATAATCCATTGTGACTTATCATGATCTAAAGCAATGGTCCATATGGCCAAAGTTTTATGTCCAAGGATGGAAAGCTTATCCAAAATAAAACTTCCTTGCTTCATCAAATTTTTAAAAACATCTCGTTGTTCCTTCCTCCTTTTGAGTGTGTCAAAAACCATTATAGATGTAATTTCTCAACATGGAAATAGCAAACAACCACTTTCTTTTACTAGTATCCTTCCTTCCTCAAAGTAATGTTGTCATAACTCACCTCAAAGGCTGAGAGTGAGCTCTAGGAAGTGTCCACCTCTTCCCCTAGTGATTCCACATTATCCATTATTTCATCTTGTGCTCTCCTTTCTCTTATTCTCATATGTAGTAAAAAAAATTTGAATTCTTTAGTTTTGATGAAGTCATCATCATCTAAGAACACATCAGAGGCTTTATGTCTGACATCTCTTATGTCCTCTACACCCTCAAAAAAGTTTATCATTGTGGAAGCATTAGGGTCAGTTAATTCTAAGATAGTTTTATGAGGGAGATACTCAAAACTAAAATGAGTGGGGTCATCTGGAGGGACAAAAACCATCATCTCCTTAGTTTCTACCTAGTCAACCAACATAATTTTTGGGGCTTGAATATATTGTATAACACTCTATTGTGCTTGACCTACTGATGCAGATGGTGATTCTATCTTAGAGGGTTTCTCTATGGATGCTTACACTTGCAATGGATTTATTGTTGATGATGATGCCCTCCTAGTCCTTTCCTCTTCCATCACTACAACAAAACAAGAAATTAGCACCTAAAATAGCACCAAAATTTAGGGCAATTGAGCTCAAGAATTGGACACTTTTTCTGGCACAAAACTCGGTGCAAGTTTGCCTGCTTACTTCTGCGCCAGATTTAGCGCAGACTTTAGCGTCGACTTTAGTGTCGGATTTAGCGTCGGAAATCAATAGCCAAATTTGGCGCCGCATTTAGCATCGGATTTGACACCCAATTTGGCTTCCAATTTTGCTTCTGGTTTTGCTTCCATTTTTGCTTCTAGTGTTGCTGTTGATTTTGCTTCCAGATTTGCTTCCAATTCAGTGCCAGATTTGGCACCCAATTTGGCTTCCGATTTTGCTTCTGGTTTTGCTTCTTATGTTGCTTCCAGTTTTGCTTCCAGGTTTGCTTTCGGTTTTGCTTCAATTTTTGCTTCCAATTTAGCATCAGATTTGGCTTCCAGCTTGGCTTCTGATTTTGCTTCTAGTTTGGCTTCTTGTGTTGCTTCAGGTTTTCTTCCAGTTTTGCTTCCGGTTTTGCTTCTAGGTTTGCTTCCAGTTTTGCTTCCGATTTTGCTTCCAGGTTTGCTTCGGGTTTTGCTTCCAGATTTACTTCCATTTTTGCTTCCAATTTTACTTCCAATTTTTCTTCCAATTTGGTGCCGGATTTGGCACCCAATTTAGCTTCCAGTTTTGCCTCCATGTCTGCTCCCATTTTTTCTTCTAGTTTTGCTCTCAGTCGTGCTTCGTATTTTTCTTCTTGTATGGCATCAAAAATAGCTTCTTTTTTAGCTTCCTAATCGATGCCAAGTTTTACCTCCATTATGACCTCCTTTGTTGCTTTGGGTTTTGCTTCCAATTTAACAAGATAATTATATAAAAAAAACAAGATAATTATTATAACATAACAATATAATTATTATAACATGATCATCATCTATAATTAAAACAAGTGGGTCAAATATCTATAATTTAATTGAATTTTACAACATCCATCCTGAGCAGTAAATTAAAATCATCATACGTAATAAATATCCATCCAAAAATCATCAACCACTTTCAATATATATAAATTGACAAGTCAATACTGATAAGATCATCATCATATATAACTAAAACAAGTGAAAGTCAAATATGCCAGTAGATCAATAACATGTCAAAATGATACATGTCCAATAGTCGACATAAGTCAAAATGATACATGTACAAATGATATAAGTAAAAATGATAAATTATGTAACTCAACATGATACAAGTCAAGATGATACATGTCCAAATGATATAAGTCAAATTGATACATGTGAAAATGATACAACTCAATAATATGGTACTGCAGGCCATGAAAATGATACATATGATAGTAACCATGAAAAGAGGCATCATAACAATATATCAGCAATGATCCATGATGCAGTCTATATGATCATGAATATCAGTGGCTACTACCAGCAACTGTCTCATCATCATCATCACCATCGTGATCATCATCATCATCGTCATTGGCCTTGTTGTCTTCTATATCTGCATCATCATCATCCTCTACCATCTAATCTATACTAGAAACAATATAATCTATATCTATATCATCAGGATCATCTTCATCTTCTGGAAGACCCGTGTTCTGCAAAAAAAAACATTTAAAATGAAAAGTTATTATTTATTTCATGTAATAATTTATTTTTCTGTTATATTTCTAATATTCCAACATATGAAACGAAACCATAATCATATTACATCATATCAAAGTGCACATACCATAATAAAATTTCAAAAAAGTTACAGCTAATATGTCATTCCAATGATGTAAAACATGCAACAATTCTAATAAATGTTACTAAAGATCATAAAAAAATTTGTTATACAATTTAACTATCAATTGTAAATTCTATTACATAACCTTAAGTGCCACAAATTGTGTGGTCAATGTATGTTATTTTTCACTATTAATCTAATAACCTGCATTAGACAGAAACATTAAAGAGTTTTTAAGTAGTAGTTGATTAAATTCTCTTACATGTCATTAATGAATGCACAGTTTTTTTTCAATAATTATTTATCTTAAGGTTCATGAGTAACCTTAAGATAAAGGTCTAATAGTTGTTCCACGGGGCATGTTTAACAAACCAAATGCAATTGCCAACTTTTCACCATGGTGGCAGAGAAATAATTCATTTTCCCATCCTTCCACAGCATTAAGTAAATTATTGAATCTAGAAAATACCTTGCCGCCTTCATCTTCCTAGGCAATTTCTCCAACTTTGCCTAGGTCTCCTTTGTCTATGGATGTGATATGTCTCCTACACAAAAAAGCATGTACCATTTTATGCCCTTCAATCCAACTGCATCCAGGCATTTTTTTAATTCCTCTATCTTTCATCAATCTCCTTACCTCACCACACCTGCCCACTTGTGGATAGATGTTTGAGAGAAGAACATAAGTTGTGCAACATTTTTAGGATCCAAATCAAAAAGTAGTGTTGCTGTAAATACTCCTAAGCCAATATTCATATGTGATCTACAGGCACCAAGAAAACACATGCATACAACTAGCACAGATTTAACAGGTATCTCAATGATAAAGTTTAGGGTGTCTTCAAGATAGCCAGCCTGGGCAAGGAGGTTTATGTAGAGATGATAGTCTACACTTAGAAATCTACAACAAAACACTTCACAAGCCTCTAAAAGAAGGCTGAAAATAAAATGGAACAAGAAATAGAAGAAGAGAAATATGCACAATAATATTTATTCAATTTAAAATTTCATTACAAAATATGGAAGCATATGAGCTTCTGAGAGATACAATCCACACTTGCAACAAATTTTTGTCTTCATCAATCTGGACTCATACTGGCAGCATCTGGCTATACAAATATCTTCATCCCAAAGCCCCCTCTCCCCAAATGAACAAGCCTCAATATGTAGAAATTGCCTGAGAAGAAACCACTATTGTTTTCTCAAAACAACCTCACAAATCCACAAGAAAACCTGTCACTTCCAACCTGTCATCTCTCCCTCAATTTTTAGGATTTTCTAAAATAGTTTTTGGGTTGTGTGCGTCTCTTTCCCAACTTTCTAGAACATTTTGAATTTCGATAAGATATGAGAAAGTTATGTTCATTTTACCAAGACTGGGTCTCATAATTGCGACCCAGACATGCAACAACATACAAATCTTTGTGGCCCACATAGAACCACCTCTTGAAAATCCACACCCTTCTTGGAGGTTACAATTTGAAAATAATAAAGATAAAATATTGTGCAATCCACCTTCACATGGACACCTAGCATTTGCCCAATCAATTTTGGGTTGTTATGACAACTTACAAATTCCTTACAACTATGACGGTTACAATAATAGATGCCATTAATTCCAAGATTCTTGGCAGCCCCCACTTATGACAAAATCAGTCAAATCCCACTAAAATTACATTTACAATTGCACCCAAAGGAAATTACATTTGTTGTACATTAAAAAAATTATTTCCCAAAGCCCACAAACTTTATTGAAAACAAACCAAATTAAAATAACAATATTTTTGGTGATGCAAGATTGCCATTGACTGTGGATGCTCCTGCATCAAACTCCTGGAGAAAAGAGAATTCAAGTCCAATTGAATGTTGGTTGCTCCTTCTTCCTGGTCTTCCAATTCTTCTGCAGTTTATCCTTCATTTCTGCAACTTTCCCTGGATATTTTTTCTTCTTCTTCTTGTACCGCCTCTTACTTAGCATCTTCTCAGCTTCAAGGTTCCAAAACTCTAGTTCTTGTTCATATGCCGCATTACCATTGTCCATGTCTTCATCTTCATCATTTGAATACAATTTATCAACATATTCACCATTACCATAATCTGCATAATACCCTTGCAAATCTCCATATACCTCATTGACAAATAAATCTGCAACATCTTCATTAGCAACCTTATTATCAACAACAACTTGATCAACATGCCTTTCCACTTGCTCATCTTGAACATCAGACTCAAATAACTAAAAATGACATGGAGACTCATCCACAACTATGTTTACCTTGTCTTCTTCAATGCTTGATGTCAAAACAGTCATAGGTATACTCACCATTTCATTGCTTACTTCTTCCTCTATCTGAGATTGCTTTTGTTCTTCCTCTATTGCTGCTGTCCTTGCTTGTCTTCTTCTTCTTTGGACAATTTTCTTGATGGGCCATGTAACCTTCCTCTTCACTGATAAGTGCCAACTTTGCAACTACTAAACTATTCTTTCCATATCTTTTCCCATCTCTTCCACATCTTGCCTCAATTCTCTTATCTCTTTCTCAACCTCTATTTGCCTCATCTTTTCCTCTTTCCTCTTCCTCTCTTTTTCTTCTTGCTTCTTCTTTTGTGAACCCCCAGCTTGCAGGTACCTTCTAAACAAATCAATCTTTCCTCAAGCAAGTCCCTTTAACCTTGCTTCCTCTTGTCTTTGCCTCACCTAGGTCTCTTCTCTTTTCCTCTACCTAGTCTTTTGGCAACCAGGTTCTCTCTTCAACCTGCACAAATACAAAAACACAAAACCAAACTCTCTCTCCCAAACCTTCTAAGCTCTGATACCAATTTATGCAAAGAGGATAGTCTACACTTAGAAATCTGCAACAAAACACTTCACAAGCCTCTGAAAGAAGGCTGAAAATAAAATGGAACAACAAATAGAAGAAGATAAATATGCACAATAATATTTATTCAATCTGAAATTTCATTACAAAATATGGAAGCATATGAGCTTCTGAGAGATACAATCCACACTTGCAACAAATTTTTGTCTTCATCAATCTGGACTCATACTGGAAGCATTTGGTTATGCAAATATCTTCATCCCAAAGCCCCCTCTCCCCATATGAACAAGCCTCAATATGTAGAAATTGCCTGAGAAGAAACCACTATTGGTTTCTCAAAACAACCTCCACAAATCCACAAGAAAACCCGCCACTTCCAACCTGTCATCTCTCCCTCAATTTTTGGGATTTTCTAAAATAGTTTTTGGGTTATGTGTGTCTCTTTCTCAAATTTCTAGAACATTTTGAATTTCTAAACTTTGATAAGATATGAGAAAATTATGTTCATTTTACCAAGACTGGGTCTCATAATTTTGACCCAGACATGCAACAACATGCAAATCTTTGTGGCCCACATGGAACCACCTCTTGAAAATCCACACCCTTCTTGGAGGTTACAATTTGAAAATAATAAAGATAAAATCTTGTGCAATCCACCTTCACATGGACACCTAGCATTTGTGCAATCAATTTTGGGTTGTTATGACAACTTACAGATTCCTTACAACTATGATGGTTACAATAATAGATGCCATTAATTCCAAGATTCTTGGCAGCCCCCACTTATGACAAAATTAGTCAAATCCTACCAAAATTACATTTACAATTGCACCCAAGGGAAATTACATTTGTTGCAAATTAAAAAAATTATTTCCCAAAGCCCACAAACTTTATTGAAAACAAACCAAATTAAAATAACAATATTTTTGATGATGCAAGATTGCCATTGACCATGGATGCTCCTACATCAGATTCCTAGAGAAAAGAGAATTCAAGTCCCATTGAATGTTGGTTGCTCCTTCTTCCTGGTCTTCCAATTCTTTTGCAGTTTATCCTTCATTTCTGCAACTTTCCCTAGATCTTTTTTCTTCTTCTTGTACCGCCCCTTACTTAGCATCTTCTCAGCTTCAAGGTTCCAAAACTCTAGTTCTTGTTCATATGTCGCATTACCACTGTCCATGTCTTCATCTTCATCATTTAAATACAATTTATTAGCATATTCACCATTACCATAATCTGCATAATACCCTTGCAAATCTGCATATACCTCGTTGACAAACAAATCTACAACATCTTCATTAGCAACCTTATTATCAACAACTTGATCATCAACATGCCTTTGCACTTGCTCATCTTGAACATCAGACTCAAATAACTGAAAATGACATGGAGACTCATCCACAACTATGTTTACCTTGTCTTCTTCAATGCTTGATGTCAAAACAGTCATAGGTACACTCACAATTTCATTGCTTACTTCTTCCTATGTCTGAGATTGCTTTTGTTCTTCCTCTATTACTGTTGTCCTTGCTTGTCTTCTTCTTCTTTGGACAATTTTCTTGATGGGCCATGTAACCTTCCTCTTCACTGATAAGTGTCAACTTTGCAACTGTTAAACTATTCTTTCCATATCTTTTCCCATCTCTTCCACAACTTGCCTCAGTTCTCTTATCTCTTTCTCAACCTCTATTTGCCTCAACTTTTCCTCTTTCCTCTTCCTCTCTTTTTCTTCTTGCTTCTTCTTTTGTGAACCCCCAGCCTGCAAGTACCTTCTAAACAAATCCATCTTTCCTCAAGCAAGTCCCTTTAACCTTGCTTCCTCTTGTCTTTGCCTCACCTAGGTCTCTTCTCTTTTCCTCTACCTAGTCTTTTGGCAACCAAGTTCTCTCTTCAACTTGTACAAACACACAAACACAAAACCAAACTCTCTCTCCCATACCTTCTGAGCTCTGATACCAATTTATGCAGAGAGGATAGTCTACACTTAGAAATTTGCAACAAAACACTTCACAAGCCTCTGAAAGAAGGCTGAAAATAAATTGGAACAAAAAATAGAAGAAGAGAAATATGCACAATAATATTTATTCAATCTGAAATTTCATTACAAAATATGGAAGCATATGAGCTTCTGAGAGATACAATCCACACTTGCAACAAATTTTTGTCTTCATCAATCTGGACTCATGCTGGCAACATCTGGCTATGCAAATATCTTCATCCCAAAGCCCCCTCTCCCCAAATGAACAAGCCTCAATATGTAGAAATTGCCTGAGAAGAAACCACTATTGGTTTCTCAAAACAACCTCCACAAATCTACAAGAAAACCTGACACTTCCAACCTATCATCTCTCCCTCAATTTTTGGGATTTTCTGCAACAGTTTTTGGGTTATGTGCGTCTCTTTCCCAACTTTCTAGAACATTTTGAATTTCTCAATTTTGATAAGATATGAGAAAATTATGTTCATTTTACCAAGACTGGGTCTCATAATTTCGACCCAGACATGCAACAACATGCAAATCTTTGTGGCCCACATGGAACCACCTCTTGAAAATCCACACCCTTCTTGGAGGTTACAATTTGAAAATAATAAAAATAAAATCTTGTGCAATCCACCTTCACATGGACACCTAGCATTTGTGCAATCAATTTTGGGTTGTTGTGACAACTTACATATTCCTTAAAACTATGACGGTTACAATAATAGATGCAATTAATTCTAAGATTCTTGGCAGCCCCCACTTATGACAAAATCAGTCAAATCCTACCAAAATTACATTTACAATTGCACCCAAGGGAAATTACATTTGTTGCAAATTAAAAAAATTAAATTTCCCAAAGCCCATAAACTTTATTGAAAACAAACCAAATTAAAATAACAATATTTTTGGTGATGCAAGATTGCCATTGACCGTGGATGCTCCTACATCAGACTCCTAGAGAAAAGAGAATTCAAGTCCCATTGAGTGTTGGTTGCTCCTTCTTCCTGGTCTTCCAATTCTTTTGCAGTTTATCCTTCATTTCTGCAACATTCCCTAGATCTTTTTTCTTCTTCTTCTTCTTGTACCGCCTCTTACTTAGCATTTTCTCAGTTTCAAGGTTCCAAAACTCTAGTTCTTGTTCATATGCCGCATTACCACTGTCCATGTCTTCATCTTCATCATTTGAATACAATTTATCAACATATTCAACATTACCATAATCTGCATAATACCCTTGCAAATCTACATATACCTCGTTGACAAACAAATCTGTAACATCTTCATTAGCAACCTTATTATCAACAACTTGATCATCAACATGCCTTTCCACTTGCTCATCTTGAACATCAGACTCAAATAACTGAAAATGACATGTAGACTCATCCACAACTATGTTTACCTTGTCTTCTTCAATGCTTGATGTCAAAAAAGTCATAGATATACTCACCATTTCATTGCTTACTTCTTCCTATGTCTGAGATTGCTTTTGTTCTTCCTCTATTGCTGCTGTCCTTGCTTGTCTTCTTCTTCTTTGGATAGTTTTCTTGATGGGCCATGTAACCTTCCTCTTCACTGATAAGTGCCAACTTTGCAACTGCTGAACTATTCTTTCCATATCTTTTCCCATCTCTTCCACAGCTTGCCTCAGTTCTCTTATCTCTTTCTCAACCTCTATTTGCCTCAACTTTTCCTCTTTCCTCTTCCTCTCTTTTTCTTCTTGCTTCTTCTTTTGTGAACCCCTAGCCTTCAGGTACCTTCTAAACAAATTCATCTTTCCTCAAGAAAGTCCCTTTAACCTTGCTTCCTCTTGTCTTTGCCTCACCTAGGTCTCTTCTCTTTTCCTCCACCTAGTCTTTTGGCAACCAGGTTCTCTCTTCAACCTGCACAAACACACAAACACAAAACTAAACTCTCTCTCCCAGACCTTCTGAGCTCTGATACCAATTTATGTAGAGAGGATAGTCTACACTTAGAAATCTACAACAAAACACTTCACAAGCCTCTAAAAGAAGGCTAAAAATAAAATGGAACAACAAATAGAAGAAGATTAATATGCACAATAATATTTATTCAATCTAAAATTTCATTACAAAATATGGAAGCATATGAGCTTCTAAGAGATACAATCCACACTTGCAACAAATTTTTGTCTTCATCAATCTAGAATCATACTGGCAGCATCTAGCTATGCAAATATCTTCATCCCAAAGCCCCCTCTCCCCAAATGAACAAGCCTCAATATGTAGAAATTGCCTGAGAAGAAACCACTATTGGTTTCTCAAAACAACCTCCACAAATCCACAAGAAAACCCATCACTTCCAACCTATCATCTCTCCCTTAATTTTTAGGATTTTCTAAAATGGTTTCTGGGTTCTGTGCATCTCGTTCCTATCTTTCTAGAACATTTTTAATTTCTCAATTTTGATAATATATGAAAAAGTTATGTTCATTTTACTGAGACTATGTCTCATAATTTCAACCTAGACATGCAACAACATGCAAATCTTTGTGGCCCACATGGAACCACCTCTTGAAAATCCACACCTGATGCAGAGTAAAGTAACCATTCAGCTTCATACTAGCCTTTAGCATATCACAACACGACCAACACATGGTCTCGGACCCAACAACTTCATTCTACACCTTCAAGGATGCTTAACTGCATCTAACAATCCTTCAATTCTTCTACACAGGACTGCAGGACAGCAATCTTCACTATGCTCTTCATAGACAGTTATAATCTCACTGCTTCATGAGGAGGATGGTCACCATATCCACTTTGTCTTGATCACTATTGGGATAAACCCTATCTCAGACAACTAATCAAGTCTATAACCTGCCAAATCTCTATTATCTTCTTTGGCAAAATAAATGACATGCCAACATACCTGTGCTCTTCTCTTTATTGTTGTCCTCTACTCCATTCCAAGACACAACACTGCAGGGTCATCTACATGACCAAATCAATCAAACTTTCCTCCTACCCTCACAACCTCTACAAGGCATTGTATTACCTAATATACAAACCATTCCATTGATCAGTAACAGAGAGGATCAATGGAATGAAGAAATAACCATCAGACTGTCAGAAGAAGCTCAAAACTAAGTTTCCCAAACCACTTTTAAACAAAGGAGAGATACAGAGGAATGCAAGGGTTTCAAGAGACCAAACAAGTTGCAAGTGACAGGTAGTTCAACCACCTAAACATCCATCACAAATACCCTTCACCCACAGGCCATACAAGTACGGATTTCGCAGGGAAACAGCGAATTTAAAGAAGTGAACAGCAATTCAGAAAAAAATAGTTTTTGGGAAATCGACCATATCTCCCACCTAGATGATCATCAAGATCCCAAACTAGTCTCAAATTAAAGGTGCTTCAAAGTACTTTCCATCCATCACAAGTTTTGGCAATAACAAATCCGTACAATCGCGGGTACTGTAGCAAAACAGTGAAGAAAACAGAAAAAAAGCAGAAAAAAATAGTTTTGGGTAAAACAGAGATTCCTCCTTTCAAATTCAACATTAAGACCTCCATAAGCTTTGAATCAAAGGTAATTCAGTCCCCTTTCATCCCATTCCAATTCATGCCAAATTTATTCCGTACAAGTACGGATTTCTGAGAAACAGTGACGGAAAAAATATTGAAAACAGTAAAACAGCAAAAAATAGTCTTCTTTCTATTTTTTTTTTCCTAAACCTCCGAATGTCTTCCACAATACAATCTCTCTTGGCTTAAAACAAGCCTCAAAAATGCTTGAAAAAACATTTTGCCTTCTAAAACCTTCGATTTCTCTTGTCTTCTTCTGATTTGTAACTGCTGTTTTAGAAAAGATCAAAAAGGAAACTGTCTTTTTGGACAGCAAGGACTGTTTTTGACTAAATAAAGCTTTGTTTAACTTTTGGTTAACCTTTGGCAAGGTTCTAATCAACTATCAACCTCATGACATGCCTTTAAAGGCTATAAACATAGAAACTTAATGACTACCTATACAAATATCAAAACTTAAATGACTAACCTATAACTGTCTTTTGACACAAGACTGTCCTTTAATATGGAAAAGATTCTTTTAGACCTTTGGACATAGTCCAATTACAAACATGACATTAGTCTTATTATAACATGTAAATGGTCTTAGAGACCTTATTAAACCAAACCAAGACAACTCGAACATTGAACATTAACCAAAGCTAAAACATCTAGGTGCTCCTGCACCAACACCCTTCTTGGAGGTTACAATTTGAAAATAATAAAGATAAAATATTGTGCAATCCACCTTCACATGGATACCTAGCATTTGCCCAATCAATTTTGGGTTGTTATGACAATTTACAGATTCCTTACAACTATGACGGTTACAATAATAGATGCCATTAATTCCAAGATTCTTGGTAGCCCCCACTTTTGACAAAATCAGTCAAATCCCACCAAAATTACATTTACAATTGCACCCAAGGGAAATTACATTTGTTGCAAATTAAAAAAATTACTTCCCAAAGCCCACAAACCTTATTGAAAACAAACCAAATTAAAATAACAATATTTTTGATGATGCAAGATTGCCATTGACCATGGATGCTCCTACATTAAACTCCTGGAGAAAAGAGAATTCAAGTCCCATTGAATGTTGGTTGCTCCTTCTTCTTGGTCTTCTAATTCTTCTACAGTTTATCCTTCATTTCTACAACTTTCCCTAGATCTTTTTTCTTCTTCTTGTATTGCCTCTTACTTAGCATCTTCTTAGCTTCAAGGTTCCAAAACTCTAGCTCTTGTTCATATGTCGCATTACCACTGTCCATGTCTTCATCTTCATCATTTGAATATAATTCATCATTTGAATACAATTCATTTGTGGAGTCTTCGACGTGGAGGCAATCAAGAAGAAGAAGAAAACTGAAGAAGCCCTCAAGATCTTCAGAGAGGGACTAGAAAACTGCAACATGACTGGTTTTGCAAACTTTGTAAGCCTATATGGCAATCTGTTCTCAGCAGAATAGCTGGAACGAATTAACTCCCTCACCGATGGGATAAACTCCATCTCAGAGGCTATGTAACTTTTGATATTTTGATGTAACTTATCATCCTCATGAATGCAAACATCATCACAAATGTTGGAAACACATCCTTGGTTCAAATTGACATCTAGCTCATTAACAAAGAGATTAGAAACTTTAGGTATACCAAGAAGAAATTCAAGATCATGTATCTCAAGTTTTACATCAATGCTTTTCCTTAGCGAGACTATCCTTAAGAGTACACTTGTGGTAGCTGAAAACTCACATTTACATGACCAACAATTAGAAAACTTGTGCCTATATCATGATTAACACTAAGATCTACAAGTTTTGTCCCCATGGAGTGTACATTTGCAACACTACACAAGCACAAAAGTCTTCAATTACATCTTCAAGATGGTCATCCCAATCATCTAGTTCATCATACAAGGAAATTGGCTCAAGAGGAGTTAGACAATTAACTTCTAGGAACACTAAATGGTACCCTTCCATCAGCCTCAAGGGTTCAGTAAAAAAACATAGTGGCCCTAGTTAACAAGTTGTATGGGGAGAAGGATGCTTCTTATTTTCAAGAATCCTAAGTCTCATTGCTACATATGTTGCTTAAAGAAGGGCCAATTTTAAACTAGGTAGTTGTTTTGTCACTCACTTTGTGCAATGAAATGACGAGAGTCAAGTCTCCTTATATCACTGTAGATTTGCATATAGAAACCTCCAATATAATAACACCATACAATGCACACTTAACTTTACGGTACCTTAGCCAAGACATGATGCTATAGAAATTTGAAGGTACCTCCTACTAAAGATGTCATGCCATAGACCAGATACCACTGTACAGTATATATCACATCTACAGTAACAATTTCCTTCTAAATGTAGGGTTACAGTCTATGATTAACATGCATAGACCTTTCTAGTGTTTACAAGATAATTGCTTAGTCAACACCATACTAGTGTCCACAAGATGTTTCCACAGTTAAAATAAGAAATTAATGCTACTTTGCAAACAATAAGAAAGCCTTCAGAGAGCTTAAAGTTTCCATTTACATCCATGCACAATAACTTAATCAACCCTTAGGATTTTATGGACAATGAAACAAAAGGTCCTATATTCCATTTATGAGTCCTCTATCCAAATGATGCAGTGATCACAAGTACATAATATCTACTATTCCGTGGGTAGTGCTCAGTCATTCAAACACAAGGAAGTCCATACTAAGATAAATTTATTCACAAATAATCTCCAATTTAATAAATACTAGTTTGAAATCACATTTCTAAGTTAGTGCAAGTCATTACAATGAACTCAAAGGTCATTCTCATCAAATGAATGCCTTCACAATAGACTGTTCTAGTTACAAGTACAATAAAACTATTGCAATGTTACACAACTATATGCAATTGACAAAACCCATTATTTCCAAGAGTCAACTGGTAATCAAATATAATCATGTAGTGTTGTTTCAACATTGTATTCCATTGTGGCTTCAGTAATGCAAACCTCATAACCTTGGGGGAGTGTTGGGGGGCAAGTTGACTTGAACCAAAGATCCAAAACCATCCCAAAACCCCACCTAGGAGTGGCATTATTAATCCCAAGAAGACCTCACATCCACAATTGAGAGAGTGGACATTTATAGGTGAAATACCAACACTATTAGGGTTTACAACCATGTCAAAAAAGATAACCATGAACCAGGCCTGGTTTCCTCAAGACTCATGGTATGTTGCAATGATAGCATTCTAGCAATTCTAGCAAGAGTTTGAAACTCCACCTCAAACTGTGACCAAATTAATGTAGCTTGCTTCATGATAGAAATCCAAAACACAATAACCAACAGTTTGCCACAGTTCGTAAGTCCCATGATCTTAAGTCTGATACTCTCACAGTTAACAATATTTTCCTCATCCAAACCCTTTAGCATAGGCTTTCACAAGACCACATACAGTTACACAAGTTAAAGGAAATGTTTCACCAAAATGGTCAGTGTAATTTTACAAGAATGGATGACAAGGAACTTTACTTCAAAGAAAGGTTAGCTTAGTTGAAGAAGACCAATTGGCGATTTCATTCTTAGTCTCCAACCCAAACAGCAAGACACTCAACCAACATGATGAGCACACCCAAAGTCTCCCTTCCTCTAAATCACTTACAATCCAACCATCAACCTTCCTTCCTCGACCCCAAGGCAAAAAGAAGAATTCCCCCCTAAAATGGTTCTCTACTCCTTCCTTTTCTCCCTCACATACCCTAAAACCAAGCACATTAAAGACTAGTACTTCCCAAAGTTATTATGGCAGAGGAGAGTTAATGCCTACTACCAATGATGGCTCCTTCTCAACAAAAAAAAATGTGCATATTAAAATTTAAATGTCCACTATTATATTTCAAAGGTTTGAAATATAACCAACAACGTAACTGTAATGCATGCCCCCCTTTAAGTCTTATAATAAAAGGTTAGGAAACAAAGACTTGAGATAAACCCTTTGGTCTGTTCACTTAGGAGACCACCTGAAAATTCAATGATAACTACATCCACATGATCAACAAGAATGACAAGCGACCTATGAATAACAATCCACTTGAGTCAAAAAGACAAGAAGACCAATAGAAACCAAACACAACAAACAGAGTACAACTGTAACTGTTTGTCTCAAGTATCACTCTATAACTGCTTCAAAGATTATTGAAACTCAACACAAGAAACGCAAATTGACATATTAACACAATAATATCCAACTAAGTTATTGAAAGTCAACTATTGATACCTCGTTCTCCATCCAAATTGCAAAATCGGTCCACTTTTTACTTTGTAACATTTCCTTTTCAAATTGTGTTGGTTGCCGGCCATATTTCTCCTCCTGTCAAAACATGGCACATGGACTAGTTAAACTAATTAATATGCAATCATTTACTTTTTCCTAGGAAATAAAAAAATATCATTTAACATAATAAATATACTTACAAATATACAAATCAAGGCCTGTAAACCTTTCTGACCACTGTGATGAGTGGCACGAAGTTTTTCAAGCCTAGCCTTGGAGGCCTTGTCCTAAAACATATACTAATTCAATTTAATTATGCACAAATAAAATTTAAAAATCGTTTAATAAATTTGATATAATCTTATGAGCAAATTCAAATACCTACGTACTCTCCTCACCGGACTTCCTCCGTGCATCGGACTTCTCATATGCTTTTACAAGCTCTTTCCATACTTTCAGACTTACATTAATTGGCCTTTTTTTGAGCCTTAGCTCGGGAGGGATTTTTTTTATCTTCTTTGTTTGGTTGCACCAAAATCTCTTGCAGTTTTGAGACATTCGTAGATTTATTTTCTTTACAGACCAACCTATGCCAAATTCAGTCTCCATGTCATGGATAACTGCTTTTTGCATGTGCATGGGTATCTTTGAGAATGGCAAATGTAGATGGTCTTTGAACCATTGAAGGCATGATTCCTTCAATCTATTCACAAATGTTTTTCCAGCATCTATCATTCGGACTTCCCCTGAAACAACATCGTATTCTATCTTGGTATCATAGCTACCAATGTAAGATGCAAAACATGGCGTGGTGGTCGAAGAAGTATGTGTCCCAGGAGTGGCTGGGACATTGGAAGCCTCTACTCCCTGTTCCACATTCTTAGAGGTTATTGTTATTTATTTCCTCTTGGATCATTTTCCCAATCCATGACTGGTTGGGGAATCAATTGATTCCCTTTGACACTGTTGATTTGGTTGCAATGTTTTAGGGGTTTTACTAGATCATTTTTCTATGTATCTGGCAAGCATTGTCAAGTCCATACCATCCAATTTGTTCACTGCCTCTACCCCCAATATGGAATCCAATGCCTCTTTAACTTTGTCAGTCTCATGTCCCTATATATATAATAATAAATTTCTCCTTTTAAATTTAGACATAGAAAACTAAATACAAAAAACCAAAGAAATAATGAAAACATTTAAAAATCTATAAATTGACAGTGAATTACCTCATTGTAGCCAGAGTTTGCTCCCTTTCCTCTATTGCTTGACATTTTAAGGCAACCTAGGGCAAATTATTTCCGTCCAGTCTGTGGAGGCAATTGTAGCCAGGTATGGATTAACAACGTGCTTGACCAATCGTAGCCAAAAATAAATCCTAACAGTTCGTATTTTGGGTATGATGTACAAAGAGACCTTATTTGACAAGCCTTCCAAAAACGGTAAATGCAAGTTATACTGCAAGAAAGGATAATTAACAACATTACTACTCAAATTTACCCTAAAGCGTGAGTACAACATCTTAGAAAAACTTTCTTTGAGCTCAAAATTATATCAAAATCGATAAAAACCTAGGTCAAGAGTAAATTACTTAGCAATTGGAACTTACTTGCTAAAAGGCAGATGAAAAAGCTTGATTGAATGGCTGAGATAGCTAGAAACCCCAAATTTAGCATTAGAAACCCCAAATTTAGCAGCTAGCTAAAGCATTTTTTAATCTTCTGGATGTCTAGAACCAAAAATAAATAAAATACAAATTCACAGATCTGTTGTAGAAACTTTTCAATAACTTCCGTTTTTGACCTAACAAAGTCATCGCTTCGCAGCCTACAATTCTTAGCAGGAAACCTAAAACAGAGGTAGAGTACACTGTGTTGTGGGCTTAAATGTATTAACTTGAATTTGTGTTTTTTTTTGTGTGGTATGTTTTAACGCAAGAGGAAATTTTAAAATTTTTTTTTTTGGATTCATTAGTCAGCGCTAAAGTTGGCGTCTCTAACGCTGACTTTAGCATCAACTTTCAATCCTAAATGTAATCTCTTTGGGTCACCAAAACTGGCGCGAAGTGCGCCTCATTTAGAGCCTAGCTATGCCAAACCAAAATGTTCCTCATGCCAACATGCCAATTATACCTAGACTTCAACGAATGTTTCGTTGCAAGTCACTTGCACAATTGACAGACTGGCATGCAAAGAACAAGAGTAAAGATTAAAGAGTAAAGATCCCTAAACTCTAATCCCTCAACACTAAACCCTAATCCCTCAACCCTAAACCCTAATCCCTTATCACAAAACCTTAAACCCTATCCCTAAAGCCTCAACCCTCAACACTTGAACCTTAAATCCTAAACCCTCAACCCTAAACACTACACCTTAAACCCTAATCCCTCAATTCTAAACCCTAAACCCTCAACCTCAACCCTCAACACTATACCTTAAACCCTAATCCCTCAATCCTCAAACCTCAACCCTAATCTTAAAGCTAAACTTAAAGCTTCCACTCATTGTACCAACCCCAAGGGATCCAAAATTGCAAAATTAGATGCCTCTACTGATAAATCCAAACATCCTAAGGGTCCTCATGCCTCAGGACATAAAAACAAAGATTCAAAGAAAAATCAATCCAAAAAGTTATCCAAGCCCATACCTCCACAAGCAAAGTCCAAAACCAAAATGGTATGGGTACCTAAGCAACAAGAAATCAAGTTAAATGAGGCATCTACCTCTAAAAAATCCCAACCATCTACTCCCATCTCAAATTCCAATTCTGCTCAAAAGTGTCAAAACATTCCATCCCACAAGCAAAACAAAAGTAATAAAATGCCTAAGTCTATGTGCATTCCTAAAGCCCTTCATCATCCATCTCCTAATCAAACATCTCCATTGCACCCTACACCACCTTCGCATCACAAGCTTCAACATTTATCGCAATGTGTGCAACCATTGGTCATGGTTCCCTTCCATTCCACAATAAATCTACCATCATTCATCTACTATCCTACATACCCTCCACATACCATCCCTATGGTCCATCCTTTGGCATAAGTCTGACATAATCCACATCATAATATACTATTTTCCCTACATGATCCACATGATAATCCACTTTTCTCCTTTCTAGAATCCACGTCATAATCCACTATCTGCCTAATCTATTTGCCTTCCATGTATCCCTTACCAACATCGATGAGGGCACTCGACATGGTCCATGTGAGGACATCATTCTCTAATGGGACTATAACCTTTCAGTACAACATAACGCATCCTTCAACCCTCAACCCTAAACACTATACCTTAAACCCTCATCCCTCCACCCTAAACCCTAATCCCTCAACCCTAAATGCTATCCCTAAAGCCTGAAGCCTCAACCCTTAAACCTTAAACCCTAAACCCTATCCCTAAACCCTCAACCCTAAACACTATACCTTAAACCCTAATCCCTCAACACTAAACCCTAATCCCTCAACCCTAAACCCTAATCCCTTATCGCTAAACCTTAAACCCTATCCCTAAAGCCTCAACCCTCAACACTTGAACCTTAAATCCTAAACCCTATCCCTAAACCCTCAACCCTATACACTATGCCTTAAACCCTAATCCCTCAACTCTAAACCCTAATCCCTAAACCCTAAACCCTCAACCCTCAACACTATACCTTAAACCCTAATCCCTCAACCCTCAACCCTCAACCCTAATCTTAAAGCTAAACTTAAAGCTTCTAGTCATTCCACCATCCCCAAGGGATCCATAAATCCAACTTCCTATGCATAATCCCTTGAAACAAAATTTTTTAAGAGCAACTGACCCTTATCAGAAACATCATGTGCATGTCCTATCAATCAACAATTTATACTTCTTTATTGAACATTTTACTCATATTGGGAAGAGATAAATAAAGTCATAGCGATCAAAGATCCCAAGATAACACTTTTTGCATGATCGAGAAGACAGTGCATAGTGTTTCGCCGATTAAAAAGCTTATCGACAAAAGCAAGCTAATCAGACTAAAGTTTTCAAATTACACCGATCTCAAGTGTCACGCCGATGGACACTTTTTTAGGGAGAAACTGATGCAGAGCAGAGGTTGAACTCAATATGGTTTTGACTGTTTTCTATATTGAAGCAGCATGATCTAGGTTGTCTTCTTACTCTCACACCCATTTGATGGCTTGGAAGGGTAACTCAACATGAGATAATGAAAGAGATGCTTATCAAAACCTTCAAGGCAACTAAAATCTCCCTGAAAATGACTAATTACAACTTCCAAAGGTAGACAATAAGGATTCACAAGATCCTTAGTTGACTGTCCTAGTATGACAGTCTTGTCTCTCTAAGTTTTATGGTTACTAAAAGATGAAAATGTGGGTAAATGAAGGGTAGATAGATTGACTAACTGACTGATCCTCTACTATACCTGAGATAGACTTAACATGACCAAAAGGCACTCATGAAACTCAACAAAAATCAAGGCAACTCAATCTTTTTGTCGTTCCTTCCCAATCAGCCTTAGCTCCTTGTAGCCTGTCAATGAGAATTTGAGCATAACTTGGAAGACTACTGACAAAACCATGATCAAATTAGATTTTTAGACATCCCTTAGGTAGTACTACAACATATTAAACATGCAAGGTGGATTGTTTTGGGATATGTGCTTCAAAAACTTACTGTATCTGTTGTCCTAAGTCCCATTTAGGCCACTTCCACAAAGGCTAATACTTGATACACTTGCTCTAGACTTTACTAACCAACTCCAGGGCATGTAATGGGTTGAGAATGGATTAAATATGATGTTCCTATGGTTCTATGACCATCTCACATCAACTTCACCTCAAATGACTACTTTGCAGGCTTAATACATGGAGATATTAAGCCCTAATGGCTTCAAAAATCACACCAGGCCGATCCTGTGCACCTACAATAAAAACAAAAGACAAAAACCATTTATTTAACCCATTCCACCCATCTTGGAGATATGGTGCAAGTGGAATGGGTTAAAAACCCATCGATTCTTCAAAACCCCCTTAAAACCCTCTAAAACCCTAGCTAAATGAGCGGTTTTAGAAAAAAAAGGACTATAAAATCCTTCAACTCCCACAAAAATCCTCCCAATTAGACTTAAATGATAGTTAACTCTATTTACTTCAAGATTTAATGCAATGGAGTTTATGACACAGCAGTACGGCCAAGTACAATCATTGGGAACGGTAGACAAACTTAGAAAAATACAGGCAGATTTAAAGAAATCATTTGAAACATGCTTCAATCTCCATCAAAAGTCCTCCAAATTGATTTAAAACCAAGATAAGTTCCTCCATTACAATATTTCATGCATGGGAATTCATGTCAGTACTGTACGGATTCAGACCAGTGAGAAGAACAATGGAAAAAATAGAAAAATGCAGAAAAAGATTGGTAACTCTTTTATTTCTCCTCTCCAAAATGCATAATAATCTTCCTTCAACCACAACATGCCTATTTTAATGTCTTCCAACCATGATCCACATAGAAACCATGATTTCCTATTGTTTTCATCATGGAAAAGCCATGAAATCAAGCATTAAAGCCTCTGCACCAAAAATAGACACTCCACTACATTATAGGACTTAAGGTTCATAATAATTGCAAACTATTTTTGACCTCCACTACCTAAGAGTGCCATGAAAATGGATTTATTACAATATTTTAAAACCAAAATCGACTATGTCTCTTATTAATGAGACCATTACACCAAAATTTGACTCTAGAACATACTAACATAACTAGGAAAACATGTAAATTTGACTCAATAGACTAGACACCATGAACCTTGTTAGGTGCCCTGCACCAGAAACTTATATACTCTCATCGATAAAACAAAAGAACACATGTCGAGGAGACATGAATGATTGGATTAAGTCCCTCAGATCTCTCCGACTGTATGGGTTACTCCGATAAGGAACACCAGAAGAGTTTTCAATGAAAGTCCTACTGATTTGTCCCAACGAACAAAGCGAAGGAAGAAACAGGTCGGGGAGACTAATTATATCAGAAAAACATCCCATTCTCTCAGTGTTGACACATGTCAGACCGATAACAATAGGAATGACTATTATTCATCAGAAGGACACTCGATGACGACTAAAAGGATTTCTAATAGTTTAGATTACCCTGATATCGGGTAAACTTCTTATTGTTCTCCCCGAAACGTTAAGTAAGACAAAAGGCACCTATGCAATATCAGTGAGATTACTAAATGTCTTCCTGACTAAATAAGAGAACTAAAGGGACACTGCGTATCAAAAAGACATTCAGTGAGTCTTGGCGATCAGTTATGAATATATAAACAAAGATGACACCAAATGAAGCACACAGATCAGCCTGAAACTAGGAGAGTCCCACCGATGTAATCTAACATTTCAAAATTCAAAAAATCTATTGCATTCATTTCTAGTAATGGATATTAATGGCCGCGCAAACGAACATTATATGAACAATTTTGATTGAAAAGGGATTGAACCGAAAGCAATTTTCATAAATTGTAGCGGAGAAAAAATGAGAGATTGAAGCGGAGGTCAAGGAGTTCAGTGCGCCCACAGTATACAAGTAAGCATCCAAGATATCCCTGCAATTGCTAGATTATAATTCAATTCTGTAAAGAAATAAGATGGAAGGTCCTACAAAAACAAAAAATAAGAAGCAAAAGGGTGAAACTAGTTAGTCCCATATCTGCTCTATGTCATTAGCCAAAAATGTTAAGAGAGCTTGGCAACCTCTTGGTGCACAACTGTTATGTGACTATTGTCATTGTTGTGTATTACAGGATCCAGAGGAGGCCATGCAGAGAGGACATGGACGGCGTAGAATTACTAAATCACAGAGAGGAAAGTGGGTGGAAATAGATATGACAACGAAATCTGCAGATACAATAGAGGTAAGAAGAGAATGCAACCTCAACCAAAGGAGGAAGGTGTTTTTGAATTCACAAATGCTACAACATAGAGGAGATAAAGTCATTTTTTTGTCCATGAGGCCTCTAAGGTCAAACTTATTGGTTGAAAATGCATAGGAATGGTGATTAAATGTGATTCTATGATCAAGGGAAAAGTTTTGAAAATTAGGATGGCCAAAACATGATATGAATATGTCACATATATGACTAAAGTAAGGTTTTGTGTTGGATAGCATATTCGTTGAAATGATATAATTGGTGTACTAAACATTATTTACTATGTTGTGTATTATAGGGGCCAGACGGGGCCATGGCAACAAATCGTGTCATATCAAATGAGGACACAACGAATGAAGCGGGACATCAAGTACTCAAATTTTGACTTAACTCAAGAAAAAATGATCTGATGGCATTTTGTGATACGTCCATCTTTTTTCACAATATTATTGAAATTTATAATGTATTATCCAATCTTGACATAAATTAATGCATGTTGTTGATTATTTTAGATGGAGATTGGAGCAAATGCAGAGCCTAAGCGTTCAACTTGCAAAAGAAAAAGATATGTACGTGGACATGGACCTAAAATTGTTAAATCACGTAGATGACAGTGGGTGGAAGAGGATATGACAATGGATCCTGTAGACACAACAAATGATTGCACTAAACAAGAGGTTGGTTAGGACTATATTACATGGGATGAATACTTTGAGAAAATTGTTGTTTGTGGATGTTCTGTTTGTCGTGGAAAGAAACAATTCAAATGAGCAATTGTACAAAGACATTACATATATGATGAGATTCCAGTCAGTAGTATGCCTCCTACAATCGATTCAAATCCAATAGGAATTATGGTAAGGAATTTTCCAATTTGATATAAATAACATGTATACTTCATTTAAACATTGTTTTATATTATTTAAATAACTAATTTTTTTCTTAATGGATACTTGCAGGATAAAGTTCTTGGTTTAAAGTTTCCTGGATCACCGACTTCCAGCCTAGAGGGCAATGATCATTCATTAGATGATACATCTAACAAAAATATGTGCTAATATACCAGCTCCGAAGATGAGGAATTGATGAAAACAAGTAACAAAATAAGAACCGGTTTAAAGATGCATAATTTTCTTAAAGACAAGGGGAAGGTGGACTACATACCCTATGAGAATGAATGTGATGGAGATGATGACTTGCCCCTGAGTTTGAGATCAATTTACAAAGAGACATTTGATTGTCGACTATATTACGCTTGGCCTAGTGATCAACAACTACCTAGAGTGTACGAGGTGTTTCAATTTTGGGGATATAGCTACATGATATGACCCTCCAATATCCATGGAGCAAATCTAGGCCTCTTTATCGTCCAAAATGTACATGTGGGATCTAAACATAGAAACAATTCAAAACAAACCACTAGGAGATTAATGCCATATTATGGTCCATCATATTACAGTGGTGAATGGAGAAGGCTAGCAGAATATAAGCCTAGCATGTCAGCATATGGTCTAAATTTGAATATGTATACACATCGTCTCCAATTGGAAAGTGGAAAAGAAATGAATAGAGGTCATCTTATGTATATAGATGGACGTGCATACACACACAAAAAAATTGCAGGATTTATAAATAGTAGTAAGGGAAGGGACCCTACTGTAAGACCGAATTGTCAATTTGTTGAGGTTATAAATGATAAATATGGAGATATGGAAAGAGAGGTTGATAGATTGATAATGGTTGAGGCTATTATGGACCTTACCATTGGGTATGAGTTATTGATTGATTAGTCCTTCTTAAAATGCACTCCTGTGCAAAAGAAAAGGGAAGAACAAGGTCTCCCTAAGGATGTTCTTAAGGGCAGAAAACCAAAGAATAATAAATGAGTGTGGACTGATGTTTTATAAACTATGTTGTCAAAATTGTGTTTTCTTTAAATTATTGTATAAAAAAGGTAGTCTATAAAATAATGTTCCATTATTCAATTGATGTATATATGTTCATACAATTTATATTTTTATTTTTTAAGCCATATTTGATTATATTTCTTTGAAATTGATACATTTTGAATTTAGTGCGATTGTTGCCAAACATTAAATAATGCTTGTGTTTGTTGATAGGTAGAAGATGTTGATGAAACACATACTAATACCCAAGATCCAGCTGGGTTATTAAGGTTTGGACGGGATGATCCAAACCATCCTTTAAACCATACCAGGCAAAAAAGAGCAACATTGAAGAGAATACTACTAGCTGAGAAATTTGAACTACTGATGAGATCCGTATACACTAATGACATGCCAGCTAGCCTTAATGATGATGATCATGATAGTGAAAATGCAGTGCATGAAGAAGGATTGAATGAAATGCTTACAGGTTTCTTTGGGGATGGAAATAATGATGACAATAATGATCATATGGTTGACAGTAACGATGATAGCAGGGGTAATTACCACCAACATAATGTTGATGATAACAACCTGAAAGACTCCATCAAGCAAGTAGTGAAGACACCCGTGTTCAAATCGGGTGCAAGTAGAACTTCAAAACTGGCATGCACATTAATATTATTAGAAATCAAGTCACTATTTGGTTGGTCAGACAAAGGATTCACTACCCTACTAAAGTGAGTTGAAATCTATTTCTTACTTTGCATTGTCAATTGGTGTACATAATTCGTAAACATTCATCAACTTCGTTTATATTTCTTTAAGGGGAATTTAAAACCATATATTGTATATAAACAGTCCTAGTATAGATTGACATATCAAACATGTTTATCATAAGTCAAACATTCAATTGATTTAATCTCTGGCAATCTTACAAGACACTAAAAACTAAAATATTCCCTGAAGAGAATGTGTTGCCATCAACTTGCAGAGAGGCATGTCTGTTGTTGGTTGAGTTGGGGATTGAATATAAGCAAATTCATTCATGTAAAAATGATTGCATTTTATACAAAGATGAATATGAAAACAAGGTAGAATGCCCTATATGCAAAGAGAAGAGATATCGTACAGATGTACAAGGTCCTACAGTTCCAAAGAAGGTTTTACGTTACATGCCAATTATACCTAGACTTCAACGAATGTTTCGTTGCAAGTCACTTGCACAATTGATGGACTGGCATGCAAAGAACAGGAGTATAGATGGATTCATGTGAATTTCGGCTGACTCCAAAGCAATGAAACACATAGAGGAAAAATGGCCAAGAAAATTCAAAGATGATCCCCGTAGTATTAGGTTTGGTCTTGCAATTGGAGCGTGCCCATTCTCTTTCCTAAGCTTAAATTATAGTGTTTGGCCAGTCGGATTGATAGTATACAATATTCCCCCATGGATGAGTGTTAGAAAGGAGTACCTTATGCTGACTCTCATTGTTCCAGGAAAACATCAAGTTAGAAACATGGATGTTTATCTTGTGCCTTTTATTGATGAGATGCAACTGCTATGGAAAGGCATAAGAATGTATGACATATCACGTCCCCCATCAAATAGGTCCTTCATGTTATATGGTGTGCTATGTTGGACTATTCATGATTTCCCAGGACTTGGTGTTTGTTTTGGTAAGATAAAATATTTATGTATTTACACTCATAATTTATTTCCATCCCAACTTTCATACTTAGTTTTATACTTTTTTTTTATGTTATTAACATTACTTATTGAATTGCAGGGCTTCAAACAAAGGGGATATTTGCATGTCCAAAATGTGTAGAACAATTTCAAGGGCAGTATTCTAAAGATCTACATATATTTATTTACGCAAACAACAGGGTTTTTCTACCACTAGATCATAAGTTTAGAAATCGCCTGAAGAATCAATTTGATGGAAAAGTTAAAAATAGAGGCCCTTCTATGATTATGGGTCCAGGTGATTGGCTTAAGAAGTATGAAGATGTTGAATTGAAAGCTTGGGAGGATTTTTTTGATCAGGGTGATTCAATTGAAGAACCATAACAAGTTGTAGTTAATATGCCAGAAGGAATGAAAAGAATATCCATATTTTATGAGCTCCCTTACTGGAAGGATCTATTAATATCTCACCTATTAGATCCTATGCACATCTTCAAAAATGTCCCAGATTCTATATTTTGACATATATCAGGCAAAGAGAAGGACACCTTGTCTTCGAGGAGAGATATTGCTCTTTCGCGTACCACAATTGATAGAAAATATTTGTGGCCAAACAGGGAAAATGAAACATATGCAGAGCTCCATGGATTTTGAAAAAAAAAAGAGCTATACCAACTAAAAAATGTCATCTGTTCAATAAGGACACCTACTTGCTATGGGTCGTCATTGGCTAAAGCTTTTACAATTGATGGACATATCACAGGATTTAAAACACATGATTTTCATAATTTTATGAAGGTATTATATATCATCATTTAACATTTACTGTTAACATTGATTAAGTACTAAATATATTTTGATATTTTGTTGTGTGAGAAAAAATTACTAATGACCTTTTCATAAATGTGTTTGATAGCATATCATGCCATTGGCAATTAGGGGGGATTCCTGTCTTACAGTTGACTTAAGGAATGTCATAAGTCGATTGTCAGCATTTACAAGGTATGTGGTTATATGAAATTTTCATGTGTGAGAGACATAGAGATATTATATTGCATTTTAATTTTTGACTAAAGGTTCATACTAATTTACTATTCTTATATTAGGTGGGTGACCTCCAAGGAGATCCACGAATGTGAAGTGCCAAAATGGAAGAAGGAAATTACAGAAATTTTATGTGTATTTGAGAAGGAGCTCCCTACAAGTTTCATGGACCTACAAGTCCATTTATTTATACACCTAGTTGATGACATTGAATTGGCGGGTGTCGTATCAACAAGGTGGATGTTTTTCTTTGTGAGGTATATGAAAACTCTAAAAATATATGTCTGACAAAAGGCACATCCAAAGGGTTGCATGGCTAAAGGGTATGTATTGAATTAAGCATTTTTCTTCCTGTGTGAATTCCTTGGTAAGGATTTTGAAGATGGGCCACGCTTCTCGGATGAAGAACGAGCATCAGATATTATTGATGGAGAGAAACCACAATCTAATGGTGTTCAAGTAGAAATTAGTAAGTAAATTCATGATCAGTGTGGTTGTTTTTCTTGCAATCATTAATTTACTCTATAATTTATTTGTCAAATTAACAGCATGACATTTGGAGTTTGAAATAAACATGTTGACATGTAATAGGTGTAGAGGAAAGTGCTATACTCGACAAGTTCATTCTGTACCAGATGGACTTTATGAACAAATGGATCGATCTGTATGATAAAAAGAGAGAAGTGTTAGAAGCAAGGAGATAGTTTAAGAGATTGAACCCAAGGAATACTCCACTTGCCACTTATCTGCTTGGGGAATGGGGCAAAGATTGCACACTAGAATGGGTTACTGAACAAATTCAAAATCAAATAGAAGATGTAGGTATAGATTCAAACATAACAGAAGATGAAATCAACATGTCTAGAGGATGTGAAAGAAAGGTACAGTTAGAATTTTACAAATTATTGTTTCCTTACAGTTTTGACACTATTAACTATTTTAATATTCGTCATTATATTTGTTTTCACTGAAATAAATGGTCTTTCACAGGCGAGGAAATATCTAGCAATGTGGTCATATGGTCGACATTATCGTGTAGAAAGTGTAGATGTAAAGAGACAATCCTTCGATTGTGGCATCATGGTTGACTTCAAGCAATCTAGTCGATCAAGCTCAAAAGATAAGAATATAATTGAAGGGAATCTACAATATGTTGGGAAAATACAAGAAATTATTGAGTTGGATTACCGCTCTTTTAAATGTTGTGTTTTTAAGTGTAGATGGTATGAAGCATTTGAGAGGACACGAAGACATGATACCCATAGTGGATTGTTTTCTATAGATTCCTCATGTTTCCTACCGGAGGATAAGGAGCCTTATGTTCTACCAATTCATTGTGAGCAGGTATTTCTTTAACTCAAACAAGAAGCGGTAGTGATCATTAATCTATTAATTCATAGTTTATTGCGAATATATACATGTGTTTATTAATCAATAAAATTGTTATACCATACGTCTAATATATGTATGTCATTCATGTGCATGTGTTTTTCTATGAAGATATTTTGGACCTGAAATGGATATTTGTCATACATTATGATCCAAGATTAAGGCATGTATTTGATGATGCATTAGTGGATACTGAGAAAAACAATGATGGCCAACAAAATGAGAGAGAGGGATTAGAGAACATTGAAGAAATTGACATCCATGATGATGTTGAAGATGGTTATGTTCAGGCACAAGAAGACAACAATCCAGAGTTAGATGATGTTATGGAAGACAACAATATGGATGGTATAGAAAATGATGATCCAAATACATCTGGTAACAATATAGATGGTATACAGTCAAATTTCAATGATGATGAAGATGATGCAGGTCAAGATGAGGATGATGATAATATTAAATACTTGAAAGAACATATCAACATTGACAATGATACACTTGATGACATTGTAGCAGACAATAATGTTAATGACCAAGACTTCTAAATTTTTAGAATTATTAAATTTTTAGAATTATTTGCAATCCATGTTTTAAAAAGGATGATTCTTATGGCCTAAACTTTGTAATGATTTAGTAATATTATTTGTGTTGATACAAATTACCTGTTGCAATAGCCTTAAATTGTTCAATCTTTGGTATGAATTGTTGCCAGAAAAAATTAGGATTACTTGGATGCAATTTCCTTTTCATTGCTTTAATGTCAAGGTCTCAACCTAATCCTCATTTTGCACTAAGAAGAAACCTTAGGCTTAACTCTACAATGGCCTCAATTCATTGCGAGGAAGTTATGATTGAGGAGTTCATGACTACAACATATTTTAATGGGGAAGATATTTTTCATCATGATGCACATGTTGCACATATGGTTAGGCAAGACATGAATTTTACTACACAAATACTTATATCAGACCTTTACGAATTTGAGCAATAATGTTAATTATTCAAATTTGATTGATGTATATATGTGAATGATTTGCATAAGCTTAGCTGACATTCAAGTTTCACGGGGATAAATTGGTATTTGCCTTACAAACACCACCCAAGATTTAGTACTCAGTTATCTCTGCTTATGAACATCCTTATTGCAATATGTTCTTCCCAATATTTAACCGAAAACATTTAACCTACTCCTTGAGCAGAAGTAAAAGATTAAACATTTAATATAGAAAAGCCCATATCCCAGAAGCTCAAATAACCCTTAGCTATTCAGATTCAAAAGAAAAACACACACAACATGGAGACAAATAGCTGAATACATGCAATGAAGCATTACTCATATAACATCAACATGAAACTGAAAACATATATGCAAACATACATTCGACATATAACTCATAAACTTACACACAAAAGATAGAACAGCCCAGAAATCTTTGTATTTTCATTACTTCTCCAAAATTTCCAAGTCTTCAACAACCATAAAATGAGTAATACAATTCCATTATATAACAGGAACGTGTACCCTCAGCATTTAATACATTGTCTTTCAAATAAAATGGATACAAACAGGTGCCAAATGGTGTTGAAGAAACATTAATTACACTGAAGGAAAAGAGAAGAAGATGTGGTTGGCCTTGAGAAGCATGTGAAGCTTCCTGGGAATATGCATTGTTGTGGTTGGGAGATAGTGGTTGAGTTGTCATCCAGGAGATCCATACTTTTCCTACCACTCACCGAATATACTTTCAGCTGGCCAATGGAATGAAATGATTTTTGCTATCTTATCATTGTGGCTGACAAATTTTGCATCTAGGATACATTTGACATTTTTATTAAATAATTTGAATGTAATGTCCACAACATGCAACCTATCAAGTGTCCAACTTAACACATGCAAAGTTAGGTCTCCCTTATCACAACAAGTTGGAATTAACTGATTTCCATTATCAATGATTTCTTGCTTCCACTTGTTCATATCTTTTATTGTCCCATCAGCTTCTGGAATGTGGGGTAACCACTTTGTGTCCTCAATTGTTTGCATTTTATCCTTCAATATTGTTCAATTTAAATTGATGAGTAGCCACATCCTTAAGTTTCCCTAGCATACCTGCTACTAACTCCATCTCAAGAGGGGCATTTAGATCATAATTAGAGCACCTAAGAAAATATCTAATTTTTTGAGTTCTTGGTAGCCACCTGGTCTTCCTGGTTGACAGCCTCTGTTTATCTGATTCATGTTTCTCAAGTGCTATACTTAATTGGGAGTAGGACCTATGGGTCTCCTCCAACCTGGCCAATATCCTGTTGATCCTATACTTGATCAAATTTGTGGCTACATCCTCCACTTTACTTTCTATTTCTTCCTTCAACTCCTTATTTTCTTCTTTCGATTCCTTTATTTCTTGAAGTAGAGGTTGTGTGTCCATTAGTAATGACTCTACAATATGTATAATTGGAGGGGTTTGAGATGGGCCAGCTTCCAACTGAGGTTGACTCTCATAAGTATTAAACCTGGCCATTGCTTCTGTGTATTTCTCTAATAATTCATTGTACTCTTTCTGCAGTTTGAGTGTTGCTACTTCTGCAAAATGTGTTGTTTGTACATTCAAGCTGGCTGCCTGAGGAGCAGGGGTGTCTGACATTATTGTGATTTCATGAAAGGATTTTTAATTCTATTTTGAAGGAGACCAACCAAATGATCTAATTTAAAGGATTTTAACTCAGGGTAGAGACCAATAGATATAAATCATTCAGATGGACTTAAATCAACTTCAACTAGAAACCAATCAGATAACCACACATGAACAGCAAATGTGTCCTGACAAATTATATGAATTTGAATAATTTAAAAGAACCACTCTGGAGATAGCACAACAACATGTAAGCATGAAAATTAACTACAACAATTGAACACTGAAATAGATCACCATCTGAGAATATTCTGCTCCATTATATTTTCTTCAAAGTATATATCAATTTGCATAAGTCTTCTGAAAGTATGAGAGATGATGGATGAAAAGTAATTTACTAAATATGCTTCTACTTCCTACTATTGCCTCCTTTCTCTATCATAAAATGATTGACTTATATAACAATATTTTGAAGAGGTTGTGCCTCTTCATAAGTGTCTTTTGGAACTTAATAACAACTTAACAATAATAAACAACACTTTAGGCTCTTGTTAGCCACAAATGGATCTGGGACATATGATCTAAGTACTTTTGGCTCAGGTGTGTATCAACATACTCCACAACATTCCTTGTTGCTATATCCATTGATATCATCTTCTCCAGATGTCGACAGGCTTCTCCTAATGTCGGATCCTTGTCTTTGGCTGCCTCCAAAGCTTCCTATAATATCAATTGGCATTCCTTTGTCCACTCTTCCTAATTTTTCAAATCTTTCTTGTCACTAAACAATGTAGGAACGCCTTCTTTTGAAGCCTCTATGAATTCTTCACCCTCTACTTGAAGTTTTTCATGATACCTTTTATGTTTCTTAATTAAGTCTTCAGCAGTGGTGATTGCTTCAATATCAGGAGCTTCTCTGTTCTATATTTCACAAAGTTTCTCATGGAGCCTGTCGTTTACCCTGTTATGCTCTTGAATGATATTGTGATTTTTGGCATGTGTATCCCAAAAGCTTTTCATCCAAACCATCATGTTTGTATACCTCTTTTGAAGTACCATAGAAAATGTGTCAATCCTGACTTGAGATACCTGATCATCTAACTGTAATTCTTTGCCTTTGTTTTTTGCTTGTGAACCCTCTCCCTAAGACAATCTTCTGGTAGATCCTCCAAATGCATCCTTTAGAAAATCATTTTCCTTAGTCATTTTCTCACAGCTCAGCTTGTACATATCTCTTTCCTTGACCAACATTTGAATTTGAGCTTTGTTTAATTTGGCAACATTTATGCCAATATCAGTTGTGACTATAGGATCAGTCTCACTTGCTTTCAATGTCATGACATGTCCAAATGCCATTTATGTATCAATGACTGCAAGCTTCTTGTGTGGAGGGTACAAAGCCCAAATCATAAGAGAATTTTCATCAGCATTGTATTTTGTCCCAGTATAAACTTATGTCACTCCTTCTGGACTAAGTCTGTATTTGTCATTATCACTATGTAAAAAATTGTCAAAGATTAAAGCAGAATTCATCTCTAAACCTGGAAAGATCATCACACCAAACTCCACTAATAATTGTCTTCCCTTATTGGGAGTCATCTCTCTCATCTCATTTTCCACCTCTTTTTTCAATGCATCCAACAATTGTTTTTCATTATTTGGTGTGATGTCTTCAACAGATTCTCTTATTTCTTTTCCTTTGTGCTTGTACAAAAAAGACTTGAACTCAGGAGAATGAATAAATTGGTCCATGTGCTTGTATTTTGCCCTTAATTCTTACCTTTTCAGGGAGACATTGTAAAACTTACCCAATGTACTAGTTGGAGGAATGATTCATACCGTCGTCAGTGTAACTTAAACCATCGCTATGAGATTCACATGCCATTCTGATGCTTTGGGTCTTCCTGACATGTTTCTCCATTACTTTATTCATCGGTAGGACTCTTCCCGAAATATCCTTGCAGTTTTCACTATTGACATAACCCACATAGTCGGCGAGATCAAATGAATTCACTCTGATTGTATATGTCCCTCCGATGTGCATCCTTTGTTATTCAATGTGATGGGACAAGTCGGAAAGACTCTTATTGAAACTTTGTGGTCTTTATCATCGGAGTGACCCATGCAGTCGAAGAGACCTAGGGAGCTTGCTTCGATTATATATGTTTCCCCAACACAATTGTTAAACTATTTTTCTCTGTCAGTATGAGTGTGCACATCTCTCCCCGATACACATCCATCGGTATGAGGCACAAGATCGGTATAACTTGGAGATCTTGTTCCGACTATCTTGTTTTTGCTAATGAATATTCATCAGTGAAACGTTAAGTGACATCTTGCCGATCATTTATTCTTGTTGTCTAAGGACCTCTTATCGCTGAGAGTTTACTTGTCTCTCCCTGACCATGAATAAAATACTTTGTATAAGATTATGACTTTAGGATCTTGAAAGATATGCCCAAGGTCTTGCCGATGAGGATGAAATTAAGATTTTCTTGACTATGATCATAGAAATGTTTATCAAGGTTAGATTGATGGGATTTAACAGAGGTTATAATATGGATCTTGTCACACAAATTTTAGGCTAAAATGGATCTTGTCACACAAATTTTTGCAATTTGTATTGATCATAAAATTACAGAGTGGCCAATTTATGTGTGGTATGTTGGTTCTCAAAAACATAGGTTTTTAGACCACAAGAGGGTGCCAATCCCTTGATACATTTTTGGTCAACAAGATAGGGTTTATACAACAAAACCCCCTACTCTTTTGACATTTCCAGGCCTAGGTGGGTGTACCTAATCAATAAGGAAGATTTATAAATATGGATGGATTCTAGTTGGGCAATTTTACTCACTAATGGCACACAAACATGAGATATTTGTAGGGTTTGTTAACTACTTTCTAACAAGAATGCTTGAAATATAAAGAATGTGAGTTATACTTGTATGAAATGCTCTAAGATTGAGCAGTGCCTAATTTATTGGGTAAATAGGGTTGATGAGTGGATTGTGATACTGGAGATAGGGTTTTATAAGATGTGTAGATTCACTTCATAGCTTAACTCTAACAGTTGGGCACTTTTATATGTCTGCACCTTATGCAGACATGCAAGTATATCAGTTACCTAGACTCTTCTTAATGATCCCAGTGATATCCTCTTATGTTACTGTGAAGTTGTGAAAGGATTTTTAATTCATATGTGAGGAGAAACCAATTAAGACAATTTATTTGAAAGGATTTTAATCCAGTCAGGAACCAATCAAAGTAGACTGCTCAAAATGTAATTTTAATCCTACTGCACACAGAAACCAATCAACAGCACCACACAAGTACAACAAATGTGTATTGACAAATCAAATGTATTTTCACACTCAATTTGAATAACATAAGCAGCCACTTTGAAGACAATCAGATAACATATAAGTATAATATATCCACACAACTGTTGAACACTTGAAAGTAAACCAATATTTATGCAAACACCTTCTCCATTTATATTTATCTTGAAAATATGGATATTACTTGCATAAGTCTAAAATTTGATAATAGATGAACTGATGAAAAGCTAATAAAGACTTCTCATCTTCTCCTAATTGCTGATGATCATCTAACCTCCTACCACTATATGTTTATATAACCATATTCAGAAGAGACATGCCTTTTCATAAGTGTCTTTTGAAACTTTTGACTAATAATTACAAATTTTCATTAGGCTTTAATAAGCCATAAATGGATTTTGGTAATATGATCTAAGTATTTTTGGCTCAGGTGAGTATCTGCACATTCCACAATGGTCTTTGCAACAAATTCCATTGCAACCATTTTCTCCATGTAGGCGCAGGCCCCTTCCAATGTTGGGTCTTCATCTTTCACTGCTTCCAATGCTTCGTGCAGGATCATTTGGCATTCCTTTATTCAATCTTGCTGACTTCTTAGATTTTTGCCTTTATTAACCAATGTAGGTACACCTCCTTGAGAGACATTAATAAATTCATTAGCTTCTTCTTGAAGTTCCTCATGAAAAACTGTATGTGCCCTGATTAATTCTTTTGCATTGGTAATGGCTTCATCATTAGGAGTGCCTCTGTCATGAATTTCTTGGAATTTTTCCTGGAGTCTATCAGCCAACCTCTTGTGTTCTTGGAGAGCGTTTTGATTCTTAAAATAGGTCACCCAAAACTTATCCATCCATACCATCATGTTAGCATGTCTCCTCTTGAATATGGTGGAAAGTGCATTGAATTTGGCCTGAGCTATCTGAATTTCATCTTTGTCTTTTGCCTGGGAACTCTCCCCTTGGGTTAGCATCCTAGTTGGGACAGAATCTTTCAGGAAATCATTTTCTTTGCGCATTATTTCACAATGCAGCTTGTACATATCCCTTTCTCGAATCAGTATTTGAATCTATGCTTTATTTAACTTAGCAACATTAATACCAATATCCGCAATGACCACAGGATCTGTTTCTCCTTCTTTCAGTGTCATCACATGGCTGAATGCCTTCTCTGTGCCAATAATAGCAAGCTTTTTGTGTGGAGGGTACATGGCCCATATCATAAGTGATTCTTCATCAGGATTATATAGTGATCCAGTGTACACTTCTGTCACACCTTCTAAGCTAAGTTTATGTTTGGCATCATTATTGTGCAGAAAACTATCAAAAACCAAAGAAGACTTCAAATCCAAGCCCAGAAAAATCATCACACTAGCTTCTTCTAGGAGTTTCCTCCCTTTCTCTAGAGTCATATTTTTTATTTCATTTTCAACATCTGTTCTTAGAGTATTCAATAATTGTTTTTCATTATCTAGTGTGATATTTGAAACAGATTCTCTGACTACTTTGCCTTTGTCTATACAAGAAAGATTTAAATTCTGAGGACTGAATAAACTGATCATCTAAAACAAAAGAATTGTAAGCCAGCTGCCTGGCATCTGTATCAGGTGCTTCCTCAATTTCCAATTCTCTATTTGAAGGCTCATATTCTTTAATTCTGAGTTTAGGAATTACATCAGAGTGGGCTTGGGGTCTTTCATCATGGGATCCTTCACTATCAGAGGATAACACCTCTACCTCTTGTGCCTCTCTCCTCCTCCTTTCCACTTCCTAATTATACTCATCAATGGCAAATTTGACCTCTGCATCTTCCAAATTCTTGATAACATCATCATGTGAGAATGGAATATGAGTATATCCAATCAGATTTTGTTTTCTTCTTGCAGAATCAATAAACTCTTCAGGGTCAAACCCTTTTCTTGACATTGCCTTTCTTAAATTAAAGTGCAATAGTTTGTCATGAATGAGGTCGTATCCTTCCCTCGACAACATAGTAAAGTCCCCAAAACATAATGTACTTGGCATAAAAGATTGTTTAACATAGGCACTTAAGTTCATAACATTTGAGTAATCTAATTGCCTGACGATTTCCATGTATGTGATTCTGTCTGGTACTATTTTAGGCAATAAGAATGGCGTATCTTCAAACCCATATACCCTGATCATTGTGGAATCTAGAAAACAATACTAATCACCCTAGTTGTGATTAATAGTTGGTGGTCCACCAAAATCCTTAGGCCTTAAAAACCTTTTAATCTCATCTAACAAAGAATAGCTACATGGATAACCATAGCATCTGTACAGTGTTTTAACAAAGAATTCTTCAAAATGTGCATAACTAGAATTCACAAACCTACTATCCCATATGGAAGTCCATAACTGTATGGGTAACAGCTAACCATTCTTATCAAATTGTGCAGTTGTTGTGGCCACATTGTTAATTCTTGTCCATAGTATAAAACCATATGCATAAGAGCAGAGTAATGCTTAAAACTTATTGTTAGAGTGCCATTTTTAATGGCCATCAGTCTTGAATCAATCCCCTTAGAGAGGTGGGAGGCATAATAAAAAGCTCTGGCATGGTGGTACTAGATATCTGCAAAGATGACCATGGGTGCTATGGAGGGACCTTTGTTCCTAGTACTTGTCCCACTGAATAATATGTATATTTCATATAAGGTTCAAACAGATCTACATGAAAAGGAGGTCCATCACCTTCCTCGAGTGGCACCAAATTCCCTTCTTCTCTGGGTCTATGCAATGGCAATCTCCAACCCTTGTAAGTGGTATCCATTCTCAAGTACTCTTTTTCTAAATCTTCATATATTATAGGAGTATTGCAGGTGTCATCGAGGGCAAAAACTTCACATACTACATTCTTGGATACATGAATAAATGGCTCCCCTTGCAGGTTGCAGATGGCTTTTAGGTCAGGGTTGTAATGATAAGCCAGGAGTTTTACAAGATCTATGTTCACAAAAACATCTGTGACAACTAGCTTGCCCAGGTTGAAATTCCACGAGTTACAGACGGGTTCCAATCTATTCCTTCTGCAGTAGTGAAGCATAAACAACTCATATCTCCTTATAGGGGTCCATATGTTCCCTACATGTTTATATTTATCTTCTAATTTTTCCATGTCTGCCCTCAATTATGCAGTTCTTCTAGCCTTAGGGCCTGAACCAGGTAATTGGTCTATAAGCTCTTGATTAAGTTTTCTTTCCTATGTTTTTTCCCCTTTCCCTGTTTCAACCTTCTACTTTTTGCCCTTGGTTTGGCTAGTTTCAGTCTGCTGCTTTCATTTTGTTTTGGAAGGACCCTCCATTCTATCTCTATGTTGAATACTGGATTTAACCTTATAAACAATTAGCAACAAGGAGGTTTGCAATGCTTACTTGTATGTGCTCGACGTTGCGAATTTCTCAGTCTCTCGGCAAATCCCCTGCTCTTGCACTGTAACCCTCAGAAATTTGTTTTGATTTTTAATTCATTATGAACCAGAGCAATTTGTATGAGATTATGCTCAGGTGGCCATTAATGTTGGCCATTGGAATTGAATGCAGCACGCTTCTCGGGCTCTGAAAGTGTCAAATCAATTAATGAATTACATCGGGAACACTTTTAATCTCATGCCGATTTGTGTGTTTATTTTGGCACCATCTTTTGTTTATATGTTTTCAGTCGATCGCCAGGTATAGCTTTATGTCTCTTTGATGGGAGGTGTTCCTTTAGTCCTTTGATCTTTATCGGGGAGACTCTCATTGATCTTGCTCAGGTCCACATTACTTGCCTTTTTCTATTTTTAACATTTCAGGAAGACTTTCCAAATTTCACCCTGATATCAAGGTGGTTTGGACTGTCAAAGTTGCTTTTGGACATCAGCAAGTGTTTTCCCGACGAGTAGTGGTTATCTTATAGTCATCGGGTTGACAATCATCATCACTGAGAGAACAGAATGTCCCTTCGATATATCAAGTTTTGCCGATAATGTTTTCTTATGTCTTTTGTTCATGGGGAACATCAGTGAGACTCTTGCCAAGTTCCTTTAGTTTCTTCCTATCGAAGTGACTTATAAAGTCGGGAAGATATAAAAAGTTTATCCCAATGGTATATGTCATGCCGATACAACTAGTGTATCGATTTATCGGCGAGAGAACATATGTCTTTTGCTGATCTTAATCTATCGGTATGACCTCTGAGATCGGCGTAGTTTAAAATTTTAATTCATTCCAATTTTATATCTCTTGCCGATACAAGTTTTTATCGGCGATACATTATATTGTCTTCCCGATTGTTTTGTACAATCATTGTCTCTGGATTCTTTGATCGGTGTAACTTCATTTAGGTCTTCCCGATATATATGAAAATATTAGTTAGGGCATTATGACTTATTTGGTCAGAAAGACATATGTGTGATCTTGCCGACAGGGGTTAATTACTTCTATTTGCACAACTATAGTCAAGGAAATGCTTATTTCAAAGGTCATATTTTATGAAATTGTCATGGGCTACAATATGGATCTTGTCACACAAATTTGAACAACTTGTTTTAATCACAAGATCAACGTATGGCAAATTTCTATGATATTTGGATGACAAGTGAACGATGGTTGATGAAAAATGGGAAAAAAATTTAGTTGCAACATGGTATATATCAAGGATAAGCAGATGGGGACTAAGAAAATTGTGAGATTTTTTCAGTCCTAACAGCAATATAGGCCTTTGTGAACCTAATGATAACATTGCCATTTCCAGACAAGATAGACATGGTCCTAGGGTCATACCTAGTTGCTACATTTCTCATCAAGTCTGTGTTTATGAAGACCTTCGGACATTTGAACATTGATTAGGCGCTAAACTAGGCACTAAATTAGGCGCTAAATTTGATGCTAAATTGCACCTAATTTAGCACCTACTTGTTTTGATCAGCACAAAAAATGCCAAAAATAGCACCATCCTGATAAATAGCGCTGACTTTTTCAAAAAAATGGAGAAAAATACATTAAAACAGTGGGTGGAAGCAAAAAAGGGAGCTAATCACAAGGATTTGTTGTAGTGCCTCTATACAAAGGATTGATCAATGGAGAGTGCAAATAAAGTAGGTTTATCTATATGTCTATCTTCTAAAACCTATAGTGGATCTTCCTTTTGTATAGGCACCACTCTTCTAGGTATCCTCACACCTATTTTAATATTGTCCACTAAAATTTTCATTCTCTCAAATTTATCAGTAATGTGAGGTAAGGCTCCTAGATAGGATGGGTCTTGTTCCCTTCTTTTGCTCTTATCTTTGCCCACCTATCTATTCTAATTCATTTCTCAACATCATACTCACAATTCCTTATCAAGTCCTCTATTTCATTATTTATCACAATAATCATACCTCTTCTAGTCTCTCATCAAGTTGTGGATAAATTTTTTAGGGTCAAAATCCTTATGCACATCAATGGCCATTCATAAAAAATAGACATATTCAGCTATCTTATCAAATGCCTTCATTATTCATATGGTGAAATCACAAACCTAAAATTTTCCTAAGAGGATGCCCTTCTTCTAGTAATCTTTGAAGTGATCCTTATCTATTGAATGCATTTTCCTTATGGGCTCTAAGAACTCTATCAAATTTTGTACAAGGAAATCTATATGGGATCACTATAGCTCCATATATCCTTAACATTGTGAAGTCATCATAGAGAAACCAATATCCCCAATTGTGTTTTATAATTCCCTCTAGATTGATGGCTAGGGGCGTGATAAATTTCTTAACCTCTAGTTAAAAGCTTGGTCCGTTGTGCCCCATTTTCTGTATTAGAGGATTAAGAAAAAATGTCTCTTGAAACACATACTATTGAGAATTTTGATGATGTCTATCCATGTGAATGGGCCATATTTGTACTGGTTTGATTTGATCATCAGAAATCCTTGGGAAACTATACTTGATTCTTAGTCTATCATCCCAGTAATCATGTAGCACATAAAAATATATAGCACAACATTGAATATCTCCTAAAGTCCTTTTATATTCCCTACTTCTTGAATCTTACAATGTCTTGAAAAAAATGATAGGCCAAGTATTCTACATAATCAAATAATTTATTTACAAAAGAGCTCTAAATGTCATTTGTAAAGACCAATGCCCCCTTGACATTTTGGGCTCTACATTCATTCCTAGGACTTGACACATACACTAATATGTCTCCTAAAAACATCCCTCAAACTTATCGATGACCAAGGGCTCTATCTCCTCCTTAAGGATTGGCTATAGTTAGCAAGGCACTTCCTTGTATTGGTGAAGTGGAAGTCATTTTTCTCTAAAGCTATTACAATCCTTTGTATATTCATCGACCATTGTCCTCGAGTTGATGGGGATTTGTCTTGTGGGTTTAAACTAAACACGCTCTAGAAAAGACCTTTATTCACAATGAAAATAACATTCCCCTTAACATCTTTAACTATCCTTGTCTTCTCATCATACCTTTTAGTAGTCCATTCCATAATTTTTGGTGCAAGAAAACAATTTGGGACAACCAGCTTGGCTAGGTCTAGATTTTGATCATTGCTTACTAGTTTGGAACAAATCTTTTTAGATACATTGTTATGAACAATGATTTTCCAGGTCTTATGGTTTTAGCATTTCTAATTTCTTCCTTGGCATCTTCAAATTGATCATTAATTGTCCCCTTACCAATTGACTTCTTTGGTTTCTTTATGGACCAAGGAATGAGCTCTATAATATCTTGGTAAGGACCCTATTTGGGTGCCATCTCTGTGGTCTTAGGGTTGTCTTGAAATTTTGTGGTTTAGCTAGAGCTTGAGTAGGAATAGGGCACAAAGTGTACACAAAATGTAGCTTAGGGAAAAATTAAAACTCGGTTCAAATATTGACCTACTATTCGATTTTACTAGACTCTTGTGGCTTGTGAAACACTAAAAACTAAAAAACCCACCTGACTACAAATTACAATATTAGAAATTCAAAATTAATAATAGAAGGGAAACAAATTACATACCCAATAAATGTGATGGTTACATTTTGTAAATCCTTTTTCTTGGATTGACAATAATGACAAAGAAACTAGGGCACTTTCAAGCGGTAAAAGGCTCTGTAATTCATAAGAATGCAAGTGTTTTTTCTTTGAGCAAGTAGCTTGATATTTGTAAGGGATTATTAATGAAATTTAGAAGAATTGTATTGAATGTGAGATGATGTGATAGCAGTTCTAAACATTTTAAATATTTCAAAAAGATTAATGGATGTATTTCAAATTCACTTTCTGAACAACGCCTCATCTATTTGTAGGGAGAAATGCAATGTGTGTAAATTATGGGCCGCAAAGAAGGAGCCTATAGGATTTGCAAATTCGAGCTTAAGGTTGATGACTGATAGAGCCAATAATTGTAAAGAAAGATCCAATTCATAAAACCAGTTGTTAGTTGTCTCAAAGTGGCAAAAAACAACTTAAATAGCATGGTAACCATTAGTTGTAAATAACAATGAAGCACTTTTACAAAGGTTAAAGTATAAAAATGAAGTAGTTTTTAAAAGGTTAAAACTATTAATAAAGCCTTTTTGTGTGTTGTGAAAGGGTGAGGGTAGATTAGCTAGGTTGAGACTTGTAAAGAACTCATTATAACAATAGAAGATTTTAAAATGTGCACCTATAGTAATTAATTTATAGTCATGGACCTTTAAATCGCCTTTTAAATCCTTATGTGGGGCATAAAATTAATAATTTAATCATTTAGATTGAAATAAAACTATTATGGGCCCCATCAACTAACACGTCATGTGAGGCCTAGCTTTTGCTTTGCTACATTAGTTATCTCGGACTATTAGACTATGTTATTCCTAGTATATGCTTTATGGAGTGATCTGTTTATGGTTGCTACATTCTAATTGAACTCTATTGCTTTGGATGTTATAGAAATTTTGGATTTGAATTATATTGTGAGGCCGATTATTTTTCCTTCTTTATTTTGATCGTTTTACATTTCAGTTGATAACATTATCATACTTTTAGAGACTATTGTTCCATTATGCAGATTTGGTTATATCTCTTGATTTTGATTTGACATTGATTAGACATATAGTGATTCGATTTGATCATATTTTGATGCTATGTTGAGACTAGACATGCGAGATATATTAGATGATGTTTATTGATGTGATTTCTAGTTCTTTATTTGATGATGATTATGTGACATTAGATAGAAAATGCAGTTTAATCTTGAGTTATGTTGTAGACGATTAATGTTGTATTCAATGGCATGAATTTAATTCCAGTTGCTTCGGCTATGATTATTCATGATATGATTGACACTTGATCTAGATGTGCAAGAGTATATTCCCAGGCCACAGGAAATTGGAGGTAGTATTCACACATGTTATTTCCCTGTGAAACCAATCCATTCCCAAGAGGGATGAGGATCACATTTGATTCGAAGGTTGTTTAAGTACTTGTGGTTTGATTATTTTGGCCTAGTACCCCTTTGTTTAAATTAAATTAAATTATGTGTTGTATATTTTTATTATTGTACACCACTTGGTATTGTTTTTATTTTTTGGGCCATTTAAAGTGGATTTATGACCCCCTAGGTGAACTTTAGTGTCCCAAAACTTACCCTAGGTGGTTACCCATGGGTCTAAGGTCAATTTTGACTAACTAAACCTTGGGGTAAATCACTTTTGGTCACTCTAAACTAAGGTTTAGTCAAAGTGACGAATTTTGAAATGGCTAAGGGTGGGAGATGAGTCATGCTTTGGGAAAGACTCATCTCCCTTCCCAAAGTTTGGGGATCCCTTCACCAAGAATACTTGGGAGGTCTCCAAGACTCCCAAGTGTGTGGGATCTCCCTCCAAGACTCTCACACATGTGTGAGAGCATCTTGGAGGGAGATGGCTCTCTTGGAGAATAAGAGGATGCCATATGGCATCCCTTATCCTCATGGAGGCTTGAAGGGGATTGCCACCTCACCACTTGTTCTCTCACACATGTGTGAGCACAAGTGGATAAGGTGAGGATTGGGATGGAATTGGAGGGTGACACTTGTCACCCTCACACTTCCTCTCCCTTGCAAGTGGCATGAGAAGAGGAAGGAGAAGGTGACAAGTGTCACCTTCTCATTCCTCAAGGCCAAATTAGAAGGCCTATATTACCTCCTCTTGTTGAGGAGTGTGGGGTTCTTGTATTTTTGGGATTTCTTTCTATTCTTTGGAGTTTTTTTTGGGGAGTTAGAGAAAATTTTGGAGATTGGAAGATTTGGAGAAGCTTGGAGCTCATCACCAAACGTGCTTCCATTTTTAGGGCTTTTGAAGGTAAGCTCCATGGCTATGGCCATTTACCCTTGCATATTTCATTTATGTTGTGTTTGTAGATTTTTGTTGTTGTTGTTTTCATTTTTATGTGGGTTGGGAATTTGGTGAGAGCACCTCCATTTGGAGGTAAGGCTCAACTTGTATGGGGTAGGGGAGAGTGAACCTCCTCGAGGTCACCCCCATATTTGTGCTACTTATAGCTTTGAGGGCTTTTTCTTGGTGTTGAAATCATTTTGATGGCAAGAGTGCCATGATAGTTTTTTTTGAGATATTTAGAGATATGTGTTTTGGAGGTTTTGGCTTGAGGCCTTGAGACTTGGTGTTTTTGAGATTTTGGTGTGGCCTTTTGAGTAGAGGGGTCCATTCCCTACCCCCATCAAACTCATTCTTATGAGTTTTGTTATGTGTTAATCCATGGGTAATTACTGAGTTATTTTTGTGTTGCTTGTTGTGGTGTGTGTGCAACCGTGTGATTCCTACCTCCCTAGCTCAAGGGTGACCCACTTGCAGGTCTACGGTAGGGAGGGGGGCATTTCGTAGTGGCTTGGTTCCCTTTTTTGTTGTGTTGCTTATTGCAGGATTTTGTTGGAAAGAAATAGAGCTTGGAGAAGCTCATTTTCACCTCATTTGCAATATTATTTTGTTGGTTGTTTGAGCCATGGCCTTAGAGGCCTTATTGTAATTGCTGTCAAGTTTATTGGTCTTCATTGTCCTTGTGGTTGTAAAGAATTTCAAAATGTGTAATATTCCTCATTATGCACTCAATATATATATATATATATATATATATATATATATATATATATATATATATATATATATATATATATATATATATATATATATATATATATGTTCATTATGATTTGCTGTGGTGATTTTGTGGTTTTGGGAAGGTTTGACAAAAAGGGATTTAGTGTAGTTTGATGTCTTTCATTTAACCAAAAAAAATAACATCCTCATGTATAATGCTATTTGGTTTATGAAGGAAGAAACAAAAGAAATCTGATTTAATTAAGTTGCTGGTAAAAGAGAATGGTATTGTCTGTTTTTTAAAATATTTTTTTTCTGCCAAAAGAAAGGAGAAGAAATAGAAAGTTGTTTTGTTATTTTGCAAAAAAAAAAAAATATGCAAGTTGTTGTTTCACATAATTTTCTATTGTCTTCATGACATTAATATATACATTCAGGAAAAAAAAAAATGGGTATCCTAGACTTAGGGTATAATGTGAATAAAATGCCTTTGGGTATGCATGAAGTTGTTGTGTAAGATTTGCTTCTGTCATGTTAATATGAGTATATACATATAATATAATATATATATTCTAGATTTTAAATGCCTTAAACCTACTGAAACTGTGCAAACCTGGTTATATATATATATATATATATATATATATATATATATATATATATATATATATATATATAAACTGATTTAAATAAACTTATAAACCTAACATTTTTATTTTTATTTTCAAGATTAAAAAAACAAAGAACAGACTGTATTTTTTTTCGTGGGGCCGAACCCCCATATTCCACGGCGGTGGGAGATTTTACAAAATTTTTGTTTAAAAAAAGAGGTTGGAGGGACTGTGGGCGGCAACGCCCACAGCCCCCCATTGTGTTATGAAGGAAAGGTGTGGGAAGGAGGCGGTGCCTCCACCCACACCCCAAACCCCTTTCCCCAGCGTCATTACCCAACGGCACCCCTCTCTCCTTCCCTCCGCAGCACCCGACAGCGGTCATGTGGGGTTTTCCAACGCCTCCTCCAACGTCTAGCCTACGCTCTAGTTTCAACTCTTTAACCTGCAGTCCATTGATATGAATATATACAGTAAGATGTATATATATATATATTCCTGTATAACAAAAAATATATATAAAGGATAACAAATCAATTTTTGAGTATACCAAATAAATCAAAAAATTTATACACTTCCAAATTTCTTCTAAATGTATATATATATTTATATGTATACATAAAAATGTATATATAAATGTATATATTGACATCAATATTTATAACAAAAAGAAAGAAACCCTAATGAGTATACATAGTGTGTATACCTCTGTGCAAGTAAACATGGCAGCCATGGGAGTGGAAACTTGCAACCTGCAAAACAATGGAAAAAAACAAAACAAAGAAGAGATGAGGAAAACAAAATAACATGTTAGGGTTTTGCCAAAAAGAAAAGAATAAAATAGGAGATTAGGGCTTTTCTTGAGGAAATGATTATTTTAATGGATTCGGGAAAGTTGAGGAATGTGAGGATTTTTGTTTTATTATTTAATTTAAATTCTCTATTTTTGCTTTTCCCTTGTGCACGGGAAATTATATGCCCTCTATTTTTGCCCTTGGGCCTTTTTGAATTTTTTAACTCCTTTGTGCTTCATTTGAGTTGTTTAAATTTTATTTGGGGGTTTGATTTTTAATGCCTTGGGGAAATGTATTTTAAGGGGAATGGGTTAAATTTGTTTTAAATGGGAAGTGTGTTCCCTTTTATAATTTATTTAATTGGGACATTTATTTTATTTCCCTAGCGCGTTTTAGGTCCTTAGGATGGGAAGACTTTTACTTGATTTTTTATTTCTTTCGGTTTTATTATTATTTTATGGGGAGAGGTATTTTAATCTTTCCCTTTTCCCTATTATTTTTGAGTTAGTTAATAAATATAATGTCAAAATTATATTTATTATCGGACTTAATTTTAAAATTTATTTTTGATGGTATTTAATTATTTCAAATTTTAATATTTAATTGTAGGGTCGATTTATTGGCCTTGGCAAAATATTTTATTTCTCCTTAAGTTTAATTATTAATTTTAAATTTTGCTTTGAATTCTTGTTGGAGTTTTTATTTTTAAAATTTTTAATTCGATTATTGAAAACACGTTATACTGTCGAATTTTTCCTAGATTTTAGGGTTTTATTTTTATGACATTTTATTGACTTTCATTTTATCACTCCATCTTATCATGCATCCATTATGCCATTTATTTTCATAATTTACTTATTCGATTTCATTTTTGTATTAGGATTAGGGTTTGGTTTCGCATCTGACAAAATCACCTTCTCACTTAAGAAACTTAAGGTTCGGATTAAAACTGTTCCAACACTAAAAGTGGCATGCTTCGCGTCGCATACCCCTAGATGGCTTTCATCATGCAGGGGATGGCGTAGGATAATGTACTTCCCTAAATTATGTTTGACATGTTTACGCCTCATGAGTATTGCCACCGAGCACGTAGACGCGTGCGAGGGGGTTCATACAGATAGGTGAAAAAAAATTTCGTATTTCCTTTCATGACCACATGTCAAATGTGGACATGACACATGTGTTGTGTGTCCAGACTGCATGGGAAATGTGGGCATGACATATATGAATGTTACCTTATAATGATTGTGATGAGATAGTTATGACTTGTGCATTTATCAAAATAATTTATTAAATTAATTAATGTTTAGATTTTATCTCATGTATTATTAGATCATGAATGAATTAGGATATGAATGCACTTTTGTTTATACATTATTATATTTGCTTTGTCTATTTATGTATTCATGGATGTCTGGGTGTGTGTCATGAATTTATTTTGTTGTTAATTTGTATTTATTTGTTTTCTTATTGTCCCCACTTTTAATTATTCTTATTTGAAAATTTGTGCCAAGGAAATTTATTTATTGTTGATATTTTTAGTGTTGTGGGAGAGGGAAGAGTTAATGTAATTTATTATTTTAAAATTTTAAATTACGGAGAAGATTTTGTTTTTGGATATTTTGGGGATGTAACAATTTATTTTGGGTTGGCAATTATGGGAGTGGGAATATTTTGGTTGCATGTATTTTTCTTTATATTGGTAGCATGAATTTGGATTTGGGGGGAAGATGCATAGGAAGACGATAGAGGAGAAGGAAGAAAATGGTAGAGTTTTAATGTGTTGAAAGGAAATGCATGATTTGGGGCTCTCCCTAACTTGGTGAGAGTTGAGGTATGAGCTTTGTTGTTTTCTTTTGTTGAATGAGGTTTTGTTGTGAAATGTTCTTTGTATGAAATCTCTATTGTAAATGGAATTTTCAAAATTTTCATGTGTTTGTGTTTTCTGTGGGAATGGGTTGTTATGGAAGCAGCACTGGTACCCCAACTCTGGCGAGGGCCTCCCATGTAATGGGCAAGAGAGATGTGGACCTCTCTTCGGCTGGTATGGCTGATTTTGGCTATAATTGTGTTTATTTTTGTAAAAGGTTGTTTAAAGAAATATATTTATATTTTATTGATAAGGTGTTGTGGGGGTTGTGGAAGGAATGGGTGAATGATGGAGGGTTTTGAAGGTGGATGGATTTTGGGTGGGGTGGAGATTGTTGCTGGAGAGTACAATGTTGTTATCTGTATATGTGCCATGTGGAAGAAGAAAGAAGAAAGTTGTTTCTCAGAAGCCCAAGAGGGAAGACTTTTCCCCTCTCTCCCCCTTATGGATTCTAAATGGACTCCATTGTTTGTGCTAAGCCATTGGGCTGTTTTGTATCTATTGTCTGTGTATGTAGATGTTGTAGCTGTAGAAGATTTGAGTGTTGAAGCCATCATTTTGACATCTCTAAAATATAGAGAGAAATTGTAACTATCATTTAATGTTCACATTTTTGTATTTCGCTGTGTATTGGTTGTGTTCCAAAACTATATAATCATTACCTCTTTTTAAATGGTCTGTACATGTAATTTTATTGAATGATATTATTATCTCCTCTCTTGCTAATAGAAATATGGAAAAGAAATTAGAGTGTTAATTAAATTATTGCTATAATATTTTCCTATTAGGTTTATTTAAATCACATGCTTTTGAAAAGGGATTAGTCTATATCACTTAGTAAAAGTTTATCATACTCTTATAATGAATATTAAAAAAAATCTAAACTAGTTTAAAACATTATGCTCTTTAAATTAAATATTGTAAGTGACTCTCTAGTTTCAATAAATTATATATTTATATATATATAGATATATTGTGATGTTTTAGAAATAAAATCACATTAGAGATATCTTAATAGATTTTGGGTTCTTAAAGAAAATAATAACAAAAAGTTGTATTTATACATATGTATATATAAGTATTGGAAGTATATATATAGTTAAATAACAATAATGATAAATTTATGGTCACAAATATAAATTAAAACAAAAATATTTTAAATATAATAATAAGTAAAATTTGATTTTTTTCTTGGCAGGGCGCCCCCAAATTGGGGGCCATGGGAGGGGTTTTTTTTGCCCCTCCACGCCATCCCTTTTGGAGGCCATGGCTCGGATGCATATATATATTTTATATAAATAAAATAATAAATGAAAATATATATATATATATATATATATATATATATATATCAATAAAGTTGCTTAGAAAATATGAAGTAGCATTATTGATATATATATATTTTTCATTATATATATATATATATATATCTTTCCTCTATGGGTATTTATCAATTCTTCCTCCATGCCCATGTAGCTGTAAAAATCTCTTTTCACTATACCTGCATGCACCAAACCCTAGAAAAGAAAAAATAAATAAGAAACATAAAAGAAAAAATAAATAAATAAGAAGAAACATATGATGAAAATAATAAACTTAGCAAATAATTTCTTTGGTGAAGATGGTATGGTAGTTAAGTAAAATGATAATAGAAGATTCTATTTTGAATGTAAGAGTTAAATAGAGTTAGATTGAATGTTTATTTAATTAGATGTAATGATAAGTTTAATTAGATTGTATGTTATTAGTTTTTTTAAAAAGAAATATTTTTTCTTTTTTCTTATTAAATGGCTACTTAGTAGTATTATAATATTAATCTCATTTCCTTAATTTAATAAATAAATCTTGTGATTAGATGATACTCATTTATTTATCTTCTTTAGTTTAGGATTTTGTGATTATATAATGTAGTTACAAATAATTTTTAAGTTAGGTTTTTAGGTAAATATGATAAAAAAAAATTGTTACGTAATAATATTTCATTTATATTGAAATCAAAAAGAAACATTATCAGTTTAGTTTCTGAGAGTTGCCAAAATCAGCCTAATGGCTACCCCCTGACACCATAAACCGTACATTTTTTATGCAGCCACGCAGGGCCAAGCAAAAAGGAGCTTATGACACCAACTTCTGAACAAAAGAAACTAACATAGAAACAGACCCATATTCACATATTGACCATACTTAGCAATAGAGACCCCAAACCTACAACCAAGATGCCACACACCGAAACCAGCCAGCTTCACGCCTCTAGCTCGTAGTTATGGAGTTTCATATTGAATTCTTCAACCCACTCGAGGTCCTGGGATTCCAGAATCTAAAAGTGTTTGAGCAAGAAATTCACCCCCACCCTGGCATGCTGTCTAAACCAAACCAAATCCTCCCCTAAGATACAGAATGAAGGGGAAGTATTTAACAATGCTGCCCGGTTGATGAATGAGATGAACGTCTCTCGGCCGTGGCATGCCAACTCCAAACGTGGCTATCTCCAAAGCATCCTTGAGCCCTCCTAAAACACTGGGAATAAACATCCTGTGCGTCACCGAATCAACCCAAGTTTTAGCCACATTTAGGTCTAGCAACGTTGCCACAAACTGAGAACTAATATTTGAATCCACACAGTAGCGTCTGCTACCCTCCATAAAATCTTTCCCAAGGATCATCTTCACGGCCCCCAGAACTAGCTCGTCTTGGCATTTCAGGATTCGTTTGATATGCAGGTCAATGATGCCTCCGAGAAACACCATTTTCCTTTTGGCACTCACCAAACGAATTGGAGTGTCCATGCCTCCACACCTTATCCACTCGGCTAAGAATCACAAAACCTTAGGTTTTTCAAACATTTCTTTTAGCACTATATGAAAAGAAAACCAGACGATTAAAGGGGACTCCCTTCGATTAATGCATGTCTTCCAATCATGGCAACTTTGACATCTGCTGGCGAAACAGCCTGTCAAAGTCATTCTTACCGCTGCCTGCTTGTGAGAGCCCATCGTTCAAACAAAATCTTGCTAAAGAAGAAACCGGTTCTTAAAGAATCATGATTGCATCTGCCGTCCTCTTAGAGGAATGTGTTTAAAACTAGTTACCTTCTGAGATTGCCACCCGTTATGAAGGAATTCCACGTCTACGAATCCAAGCCCGCATGTCTGGACATCAAGCATCCAACTGTCAACAATCATCACCCTAACTCCTTTTTGCTACTAGGCCGCTGGTCCTTCCATAGCTGGTCGTGTGGAAGGACTCCCGCCCTGCCACCCACTTCTGAAGGAAAGATTTTAGCATGACCTTCTTGGCTCTACAACTTCTTTACATTCTTTCCCATCAACTGCCAAGTTTGACAAAGCGTCCGCTTCTGAGTTTCCCTCCCTGAGAATATGTTTAAACTGTACTAATTCAAAAGAATCTGCTAAAAGGAGAGACTGATCCAACATTGCATTCAGCCTCCAGTTCTCCAACCTTCTGGTTCTTAGCCCATTTATTGTAAGCATCGAGTCACCTTCTATCTCCAATTTCTTCATTCTTAGCTCTTGACAGAAACTCAAACGAAGAATTAAAGCTTTCAGTTCTACTGTATTATTAGTGCCATCTGGCAATTTTTTTGCCAGCCTTCCTACTGTTTTGCCCTCCCAATCATGAATTATGCAACCGGCCCTTGAAGCTCCAGGATTCCCTCAGGAGGCCCCATCAAAGTTTATTTTAAACTGCCCAAAATCTGGAGGGCTCCACTTTACTTTTTGCCTATCTTCCCTAGAAGCCTTTTGGTCTACAATTGCCGGGATTTTCAAACCCTTCCAAAGCTTTCCCATTTCTGCATCCCAGCTTGAGAATTTTTGGTTCTTACCACTACCTTCTTCTAGTCTTGCATTTAGAACTTCAATGATATTGGCCTCCACTTTGTTCAAGAAAGACATGAATATTCTCTCCTTCTCTTGAAAAATTCTTCTGCTCCACTCTTTCCAAATTTTGCATAAAATCATTGAAGGACAGATATTCCGCAAACCCCCATACACCGAGGTCTAAAAAATCAATGGCCAAGAGATAAGGAAATATGTCAACTTATCAGGAAAAGTTGCCTGCCATTTGAGTTTGGAACACACCCAACTCCAAGTGTTTTGAGAAAAATTACACCTAAGAAATAGATGGTCTCCAGATTCATCTTCTTGTTTGCATAGCACACACCTAGAGGGGCCAGCAAAGCCCATTTTTTTGAATCTGTCAGCTATAAGGACTCTTCCTCTAGAAGCAGCCCAAGTGAAAATTCTTGCCTTGGGGAGACAACTTATTCCAGCATAGTTTGAAAGGCAAGCATGATTCTACCCCTTGCTCGCCTTTCAAAACTCTATATCCTTCTTTCACACTGTATTGCCCTGAGGGCGAGGCATTCCATCTCAACTCATCTGATCCATCCCTAAAAATTACCGATCGATTCCTCAAGGTTGCTTCAAAAATTTCTGCGCATCTAGCATCAACACCTACCTCCCTAACATCCTTCCATTTAATGATTGAACCAATGGAGGCCGAGGAATTTGCAGCATAGTCTTTCACCTTGTCCCCCCATGACTGTCTGGTGAGAGTTCTTACTTGTTCTAAATCCTCTCTAGCTACTAAAGGAGGCAAACTGTCCCAGGAATCTTCCCAAAAGAGAGCTTTGCTGCCATCTCTTATTTCCCAAGTTAGCTGACTTGAGATCAAGCTCCTGCAACTGCCAATGAAGTTCCAAATACTCGAGCCTTTCAGAAGCACTTTATAAGTAAAGATATTATTTTCTTCCTCCTCAAGATATTTCATCTTTACAATTTTTACCCATTTTAGCTTTGGTTTTGAATGAAGAGTCCACACCAATTTTGCCCCTAAAGCCACATTCTAAGAAAGAAGATCTTTAAGCCCCGTTCCATCTACTTCTTTGGGTTTACAAATCTGAGACCATTTAATCAGAGGGTTTGCCAGAAGAACGTCTTCATTTTCTAATTGAGGGCTTTAAGAACTCTTTTGGAGAGAGGGAAACAGGACATTATGTAGGTCGAAATCGCTGAGATAATTGCCTTGAGCATGGTCAACCTACCCGCCCACGACAACCATTTACTCCTCCAAGAAGCAAGTTTAGCCTTGATCCTTTCTATTAATGTATCCCACAATTTCCCAGGTTTGACTCCTTTTGCTAACGGGAGGCCTAGGTATTTGCATGGCAATTCTCCTTTTTTGAAATTCAGAATTCTAATGATACTCCTTTCTTTTGTTTGAGAGGTGTTAAAGAAAAAAACCTCTAATTTTTGCTGACTAACTTCTTGACCTGAGGCTGAGAATATTGGTCCAAAATGTCTTTAAAAGCCCTGGATTCTCTTTCTTTAGTTCCTCCAAAAAGCATGGTATCATTCGCAAATTGTTAGTGAGTCACCTTTGAGACTCCTCTTGAGGTTTGGAGACCCTCCAACTTCCCTTCTACCCTTGCTTTGAAACAAGCTCTTCGCAGCGCGTCTGCCATTATTATAAACAAAAAGGGGGACAAAGGGTCCCCTTGTCTGAGACCCCTAGACAGTAGAAAGAAGCCTTCTGGGCATCCGTTGATAAGCACTGAGAACCTTGGACTGGCTACCCATTCAAAAATCCAGTTTAATCATTCTTTATCAAAATCGTAAGCTTCCAGAACCTTGAAGAGAAACCTCCAGTTTACCTTATCATAAGCTTTTTTGATATCTAATTTGATCAGCATTGCCTCCTTTTTTGACTTCTGGACTGAATGAATAGCTTCTTGGGCGATGATTACTCCTCCTAAAATTGACCTTCCTGGGACGAAACCTGTTTGTTCTTCAGATATTATTTCAGACAAAATAACCTTTATTCTGTTAGCAACTACCTTTGCTAAAATTTTGTAAAGTGTATTGCAAAGCAAAATTGGTCTGAAATCCTCTAGATCTTTCGATCTCTCTTTTTTGGGTATGAGAACTATAAAAGTGTTATTTAGTTCCTTCAAAATCTTTCCTAACCTTCTCGATTCCTCAATTGCCTCAGTTACTTCTTTACCCAAAAAATCCCAACACTTTTGAAAAAAAGCTGCTGGAAACCCTAGGAGGTAAATATGATAAAATTATTTAGTAGTAATTTTCTATTTTTTAATGGTAATTAAATGGATTGGCTAGTCACATTGGAATAAAAAAATTTATTTATCTATAGTTTATTCTTTTACTAATAGATTAGTCACTAGAAACAACGAATTCTATATTCTAGATCTAATTTAGCTTTGGTTATTGATAGGAAAGTTGAGCAGGGGAAGAATATTTCATTTTATCACTTCAAGTTAATTTCTCTTGAATGGTAATTAGTTAAAATATGATACACCCAATCTCATAACCTAGGAACCTTGGTTCTTCAAATTAATTAAATTGAATATTGTCTTTTTCCTAACTTGTCAAATTATGTTTTAGGAAAATTGATGACCAGAGAGTAATGTAATTATTATGTTTCATATAGTGTACCTTAATTGAGCCAAAGGTACAAATTTAATTAAAAATTTGATATTTCAAAATCTTATTGTTCTTTTGATTAAAATTTTTATTTTTAGCCCACTTGTATGGCTAGAATACAAGTGGGCTTGTCACGGGCATGACACGTCACCTTTTTTTACCAATAGCACTACCGCTTGCTCTGACCCTCTTTATTTTCTCCATGGAGCCCCACAAGTCATTGATGCAGTTTAATCTAACAATGGAGAATCAATAAAACATGTGTCTTTGTTTTAATACTACAGGCTTTAATAAAAATAATACATGGCCTTGAAAGGTAATGTGAATCATTTGAAGTGGACCTCAATAATGCCAACTTAACATTCAATAGCCAATGGTAGAGCTTTTCAATTTAAGTTCAAAAGCAAATAATTACAAACCTCGACAACCATTGGATTAACCTTATCAATAGTTGTGCACTCAAGTCTAGGAATACATGGTCTTCATTCCCAAATAATAAAAAATATGAGAATAGTAATCAAAACAACAATATAATATACTTATGAATTAAAACAACGAAGCATTTTTTCAAAGGTTAAAATATTAATTCAGCGTTTTTGTGGGTTACGAGAAGGGGAGGGTAGATGACATGTAATAACCTTTGCTTTGTTATACATGTAGCAACTACCTATATATGTGTGTAGCAACTTGTAGATGACTCATAGTAACCTCTAGTAAAGCTACAAGAACATTTATTATCTTAATGGAACGTTGTAGCAACATTAAATATATATGGGTCATTCTTTTATTAGGTCTTTGTAATATAGCTCAATCATATTAATATTATTATTCATACTATAATATTGCTCATCAAACAATGAATGATAGTCATGTGAATACCAACATACCACAATAATGAGTCAATGACGTATAAAGTTTTGTGGGTTGCAAGCTTAGGTTTGTCAACCAACAGAGTCAATAACTGCAAAGAAAAACCCCATCCATAGAACCAATTTTCAATTGTCTCAAAGCAGCAAAAAAAACTTAAATGGCATGGTAACTACTAGTTGCAAGTCAATGACAAATTATAACAGCAAAGCCATTTTTAAAGGTTAAAAGTACTAATAAATCTTTTTTGTAGATTGCATAAAGATTAGGGTAGATCAGCGAGGTCGAGACCTACAAAGGACCCATTCTACAAAGTTGGTTGCCAATTGAAATGTAACGACATCAAGAAAAAACCATCAACATGGAGACAAAACAACAATATGAATGTAGAGAAAAAATGGCTCCATTCTCGCCTGCTCTGGGAACCCTTCACAGTCGATTGAAGGCTTCTTGATGCTCAATCTGATCCAGTCTATTTTGGCCCTTCCTTTACAATCAAATGATTTTTTCCCACCACTCCATGGATCTAGTGTTGTGGTGACAAAACTTGTGTCTTATGTGCTTACTACTGGTAGTGGAACTTGCTACGCGTCTAAGAATGTGTTGGTGATTGTGGCCTCTCCCAACAGGATTATTATCGGTGGCACAAAGGATCATGGTGCACAGGGATCAAGTTCCCCTTTATCCTTTACAATCATGGTTGGTTCAAGGGTTCTTGCTCATTTGTCATTGCGAGACAAAATCTATCCCCTTCCCTACTCCCAAACCTCCCCTATCATGGTTTATGGACAAGAGGTCATTGAAATGAAGGCTTTTTTCTAGACATGGCTTGGTTTGAAAATTCAATGGTTCGTGGCCCTCTCTTCCTAACTTGCACAAATGGATATTGGAATCTTGGAGGCCCCTTGTTCAGGGTGATATCGACTTATTTCCCTATGCGAAAGGTTTCTTCATAGTGACCTTTGCTTCTTCAGCAGATAGAGACTTGATGCTAGATGGCAGGTTATGGATGTGGGGCGAGCATTCCCTCTTGCTCAAACCTTGGTCTTCCTCTTTCAACCCTCTTTTAGAACCTCTCAATATCAAGCTAGTTTGAGTCAGGCTGCCCAATCTCCCTCTATAGTTTTTGGATTATTCTTGTTATAAGGCCATCGACAATCCTATTGGCCATTTCCTGAAGGTTGACAAATCAACAACCATCATGGGTCTCACTACATATGCCTGTATTATTATGGACATTGATATCTCGAAGGCTCTTCACGGGGATATTATATTGATGGTGGAGGATAGGCCATGGCCTTAGTTGCTTGAGTATGAGGGTCCACCCTTCCAATGTAGATGATACTTTTCCATTGGACACCTAGCTTCTAATTATCCCCATTCTCATCGCAAGGTTGGCTTGGCATGGTGGCGGAATACCCACATTGCACACTTGATATTTAAAGATCCTAACTCTAAAGATGATGGATCTTCTTAGGATGATGAGTCCTCTTAGGCTACTCATTCTTCTCCTCTTGTACCCCCTATGGTGAGTCACATGCTTAAGGGGGGTTCCCCTATGGTTGGCATGGCTTTTGCGAGTTCCTCTACTTCTACTAAGACTTCTTCTTTAAATGTGGCTCAGGTAGATCCTTTGTTGGTTCCCATACCCCCACGGTGCACTGTAATGGGATCCCAACTCTGGAATTATCTTCAAATTTAATGTGATATTCAGCTTGCTCGATTAGACAATCTCCCTCTTTGCATGAGACATCTTTGGTGGAGGCGACAATAGAGGATATCTCTCTCCTCTCTCTTTAATTTGAGGACCTATATAATGATGTATCCTGGACAATTGTTCAAAGAAGAGAGGTCTTCCTAAATCTGTTTGATTCCCATACCTAGGTCAAGGGTGTGTCGATTTCTAGGACAGGGTCAGGTGTTGTGTTGGTTGCTGACCCATTAATGTTTGTTTTGTTGGTTTGTGGTTCTATTTTGGTACTGTGGCTACAATTGTGCTATTGTCCAGCTCTTTAAGGGTCATTGTTTTACCTTGTAAAAGGTTTCAAGTCCTTTCAAAACTTTTTTTACCCATTAATCAAAAATAATGTGAATGTAGAGTCTAGATTCTAAATGTCAAGGATTCAATAGTAAAACAAAACAAAAGCCCATAAAAATTTCCTCCAGATGAATTCATTTGGAAGTAAATACAATAGGGACTTTACTCAACTAATAGCCCATGACCGTTGATATTGTCTACGTAAAAAAGAAATATAAAACAATGAGAAAAAAATGTTGCAAGTATATGCAATTAATTAATTATGACGTTTTATATTAATATCAACACATGTGAAAAATATGCAATAAAAAATACGTAGGTTGATATAATGATAACATTTAAATCAATATTAACAAATTAAGAAATATGTAGGTCTACACGAGAAATATAGTTATAGAGATTAATCAAACAATATACAATACAAAATTTAATGCAAATTGACAATTATGTCGTTGTAAATCACTAGGAATGGGAGATTGAAGTAGAGTTGCAACCTTTGTCTATTTGATAACTTTTGAGAAAATACCCTCATGTCTCATAGTTGACAACTCACAACAGATAGATCAAATACAATGTGGAGGACCAAAAATCACAAATTCATAATGTAAGAAATAGGTGAAGTGAATGCCTAACACGTGATGGAGATTTTTTTGCTTAAATAGGAATCAAGCCACACTAAGTTTTTAGTTGTCTAGCCCACAAAAATGTAGTAACTTTTGCATGGGCAATTAAACACATAAATCCTAAATTACCTATAATTATGTTGCGATGACACATGATTTCTCTAAAGTGCCTATAATTGCATAGCAATAATATATGTTTTCCCTAAACTGCCTATAATTGTATAGTGATTATATATGTTTTCCCTAAATTCACTATAATTTCATTGGTGATCACACCACCCTTTGCCCTTAATTGCCTATAATTTCATTGGCAATCAGACTACCATTTGTCCTTAATTAATGTAAAAAGGTTGGTGATTGAGCCATAATTTTGAAAAATAAAAATCCAAATAACAAGCGATATGACTAGATTAAAAACTACCTCTATAGAATCTCGATAATTGGGACCAAACTGAATTAAATAGTGCAGTGATGTAATGTTGTTCTAAGAAATTAAAAAGTCTATTCCAAAATGATCTAATGCTACATACATACAAACATAATCAAATTTGGGTGAAAACATATGTTGTCAAAAACATCCTATTCGTCATTTCCAATACCCCAAAAAGCAAAAGTTCACCAATTAGCAACAAATCGCCACTTAAAAATTCCCTAGTATGGCCAATAACCTATATGTAAAAATTGGACATCTCCATAACTTGTTCAAGATTTTTGATATCATAGTTATATTGTAAGTTATATTGCAAGGTTATGCCTTGTTTTTTACTCTATCAAAAAAATGCCTACATCTTTACTTGTTGAGATTTTTTAGAAAATAGAATAAAAGAATATTTGTTTCATTTATTAAATTAGTGGATAGATTTGAAAAGAATTAAAACAAAATTAGAATTTTTTTTGTTACCTCAGAGGTGTCTTCAGCTCAGTGACGGTGACCCTGTTTCCGAGTCAGGCTGGATAAACCAGATTGGGTACCGGACGAGGTTTGAACCTGCATCGATTGTCCGTATCTTTTAACGGCTCGACCAACCGATCTACACCCCAGGGTCTACAAAATTAGAATTATTATTATTAAATAACTTGGAGAACAACCAAAGTAGAGAATTGTATTAGAATAAGATTCAACCAACAATAGAAGATTGTTGGGTGAATATTGAAATCACTTTTCACACTCATTATTCACTTATTGGAGAGTAAGATTAACTTTTTACACATTGAAAAGGTGAGAATTTCAATAGAGATCAAACGTTAAAAATACAAAGATTTAGTAAGGTTCAACACAAATTGAAGAGTGAATACAAGGTCTAGTATTGTCTTTTAAAAATATAAAAAATGAATATATTTGTGAAGAGTGAATACAAGGTATAGTATTGTCTTTTAAACATATAAAAATTAAAAAGTGAGAATTTCAATAGAGATCAAAGGTTAACAATACAAAGATTTAGCAAGGTTCAACACAAATTGAAGAGTGAATACAAGGTATAGTATTGTCTTTTAAAAATATAAAAAATGAATATATTTGAGTGTTTTAATGTTGGAACAATAATTAGGTGGTGAAACCTATAGAGATTTATTCTGAAGAAAGATAATTTTTAGGATATTGAAATTGAAAAGTTGGCGGCTTAGAATTATGAAGGAACATCAAAACTAGGTTTTGAGAGTTGTTTAAATGATTTGGGTTCAATGAAGAAACTGATCTCAATTATTAAATTCAAAAATCAGATGTAAAAGTAAACCCGTGTTTGGAAAAATCTAGGAGAAAGAAACCATAAACCTTAGTTTAAAAATTGAAAACTTGAAAAGACTAAAAACACAAATTTAAAAATAGAGTAATGAATTATGATGAAATTGATTTGCTTAGTGTTGTGTATGGTATTTAACATTTATTGGATCACAATCTTGTGACTCCAGGAAATGTGTAATCTCTTTTTGGTTCAAGAAAATAAATTTGTGCCGATGATGGCATGGTTCAGTGGTTAAGTCGCTCAGGATGTAGTGGCGGCCACTAGAGTTCAAACCCCCACTGGGCCAACGAGCTTGCAAGGCTTTACGCCTTCGCTGGGCCAATGAGCTCGCGGGTTTGAAGTGTTCTTCCTAGGGGATGAGGTCCCCCAGTTGTGAACTCACCGGTTCATTGCTCCAGGCAAAAGCATTCGCGTGGAGCCGGAGGGCGTGTCGCACCAGCGTCGCCGGTCACGTTAAAAAGTTTACCAGGCGCATTTTAAAAAAAAAAAGAAAATAAAGAAAATAAATTTGTAAAAATTTAAGTGTTCGGATTCAATTTCCAATTGGTTATATATTTCTATGTGCTTGATGGATCATTTGAAGCATTTGTGGGCTAATTTATGTATTGTACCTCAAGAATTGTGTTGAGCCACTTTTGAAACTGATTTTGCTTATTCCCAATATGTTTTAAGTCTAGTACAAAATTTGGGTTGACCAAAGTCTAGTGAAAACCTTGATAAGAATTTGGGTTAGATAGTTTCTCAAAACACTGTACCAGGTCAAGACCGTAATTTGCAGGTCATGGAAAAAGGTCAAGAATGAACTTTATAGATCAAAACCACACCGTGCAAGTCTCTACCATAGTTTTTCTAAAATTGTCAAAAAAATACTTATTTTGAGGTCTTGAGAGACTAACTTCTGATGACTTTAATTGTTACACCTGTCATAAAAATGTGAGTACTTCCCTTAGCAAAATCTTCTAAAAATATACACAGAGATCAAGTTGAGTGTCTTATCTAACTTTCTACCATGACAAAATTTGGAAATTATTACCTAATTTTGAATAATTGATAATTTTCTAATTTTGGATGTGTGAGTGCACCTAGAGTGGCATTAATCAACCCTTAAGATACAACCACACTTGCGTGTCATTTGAGATGTTTAGCAGATCTAAAAGTTTGTTTCCCCAAGATGGCTAACCAAGATAACTATATACACATCACATTACATGAAGACTTACTAGGTAAGATAACTATATACACATCACATTACATGAAGACTTAGTAGGTAGAGTATGGAGGGCATAGACATATTTATACATATATCATATGTCAACTAGTTTTTGATAGATCTCCTTGCACAATAAAGCCTTGTGACCCAAATGTGTAGAATATTCAAGTGACAGTCTATCTATGGTGGTACATGTGCCCTGCAAAGTGATGAATAGAGGATAAGTGTAATGTATTCTTATACATTGTGGAGCATCCTTGTTATAAACGAGGACTATCCTTTGATTACTGTGTGTGTTATCCATAGTGGATTGTTTTAAATGAAATTGAAATTAGACAATAGTATTTTGATCCAAGTCATTCCCAAATTGAGTCAAGTAGATGGATTGGGTATTTTGCTTCAACTCATTCCAAGGGATGTGTTTTATCATGCTTTAAGTATTGCTTGTATTGTCTTGTATTGTTTTGTGATGTCTTGTGTTATAATGTATTCTTTTATATGTCAACTTGCATTGTTCTATGGTGTCTTATGTTACTTTATTGTATTGAATTGTATTGGTTTCAGAACTTATGATCAAGCCAAATAAAAGGAATATAACCTAATCAAAACTAATAAATGAGAAAGCTTAATAAACCTTTAGATATTGTTACATTGGCTTTGGCCTTTTTATTTGCTAAATTGATAGTTGCAGTGGATTGAGTTTCCACCAATATGATGGGTTCATATTACCCCTCGTCAGTTCTATTCTTCCGACACAACGAGAGCCTAGGACATGTATAAGGCTATTGAGCAATTGTTGTTGGATATACAATATACATTGGATGTACTTAAATGTTGTCGTTGTCATTGTTATTGTACTTATACTTTGATAGATCATTGATTTTATTGTTATTCATGAATTGTATAATCATGTTATAAGTTGACCATTGATATATGATTATAGTGATTTGTAATATACTTATATTGAAATGAATTGTATTGCAATCATCATATTTGAGATTATACTTCCTGTATATTTACATGTATTGTAATATGTAATAAGCATGAAGAAAATTTGGGTTCCCTTTTGAGGATTGTTACAATTGAAAGTGCTACATTAATACAAACATATAAAAAATAGATAGATGAGTATCGTAGTTTCCCTACCTTGAATGAAGGGATATTCATCTATTGTCAGAGCCATTAGATATTCTCAAAACATACATGGAATTCTTGTTGCTTACAAATTAGCTGAGTTCGTAAGATTCGGATGCTGCATTGATTAATTACAAGAAACCGAATTTAATATCCACTACCATATGACTCTTAGTGCCCCTCGCACAGGTTTGAGTATTAACAAATTAGAAAAAACAACATGCAACATGATAACCTAGCCAAAACTTCCTAGCAATTTAAAAACAGCACACAATAATATGCTTTATCAGTTTTCCTGTGGGCGCTCAGCGACATTTTTACCACTCCATACACCACCAATCATGGCATTCAGCTATATAAGATACTTTACAAGGTACAACACATCTGATGAGACTTTTTTTTCAATTTGCCAACTTCCCATCTAAAAAGGAAAAATTAGAACTCTTAATATATGGGGATTTTAACATTGCCGTGGCCCAAAATATTTAAGCAGTTGAATATATAGGTCAATTTCTTTCTTCAGGTAGACTCCACTGACATCCAGGTTCTTATTCGCCATATACAACCAAGATGAACTTTGTTTATAAACTAGCTTCCGAGCTATTTACAAGTTGATGTTAACCAAACTTTAATTTAAAAGATGGTTTATTCCACCAAAGTTATTAATTTGACTAATCAGTCCATACATAGAACGAAACCAAGCTAAGGATATCCCAGTCAGCAAAGTGGAAAGACATCAAACTTATTTAACGGAAAAAAAAAAGTATTTGATAAGAAAGATGTCAAAAACAATTTGCCAAAAAAAATGAAATAGCTGGAAAGATCCCAATCATTATCTGCAAACAGCAATATGCAAGGACCTGCAAGCAAATCTATGGAAAAGTTAGGCCAAGGGAGGATAAGACAAAATGTGATTGCTTGTCTGATAAGCCGAAGGATCATAAGACAAACTACCATTGTTTCGCTTTTTTGTTAAATTGCTAGCAGATGTATCAGCCTACTTCCAAGTTAAAAGAAATGGAAGTAGCATATCCAGTCAAACCTAGTGTATTGATGCACCCTAAAGAAGCAAGAAAGCACCCTGAGCAATGTTTAATAGACTTAAAAATGCCTAAACATATGATGCGAGCTTCATTGATAAATACATATTTAAGCACATCAAATGCTTATGAATTGTTAGTAGGCTGTAGAAGCTTCACGTGTCATTCAAGGAAAAAAAATAGATGCACATGAATCTGTAGTTCTTAACTATTGATTTCGACTGGAATAAGTTAAATTGTACAAATAGCTATTGCAAAGCTTGCCACGATTGCAAACAGTTAAGGCAATGACATAGAAAACCCTGAACTGCCACATTGCAGAGACTACTGTTCACTTCCATAGCTTCACACACTTGTCATGACTTGCAGAAGCAACCATGCCTCTTGCAGGCGAAACTGCCAGAGCCGCAATGAGGCCTTCATGGGCTGCGATGGCCATACTCTTGTTCTCAGCCATATTCCAGAGCTCCAAAAACTACAGGATAAAAGTGATATAATCAACAAAACACCACAGCCCAGACAAGAAATATCATTCATAATAATAAAAAGTAAAACCCATTATAATTGTTGCCACTTGGATCGCACAATACTTAACAATGGACGAAGGAAGACCACTAATTACTGAAGGAGATCAATGAGACTCAAAAGTACATTAATGAATAGCTAATTAGGATTATTTAACTTTAGACTCTTAGAGGACTCCCAATCCAAAAAGTTAATAAATCTCAAACTAAATTTAGATCCAGTAATTAATAGAAAATATTGGCAGCACATATAAATTTTCTCTGAAATATTAACTTACCTGATAGCAGCCAATGACCAAGAGTGATTGATAACTAGGATGAAATACACATGAATGAAACTTATTTCCACTACAAATCAGCTCGTGTACACATTCTCCATCACTTCCAGAACCAAAAGCCCATACCCTTACTGAATCCTCACTAACAGATGCCAAAAAGTTTCCATTTAGGTCCCAGCAAAGAGAATGCACAGGTTTTGTGTGTCTCTGCACATCAAAGACAACATCCTTTTTAAGTGTATGCCTTCAAAGAAGCCTGTTATTCTATAATCAACTAGATGTTACCATTCATAAGAGCTCTCAACAATAGCACCAAGAAAAACATGCATTTGTTTATGAACGCATATGACTTTTATCATAAAACAGGCATTTATGCAGCAGTACATCAATCCACGGAAAAGGTCCTACTAAATGGGTTCTCTACTAACAAGACGAAGGGTTACCATGTGTGATTTGGATCTTACAACAAGGGTGCCAATATGTTACCTGAAATCTATTCAATGGAATAGAAGTTGTGCATATTGTTGTACCATACAAGTAGCAACTACGAATGCACAATACCCATTTTCAAGATTTCATTAAAAACAAAGGGAAATTGTAATGCCAAAAACGTAAAACGAGACAAAATTAAAGGTACAACAATTTTCTAGCCCTAAATGCAGCAAGAACTACGCAATTATATGCTTCATTACTTCTCGCAAATCCCCTATCTACGATACTTGAAAGGTCAAAGGAGCATCATGGTAAGAGGAAAATGCAAACAGTGCGAAATTAGACAATATACAAACCTGTAAAGAATGCACACAAGCTTCAGTCTCAACATCAAATATTGAAACAACATTTTCAGCAGCTGCAGCAAGAAACCTGCCAATCCGTGGTTGAAATCGCATTTGACTCATACCACCCTTCAAAATCCCAGAGTTCATGGACAAACCAACACAGTTAGCAAACATCCCAACTCTGAAGATTGTAGTAAATGACGGAAAACATCAACTAGCATTGTGCTAGAAAATACGTTCAAGGATAAGCTACCTTAAATAATCTTGTGCAAATGCCTTGGGTAACACTCCAGTAGCGGATTTCACTGTCTCCGTCACAAGAACAAATGAGATCCTCATTGATTGGGTGGAAATCAAGCGACATAACAGATGCAGAATGACCAGTAAATGTACGAATCGAAAAGCTTGGCTGCACAACTCCACCAGAATATAACATTTAATCAGATGATAAAAAGACCTCCTGACCCTAATTATTGGACTGTACATAAACTAATGAAAAGATTGAAAGAAGGAACATAATATATACAACAAAACTCATATCCAACAATCATGATCAATCAGCAATAAACTAGCACAAGTAAATTGACCTGCTCATTCAACCAAAATACCTACTCCAAGTCCATACACTCATGCATTCATATCTTGACAGTTTCTTATTGCACACAATCAAGATTGAAGAGAGAATTAATAGTGCTACTGCTGATAACCTGAGGTAAACTCTGCAGATTAATGAGTTCCCTTTTTCTTGAAAATAAATACAAATTATGTTTTTCTGCTCTTAAAATCATAAGAGCAAGATAATTCTATTAAGAATGTTAATAAAACTTAGCTACTAAGATAAGGCATTTGTCTTACTAACATTGTCAGCATCCCAGACCCTGACTGTTCTATCAAAAGACGATGTAGCCAAGCGGGTTGAATTAGGACTGAACCGCACATCAGTGATCAGAAAGTGATGCTCTTCTAGAGAACTTTTAAGTTTCAATGTGTCCATGTTCCACAACACTGCCTATATTTCCAGAAAAGTCCAAAATATTATGGTTTTAGCCACAACACTAGATTGTCAAAAAAAAAAAAGGTAATAAATATCACAGTTTTGTGTCTAAATTCAAATTACCTTCTTCTCATGTCCAGCACTGGCTAGCAACTTTCCATCAGAAGAGAAGTGGCAGCAAACAACTTTACTAGTACTGGCCCGAAGGCAGGTAACCTCAGAAAATGAAAATCCTGAAAGTTAAAAATCATGTTAAAACATAAAATTAGTTGATTTTAAAAATTAATTTAACATTACATATCACAATAGAAGTTCAAACTAGGATATAAAAATTATGACTATGACAGAAAGGAACTTCTCTCAGCTTTATCACAGAGAACTGTGAGAGATGAATCTGAATTTCTGATGCATAGCTTCTGTTTCTCTTTTATCTTACCTTGTTTTTTATCCATACACCGTCCAACTGTATCCCTTGGATCTGTATCATCGTGAGATAAAAATGACTCCACATTATCATCCAGAGACAGATCCTCCATAAACCGATCTATATCTGCCTGCAATTTAATATATATTTATAATACCTTATTAAAAAATGAATGCTAGTAGCTGGAAATTGATTTCTGGAATAAACTGAGAACACATTTGGAGAAATATGACCATTTCAGATTAACATTTATGATCAATCATCGAGATGCATGATCACTAAACTTGCCATAAGTTAATCCATTCATGCATCATTTAAGTTGCCTGGGAAAATTGGGCTAACTTTTTGTTTCAGCATTATGCTAAAAGCATCCAAACAATCAATTGGAATGGCAAAGAATTTTGTAAAAAATGAAGATCAAAGAAATTTAACTACCAGTGGATTAGATGGTGAGGCAAGGGTCCCTGTGCCATCAACTCCATACATTATTAATGGCTTTGATGAGCTGCCACTGTGCTGCAATACACCACCCATGGACATTGTTGTGACCAAATCACACATCACCCCATTGCGAATGGGGACCCCCCTTTTTTGAGCTCTGATGCTTTGCATGAAGTTTTGATGGTGTCTTTAGTTTATTGCATGATGATGTCAGTGGTGTTTGAGTCCTATAGTCCCCTGATGACCTAATCCTGATGCTTGAGATCCTGAAAATGACTAAGTCTGGTATCCTGATCCTGAAAATCCTAAAAATTGGCTAAGTCTGAAATCTGGTGGATCCTCAAAAATCTAGAATCTGCATATTAAATCCGGTGGATCCGAGACCTATCTCAAACATCCTGAAAGGTATATTGAAAAATATTTAAAATACAAGAAACTTATACTTAAATATATTTTTCAATATACCTTACTTTCTAGGACTTCCACTTCTAGGCGCAAATTCATCAAGTGAGGTTAGGCGCATTTCTCACCTCTGCAAACTCAATTGTGCGCCTAAAGGTAGCAACCCAAATGTGCTCCTTGAGCAAGGAGATATTAGAACTAAGGCACCTCGATTGGAATTGAAGATGGAGTGCCTTAAACATTACAAGAAACTAGTCGTGAAGTTGGGTGCCTTTTCATGTTCAAAGCTTCAACAAATTGTGCCTCAAGTTGAACATGATTTATTATTATGAGTTGGGCGCTAGTTGCACTTGTAGAATCACCTTTGGGCGCCTAAGCATGAGATAAGGGTTTCAACCTATCAAAATTGCGCCTTGCAAAGGAAGGATCTAAAACTATGAAATTTGATGTCCTTTTGAGGTAAGAATTCCTTTAGACACCTATACATTGGATTGAAACTATTGAGATGCCCAAAAAGCAAGGTAAGTGAGGTTAGGCGCAATTTCTACCTCTAGGGATCAAGTTTGGTGCCTTGGATGTTGAGGATTTGTAAGGATGAGATCTAGCACCTTGAGTGTGAGAGCATTAAAACCTTGAAACATGGTGTATGAAGGATGAGATGACATCTTGAGAGCTAAAAAAGTGATTGAGGGTGTTAGATAAACTAAGAAGTTAAATCAAGTAGGTTAGGCGCACATTCCTACTTGCACAAACCAACACTAGCGCCTAGAGGTGAGAATGAAGTCTCTGTGAAGTCCAAACATGAGCAGAAAACATTTGAAATGTCATAAACCTATCTTCAACCTTAGGCGCCAATTCACACCCTGAGCATCAACAATGAGCGCCTAACATCAAGGAGACCTTCTATCAGGCAATTGGGAGTAAATATCCTTCAAGAAGATCTATGCGCATTTGCTAGTCTTTACAACCACCTTTGAGCGCCTTAAAGATTAAGAAACATTCTAAACCATCCATCAATTACAAGTATGAAACCACCTATGAAGATTAGGCACATTTCCTTACTCCCATAGACTCAAGTGACCGCCTTAAGTATAAAGAGTAAGAGCTCATCATGAAGTCCTTGTTTCATTCAAGTGAACATCATCAAGTAGTGTATGTGGGTTTAAAAGCATTGATTTGTATTAAGTATCTTGGGCGCACTTTATCACTAGAAGGGACTAAGATATGCGCCTTGTTTGTGAGATGGTTGGCAAGACGTCTTTGAGCGCCTTAATGAGGAGTGTGAAGACGAGAAGTATCAAGCTTAAGTCCTCTAGGCGCATATTCTCACTTCCATGAATCAAAATTAGCGCCTAGTCATGAAGTAAGCTTCAGGATATTTGAACATGAGTCTAAAGGCATCGAATGACACTTAAGTGTGAAGGTGCAACTTGGCCTCTTTTCAATTTTGTTCTAGCACCTAGGAGGTGTAGAGTTTAGCATTGACATGACGACAAGCGCTTAGTAAAGGAGAGTTTCTCAAACATTTGAACATGTGAATGAAGTCATAGAAATGCACTAAGTCATCTAGGTGCCATTTTCCCCTTGTGTACCTTCACATTTGCGCCTAAGAAGAAGTTGCTTCAGTTCATAAGTTTTTGGAGTGTTTGAGTATTAAGGATCTCTTTGCAATGCTTTGAACCCCTTTGAAGTTGAAGAAGGTATTTACCTGAGTCTAGGCGCATTCTTCAACTTGTATAACCTCAAAGTGCACCTGGCAAGCAAGAATTATCATAAGTCATCCTCAAATGTTTGAAGTAGCAATACAAAGTCAAAATGGACTTAGGCACACTTTAGCCTCTGAGGACACCTCTATGAGCGCCTTGGAAGAAAGTACATGAAATGACATCATTGAATGGGCGCCTAGAGAGAAAGGATCACTTTAAAACATGTTTGATCATCCAAAGCCTTAAAAATAGTAAATAGAGGCCAACTTGACCAAGGCGCCTTTTCACTTTCATGCCAACTAAATTGGCGCCCTAAGGAAAACCACTCAAATTCATGTTTAAAAGTAGGCGCTTTAAGAAAGGAGATCATTCTAAGGCATGTTTAATTGTTTGAGGTCATCAAATAACAAGTGTAAGATCAATTCAACCCTAGGCACACTTCCTTACTCCCAATACTTATATGAGCGCCTAAATTGAAGTAAGGTTATTCATATGTTTAAAGTGATTCCTGTGTTGTATAGTGATTAATATTGTTTTTCTTGTCTTGTAGGAACATCAATAAAGCTAAGGAGTTGTTCAAGGAGTCATCTTCAAGCGAGAAGCTAGGAGTCACCTTCAAGGAAGAGTCATCATGTACCTGCTCCTAAGGAGCCATTCACATTCATTCATGCCAGAGAGTTAAGATGGGAAGTAATCACTGCCAAAGAGATACCACTTCAAGAGGTAGCTGCTCCAAGAGGTCACAACAAGATACATCTCAAGTCTTCTTCATCAATGACATCATGTTAGATCACATCAAGTTCAAGTATACTTCATCAGTTGCATCATGTTCAAAGACATCCATCATACTTCAAGTTCCATTCAACTTCAAGTATCAAAAGAGTCTCCTACTCAATCAAGCATCATCATATACTCTACTTCATGTCATCATCTATTACTCTCTATTAAGGAATCATCATTTAAATCCTACCTACAAGGAGATGGAGAAGGAACATCACAGTGTTAAACAAATGAGCTACAAGTATCATATATCATACTACTTACAATGAACAAGGCAAGATCTACAAGATACATCTCAAGTGTTCCTCATCAAAGGCAATTACATTGAAGACATCACATACAGATGATACAATTTGGGAATATGCCCAAAAGCATATTGAATTAACAGTTGAAATCCACAAGATATGCTGAGGTGGCACCTATGTGGCGAGTACACATCATCGTTTCAAATGCATTCAATGTATCTACAACAAGCAAGGAGATAAAGAGGACGCCTATCTGGAAGATGCTATAAAAGATTCTATCTTATCCTTATCTTCTTGGAAAACGTGCCTTCATTGCCTCTCTCATGTACTAAAAATAGCAATTTGTTGTAACTCCCTGTTGAGTTGGCATGATCCTGGCCCTTGGCTACGTGAATTGATCCTAACCTTTCATTGTAATATGGACTACTATATAAAGGCCTCGTTGCCTCATTTGTAAAATCATCAGTCAGTAGTTAGTAGTTCAGTTTGTAGACAAGTAGGAGTAGAATAAAAGAGACTCTGAAAATTTTCTGAGAGGACTTGAAGTTGTTGTAAATATTTCTCAAGATTAATGCAAAGACATTGGAATTCATTTGGTGTTCAAGTGTTATCTTGTGGAATCACATGGTTACTTGTACTTTGATGAAGTGGGGAGATGTTTCAAGTAGATTAAAAGTAGATTAGAAGCTCTTTGATGTAATGTATGTTGTATTGAATAATTGATCAACTCCTAGCTCATGCTTTTAACATTCATCGCTGGTGAAGTGTTGTGTAAAGCTAATCTGAGCCTTATAGTTTGCATAAGTTTGATTGTGGATGTTTGTTTGAGCTGCGCCATTTAATGGGAGTTCATATAAGCCTTCATGATTTGAAAATCATTCGCGTACCTTAGGAGATTGCACCAACTCCAGGTAGTTGTAGGCATCCTTGGTGAAATGGAGTTAGGTTTATTTAGGAGTTTGTCTATTCATACATCATCATTGCTTCATTGACCTTAGGTTAACTTTCTGAAACCTTTATCTTTTGCCTTTTCTTTGTTATTAAATCACTGTACATATATCATCTGCACTGAAGGAGGAATAAGCTAAGAAAGTATGAAGAAGTCTAATGTAAGTCCCTTTGTGATAATCAACAAGATCACATGTAATCACTGAGTTAACCCATCATGAATCATAAATAAAGAACCTTGGAGTTGTCTTGATTGATCACACAGTTTAGCATTTTAGAGGCTTTATTCAAGAGAGAGTGGGATACTCTAGTGTTTTACTCTATTGTTGACTTGTCGAAAAACAATCATCAACATTTTTGGCGCTAGGAGGGCATGAACCTGGATATTCTTTAGTTCAAGTAGAGCACAAGATACTTCGAAGTGATGGATTGATTTTTCAGAAAATACAAAAAAAGTAGAAAAGCTCAAAAAAAAAAAAATCCAAAAAAAGCAAAAAAAATACAAAAAATTAGAAGATGAATTTCTTGTTGGCAAGAGACACTATATGGATTCATGGTTGTTGTCATTGATGGCAACAAAGGTCATCCCACATATCCACAAGTCATGATGTGTCTCTACCGGAAGTCAGAATAAAGATTGTTGTGGTCCGGTGAACAAGAACAGAGCATGTGGCAAGGTCCGACAGATTGGTCCGGATCTCTCAGAGGAAGTGTCTTGGTGCAGTGCGGATTTGGGGAAGTCAAGAGGACTACCTTGAGTGGTATATTCCAAGGATTTAGCCTCCGGTGATGGACAAAGAAAAAGATATGAATAGTTGAGTACCGGATTCGTGAGAGACAGTGAAAACAGAGGAAGAACTGACTGACAGAGTATCAGACTACTTTCCGGATGTGTTACTGTTGATGATAAAGGTTGTGAAGGCATGAATCATGTTTGGCCGACATGATTAATGATATCTACAAGTATATGCTTGATCCGCATTGCTTGGTGAGCAAGGATTCAGCCGACAGAACAGAGTTTGTAAGAAACTAGACTGTTCCGGATGCCGACTAGAAAGGTGATGAAATTACTTGTGCGGATATATATAGAGGATGGATTTAGTTGTGAAGGGTGTGACTATGTCAAGATATATGCGAAGAAGTGCAGAACAGAGCAGAAGTACCAAGACAGATCCGGTATGTGAAAGGATAGCAAAATAAAGAACAGAGAAAAGATGAAGTGCAGCAGATCAGTGTACTGAGCCTAACCGGAACTGAACTCCAGCATATGCAGATGCCTCCAATCAGTTCAAGACTGTGATTCTTATCACTTTGTAGACAGTGTGTCTTCTTGTAGGCAGTGGGCCTCTTGTGAGCAGTGTGCTCGGGCAGTGAGCCCTAATTGGCAAGTGCCATTTTGTAATTTCCTATTCTTCTAACAGAGAATAATTTTGGGTTAATCACCCCGTGGTTTTCTCCCTTAACAGGGTTTCCACGTCAAAAATACTGTGTCATGTGTTTCTTATTTCATGGTAATGTTTTTGTGTTTGATTCAATGCTGCATCAATTAATAAGAAAGTTCAATAAGGGAAATAATTAGGATAACTGATTCACCCCCCCCCCCCCCTCTCAGTTATCAACATTTCTCAACCATGGATTCTAGTTTGAATATGCAGCAAGTTGATGGGTATGATCCTGCAAATTCAACTCCAATTGTTCTCCAATTATGGTGGTCATTGAATGAACGTCTTGGTGGCAAGAGCTTGAAAGACTTCAAGTGCAAGTATGGATGTTGTATTCATAATACAAATGATCATAGAGAAGCAGATTGTATAACATTCTTATTGAGGATGGATTTAACAGTGCAAAAGAAAATTTCATTCTTACAAGTGCATGAGCCGGTAGCATTTTCAAAGATAGATCCTAATACTCCTATTGATGGCGAAGCATTCAAGAAGTTGAAAGAGAAAATCAAAAATGAATTAAAGAATGACAAGGATTTAGTTGTTGATGACATATTGCTTTCTAGAAATTGGTGTAGGGTACATGATATAGATCATTTGGAATGTACTTGTGAGAAATGCTGGGAAGCAATTCATCAAGCCATGCAGGAAGTAGAAGCTGGTATACCTGTTGAAGAAGAAGTCTTCACTACAAAGAACTTTGATAAGCAATGTACCAGTGAGAAAGAATATGAATACGAGTTTATCAATCCTGAAGAGGTAGAAGCATTCGGACAGAAGTTATCAAAAGCATTAGAGGATTGTACACAGGGTTTGAAAGATGTTAGAGCACTCGAAGCGGCAATTGAGAAAGAAAGAAGTTCGAGCTTGTGGCAGGAACCTGAATTTGATGGAGATAAGTTTCTTGAGGAGTATGCATCTACTCTACACCAAAAGATCCTTGAGAATAGGCTACAAGAAGTACAGAAGACACTATTAGAAGATCATGTTGAAGAGTATGCCGATGAAGAGCCTATGAATAGACAAGAGCAATTCGGGTCGACGCTCGACGCTTCCATCATTATACCAGAAGATATATTGCCAAAGAAAAGAATGACGATTGAAGAGCATGATGTTGCTATGGATGCTGAGATCAAGAGGTTGTTGACACCATTGCTAGAGATCACAAAGGAGCTGGACGATGAGATCATGCAGTACGAAGAAGACGAGAAGTTCATCAACCATCAATGGCGACCTCCTGACGGATGTACAGAGTGTGATCGAATGCTTGGTAGGCCATGTCTCATTGAAAACAGCGAGCATCAAGTTGTATCTTTCCCTTCTATTGATTGGAAGAATTTTGAATTTGAACATCATGAACTTCTAATTGATAGCATTGATAGCAATGATAGTAATATTGATCTTGAACATGTTGAATATGAATTTGATTATGGAGAATTGGGTAGAACAACCTGTATTTGGATAAATCATGGTCCCGGTGAAAATCCTCAATTGATCATAATACCGCCAGAAATTTTTCCTACGTTTGAGCACTGTCACCTGAAAGATGAGTTTTGGTCTGAGTTCAAAGATGAATTTGCCCGATTAAGAACCGTCACTGCTGCATGGCTACTTTTGTACATATTGAATAATCATGTTAGGGCATGTATATACTCTGTGTCCTGGGTTGCATCTCTGTTGTTTGTACATAGCTAGGTTAGAGTAAGATTTTCTTTCATGTTGCGTCTTAGAATAGATTTGCTTCCTTGAGGTCATTTGACTCAAGTGTTGGTTTGTTTAGAGTAGTTTGCTTTCATGTTGCTTGCTTGTTGTTGCTTTTCCTTTCCTTAGTTGTCGTTTGCTTTCATAGATTAGTTGTTTGTTTTTCTTAGTTGTTGTCGTTTGCTTTCTGTAGGTGTTGTTGTTTGTTGTCTGGTTTATCGTGTTAGGTTTCTTATTTGTAAGAAGGTGACGTTATCTTAAACACACACTCTGGTGTCAATTTGTGATAGTATGTTAATTCATTTCTTAGACATCCATTCATGAAAGTCTTAGAATTGGAAGACGTTTTTCTTTCAATTTATCATCATGTTAGACTTTGGACTTGACTTGGAAGTTAACCATATATTGTGTCTTGACACTGCTATCTTCTGGTCATAATATTCTAAAATGCCAAATCTAAATTTTATGAATTCTTGTTTGTTCCTTTGAGAAACTTGGATCATGATTGATGGATTTCCCATGGATTCCATCATTGGTGTCAGATAGCATGATTGATTGCTCTTGGGAGAGGAGTCAATTGTTCGATATTGACTGAAGTATTTTGAGGTTATATCTTACATATCTTAATGATCCTGAAGTTGCTAGGAGAGTCTTTGTGAGCCTGGATCAAGTGAACATCTCAAGGTAATTCGTGATTCCATTCCATTTCGTTTAGTTGTTCACCATCTGTTCCATTCCGCTCATCATCCACTTGAAAGCAATGAAGCCTCCATCCACGTTGCATTCTCCATCCAATAATGAATTCAAGTCTGATATCTGAGTCATTTGAATAGTCCTATTGTTCGTTGTATACTCCAAAAGGATAAATTGAAATCCTTGTGAATCATTTGGAGTACTTCCATGTCAATATCCTTTTCAATTGACCTTAGCCACTGCATACAAATCAAGGTCAAGATGTTGGTGTTCTTACTCACTCCATCTAAAATCCATCATTTTCCATTATCTACTTATCATGTGCACCTCCGCCTTTCTTAGCACATTATCATATCCTTTATCCATTTACCTCTTTCCTAATCATGATCGATGAATGTGAGTGTCATCTAGATAAGAAGCTTGCAACTCCTTCCGCCTATCCCATTGTTTCACGAAATAAATACCTGGATGCTGTTACTCCTGAAGTAAAGAAAATCTTAAGGTCTCTATGCCTCATGGTACAAATGCCAAAACCGAATCAAAGCATGCTCAAAGCTATTTCATTTCATATTTCCAAAAGAAGATCTGAGTGCTTAAGTTCAAAAGGCCAAATCCAAAGAGGCTTTCGCATCCAGTAAGTCCATTTCCACTACATCCTGTTTCCATCTATTACTTCATCCTGCGAAATAAAATCAATAGAAAATTCTAAGTTCATGAAGGTCATGAAGATATCATTATTAGTTATCATCCATTCCCGTTCCCTGTCATATATCTCTTTCCCACTTGCAAGCTTCGAGGTTTAGTTTGATATGAACAGATGTTGATCGTGATTCCATTCCATTTCGTTCAGTTGTTCACCATTCGTTTCCATTTCCCGCCATTCATCATATTCCATCATTCATTTTGTTTATGACTGAATACACTTTCACTTATCTATTTTGTATAACCCACATCATAGTCCACTGTTTTCATTCACCTTATCATTTCATCGTTTCCTGCCAACATCAAGGTGTACACTGACTTGACATGGTTTTATATGGACCACTATGTTATCTGCAAAATCAGACTTAGGAGTTCTTTCCATCCGTTACTATGGTGAAAACCTGGTAAACAGGCACCATGCGTAATGGTCATCCTAGTGTTTTAAAAAAAAAAAAATAGTAAAAAAAAAAAATCGTCCACTGGTGAAAACCACTTCTGGTGGCCTCTTGGATAAGTACCATGATGGAAACCTGGCAAACAAGCGTCATGGTAGAGACACAATGTCTCATTGCATTTCACCCCTTCCCGTTTCATTTCATTCCATTTCTGATCATTTTCATATCACCCTGTCTTGTCATTGCTCCATTCAAGGTCATTGCATATTCCATTTCATCCATATATATATATATATATATATATATATATATATATATATATATATATATATATATATATCCACTTTCCATGAATTTACCTAGCTTGAGACAGGTGAGCTTAGATGATCCTAGTTTCTTAAGGATGGAAACGAACATAAGTGCTTGCACTTTAATCATCAAATATAGATAGTCGCACTTGTTAGATTTAGGACTTACAACTAAGAGGGGGTGGTGAATCAGTTGTCCAAAACTTTCTTCCAATTAATCACTTAAATTCTTTTCTTAATCCAGCAGCATAATAATAAATCAATCATGGAAATGTAATGCAACAATTCAAGAGCAGAAACACATTAACACAAATGACACCAAGATTTTGACATGGAAAACCCGGTTAAGGGAAAAACCACGGGGTGACTAACCCAAGATTGTATTCTCTGTTAGAAGAATAGAAAGAACAAAATGGCACATGCCAATTAGGGCTCACTGCCCGAACACACTACTCACAAGAGGCTCACTGCCCGAGCACACTGCTCAAAAGAGGCTCACTGCCTACAGGAGACACACTGTCTACAAAATAATAAGTGTTACATACTTGAACTAAAGAATAGCATCTTCACCATGCTTGAGTCAGTTCCATTTAAGCCCAATACTTCTGCTCTGCCTTTCGCTCTGCTCCTCTCTACCACACTCTCATCTCAAAGAGACACTTTGAAATGACTTTACAACTCCTTATTTATACATGACATCGACTTAGGAATTATCATCCAAGTCGGCATACATAACAGAGCAAGTACATAAATACAACATGACTTGTTACAAAAAGACTTTACGCGGATCAACACACTGTCAGCTACACAGATTTGAGACTTCAATCTTTCTTTGGGAACACGCCATTCTTCACAGGACACCTTCCAGATCATCCGCAGGATGTGTAACTCATCCGGTCAGCCAGACTTAAGAAGAACATCATCATCCGGAAGTTATTCTTCAATTGCGAGCTCAAACTCCAATGTGGACCACCAACACGAACTGGACACGATCCAAAGACCTCCACAAGCTTGCCTAAATCACCAAGAACATCCATACTACATCTTCTTACTAAAATCCTTCTCTTCTTCATCCGGAACCTCAAGAACTCAGTCTGTCATTACTGTCTTAATGGAATAGATGCTTGCGGACCTCTAGACCACGAACCAATTGAGTTGTCAATTCACATTGACTTCCTAAACACTCCACCAAATCCGCAGAACAAAATATTTCATTTCCGGATCTCACTGGATCTATCTGTGTCACTCTGTCACCTCTAAATATCTGCCAGAACTGGTTTTACTTAAGTGGCCATAACTTTTTCATATCTTCATGTGGATCTCTAAAATCTTTACTGGATAATCTTGAGACACATATATACAAACGCTTTGATGCGCATTCTCTGATCTTCATCTTAGCTGGGATCTTTACCTTATTGTCTTCACTGTTCTTCTTTGTTCCTGATAGGACTAATTTTCTCAATATCCTCAGCATACAGCTCATCCAATCCTTATCATTAATGCAACAGGAGTATGTTGACATCAATGACAACACCGGTTAGGCCCATACTTGCAACAATCTCCCCCTTTGTCATTGATGGCAACATATGATGTGAAAAACTGTTTTGACCATCAAGACGAACTTTTTCTCACTGACACAACTCCCCCTATCAACAACCATTCACATGTCTTCTCTTCCTTTACTGCTCCCCCTTTGATCAGCAACCACTTGTTTTTCACATGTCTTCTCTTCCCCTTTGACATCAATGGCAAAGGGCACATACTTGCACCAATTTAGAATCATACCAGCTGCTCCCCCTGAGTGGCGGCTTCCCAAACATCAATCCAAACCACAAGATATGACTGTGAGATCCACCGGACTGATGCACATCAGTGCACCTTAATTCAGAACCGGAGGGGTAATAACCCCTAACTTCTCCCTGAGATATTCAAAAGTGTCCTTAGGAAGAGGTTTAGTAAAAATATCTACAATTTGATCCTTGGAAGGTACAAACTCCAATCTAACTTCATTCTTGTTCACTTGCTCTCTCAAAAAGTGAAAATTAATGGATATATGTTTAGTCTTTGAATGCAACAACGGATTCTTAGATATATTTATTGCACTTGAATTATCACAGAGGATTGTGATAGGCTCCTCATACTCCACTTTGATGTCTCTTAGCATTTGCTTCATCCAGAAAACTTGAGTACAACTACCTGCTGCTGCAATATATTCTGCTTCTGTAGTGGACAGAGATATTGCCTTTTGTTTCTTGCTCAGTCAAGAAACCAATCTCTTCCCCAAAAAGAATGCTCCACCACTGGTACTCTTCCGGTCATCCACATCTCCTGCCCAATCCGCATCTGTATATGCATGAAGAGAGAAATCATGATCTCTAGGATACCATAGACCATACTCAACTGTCCCTTTTAGATATCTAAAAATCCTCTTGATTGCCATGACATGAGATTCTCTACGATCAGCTTAGAATCTAGCAACAAGACCAACAGCATTCATAATGTCAGGTCTAGTTTGAGTGAGATACAACAATCCTCCAATCATTGACCTGTACTTTTTCTGATCAGCCTTGGGAGAATCATCATCTTTGCTCAACTTACATTCGGTTGCAATGAGAGTATTCATTGGCTTTGAGTCTTCCATCCCAAATTTCTTCAACAATTCTTTCAGATATTTGGTCTGAGAAATGAAGATTCCTTTCTTTGTTTGAATGATTTGTAGACCCAAGAAGAAATTCATTTCCCCAAACATGGACATCTCAAATTCACTTTTCATTCGATTTGCAAAAGTCTTGCACATACTATATCTTCCTCCAAAAATGATATCATCAACAAACACTTCAACAATCAAGATATTTTAATGATCAATTTTGAAGTACAAATTACTATCAGCAGTACCTCTGTTGAAACCAATCTTCAAAAGATGCTTATCCAATCTCTCATAATAGCATAGCCACAAGACACCTGCTCCTAACCACACTTCTCCCAAAGCGCCAGTTGCATCACTTAGACATCTGCAACCCAAACAAGCAAATAAAAGAAAGCCACCACCAAGCATAATTGTCTTACGCTTCTCCATTCTTCTCCCATAAGCCCCCACTTACAAACTGCCCCAAGCAATTAAAGCTTTTATACTTGCTTATTGTGCCCCAATTTGCCATAATTACTCATCAAGGTCTTGAAAAACATTAAGGTCTATCCTTCTCAGTTACAGAATTCAAATTATCCCAATCATTTATGTCTTTACTGTCCACCATAGAAAATCCTAAAGCAAGACCCCTTGATTTGCCATATAATCCACCACCTTATTTTGATTCCTAGAGCAATGCGCTAACTTGAAGGAATGGAATTTCTCACGCCATAAATTCACCTCCTCTAGAATCACCTTTAGCTTCCAATTAGGACAAGTGCCTTTTAATACTACATTTACCACTATTTAAAAATCACCCTCCACTTCAATCTCCCTATACCCAACCACAAACGTGCCCTTTATACCTGCAACCCATTCAGCATAGTTATTAGTTTGCTCCCCCAAGAACATTGAGCCTCCTAAGACAAAGCCTCCATCTTGGTTTCGAAGCACATAACCCGCCCCAACCTTGACTGGATTACCTTTGGTGGCCCCATCAAAGTTCAACTTTAACTCTCCAACCGGAGCCTGCCATCTTAATTCCTTATTACACTTCCTCTTACCTATTTGCCCATGAAGGGGAGTAAATACAAGTAGTTAGTACCATCTAAAAACAACAATTCTAAGGAATAAGCAAGATCAAGAGAAAAAACACACCTTCATGAAATGAACAGCACAAATTGCTAAGGAGACTAAATACTCAACATAAATGATAAAACTGAAATTTGATTCCTGAATCAATTAATATATTGAGGGAAGGAGTATTTTGAAAGGATCAAGAGTACAAAGCTTGATTAGGGCAGGATTAAGTGATCTTTTTGCAAAGCCTTGAGATTTTTTCCTAGGGGGACCACTCAAGGTGAGAGCAGAGACAGTAAAAAATCTTTGAATGAGCATATGTCTTCTGCATCTCAAAAAACTTGACTGCACTTCAACATGTTATCTATTATCATCACCATTTCCAATGGATATAAAAGGCAATTCAACAAGCTAGAGGAATCCTTTGAATTGGAGATATAGAAAATATTATAGACCAGTAGAGAAAATTATAGCAAGATTGTGAATGAAGAAGCCAAGGTTGAGGCTCAAAATCAATCGAATCAGAAAAAGGGCAAGACTAAGTGAATGACTAGAGCAATCCCATATGCAAGGAGTTGAAAGTAATAGTAAATATTGTGTACCATTTAGAGACTTAAACCTTCCACAACCCATAATATTAAGAAACATTAATTTCAGGAATAATTGCAGTCAAGAAGATTACTTCATGCATCTAATGCAAAGTCATTACTATGGATCCTAAGGCTTTTCTACCTTTTGGCAAGGGCATATCTTCAAAATTGAAAGAATTCTTAGAAAGTACAATATGAAATCAGTTTTCATCCCATAAAATAAAATTGGAAGCATGATAGGATTCAGTTCCACCAAGGAGCCTCTTGATGTGAAGTTAGGTTGCAGAGTTTACCAGAATCATTATATGCATAGCAAATTATATGTTGGAGAGACAAGAAGATCCTTTCAGCAAAGGTTTGAAGAACATTGTTCAGATTACTATCATGACCGATTTTATTTTTTGGGAAAAGCAATTATTATGGTTAGAGAAGATCATTATCTGAAAAGAACTATGTTGCAGGGTTCGCCTGCCTGGGCCCTGGGTGCGGGTTCGGTTCGTCCCAGGTGCGGGTGCGTTGAGGGTGTGCCTGTGGGTGCGGGCAGGGCACGTGAAGAGGGGGTGGGTGCATCCCAGACGCACCCGGGATTTCTAGGTTCGCACCCAAACTAAAAACACAGTACCCGCGGCGCGCCCGGAACGCACCCTCACCCAAACTGTGTTTTTTTTAATTTTTTTAACTTAAAACTCATTTTTATAATTTTTTAATCATTCTAAAAAACAAATGAAACCCTAAAAAGACATTATAAATACAATTTTGCCATTTGAACTCATTTCTTTCATTCCAAAACACAAAAGCTCTCCATTGTGGCTGAACTCAAAAAAAAAATTGTGGTTGAAGAAAGAAGCTTGAAGATTGAATCTTGAAGGTTGGAAATCCATTGCTCCACTATTCCTACTCATTTCCAACGGTTTAGAGGCTGCCAAGAAGATCAAAGGAGGAGATTTTTGCAAAGAGGTAGGTTTTCTATTCATTTTTTTTTTGCATTTTTGAACAACAAACAAATTCTTTTCAACTTGTTTTTTTTTTTTAAACTATTTATATGAATCATGAATGTATCACCATGCTTTTGTTTTTGTTTTGATTCTTGAAAGTTTTCATTGTTTCCATTTTGTTTACAAAACTTATTGCCACACCCACAGGTGACAGGAATCACAATGGCAGCTAGTTCTAGCTCAGTATCACAATCAAAATTCAAAATCGATCCACACTCACCTCTTTGGAGGCATGTTGAAATGATTCAACAACAACCAGGTGGTGGGGGTTACCTTTGGAAATGCAATGGTTGTGATGTGCAATATAATAGTTCATATAGTCAGGAGAAAGCCCATTTGTGTAACATCCCTGGGATGGGGATCAAAGCTTGCCCAGGAAAGAATAATAAACCTATACCACGAGAGCAAGTGCTGGCATATATCATGGAGCAAGAAGCAGCAGATGAAGCAGCAGGCCGTAAATCAGTAGCAAACATGTCAAGGAAAAGAGGCAGAAATCAAAGAATGGAGCCTCCATCTATTCCTAGTTCCAATGTTGTGATAGAGAGCCACCCATTTTTGGTCACTCCTCAAGAGCAACCCACAAGCACTACAAACAAGAGACCAAAGGGACCTTTGGAAACATCATTTCAAAATGAGGCTCGAGATATTGTTGACCAACATATAGCCAGATGCATTTATGCAAAATGGTATGTCATTCAATGTTGTTCGCTCACCATATTGGCAAGAGATGGTGAGAAAAATTAATGAGGCTCCAAAAGGGTATAAGAGCCCAGGTTATGAGAAGGTACGTGGCACCTTATTGGAGAATGAGGTCAAGAGTATAGAAGATGCATTGAAGCCCTTAAGGGATTCATGGAGTGAGACATGGGTGTCGATTGTCTCTGATGGATGGAAAGATGCAAGAAATCAGCCTTTGATCAATGTCATTGCAGTGTCCCCTAAAGGGGCAATGTTTTTGAGAGCTGTGGATTGTGAGGGACAGATGAAGGATGGTGAATTTATTGTTCAAATCCTCATTGCAGCCATTGAGGATGTGGGACCTCGTAATGTTGGTCAAGTGATAACGGACAACGCAAAAAATTGTAGAGCTGCTGGGTTGTTGGTTGAGGAATGATATTCACATATCTTTTGGACACCTTGTGTTGTCCTCTCTCTCAATCTAATGCTACAAAAGATTGGGAAAAAAAATTGATTGAATTAGAGAGTTGTATGCAGAGGCCGAGGAGATACGAATGTTCGTCACCAACCACCACATGTCCCAAAGCATATTTAGATCATTTTCTACATTGGAGTTGTTGAAGGTAAGTGAAGCAATATATTTTTAAATTTAAATTTTTCATAGTACTTTAAATTTTTAATTTCACATATTCTATTTCTTCTTAAAAGTTAAAGTTTGTTTTCAATTTTTTAAATGTTTAAATTAAATTTTATTTATTGTACTTTTTATTTTTGATATTTCAATAGATTGCCGAGACCCGTTTTGCCTCAAACACAATTGCCTTGAGACGACTTGTGAAGGTCAAATAGGCTCTTATCAACATGGTAACAAGCACTACTTGGTCCGTATGGAGGCAAAGCAACACTGAGAGGGCAGCAAATGTTAAGGGAATGATCCTAAATGACTATCGGTGGGATCGTGTGGAGTATCTCCTTAGTTTCACCGAGCCCATTTTGAGCATGATTCGTTATACGGACATAGACAAGCCTTGCATGGGGGAGATATATGATGGCATTGATTCAATGATAGAGAAGATAAAGAAAATAATAAATGAGAAGGAGAAAGATCCTCAAGAAATTCTCTTCAAGCAAGTGCATGAAATTATTGAGGCTAGATGGAACACTATGACAACCCCACTGCATCTTCTTGCATTTGCATTGAATCCAAAATATTACAGCAATGAGATTCTTTCGATGACAAATAGGATTCCCCCATAGAGAGATTTAGAAGTGTCTGATGGGTACAAGGCAGCATTTCGTAGACTCTTCCCTAATCCAAATTTGCATGATATGGTCACTGATGAGTTCACTGATTTTGTACACTCCAATGGTCTAAGCATTGAGGCTCTTCGTGATAGATTCAAGAAAGATGCTCACAATTGGTGGTACTTTCATGGCCAACAATTCCGGTGCCTACAGCCTCTTGCAATCAAAGTTTTATCACAAGTAAGTTTACTAAATTTCTATGTTTTTTATGATTTATAATTTTATCTTAAAGACTTTTAAAAATTAAAGTTTAAAGTTTCATAATTTTTAATTATTATAAATTTTATAACTTGTAACTTTATAAGTTTTAACTTTGTAAGTCTTTATTTTTAACTCTTTCTCTTTACTTTGTCGTCATAGGTTGCTAGTTCCTCTGCATCTGAGAGGAATTGGAGCACGTACTCTTTTATCCACTCGATAAAGCGCAACCAATTGCAATCCAAAAGGCGAAGAATTTAGTGTATGTGCATTCCAACTTGCGCCTCCTTTCGCACAAAAAGTAAGACTATAAGGAGGGGGAATCAAAGTTGTGGGATGTGGACCCAGAGCAAATTGACATGGATGCTTCTACTTCCCAATCCCAACATGTTGCACTTGAGGGATCTGAGAGCGAGCACACTTTTTCAGCAAGTGGCAGTGGTGTTGGTTGTGGTTCTTCAAATGATCTTGCTAATGTCCAAATCCAAGATGATGATGATGATGTGGAGGATTTAACAAATCCATATGATGACTGTCACTTGTCATTTGACATTGAAACAATGAAAATTGATTGTTGAACATGATATTATTATTTTGAATCTTGTTATTGAACTTGAAGTTCAAGTTTTATGTTTTATGATATTCAAGTTGGTGGTGGTTTTGTTGATATATGATGCTATGTGGTGTTCTACACTTTATTCTTGCATTTCTACACTTAATTTTTGCTTCTATGCTTAATTTTTTTACATATACATATATTTATTTATATATAAAAAAAAACAAACCCAAAAACGAACCCAACCCCCAAAAAAAATTTTGGCCGAACCCGCACCCGCACCAGAACCGGCAACTTAGGAAAAGAAAGCTACGAGAAGCCATTGAAATTGGCAAACATCCAAACAACATCAACAGAGATGAAGGGCTTAAATTAAGTGATTCATGGAAACATATAATTCATTTACTCAAAGATAAATATTAATTATTGTGGGATTATTATTTAGTGATCCATGGACAAGTATTTAAGTGTCATTGAGCATTAATAAAATAAAAATTAATTCTTAGCATTGATCTCTACCTCTTCTTTTGTACTGGTTCATCTATGTAAGGAGCCCCTTGTTTATAATCATATCACTCATCCTGATGGTGGCCCACAAAGTTGTGGGCTGATGTGTGTTAAAAACTTTGCTCACAGTTATTCCAGAAACTTCTCAAGGTTGCCATTTGTTTGTTTAGTTCTAATATTTAGAAATTTGAAGTACTTACACGTCTTTTTTCTCAATTTAACTAACCAATGACAGAAATTATACAATGCAGAAAGAAAGCAATTATGATTAAGGCTTGGGAAAAACTCCATAATAGAAAATCACTAGGCAGAGACTACATACAGCAACCATAGACAGAAATATCAGTATGAAACAGTCACTGGAATGTTACCTTAAAATATTAGGTTAAGCAAAGCTATTTTAGTAGTATGTCCTCATGTGACTTTCTTAAAAGAACATTTCAAGTTTGGGGTTCTTGTTATCATTAATAATGGACTCAGTACGACAAGGGTTACAACATTCAATCTAAAGGATAACAAATCAGTTTTTGAGTATAACAAATAAATCAGAAAATTTATACACTTCCAGATTTCTTCTAAATGTATATATATGTTTATATATATACATAAAAATGTATATATAAATGTATATATTGACATCAATATTTATAACAAAAAGAGAGAAACCTTAACGAGTATACATACTGTGTATACCTCTGTGCAAGTAACCCTGTCAGCCATGGGAATGGAAATTTGCACCTGCAAAACAATGGAGAAAACAAAACAAAGAAGAGAGGAAGAAAACAAAATAACATGTTAGAGTTTTGCTAAAAAGAAAAGAATAAAATAGGAGATTAGGGCTTTTCTTGAGGAAATGATTATTTTAATGATTAGGGAAAGTTGAGGAATGTGAGAATTTTTGTTTTATTATTTAATTTAAATTCTCTATTTTTGTTTTTGCCTTTGTGCTTCATTTGAGTTGTTTAAATTTTATTTGGGGGTTTGATTTTTAATACCTTGGGGAAATGTATTTTAAGGGGAATGGGTTAAATTTATTTTAAATGGGAAGTGTGTTCCCTTTTATAATTTATTTAATTGGGACATTTATTTTATTTCCCTAGCACGTTTTAGGTCCCTGCGATGGGAAGACTTTTACTTGATTTTTTTATTTCCTTCGGTTTTATTATTATTTTATGGGGAGAGGTATTTTAAGCTTTCCCTTTTCCCTATTATTTTCAAGTTAGTTAATAAATATAATGTCGAAATTATATTTATTATCGGACTTAATTAAGAAATTTATTTTTGATGTCATTTAATTATTTCAAATTTTAATATTTAATTGTAAGGTCGATTTATTGGCCTTGGCAAAATATTTTATTTCTCCTTAAGTTTAATTATTAATTTTAAATTTTGCTTTGAATTCTTGTTGGAGTTTTTATTTTTAAAATTTTTAATTCGATTATTGAAAACGTGTTATGTTGTCGAATTTTTCCTAGATTTTAGGGTTTTATTTTTATGACATTTTATTGACTTTCATTTTATCACTCCATCTTATCATGCATCCATTATGCCATTTATTTTCATAATTTAGTTATTCGATTTCATTTTTGTATTAGAATTAGGGTTTGGTTTCGCATCTGACAAAATCACCTTCTCACTTAGGAAACTTAGGGTTCGGATTAAAACCATTCTAACCCTAAAAGTGGCATGCTTCGTGTCGCATACCCCCTAAATGATTTTTATCATGCAGGAGACGGCGTAGGATAACGTACTTCCCCAAATTATGTTTGACATGTTTACGCCTCATACGTATTGCCACCGAGCACGCAGACATGTGCGAGGCGGTTCCTAGAGATAGATGGAAAAAAAAATTGTATTTCATGTCATGACCACATGTCAAATGTGAACATAACACGTGTGTTGTGTGTCGTGACTGCATGAGAAATGTAGGCATGACATATATGAATGTTACCTTATAATGATTGTGATGAGATAGTTTATGAATTGTTGTGCATTTATCAAAAGAATTTATTAAATTAATTAATGTTTAGATTTTATCTCATGTATTATTGGATCATGAATGAATTAGGATATGAATGCACTTTTCTTTATACATTATTATATTTGCTTTGGCTATTTATGTATTCATGGATGTTTGGGTGTGTCATGAATTTATTTTGTTGTTAATTTGTATTTATTTGTTTTCTTATTGTCCCCACTTTTAATTATTCTTATTTGAAAATTTGTGCCAAGGAAATTTATTTATTGTTGATATTTTTAGTATTGTGGAAGAGGGAAGAGTTAATGTAATTTATTATTTTGAAATTTTAAATTACGGAGAAGATTCTGTTTTTGGATATTTTGGGGATGTAACAATTTATTTTGGGTTGGCAATTATGGGAGTGTGAATATTTTGGTTGCATGTATTTTTCTTTATATTGGTTGCATGAATTTGGATTTGGGGGGAAGATGCACAAGAAGAGGAAAGAGGAGAAGGAAGAAAATGGTAGAGTTTTACTGTGTTGAAAGGAATTGCATGATTTGGGGCTCCCCCTAACTTGGTGAGAGTTGAGGTATGAGCTTTGTTGTTTTCTTTTGTTGAATGAGGTTTTGTTGTGAAACGTTCTTTGTATGAAATCTCTATTGTAAATGGAATTTTCAAAATTTTCATGTGTTTGTGTTTTCTGTGGGAATGGGTTGTTATGGAAGTGGCACTGGCACCCCCACTCTGGTGAGGGCCTCCCATGTAATGGGGAAGAGAGATGTGGACCTCTCTTGGGCTGGTATGGCTGATTTTGGCTATAATTGTATTTATTTTTGTAAAAGGTTGTTTAAAGAAATATATTTATATTTTATTGATAAGGTGTTGTGGGGGTTGTGGAAGGAATGGGTGAATGATGGAGGGTTTTGAAGGTGGATGGATTTTGGGTGGTGTGGAGATTGTTGATGGAGAGTATAATGTTGTTATCTGTATATGTGCCATGTGGAAGAAGAAAGAAGAAAGTTGTTTCTCAGAAGCCCAAGAGGGAAGACTTTTCCCCTCTCTCCCCCTTATGGATTCCAAATGGACTCCATTGTTTGTGCTAAGCCATTGGGCTATTTTGTATCTATTGTCTATGTATGTAGATGTTGTAGCTATAGAAGATTTGAGTGTTGAAGCCATTATTTTGAAATCTGTAAAATATAGAGAGAAATTGTAACTATCATTTAATGTTCACATTTTTGTATTTAGCTGTGTATTGGTTGTGTTCCAAAACTATATAATCATTACCTCTTTTTAAATGGTCTGTACATGTAATTTTATTGAATGATATTATTATCTCTTCTCTTGCTAATAGAAATATGGAAAAGAAATTGGAGTGTTAATTAAATTATTGCTATAATATTTTCCTATTATGTTTATTTAAATCACATGCTTTTGAAAAGGGATTAGTCTATATCACTTAGTAAAAGTTTATCATACTCCTATAATGGATATTAAAAAAAATCTAAACTTGTTTAAAACATTATGCTCTTTAAATTAAATATTGTAAGTGACTCTCTAGTTTCAATAAATTATATATATATATATATATAGTGTGTGTGTGATGTTTTAGAAATAAAATCACATTATAGATATCTTAATAGATTTTGGGTTCTTAAAGAAAATAATAAGAAAAAGTTGTATTTATACATATGTATATATAAGTATTGGAAGTATATATACATATATATATATATACATATATATATATATATATATAGTTAAATAACAATAATGATAAAATTATGGTCACAAATATAAATTAAAACAAAAATATTTTAAATATAATAATAAATAAAATTTGTTTTTTTTTGGCAAGCCGCCCCCAAATTGGGGGCCGTGGGAGGGGTCTTTTTTGCCCCTCCACGCCATCCCTTTTGGAGGCCATGGCTCAGATGCATATAATTTTTTTATATAAATAAAATAATAAATGAATATATATATATATAAAGCTGCTTAGAAAATATGAAGTAGCGTTATTGATATATATATATATATTGTTTATTATATATATATATATATATCAAATTTTCCTCTATGGGTATTTATCAATTCTTCCTCCATGCCCATGTAGCTATAAAAATCTCTTTTCACTATACCTGCATGCACCAAACCCTAGAAAAGAAAAAATAAATAAGAAACATAAAAGAAAAAATAAATAAATAAGAAGAAACATATGATGAAAATAATAAACTTGCAAATAATTTCTTTGGTGAAGATGGTATGGTAGTTAAGTAAAATGATAATAGAAGATTCTATTTTGAATGTAAGAGTTAAATAGAGTTAGATTGAATGTTTATTTAATTAGATGTAATGATAAGTTTAATTAGATTGTATGTTATTAGTTTTTTTAAAAAGAAATATTTTTTCTTTTTTCTTATTAAATGGCTACTTAGTAGTATTATAAAATTAATCTCATTTCTTTAATTTAATAAATAAATCTTGTGATTAGATGATACTCATTTATTTATCTTCTTTAGTTTAAGATTTTGTGATTATATAATGTAGTTACAAGTAATTTTTAAGTTAGGTTTTTAGGTAAATATGATAAATTTTTTTTGTTACGTAATAATATTTCATTTATATTGAAATAAAAAAGAAACAATATCAGTTTAGTTTCTGAGAGTTGCCAAAATTAGCCTAATGGCTACCCCCTAACACCATAAACCCTACCTATTACAATTTTTATGCAGCCACGCAGGGCCAAGCAAAAAGGAGCTTATGACACCAACTTCTGAACAAAAGAAACTAACATAGAAACAGACCCATATTCACATATTGACCATACTTAGCAACAGAGACCCCAAACCTACAACCAAGACGCCCACACACCGAAACCCGCCAGCTTCACGCCTCTAGCTCGTAGTTATGGAGTTCCATATTGAATTCTTCAACCCACTCGAGGTCCTGGGATTCCAGAATCTGAAAGTGTTTTAGCAGGAAATTCACCCCCACCCTGGCATGATGTCTAAACCAAACCAAATCCTCTCCCCTAAGATGCAGAATGAAGGGGAAGTATTTAACAATGTTGCCTAGTTGATGAATGAGATGAATGTCTCTCGGCCACGGCATGCCAGCTCCAAACATGGCTATCTCCAAAGCACCCTCGAGCCCTCCTAAAACACTGGGAATAAACATCCTGTGCGTCACTGAATCAACCCAAGTTTTAGCCACATTCAAGTCCAATAACGTTGCCACTAACTGAGAGCTAATGTTTGAATCCACACGGTAGCATTCGCTGCCCTCCACAAAATCTTTCCCAACGATCATCTTCACGGCCCCCAGAACCAGCTCGTCTTGGCATTTCAGGATTCGTTTGATATGCAGGTCAGTGATGCCTCCAAGAAATGCCATTTGCCTTTTGGCACTCACCAAACGAATTGGAGTGTCCATGCCTCCACACCTTATCCACTCAGTTGAGAATCGCAAAACCTTAGGTTTTTCAAACATTTCTTTTAGCACTATATGAAAAGAAAACCAGACGATTAAAGGGGACTCCCTTCGATTAATACATGCCTTCCAATCATGGCAACTTTCACATCTGCTGCCAAAACAGCATGTCAAAGTCCTTCTTACCACTGCCTGCTCGTGAGAGCCCATCGTTCAAATGAAATCTTGCTAAAGAAGAAACCGGTTCTTAAAGAATCATGATTGCACCTGCCGTCCTCTTAGAGGAATGTGTTTAAAACTAGTTACCTTCTGAGCTTGCCACCCGTTATGAAGGAATTCCACGTCTACAAATCCAAGCCCGCATGTCTAGACATCAAGCATCCAGCGATCAACAATCATCACCCTAACTCCTTTCTGTTGCCAGGCCCCTGGTCCTTCCACAGCTGGTCATGTGGAAGGACTCCCACCCTGCCACCCACTTCTCAAGGAAAGATTTTAGCATGACCTTCTTGGCTCTACAACTTCTTTACATTCTTTCCCATCAACTGCCAAGTTTGACAAAGCGTCCACTTCTAAGTTTCCCTCCCTGAGGATATGTTTAAATTGTACTAATTCAAAAGAATCTGCTAAAAGGAGAGACTGATCCAACATTGCATTCAGCCTCCAGTTCTCCAACCTTCTGGTTCTTAGCCCATTTATTGTAAGCATCGAGTCACCTTCTATCTCCAATTTCTTGATTCTTAGATCTTCACAGAAACGCAAACCAAGAATTAAAGCTTTCAGTTCTATTGTATTATTAGTGCCATCTAGCAATTTTTTCGCCAGCCTTCCTACTGTTTTGCCCTCCCAATCACGAATTATGCAACCGGCCCCTGAAGCTCCAAGATTCCCTCGAGAGGCCCCATCAAAGTTCATTTTAAACTGCCCAAAATCTGGAGGGCTCCACTTTACTTTTTGCCTATCTTCCCTGGAAGCCTTTTGGTCATTGTCAAACCCTTCCAAAGCTTTCCCATTTCTGCATCCCAGCTTGAGAATTTCTGGTTCTTACCACTACCTTCTTCTAGTCTTACATTTAGAACTTCAATGATATTGGCCTCCACTTTGTTCAAGAAAGACATGAATATTCTCTCCTCTTGCAAAATTCTTCTGTTCCGCTCTTTCCAGATTTCCCATAAAATCATTGAAGTACAGATATTCCACAGACCCCCATACACCGAGGTCTGAAAAATCAATGGCCAAGAGATAAGGAAATATGTCAACTTATCAGGAAAAGTTGCCTGCCATTTGACTTTGGAACACACCCAACTCCAAGTGTTTTGAGAAAAATTGCACCTAAGAAACAAATGGTCTCTAGATTCATCTTCTTGTTTGCATAGCACACACCTAGAGGGGCCAACAAAGCCCATTTTTCTGAATCTGTCAACTATAAGGACTCTTCCTCTAGAAGCAGCCCAAGTGAAAATTCCTGCCTTGGGGAGACAACTTATTCCAGCATAGTTTGAAAGGCAATCATGATTCTACCCCTTGCTCCCCATTCAAAACTCTATATCCTTCTTTCACACTGTATTACCCTGAGGGCGAGGCATTCCATCTCAACTCATCTGATCCATCCCTGAAAATTACCGATCGATTCCTCAAGGTTGCTTCAAAAATTTATGTGCATCTAGCATCGACACCTACCTCCCTAACATCCTTCCATTTAATGATTGAACCAGCGGAGGCCGAGGAATTTACAGCATAGTCTTTCACCTTGTCCCCCCATGACTGTCTGGTGAGAGTTCTTACTTGTTCTAAATCCTCTCTAGCTACTAAAGGAGGTAGACCGTCCCAGGAATCTTCCCAAAAGAGAGCTTTGCTGCCATCTCTTATTTCCCAAGTTAGCTGACTTGAGATCAAGCTCCTACAACTGCCAATGAAGTTCCAAATCCTCAAGCCTTTCGGAAGCACTCTATAAGTAAAGATACTATTTTCTTCCTCCTCAAGATATTTCATCTTTACAATTTTTACCCATTTTAGCTTTGGTTTCGAATGAAGAGTCCACACCAATTTTGCCCCTAAAGCCACATTCTGAGAAAGAAGATCTTTAAGCCCCGTTCCATCTACTTCTTTGGGTTTGCGAATCTGAGGCCATTTTATCAGAGGGTACTTATGTTGTTCAGAGTTCCCTTGCCAGAAGAACGTCTTCATTTTTTGATTGAGGGCTTTAAGAACTCTTTTGGAGAGAGGGAAACAGGACATTATGTAGGTCGAAATTGCTGAGATAATTGCCTTGAGCATGGTCAACCTACCCGCCCACAACAACCATTTACTCCTCCAAGAAGCAAGTTTAGCCTTGATCCTTTCTATTAATGTATCCCACAATTTCCCAGGTCTGACTCCTTTTGCTAACGGGAGGCCTAGGTATTTGCATGGCAATTCTCCTTTTTTGAAATTTAGAATTCTAATGATACTCCTTTCTTTTGTTTGAGAGGTGTTAAAGAAAAAAACCTCTGATTTTTGCTGACTAACTTCTTGACCTAAGGCTGCAGAATATTGGTCCAAAATGTCTTTAAAAGCCCCAGCTTCTCTTTCTTTAGTTGCTCCAAAAAGCATGGTATCATCCGCAAATTGTTGGTGAGTCACCTCTGAGACTCCTCTTGAGATCTGGAGACCCTCCAACTTCCCTTCTGCCCTTGCTTTGAAACAAGCTCTTCCCAGCGCGTCTGCCATTATTATAAAGAAAAAGGGGGATAGAGGGTCCCCTTGTCTGAGACCCCTAGACACTGGAAAGAAGCCTTCCGGGGATCCGTTGATAAGCACTAAGAACCTTGGACTGGCTACCCATTCAAAAATCCAATTTAATCATTCTTTATCAAAACCGTAAACTTCCAAAATCTTGAAGAGAAACCTCTAGTTTACCTTATCATAAGCTTTTTTGATGTCTAATTTGATCGGCATTGCCTCCTTTTTTTACTTCTGGACTGAATGAATAGCTTCCTGGGCGATGATTACTCCTCCTAAAATTGACCTTCCCGGGATGAAACCCGTTTGTTCTTCAAATATTATTTCAGACAAAATAAGCTTTATTCTGTTAGCAACTACCTTTGCTAAAATTTTGTAAAGTGTATTGCAAAGCGAAATTGGTCTAAAATCCTCTAGAGCTTCCGGTCTCTCTTTTTTGGGTATGAGAACTATAAAAGTGTTATTTAGTTCCTTCAAAATCTTTCCCGACCTTCTCGATTCCTTAATTGCCTCAGTTACTTCTTTACCCAAAAAATCCCAACACTTTTGAAAAAAAGCTGCTAGAAACCCATCTAGGATGTAAATATGATAAAATTATTTAGTAGTAATTTTCTATTTTTTAATGGTAATTAAATGGATTGGCTAGTCACATTGGAATAAAAAAATTAATTTAGCTATAGTTTATTCTTTTACTAATAGATTAGTCACCTGAAACAACGAATTCTATTTTCTAGACCTAATTTGGCTTTGGTTATTGATAGGAAAGTTGAGCAGGGGAAGAATATTTCATTTTATCACCTTCTAATTATCCCCATTCTCATCGCAATGCTGGCTTGGCATGGTGGCGGAATACCCGCATTGCACACTTGATATTTAAAGATCTAACTCTGAAGATGATGGATCTTCTTAGGATGATGAGTCCTCTTAGGCTACTCATTCTTCTCCTCTTGTACCCCCTACGGTGAGTCACATGCTTAAGGGGGGTTCCCCTATGGTTGGCATGGCTTTTGCGAGTTCCTCAACTTCTACTAAGACTTCTTCTTTAAATGTGGCTCAAGTCGATCCTTTGTTGGTTCCCATACCCCCACGGTGCACTGTAATGGGATCCCACCTCTAGAATTATATTCAAATTTAATGTGATATTCAACTTGCTCGACTAGAAAATCTCCCTCTTTGCATGAGACATCTTTGGTGGAGGCGACAATAGAGGATATCCCTCTCCTCTCTCTTTAATTTGAGGACCTATATAATGATGTATCTTGGACAATTGTTCAAAGAAGAGAGGTCTTCCTAAATCTGTTTGATTCCCATACCTAGGTCAAGGGTGTGTGGATTTCTAGGACAGGGTCAGGGGTTGTGTTGGTTGCTGACCCATTAATGTTTGTTTTGTTGGTTTGTGGTTCTATTTTGGTACTGTGGCTACAATTGCGCTATTGTCCAGCTCTGTAATGGTCATTATTTTACCTTGTAAAAGGTTTCAAGTCCTTTCAAAACTTTTTTTACCCATTAATCAAAAATAATGTGAATGTAGAGTCTAGATTCTAAATGTTAAGGATTCAATAGTAAAACAAAACAACCTAAATTCACTATAATTTCATTGGTGATCACACCACCCTTTGTCCTTAATTGCCTATAATTTCATTGGCAATCAGACTACCATTTGTCCTTAATTAATGTAAAAAGGTTGGTGATTGAGCCATAATTTTGAAAAATAAAAATCCAAATAACAAGCGATATGACTAGATTAAAAACTACCTCTATAGAATCCCGACGATTGGGACCAAACTGAATTAAGTAGTGCAGTGATGTAATGTTGTTCTAAGATATTAAAAAGTCTATTCCAAAATGATCTGATGCTACATACATACAAACATAATCAAATTTGGGTGAAAACATATGTTGCCAAAAACATCCTATTCGTCATTTCCAATACCCCAAAAAGCAAAAGTTCACCAATTAGCAACAAATCACCACTTAAAAATTCCCTAGTATGGCCAATAACCTATATGTAAAAATTGGACATCTCCATACTTGCTCAAGATTTTTGATATCATAGTTATATTGTAAGTTATATTGCAAGGTTATGCCTTGTTTTTTACTCTATCAAAAAAATGCCTACATCTTTACTTGTTGAGATTTTTTAGAAAATAGAATAAAAGAATATTTGTTTCATTTATTAAATTAGTGGATAGATTTGAAAAGAATTAAAACAAAATTAGAAATTTTTTTGTTACCTCAAAGGTGTTGACCCTGCATCGATCGTCCGTATCTTTTAACGGCTCGACCAACCAGTCTACACGCCAAGGTCTACAAAATTAGAATTATTATTGTTAAATAACTTGGAGAACAACCAAAGTAGAGAGTTGTATTAGAAAAAGATTCAACCAACAGTAGAAGATTGTTGGGTGAATATTGAAATCACTTTTCACACTCATTATTCACTTATTGGAGAGTAAGATTAACTTTTTACACATTGAAAAGGTGAGAATTTCAATAGAGATCAAACGTTAAAAATACAAAGATTTAGTAAGGTTCAACACAAACTGAAGAGTGAATACAAGGTCTAGTATTGTCTTTTAAAAATATAAAAAATGAATATATTTGTGAAGAGTGAATACAAGGTATAGTATTGTCTTTTAAACATATAAAATTTGAAAAGGTGAGAATTTCAATAGAGATCAAAGGTTAACAATACAAAGATTTAGCAAGGTTCAACACAAATTGAAGAGTGAATACAAGGTATAGTATTGTCTTTTAAAAATATAAAAAATGAATATATTTGAGTGTTTTAATGTTGGAACAATAATTAGGTGGTGAAACCTATAGAGATTTATTGTGAAGAAAGATAATTTTTAGGATATTGAAATTGAAAAGTTGGCGGCTTAGAATTATGAAGGAACATCAAAACTAGGTTTTGAGAGTTGTTTAAATGATTTGGGTTCAATGAAGAAACTGATTTCAATTATTAAATTCAAAAATCAGATGTAAAAGTAAACCAGTGTTTGGAAAAGTCTACGAGAAAGAAACCATAAACCTTAGTTTAAAAATTGAAAACTTGAAAAGACTAAAAACACAAATTTAAAAATAGAGTAACGAATTATGATGAAATTGATTTGCTTAGTGTTGTGTATGGTATTTAACATTTATTGGATCACAATCTTGTGACTCCATGAAATGTGTAATCTCTTTTTGGTTCAAGAAAATAAATTTGTAACAATTTAAGTGTTCGGATTCAATTTCCAATTGGTTATATATTTCTAAGTGCTTGATGGATCATTTGAAGCATTTGTGGGCTAATTTATGTATTGTACCTCAAGAATTGTGTTGAGCCACTTTTGGAACTGATTTTGCTTATTCCCAATATGTTTTAAGTCTGGTATAAAATTTGGGTTGACCAAAGTCTAGTGAAAACCTTGATAAGAATTTGGGTTAGATAGTTTCTCAAAACACTGTACCAGGTCAAGACCGTAATTTGCAGGTCATGGAAAAAGGTCAAGAATGAACTTTATAGATCAAAACCACACCGTGCAAGTCTCTACCGTAGTTTTTACAAAATTGTCAAAAAAATACTTATTTTGAGGTCTTGAGAGACTAACTTCTGATGACTTTTATTGTTACACCTGTCATAAAAATGTGAGTACTTCCCTTAGCAAAATCTTCTAAAAATATACACGGAGATCAAGTTGAGTGTCTCATCTAACTTTCTACCATGACAAAATTTGGAAATTATTACCTAATTTTGAATAATTGATAATTTTCTAATTTTGGATGTGTGAGTGGACCTAGAGTGGCATTAATCAACCCTTGCGTGTCATTTGAGATGTTTAGCAGATCTAAAAGTTTGTTTCCCCAAGCTGGCTACCCAAGATAACTATATACACATCACATTACATTAAGACTTAGTAGGTAAGATAACTATATACACATCACATTACATGAAGACTTAGTAGGTAAGATAAATCATATACACATCACATTACATGAAGACTTAGTAGGTAGAGTATGGAGGGCACAGACATATTTATACATATATCATATGTCAACTAGTATTTGACAGATCTCCTTGCACAATAAAGCCTTGTGACCCAAATGTGTAGAATATTCAAGTGACGGTCTATCTATGGTGGTACATGTGCCCTGCAAAGTGATGAATAGAGGCTAAGTGTAATGTATTCTTATACATTGTGGAGCATCCTTGTTATAAACGAGGACCATCCTTTGATTACTGTGTGTTATCCATAGTGGATTGTTTTAAATGAAATTGAAATTGGACAATAGTATTTTGATCCAAGTCATTCCCAAATTGAGTCAAGTAGATGGATTTGGTATTTTCATTCAACTCATTCCAAGGGATGTGTTTTGTCATGCTTTAAGTATTGCTTGTATTGTCTTGTATTGTTTTGTGATGTCTTGTGTTGTAATGTATTCTTTTATATGTCAACTTGCATTGTTCGATGGTGTCTTATGTTACTTCATTGTATTGAATTGTATTGGTTTCAGAACCTATGACTAAGCCAAATAAAAGGAATATAACCTAATCAAAACTAATAAATGAGAAAGCTTAATAAACCTTTAGATATTGTTACATTGGCTTTGGCCTTTTTATTTGCTAAATTGATAGTTGCAGTGGATTGAGTTTCCACCAATATGATGGGTTCATATTACCCCTCGTCAGTTCTATTCTTCCGACACAACAAGAGCCTAGGACATGTATAAGGCTATTGAGCAATTGTTGTTGGATATGCAATATACATTGAATGTACTTAAATGTTGTCGTTGTCATTGTTATTGTACTTATACTTTGATAGATCATTGATTTTATTGTTATTCATGAATTGTATAATCATGTTATAAGTTGACCATTGATATATGATTATGGTGATTTGAAATATACTTATATTGAAATGAATTGTATTACAATCATCATATTTGAGATTATATTTCCTGTATATTTACATGTATTGTAATATGTATTAAGCATGAAGAAAATTTGGGTTCCATTTTGAGGATTGTTACAATTGAATACACAAAAGTGCTACATTAATACAAACATATAAAAAATAGATGAGTATCGTAGTTTCCCTACCTTGATGAAGTGAAATTCATCTATTGTCAGAGCCATTAGATATTCTCAAAACATACATGGAATTCTTGTTGCTTACAAATTAGCTGAGTTCGTAAGTTTCGGATGCTGCATTGATTAATTACAAGAAACCGAATTTAATATCCACTACCATATGACTCTTAGTGCCCCTCGCACAGGTTTAGTATTAACAAATTAGAAAAAACAACATGCAACATGATAACCTAGCCAAAACTTCCTAGCAATTTAAAAACAGCACACAATAATATGCTTTATCAGTTTTCCTGTGGCGCTCAGCGACATTTTTACCACTCCATACACCACCAATCATGGCATTCAACTATATAAGATACTTTGCAAGGTACAACACATCCGATGAGACTTTTTTTTCAATTTGCCAACTTCCCATCTAAAAAGGAAAAATTAGAACTCTTAATATATGGGGATTTTAACATTGCCGTGGCCCAAAATATTTAAGCGGTTGAATATATAGGTCAATTTCTTTCTTCAGGTAGACTCCACTGACATCCAGGTTCTTATTCGCCATATACAACCAAGATGAACTTTGTTTATAAACCAGCTTCCGAACTATTTACAAGTTGATGTTAACCAAACTTTAATTTAAAAGATGGTTTATTCCACCAAAGTTATTAATTTGACTAATCAGTCCATACATAGAACGAAACCAAGCTAAGGATATCCCAGTCAGCAAGGTGGAAAGACATCAAACTTACCTAACGGAAAAAAAAAATGATTTCATAAGAAAGATGTCAAAAACAATTTGCCAAAAAAAATGAAATAGCTGGAAAGATCCCAATTATTATCTGCAAACAGCAATATGCAAGGACCTGCAAGCAAATCTATGGAAAAGTTAGGCCAAAGGAGGATAAGACAAAATGTGATTGCTTGTCTGATAAGCCGAAGGGTCATAAGACAAACTACCCTTGTTTCGCTTTTTTGTTAAATTGCTAGCAGATGTATCACCCTACTTCCAAGTTAAAAGAAATGGAAGTAGCATATCCAGTCAAACCTAGTGTATTGATGCACCCTAAAGAAGCAAGAAAGCACCCTGAGCAATGTTTAATAGACTTAAAAATGCCTAAACATATGGTGCGAGCTTCATTGATAAATACATATTTAAGCACATCAAATGCTTATGAATTGTTAATAGACTGTAGAAGCTTCACGTGTCATTCAAGGAAAAAAAATAGATGCACATGAATCTGTAGTTCTTAATTATTGATTTCGACTGGAATAAGTTAAATTGTACAAATAGCTATTGCAAAGCTTGCCACGATTGCAAACAGTTAAGGCAATGACATAGAAAACCCTGAACTGCCACACTGCAGAGACTACTGTTCACTTCCATAGCTTCACACACTTGTCATGACTTGCAGAAGCAACCATGCCTGTTGCAGGCGAAACTGCCAGAGCCGCAATGAGGCCTTCATGGGCTGGGATGGTCATACTCTTGTTCTCAGCCATATTCCAGAGCTCCAAAGACTACAGGATAAAAGTGATATAATCAACAAAACACCACAGCCCAGACAAGAAATATCATTCATAATAATAAAAAGTAAAACCCATTATAATTGTTCCCACTTGGATCGCACAATACTTAACAACGGACGAAAGGAAGACCACTAATTGCTGAAGGAGATCAATGAGACTCAAAACTACATTAATGAATAGCTAATTAGGATTATTTAACTTTAGACTCTTAGAGGACTGCCAATCCAAAAAGTTAATAAATCTCAAACTAAATTTAGATCCAGTAATTAATAGAAAATATTGGCAGCACATATAAATTTTCTCTGAAATATTAACTTACCTGATAGCAGCCAATGACCAAGAGTGATTGATAACTAGGATGAAATACACATGAATGAAACTTATTTCCACTACAAATCAGCTCGTGTACACATTCTCCATCACCTCCAGAACCAAAAGCCCATACCCTTACTGAATCCTCACTAACAGATGCCAAATAGTTTCCATTTTGGTCCCAGCAAAGAGAATGCACAGGTTTTGTGTGTCTCTGCACATCAAAGACAACATCGTTTTTAACTGTAGGCCTTCAAAGAAGCCTGTTATTGTATAATCAACTAGATGTTACCATTCATAAGAGCTCTCAACAATAGCACCAAGAAAAACATGCATTTGTTTATGAACGCATATGACTTTTATCATAAAACAGGCATTTATGCAGCAGTACATCAATCCATGGAAAAGGTCCTACTAAATGGGTTCTCTACTAACAAGACGAATCACGAAGGGTTACCATGTGTGATTTGGATCTTACAACAAGGGTGCCAATATGTTACCTGAAATCTATTCAATGGAATAGAAGTTGTGCATATTGTTGTACCATACAAGTAGCAACTACGAATGCACAATACCCATTTTCAAGATTTCATTAAAAACAAAGGGAAATTGTAATGCCAAAAACGTAAAACGAGACAAAATTAAAGGTACAACAATTTTCTAGCCCTAAATGCAGCAAGAACTACGCAATTCTATGCTTCATTACTTCTTGCAAATCCCCTATCTACAATACTTGGGAGCATCATGGTAAGAGGGAAATGCAAACAGTGCGAAATTAGACAATATACAAACCTGTAAAGAATGCACACAAGCTTCAGTCTCAACATCAAATATTGAAACAACATTTTCAGCAGCTGCAGCAAGAAACCTGCCAATCCGTGGTTGAAATCGCATTTGACTCATACCACCCTTCAAAATCCCATAGTTCATGGACAAACCAACACAGTTAGCAAACATCCCAACTCTGAAGATTGTAGTAAATTACGGAAAACATCAACTAGCATTGTGCTAGAAAATACGTTCAAGGATAAGGTACCTTAAATATTCTTGAGCAAGCGCCTTGGTTAACACTCCAGTAGCGGATTTCACTGTCTCCGTCACAAGAACAAATGAGATCCTCATTGATTGGGTGGAAATCAAGCGACATAACAGATGCAGAATGACCAGTAAATGTACGAATCGAAAAGGTTGGCTGCAAAACTCCACCAGAATATAACATTTAATCAGATGATAAAAAGACCTCCTAACCCTCATTATTGGACTGTACATAAACTAATGAAAAAATTGAAAGAAGGAACATAATATATACAACAAAACTCATATCCAACAATCATGATCAATCAGCAATAAACTAGCACAAGTAAATTGACCTGCTCATTCAACCAAAATACCTACTCCAAGTCCATACACTCATGCATTCATATCTTGACAGTTTCTTATTGCACACAATCAAGATTGAAGAGAGAATTAATAGTGCTACTGCTGATAACCTGAGGTAAACTCTACAGACTAATGAGTTCCCTTTTTCTTGAAAATAAATACAAATTATGTTTTTCTGCTCTTAAAATCATAAGAGCAAGATAATTCTATTAAGAATGTTAATAAAACTTAGCTACTAAGATAAGGCATTTGTCTTACTAACATTGTCAGCATCCCAGACCCTGACTGTTCTATCAAAAGACGATGTAGCCAAGCGGGTTGAATTAGGACTGAACCGCACATCAGTGATCAGAAAGTGATGCTCTTCTAGAGAACTTTTAAGTTTCAATGTGTCCATGTTCCACAACACTGCCTATATTTCCAGAAAAGTCCAAAATATTATGGTTTTAGCCACAACACTAGATTATGCATGTCAAAAAAAAAAGGTAATAAATATCACAGTTTTGTGTCTAAATTCAAATTACCTTCTTCTCATGTCCAGCACTCGCTAGCAACTTTCCATCAGAAGAGAAGTGGCAGCAAACAACTTTACTAGTACTGGCCCGAAGGCAGGTAACCTCAGAAAATGAAAATCCTGAAAGTTAAAAATCATGTTAAAACATAAAATTAGTTGATTTTAAAAATTAATTTAACATTAGATATCACAATAGAAGTTCAAACAAGGATATAAAAATTATGACTATAACAGAAAGGAACTTCTCTCAGCTTTATCACAGAGAACTGTGAGAGATGAATCTGAATTTCTGATGCATAGCTTCTGTTTCTCTTTTATCTTACCTTGGTTTTTATCCATACACCGTCCAACTGTATCCCTTGGATCTGTATCATCGTGAGATAAAAATGACTCCACATTATCATCCAGAGACCCATCCTCCACAAACCGATCTATATCTGCCTGCAATTTAATATATATTTATAATACCTTATTAAAAAATGAATGCTAGTAGCTGGAAATTGATTTCTGGAATAAACTGAGAACACATTTGGAGAAATATGACCATTTCAGATTAACATTTATGATCAATCATCGAGATGCATGATCACTAAACTTGCCATAAGTTAATCCATTCATGCATCATTTAAGTTGCCTGGGAAAATTGGGCTAACTTTTTGTTTCAGCATTATGCTAAAAGCATCCAAACAATCAATTGGAATGGCAAAGAAATTTGTAAAAAATGAAGATCAAAGAAATTTAACTACCAGTGGATTAGATGGTGAGGCAAGGGTCCCTGTGCCATCAGCTCCATACATTATTAATGGCTTTGATGAGCTGCCACTGTGCTGCAATGCACCACCCATGGACATCACATCACCAGGGGTATGAGTTGATGGTGTTGAGGGTGCAGAACTTGGGGAGGGACCAGTAGTATTTGCAGTTCCTGAGCTATTAGCTGGACCAGACGATGACCCAGGCTGCTTTCTTTTTCTTCCATTCTGACCTTTAGAGCCAGCCTTTCACAATCGCAAAAAAAAAAAGAAATTAAGTTTTCTCAACCAAACTCTATTAAAGACTCACTTGGAGGTTTCCAGCTCAGGCGCATGGGCTTTACATTTTCTCTAAGAGTAACTTGTTATGTTTCGTAGGTGCTCTAGCCATGTCATTATTTACACAGGATATCAAGAAACAAGGATATCTTTTATAATTGAAAAACCTCTTTCTGAAACACATTATACCATGCATTAAAGTGTGAAAATGCTCAAATCTGAGACGCAACATTTAACCATTTTATTTATCTGCATCCATGCTGTCCATTGCAAGAGATAGGATCACCACAGTTGCGACAACTACCTGATCATTTCCACGAAGTGAATTGGACATACTCCCATCAACTGTTACAGCAGCAACTCCAATTTTGTCCTGCTGTTGTTGATGGTTAGCAACTTGGGACTGCTGATTTGACAAAGCTTGCTGTTGAAGTTGCTGCTGTTGGGTGTTGTTTTGTTGCTGTTGCTGCTGCTGCTGCTGTTGCTGTTGCTGTTGCTGCTGCTGTTGCTGTTGGTGCTGCTGTTGCATTTGGGCTATCTTCATCTATAAGTAAATACATACCAAGGCTTTAGAAGACACACAAACAGCCATGATAGACAACATTCTACTTAAGAAAAGCATAAATAAAATAGTACAACTACAAAGATCAAATACCAAAGGCAATACACTAAAGAAAACCTGCAATGTTTAAATCTTCTATCCTGAACACTCCATAAGAAAATAAATTACATGTCTGTAATGTGAAAGGCTATCCTCTTAAAACTCAACTGCAGACAGTTGTACCCTGTTAAAAAATAGTAGTACAGCAAAATTAAAATAGCCTCTGAAGTGCACTTAACATCCCATTACTTACTATTATGACCTTTATGAGACTATGTTTTTAAACTAGAGTTCTACAACACTTCAGGCTTCTGACACATTTGAATTGATGATGCCAAGGTAATAGCACTAGAATTTCACTGTTTCAAAAGACTCTCTTACCCAATGATGTGGAAATTTGTGAACATCCACGCAATTCGCATTGTATAAGGGTTTGGGTTTAAACCAATCAACCAAGGTCCAAAGGCATTTTCTAAGCTTAATTTACTAGTCTTTATCTCAAAAATGCCTTTGGTTGATTTTAAACCTTCACAAACTTGGGCTCCTAGGGGATTCATCCTCGGGACAGGAAAGATATCCATATGCAGCCCTTTCTTCTTCAAAGAGTGTTGCCTGCTTGAATATTGCTGGACAACAAGATGATTGGTACTCCAAGATCAGTTTGCTTCTTGCATCTCCTTAGAGAATCCTCCATTCAGATATTCCTTGGGTACCCTCTCACCTCCTCACAAAGGTGTGATCAATTGAGCTGTCAAAAAGGGATCATTTATTGGCAACAAATTCAGATCACTTTGACTTTCTCCCTTGCTTCACAGCACCAAACCTCTTATCATGGATTTTCTAGAAAAATCCATCCTTAATCTTGAAGAAACTCCTACATGGAATATTTAGTTTGATGTATCTTTTTCCAATCAAAACATTTTGAATTGGTTTTCGCTGAACCAATAACATTATAGAATATGAAGCCTTACTAGCTTATTCCACATGGTAATAGAATTTGTCATCTTTGTTCTCTCCAAGAACTAGAAACTATTGCAGACTCAAAAGAACATTATTTTCAAATGCCATGCCTACTATGAGATCCAAGGCAGATATCATTGTTTAAATGAAGTCTCAAGAGCCTCCCTAGCCATCTCCTTGCTGTGATATGACTTGCCATATTTACAGGCAAAGAAACCTTACCTAAAATGGATTTACCTCTCTTTCATAACAAAGAAATTTAAAATTTCTTATAATAAATCCATCTATAGTGATCTTGGGATGTTATGTTTGCTGATTGCAATCAAAATAGAGTTATTCCTAGCATAAAGTTCACTTCTTAAATCTGTTTTCTTTCACATCTCAAAAATTTAGACTTTGGTATTTTACAGAAATTTCGTTTTGCTTATGTTGCAATTTCAGTTCAGATTTATCTAGGCTCGTCATAGTGGGCATCAAAAGAGACAATTTCCGAATTTCGCCAGCCTCTGAAGTTATATCGGCATATCCAAAATATGAGCATAACCAAACCATCCAACTACTACTCTACAAAATCAGTAGAGATGTAAGAAAAATGACACAAACAATACAACTACTACCAAACAACATGAGTAGAGACTTACGAAATATGGCCCAAACCATACAACTACTACCGTACAACAATAACATGAGTAGACATGCAAGAAAAATGACCCAAACCATACATTTACTACTGTACAACATGGCCAATAGACGGTCTTCATCACATCATTTCAGTGTTTCACCCACAGGGCTAAAAAAGTGTCTAGCCATCAGACTAGTTCTATAAGGGAACCTTTGATTGAGCAGGCAGACTCCATTTCCTAAACAAATGAATCCAAGAAGAGTGGCATGTTAAACTTTCAGACCATGGTAAGCAGATTCTGCACTCAAAAAAGTAACACTAACTGAAAAGCAGCTTAAAACGAAATACTTCAAACAAAACAGCAGTTTTGAGTATGCTAATCTAAAAAAACATATTGCTGAATATATGAACAGCAAATACTCACAATTCCGAATCCTGCTGCATCTATCTTCTATCAAAACAAAAAAGAATTACACTGCACAAGCTTGACACTCAAAGATGCTCTCTCTATATGTTTCAACGGTGTGCCCTAGGTTTCTTTTATAGAACAAGAGAACTCCAGGTTTTACAACGAAAAATCCTTATCTCAGTGGAGCACCTAGGCTAGAAAAGAGAAACCTTAACCTAAAAACTAAAGCTAAAAAAAGCATCTTTTTCTAAAATAAGAACAGCAGTTGACTGACATAACCCAATCTAAAAATAAGAAAAGCAAACAGCATGCATTTACACAAATACACAAGAGATCTGCACCCAGCTAAAGAACAGAAAAGCTAAAAAAATTGAGCGGACGCTGTAGAAGGAGAACGGCTGCAAAGCAACAGCTACAGAAAACTAACAAGGCAAGATACTTTAATAAAGACCCTACCAGAAGGTTATAGAGAGCATATACGGCCAAAGGATGATAACTTCATATTAAATTGTGACTTTCAGGCATACAGTTATATTGGAGAGCTGATGGACATTGGCCTAAAGAAAAAAAATAAACATCCTAGAGCTGAAACCCATCTTCGAATGCCAAAAATTGATATCCCCAGATTTAATGGATCAAGGAAAATAAGAGCCATGGGTATGGATCCATAAATTTGCTCATTTTTTAGTTTTATCATGCATTTGATGACTGATTTGGAAAAAATTCAGTTTACATCACTATACTAGTAGGGGACTGCATATAATTGGTAGCATCATCATGACTTGGATGTTTGAGATGCTCAGGCTATGAATTTTTTATCATGCCTCTCTGTCTTACTTACAGGCCATCATCAATAAGGTATTTCATCCTTACCTTAGAAAATTGAATGATAGCACTTAAAGTACCATAGGATTATTCTCAATAGCATGAAGATTAACAATTTATTTACCAAAAATAAAAATATGTTTTTGCTTGCACCTGAACTACTATATTTGGGAGATTTTATCTCTAGAGATGGAGTCAAAGTGGATGAATCAAGATTACATTGGCGTGTTGGTTGTTCCTATGACCTATATGCATCTTAGAATTTAAGTTATTTCTCTATTTGCTGAGTTTGAATATTTCACTTTTCATAATGTAATTGTGGATAATTCAATGATGATCCACAACATTGGTTGAATCAAGTTGTTTTAGTTGTTACCCCTAGTCATCTTTTTGCATGCATTCTTTTAAATGAATGCTCTTTCTTCTTTACACACATATCTGTTAGTTGCTTTCTTCTAAATTTTACTACCAGAATCTCTTTCCACCTCTATCCTCTCATTCTTATATGTAAAGGTTAGCAATTTACAAGCAAGAAGGGCATAGATATTGCAGAAGGAGAAATTTTGCAAGGGGCGTAAGCGATATTACAGGAATATAAAGATATCATGTTTGATGAAATGCCAAATGGCTTATTGCCCATACTCAATATTAGTCATGCGATAGATTGATACTAGGATCGAGTCTACCCAACAAGGCAGCTTACAGGATGACAACACGAGAGTGAGGAGATAGAGAAGCAAGTGTAAGTGTTGTTGGAGAAGGGACTAATCCGAGAAGGTTTAAGCCCATGTGCAGTACATGCGGTGCTAGCACCAAAGAAGGATGGGAAGTGGAGAATGTGCACCAATTTCAGGGCAATTAACAAAATAACCATCAAATACAAGTTACCATTGCCACGCATGGATGGCTATATGGACAACCTGAGTGGGGTAAAGTACTTCACAAAAATCAATTTGAAGAGCAACTACCATCAAATTAGGATCAAGGAAGGTGCCGAATGGAAAACAACCTTCAAGACAAAGGATAGGTTATATGAATGGTTAGTGATGCTGTTTGGATTGATAAATAGGCCAAGCATGAGGTTGATGAACAAAGTGCTCAAACCATTTCTAGGGAGGTTTGTTATTGTGTATTTACATGATATCTTGATCTTTAGCAAAACCAAGGAAGAGCAGCCGACACATATAAGGGAGGTATTGCACCAATTGTACAAAGAAAAGCTACTAGTAAATCCAAAGAAATGCAGCTTTATGAAGACAAAACTAATATACTTGGGGTTTGTGATAACCCAAGAAGGTTTGAAGATGGACCCCAAAATGGTGAAAGCAATAGTGGAATGGCCATTGCTGAAGAATGTGTTTGAAGTGCGAAGCTTCCATAGGCTGGCGAGTTTTTACAAGAAGTCCATTTGAAGCTTCAGTGGGATTTGTACGCCACTCACAAAGACCATGAGGGGTGACAAGGAGTTCATTTGGACAAGAGGTACAAAATGAGCATTCCAAGTGTTGAAGAGAAAGGTGATGGAGCAACCAGTGTGGTGCTACCAAACTTTGATGAAGATTTTCAAGTGGATCGTGACACTAGTGGTAAAACAATTGGTGCACTGTTGCGTCAAGAAGGGCAGCCAATTGCATATTTCAATGAAAAGCTCAATGACACAAATAAGTATTCAATATGACTAGGAGTTTTATGTGATAGTGCAAGTACTAAGGAAATGGAGACACTATCTACTACCCAAAGAGTTCTTATTGTACATGGACCATCAAGCACTACAATTCATTAACAGCCAAGGTAAGTTGAATCAACAACACATAAAGTGGGTTGAATACTTGTTAAGTTATTCATTTGTACTTAAAACATGGGAGCATTAATTCAAATGAGGTTGCCGACATATTAAGCCAAAGATATTGGGGCACGGGAAGTGCGCATAAGGATCACGAATTTCAACTCAATCAAGGGGTGGTATGTGTAGGATGAGGATTTCCAAGGAGCATGGAAAGCGCATGTAGCGTCCGAGTGCAGGGACCAGTCATAATGGTCAAATTATGTGTTGCAAGATGGGTTGTTGTAAAAGTGTCATGTCCCTCTTTCCCGACTCCATTTAATATTCTTATTATAAAAAATTAAATTCAAATTTTAAACTTGGGCGCCCAACTTTTAGGACCCATGTGTCCTAAACAACAAGTACAAATGAAGATTTAGAATTAATTTTGGAGGCATCAAATTGGCATTACATTTTGTTGATTTACCAACTAAGTAATCTGCATTCCAGGACAAAAACCCTAGTTTGCAGCATTGAGGTAGGACAAAACCCCTAGCCTCATTTCTTGGCATGTTCCATTCGGGAACTGCAGATCGAGCTAACCAGAATATTATTCCAAATTTCAGGATTAACGTAAAGAATTACACAAGGCACTTACTATAGAATTCAGGACTCGCGTCTTGGTAAAGGAAAGGACATCTCTTCTATGCACAAATCTGAGGAACTATTCTCTCTGCGGAATAAATCCATATCTAGCGATTCATTTGAATACAGAGAGGTTGCTGCCAAGCGAATGATTATAATCATTTGAGCAGAGAGGCGCATTCTAGGAGTTAAAAAAGATCGCTGTCAATTTTTAGAGCTAAAGTTATCGGGGTACCCTGAAAGGGCGATAAAATCACAAATAAATTGACTCATACTGCCTACCGTCGCCATGAGTCTTTCATGTTGGATTGACATTCGTTTACAAATCATAAATCAACATCCTTCTGGACTGGAAGTGGGTGCGAATCAACAGATCAATGATCTCATTCACGGAGCACGCATCTGCTTTGGTCAATTAACTAGGGTGAAGGAGGACTACAGGGTCGTGGAACAACATTATCAGCCAAGCCAATCACATACAACAGGAGTGGGAGTTGGGCGCAGGTTACAAGAAGGATCTCCAACTAGTAGTCACTCATCAAGGCGAACTCTCTTTTCCTCAAGACCCAGGTCCGCAGACTATTCACTGTAACAGCAGCGTTTGGATGTAAACAAGGAGATCTGATTTGTTTAATTCATGTCAATAGAATTGTTGTAACAGAGATCCATTTAATAAACTCAAGAAAGGCTTTTCTTCCTTCCTAGTTCGACTATTATACTGTTTGACTGGTTATCAAATTATATGGACTAAGATGCTGCATTCCTAGACTGTTTGTGGTTGAATTAACTAACTGGAACATATCCTTTCTTCTGTTTTTATGAATATATCAAATTAGCAAGCTGGGACATATATATAATAGTTCCTTGAAGGAACATCTCAAAAAGGGCACGTAAATGTGTATACCTAAAGGGTCAATGCATGAAAATCTTATAAAGGTAAAGCACAGCAGAGGGCTAGTTGGACATTTTCACACAAATAAGACAGTGGCACAATTGAATGAAAGGTATTACTGGCCACATATGACTATAGATTTCAAGAAGTTCATGCAACAATATAGGGTTCAAGTCAACTGGTGAAAGGAAGAAGTCAAAGCACGTGACTATACCAGCCACTACCAGTTCCAAAGAAACTGTGGGAGCACTTGAGCATGGATCTTGTTCTTGGACTATGAAGAACACATAGCAGCCACAATTCAATATTTGTGGTGGTTGACCAATTCTCTAAAATGGCACATTTTATACCCTACAGGCAAACTAGTTATGCCACTCAAGGGGCCAACTTGTTTTTCAAATTTTCAACAAAGTGGTGAGGTCACATGGATTACCACTCATCATTGTGTTAGAGCAGAACACTAAGTCTACGGGGCATTCTTTGAGAACACCGTGCAAGAAGTTGGGTACCAGGCTATATTTCAACTTAAGAGTACCACCCTCAGACAAATTGAGATAGTTAACAAGAGTCTGGGAGACCTGTTGAGTTGTTTTGTAGGAGAGAAGCCAGGACTTTGGGATTTTGTTTTAGTGCAAGTAGAGTTTGCATACAACTCAATGAAATGAAGAACTAGGAAGAGCTTGTTCAAGATAGTCTATGGGTGAAGTCCAAAGAGAGTCGCAGAATTACACAACATACCAAAAGGAACAAAAAAGGAGCATAGAGGGTGAGGACTTTGTTGAATATATGTGCAACATCCATAAGCAAGTACAAGAACAACTATAGAGAAGTAACACGCATTACAAGGAGCGCATAGACAAGGGAAGATGAGAAGTTGAGTTCCGAATCATAGACCATGTATTGACGCGCTTGCACAAGGAACGATTTCCTAAGGGCACATACAATAAGTTGAAGTGGAAAAATATAGGACCTTACAAAGTTTTGCACAAATTCGCAAAGAATGCTTACCAGATAGATCTACCCAAGGGAATAGATATATCCCCAATTTTCAATATTGCCAACTTGTGTCCTTACATTGAATGGCAGAATGATGAAGAGTGAGACATCGTGAAAAAGAGCATGGGAAGAATAGACTAGAAATATGAAATGACTTAAAGAACGTGCAAAGAGGTTGAGCAAGTGTTAAGACATTAGAACTAAGAAGACGCACAAGAAGAAGTATAAGGAGTATCTAGTAAAGTGGAAAGGACATGAAGCAAACAATGCGACCTGGCTAAATGCATCAAAATTCGCTCAATGCAATAGGACAGCAGAGATTTGGTTAGAATCCACACGAGCAAGGGCTCATGATCAATTTTTTCTTACCAGCAGAGAATGATGCAAGGGCATCTAAGTAAAGAGGGGAACACTCAGGTTATCAGAGCAAACAAGCGCAAATGAGAAGAATAAGACAGCGCAAAATACATGTGCAGACAAACCTAAAGTGTCATTGGGCTAGCCATTAGAAGGTTTGGCAGCATATTTTGAATCTGGGCACTTAATGCGGATGGCTAGGTAGGTAATTTTGAATTTGGAGCAGGCTGCATTCAATGCAGAAGGTGCAATTTTGGCACCCAATGGAAATTGTATAAATTAAAGGAGGATGATAGGATAAGGGATTTTGGCTGGAACTAGAACAACGAGAATCTGCTTGTGTATTGTTCCGAAATTGGGACTGCTATAAATTAATGTACCCATTGTTCTAAAATTAATGAGAATACATGTGTTGTTTCTATAAATTGCTTTCCCCTCCGTTTGCTTTCATTGCGAATTTTGTGGCTGCAAGACTTAGGCATCCCTCCATTGGGATCCTAGTGGCCGCATCTACATCACATAGAACCCAAACCAAATATTTGATTAAACTAGAAAACAACATCAAATCAGATAAAATCAGGGCAAAAACACTTCAAACTTGGACCCAATTTTTCATCTATTCCAGCTTATCTCAATTTCACATCTGCCAACACACAAACAACTTGGCAAGGATAGAAACCTCCAAGTTGATACCAGCTAGCCAATGCTATACCACTGAGATGGTTACACCGATCAACTGCTTGCACTACCAGAGATATTGGACACAAATAAATTTTCAACATACACCATAGGCCTCTGATAATGAAAAGGTGCAAAAACGCAATACTTGGCAGCCATTCACACCATCCGGAAAATAACACCTCAGGAATGGGCAAGCTAAGAAACGATTAAGGCATGAAACCAAACCACGCCATCAACAAACTTAACCAATATTTAAAACATAAAACCAAGGCATGACATTAACAATGTGGAGAGAACAAATCACCCACCTGCAAGTAAAACCATGAATTAACCTAGGGAAACTAACTTAAGGCCAACATTAGGCAAAAACACATCATAACTTCCGGATTTCACATAGTGTCAAGAAGAAATAGGAACTAGGCAGAACAGCCAAACCATGAACCTTCGAGATTTGATGGGGACAAGAACATGATCAACACACCCCACCAGGGTATATTAGACAATCAAAAAAATTATTTTTTGTTTATTTGAATTTCTTTCACTACTAATTTTTTGTTACCTTATGTTAATATTATTAGTTATAACTTATAACACATCGTTCATATAATAATTCAATTTTATATTTAGTTTTAATTTAGCTAATCGCATTGATAATTGAAAAAAAAAAAATATTGGGCATAGGGTTTTTAGATTTTATTTTATTATATTTTTTTTCATTTTAATTTCTTGTTTATCTTTAAATTCAATTTGTATTTTAATATTTTTGTGCATCTAATTTTTTTATCGTTTAAAATAACTATTCAAGAATAATAATCTTTACCTGTTATTTTTAAATTTTATATCTAAATTTCAAATAATCATTATTTTTTTTTTTTGCAGGTAGAATGAGGGAAGCAGTGAGAGCCTTTCCCTATTTTGTAAGTATTGTGATTGCATTTCAGGGGCCAAAGGGACTGGTGGAAAAGCCACTATCATATGTGAATTTTGTGCAACAAACTTTCATGGCACTTACATGGGTGAGGGATCATCTTTTCACATAAAGAATATTAGTAAATCAGAAAAAATCTATTTTTTATTTGTTTATGTTACTATTAATTTTTTTGTTCGCTTATGTTAATATTATTAATTATAGCTTATAACACATTGTTGATATAATAATTCAATTTTATATTTTTGTTTTATTTAGCTATTCATGTTGATATTTGATTTTTTTTTTTTTTTGGGGGGGGGGGGCATAGGGTTTTTAGGTTTTATTTTATAAATTTTTTTAATTTTAATTTCTGGTTTATCTTTAAATTCAATTTGCATTTTAATATTTTTCTGTATCTAATTTTTTGTAGTTGAAAATAACTACTAGAATTCAAGAATAATAATCTTTACCTATTATATTTAATTTCAAATAAATCATTTTTTAATTTTATATTTTTTGCAGTTAGAATGAGTGGAGCAACAAGAGCCTTTTCCTACTGTGGAAGTATTGTGATCACATTCCAGGGGCCAAAGGGACTGGTGGAAAAGCCACTATTCTATGTGAATTTTGTGCAACAAACTTTTAGGGCACTAACATTGGTGCCAGATCATTTTTTGATTTTCGCATAAAGAGGAAGGGGTAAGCACTTGTTCAAATGAAGGAGAATGGATGAAGCTATCAAGGCATAAGAAAGGGTTCAACCCTTGTTCAAATGAAGAATGGTATGAAGCCATCAGGAACAAGAAAGGGCTAAAGGCAAAGTGCCTCGTTTAGGCTCTCATGATTCACCAACAGCTGCACTCAGAGTCAGATTAGAATAATCTGTAGGAGTTTAAGAACATCAGCTCAAACCTCACGACTTTGTAAGAAAAATCATTTCCATAAGCATTTTGTGACTATGTAAGAAACATCAGCTCCGTAAGCATTTTGTGACTATGTAAGAAACATCGGCTCCAATTTCAGTGATCCTCGGTTCCAATAATTTTTTTTTATTTTATTGCCGAAAATCTAATTAATGAAGTGCAACTGTGTTCCTGTGTTTCAGTTTCTCTGAACTTTGTTTCAGAATGTTTTTGTACTCTTTTAGTTTCTACTGAAATTTGGATTCTATAACAAACCACTACTATGTCAAACTCAAATATGGCTGTCACTAGAAATGTCTTTGACACAAAAAATTTCAAAGCAAAGCTTAAACCTTGTGAACTTTACAAATCAGTTTATCAGAAGAAACCACTAGAATACAGATATGCCATAAATTCAATTGATTGAAATATGATGACAACCACAGAATGTTAACAGCACTGCCTGGCAGTACATCATTTATTCCAACACTGAAACTTGCAGCAAATTATAAACCTGGAGAGTTCTATAATGCTACCAATCATCAAATGTGCTTGTGACACTAAAAGCATGCCTGAAGCATTAGGCACAAACTGCAATATGCAATTTGCATCATATGGAGAAACAACAGGGTGCAAAATGCTGTCAGAAACTGGATGAGTAAAAAAACCTTCGATAATCATTGCAAGTTTTATCAAACGCTTTAGTAGAACTGACAAAACCTAAAGTTCTTAAATGCATAAAGTTTCTCAATTCATAAGCTTTAACAGAGAGCCACACGAAAAATACTGGAACTTGTAAGGACTCCACCTTCTAGAGAAAGATAAATAAATTTAGAAAAACTAAGATGAGTATTCTATTGAAATCTCATTCTAGATGTCATAAAACAGTTTATGATTGAGCGAATATGGAAAACATGTAACTTGTTCATTATAAAGAAATCACTAAGTGACAGCAATCTATCTTTCCAAAGAAACGACATCTCATATACCTTCAATAACATGTCAGCTTCAGGCCGTGTAGGTTGCAATGGAGATCCAGCATTCTGGGTCAAATCACCAACAGCGTTTGGTTGACCATCCTTGCCTGAAACAGAATTTCTACTCAGAAGCAGCCTAAGTCTTCTGCTTTCCGAATCATTAACATTTGAACCTGAAGGTGATGTCAGATTTCCTTGTGCTTGTGCTTGCAGTAACAGTTGTTGTTGTTGCTGTGGAGTCAGCATGTGATATTGCTGCTGTGTAGGGTGAATAAATGATTTTTGTGTCTGTAGAAGACCTGGGCGAAGTTGTTCAAGACCCTGGATATAAACACGGTAGAAACAATGAATGTCAAAAAAATGTGCTTAGGAAAGGAAATACAAAGAAAGTATTTGCAAGTGAAGTGATAAATAGCATCAGAACATCAGAACTACAGTACAGTCTATCAACCATCACATATAATAATCATTCAGCTTTTCATTAACAATTTGACTCTCCCAACAAATGCAAAAACAATCAACATGTAAAGACCCATTAATGGAATCTCCATTAAAAATTACTGTGAATGTATGCATGTGTAAAATGAAGAAGATTATCAACTCTTCAAGTGGTCAATAATAAGCAAAAAAATCAGCTGAAAGAAATTTGTCAACAAGAGAAATCTTAGGTCAATGAAGGAAAAAAAAAAGATTGACACTCCGAGAAGCTGACTTGCATTCACTTCTTCTGGATAACCAAATTGAAGAGTAAATATAGGTAGTTTTTTTAAATATATTATTGGGGGGCCCAGCCCTACTATATCAAGAACAACGGCTACATGTATCATAGAAACCACAAATTATATAGCATATGAAAATCTTTAACCAAAACACAGTGACAGAAACCCTAAACAAAAGCTGCTGCTACATACACCCAGCTATCCAGCACAAACATAACCCCCACAAAATACAACAACAGTATACTAACAAAAAGAACCAAACCACCCTTCAGACACCATGAGAAACCACCAACCAGACTACATTGGCTCACACGCACGACAACTTCCAGCATTCTAATACACGAGCGTATATACTATTTCCAGAAACAGGCGTAACTTCCGACATGGAAACAAGCACTGCACCATGGACCTTCAGCCCCTTTAATTATCTCTATTCTACGCACTGCCCAAGTCAATAAACCATTCTCTAGTAGCAGCATTGTAAAGCCACTGGTTAACTCCAGTGTGCCATTATGGAAAAAAAATGACCATGTGCCACATGGCCATACAAAGATCCTCAAAATTCCCCTATAACCTTTTATCCACCCTTAACTCATGTAATTCTACCTGCAGCTGAGAAGTGGAAGCTTCCACCTAAAAAATCAAGAATTGCCTACGCTTTCTACCTGAAATGTATCACAGCTCCCGTTCAAAAATATCACCACTCTGACTACTTCTTCATTACCCTTGACAAGGAGCTCCACCAGACATTCCTTCACATTCTCACTCAATACAAACTTAGATAGATTCTCCTTAAATTCGGCTAGAATCATAGTACACGACCAAAAGCATCTAGTGTCCACCAAGCCCTCTGGCCCTAAAACGGCCTTTAGTAACTGCATTAGCACCGAATCATCACAGTTAAAATTCTTCTACAGTCAATGGTCCAAGACCGATCCTTAACAAAGTGAGTCCCAAGAGGATTCACCACTCACCATCTTAACAGACAAACCATAATCACATAGCCACAAGACACCCGCTCCTAACCACACTTCTCCCAAAGTGCCAGCTGCATCACTTAGACATTTGCAACCCAAACAAGCAAATAAAAGAAAGCCACCACCAAGCATAATTGTCTTACGCTTCTCCAAAACCAAAATAGCATAGCCACAAGGCACCTGCTCCTAACCACACTTCTCCCAAAGCGACAGCTGCATCACTTAGACATCTGCAACCCAAACAAGCAAATAAAAGAAAGCCACCACCAAGCATAATTATCTTACGCTTCTCCATAACCAAAATACAATAGCCACAAGACAGCTGCTCCTAACCACACTTCTCCCAAGGCGCCAGCTGCATCACTTAGACATCTGCAACCCAAACAAGCAAATAAAAGAAAGCCACCACCAAGCATAATTGTCTTACGCTTCTCCATTCTTCTCCCATAAGCCCCCACTTACATACCGCCCCAAGCAATTAAAGCTTTTATACTTGCTTATTGTGCCCCAATTTGCCATAATTACTCATCAAGGTCTTTAAAAACATTAAGGTCTATCCTTTTCAGTTATAGAATTCAAATTATCCCAATCATTTATGTCTTTACTGTCCACCATAGAAAATCCTAAAGCAAGACCCCTTGATTTGCCATATAATCCACCACCTTGTTTTGATTCCAGAAGCAATGCGCTATCTTGAAGGAATGGAATTTCTCATGCCATAAATTCACCTCCTCTAGAATCACCTTTAGCTTCCAATTAGGACAAGTGCCTTTTAATACTGCATTTACCACTATTTAAAAATCACCCTCCACTTCAATCTCCCTATACCCAACCACAAACGTGCCCTTTATACCTGCTACCCATTCAGCATAGTTATTAGTTTGCTCCCCCAAGAACATTGAGCCTCCCAAGACAAAGCCTCCATCTTGGTTGCGAAGCACATAACCCACCCCAACCTTGACTGGATTTCCTTTGGTGGCCCCATCAAAGTTCAACTTTAACTCTCCAACTGGAGCCTGCCATCTTAATTCCTTATTACACTTCCTCTTACCTATTTGCCCATGAAGGGGAGTAAATACAGGTAGTTAGTACCATCTGAAAACAACAATTCTAAGGAATAAGCAAGATCAAGAGAAAAAACACACCTTCATGAAATGAACAGCACAAATTGCTGAGGAGACTAGATACTCAACATAAATGATAAAACCGAAATTTGATTCCTGAATCAATTAATATATTGAGGGAAAGAGTATTTTGAAAGGATCAAGAGTACAAAGCTTGATTAGGGCAGGATTAAGTGATCTTTTTGCAAAGCCTTGAGATTTTTTCCTAGGGGGACCACTCAAGGTGAGAGCAGAGACAGTAAAAATTCTTTGAATGAGCATATGTCTTCTGCATCTCAAAAAACTTGACTGCACTTCAACATGTTATCTATTATCATCACCATTTCCAATGGATATAAAAGGCAATTCAACAAGCTAGAGGAATCCTTTGAATTGGAGATATAGAAAATATTATAGACCAGTAGAGAAAATTATAGCAAGATTGTGAATGAAGAAGCCAAGGTTGAGGCTCAAAATCAATCGAATCTGAAAAAGGGCAGGACTAAGTGAATGACCAGAGCAATCCCATATGCAAGGAGTTGAAAGTAATAGTAAATATTGTCTACCATTTAGAGACTTAAACCTTCCACAACCCATAATATTAAGAAACATTAATTTCAGGAATAATTGCAGTCAAGAAGATTACTTCATGCATCCAATGCAAAGTCATTACTGTGGATCCTAAGGCTTTTCTGCCTTTCAGCAAGGGCATATCTTCAAAATTGAAAGAATTCTTAGAAAGTACAATATGAAATCAGTTTTCATCCCATAAAATAAAATTGGAAGCATGATAGGATTCAGTTCCACCAAGGAGCCTCTTGATCTGAAGTTAGGTTGCAGGGTTTACCAGAATCATTATATGCATAGCAAATTATACGTTGGTGAGACAGGAAGATCCTTTCAGCAAAGGTTTGAAGAACATTGTTCAGATTACTATCATGACCGATTTTATTTTTTGGGAAAAGCAATTATTCTGGTTAGAGAAGATCATTATCTGAAAATAACTATGTTGCAGGGTTCGCCTGCCTGGGCCCTGGGTGTGGGTTCGGTTCATCCCGAATGCAGGTGCGTCGGTGGTGCGCCTGTGGGTGCAGGCAGGGCACGTGAAGAGGGAGGTGGGTGTGTCCCGGACACACCCGGGATTTCTGGGTTCGCACCCAGACTAAAAACACAGTACCCGCGGCGCACCCAGAACGTACCCACGCCCAAACTGTGTTTTTTTTAATTTTTTTTTAACTTAAAACTCATTTTTATAATTTTTTAATCATTCTAAAAAGCAAATGAAACCCTAAAAAGACATTATAAACACAATTTTGCCATTTCAACTCATTTCTTTCATTCCAAAACACAAAAGCTCTCAATTGTGGCTTAACTCAAAAAAAAAATTTGTGGTTGAAAAAAGAAGCTTGAAGATTGAATCTTGAAGGTTGGAAATCCATTGCTCCACCATTCCTACTCATTTCCAACAGTTTAGAGGCTGCCAAGAAGATCAAAGGAGGAGATTTTTGCAAAGAGGTAGGTTTTCTATTCTTTTTTTTTTTTGCATTTTTGAACAACAAACAAATTATTTTCAACTTGTTTTTTTTTTTTTAAACTATTTATATGAATCATGAATGTATCACCATGCTTTTGTTTTTGTTTTGATTCTTGAAAGTTTTCATTGTTTCCATTTTGTTTACAAAACTTATTGCCACACCCACAGGGGACAGGAATCACAATGGCAGCTAGTTCTAGCTCAGTATCACAATCAAAATTCAAAATCGATCCACACTCACCTCTTTGGAGGCATGTTGAAATGATTCAACAACAACCAGGTGGTGGGGGTTACCTTTGGAAATGCAATGGCTGTGATGTGCAATATAATAGTTCATATAGTCGGGTGAAAGCCCATTTGTGTAACATCCCTGGGATGGGGATCAAAGCTTGCCCAGGAAAGAATAATAAATCTATACCACAAGAGCAAGTGCTGGCATATATCATGGAGCAAGAAGCAACAAATGAAGCAGCAAGCCGTAAATCAGTAGCAAACATGTCAAAGAAAAGAGGCAGAAATCAAAGAATGGAGCCTCCATCTATTCCTAGTTCCAATGTTGTGATAGAGAGCCACCCATTTTTGGTCACTCCTCAAGAGCAACCCACAAGCACTACAAACAAGAGACCAAAGGGACCTTTGGAAACATCATTTCAAAATGAGGCTCGAGATATTGTTGACCAACATATAGCCAGATGCATTTATGCAAAATGGTATGTCATTCAATGTTGTTCGCTCACCATATTGGCAAGAGATGGTGAGAAAAATTAATGAGGCTCCAAAAGGGTATAAGAGCCCAGGTTATGAGAAGGTACGTGGCACCTTATTGGAGAATGAGGTCAAGAGTATAGAAGATGCATTGAAGCCCTTAAGGGATTCATGGAGTGAGACAGGGGTGTCAATTGTCTCTGATGGATGGAAAGATGCAAGAAATCAGCCTTTGATCAATGTCATTGCAGTGTCCCCTAAAGGGGCAATGTTTTTGAGAGCTATGGATTGTGAGGGACAGGTGAAGGATGGTGAATTTATTGCTCAAATCCTCATTGCAGCCATTGAGGATGTGGGACCTCATAATGTTGTTCAAGTGATAACGGACAACGCAAAAAATTGTAGAGCTGCTGGGTTGTTGGTTGAGGAACGATATTCACATATCTTTTGGACACCTTGTGTTGTCCCCTCTCTCAATCTAATGCTACAAAAGATTGGGAAAAAAATTGATTGGATTAGAGAGTTGTATGCAGAGGCCAAGGAGATACGAATGTTCGTCACCAACCACCACATGTCCCAAAGCATATTTAGATCATTTTCTACATTGGAGTTGTTGAAGGTAAGTGAAACAATATATTTTTAAATTTAAATTTTTCATAGTGCTTTAAATTTTTAATTTCACATTCTATTTCTTCTTAAAAGTTAAAGTTTGTTTTCAATTTTTTAAATATTTAAATTAAATTTTATTTATTGTACTTTTTATTTTTTATATTTCAATAGGTTGCCGTGACCCATTTTGCCTCAAACACAATTGCCTTGAGACGACTTGTGAAGGTCAAACAGGCTCTTATCAACATGGTAACAAGCACTACTTGGTCCGTATGGAGGCAAAGCAACACTGAGAGGGCAGCAAATGTTAAGGGGATGATCCTAAATGACTATTGGTGGGATCGTGTGGAGTATCTCCTTAGTTTCACTGAGCCCATTTTAAGCATGATTCGTTATACGGACATGGACAAGCCTTGCATGGGGGGGGTATATGATGGCATTGATTCAATGATAGAGAAGATAAAGAACATCATAAATGAGGAGAAAGATCCTCAAGAAATTCTCTTCAAGCAAGTGCATGAAATTATTGAGGCTAGATGGAACACTATGACATCCCCGTTGCATCTTCTTGCATTTGCATTAACTCCAAAATATTACAGCAGTGAGATTCTTTCGATGACAAATAGGATTCCCCCATGGAGAGATTTAGAAGTGTCTGATGGGTACAAGGCAGCATTTGGTAGACTCTTCCCTGATCCAGATTTGCATGATATGGTCACTGATGAGTTCACTGATTTTGTACACTCCAATGGTCTAAGCATTGAGGCTCTTCGTGATAGATTCAAGAAAGATGCTCACAATTGGTGGTACTTTCATGGCCAACAATTCCGGTGCCTACAGCCTCTTGCAGTCAAAGTTTTATCACAAGTAAGTTTACTAAATTTCTATGTTTTTTATGATTTATAATTTTATCTTAAAGACTTTTAAAAATTTAAAGTTTGAAGTTTCATAATTTTTAATTATTATAAATTTTATAACTTGTAACTTTATAAGTTTTAACTTTGTAAGTTTTTATTTTTAACTCTTTCTCTCTACTTTGTGGTCATAGGTTGCTAGTTCCTCTGCATCTGAGAGGAATTGGAGCATGTACTCTTTTATCCACTAGATAAAGCGCAACCGATTGCACTCCAAAAAGGCGGAGAATTTAGTGTATGTGCATTCCAACTTGCGCCTCCTTTCGCACAAAAAGCAAGACTATAAGGAGGGGGAATCAAAGTTGTGGGATGTGGACCCAGAGCAAATTGACATGGATGCTTCTACTTCCCAATCCCAACATGTTGCACTTGAGGGATCAGAGAGCGAGCACACTTTTTCAGCGAGTGGTAGTGGTGTTGGTTGTGGTTCTTCAAATGATCCTGCTAATGTCCAAATCCAAGATGATGATAATGATGTGGAGGATTTAGCAAATCCATATGATGATTGACACTTGTCATTTGACATTGAAACAATGAAAATTGATTGTTGAACATGATATTATTATTTTGAATCTTGTTATTGAACTTTAAGTTCGAGTTTTATGTTTTATGATATTCAAGTTGATGGTGGTTTTGTTGATTATATGATGCTATGTGGTGTTCTACACTTTATTCTTGCATTTCTACACTTAATTCTTGCTTCTATGCTTAATTTTTTTGCACATACATATATTTATATATATATATATATAAAAAAACGAACCCAAAAACAAACCCAACCCCCAAAAAAAATTTTGGCCGAACCCGCGAACCTGAACCCACACCCGCACCAGAACCGGCAACTTAGGAAAAGAAAGCTACGAGAAGCCATTGAAATTGGCAAACATCCAAACAACATCAACAGAGATGAAGGGCTTAAATTAAGTGATTCGTGGAAACATATAATTCATTTACTCAAACATATATATTAATTATTGTGGGATTATTATTTAGTGATCCATGGACAAGTATTTAAGTGTCACTGAGCATTAATAAAATAAAAATTAATTCTTAGCATTGATCTCTACCTCTTCTTTTGTACTGGTTCATCTATGTAAGGAGCCCCTTGTTTATAATCATATCACTCATCCTGATGGTGGCCCACAAAGTTGTGGGCTGATGTGTGTTAAAAACTTTGCTCACAGTTATTCCAGAAATTTCTCAAGGTTGCCATTTGTTTGTTTAGTTCTAATATTTAGAAATTTGAAGTACTTACACGTCTTTTTTCTCAATTTAACTAACCAACAACAGAAATTATACAATGCAGAAAGAAAGCAATTATGATTAAGGCTTGGGAAAAACTCCATAATAGAAAATCACTAGGCAGAGACTACATACAGCAACCATAGACAGAAATATCAGTATGAAACAGTCACTGGAATGTTACCTTAAAATATTAGGTTAAGCAAAACTATTTTAGTAGTATGTCCTCATGTGACTTTCTTAAAAGAACATTACAAGTTTGGGGTTCTTGTTATCATTAATAATGGACTCAGTACGGCAAGGGTTACAACATTCAATCTACCATACAGAGAAGTAATGCAAAAATAATTTCTTATGCTACAATTACAAGGTTTAAAAACCAAGAACTTACACCCACACCCAACGGCCAGCCTTTCAAAGGTAAGTTGTTTCCTCCTTGATTAGAACCTGACAAAAGGAATTTGGAAAACAAGTTAAACCATTTCTGGTCATTTTTAAAAAAGTGTGTACTTTTCGAATGATCTACATTTAGAAGACATCACACCTGGGCTTAGCAAGCTCGTTTTTGAATGACCAACTCCAGGTACCCCAAATAATGAAGCTTCTGAGCCACCAGATCTCTGACCAAGTACATTCATCTCAGTTTTGATGTCCTGTGTGCCATTGTATATCCTTTAATCCATCAATATCCTTGCAAAAGGGCCAAATTATATATAAATGATAAAAGGATTGAGCAAGAAAAGCATTTACACACCTGTGGGGCCACAGGTAGTTGCTGATTACGCACTTGGACCTGCTGAAGAGCACCGGACATATTACCTGCAGTGCTATGTAAAACTTGCCTATACATGCAACATGCAAAATCACAAGAAACTAAGGCCACATAGTACATGGTGAGAAAGCAAATTTGGAAACCAAACTCAGTTCCAAATGACTGATCATCAAGCAAAAGTTTTGGGTCAAATGAAAACCATTAAACTACAACAAAACGCTAGAAGTTCAATTCATACTGTCCAGTTGTAAATATAAGAATTAGTGTAGGCTTTGATATAGGAGTTTGTGTCAGAAGTTGGTATACCCTGAAGGCTGCCCAGGCATACTTGCTGACTTTAGCATTGTTGTCTGGTTGGCATCCAATAGACCAACATTGTCTCCAAATCTCTGTGAAAATCAAGGTACCAGCAACCATACAACTGTCTGTTATAAATAACAAAATGAAATGATGATTTCAAAAGGAAATGATTAATAAAAGAAAATTTAGATACGTTGAAATTAAAACTCTGTTATAATCTACATGCTAGTTTGTATAGTATTCAATGGGTGCTAAAACTAGCTAAGCACCTTCAGTGATCCATCATCCATGGAATCTCTCTGATGAGGTAGTTTTAGTCGTTCTTCATACATCTTTGTTGCCATGGCATTTGCTGTCCCTTGATTCTGCCGGAGGAGAGGATCATTACCAACCAACCCATTAGCAGAGCCATTTAATAAGCCTTCTCTGCGTTGTTGCTGCTGTTGTGCTTGCCTCTGCAACATTTGCAGCTGCTGCATCTGTAGCTGTTGGTGTTGCTGCTGTTGCTGCTGCTGCTGTTGTTGCTGCTGCTGCTGCTGCTGCTGTTGCTGTTGCTGCTGAAGTTGTGGCTGTTGCTGCTGCTGCTGATGTTGTTGTTGCTGCTGCTGCTCCCGTGCCTTCAACAGCTGTGTCTGGATCAAATAAAAGCAGAGCAGTCATAAAAACATGTCTTTTGAAAATCTATTGCAAAAACAATACTATCAAAATGTATGATAAGAAGTACCACAGGAAGCTCGTCTTAAAATGTTTACTTCGTAAAGGAAATTTCATGGGATGACAAAAGAAACTGCCACTAAAGCATTCCAAAAGAACTCAAAAAATCATTTGCAAGGCAAGCAACTAGGCTTTTACTCGTTTACAATTTTAAGAAGCGTAAACAATTCCAAAAGGTTAGCAAGTGCTAGGCAAGGCAGCCACTTTAGACTTCTATATACCGACCCATTGGTGTGAGATGCAGCAAGAATTTCGTCCAAGCTCATGATTAGAGAACAGGAGGACTCTGCCGCTGAATCAAGTATAATCGTGTACTTTATCCTCATTACTCTACATTCTATAATACTTTTTGGGGCATCACCATTAGGGACATGGTGCGATGGTTAAGTGGCATTGTTGTTGTTGCCACCAAGGTTCAAACCCCCACTGGGCTGTGAGCCTGCAGGCATTATACCCCTGCTGGGCCTCTGAGCTCACAAGTTTGGACCTCACAAGTTTGGACCGTTCGTGTTAATGCTAGAAATGAGGTCCCCCTTTTGTGGCCTCAACCGGCTCAGACCAGACTAAAAATTCCCTATGTACCAAGCAAATAAAAACCATTCTGAGCATCAATTACATCGAATGCTATTTCCTATAGCCAAGTTCACCAGTCGACAGTGAAAAGGCGCCATGGCATTGCACGAGATATCTTGAGGTAGAAGCTCTATTCCTAGGGCTAGATGCCAAATTTGACATGGAAACTAGCCAATCCAACGTATACAAACACAACAGCAGAGCATTATTGGAAGACTGATTTGTTTTCATTGGTGAATGACTTGGTTACGACCTGATTGGTGAATGAATGAATGGTCAAGGATATCCCCACGGTGTCAAATTTATTAGGGAGTCATGAGTGCAACCTCAAACTGTGATCAACAATGCGTAAGCCATCTTTGCCTAGCACTGAACCACGTTGATTTAACCCAAATGTTTACCTGGACAAGAAAAAAAAACCTGTCCATAGTTGTATGAAGGAAGAAAAAAGTAAGAGGAGAGAAAATGAAGACCTCAATGTAGGAAGCAGCAACTTCTGAGTGCTTCTCGTTAGTCCTCGCAATAAAGATGTCCCAAAACACAGACCACCACTCGAACAAGAACCCCCCGGGGGCATCTATCGCTGCACAGAATACATCACCATCATCAAACAAAAGGAAAAAGGAAATAGAAGAGATAAGGAAAGGGGAAAAACAGAAGAGGAGCATACCGACTGGCTCAGAAGAGACCTTGCCCTCAGCCTGAAATGCCTTGGCCGAGGCCTGCAAATTCCTCTTCACCAGATAATCATAAATGTACACGTCCAGCCTACAATCGCCAAAAACCCCCATTAGCTCAGCTCAGCACAAACACAAGCAAAAAAGCCAGAGAGAAAAAAAGAAAGAGTTTTGCTTACATTTTATCCGCCTCCCAGTTGTTGTTCTGCGACATAGCGGTGGAAATGGTGATCCACAGCAGAACAGAACAGAAGAAAACTTCTTCTCCTTTCACCTCACCTCATTCCTCGCACATCATCATCATCATCTTCTTCGTCTGCATCTGGCGATGAATCAATCGTTGAGCAGACACGCCAAACGAATTGAGATCTACGTGGATGCAGAGCAGCTTCTCTGAGGGCGTGGGCAAAATGCTTGTTTCTGCTCGTGTCCTTCACCTCGGATTCCACGCAATTCAAAACTAGATTAGATGAGGAATTGAAGATCGTTGACGCCAGCGAATGGGGAAAATCCAAAGCTAAATCCCAACCTTCCTAACTAAAGCTGCTTTCGCACGTGTTCCATCCCACGCCGCCCAGCCTCGGACTTAGCCTCGGACTTAGCCTCGGATACATTCCCTACCCATCTGAAAACAACTGCTGTACGGGACGGTCTAGATGCGTTCCGAGCTCTCTGGAATCAATCCACATCTTACGTTGCCTAGTTATTTCATCCTTACGTCCTCTCCCATTGTTGGTCTTCCCTGCCCCCTCGTACTTAGCATGCCCTGGTTTGGTTTGTTTTTTTTTGTTTTTCCATTTTTAAGCTCGAACAAACAAGGGAATGAATGAATGAAGATTTTTAATTGAAAAGATGTTTGGGCCTGCAAAGTGCATCTCATCATTCTTTGGGCAGGGGTGAAAATTGCATTCCTTGCATTTTTCCCATGTGTTTTGGACCAGCACAATGACTTAAAGAAGTATATTTATGTATAAAAAAATCATAATCAATTTTAATTTTGCACATTGTAAGGGTCTAAAAATCTTGAAAGGCGTATAAATGGTGTTGAGTTCAAGTCTCTCCTTCTTCAATATTAAAAAGGATCTAAACATGATCTATAATTTACGCCTCTATTATTTGAGTTGATTTTATTGGTGATTTTGAAACTTAATTGTCGAGGTCAAGTCTCTGCTTCTTCAATATTTAAAAAGGGGTCTAAACATGATCTATAATTTACACCTCTATTATTTGAGTTGATTTTATCGGTGATTTTGAAACTTAATTGTCAAGTTCAAGTCTCTGCTTCTTCGATATTAAAAAAAGGGGTCTAAACATGATCTATGATTTACGCTTCTATTATTTGAGTTGATTTTATCGGTGATTTTGAAACTTAATTGTCAAGTTCAATTCTCTGCTTCTTCGATATTAAACAAGGGGTCTAAACATGATCTATAGTTTACGCCTCTATTATTTGAGTTGATTTTATAGGTGATTTTGAAACTTAATTGTTGATAGAATTCATTAATTTTCCACAGTCCATGATGCTGTATAAGACTGCTTCTGGATTCAACTGTGTAACTTATTTCTACTCAACGTTTCGGATCACACTCAATGATCCATCATCAGGAGAATGAGAGCAAGAGAGGAGAAACGTTGAGTAAAAATAAGTTACACAATTGAATCCAGAAGCACTCTTATACTTAATTGTTGAGTTCAAGTCTCTCCTTCTTCAATATAAAAAAAGGTGTCTAAACATGATCTATAATTGACACCTATGTTATTTGAGTTGATTTTATATGTGATTAATTGTCGAGTTCAAGTCTTTGCTTCTTCAATATTAAAAAATATGTCTGACCATGATCTATAATTTACACCTATGTTATTTGAGTTGATTTTATATGTGATTTTGAAACTTAATTATCGAGTTCAAGTCTCTACTTCTTCAATATTAAAAAAGGGGTCTAAACATGATCTATAATTTACAACTATGTTATTTGAGTTGATTTTATGTGATTTTGAAACTTAATTATCGAGTTCAAGTATCAGCTTCTTCAATATTAAAAAAGGGGTCTAACTGAAAGGAAGCAAGGTACGCGGAAAACGCTTCCTACACTGATCTACTGAGGAAAGATTATGCACATTTTAACCTTTTACAGTTACAAATTAAGATGCACATTAACAAAAAGATAATAACAACTTCCAAATGCAAACACAAAACTCACAACACAAGATATACATGGGGAAAACCCTTTCAGATAAAAAAACCCACACTCCAAAGCCGCCCAATATATTATTCAGGAATCAAGAAGATTACAATATACTTGTAGAGCAAGCTTTTACAGGAGTATATCCAACTAGAAATCTAGGAGGTAATTCGACATCTATAAGATTCTTGCATGCAACCTCCATCTCAAGTTCCTAATGTATAGGAGATACAATATAGTACACCGCCAACAATAATTACAAAACCATGAGCTAAAACCACCCAAAAAGTGGCGCCCAAATTATCTCCAATCAAAGATACCTTGTGATGTGCCAAACCACACACAAACACATGTAACTCTCACTTTTACAGCTATTTTTATGTGTCCAACACGTTTTTACATTTCCCAAAACAAAAGGTCCAACTTCCGGAGGCCATATCTTTTGATCCGGGTGTCCGATTGACGAACCATTTAATGCGTCGAAAAGCTCGTGAAGAGATCTATCACCCTATAACCCTCTACACTGGTTATCCCAATTTTTGGGACGTTTAGAAAAGTTTTGATTCTAGTAATTGAGTTTAAAGACTTTTTCCGACAATTTCAAAAAAATATAAACTTTAATATCTCGCGATCCAAATATGATCTTGAGATGAAACTCACCCGAGATGTTCACTTAGCTGTTCCGCACCTTCTGAAAAAAAAATTAGGTCAGTCCAAGCTCAATCAAAGAACTTACTAAAAATAGTAAGTCTCGCTATTTTTAGCTCGTTTGGAAACTTTGAAAGTTCCAGACCATTATCCAAGATAAAGGGTATTCAAAAAGACCAAAACTAGGAAGAATAGTAATCTTTCGAAGTTGCAAGGTTGAGACACTTTTCTTAACATTATCCCACTTGTCAAACACCTTGCAAGAGCAAAGGGAGTATCAACACCATGATTAAATTGCTAGGGCCCGAGAGGCCCATAGACTCTGAACACCATCTAAACTTCTCTATGCTCACATGTTTTGTCAAGGAATCTGCAACATTCATCAAAGTTTCAACTTTTTCCAAGTTTACCTTCCCATCCTCTACCATGTCACGAACAAAATGGTACTAGACATCAATATGCTTAGTCCTTGCATGGAAAGTAGGATTCTTCGCCAAACATATGGCACTATGATTGTCACAACAAATAGTAATCTACCCTGCATCAAACCCAACATCAGAACACAATCTCTTAATCCAAATGGCTTCTTTACAAGCATGAGTTGCTGCCATGTACTTAGCTTCAGAAGTGGACAAAGCGACCACAGGTTGCTGCTTACTCATCCAACTAATAGCACCACCAAACATAGTGAACACATAAGCACTGGTGCATCTCTTGTTGTCAATGTCACCTGCCCAATCTGAATCCACAAATCCACAAATATAAAGTGAATGCCGAGGTCATGTAGGATAACCATGACAACATAAGGAATACTCAGAAGTACCCCACAAATATCTGAACACTCTCTTCACTGCATCCCAATGTACCCGTCCAAGATTAGCCATAAATCGACTAAGGACTCCCACTGCTCGGGCAATGTCTGGTCTTGTGCAAACCATCGCATACATCAAACTACAAACCGCACTAGCATAAGGAACTCTGCTCATATCCTCTGTCTCAGAAGGAAACTTTGGACAATCTTCAACAGATAACTGTGTCCCCATTGTAACATGAACAATCAAAGGTCTGCAATCCATCATGCTGAATCTCTCCAACATAGTGTCAACATACTTACTCTGGCCTAACCAAAGTTTTCTGTTTGATCTGTCTCTTCTGATTTCCATTCCCAGAATGTACTGAGTTGCCCCTAGATTTTTCATCTCAAACTGTGCTGACAACTGAGACTTTAAATTAGAAATCAAACTTTTACCATTCCCAATGAGTAACATATCATCGACATACAATGCAATAATGAGAATGTGATCATTGTCAAACTTGTAGTAAACACAATGATCTGATTTCTATCTCTGAAATCCAATACTCAACATAGAGGCATCAAACTTCTGGTACCACATCCTAAGAGATAGTTTCAAACCATATAAAGACTTTTTCAACTTGCAAACCACATTTTCTTTACCTTTCACCATGTAGTGCTCTAGATGTGACATATAGATTTCCTCCTCCAAGTCACCATGAAGGAATGTTGTCTTCACATCCATCTGTTCCACTTCTAGGTCATACACTGTTGAAAGAGATAACAGGAACCGAATAGATGTCAGCTTTGCAACGGGAGAGAAAATCTCACCATAGTCAATTCCCTCCACCTGAGAATACCCCTTCGCAACCAATCTAGCCTTATATTTCTCAACACTACCATCTACACCAAATTTCTTTTTGAACACCCATTTGCATCCAATAGGTTTTCATCCTTCAGGCAAGGGTACCAAGTCCCAAGTATTATTCTTTTCCAAAGAAGCCATCTCCTCTTCCATGGCCTCCTTCCAGGAACCTGCATCTTCCATACCCATAGCCTCTTTCACAGTTCTAGGCTCATCAATGTTAGAAATCAAAGCAAAAATACAACTAGAATCATGCAATGAATAACCAAACCTCAGGTTGTTGCCTTATCCACATGGACCTCCTCAAAGGTTGAGGTTGAGGTTCTCCATCTTCTTCTGAACTTTCAGAGCTACTAGAGCTCTCCTCGTTATCAGGTCCAATAGATGTTTTTGGTTCAACTTTCTCATGGGTGGAAGGAAGATGAACCACATCATCTTTCTTCTCTTATTTCTCTGGCTGCAAGACAATAGAAGAAGGATTGAGCTCTCTGAAGATCACACTTCTGCTATACAGAATTGTCTCAGCTAATTGATCCCAAAGCTTGTACCCTTTCACACCAATGCCATAACCGATGAAGATACACTTTACAGCCTTGTTCTCCAACTTAGATCTCTTCTCCTTAGGCACATGTGCATATGTCTCATAACCAAATACTAGAATGTGTCTTAATGAAGGCTTTTTACTAGATCATACCTCCATAGGTGTCTTATCAACAAGCACTGATGTAGGAGACCTGTTAACCAGATAACAAGTGGTAGCAATAGCTTCAGCCTAGAACTTTTGTTTAAGACCAGCTCCACTTAGCATACTCCTTGCCCTCTCCATCAATGTTCTATTCATCCTCTCTGCAACTCCATTCTACTGAGGGGTATACGGAGTTGTCTTGTGCCTCTCAATCCCCTGTTCTTTACAGAACTTGTCAAAATATGCTGAACAGAACTCACCACCCTTGTCAGTCTTCAAACACTTAATCTTTCTATCCTTCTGATTCTCTACAAGAGCTTTTAACTCTTTGAATCTATTAAAGACTTCATATTTACTTCTAAGGAAATACACCCATGTCCTACTGTAATTGTCAATAAATGAAACAAAGTAAACAGATTTTGAAATTGAAGGAACATTAATAGGACCAAACACATCAGAATGAATCAAGTCCAACACCTCAAAAGATTTGTGAGAACTGGAATAAAACTGGACATGATTTTGTTTTCCATAAATGCAATGTTCACAGAAATTAAACTCAAGGTTACAATCATTCATACCCTCAACAAGATTTTTATTCTTCAGGGTCCTCAAACCCTTTTCACCAATGTGACCAAGCCTTTGGTGCCATAACATTGTCTTCTCAGCTGGAAGTTTCATCTCCATAGAATGAGCACCCTTAGGTACCCTGAAAGCACGACCATCGAAAGTAGATGCAACAGTCTTTTTCGTTGTTGGTTCCAATGGTGAGGATGAAGACTCTGAAGCTCTCTTCTTCGAAATAGAGGCACTATTACACTGAACTGCGCATGCATCAAGTTGAAACAGAGTGTCAATCCGAACACCCTTAGCCAACACCATAGATCCTCTAGTCATCTTGCATCCTCCATTTGATAAAACAACCAGCACACCCACATCATTCAATTTACTTACAGAAAGAAGGCTCCGCATCAAACCAGGGATATGCAGAACACCATTGATTCCCTTTACTCGTCCATCAGGGAATCGAATCAAGACTCTTCCATGACCAATAATATCCAGGTGAGAATCATCACCCAAGTACACCTTTCCACCATCGTATTCTTCGTACTTCAAAAACCAGCCCCGATGCAAGGTCATGTGAAAAGATGCACCAGAGTCAATAAGCCACACATCCTCAGATGCATGCGTTGCCAAGGCAGCAACAAATGCTTCTCCTTCATCCTGAGAGGACTAGTTAGAATCTGAATCATAATTCTTCTTCTTTTTCTTTTTCTCCTCCTTGCACTCCTTGTGGAAGTGACCAGGTTTGCCACAGTTCCAACACAGGGCCTTGGAATTTCTGGGAGACTTAGATCTCCCACGGGATTTGGATCTTCCTTTTTCTTCCTTCTTCTTATCCTTTTTCTTTCTCTTCTATTTGACATAATAACAAGATCCTTATTTAACAAGCTTCCGAGATGTTTGCCAACACCCCTATTTTCAAACACAAATACTAGACAACAAGACAAATAGATTTCAAGCAAGTAAAATTACACGAGTTGAATCCATGGATAGGGTTCATTCTTATGAGTACAAATTTGAACCAGAGCAAATACAATGAATTTCTAGTTTGATGGAGTCGTTTAATAGAATATTGAGCACTAAATACTTGGACAAATTATAGAGCATTATCTATCACAAAACATTTTGCACCAAATATAGAGCTAAGCACATTTATTTGTTTGTTTGTTTTCATACATGTTTATGATCATATTTCAATAGCATAAATCAACCTTGGCTTAATAATCTAAGGTTTTTTATTTATTGTTGCCTACATTATTAATTTACCTTAGGTTATTTATGTAGGTGTGATTTATTCCCTTACATAAATTGGTGGACCTGACTTATCATACATCCCTAGATATTGTCATTGGGGTTTATCCTTCTTCATTAAGATTTTTGGATCTAATATTTGTATTGTTGTAGACACCCCAAATTTACCTCATCAATTTCCCGCAATTATTCCTAAATTAACCATTTTCTGTCATTTAATCTCATTTCCCGCAATTAATTAATGCGACTAATTTAATATCTCAATTAATTAATGCAACTAACCTAATTCAACTAATTCCATCACAATTAACCTCCTTTCTCATCCCTAAGGTTAATTAATTAAATACACACAATTAATTAACTTTAGTCTAATTATTCCTCCAACTAATTAATTAGATAATATATGATTATCTAATTAATTAGGCTAGTTAATCACACTCCAATTTCCTCTGATTAAAAATTCCACCTCATCCTACTACAAGCCAAAAGACTTTGTCTTTTAAATCCCCACCATCAATTCCAAATCTCTAAATCAATTTGGGCCCTTTATTTTCACACATGCCACTTTCCCCCACTACTTGCTCACACGTGTGACCATATTACAGGGGTCAATGTTGACCCTTGATTTCATCCTTCCATCTCCACCATCCGCTTGCATCATTCTCCTTCTTCCACATTTTTGCATCCCCTTCAATCCTACATTTTAAGGTAATCATGACCTTCCATCTTTCATGAGGCATCTCATCACATGCCACTTGTCACAAGGCTAATGAATATCCTCATGGAATCAATCTCAGTCGTTGATTTCATCTTTCAATCACAATTATTCATTATTCCATGGGAAAGTCTATTTAAAGAGGGTTACCCAAAGAATTTCATCATGTATTCTCATAGTATCCACATGGTGTCAAATTGAGCAATATTATGACACTTGAGCATCCATATTACATATTAGCACATCAATATGATCATTTGAGCACATCTACAAGAATAATGGAGGTATAATATGTTTGTTTTTATGTCTTTGCATTGTAGTTTAGCTTTCATTATTGCTCAAACTGAATGCAGGTGTTGATATTGGGATTGTGAGCTTGTTTGCATTGCTTTGTATCTTGTTTGCATTGTTTTGATCTAATTTTAACCTCTACATTTTTGACATGCCTGGTGGGACTCTTGCCCCATTAATCATGTGTTTCTTAAGTGTTTCTTGTGAATTTTTGCAGGTTTTTAACATTATTGGATGTGTTTCCAGGTCTGTAACATTTTTGCCTTATGTATTGACATCTATGTAGGTACCTGTCGCATTTTTGCCTCTTTTGGGCCTATTTGACCCCTTTCGATGAAAACGAAACGTAGTTTCACAATCTCATGGTGGCCGTAGCGCCTACACCCTAACCCGTAGTGCCCCTACATTTTGGGCATTTTTATATCTGTAGCCTTACTTCCTTGTAGGTTTTGAGTTTTTGAGGTCCTCTAACATTGCTCTTTGTGTTGTCTTAAGATTTGTAGAGTCTCTTCATCATTTTGTTAGTTGCTTTGTCCTTTTTATCTAAGATTTGTAAGGTTTTCTCTTTGTTAGATTTTAGTTGTCCTTCTGCGAGATTGTAGATCTATTCATATTTTACATTAACTTTGGCTTGCAAGGTACACTTGTTTGTGTCCTTTTAGGTCTTGGCTAACTCTCATCTTATAATATTTTAAGGGATTTTTGGACTATTCTTTGTGTTTGTAGGTCTATGGGTCTTCTCTGTGGTGCTTGTACATATCTCGTGGCACCTGTGCATTACTCGTGATACGTGTGCCCTAGTCCATAGTGCTTCTACATTTTAGGTAGTTCCATGATCCTCACTCTATTTCCTTGCAAATTTTAAATTTTTTCAAGTCCCCTAATATCATCCTCTATGTCATTTAGGCCTTCTTAAGGCTTTTAGGCCATTATGTTGGTCATTTTATTAATCATTTTAAATAGGTTTTGTTAGTTCATCTTCTGTAATATTTTGGTTTTATTTGGCTTTTATAATACTTTGGAGCTAACATTGGCTTGCAGGGAGTGCTTGTGTATGCCCTTTGAGCTCTCAGCTAACCTTTTTTCACAAGGTCTTACTTGTTTTTGAAATTTATTTTCATTTTTATCTCTTGAGTCTATTCAGGTGAAAACAACACACAATCTTTGCAAATGTCGCACTATTGTGGTGCCTATGCATTTCTTATGGCACCTCTACATCTTTCGTGGCACCTATGCATAATTTAGTATTTCTACTTTTTGGGTTTATTATTTTTGCATTATATGTGGCATTTGTGCCCTGTGTCTTAGTGTCTCTACATTCCCATACATTTTGTAGCATTATATTTGGTCATTTTTGCTAACTTATATTTACTTGTGGATTGGATTATCTTGTGATTTGATTACTAACCACTTGCAGGTCTATTGGTAGAAGCCCCGAACTTTGAAACTACTAACAAGTTTCTTGTAGGTTCACTTAAAGAAGACCTATCATTGTAACCTTACTTGTGTGTTTGTTTCACATTTTCCTTTGGATCTTAAAATTAACTTTGTTTGGTGAATTTGGTATGCTTGGAGGAGTGTGTATGCTCTTCTCTTGCGTCATGTTGTTCTCAAAATCAGCTACGCTCGTTTTTGTAGACAACCCCCACGAAACTTGTCCATTTCGTGAATCTACACTCTAAGTTCGCAAATCGAGACAAGATTCCCTTGGTCTTGTGTGAAGTCATTTGACATTCTAAACTAGTCTGCGACATTCCCTTGAATTGGTTTCTCGATATTCGCAAAGATCATTCAAGTCATAAACTGATTAAAATGTCAATTTTAGCCATTTTCAAGAGTAAATTTTTGAGTTTTGATATGCAATAGCGGCATTTTTCGCCGCTCTTACATGTCTCTTTTCAAGTTGTTGCGTATGTAATGGTGGCATTTTTTGCCGCTCTTACATATGTTTCTCTTTGCATATGTAAAGGCGGCAATTTTTGCCGCCGTTACATATTCCTCCAAGGTGTACATGTACTGTCGGTGAATTTTGTCGCTTTTGCATGTTCGATGCCACATGTGCAGGGTCAGCCGATTTTGCCACCCGAACAAGATCTCCGGGATCTTGATCTTGGAGTGCCATTAATGGCCACTCGTGCCACCTGTTAAAGGCATATTTTCGAGTTTTAAATACGTTTTCTTTAGTTTGTTTCATCATTTCATTTCTTACCTGCCTAGCCAATCTCTGGACTCCCTTCGCACCGATTGATCGCGCCAAGCTAGGATTTGATCTAACTTCTCGTCAACGAACTTAGGTTTTCCCCCGACGCTACAGGTAAGTCTTTTTACCCACTTCTGTTTTCCTTTTCTTCCTAGGGTTTCCATTAAATGGTTTAAAAGGCTTTTTATTTTGTTTGAGTTTTGTTGTCGTTTCTGTCTTTTGATTGTTTTTCACGTTTTCCTATGTCTTTGAAGTAAAATCCATCAAAACTATGTGCCCTAGGTTATACCTGTATGGAAGTCAGTGTTTTTGTTAACCTAACCTCAGAACCATTTAAATATTTACCAAATACCATCGTGTATGGGTGGCAAAAATCGTCGTCCTTACACAACAACCCTTTAACTCGTACCATGAGCAGTGTCGCCAAATTTTGACGCCCTTACCTTCGTTACTTGGTAATTAGTGATATGCGTTGTCGGCCATTTTTGCCGATTGAACATCCCAGAGACAACTCCTATCACATGCAAAGTCGGTGAAATTTGCCACTCGTGTGAGGATTTTTCAAGTGGACGTGTATGGGCGGCGAAAGTCGCTGCCCTTACACGAAGATCTTTCAGTTTCTATCCTATGCAATGTCGGCAGAAAATGCCACTTCAACATCCAAACTCCGCAAATTCTTTCTACCTGCATTAGCGGCGAATTTGGCCACTCCAACACAGATTTTTTTGATACATGTAATAGCGGTGAAAACGCCCGCCTTTACACACATGAATGTTCCTCCATGTAGGAGCAGTCATTTTGACCACTCATGCATATTTTCCTAAATTTTTCCCAACACTGGGAAAATTTACCTTTCAAGACCTGTTAGCCCGCTTTCGCCCTTGCCTCGATTTGCGCGCACTCAAGCCCTTTAATGCATGCTTCCCTGTCCATGATCATTGAATTGCGGTTATCCTAGTTTACCCATTCTTTCCCTAACTACGAGATCATGGCCTTTTGCAGTTCTCAACCAGCGTTCGTGGCAGATATCAATTTCAGAGTTCTCTCAAAAACTCATGTCAGAACCTTCTCCGTCAAAGGCCAGAATCATGAAGTACAAGTATCAAGGTGTCTTTCCGGTGACAGCAGTACAATCAAACATTGATGAGATTAGGGACACGGAAATTGGGCATGTGGACATGGTAGAGTTTGTTGATAGGATAAAACAAACAAATCCTTCTAAGCCTATGCAGAAAATCATTGACAACAACATTCATTTGGTTGCATCATTTCCAGTGTCTGCACACAATCCTGAGTTTGTTCTCCAAGTAGCCAGCCATTACAACAAAGACACTAGAGTTGTAACAAATTCTCAAGGCAATGTAATCGTGAGACTAGATGCAGAATTCTTCGACAAAATCTTCATGTGTCCACCCATTGAAAATATTGGACGGATTGACTTTGCTCAGGGTCAACAGGATTATGATAAGGATGTGGAAGCTGCCAGAAGATACATAAATAACAAATGGTTGAAAATTCCTAGGAATAATTTGACTAGATGGCCAAAAGATCTTCACAGGAGTGATTTTGTAGAAGAGGTCTGTGATTTGATTACTCTCTTAAGTCGCATTAGAGGACTCCCTTCTGCTTCCAAATTCCAGGACTGAATGTACACTTACATCAAGGTGATTCTACGGGGTAATCAGAAGATATTCTGGGGAGAACAGATCAGCAATGCATTGCACGAGCAACTTGTAAAGGTCAATACCACATTCAAAATCTATATGACCTCTTATCTTGTCTATGCTGCTGCAAGCATGAGAAACTTTCTAGGCTTAACTCAGGTAGGAGACAAGAGATTGATCCCAGTATATGATTATTATCCCCAAATTACTCTGAAGGGATCAATTCATCATTTCCGAAGGGTCAGTGACGCCTTCTTTTCAGTATTCATGTGTCTATGGGATAATGAATTGGTTCATAACAGAGTCTCAGATGAAGCTTGGCAGGTTGTGAACTCTTTTGGTTGCTTGTTCCTGCAGTGTCCCACCTTCACATATCTTTGGGTAGGGTATTATCCTAGTTACCCTTATATGCTTCCACAGTACCCTAGTGACCATATTATTCTTATGGAGCTATGCAAACAGTTGATTGTAGTGCACAATAAATAGATGGAATTGAAGAAGTCAGGTATAAAATTCCTAATTGAAATTGGGAGATATTCAATTCAATCATCCAATAAAGCAAAAATAGTTGATTCTGAATTGCAACTGGTCACCATGAAGACCTACAAGAAAAAAGACCACTTTGACTTCAGAAGAGTTCAGGTTAAGATCAAGAGGAAGTCAAACTTCCATGTCCCAATGGTTGAAGACATATGGGCTGATCTCAGGATACAGAACTAGATCAGAAAGCTAGACTTCTGCAGACTTCACCTGAGTCAGATTGAAGAACTAGGTCTCGCTGATATTCCAGATGGAATGGAGGATGACGGCGACATTCTGGATCCCAAGTACAACACATAAAATGTTGAGGCTTCACCTCTTCCAGAGGTGAAATGGTCAATCAAGGAAGAAACATCCATTAGGAAAAGGTTTCAACCAATACTGGCCAACACAAATGTATGGTTGGAAAGTAAAGGGGTTAAATTGAAGGAGTTCCTCACAGGATCAGAAACAGAAACACAGGAGCAAACAGGCAAGAAGGTTGAGAACAGAACCAAGAACAAGAGCGACGCCCCTTCTTCTTCCAAGATACGCAAACCAAAGATCAAATTTGTATCCAAAGGAGGGAAGAAGAAGGAAACTGAAGATACTTCCAACGTCACTAAGTCAAATGTTGAAGATGCTGATGTTGATCAAATGGAGATGGAATATGTTGAGGCTGAAGGACAAAATATTCAAAAGTCTAAGGATGATCAACAGGCGACAGTATCTAATAAGTCTGATGAAGAGGATGAAACTGAACAAGGTGAAGATGAGGATGCCGAAAAGGAGCAACTTGGCGATCCACCTCAATTACCTGAGAAAGATCTTCCCATGGGAACACAAGTTTCTACACCTCCCCTTCATGTTCCAGTTTCTGGTAGTTTCCCAGTAATTTCAAATGCTCCCCTTTCACCTATCTTTGTTGTTTCCTCTGATAATACCCCTGTTTCTGTGAAAACTAGTTTTGGGACTGTTTTTTATTCCTCTGGTTCCATTCCAAGTCTATCTTCTCCTTCTTTTGACATCGGCGAACAATCTGTTTTAGAGAACCTTCTGGATGCTGCAGAAAAGGTTGTTGATACAGGTGTGGTTTTTACCAACACCAGCCCTATTGTGACTATCACAGGTGTGAACATGGAGCCGGCCAAACAGGTAGTAGATTCATCTCCAGTTGTTGGCACTTCTATTCTTCCCCCATGGCTATCTACATATACTCCAAAGAGAAAGAAACAAGCTATCTCGCCTGACGAGATTGATATTGAAAAGCTGTTACCTGTGAAAGCAAAGAACCAGAAGAAGAAGCCTAAGACTGTTTCTTGGCTTATCAATGAGAAAGGAATCAGGTACACAGAAATTGCCAAACCATCAGAAGATGCCACCATTGACACTTTTGACATGAGTAATTATGTCATTTCAAGGGTTGAGTTGGGCAAGCTGACTCATGAGGGTATAAAGGCAGATTTCCAAACCACTGCCAGCACTTTACTTGAAAAGTATGATGAAGTCAAGAAGAGAAGGAATAGTACAAAGCTAAAGCAGAACAACTCGCTGTTGTCCTTCAAAAGATAGTAAAGTCATCAGAAATTGTAGAACCTATGGCAGTGACTATTGAAGATCCCCTGATATAGAAGGTTGAAAAAGCACAAGCCAGAGGAAAGATAGTGGGAGATGTAGTGGAGCGGTTGTTAGCGCAAGGATGAGTTCTACTAAAAACCACTGTGGAAAGGAAAGAGAAGATGGACAAAGCTAAAGCTGAACTGGACAACCTGGTAGATCTACTTTCACAAGAGCTGCAAGATCAAGAAGAGAACCTGGAGGAGTGGATAGATATGAAAAAGATTAAGGTAAAGAACCTGATCACCATCGGGGTCGTTGAAATCAGAGAATCATATCTAAAGACCAAGGAGACTCTGGCTCATCGTGTCAACATAATAAAGGGTTTACTTGAAGATTTATGTCAAGCCCGAGAAGCCAGTGAAGATAGTGGTGTCACACTTCTACACCAGCTAGAAGAACTTCCATGCACCCTAACGGGTGAAGATCACACGTTCCTCTCAGCAGAGGAGATGATAAGATCCTTTGAAGAGATGGTCTGAAAGAAATTTGAAGAGGAGGCGCCCTCAGTGCTTTCTATGGACAATCTATATGATCAGCATTCAACTTTAGAAAACCTGAAGGATAATCTGGATAAGCATGAAAAAGCAATAAAGGCGGTAAAGGATGCGATTCTTCGGGCTCGCACCATCTCAGAAAACACAGGAAAACCAGATGCATGCGAGATGGCAGCCATACAGGCTATGTACCAGAATTTTCTGAAGAAGAAATGATGGAGGAAGCTAGTGCCTTAGTTTATTTTTCTTGTATAAAACATGTAATTTGAATTTTGTTGTAGACATATCCACATGTAATTTTTCAAAATGTAATTACATGTGAGACAAATGAAGTCCCAAGTCAAATAGGACTCTTTTGTTGAATAAGTCAAAGTAGTTGTAGAATTCCTATTTTTGCTCCAGGCTCCTCCCTATAAATAAAGAGGGCCTCTATTGTAAATATGATCTTTTATCTATTGTAGCAAAACTCTGCCGAATTGAGAAACAAGTTGAGACTTTGTGCTCATTTGTGTAAATCAATTTTCAAATATTTATCAATACAAGAGAGCAAGTTGAATTCCAATCTTTGTCTTGGAGTGATTTGTTTTATGATAGAATTGTTCTTGTGTCTTTGTTATCATATTATCTTTGATAAGTAATTGAAGTGTGAGGGTTTATTTCAAGTGATTAAGGAGTATTCTAAATCTGATTTTAATAGACTTTGAGCTATAAAATCATTTGTGAGAATTGTGTTGTGTTCGTGAATGAGAAATAGCTTGAAGACTTTGTGCTGCAAGTTGTTATCTTTAATCTATTTATCTCATCTTGGTGTACAGTGAAGACTTTGGGCTGCACTCTACTCCGAGCCATTTCATTTTCTGTTGGTGAACAAAGTAACGGAAGACTTTGTGTTTCCATGGATTTTGTGGTAATTCATAGTTCTTGGTATTATATCAGTTTTGTTGAAATCGTAATATATTGTAAACATCATTTCTGAAAAAAGAGAAATGGATGGTATGATCACACCCCTAAGTTAGTTTTAGTTTAAAATAAAGTTGTAATAATTGATAGGGAACCTCCCCTTGCTGAGAGGAAAGATTTATCTCATTGTACTGTGGTTGATATAACCTTTTTGCCTTCAGTCAGTTGAAGACAAAATATTCACCCAACACGTCGAAAGGCAGCCTTGGGAATCAAAAACACCCTTTAAACATGTTGATTTTAACACCACGCATTTTAATTTCTAAGGTTAACCAATCTTGTTTGGCATGCTTGTGTTGACCAAGTGAGTGTGTATGCTCTCCCCTTGCATCAAAAGGTGATCTCGGGGATCAAAAACACCTCTTGACTTACTTTTATTTGTCCCAAGAATCCAAGTTGTGTATTCTCTTCCCTCACACCGCAAGGTGATCTTAGGAATCAAAAGAACTTGGAATTATTTCCCTTCAGGGGTCTGCATAAGGATTTCATCACCTTAGGGAATAACCCAAACCCACATGTTCCAATGAGGTATATAAATTTAGGAGAGAATCAAAAGACTCTCCTATTGGAGGACATTTATTGTTTGGCTAAGCTTGCAAGATGTAAGATACCTCACTAAACTTAACCAAATTTTTGCTAACTTTTTCTTACTTCTTACTTCAATTACTCAATATCTAAGATGAATGAAATCAACATGTATTGAACAAATAATGAAGTTGAGATATCTTATTGCAATTGTAAATACAATTTCTTATTACAATCAATAGATGCTTAATAGCATCAATGTTCAACTTAATACAATGATAGGCCTTGGCGCCTAGATTGAACAATGATTATCTTCAAACTACGAGTGACTTGACTTCAAGTTGCTAGTGTCTTCAAGATGCAAGTAACTTCAAGCTGCAAGTAACGACTTCAATCCTACACAATGATGATAATTGAATGTTAACACTTCTCAAAAGATAAGGGAGCATCACCTTATCAAGGTTGAGGGAGCATCACCCCAACAAGCATGAAATTCGCAAATTTCATGAAATGAGCATAAAGCTTACCAAGAGATATCAAATGGCCAAAGATGCCAAATGAAGTCGCTCTCCTCCTTTTATAGTGCTCCTCCACAAGAGCAAAGAGGCAACCAAGGCACATTTTCCAATGAGCATATCCTAGAGGAATATTCCATTGGATGACTCACTCCTGAGTTGGAAGCCTTATCCGGTATGCCTCCCAAAGTCATTCTGGGACCCACTGCTTACATGCTTACTCCTCAAGTCTAGGCGCTAGAATGATGCTCTATAGGTGAGGAAGTGTGCCCAACAGCACAGTTGATTGTTTCATGGTTAGGCGCCCAAATAGGATCACAGAGATGAGAAAATGTGCCTTAGGAAGGTGTCTCAAGCTTAGGCACCAATCTGGGGTTGTAAGAGAATGGATGTGCGCCTAGCTCACTTGGTGAGGTTTTGATGACTCCGGATGCTTGAAAACACTTGTCAACACTCAATGAAGACTTCCTAACTTGGATTGAAGACTCTTCAAGGTTAGGCACCACAATGAGTTTGTAGAGACAAGAAATGGTGCCTTGCTCTAAGGAGAGATATCTTCAATCTTCATCGTTTCCAGTTGTTGTATCTCTGCTCTAGAAGAAGAATCTACTGCCCAAACATCATCTTAACTTGAGGAACGAAGTTCATCATAGTTAGGCGCTCAAATGGGGGTTTCTTGAGGTTGGACGTAAATTGGAGGTTGAAGAGGTGGCGATTTGCGCCTAGCTTACTTAGGCGCACATTTGAGGTGGTAAGAGTGCAAACTGGCACCTAGGTTTACTTAGGCAATTTTATGATTCCAAACTCAAGTTGAGACTCCCGGATGCTCAATTTGAGATCCAACACTCTTGTTATCATTGATCTCTACCTTCACAAGTTAGGTGCACTTTTGAGGTTGTACAGAGGCCAAAGTGCGCCTAGGACAATTGATTATGATTGCTCCATTCTGAGGTGCTAGTTTGAGGTTATCTAGATGAAGAACAACGCCTTGACTTCCTTGAGACAGTTTCACCAAGTTCAAACCTTGACAAAGACTCCAATTGGTCCATGTGAGTGATGAAAGTCTTCATTCTGACCCTGGGCGCACATTTTGGTAGCTGGGAGTGATGAAGTGCGCCTAAGTCATTTGGATGCCTCCTCTAACTTGTCTGAGCTGAGAACTCTTCCTGTTGATCCCAGACTCCAATCTAGACCCTGAATGATGTTTCCCTCACTTAGGCACACTTTTGTGCTTCTGGGGACTGGAAAGTGTGCCCTAACTAGGAAATGCATTTACTTTGTCAAATTTCACTGTTCAAAGCCTCTTGTTTGTCCTCATGAACTTCTCGACTCAACATCCTTCATTTGACAAGCTAGACTTAGTCCATTGTACACGATCTCATCACAAAAATACTTGATAAAGGTCTTGACCTGCAAAACTACAAGAGTTAGTCAGCCAAAACCAAATTCATTCCCTTATCATACGTATTAACCCACGGGAATGATGAATAGGCTAATCCGTGTTCATTGTTGACTAGGCTGGAAACGAGGACATGACAGTCTCCCCTTCTCGGGATTGCTTGTCCTCAAGCAATCGAAGGTTAGGATGATCTAAAATCTTTTCTCCTTCCCACGTAGCATCCTCTATTGGCAAACCTCTCCATCGAACCAAACATTCCATGATGACTCGGCTACGCAATTTGCGTTCTCTCATATCAACGATGCATCTGGCTCTAGAATCAACATTCCTTCTTCATCAAGAGGTGAAAGATCAGGAGAGGAAACCACATTCTGACCTAATGCCTTTTTTAGGCATGATACATGAAATACATTATGAATGCAGCTGCCTGCTGGCAAATCCAACTCATAAGCCACTTCGCCAACTCTCCTTACGATTCTGTATGGCCCATAAAACCTTGGCTTGAGTTTTTCTGCACCACTCATCTTCAAAGAACTTTGTTTGTATGGATGTAGACATAAGAAAATTGAGTCATTTACTTCAAAAGATCTTCCCACACGATGTCTATCTGCATACATCTTTTGTTGATTCTGAGCATGTTGAATGTTATCCTTAAGAACTCTAAGGATATCTTGTGTGTCTTGCATCAACTCCTTAGCTCGAGGAGCTCTACTATCATCGAAAGCCAAATCAACAAAGGAAATAGCATCATATCCATAGAATGCTCTGAATGGAGTCATGCCAATAGAAATGTGATAGGTAGTATTGTAACAATACTCACCAAGGTATAACCATTTTACCCATGCACGTTGATGCCCAGCAACATAGTTGCGAAGGTATCCCTCAATCCACTTATTCACAATTTTTGTTTGACCATCCGTTTGAGGGTGATAACTAGTGCTAGGTGTTAGCTCAGTCCCTGTGAGTCAGAATAGTTCTTTCCAAAACATGCCAATGAATCTACTATCCCAATCACTCACAATTGTCTTTGGAAGGCCATGCAAACAGAATACTTCTCTAAAAAGTAATTCTGCAATCTGCAAAGCTGAATAATCCGTTGCAATAGGATAGAAATGTGCATACTTAGACAATCTATCAACAACAACATATATGCAATCTCTACCATGTACCTTCGGAAGACCTGTGATAAAATCCATTGAGATACTTTCCCACTTCTGCTCAGGAATAGGCAAAGGTTGAAGTAGACCGGTGGGAAAAGTATGCTCAGACTTGTTCTGCTGACAAGTCAAACACTCTCTAACATGTTATAGGACATCATCCTTGAGACCCTTCCAAGAGAATCTCTCACGAATCTGCCTATAGGTTTTGAAAAACCTGGGATGCCCTGCTAGAGGTGTGTCATGAATGGCTCGCAGTATCTGTTGCTTGAGTTTAGACTCGGGCACTAGGAAAATTCTGTCTCTATAATAAATTATATCATCAACGACCTTGTACTTGTCATCTTGTATGATACCATCTATGAGTTTGCATGCAAAAGTAGATTTAGAATACTCAACTAAAAGTTGAGATTTCCAATCAGCTGAAATCTCACTCAAAGAACAAATAGTAGGCCTCCTAGAAAGAGCATTTGCAACAATATTCTTTTTTCCTTTTATAAACTCTATATCAAAGTCATATGCTTGGATTTTTGAGACCCATGTTTGTTGTCGTTCATTCAAATCCTTTTGTTCCAAGAAGTATTTCAAGCTATTGTGGTCGATCCTAACCACAAATTTTGCACCTACCAAGTACTGGCGAAACTTTGCCAAAGCATGCATAATGGCAAGCATCTCCTTATCATAGGTGGAATATAGGCGCTCTGTATCCTTCAATTTTTTGCTTTCATATGCGATAGGATGCCTATTCTTCATTAACACAGCCCCTATTCCTTCTCCTGATGCATCACACTCAAGAATGAAGGACTATGTAAAATCTGGTAGTGCTAGTACTGGAGTAGTACTCATCCCCTCCTTGAGCCGATCAAATGCTATATGTTCCTTACAGGACCAAAGAAATGCCCCTTTCTTAGTGAGATATGTCAATGGTGTTGCCAATTGTGAAAAGCCTTTAACAAATCTCTTGTAGTAACTGTAAAGTCCTAAGAAACCTCTCAACTTGGAAATGTTCCTTGGAATAGGCCACTCCTCTATTGCCTTGATCTTCTCATCTTGTACTCTAACTCCTTTAGCACTAATCATATGCCCCAAGTAGAGAATCTCCTCCATCCTAAAATCACACTTGGAAGCCTTAGCATATAGTGATTGTGCCTCCATGACTTCAAGTACCTCATCAAGATGTCGAAGATGCTCATCCCATGTCTTACTGTAAATCAAAATGTCATCAAAGAAAACTAAAATAAATTTACGCAACTGCTTATTGAATACACGATTCATGCAAGATTAAAATGTAGCAGGTGCATTAGTAAGACCAAAGGGCATAACAAGGAATTCATAATGTCTGTAGTGGCATCTGAATGTTGTCTTTGGAATGTCCTCCTCACGAACACAAATCTGATGGTAGCCTGAATGAAGATCAATCTTGGAGAAGTACACGACCCCGTGTAATTCATCCAACAACTCATCGATCCTGGGTATTGGGTACCTGTTCTTGATTGTCTTCTTGTTCAGTGCCCTATAATCAATACACATCCACATAGTTCCATCTTTCTTCTTCACCAACACCACCGAAGAAGCAAATGGACTAGATGAAGGTCGAATGTGTCCCATATCAATCAACTCCTTAATAGTCTTCTCTATCTCAACCTCAAAGTGTCTAGGATGTTGATATGGTGTAATGTTGATGGGTTTTGTCCCATCCTCTAACTCTATCACATGCTCAAATCCATGATCATGTGGTCTCCCAGGTGGAATATCTCCAAACACCTTACTGTGTTTATCCAATACAGATTGGATGTCTACATGATACTCATTACTGAAAGAAGACTTAGATGATATTTCAACCTGAGCTGCCCATGTAATGTCATTATGACAAAATAAGGACTCCATGCGCCTAGCTATAACAATTCTAGGTGAACCATCTGATAAAGCTCTCAGAATGATCTTCTTCCCATTGTGAATGAACTCTATCTCCATCTTCTTCAAGTCTTGAATATACCTACCAATTGAATGCAACCATTGCATTCCTAAGACAACATCAATACCTAAGAGTCCAACCATGTAGAAATCGTCTGTCAATGTATAATCACCCATCTGAATGCTAAGATGTGGCACCCTCTTTTGACAACTCATAGTAAACCCATCAGCTACCACAACTGTAAAACCCTCAAATTCCTCTGATTGTAGACCACACTTCATTACTAAACCCTCATCAATGAAATTATGAGTAGCTCCACTATCCACCAAACATGTGACCCGTTGCCCATTAAGAATTCCTTTAATCCTGAAAGCATGAAACCTTGGAACTTCTGAAATAGTAGCAATAGTCACTGAATTGCCTATGTCATCTGTCTCAACCTCTAGAGTAGGTTGGTCTTCCTCATGTGTTGTATCAATATCCTCATGTATCTCACTCTCATCATCATCATCTGAATGGACCTCTATAAGATATGCCTTGCCTTTGCCTTTACACCTGTGTCCTGGTTCCCATGATTGTTTGCAATCAAAACACAACTTCTTTCTCCTCAACTCATCACGTTCTGTAGAAGTAGGGTTAGATTTGATAGGCTAAAATGTTCTCCTTTGACGTGAACTTGAACCCTTACCAAAGTTTCTCTTTTGGCCTTGGAATGATGTAGGGTAAGTGTCAAGATCTAAAGCAAGCTCAATAGCCTCATCCAATGTCTTAGGCTTATGAACCTTCACCAATCCTCCCATTCTATCATTCAAGCCCTCAACAAACAACATAGTGACTCTCCTTTCCAGCATCTCAGGAACCATAACTGTAATCTTTTGAAAAACTCATTGATGTAAGAATCTACTTTGCCAACCTGTTTAAATTGTGCCAATTCCCTATAGTAGACCTCTATATCCTTCCTGTCAAACCGGTTAATGAGCCTACGAGTGAACTCATCATATGAAGTAATCATATCGTGCCATTGTGACATAAGTCCATGATGCCACCAATCATAAGCCAAACCCTCCAAATGCATAGTAGCAAAGTGTATGGCCTTTTCTTCACTCAAGGGTTTGAGTGTAAGACATGTATCAAGCTTATGAATCCATGCTCTAGCACTTATCTTACCACTACCATGAAAATTAGGTAAAGGAACTTTATTCAATGCTTCTTTATACTCTTTGGATTCCTTCTTTTTAGGTTTGTGCTCCTTTTTCTTCTTATTCTTTTCACTCCTTTGGAACATGAAATGATTGAAGTTTAGGTCTCGCCTAACATCAGGTGGGAGTATACGATATTCATCATGTGCAACCATAATATCATCCGTGAGATTAACATTTACCTCCTCATCCTCTGAAGATGTTTCCTCAATCACTTTCTCAAATCTTGGACGGAGTGGTCTATCATCAACTGTTGTGGTGGCTCTACCTATAGGAGTAGGAGTAGGTTCTCTATGTGTGTGTCTCCTTGCATCTCTACTTGTATTAATGTTTGCTTCACCTGCAATGCTTGTCCTTCCACTATTTACACTCCTTGATCTCCTAGAACGTGTATCTCTTGCCCTATCAACAAAAGTGTCCAAACTATTTTGAAATTGCTGAAACATTTGTTGCATAAACTCTTGTTGTTGTTGAGCAAAGGTAGTTAAAATGTCATCAACATTTGGTTGACCTTTTTCCCTTCTAGGACTTTCATTACCACCACTACCACCTCCTTCATCCATGCTTGGTTGTGTACCTATATTATGTTGTTGCCTAGCTGTCCTTGTATAATACCTGTGTGGACCAACTTCATGTGGATTCATAACCCAAAGGCTGGAAGGAATATGGCTTTGATACCACTGTAAGATACCTCACTATACTTAACCAAATTTTTGATAACTTTTTCTTACTTCTTACTTCAATTACTCAATATCTAACATGAATGAAATCAACATGTATTGAACAAACAATGAAGTTGAGATATCTTATTGCAATTGTAAATACAACTTCTTATTACAATCAATAGATGCTCAATAGCATCAATGTTCATCTTAATACAATGATAGGCCTTGGTGCCTAGATTAAACAATGATTATCTTCAAACTACAAGTAACTTGACTTCAAGTTGCTAGTGTCTTCAAGATGCAAGTAACTTCAAGCTGCAAGTGACGACTTCAATCCTACACAATGATGATAACTGAATGTTAACACTTCTCAAAAGATAAGGGAGAATCACCTTATCAAGGTTGAGGGAGAATCACCCCAACAAGCATGAAATTCATAGATTTCATGAAATGAGCATAAAGCTTACCAAGAGATACCAAATGGCCAAAGATGCCAAATGAAGTCACTCTCCTTTTATAGTGCTCCTCCACAAGAGCAAAGAGGCAACCAAGGCACGTTTTCCAATGAGCATATCATAGAGGAATATTCCATTGGATGACTCACTCCTAAGTTGGAAGCCTTATCCGGTACGCCTCCCAAAGTCATTCTAGGACCCACTGCTTACATGCTTACTCCTCAAGTCTAGGCGCTAGAATGATGCTCTATAGGTGAGGAAGTGCGCCCAACATCACAGTTGATTGCTTCATGGTTAGGCACCCAAACAGGATTACAGGGACGAGAAAATCTGCCTTAGGAAGGTGTCTCAAGCTTAGGCACCAATCTGGGGTTGTAAGAGCATAGATGTGCGCCTAGCTCACTTGGTGAGGTTTTGATGACTCTGGATGCTTGAAAACACTTGTCAACACTCAATGAAGACTTCCTAACTTGGATTGAAGACTCTTCAAGGTTAGGCGCCACAATGAGTTTGTAGAGACAGGAAATGGCGCCTTGCTCCAAGGAGAGATATCTTCAAGCTTCATCATTTCCGGTTGTTGTATCTCTGCTCTAGAAGAAGAATCTATTGCCCAAACATCATCTTAACTTGAGGAACGGAGTTCATCATAGTTAGGCACTCAAATGGGGGTTTCTTAAGTCTGGGCACAAATTGGAGGTTGAAGAGATGGATATTTGTGCCTAGATTACTTAGGCACACATTTGAGGTGGTAAGAGTACAAATTGGCACCTAGGTTTACTTAGGCAATTTTATGATTCCAAACTCAAGTTGAGACTCCCAGATGCTCAATTTGAGATCCAACACTCTCGTTATCATTGATCTCTACCTTCATAAGTTAGGTGCACTTTTGAGGTTGTACAGAGACCAGAGTGTACCTAGGACAATTGATTATGATTGCTCCATTCTGAGGTGCTAGTTTGAGGTTATGCAGATGAAGAACAATGCCTTGACTTCCTTGAGACAGTTTCACCAAGTTCAAACCTTGACAAAGACTCTAATTGGTCCATGTGAGTGATGAAAGTCTTCATTCTGACCCTAGGCGCACATTTTGGTAGCTGGGAGTGATGAAGTGCGCCTAAGTCATTTGGATGCCTCCTCTACTTGTCTGAGCTGAGAACTCTTCCTGTTGATCCCAGACTCCAATCTAGACCCTGAATGACATTTCCCTCACTTAGGCGCACTTTTGTGCTTCTGGGGACTGGAAAGTGCGCCCTGACTAGGAAATGCATTTACTTTGTCAAATTTCACTGTTCAAAGCCTCTCGTTTGTCCTCATGAACTTCTCGACTCAACATCCTTCATTTGACAAGCCAGACTTAGTCCATTGTACACGATCTCATCATAGAAATACTTGATAAAGATCTTGACCTGCAAAACTACAAGAGTCAGTTAGCCAAAACCAAATTCATTCCCTTATCATACGTATTAGCCCACGGGAATGATGACTAGGCTAATCCATGTTCATTGTTGACTAGGCCAGAAACGGGGACATGACACAAGAACTTTATACCTTATAAAGTGATGAAGGAGAGTGGGTTACCCTCTCGCACTAGGCCTTTAGACATACCCTCCATTTCATAGACTTGGGCCTCCTGTACCTTCATGTATTTTGAGGACATCCCCTAGTGGTTTGTTTATCCTAGATAGGACCAATTGACCATATATGCTTGCAATGCATTGGTTACCAATTAGGCCTAGAAAGTTACTCACTGCACGCAAGTGCTTATCCCCCCTAGAAATGTATGTGCATGTCATGTATGTTCTCCCCTCAAGCCTTTAAGTGATCTTGAATGATCAAAAGAGGTTAGTTTTCTCATTATGGGACTTGCACATTATGCCTAAATAAAGGAAGCAAGGCGGGCTTACAAGTGTATACACACCCTTTTTACTAATCTAGGTTGTTGATGTGCCTACTTTGCTTGTTATTATGAAAAAACCATTTTTGTTTGCAAACATTAAACCAAACCAATCCTCCAAAACCAAAAACATTACCTTGAGAAAACATAGATCAAAAGCAAGCGTCTAAAGCCAAGGACCATAATCCATCAAACCTTTGAAATCCCAAACATTTCTTAGCACCAAATCATTTCTCAAAGTTCACCAAAATCCCATCTAAGCCCAAAACCAAATCAATGCATCCTTTCAAATCCCCAACCCTTGATCCAACATTTAAACCCCCTTTTAATCCTTAAGGAAAACCTAGTCCCCACACCCTTAATCCTACCGTGCCCAAATCACCTTTAAATTCCAAATCGCCCTTCCACTCCTCAGGACATTGTAAACCAAAAATCCACTCTTGGACCTTTTGAAAATCACCTTTGGATCCCTAGACCACATAGGCAAAACAGTCTATACTTGGGGCCTTAATCATCCTTAGACCCCAAAAATCAATCTATCCTTGGAACTTTAATCATCCTTAGGTTCCAAAAATCAAATCATCTTCAATCCACTCTTGGGACCTTAATCATCCTTAGGCCCCAAAATCAAATCAAATCCACAATCATCTTAAGGATCCAAAACTGGACTATCCAATATTCCAAGTTCCCTAACATTGTCCAACTCAATCAATTATCCTACCCACAAATCCAACTATCCCATTAGGATATTCTTTGGTTCCAACAACAATAATCCAAAGATCCAACCCAATTAATCCAAGTATTTGTATCCAATCTTTTATCCATCCTTGGGATTTATCATCTTGCTTTACCATCCAAATCAAATCATCCAAAAACTTAAAACCTTTAATCATCCTTAGGGTTTGTCATCCCTCAATCCAAATCAACCTAGTCATCTTGCAACCATACAAGTAGTTTTCCAAAGGGCTTCCCTTTTGGAGACTTTGATCTAAATTCAAAGCCCCCCATCTAAAGAATCAATCCTTATCCAAGACCAAAACTCCAAATCAAAACAAAACTAATCTTCTCAAACCAAGTCCTTAACACTTGCTTGGATGCCCCCTATCACCAGGCAACAAGCCAAGTTGAGGATGGAGTTCGATGAAGAAAGCCCCCTCCTTCCTTTGACCTTCCATCCCCATGTGGGAGGGCCATCGCACCCTCATGACAACAATAGTGAGTCCCCCAACCAACCTGAGTACACTTTTGATTATAGCCAATTCCTAAATTTCCAACAAGGACGTAGCATTATAAACAGGTTCATTGAAATGAACAAGAATGACTTACTTCATCATGGAATCGAAGAAGGGTCCAAGTTTCCCCCCAACTATGACTTCTCAAACCTTGACAACATTGTTTAATTTGAAACCCCTAATCTCGGTCATGACCATAAAGGAAATCCAATCCATGACTATGACATTCCCAAGCAAAACTATGACCATACCCATCATATTGATCTCAACACCAAGGGTCAACCTAAGTCACCCTTTGTAATAAAGGGGAACAACACAAAAGAATACCCAAAAAGGTCTTCCCACCACATCAATCCCCTTAACACACCTTCAACATCCCAATCCACATCTACCATTGATAATCGAAATAAATCCAAAGCCTATGCTAATCACTCACAACATGGCCATATCCCAACCTAGACTTATGCCAACATGTTCATCCCCAACTATGGCCACACTTAGAACCCCAACCACATCCCTTCTAATAACCCAAACCATCACTCACACCATGAACAATATTGTCACACCACATTTTTAAACTAATGTATTTATTTTCATTATTTTGAGGAGATAGGTAGTTAGTCAAAGAAAATATTATGATTATAGTAATGATGGGAAATGCATTTGTTTATATTAATTTATATGCAAGAAATAATTATTTATTGTTACATCCCAAATTTTGGCTCTGATTTTACTATTTACTTTCACGTGATTAGTAGTGAATTTTATGGATAAATGGTTAGACTTTAAGATATAATGTCTGAGTAAATCATTGATTTCTTAAATATCAATTCATGTGATTAAGAATAATACATGAGATTGAATAATTAAAAATTTATGTTATGAGGTTTTGATTTGTTATTCATAAGATTTGTGAATGGACTAACAATGCACTAATCTTGGTTTGGTGATTGCAAGTTGTATTCAAGAAAACAGGTTTTGACCACTCTCCAAGAAAGAGAGAGAGTATCTTCAGAAGAGAAGAGAATAGACATTTGGTTTTGAACAATGCATTTGCCGTCTGAGTATAGTGGACCTTCAGCTAGTGAACCCTTGTCGATTAAGGTAAGTCGTGCTTAATCAAGTTGGTTTAAGTTTATTTTTCGACTAAGCAAATTGTCGATGTCGCTTAGAGTCTTTTTAATGTGTTTTTAACGTTAGCCTAGTCATTTTTTGCGAATTTGATGTTGTCAAGGTTGAACATTAGTCATTTTTCGACTAAGGCGATATTTTTGCCGAAACATCATTCTTTACGTCGTAAACGAGAATATGTTTGCGTCTGCATTACCGTAGTTGGAAGAAATTAAAATTGTGTTTCTTATAGAAAGTTTTTAACGTCAATTTTTCATATTTTGTCAAAGTGAAATCAACTCAATTTTCACTAATACGTGAAGGGGAGATTTTCTCAACCCAATCACATATTGTTCTTAAAGTGTGAGGCAATATAAGTATACATTACATTCTCATAATCACAATTGTTAATAATATATATATATTTAGATTATAATAAGTGAATTATCCTTGAGTGAAGTTCAAGGTTGTTAGTGGGTTTTAAATGATAACAACATTATTAATGAAGAGGTGTTCTCTCTTAACCATTTCGATAACATAGGAATACTATAAGGAGGTTGTTGAATGGAAGAGGAATGGTGTTTTAATTACCACGAATCCCCTTGACTTGCATACTCTATCAAAGAGCGATTTTAGGCTTCCCTAAAGGAGAGACCCACGGCTAGTGGAGTCTTAGACCGACTTAATAATGTGAGTTGAGGAGATAATAAAGGATGGTTATTACGGGAAAGAAGGGGAGAGTAAACACAATAGAGAGAGGCGACAACATTTATGAGACATGCTTCAGAAGGTTGAGGTGAGATTATCAACTGAGTTTGATAGCATATAGTCAAACATTTACCAGTATTATAGTGTTGAGGCATGCTCAGGTAAGAGTCAACCCTCTTATCATGGTTCTTATGTTTTCCTTTTAGTTCATGTTGAACGAAATTCTTTTATAACAGTAGTTTATTCTCCTATGAGAATGTAGGGATATCATTAGTAATGTGTGTAATATTAGAGATCATAAAGACTTTAACGTAGAGATATCATAAGCAGTAGTAAACGTAGAGCACATGAACATAATAGACAATATTTTATAAGTTCATAGATACTAGTTTGTTGTGAGTATGCTTATCTAATCTTAGTTAAACCAGAGATATCTTTATGTGTAGAGTATTTAGATAATAACCAGAGATACAAGTATATTTCTGTATTCTTTATACGTAGATAAGTATATATCTGTATTCTTTATATGTGAATAAGTGATAGTTTTATCTTACTATCTATGTTTCGATGTAAAGAATTGTATTACAACCCGTTCACTATGATAACAAAACATTAGTAAGATAATGAGAACCACGAGAATATATCTATATTAGTTATGTGGTATAGAATTCACATTGATTTTATGTAAACATAGTGTGGTTTATCTTAGTCAAGCTTTTGGTTTTATAATACAATTTTAAAGTATATTTCAATACGAAATAGGTAACATTGATTTAGAGAGAATATCAATTGTTCTATTCTCTAGATTTGACTTCTTATTTACAAAGGGTTCCAACCAAACAAGAAAGATATTTTGATAGAGTAATATATCCTTGAGTATTTTTTGTTATTATGTATAATACTTACAAACTTACTATTATTCGAAAGAGAACCCGAAGGGTTATCATAACCACACACACACACACACACACACACACACACACACATGGGTCGACAACGAAGGGTTGACAACCCTAAGTTTTAATGTTTGTATTAGACTTGTCTAAGGAAGTTTGTTTGTAGTTCATGGTGATTTCCCTTAGTAGAGAAACCAAATTGTTTTATTACAATCGACTTGAGTTGTGGACTCAAGGAGTAGATGTCGATAAGTCATAGACCTCGGATTGTGCAAGTATGCAAAGATGTACTCTTGAATGGATAGTCAATCCATAAAGTCTTATGGTATGAATGACAGGATCATGAGAATTAATCTAAGTTAGGTAGACTAGAATTTTGAGTTAGATAAGACTCTATTGTTAAACCATTTATCAAATAAACTAAGTTGACCAAATCAAATTGTAGGATGTGATAGTATCCAAGTCGAGTTAGAGGTGGGTGGACAATACGACTACATTTACTATAAAAATCTATTTATATAAAATCTGGCCAAAGTAATGCATGCATCTCTGCATGCATTAGTCGGTTCACCATGTCTAGATTTCATACTTGTCGATATGATCATACTTAGCTAGAGGATTGTCTAGAGTTGTGTGATCGATGGAGTTATGTAGGATACAACACTAGTACTCAGATGGCAAATACAAGTTGGTTACCTTATGTCTATACTCTCCATGAAGGGTAGGGCCACTTCTAGTTGGAAGGTGAGCGAGGGACCGCTGGTCTATGGTTGGAGGTAAAGCACTCAGAAGATGCTCTCTCTCTCCAATAGAAGACTCACTGAGACTTGCGATATGGATGTCAAAATTCTAGATGCAGCATACATATTTGATATGAGACTTGTATTTCATAAACTATGTAAATTTTATCAAGTGCAAATTATTGTAATTGAAAGATGAAATGTCGATTCTATAAATTAATACATGTTGTATATTCAAAAAGGAAGTTATGTTTATATGATGTATTTTGATTCCTTAAGAATATTTTAATTCAAAAAAAAAAGTTCAATCATTTTCACTTAATGTATATTTATCTCTTGGTAAATTTATGTTTAAGTCTTGTTTGAGAGTTAGTATGTTACATTTATGACATCATTATTGAACATGTGTTTAAAATGATGAAATGGACTAACTATCATCTTATAACTGAGGTGGATGTAGGAATAGTGTTGTTTTCTCTCCGATATGAGGAGAGAGAGGATCACCTTGGAAAGGATGCTAGATCGCATGAATGCAATGATCCTTATGCCATCTAGAAACACACACACACACACACACACACTTAGTAGAGAGGCCATGTTTATTTTTGTCAGTGGTGTCGTCGATAAGACGAAGGTTAAATCTTTTTTGTCATTTGATAGAAGCATTGTGTAAGCCTTTGGATGTCATATTGATGTGTATAAATTGAATAAACATGTTTAATCTTATTGTTAAGATCTTAGTCGACTTGTGAGAATTCTTCATCGATAATTGTGCTTCAGATGAACACAATTAGTGTTCGATAGTATGCTATATTGACATCATTTAGTTGAGTATGTTATGTCTATCTATAAAGCTATTAATTATTATTATTATTAAATATTATCATAGTTATTATTAATATTGTTATAAGTTAAATCTTGTTGGAGTCTCTCCCTTTAATCCTCCTCAGCGTACTCCCTAGATGCTAGGGGAGTGGGAGAGGGAGCTGTCACTCCATACTCCCCACTTATCCTTGCATGCTAAGCTTGGCAGGAGTGGTAGAGTGAATCTAGGGGCGATGCAATTAATATCTGCCCATGACTGTTGTTGAGTAGGTTAAGTAGGAGGAAGAGAAAAAGGTCTTAAGGGACAAAGAAGGAAGAGCTGAGAAGCAAAGGAAAGAACAAAAGTTTTGTAGCAAGGTGACTATGGATAAGAACTTAGTTCGTCTATCTAACAGATAAGTCTAATACAATTTATAAACTATGATGGAGTATGAGTAACATTCTTGCTTTCGAATAAGATCAGATAACATACAAAGAGTAAATAGGATTATGTTGTTTGTCGTATTGCAAAACAGGAGTATGTTGTTTGCCGTATTGCAAAACAAATTATCTTTGTGCTATTGTGAATATGGATTAGATGTATATCCTCTATAGAGGACTTGTTAGATTTCTACCCAAGCATGCAAGTGATTGAGAGAAAGCAAAATAGAAATCAGATATGAGCTAAATAAACTGTATTCAACTCAAGAGAATGCAAAGCATTACAATAGAATGGGGTGCTCATATGAGAGCAAGAGGTGGGTATATATATGATATTCCACCCAAGAAACTCAATACACAACCAATGTGGGATAAGGTGAAAAAGTCCCTAAGTAAGCTTAACCTAGTGTGAAAAGAGCTAAGGTGGAGAACAAGCTAAGAAAGAGCTAGATAGCAAAGTAACCCTGTTCACACTAACACCCCCCCTTAAGTGTAACTTAGGGGAAATGGTGACAAAATGCAAAGATGGGTCCCGGCAACAAGGCCTGATGAGGTACCCATGTACAAAGAATTCCCTCAAATAGAAAAGGAAGGAAAAAACCCAGTGGAAAAAAATGCCCCCATGAGAGGATAAAGCAGGAAGGGCTAAGAGCCCCCTAGAAGAGATGTCTCGTACCCCCAAGAGAGACCGAAGATGAACATACTTTCTCTCAGTGAAGGGTTTGGTGAAGATATCCGCAACCTGGTCTGCTGTAGGACAATACTGCAAATCAATGACCTGCTCCTGAATCAGCTCCCTGAGAAAATGCATGTGGATCTCGATATGTTTGGTCCACTGATGATGAACCAGGTTCTTTGAGATCTGGATGGCGCTCTGGTTGTCATAGTAAATGACTGATGGCTTCTGAAAAGTGATGCCAAGTTCAGTGAGGATATTCTGAAGCCAGATAGCCTCAGTGGCGGCATTAACAGCCCCTTGATACTCAGCCTCAGTCGAAGAAAGAGCAAGAGCATGTTGTTTCTTGCTCTGCCAACAAATGGGACCAGAACCAAGGTGAAAGTTGTAGCCAGATGTGGACTTTCGATCATCAAGATCACCAGCCCAATCAGAATCAGTGTATCCAACCAAGTTTGAACCTGTACCTACTGCATAGTGAATCCCGTACCTGTGAGTGCCCTGTATGTAGTGTAAGATGCGTTTGGCAACCTTCCAATGAAGCTCATGTGGCTCCGTCATGAAGCGTGAAACAATGCCAACTGCAAATGAAATGTCGGGGCGAGTATGAGTCAAATAGATGAGGCTACCAACAAGCTGATGATACAAAGTGGCATCAGCAAGTGGTGTGGAACACTTTGCCTCAAGCTTGACTCCAGACAGAAAGGGAGTCGGTGCAGGCTTACAATCAGCCATGTGAAAACAAGCCAAAAGATCAAGAGCATACTTGGGCTATGCAAGAGAGATCCCAGAAGAGGTCTGAGTGATCTCAATCCTGAGAAAATAGTGCAAGAGACCCAAGTCAGTCATGGCAAACTTGTCATGCAGAGAAGTCTTGACACTTGCAATGATGGATGAAGTGCTCCCAGTGACAATCAAGTCATCAACATAGAGAGCCAAAAAGAGAAGAGCATCCTCCTGTCTCAAGATGTAGACATTTGGATCTGAGTGGCATCGAGAGAACCCAACTGAGAGAAGAAAGGAGTCCATCTTGGCATACCAAGCCCGTGGGGCTTGTTTGAGGCCATAGAGAGACTTCCTCAGTCTGCAAACCAGTGAAGAATTCTGAACAAACGCATGTGGCTGCTCCATGTAAATCTCCTCATGAAGATCCCCATGAAGAAATGCACTCTTCACATCCATCTGATGGACAGCCCAACCGTGAGCTGCAGCAAGAGCAAGTATCAGGTGAATGGAGTTCATCTTGGCGATGGGGGCAAAGGTCTCAGTATAGTTAATACCAGGAACCTAAGAGAAACCTTTAGCCACAAGCCATGCTTTGAACTTGTCAACTGATCCATCCGCTGCAAATTTGGTCCAATAGATCCACTTACACCAAACCAATTTTCTTCCCTTAGGAAGTGGAACAAGATCCCAAGTTTTGTTCTGAATCAAAGAGTTGTACTCTTCCTCCATTGTTGAATCCCACTCAGCAATACCTAATGCTTCATGAAATGATTGTGGATCTGAAGCTGTGGCAATGTAGGAATGTAGAATGTCCTGATGTTGTGACTGAGGCCTCCGAGCATTTGAAGGATCCCCAACAAGAGTACGTGCTGACTCAAGTGTCTGACGAGCCCAGTGAGGCATGTGAGGAGATGGAGGAGGAGAATCCCCATCCTCAGACTCTGAACTCTGTGAAGAGGAGGAAACCTCATGATCAACTCTGTGAGTAGAGGCACCTGGAGGAAAATCATCTGAGTCACTATTTGAATCCGTGGTGGAGGAAGGAAAAAGAGAGGATGAGCTAGGAGAGCTTTCCTTGAACTGCACACTTCGCTCAATGAAGAGCTCATGTGTCTCAGGATCCAAGAACTAATATCCTTTGACACCATTGGGATAACCAACAAAGATACAAGGCCGACTCTGTGGTTCCAAGGCCTTACACTTCTCTGAAGGAATGTGAGCCCATGCAGGAGAGCCAAAAACTCTGAAGTGCCGCACAATAGGTTTCCTACCACACCAAGCTTCAAAAGGAGTCATTCCCTTCAATGCCTTATGCGAAACTCTATTCTGGATGTGAGCAGCACAGTTGATTGCTTCTGCCCAATATTCAGGTGCAAGGAAGCGTGCGTGGATCATGCAACCAGCCATCTCTTTCAGGGACCTATTTTTCCTCTCGGCCACACCATTCTGCTGAGGTGTATAGGCGACAGTATGCTGAAGATCTATCCCTTCAAGAGTGCAAAATTGTTCAAAGCGGTGGTTCACATATTCTCTGCTATTATCAGTGCGGAGAATCTTGACAACTTTCCCAGACTGTTTCTCAGCGCGAGCCTTGAACTCCTGAAATCTATCAAATGCTTCTCCCTTCTGACGAAGAAAGTAGACCCAGGTGTATTTGGAATAGTCATCAATGAATGTGAGTAAGTAGCAAGCCTTACTGAAAGACAAGGATGGAAATGGACCGACCACATCACTGTGAATCAGCTCAAGGACTTCTGAAGCCCTCCAGGCCTTCCCTTTGTCAAACTTGTCCTCGGGATGTTTTCCTAAGGCACAACCTGAACAAACTCCATCTAAGAAACTGATCTTAGGAAGACCTGTGACCATATCCTGCTTGTTGAGTTGTTGGAGATAGCATAAGTTGAGATGGCCAAACCGCTCATGCCATAACTTGCTCACAGAATATGAATGAATGAGCAAGGCAGTTGAATGTGAATCAAGTACAAAATGAGAGAAAGCATACAGTCGAGACTCGTGATTAGCCTTACTGACTGCAAGAAGTGCATTATCTTCAAGACTCCTGATGGTGACGGAATCAGAAGTGAACTCAACTTTTCTACCATTCTAGGCAATCTGATAGACTGAGAGAAGGTTAGTTGATAGATTAGGTACACAAAGGACATCCTCAAATGTACCAGTGCCAGCATCAACAAAACCTTTCCCGATGACTTCAACAGGAGAGTCATCCCCAATGAGAATGTGGGGCACCGAACAAGGCTCCAATAAGGAAAACTGTTCTCTAATAGAACCCATGTGATGTGAGGCACCCGAGTTAAGAATCCACTGCTGAGAAGAATCTGCAGTAGCAACTAGTGCAGTTGCTTTCCCTTTTGCTGATTTTGAAGAAGGACTAGAGGATTGTTGTGAAGAAGGCAGATTAATGTTGTTCTTTTTCAGAAGATGCTTCAGCTCATCGATCTGCTTCTTGTGACAAAAGTGTTCTTCATGACCAACTTTCTTACAGTAGCAACAAGTTGGTCTTTCCTTCTTCTGATTGTTCCCCTTTGAAGAAGAGGAAGAGGAGTCTACTATTGAGGCAGACGAAGACTGTGCCTGATCTTTGTGTGACTTCTTCTTGAATTTCTTTGTTTCTTGTCAGGTTTCCCTAACTCTTTCTGTTCCTTTGACTGACTAGCCAATAAAGCCTGAGACTGAGATGGCTTTAAGAGCTCCATGGAAAGAAGTTTGCCTTGTTCTTGCATTAACAATTTAGAGAATGAAGAAAAAGAAGGCATTTTATATGTAGAGCCCATAGTCAATCTATGAGTATGAAAACTAGAAACAAAAGCAGCATATTCTGGTCCAAGTTTGTTAAGAGTACTCAAGACAAGTTGAATGTCCTTTTTATCTATGTCACATGCTTTGCATTGTGCTCTCAAATCATTTACTTTTGTTACAAAGTCCTGGATGTTGCCAAAAGACTTAGGATCTAGGGCCATTAATTAATTACCAATTTGATATCCCCTAACTTCATCAGTTGTCCCATAGAGAGTTTTTAGTTGTTCCCATGCATCATGTGAAGTATCTTTTCCATCAAGTTGAAACATTATATCAAGAGAAACTAAACTCTTAAGACAACCTAGAGCTTTTGTTTGTTCAAGCATCCAGAATAATTTTTCCTTAGCATCTGAGGGTTCAGTTATCTTTTGGTCAACATAGGGTGTGTACCCTTGTTACATTAAGAAGTTCCATGCATTTACTTTCCATGTATTGTAGTTGTATGGAGTTAGCAGTGGAAACTTAACATTACCCATTGTGAAAGGAAGAGAGAGCAAGAGCAGAAGAAGTTGCACAAGCACAATCACACCAAGAGACCCCCCCTGAATTACTCAATGAAGAAGCCCCCCCCCAAGCAAAATGATTTGGCACTTTATAAGTAGTGCGGTTACAATGGCCACTAGCAAGAGAATGTTGAGTGGATTTGACTTCAATGCTTTTACAAATCCTCACAAAATGAACATATACTGAAATTACAATTTTGGGACAAACCCAAATAAAATTAGAAGTACCACTACAAAGTACATAAAAAAATATGCACTTTCAAAAAAAGAATCGCCTCGATCCGAGGCTGTATGCAAAAGTTATGCACTTTTGAAAGTCCCAAAAACGGGAACTACACAGAGTCACATGTGAGAATATGAGATTACTAAAAAATCCATACACTGAAATCAAAAAATGATTGTACCAGCATGTAGAGCACGAAAAATTAGCCAAAATAAAAAAAAGAAGCTCGCAAATCGGAGGTCGGGAGCTCGAGTTACAGCCTTTGGAATTTGAGTTGCAATTTCCAAAACGCCAATGGAGAGGGGTTTTGCTGTAGCTTTCTGACATTGTTTTTACAAAATATATAAGCTGTATGCAAAAACTAATAGATACCCAGATAGTTTTTCGGGACTGCAAACAAAACCCAGAAGGTGTTTTTCTCTGTGATCTACAGAAAATGTGACTCTAATTGAAAAAAAATGTGTTTTACACCAAAAAAAATGGCATGCAAAGACTGAATCAGCTACCTAAGACAAACAAAGGCATGCAGAATATCAATCCTTATTGAATACAAGTGATTGAGAGAAAGCAAAATAGAAATCAGATATGAGTCAAATAAACTGTAGTCAACTCAAGAGAATGCAAAGCATTACAATAGAATGGGATGCTCATATGAGAGCAAGAGGTGGGTATATATAGGATATTCCACCCAAGAAACTCAATACACAACCAATGTGGGATAAAGTGAAAAAGTCCCTAAGTAAGCTTAACCTAGTGTGAAAAGAGCTAAGGTGGAGAACAAGCTAAGAAAGAGCTAGATAGCAAAGTAACCCTGTTCACACTAACACCCCCCTTAAGTGCAACTTAGGGGGAAATGTGGAAATGGGTCCTGACATATCAAGCCTGATGAGGTACCCATGAACATAAAATTCCCCCCAAAGAGAGAGAAAAGCCCCCCCCCCCCCAAAAAAAAATAGAGAGAGAGGAGACCCCCCCAAAAGTAGAGAGAGTGAAAGAGACTATGAAACCCCCCCACAACAAAGTAGCTCCTGTGCCAAAAGAGGATGCCCATATATGAATGTTGAAGATGATCCATTTGTGACAAATGACATTTCTCCCCTTAGGAAGAAACAACTCCAATAGTGAATGTCGAAGTAACTCCCACTCAAAGAAGCAAGGTGAGGAAGGAAGTCTCAAGATGTATCCTATCTCAGAACTCTGCTCAAGTGTCCCCATGTGAATATCAAAAGAAGCCTCAATGCACGAAGGTAGAAGCAATCCAATCCCATGTGTACAACCAGAAGGTACAAGATCCAAAGACAAGGAAGATGGGATAACAGTGATGAAATGATTGTCATCAAAGAGGAGTTGAATGTCCTCAAGAGTGTCATCTAAATCCGAAATGTGAGACTCTACAAACAAATAAGAGATGTCTGGTAGAAATTGGTCCCAATGAAGTGAATACAAAAGACAAATATGATCCTGCTGCAAAGAATCATTGGAAGCCCTCGAAGAAGCCTCTCTGGAATCTGATGAAGCAACAAGTGTTGTATCTGAAGATGGGGTATCAATGTATGTCACACAAGATAGGGTAAAAGAAGACGTAGTATCATCCACTAGAGCCTGGTCATCCAAGGAAACATCACTATTAGATGAAGATCCAAAGTCTCCATACAACTGCTCGATGATGGTCCAAGCAGTGAAAGGGCACTCAGTGTGCTCTATGTGATGTAGAATATCCTCAGAAATAGTAATACATATTAGTCCATAGACCATGTCATTATTGTTAAACCATGCATTCTTCTGTTCATAGTCACTTGGCTCAGGAACGAGTCCAAAGAGATGGGGCAATAGATCTTGCTCAAGGTAATGATTCTTTATCCCTTGTTTCCAAGACAAATAGTTCTCTGAGGTTAACTTAACAATAGAAGGATGGAAATAACCGATATCCATGATGAACCCCCAAAATGATTACAATAACCCCATAAAAGATGTGACTCAAAGAGAGCACATAAGACACCCCTTTTCCATTCAATCAAAGAACCCCCCCAAGAAAATATGATTTGGCACTTTATATGTAGTGCGGTTACAATGGCCACTAGCAAGAGAACGTTGAGTGGACTTGACTTCAATGCTTTTACAAATCCTCACAAAATGAACATATACTGAAATTACAATTTTGGGACAAACCCAAATGAAATTAGAAGTACCACTGCGAAGTACATGAAAAAATATGCACTTTCAAAAGTGCATTCAAAAGTGGAATGGTATGTATAACTTTGTTAATTATCAATCCTTATCGAATAGTATATGCCTGGATGTATTAAACAGTTTGACACCTTTGAGTAGGAAGTCTTACGGCCATATCTTAGATGTTTCATATATTTTCTTTGATAGCGAAGTAGGAATAGATTTGTAGGTTAATAGCCAAGATAATGTTTAAGATATTTTAAAGTAGACACTTGTATTACAACCATAGCTTGGTGTTATATATTAAGATTAGTGTGTTATATAGAGCTCACGGAGTTATATATTAAGCTCACTGTGTTATATATTAAGCTTATTGTATCTTGTTTATACATGGCCAACCGTATCTTGTTTATACATGGTTGACTGTATCATGTTTATACATGGTCAATTGTATCTTGTTTATATATGGTCAATTGTATCTTGTTTATACATGGCTGACTGTATCTTGTTTATACATGGTCGACTGTATTATGTTTATACATGGCCAACTGTGGCCAACTGTGTAATTTATATCTAGCCGACTGTGTAATTTATATCTGGTCGACTATGTAATTTATATCTGGCTGACTATGTTTTATATTAAGCTCACAACATTATTTATATTAGGCTGTTGTGCCTTAAGTGTGGCCGAGTGTGCCGAGGACACTTAGAGCCCAAGTAAGTAAAGATTAAGTCAACAAGAAATGCTTGACTGTTATATAAAAACCAAGTTTGGTCGTAGAAATTGTATTATGGGTCAAAGCAAACTATTAGAGACCTAAGTGAAGGTCATTGTTGTGAAACAAAATACTCATCCACAATAGTAGCTAATCATGAAGATATAGAGTGTTTTGAAAAGCTTTAAAAGAAGCTAGTCTGGGTCAAAGTCATTGTTTAGGAGAAATTGACATTAGACCAATATATTCAAGTATATAAAGAAGAATGAGGTGTATCTAGAAGCTATTCTCGAGTTATTCTAAGCTATGCATATTCTAATTTTATAGAGGAATGATCTTTAACCCTATCTTAAGCTATGATTAGACCACAAAATAGTTGAGGGACATACTCACTATGGTAATGATAAGTCACAATATAGATTACTTTGTTATTATGATACCTCTTTGATATACATGAGAAAGTGTATTCAATTCGATGGCACATGAAATTATAGTTTATCTTCGATAGATTGTGAGTTGAACGACTACATTATTTGACTAGAACAGATAGAGTCTTTAATCATAAAACCCTATGGCTTAAATGTCAGAATCTTGCTTGTATAGAGAATACAATGAGCATAAGAATAGGTTGACAGGGCATTGAGTAGATGATAGGATGTCATAGACCCATGATTGCAAGGACACAAAGAGGGACTCAATGTATGTTATATAGTCACCTAAGTTCTCACCTTAGACTTGTCAAAATGATTGTAGATAAGGATTTTGTTACGACTTTAAGACCAATATGGTATAAGCAAGTCGAAAATAATTATTTTATTTATATGATATAAATTAAGAAATAAGAATGTTGTCTCCAAGTTGAGAAAAGAGCGAGTGAGAATACAACTACTTATTTATATGAAACTTTGGCCAAAGTAATGCAAAAGTCACTGCTTGCATTGTCGGTTCACAATGTACTAGATAAGTTGAACAATCAGAATGGGTCATACATAGCTAGAGCTAGACTTGAGTTGTAAATCTGATTGTCTTTAGCTAGGACACCTCACTAGTTCTTAGATGGCATATGGAATCAATTGATTCTCATTATTTATTACCCTTGTGAAGGGAAGGGCCACTTCCAGGAAGGAAGGTGAGTGAGAGACCGTCGGTCTGTGGTTGGAGGAAAAGCACCATGGTGATACTCTCTCTTTTGTAGTTGACTGTCGAAGACTTGTGAACAAGAATACATTGCTTATTTTGTAAATGATATTGATAAAATTGTAAGTTGTAAGAGATACGACAAATTGAGATATATGTGCAAATTGTTAGTCACATGTGAAGCGATCTTCTTTTGAAACGTGTATATTGTACTTGGATATTACAAATGTAATATATAGAATAGGGATATTTCTCTTTATTTAAAAAAAAGTGAGAATATTTGCTTAATTATATCTAATATTCCAGTTGAGATGTTACAAACACCAACACAACTATATCCCTCATCCCCCACCTCATGGAACCCCTTTCGATCTTTAATGGAAATCCATGAAAGATGCCATTAAGGGGTTGCAAGATGGGATGCATCGTAAATCCTATACATTTGAGGAATTATGTCCTTACCCCCTCAATCATTCCTTCTCACAAATCTCATTGCCCCCTTTCTTTGAAGTTCTAAAATTTGACAAGTACAAAGGTAAGGGTGACCCTAGGGAACATATCAAAGAATTTTACATGGCATGTCAAGAAATCGCACACGAGGATATGTACTTGCTTCACTTTTTCCCCCAAAGCTTGGGAGGCCAAGCATTAGAATGGTTCCTCCACCAACCTAAAGGATCCATTACCACTTTTTTTGACCTCATGGAGGAATTTGTAAAACATTTATCCTACAACGTCAAACATGAATTAACAATGATGGACCTTTGCAATGCTAAACAATGATCGAAGGAGAGTTTCTCATATTTCTTCCAGTGGTGCAAGGGCCTCACAAGTCAATTCCCTTAGCCCATTCCAGAAAGACAACTAGTACACATTTTCATCACCAAACTCAAGTCGAAATTGGCATTTCATTTGCAAATACATTGTGACAAAATTCAATGAGATCATTGAAAAGGGAGTCCACATTGAAAAAGCCCTCATTGCTAAAGGATTAATCAAACTCTATTCCAAAGACTAGAGTCAACCTAAAAAACTAAAATTCTTTAGCAAAAATAAGAATGAAAATAAGGACGTAGTCGGTGATGGGGTCATCGACTCTAAACATGTCAAAAACTTAAAGCTCACCCAAACAAGATAAGAAGAAGAGACAGTTCACCCCACTTGGTGATCCTATAAAATTTATCTTCTAAAATCTCATTAAAGCTACCATGATCACCTTTCCTCTCACCCAACTCTTCAACAAAAACCAAACTAAACCATCATGGATTTGTGAGAATGAGTATTGCGATTATCATCGCATCAAGGCTCATGTCATAGGAAAATGTATGAAATTTAAACGTTATATCCAAGACCTCATTAATCACGGTGAAATTAAAGTTGAAGGATCCTTCAATTCATCGCCTAACAAGGATATGGGTATATACCAAAATCTGTTTCCCAAACATGAACAACGACAATCAACATAAAAGTAAAATTAGGGCCAAAACTCTCGAACCCACAACATTAACTACCATAAAACTCCCTACAACTATGATTCCATCATTAGAAACATCGAGTAATCCCATGAATGCATCCACACCATAAAAATCAAATCCTTTGATTGTGTTGTTAGCACTAGGCGCAATAAATTCACCATCCAAGGCCCATCTCTAGCCAATCCCTAGAAGAAATATGATCTACTTGACCACATTGAGCAGATGCCCACCCAAATATCCATCCTTGATCTCCTTTGATCATCCCCCATTCACTGGGATATCTTGAAGTTCATTCTCTAGGACTTACATTTCCCCAATGACATTGATTTGTCCCACTTCCAATCCCTCACTGTCCACCTTTCAACTAACCATCACCTAAACTTTAGCCCCAGTGACATGTCTTCTATCAATCCCACGCATACCCACCCCCTTCATATTAAAACCATCATATCTAAATGTAAAATTAAAAGAGTGGTCATAGATAATGGGTCAAGTCTAAACCTTTACACATTTAGATTGGCACACTAGCTTGTATATTTAACATAAGCCCTACATCTGTAAATTATTACTATCTGGCCATATGACTGTAATAGGTAAAATTTGGATAGTTGAGTTTTTGGTAGTTTTGTGTGTGTATCCTCCTTTCACCCTTACATTCAAGGACCTAGGGTCGAGCTACAATGTACTATCATACCCTAGGTCACTATGAGATGTGGGAAAATTAGATTTGTGATGATTTTATTGTCAATTTCCTTCTCTTATGCTCAATTAGACATCAAAACCCTAATTATGCAAATACAACAACAAACAGACCAATATCAGAAAATGCTGCTACAGAAAGATGTAAAATAACAAATAATTGTGCACCTGTTTCTGTTGTCACAGAGATTTTCCTGTTGTGGAACTTTGAGGACTAAAGAGTGGGCACCCTAGTCCAGGGAGCTATTTTCTTCTTTGATCTGCAATTCTAACACTCTGTTGTACCCTCCTGCAACTTCACTTTGTCTGTAGCTTCAACCTGTAACCTGCAATCATGAAAACTTTGGGAGGGGTTTGTGGTGTTTAGAGGATTGCCTCAGTCAAGCCCCGGAGAGACATTCAAGCCTTCCGAACACTGTTGTCAGATAGAGAGTGCATGCCCTTGGAGGCAGAGGCAAAAACTAAATGATAAATGCTTACAAACACAAATGATATCACCTTGTAGTAAAGATCTCATGGGAGGAAGAAGCTCTTCATGCCATGAGGAGATGGACGCTCAAATCTGTAAACACAAACACATAAACAACACAAATCTGCTCTTGCAACACAATGAAAGCCTTGAATCACTCTTAGAATGCTTGAGAATCAAAATGTCCATCTAATAATCATCTAGTTTACAAATGAATGCCTAAACATGCTTTTATATGCAACTACAAACACTCCAACCAAGAATTTTGTAATTCAAACTTACCGTGTCGGCATAGGACCCAAATAACGATCACAAGTCGACACTAAAAATTTGGGACTGACCCAAAATAGGGCAGGACTAGGGCGCTGGTGCCTAAGTCCTCCCCCTATTTTGGTCAGGGTTAGGTTCAAGGGATCCCCCTAGGTCCCATTTATCATGAAACTTAGGGATCATTTCATCAGGATGTCAAAATATGATGCAAGATGTCCTAAATGTAGATAAAAGACTCGGGAGCTAAACCTTAGGAGGGAAAAGCCCCCAAGGGGACATTTTTTGATGTTACATTTAGCCCCCACTTTGATGTATGTATAAACACAAGGCCAATACATGCATAAAGTATGGTCAACAAACACAGCAAACACGCCAAGCATGGAGAAGACACGCCAAACACATTGAAGACAATGACAGACACGCAAAACAAGGAGAAAATAGTTACAGTCACGCAAAACACAGAGAAAACAACAGATGCATAGAAGACACATTAATGCATGGAAGACAGGAATGATTTCTTTTCTTTTCTTTTTCTCATATATATGAAATGCAGATGCAATACATGAAAGTAAACAAACCTCCCAGAATGCAGGATGTACTCATCACATAGGTCTTTAAACCACATATATGGGGCAACACACATGCAAGACACGCAAAACCTCCCATAATGCAGGATGTACTCATCGCACAGGTCTTTAAACTGCATATGGGGCAACAGACACACCACACAAAGCAAGCACACCAACACACACTTTGAAGACACGGAGAAAACACGACAGACAAGCGATAGAGTGTCCCTATTTCTAGGTTCAACACCATCTCAGGCACAATACAGGCACACATCGACGATTGGGCTTTGCCACAACAATCGCCGAAGACATGCTTAAGGGTTGAGTTAGTCACAGAATTGCTCCCCGCCTCCCGATGAGGACTTTTTGAAAATGACAGGATGGGCAATCTGCTCTGAGAAATACACCATCCCCGCCTCCGCAGAGGGTTTAAAATAAAAAGGATATACATGATATCCCACTCTGCAAAGGGCTTAAATGATTGATTGATTGATTGCAAACAAACTCAGAGTGCAGGATGTACTCATCGCACAAGTCTTTAGACTGCACCTGAGGACAAGCACATTACTAACATCTACAACAGACAACTTACCTTATATATGCCCCCACCTTAAGGTGGTTGATATCAAGTATCGATATCAAGCACATTAAGGTAGGAAGAAAACACACAAGGGAACATGGACTTTCACAAAGCCCATGCCCCCCAGAGGTGACATGTACTTTACGATCGTCAAATGTTCCCACAAACACATCCTACAAGAAACATGTTAGTGTCTACATAATCATGATAAACAACAACATCAATGCATATGATTAACTACACAAAGAGCCAAGGTTATACTATGAATTTGGAGTTCGAGGATAACTGTGGAGCTATATCAGCAAGATCTCTAAATCAAGTACCACCAAGGCGAGATTCAAAGACAAATAAAGTGCACAGAGTAGTAGTATTGTTAAGGTTTGTAAGTGAGATAAAGATCATTGAAATCACTACGCAGAAAGCACGAGTGCTTCTACTAGCCAAGCATCAGATAAGATATACAACCCCATCATCATATTAGGAACTAAGTCCAAATTTTGATTTCTCGCTAAAGGGACTCCAGGTCCGCATCAATATAAATGTTTTTCGTCATCCGCCAACTAGATAAAAACACTAGAGGAAGGGAAACAATAAATAAGAGAGGAGAAACAAGTGTCTTAGGGACAGTCATGTAGGAGGGTGCCCCCAAGTCACCAACCACGACGCTATGTCCGTAAGACACAACACACAACAATGAAATCAGAGAGAGAGACAATATAGAAGAATGATGATACAAATAGAAGAAGGTCACAACAGAGGTGGTCTCCTGGTATCCTGGACCTTACGAGAGAATTAAGGGTCATCCTAGGAGGCCTAAACAACACATAACACATCACGAGAGAGATAAAGGGTTAGAGATACTTACTTGGTGGCACCATCATTAAGAACATACATATCTAGGATATCTCTCATGTTGTTTTGATATTGTATTAACATTAAGTTTAGGACGACAAGAGGCTTTGGTGGGTTTCAAAGAGTGGTATCCTATACCGGTCGTGTAGTTAATTCCAGCAACTTTTAAAGGTACTTTAATTCCTTGTTGGTTTACACCGCAACCATTGCCTACATAGTTGCTATTTTTGTACAAGATTTGAAATCCACGACCATATAGAGAGTCCATTTCTTTAGAAGAAGGTGAAGCCTCGTAGGTATCATAATTTTTAGTATAAGTGAGAGTATTGTCTTTATTTTCAACCAAGGAGACTTTGTTTTTCTTAGATGTTTCAAAAGATTGCTTAGACGAGATTGATGCGACTTTTGATGTGTCAGGTTTATTAAATTTATATTCCCCTGTACTGCAAGGATTAAAATCTAATGAATCCCAATCATCACCAACAAGTGCATTCAATGGTTGGGAGTCTTGCACAACATTAGTCATTGATGGATCACCTCACAAATTGTTTAAGCTCGTATGGTTATAAACTAGTTTTTGTGTTTCAATATGTAAACAATTATCTGGTTCAAGATCGGAATGAATAGTATGAAGTTTATCTTTGAATATAAATTTGATTGAACGATGTAGGGTGGAAGGGACTGCCCCCAGTGCATGAATCCAAGGTCTACCAAGAATCATGTTGTAAGATAAAGAACAAGGCATGACATGAATCAGGGTAGGCACAATCACAGGTCCCACTTGTATAGGTAAAGTTATAGTGCCCATGGATTGTCATCCAACATTGTCAAAACCACGGATACTTAATGGTTTCGGCTTGATGGCAGATGTATCAACTTTAATCTTATGTAATAAGTCAATGCCACAAACATTAAGAGTTGAACCATTATCAATCATAACTCTCTTAACCAATGTTTTGTTTATTGCAACAAAGATTATAAGAGGATCATATTGGTTTTGAACTTCAATTGACGATAATTCATGTGGTTGAAAGAGAATATCCATTTTTGTCGCATGCATACAACCTAACAGAGCTACTACATCATTCAGCTTAATAGCAGGTGGCACAATCACCTTTTGTAAAGCTTCTTGGAGCATTCCATGGTATGTAGGTGATGTTTGTATTAAATCCCAAAGAGAGATATTAGCCGGAGTAGCACGAAGCTGTTCGACAAGATCATACTCTTGACCACTTTTATGAGTAAGACAAGGTGGTGGAGCGAGCATAGGTTGAGAACATGGAAGAGAGACAGGCACATGAAGTGCTTGCTTACTTTGCTTGTTATTATGGGTGTTGTATGTATGAGCAATCACATTGTGGTGTGGTTGTTGTAACACATTTTGAACACCCACATTTCTTTGAGCAATTTGCTTTGCATAGCCATAGATGTGATCAGGAGATCTAGGTGGTTGTTGAGCACCTTGGACAATAATCAGCGGTTTTAAGCAAGAGGGTACACTAAGTGCCCCTCAGACAATCATCTTAGGAATATTGCTACAAAGTCTATCAACGATTATTGAATTAACATTGTGTCTCTCTTGATTGCACCCTACATCCATCCCTAAAGGATTTAATGTGAGAGACCTTTTCTCATCCGTTAATGCTACATCTTGGCCAGGGAGAGCAATGGGGTGAGAGGAAGGTACTGTATTGTTAGACAGACTAGAGCTATCCATAGTCTTCTCATTGAAGGTTCTTTATTTTTCAATCATAGGTGGAAGGTCTAACAGATTATCCATAGAGGTCTCATGCACTAAATGATCGTTAGGTGAATAGTCTTTTTCTTCCCATGAAGAATCCTTCTTGAGAGGGAGCCCTTTATCCACTAATGTTTCATTTTCCAAAGAGGGTAGGGTGATGTTCAAGAATGTGTCAATGATTTCATCCTCTTGTGCTAGTATATCCTCATAGGAGGAATCATTTTCTATGTCATCATCACATGTTTTAGCTATTAAATCCAAAGCATTAAGATAACTTTCACTCTCATCATTCTCAATGTGTTTCATCAAATCTTATACTACCCAAGGGTATGTATTCATGAGAGATGTGAAGTTGTCATAATCAGATACATAGTCAAGTATTTCAAATGAAGTGCATTTAAATACATCCTTGTAATACATAGCTTGTAAGTAAGTGAGAACATGAGGATTCGTATTAAGAAATTTGTAGAAACTCTCGAAGTTTTTGATAGATGCATGTAAAGACACCAAAGAGCAATGAGATGAAGATTCCATGGTGAAATTTCTTGTAACATCAATGCAAAAACAGATTTTTAAAGATTTTCAATGGTTATGCAAAAGACAAGTGCAAAACTATGTGCAAAAATGACCTATAATGCTTAATTTTTTTTGTACTTTTTCGATGCAAATATATGAAAGAAAAGGTGTTGTAAAGATTTTTATCAGGGGAAGCAAATTATATGTCTATTTTTAGTCCAATGAAACAATAAAACCCTTTACAACACACATTTGATGCAAATCTATAATGATGACAAGTCCAACTCTAGTGAATATGCCCTTAAAGATGCAAATTTTCACAATTTTTCAATCCCAAGACCTAATGAAAGAGGTGTTGTAAAGAATTTTATGAGGTTCAGCAAATGATATCAGTCACCTAGAAGCATAAAATCTTTCACAACACGCTTAGGGTGCAAACTAGGTCAAACCTTAGGGCAAATATAACCAAAATGTGCATTTTTTGCCAAAATTTCAATACAAGAGGCCAATAACAAGGAGTTGTAAAGAAATTTAGGAGGGGAAGCAGATAATAACCTTGATAACAGCTAATTAGTGCAAAAATATTCTTTACAACACGCCTATAGTGCAAATCTAGAGAGTTGATAAGGCCAAATCTAGTGAAAATCAAGGTTTTTCAAGCCCTAGGTTTGAGATCTTGATGTAAAATGCTATATGAATGTTTTGCAAGCTGATTTATGATGAAAATTACATGATCTTAGCTATGAAAATGATTTCCATGCTCTAACATGCAAAATGCAAGTGCAAATCTAATGAAAAATCAATGAAAATGCTAGTTTTTGGTTGAATTTTTCTATGCAAAAATGCAATTTTTTGAAATCTAAATGCAAATTTGTTCTAAAATGCAAGACTACAGACAAATAAAAATTTGAATGAGCCTCTAAAATCAGTAGAAAAATCTGAAACAAGATTTTACCTACAAACCCTAGCTTTTGGAATTACTAGGTTATATGCAAAATTCATAATTTTCGATAAAACCCTTGCAATTTAATGATGAAAATGCAATGCAAGATATTGAATTTTTGTAATTTTTTGCAATTTAGCTCAGATCTAATGCAAAAATTAGAAGTTTGATGAAATTCAAATTAATTAATACAACATGCAAACTAGGGTTTGTAATTGTTTCCAATATTTCCAATTATTCAATTTTTTTGTAAATTTTCCAATGCAATAAGATGAATGATACTATGAATGAATGAAATCACTGTAAATCTGAAGCAAAACACTCAGCAAGGTGCAAATAAGTCCAATAACATGGGTTCACCAAAATGTAATAGGTAAAATTTGGATAGTTGAGTTTTTGGTAGTTTTGTGTGTATCCTCCTTTCACCCTTACATTTAAGGACCTAGGGTCGAGCTGCAATGTACTATCATACCCTAGGTCACTATGAGATGTGGGAAAATTGGATTTGTGATGATTTTATTGTCAATTTCCTTCTCTTATGCTCAATTATGCATCAAAACCCTAATTATGCAAATACGACAACAAACAGATGAATATCAGAAAATGTTGCTACAGAAAGATGTAAAATAACAAATAACTGTGCACCTATTTTCGGGGTCAAGAGGTGGAAAAATCAGGGACAAAGGAGCGGATGCCCAAGTCCAAGGCCTAGGTTTTTGTCGAGATCTAGAAGCTCAGTCTGCAACCTATTCTTGTTGTCACAGAGATTTTCCCATTGCAAAACTTTGAGGGCTAGTCCAGGGAGCTATTTTCTTCTTTGATCTATAATTTTGACACTCTGTTGTACCCTCCTGCAACTTCACTTTGTCTATAGCTTCAACCTGTAACTTGGAATCATGAAAACTTTGGGAGGGGGTTGTGGTGTTTAGAGGCTTGCCGCAGTCAAGCCTCGGAGAGACATTCAAGCTTTTTGAACATCGTTGTCAGATAGAGAGTGCATGCCCTTGGAGGTAGAGGCAAAAACCAAATGATAAATGATTACAAACACAAACGATATCACCTTGTAGTGAAGATCTCATGGGAGGAAGAAGCTCTTCATGCCATGAGGAGATGGACGCTCAAATATGCAAACACAAACACATAAGCAACACAAATCTGCTCTTGCAACATAATGAAAGCCTTGAATCACTTTTAGAATGCTTGAGAATCAAAATGTCCATCTAATAATCATCTAGTTTACAAATGAATGCCTAAACATGCTTTTATATGCAACTACAAACACTCCCGCCAAGAATTTCGTAATTCAAACTTACCGTGTCAGCATAGGACCCAAATAATGGTCACAAGCCGATACTAAAAATTTGGGACTAACCCGAAATAGGGCAGGACTAGGGCACAGGCGCCCAAGTCCTCCCCCCTATTTTGGTTAGGGTTAGGTTCAAGGGATCCCCCTAGGTCCCATTTGTCATGAAACTTAGGGATCATTTCATCGGGATGTCAAAATATGATGCAAGATGTCCTAAATGCAGATAAAAGACCCGGGAGCTAAACCTTAGGAGGGAAAAGCCCCCAAGGGGACATTTTTTGACGTTACAATGACAATGTGAAAAGAGAGTCAGTTGGTACTATCCACCTCAGCATAGAGGTAGGGCCCATATTACAACAAACTTTATGCCATGTTGTCAACCTCGATCCCTATACACATCCTCCTTGGTCGCCCATGGATCCACACCATGTAGGTCATCCCTTCCACTTACCACCAATGTCTCAAATTTCTATACAATGGCATAGAAGTAACTATCCCCACTGACCCTCACCCATTTCAATACTATAAATTACTAGAGGGCTAATTTAACAAATCTCACCATTGCCCAATCTATGAGGCTGTGTCTAATCGTGCTTCCACCAAATCTGCATCCCACATCAACCTTGATGATCTCCCCTCCACTTCCATCAATCCAACCCCCAAACAACTATCCATCAAGCCATCCTTTATGATCATTGATAAAGGGTGTGGTGAGTACCTGTTATTAATTTTTTGACACTTAAAATTAGTTGGACCTAAGTGTAATTATTTAGAAGGAATAAAAGAAAACTTCAAGGTTATGCATTTATTGAACAGTTGATGCCTTGATAGAGCAGAGAAAGAGATTCAGTTGTCAAGATAACCCATTAGTCCAATCAGGACTGATGAGTTATCATGACAAGAGAATAAGATTGTCAAGAAATCAAAGATTCAAGAAATACAGTTGATCTAACACAGTTTGATCTTTCAGGAGTTATAAGTTAGATTGATTATTTAATTAATCAATTTTGAATAAAAGAAAGAAAGATATTTATTGAACTGTTATTTCATGTCATGTTTTGAACATACATTCAATTATCTGTTACTTTATCTCATGCATTGATTGAAAAGGAAATACATATACATCATATGCATAAGAGAAATTAACTGATCATGTTTAAAAGAAGTGTTCAAATGTGTCCCACACAAGCCATGGGAGTAACTAGACTGAGCAATTGCAAACATGCAAGCTATGCATCTATTTGATAAAAGAAAAGAAATGAACACATGATAAATTGAAACATCCATCATTGCATGAGCAAGAAGGTTGTCTGTTGATGCCAGCCTTCAAGTCTTCAGTCTTCAGTCTTCACTTCAAGCTCCATCATCGGTTGAACTTGCAAAATTTTGGGGACAGGCCTGTTAGTGCTTCGGATGTTTAAAGTTATCACATGCTTTTATCAAACATAAACATCTACTTATCACATGCTTTTATCAAACATAAACATCTACTTATCACATCATGCATTCATATGAGAGATCAGCTCATATATGTGACACAAATCAGGAAGGAATCATGAAGAAGATCAATCAATACTATCAAGTATATTTTTATGCTAACTAGTTTGTTCACTGTGCAGGTATAGGATAAGTATTGTTGCTGATTTAAAGACAAATAAACATGTGGATTAAATGTGGCTCCCACAAGGGTTTGAGCCCAACACGTTTCTTTTCATTTTGAAAAGAGTATCAGAAAAGACAAGATGCATCATTCTAAGCTACATCATGCATCATCTAATCAACTTGTAGAAAAGTTATGTCATCATGACATTATTACAATTGATTGGAGCAAATTAGATTAACATGATTGAGTCAAGTTAACAAAGACAAAGTGCAGAAATCAGGTTACAGTCACAAAAGAATATACAAGCTACAGGAGCCATCTGAAGTACAAAATCATTTTGAATGCATGTATTTATTTAATCACAATTAACAAGAATAACTGACAAAGTGCATTCATAGTACAAGGACATGCTATAAGTGTTCATTTTACTGTGCCTGATGAAGATAAAGAAACAAAATAAAGATTCCAAGACACAGAGCTTGTGTATCATTTGAACAAGTTATAGGATGGGTCATGTAAAAGTATCATCTCATTATGATGAAGGAACAGGATGATCAAGAAAATGAAATAGTATATGTGGAATAGCTATTTCATAGCTTTCAAGATGAAAACAACTAAGTCAAAATTCCATATGATTAAATCATCAATAGAGAGCCTATATTCCTAGGTAGCTGCCACAGTCCCAATTTAATCAAATGTTCAACATGCAAACATTCAAAGTGAAACATGGAAATCATAGAATGATCCCATCTCATCACTGTACTGGAGAAACAAGCCTTATCTCATATGCCTTGGAATAGTGAAAAGACATCATGCTATAGTCAACAAATGCCAGAAGGAGAGATCAGAACATGATATGTATGCTACAGTAGGATCCAAGTGTAACAAAGGCAGTCAGGAGATGATCCCATAGTCACACCTAAGGCAACAATCATTCAACTCTAAACATCATCCATTTTCAATAGTTGAAAGCCTATTCTAGGCCAATGAAAATAGGGCATATATTTACCACTCCCTATTGTAAATATAAGTGTTAAGTCACATATTTGTATCATCACACACAACAATGATCAATCATCCTACAGTTAGTAGGCAAAGGAGATATATGACATGCAGACAGGCTATAGGAGCCATCTGAGCTCAAGAAAGTGAAACATAATATACAGGCTAAAAGAGCCATTTGAAAGTTCAGGTTTTTCTCTTTTAATGCATGTATTTATCTCCTATCAAATGATTAAATAGCATGAACAATTTAAAATATTGCAACAGGAGAACCTTCATTGATCAGGAATATTAGATAATGATACAAGAGAATGTGCCAATTAAGTTCCTGAAGTAGGACAAGTGAGAATGAACAGTTGACAAGAGTTTTTTAGAGAATGTGTGCTACAGGAGTATCAAAGTTTTAAGTTACAGATGGAGATAAAGAAACAACAATCATACTTTTTTGAATGTCAAAATCTTGTTATCATATGATGCCTTGGAGCTATAGTTGAAGATAGATAAGGTAAATGCATCATCATCATCTGATTATGACAGTCACAATGAAAAGGAGGAGAAAGTTTTGTGCAGAGAAAAGTGAAATTTCAATACTTTCAAACCCTAGTGCCTTTTTGCCTACAGATAAAATATAGTCAAGGAAGTTGCTATATGTGGAAAAGAGATGTCATAGCCATGAGCAGGAAGCACATTTTCATGTTAAAAAATGTATACCCATCTGCAAAAAGAGGAAGGCCTTTTCAAGAAATTTCAAGTTCCCTAGTGCCATCTTGCACTTGCAGCCAAAGGAAGGTGATAAAGTATATCTACTGCCATAGCCGTGCCAAAAGAAGACATTTCATGCAAAAAATTGAATACCCATATGTATATGAAAAACCCTTGTTCCTTTTCTATATACAGTCAAAAAGAGAACACAATGAATACTACAAGAAGCTGGCCATGACAGTTAGAAGGGTTTTTATACAAAGAAAGTTGAAACCCTTGTTTCATTTTAGAAATTCTCAGCAGTTTTTCATATTTTGGGTGTTTACATACAGATGGAGCATAGCCATAACAGAATGAAGGCTTTGAATGTGCAAAAAGAACAAACCCTTGTCATAAAATAAAAAAACCCTCAAAGTTTCTACACCTACAATCAAATAAAGGATGAAAAGAGATGTATACAGGCACAACTGAAGGAGATATATCATTTTCTACAAGAAAATGCAATACCCATTTCTATAAATCTTAGAAGACCCTTATCATTCTTCAGTTACAGAAAGACAAATGAAGCCACAGGAGAGACCAAAAGCAAGTGCTTACCTTGTTTTTCTAGCAAGAAGAGACACCTATTCGCGGCCTCACAGGAGTACCAAACTTTCAAATACAGGTAACAATTGCAAAGAAGAAAGATGTAGAGACAAGGAGTTGTTGTCAAAAAATGTGCAAAGTATTAAGATAGCCATGAAAGGAGAAGGAAGCCACAGCCATGAAAGGAGAAGGAAGCCACAGCCATGAAAGGAGAAAGAAGCTACAGAAGCCAACAAAATGCCAATATACTCAAAGAAAATGTTTACCTTCTTTCTTGCATACGGATTTCTGAAGATTCGACCAAGAGAAGACCAAAAAGAGAGTGAAAGCCAGAGAGATATGCTTGAATCCTTCAAACCCTAACTGAATGCAGTTACAGAGCAAATGAAGAAGAATGCCAAATGAGGAATGAAGACAACTTTTAGGGTTATCTATTGCTTTTATTTGAAGGTTCTTTCTCTTGAGTTTTTTGACTTCACAAAAGACAAAAATCAATTATCTTATCCAAAATGCCCGTGGTCATGACTTTAGTCTTGAAGATTTCCTAGCCATCATGATATGGAGTGGCCGACCAACATTGTTGAAGCTTGATTTTTTATTAAGTCAAAAGGGTCGGTATGATGAGAAGGCAAGGCTTCATGCCTTATGATTTATTTAACTCCTTTGTGGTCGACAAAATAGCATGGTCAAAGCTGCCTCATATAAAACTCATGCTCGAAGATTCTTTGTCATTTTTTTGCAAACTTTCAAAGGTCAAAGATCATTCCTAATTATGCATGGTGGCCAACAAGGTCAAAGGAACATTGTTTTAAGACATGATATGCATGAAGACAACATAGAGTTTACAAGGTGGCAAACAAGGTGAGCATATATAATGGTGCAATATTTGATGCATGTTTGATGCATGGAGTTATAAGGTTTTCTTGATATTGAAATTGCACATGGAGATATAAGGTGACTTCAAGATATAAGGATATATGTATGCACTAAGGAATCAAAGGGAGTCATAAGGATATTAATGTATATTGTTTTGTGCATGGAGACATTATAAATGCATAGGATGACTTAAGGTTTTTTTTCTTGCAGAGAGAGGATTAGTGTTTTCTCCTTAGTGCATGTGGAGTGATAAGGGTAAAATCTTTCCTTAAAGAATATATATCATGCAAACTAGGGGTTTTTTCTCACATGGAGGTATAAGGGGATTTTTATTTTCTTCTAAGTCCTATTTGTGCTCAAATCATGCAAATTAGGCAACTGTAAATTGGAGAGATAAGGAGTGTTATTTTTTCTTCTCATCATGCATGATTTTACAAAGATTTTAATTGTAAATAAATAATAAGGTAATATTTTCCAAATTACTTTATTATTTTTCACAAATTGTAAAGTCAAAATTAGAACAAGTTGTAACCAATAATAAAGTAATTATTTTATTACTTTATTATTTACTCACAATCAATTTTGCTCTGCAAATTGATTAGTTGAGTTAACTAGGCCACCTAGGAGGTTTTTGCATGATTTTAGGAGTATTTTTAGGGTTCTTGGTCAACTTTTTGGTCAAGCATATGGAGAGGCCCAAATTGGAGCTATTTTTGCTCAATTTGTGGTAGTTTTAGACCGTAATTTTGAGGATTTTGGAGGTTGCTCATGAGAGATTATTTTTAGAGGCAGTTATCTGCAAGTTCATATTTTGCATGTCTCTTTGAGAGAGCAAACCTATATATTGTAAAGCAAAAGTTTATTTTTGCTAGTTCTTGATTCTCATTCTGATTCAGATAGATTGGAGAATTCTTGTAGCTCATTTTTACAGTTTTATTGAGAGATCGACAGGTTACAGGTTCTATTTTTTCTTCTTTGTAGAGTTTTCCTTTGTTTCTTCGAGATCAGTTACATTACCTTTCCATTTAGTGCTAATTATTGAAGTGATTTTGATGAAATTTTGTTGTGTTTAATCATTAAACCTTTAAAATTATTGTCTCACTTCCTTGTTTGAAGCATTAAGCATATAATCATCATAGGTCTTAGGTTGTGTTAACCAGAAATAGTCTTTTTGTGTTATGAAAAAATCATTTCCTTCATAGAAACCCTATTTTCAAACCTTCCTTATAATCACTTTTGTGATATTTATGCCAAGTTTGGATTATGTGAAAGTCAGATTTCTGAGTAATATTGTGGATCAGATTGCATATTTTTATCCAAATCGGGTGCATCGCCAAATTTTACCTTTTGCATTCACATAGTTTCTTTCTTCCCTTTTCCAAAAAAAAAACATTCATCTCAATAGAACATTTGAAGGGAACCAGCCCACAATCTGGAGGTCTAATTTCATTATAGGGCACCCACAACCTGAAATTAGTCCCATGTTACATGGAATTGTAGAGCTTTACTAGCCTTGCATACGGGTGCAATTCCTAGTAATAATAGTACCAAATCCATGAATCCTTTCCATGTGGCCAAGCTTTCCTTTCCCCTTGATTCTATAGTCAACCCCGTACCACATCAAGCAATCCCTCCAAACTGCTATAATATGGGCCTACCATTTTCATCCAAAATGGTTCATTGGTAGAAGAAATTATTGAATGCTCCAACAACACATGGCTCTATAATGATGAATAATATGCATCATGTTTTAAAGAGAACAAATATCCCATACTTGTGGGTATGTTTCGCAACATGAAATATAAAGGTAAAGTCTTGGGTCTCCATGAGCAAGGCACCCTTGATCCTCTATAAGCAACACCAAGTGGCAGGGCTCATGGGATAGGATATGTTCCTTGGGAAGAACAACCTAATACTGCCCCAATTCATACAAATGTGGTTGATGACACTTTTGGGGTTCTTGAGAAAGCTTCATCTGATAAAGACATTGAAATTATGTCCATCCATAGCCTTTATGATGATCTTGTTGCCATTAACTTATTCAATGATACCTCCATCCTCACTATTAACCTTGAACTCCCTCATCCTAAGCCCCTTGATTAGGACCAACAAGTTGATACATCATACAAAGCAAAGGATCACAATGAAGCAAAGCATTGGATTAAAGCAAGGAATCAAAATGAAGTACCAAATCAAAATCAATTGCAAAAACAAAATCAAACAAAAGATCAAAATGAATCCAAAAGGCAACATGAATCCAAAAATTGCAAGGAAAGCAAAAAAGCAATACATATTCCACAACAAAATAAAGTATTTAAGCACAATGTGACACAAAACCAAAAGGTACACGTTGCATACAATAAGTGTCCACCACCTTTACAATACTCATGATCCCATAAGGCTATTGGTCCTAATCTACAATCCTACATCCCGCAATTCATCCTCGCTATCAAATCCAAAATATCATTGTCCCTCTCCTGATATCCAAATCATAACTCTAAATCCCATGACTCTAAATCCATAATCCTACATCATCCTTCCCCATCAAGACCTACATCTATGAACCCACAATCCCAAGTTTGACACATCCTGGCAACCACTCTCGATCATAGGGGATATGACAGTGCTTTGTTGAGATGTTTGCACTCGAATAAAGCTGACTCAACTCCCCATGAGGATTAAAAGAACATTTGTGGGTTGTTGGAATATACTTTCTAGATATAACCCAAAAACTCAATTTTGGCCTCTTGACATGTTGTCAAATGGTTAGCCTGAAATGTCTTTGAATTTTGATTTTGAATGTTTGATATGATTTTTGGCTATTCTAATGGTTGTCTTACATAATTTTTATCACCAAATCATGAACAATTGCATAGGAATGGAAATAATGATTGCATAAACAATTAACAATGATTTTCACTTCCATAGAATAACTTTATTTAATCAATATCAAGTCTGATACAGAGATGAACAGGTCTGATATGACTATTTTTAGACTTATAACAACCACTTAAACCCTTCCAAAAACAATTTGAAACCCTTCCCTATGATATAAATGAAGTACGCAATTAATGGGACATACCCGATTGGAAAACTAGCTTCAAAATGACTTCTAAATATCTCCTGGGTCAAATTGATGACTGATATGAACAAAGGCACTGTTGTCACCACTGTTGTAGTTGTTCGACAGCTTGATGTAGTTGATTGTTCCTTCAATGCTCCATATAATGATCTCCAAAGGCAGAGATGAGTATCCCTAGGGTTATTTACCCTTCTAGGTATGAATCTACCAACATATGTATGCTAGACCCTACTGATATAAGCTGCTACAGGTCTAATTATTCTTGGAATATGTCTGATAAACTCTATTAGAGAGTTGTTTATGACTGTTATGCCTTCAAACTTCACCTGAAGCTCCCTAGGATGAGGGCGCACCACAAGTGGATGACTCTAAAATTATCTGTTGGCTGGTATAGAATGCTAATAATTGAAATATGGAACACTGATCTTAACACCCTTCTCAAAATGATATGAAAATCCTTCAAAAATGGAATATTGGCATTCCTAGGTGAAGCTCTAGCTCCCAAAGGGATCGACCCAGCAAAGTGACCAATTTTAATTAATGGAGATGACTAAAATTGGTCTAATTTTGTTGTTAATTAGCTTCCAAATCCTTTCAGTTGATGCCAAACACCTTTTATAAACCCTCCTAGACTGGCTCACCTCCTCTAAGTATAGCGATTCCACCTATGACACCAAATATGCCACAAAATACCTCCAAACTAAACACAAAATGATACGGCTAGGTCTGATATGAAATTCCAGCTAATCATGCATTCAAATCCTTCTCCATGGATGCTAAAATAGTCTTCAAAAACCTTGCAATAAAACTATATGCCTTCCTTGGAGCAAATCGTACCATAGCAAATAGATATTTGGTAACAAATCTATCAATTTGCAAACTCAAAACCCTAGTAGCTGTAACCTGTAAATAAACTCAATTTCCAGCTCCTCCAAAATATCAAATTCATGTAATGAAGTACAAATAGACCTCCATCATGAAGCCTCCTCAAAGTGAGCTAGGTTTTCGTCCAACCCACTAGGAATTACAAGGGTTTCCATCCTTGAATTCAAGCTGAAACAAGTTGCAGCCAAGAAGAAATATCTCCAAATCAAAATAACATAACTCAATGATGTAAAATGACTTCCAAATGCTCCTTTTAAAGCCCTCAAGTGGAGCTCTCCAAACGGGGCCCACTTGTACTTTATTAAATGGATATTTTATGTACACAATGTCACTTTATGACATAAAGTGTTCTTGGCCAACTTAAGTGACTTTTATAAAATACTTTTATAAAGTAATTCAAAATTAGAATACTTTATAAAGTCAACTTAAGAATAGAACCATTTAAGTTACTTTTTACTCCTTGTTTCAACCAATCATTCCCTTAGAATGTGATTTAGCCCATGGGAATAGTGAAAAGGCTAAATATCCAAATCAAATGTGACCATTACAGAAATGGGAACATTATAGTCCTTCCACCCCGAGATTGCTTGCCCCAAGCAATCACAAATGTCAAATCTACCTTAGGATCAATTATGCCAATCAATTCCCAGATCCCAGATCAATCTAGCCCATTTGAATGGTCTCATATGTATCATACCAAGCTGCTCAATGTTGGAAAAAGGAAGCTTAGGTAACTTATTTGCCAAAAGTGCCACAATTCTCCTCAAGTATGCACCTAATTTTCCAAACTCTTCATCACATTCTTGTTGCCCCATGCTAATATGTAGTGAAAAATCCTCATAAATGTCATCATGAAAAGGTTCCTTGTCCATAATTCTCATCCTAGGACCGCTTCCACTGTTATGAACTGATACAAACTCCTCAAGTAATCCATGAACGAATGAAGGATCAACCAAATCTGCATTACTCATACATCCATCTACATATGTAGATATAACATGAGTGGCTGATCCACAAAGTGTATGCTCAACTACTCCATCATCCTCTATGCATTCTTCCCTTGGAAGAAATAGAGATCTAAGGTGTGTCTCCCTTTGTTTCTTGCTTGATTTAGTTGATTTTAATGCTCCTTGACCTCTTGTAGATGTTGTTTTTCTTGGGCAACCAACAATTTTGCCTTCCTAGCTCTTTGAACCCATCCATCACATATGTCTTCATGAGATAATTCATTGCCCATAGCTATCATAGACTTGGCTGTTATTTGATGTGGTAATGTGTACTTGATTGTGATGAAGGGGGTAAATCACAACAATAGAAATTACACATAGAAAATAGAATGTTCTTTTATTGATTTGGATAACTCATTACATTACAGAAGCTCAAATACAATAAGAGGATGAATCCTTCATAGGCTGCAAAACTACAGCTTCTTTTCTCAAGACTCTGGAATCTTTAGCTTTTTGTAACCCCAAATCAACTAGGGTTTCTAATTTCCTGCCTATTCTTGACTCTATACTTTCCCCCTTAACTCTACTACTACCAAGGGTTCCCAAAAATTGTCATAAATAGCCCTTTTGGTGGCCTCTAGCTAAATTTTGAAATTTGCAACTCCCTCCAAAAGTAGGTCAACTTTCGGGAAGCATAACTTTTGATCTGGTGTCTGATTGACGAACCGTTTTAAGCATTCAAAAGATCACGAAGTGAACTATCATGCTGGAAATTTGTAAATAGATTTCCGTCAACTTTTCAGGATGTTATGGGATGTTTTAGTACCTCATATCTGGGTTCAAAAATTTTTAGGAGTTTTTTGGAAAATAGAAACTTTAATATTTTTCAGCTCACAAATGATCTCTGCCTGATTCCTTCGCCAAAGGTCTTATATTTCATTTACGAAGATTCTTGTAAATTTTTGCTTCCATCTGTGCCCCAATGTAAACTTTCCAGAAATAGCAGTTAAACTTTCCAAAAATAGCAGTTTGCTATTTTTAGCATTTTGGAAAAACTGAAAGTCCTACATCATTATTCAAGCAATTATGGAACTATAAATACTAATTATGGCAAGAAATGAAAATAACTTCAATGATTTTGAATCAACATCGTTTTGGGTGATGCAAGATGGCCCTTACACCACTGGATGCTCCTGCATCAGAGTGCTTTCATAACAATTTGTTTCCCTTCATGTTGGAAACTCAACTCCATAGCTTGTAGATCTTGGATGACCCTTTGTAAAGAATGTAACCATTGCATACCAAGCACAATGTCATTATCCTTCAAGTCAAGAACATAGAAGTCATCATAAAGTGTATACTCACCAAATAGAATGCTAAGTTTGTTCACTTTCTTCTTGTAAAGAATAGTGAGTCCACCTGCTATAGTCACATCAAATCCCTCAAAGTCATCACAATGCAAACCTCTTTTGTTCACCAAGCCATCATCAATATAGTTATGTGTATCTCCACTATAAAGAAGTGCCATGACCTTACATCCCAACAATGTGCCTTCAAATATGAATGGATTATATCTTGAAGCTCCTGAAAGATAAGCAATCCAAGATCCTTTGTTACCATCATTGACAAGTTCTAGTGTTGGCTGTCCTCGATCATTTTCTGAACTAGTATCATCATCCACATCATCAATCACCTTATGTAATGCACTTTACCTTTGCCAAGACATCTATGACTGATTTCCCAAGGTTCTTTGCAAGAAAAACACAACTTTTTCCTACGGAGTTCATTCTTAGCCTCAAAATCCATCTTTTATGTACCTTCAATTTTTGTAGGAGTGGGCTGCTCATGAGATTTTTCATTCCTATTCTTCTTTTGAGGCTAAAATGTAGGAGTAGTGTCTAAGTCAAGTGTAAGCTCTATAGCATCATCCAAAGTCTTAGGCTTATGAACCTTCACTAACCCTCTCATTCTATCATTCAATCCCTCTACAAAAAGCATAGTAACTCTCTTCTTAGGCATTTCTGGAACCATGACAGCAATCTTTTGGAACTCATTGACATAGGAGTCCACTCTACCAACCTATTTCAATTGAGCCAATTCCCTATAGTAGACTTCCACATCCTTCCTGTCAAACCTGGTAATGAGCTTACATGTGAACTCATCATATGAAGTGATTATATTATGCTGCTATGAAACAAGTCCATGATGCCACCAATCGTAGGATAGACCCTCTAAATGCATAGTAACAAACTGAATGGCCTTTTCTTCACTCATTGGCTTGAGTGTGAGAAAAGTATCAAGCTTATGTATCCATTCTCTAGCACTTATTTTTCCATTGCCATCAAAGTTAGGTAAAGGAACTTTGTTCAATGCATCTTTGAATTCTTTGTATTCCTTTTTAGGTCTTCTCTCCTTTTGGCTCTTCTTCTTTTCCCTTCTTTGATTCATGAATTGGTTCAAATTAAGAGTTGTCCTAACTTCGGTTGGAAGTATGCAGTACTCATCATATGCAACCATGATATAATCAGTGAGATCTGTGACTTCTTCCTCTTCTTGAGATGATTGTTCTTCTCTTATTGGTACAAAAGTAGGATGAAGTGGTCTATCTAAAACTATTGTGGTTGCTCTACCTATTTTTGTAGTTTCTCTACCCGCATTACTATGTCTTCCACTACTCACACTTCTTGACCTTCTTGATCGTGAATGATCCAATCTCAATTGACCAATGGCTGTAATCATATGGTCCTGAAATTGTTGAAACATTTTCTATTGTTGTTGGGCAAAAGTAGTCAAGAAATCATCAACATTTGGCTGGTTATTCCTTCTTGGACTTTCACTTCTACCTCTATCCATCTCTAGTTGTGTACCTATAACTGGATTATCCTCTCCCTGTTGATTATTACACTGTCCTGTCCTTCTACTATAGTGATACCTGTGAGGACCAACTTCCGGTGGCTGCATAACCTAATAGGCTAGCAAGAGCCAAGCTTTGATACCACTATAATATCCTTTCTAGATATAACCCAACTCAGTTTTGGCCTCTTGACATTTTGTCAAATGGTTGGCATGAAATGTCTCTGAATTTTGATTTTGAATGTCTGATATGATTTTTTGGTTATTCTAATGGTTTTCTTACATAATTTTTATCACCAAATCATGAACAATTGCATAAGAATGGAAATAATGATTGCATAAACATTTAACAATGATTTTCACTTCAATAGAATAACTTTATTTAATCAATATCAGGTCTGATACAAAGATAAATAGGTCTGATATAACTATTTTCAGACTTATAACAACCACTTAAACCCTTCCAAAAACAATTTGAAACCCTTCCCTATGATATAAATGAAGTACACAATTAATGGGACATACCTGATTGGAAAACTAGCTTCAAAATGACGTCTAAATATCTCCTGGGTCAAATTGATGACTGATATGATCAAAGGCACTATTGTCACCACTGCTGTAGTTGTTTGACACCCTGATGTAGCTGATTGTTCCTTCAATGCTTCATATAATGATCTCCAAAGGCAGAGATGAGTATCCCTAGGGTTATTTACCCTTATAGGTATAAATCCACCAACATATGTATGCCAAACCCTACTGATATAAGCTGCTACAGGTTTGATTATTCTTGGAATATGTCTGATAAACTCTATTGGAGAGCTATTTATGACTGTTATGCCTTCAAACTTCACCCAAAGCTCCCTAGGATGATGGCGCACCACAAGTGGATGACTCTAACATTATCTATTGGTTGGTATAGAATGCTAATAATTGAAATATGAAACACTGATCTCAAAAAACCCTTCTCAAAATGATATGAAAACCCTTCAAAACTAAAATATTGGCATTCCCAAGTGAAGTGCTAGGCTAGCTCCCAAAGGGATCGACCCAACAAAGTGACTAATTGTAATGAATGGAGATGACTAAAATTGGTCTAATTTTGTTGCTAATCAGCTTCCAAATCCTGTTAGTTGATGTCAAACACCTTTTATAAACCCTCCTAGGCTGGTTCACCCCCTCTAAGTATAGTGATTCCACCTATGACACCAAATATGCCAAAAAATACCTCCAAATTGAACACAAAATGATATGGCTAGGTCTGATATGAAATTCTAGCTAATCATGCATTCAAACCCTTCTCCATGGATGCCAAAATAGTCTTCAAAAAACCTGCAATAAAAATAGATTCCTTCCTTGGAGCAAATTGTACCATAGCAAATTGATATTTGGTGACAAATCTATCAATTTGCAAACTCAAAACCCTAGTAGCTGTAACCTGCAAATAAACTCAATTTATAGCTCCTCCAAAATATCAAATTCATGCAATGAAGTACAAATAGACATCCATCATGAAGCCTCCTCAAAGCGAGATAGGTTTTCATCCAACCCACTAGGAAATACAAGGGTTTCTGTCCTTGAATTCAAGTTGAAACAAGTTGCATCCAAGAAGAAATATCTCCAAATCAAAATAAGATAACTCAATGATGTAAAATGACTTCTAAATGCTCCTTTTAAATCCCTCAAGTGGAGTGATCTAAATGGGGCTCACTTGAACTTTATTAATTAGAGTTTTTATGTACACAATGTCACTTTATGACAGTGTTTTTGGCTGACTTAAGTGACTTTTATAAAACACTTTTATAATGTAATTCAAAATTAGAACACTTTATAAAGTCAACTTAAGAATATAACCACTTAAGTTACTTTTTACTCCTTGTTTCAACCAATCATTCCCTTAGAATGTGATTTAGCCCATGGGAATAGAGAAAAGGTTAAATACCCAAATCAAATGTGACCATTACGGAAATGGGAACATTACAGTTGTACATTTGTTGCAGGGTCCTAGCCTGTCAATTGCTCAGAACAGGGCACTCTCACCATAGCATGTTAGCAGCATAATAAGTAGATACAACATGTTTTCACACTAAAGCAACAAAAAATCCAAAAAAATAAATTGTCAAAAAATATAAAAAAATAAAAAAATGATCAAAAATCCAAAAAAATCAAAAAGTAAAAAAAAGTAAAGAGAAATAATTTCATCCAATGGTGAAAACCATTTCTTATGGTGCCTTAGGCAAGTACTACAATGAAAACTTGGTAAATGGGTGTTATGCATAGCATTAGTCGTCCCTCATCTATGAGCACTCATCCCCCCTCCATCCAAAATGTTGTTCCCTCCTCTCATAATCACTCTAATCATTTATTCCCCATCCTCTTCATCTCCCAATCTCATCACCCCTCCCACCTCGGGTCTCACTCAAGACTAGTCACCTCCTTTCGTCACATCCCCTCCATCCCCTTTCATTATTGTAATATCCCTTGCTATTTCAGACCTTATTTTGCTGATTAGAGGCTCAAGGAATATTGTCAAACACTTCTGATGTAAACCCAATGCTTGCTGGTCTGTGTTTTCAGTCTGATATTTTTGCTTGATAATGATAGCTGAGTATTCTAAATGCTCATAAATCCAAACTATAATGTCTAAGCATTAATCTAAATACATATATGACTTCTCTTTTGGTATTTTTGATGCATATACATGAAAATTAGACATGAAATGCACACCTACAGCCAATTGACATTTTGTCAAACACTTGGCATGCATACTATTATGCTAATCATGATGGATATTAATATGCACATTACATCAAATAGATGGCCTACAACTTATCACTCCTTTATTGAGATATATAGTCTAATACAATGCTGATATGAATGGCCAAGACTCTTGGCTCTACAATTTTTATGCAACTCCTAAAATGACAACTATGAAACAATGCTGATATAAAGATGCTAACTCATGAAAGAACCTGGAAATGTAAGTTGCTGTGAATCGATGACGAAGATGAAGGAATGGCAGCCTCAAAACAGCTCATAAACATCCCTCTCAAGCCCCAATCGTGCCTCTCAAGTGTAGCACCTAGCCTTCTCATCAACCAAGGAAAGGAGTCCCTTCCAAACCCAAATTGAAACCCTCTCCTAGCTGCCCCATACTGTAGCGTTACTGTTCACGGCACTGTAGCGTACTGTAGCAAATCACTATAGCAAAACACTGTAGCGTGCACTGTAGCAAATCACTATAGCATGCACTGTAGCAAATCACTGTAGCGCACACTGTAGCGTCACTGTAGAGCTACTATAGCAAATCACTGTAGCAAAAACACTGTAGCAGCCAATAGAAAAACTTCTGATATGCAAATTGATACCTCCAAACCCCTGTTAACACTGCAGATTTAAGCACAAATGAAAGGACTGAAGTATCCCTTCCAATTTGCAACCCTTCGGAGGATATTTCACCACCTCAGTTATGCTAATCTATGGGAGTTTCCGTTCCCAAAGACCAAATATGCAGAAACCCTTGGCTCCACAAAACTCATCAAATGCAAATGTCAATAATCGGATGCCTGGAAGCTTGACTTGCCCCTTCCTTTATACTTTTTTAATCACACTTTCAAGAGGCTTCTAGAAAAATCTTATTATTTTATTTTAGTGACTTTAATGATCTAATGTGTATTTTAAGTCACTATATTAAATTAATTAAATATAAGGTTACCATTTGATTTCAAATTAAGTAATAACCTTATAAAATAATTAATTTAATAATATCTCCCTTATTTCGTCAATTAGCCTTCGGGAGTTAAAGGCTAAATTACTCATCATGAAAATCACCTAGGAAGGGGACATTATAGTCCGCCCCTCCTGAAATTGCTTGTCCCCAAGCAATCTCAACTCTGGATGCTGAAGAATCTCCTCGCCTTCCCAAGTGGCATCCTCAACTGGTAAATCCCTCCATTTGATCAAGTACTCTCTGATGACCCGTCTCCGTAACTGCCTCTCCCTAACATCCAAAACAACCTCAGGCACCAGAATCAACTTCCCCTCATCATCCAAGGGTGGTAAGGTAGCAGAAGGAACCACGCGATGACCTAATGCCTTCTTGAGGCGTGACACATGGAAAACATTGTGTACTCTGCTATCTGCCGGTAATTCTAACTCATAAGCCACATCACCAACTCGTCGGATAATCTTGAAAGGGCCATAATAACGCGGCTTGAGCTTCTCTACACCACTCTTCTTGAGAGTGGATTGTCGATAGGGCTGTAACATCAAATACACCATATCCCCAACCTCAAATGACCGCTCAACTCTCTTCTGATCAGCATACTGTTTCTGCTGATTCTATGCCTTTTGGATATTTTCTCGAAGAGCTCTCATAATATCTTGGTTCTCCTGTAACATATCTCCTGCACTAGGCACTCTACTCTCACTCATCAACAAGTCAAGGAAACTGGGTGCTTCATAACCATACAAGGCCATAAATGGTGTCATCTGAATCGAGAGATGGTAAGTGGTATTGTAACAGTACTCACAAAGGTATATCCACTTAACCCAACCCTTCTGTTGCCCTGCAATGTAATTCCTGAGATATCCCTCCACCCACTTATTCACAATTTCTGTCTGGCCATCCGTCTGTGGGTGGTAGCTGGTACTTGGGGTAAGCTCTGTCCCACATAGTCTAAATAACTCCTGCCAAAAATGACTCAAGAACCAACTATCCCTGTCACTAACAATGCTCTGAGGTAACCCATGCAACCTGAAAATCTCATGGAAGAAGAGTTCTGCTACCTGTGCAGCTGAGTATGTAGCTGTGATTGGAAAGAAATGAGCATATTTTGTTAATCGATCAACAACCACATAGATACAATCTCGTCCCTGGGTTTTCGGCAAACCGGTAATAAAATCCATGGATAAACACTCCCACTTCCTATCAGGAATTGGAAGTGGCTGAAGTAAACCTGCAGGGTATGTATGTTCCTGTTTATTCTGTTGGCAAATAGGACACTCTCTGACATATCGAAGAACATCTATTTTGAGCCCTTTCCAAGTAAAGCGCTCTCGAACCTGTCTATAAGTCTTGAAGTACCCCGGGTGCCCTGCCATAGGTGTATCATGAAAATACCTCATCACTGTGTTCTTCATTTCTGATCCTGGGGTTAAGAATATCCTACCTTTGTAAATGATAAGATCATTTGCAACTGAGTACCTGTCATCCTGAACTGTCCCCTCAATTATGCTAGAAGCCCATGAGTCTTTGGCATACTCTGCCACAATCAAGTGTCTCCAATCCTCTGAAATCTCCACCATAGAGCTCAAATGGGGACAGCGAGACAAAGCATCAGCAACTACGTTTTGAGTTCCCTTGACATAAGTAATGTCAAAGTCATATGACTACAATTTACTCACCCACTTCTGCTGACGATCATTAAGATCTCGCTATCCTAGGAAATGCCTCAAGCTGTTATGGTCTGTCTTAATGCAAAACTTGCTACCCACAAGGTATTGCCTGAATTTAGCCAATGCATGCATAATGGCCAACATCTCCTTATCATAAATATTGTAGCTCCTCTCTGGACCCCGTAACTTCCTGCTCTCAAAAGCTATCGGATGTTTGTCCTACATAAGAACTGCACCAATCCCCTCACCCGAAGCATCACACTATAGCTCAAAGGGTATAGTAAAATCTGGCAAGGCTAGAACTGGGCAAGTAATCATCAACTGTTTAAATTTCTCAAAACATTCCTGTGCCTCAGGTGTCCAAACAAATGCCCCTTTCTTCATTAAATCTGTAAGTGGTGTTGCATGTCGTGAATATCCACTGACAAATCTGCGGTAGAAGCCACACAAACCCAAAAATCCCCTAAGCTGAGTAAGATTCTCAGGTGTAGGCCACTCAATAATAGCTCTGACTTTATCAGGGTCCATACGCACACCTTCTGCGCTGATGATATGGCCTAAGTATAGCAACTCTGTCATGCCCAGATCACATTTGGATTCTTTGGCGTACAAGGACTCCCTGCTAAGAATTCCCAATACTGTATCCAAATGGGCGATATGCTCCTCCCAAGTTCTGCTGTACACCAAAATGTCATCAAAGAAGACTAATACAAACTTTCTCAGTTGTGATTGAAAAACCCTGTTCATAGTGGACTGAAACGTAGCAGGAGCATTGGTTAGTCCAAATGGCATAACCACAAACTCAAAATGTCCACAATGGCACCTAAATGCTGTCTTCTTGATGTCCTGCTCTCTGACCCTGATCTGGTGATAACCTGATCTCAAATCTATTTTCGAGAAATAGCGAGCACCATGAAGCTCATCGATCAACTCGTCAATACGAGGAATAGGGTACCTGTTCTTAATTGTCCTCTTATTCAACACCCTGTAATCGATGCACATCCGAAGGGTACCATCCTTTTTCTTGACCAAGACTATTGTTGAAGCAAAAGGTGATTTACTTGGCCTAATGTGCCCCATAGCAAGCAGCTCCTTAATTATTTTTTGAATCTCATCTTTTAGCTACTTGGGGTGTCTGTAAGGAGTGATCATCACAGGTTTAGCACCCTCCTCCAATTCTATTATGTGCTCATTCCCTCTGTCTGGAGGCCTACCTGGTGGAATATCACTAAACACCTTGGAGTGCTTGATCCTCAACTCCTGTATATCTGGGTGATAGGCTGGTTTTTGTTTCTCTTCCTGTGTTGGCATTAGAATACACCCTGCTGCCCACTCAACCATGTCATGGCGCATAAGTCTCTCCATTTTTCTGAAAGATATCATCCTACAGCTAGTATCCCTGATGGCTTTTAGCACATGAGTCTTCCCATCCACTTTAAACCTCATCTCCATTTCCCTAAGGTTAATGGTAAACTCCCCAATATCATGAAGCCATTTCATTCCTAAAACCATGTCGGTTTCTCCCATGTTTACCACATAAAAATCTGCCTTGAACTCAAAGTTATTCAATCACATGGGAAGACCTGGAATCATCCTGTCACACTTAAGAGTATATCCATCAGCAACTTTTACTCTTATGCCCTCAAATTCCTCTGTCTGAATTCTGTGCCTATCAACCAACCTAGCATCAATGAAGTTATGCGTGGCACCTGTATCAAGCAAGGTAATGATCTTCTGTCCGGCTAAAACCCCACGCATCCTGAATGAGCCCTCTTGCTGTATGCTAGTAAGGCATGCTTCTTGAAAATTTGCTTCTTCAACATTTTCAGCCTCAATTTCATGCTTATCTGTCTCATCATCAGGTTTTTCCTCATTAGATTCCTCTTGATCAGATTGCTGGTCCGACTCGGAATCCTCATAGAATGCCCACATAATCCTATTTGCTTTGCCCTTAGGTCTTAAAGGATAGTCATGGTTTGCATCATAGGGACCTTTGTAATAAAAACACAACTTTTTCCTTCTCAAGTCATTAAATGTCTCACGATCTAATGGTGCTGCTGATTTTCCCTTTGAGTCTGAAATTTCTTTTTTCTTGGGAAATGTCTTGTTGTCCTGGTAAGAAGAAGATCCCTTAGATGAGTACTTATTATGAGGGGCTGCAAGTTCCATACTCCTAGATTTTTTCATTGCCTCCTGTAGTGTCGAAGGATCAAAAGCCTTTATCCATCCTCTTAACGGTTCCAATAAGCCCTCCATGAATAGCACAACCAATCTCCTTTCAGATATATTGGAGACCATGACTGATAATTTTTGAAATTCACTAATGTAATTCTCCAAACTCCCAGTCTGCTTAAGCTGTGCCAAGTCTCTAAAATATGTCTCTGGATCTCTCTTATCAAAGTGTTTCACTAATCTATCAACAAACTCCTGATATGAAGTGATACTATTATGATGCAATGTCTCTAATCCATGATACCACCAATCGTGGGCTGCTCCCTCCAAGTGAAAAGTAGCATATTTTATTGCATCCCTTTCTGTCATGGGTCTAAGAGTCAAGAGGGTGTCTAGCTTATGAATCCAAGCCTGAGCCGTGACCTTCCCACTACCATCAAACATGGGCAATGTAACTCTGCTGGCGGCACACATCAAATCATTATTTTGATTTCTTGGTCTCTTTTCTTGCTTTCCCCTGTAGTGTTCTCTTCTTTGACTCACAAACCTATCAAAGCTCATGCGTTCCCTGACCTGTGGTGTCAACAACTCCCATTCATCATTAGCTGCCATAAGAGTATCTGCAAACATTTCTTCTCCTTCTTCTGCATTTTCCTCTTCTTGTTCATTCCTCAAAAAAGTAGGACGTGTAGGCCTATCTGCCTTGTGAGAAGATGCTTGTGCTCTAGGTGTCCCAACCACACTCCTATTATCATCCAGTTCATAGTTTCATCTTCTCTGAGGGTTCATTTGTTGTATCATTGTAGTAAGTGCCCACATAGCATCTGCCACCTGCTGCTACCCCGTAGCCATTTGTCTAAAGAGTTCATGTGTTTCCTATTCTTCATCATTTCTTCCCCTGTTTCTGATAGGGCTACCTTCACCTCTTTCACCTATAGTGCCGGATGAACCAACCTCTCGCTGTTTTGTTGCTAAATTGGCTGATAAAGTGTTGTGTTCAAGTGGTTGTGACCACTGTTTTTGCTTCCTTTCTTCTCTAGCTGTATACCTCTTGTCCCTATCACTTTGTTGCATTTAATGAGCCGATTTCAAACCCAAAGGATGGCAGGAAACCACTCTGATACCACTGTAATGTCCCCTTCCTAGGTGATTTTCATGATGAGTAATTTAGCCTTTAACTCCCGAAGGCTAATTGATGAAATAAGGGAGATATTATTAAATTCATTATTTTATAAGGTTATTACTTAATTTGAAATCAAATGGTAACCTTATATTTAATTAATTTAATATAGTGACTTAAAATACACATTAGATCATTAAAGTCACTAAAATAAAATAATAGGATTTTTCTAGAAGCCTCTTGAAAGTGTGATTAAAAAAGTATAAAGGAAGGGGCAAATCAAGCTTCCAGGCATCCGATTATTGACATTTGCATTTGATGAGTTTTGTGGAGCCAAGGATTTCTACATATTTGGTCTTTGGGAACGGAAACTCCCATAGATTAGCATAACTGAGGTGGCGAAATATCCTCTGAAGGGTTGCAAATTGGAAGGGATATTACAATTATCCTCACTCCCCACTTTCACGAGCATAATCCCCCCTTCCTTCATTGGGATTTATTAACTAACATCCCTCCACCATGACATTTCCCTCATCCACTCATATCCTTCTAATTCCCCTCATCCACTATTCCCCCTCCACACATGTGCCCTAATTTTGCTCTAGATCGAGGGCATCTCCTCATAGACTCGTGCTTGGGAAAGGGTGCTTAAACACATACCCCCCTCATGGAACCACCCTAGATCTACCCCACACGATTAACTACCCCACCCCTTTCACACCCACAAGCCCTCTAATTATCGAAACCACATTTTCCAACCCTCCCATGGCATTTCCCTCTCCACACCATCATGGTCATGGATTCCCTCCTCAGTAGATCAAAATGCATTATGTTCTCCATCCTAACTACTTTTTGTTGGAAACAAATAGTAACATATTCCACCTTAACCAAAACCCTAACCTATCTCTCCCCATCCTAATCATCCACCCTCCATCCCCTACTCTCCTTGGCTTCAACATTGCACCATTGTACGATCCACTTTGTTGTGTATTTTCTTGTAATTGTTCATTCTATTTGCATGTGTGTGTGTGTGTTTGTGTGCACTTAACTATATTGTCCCACAATGCACAATGACAAGATCTCCACAATCCATTATATTACGGTGTGTTTTGATCACGTGTTCACTGGGGCAAGGTGCTATTTGCATTTTTATTTGGTTGTTTGTCCTTTATGCACTTGGTGCACTGTCATCATAATCCATTATATCATGATGCATAATTCCAGTGCTACAACAAATCTAGGTTGCTCTCTTGCACATATATTATCTTTGCAGAATGTGCCTATCATCACACACATCCATCACATCATATCATACCATTTATCACATTTTCTACCATCACATTTCTCTCATATTATATCACATTTATATTCTATTCTATCATATCCTCATATCATCTATGATATTACATTGATTTCTATCCATTCAATCATGTGCCATTACCAAAACAAGAACGCATACATGAAAACTTAATTAAAATTGGCATAGTGAGATATCTTGTGCACCCATAAAATCCCAATCTAATCTAACCACACATCATCTCAACATCATGACATTAATTAGTATGTCACATCCCTCGTCTATATCAAAAAATTGTGTATACATCATATCGGGTTGTCTCCTAAGCCCGTCATACAAAATGGCACATGGCCTCATCATACATCCATCTTCACACTATGTGTAGTCATGCACAACTACCACTATCCCCCTCTCTCATATTTTCACCCCCTCAAGTAAGGACTCCACACCCCTTGGAATTTGTGTCTGCCATATATTCACTTCTAGGTAGGGATGCCACACCCCTTGGCATCTATGCCTACCAAATCTTGACTCCTAGGCAGGGACGCCACACACCTTGGCACTTGTGCATGCCATATTTTCATCCTTCAGTAAGGGCGCCACACCCCTTAATGCATGTGCCTGCCATATCTTCACTCTCAAGTAGGGATACCACACCCCTTGGCGTCTACACATGCCCAATCTTAACCCTCAGGTAGGGGTGCCACGTGATGAGGTATAAACAACCTCATTTCTTTGATGAAACAAATAACCCTGTTTGCATGGCCAATCCCATAGCCTTGCCAATTTGTTTGTTTTTATATGCAATATTTATCTATTTTTAATAAAATGTTGTACAAATCTTTATTTCCTAAATTGATTGAAATTAGCTTTTAAATGTTGATATAATGGTATGTAGAGTTAAGTAATTGTGCAGGGTTAATGCATGGCCTACAAGAGAAGTGGACTTCATGCAACCAAGGTCAAGTGTGCCAGAAGTTGAGGGCACCAGACATTTTAGACGTGCATTGATTGAAGACTCTTTTTAAGTTTTGTTATTCTTGTTGGTTATCCAAGACATTATGGCTCCACTCAAAGCCTTTTATATATATTTAAAAGACATTAGTAGTTAAAGATTCTATTTTTCTGTTATAAGACTTTTTCAAATGGCATTTTACCACTATCTGAAAAATAGGAGTTCAAATATAGTTCAGTTTTAGTTGGTTGCTCAAAACATGGATATATATATATGGATGGAAATCAATCTTTAGTTTTTGGAAATAATCAGAGTTATGTACTGCAATTTCTCCATGAATGGAAATAGTGTTGTTTTGAGTAATTTTTTTTTGAGATATAAAGATTTGAATAGAGTCACCATGTTGCTGTGGAAATGATTGAATGTGACCTGAGTTAGAGACAAATTTCTCCCAAGCGCTGGCCACTCGCGGGATTGTAGAGTAGATAAGTATTTCTATTTCTGTGGATGTTTCATTTCAGTTAAAGTAATTTTATGTTTAGTTTTCTATTGTGAACCTGCAGGGTGTGTTGTTTAAGGCAGTAGTTTTAGAAATCTATTTGTTTAAATGTTTTTGGAGCATTTGCTTTAGTTGAAATTGCTGTTTGCTGATAGTTGAAAGTTAGAATGTTTTGTGTAGTCTAGTATTTGTCACCATTCAAGATTGGAGTAAAGTTGCATTTCTAAATTTCTAGTATAGAGTTTACATGCTTTCTAGTATAGAGTTTACATGCTTTCTAGTATAGATTTTAGATGCTTTATAGTATAGAATTTATATGCTTTTTAGTATAAAGTTAAAATGCTTTCCGTAGTAGGATATAATTGCTTTTTAGTTTCATATGTTGTTTAAATATTTTAAAGGAACTAGAAAATTGTTTATGCATGAGATATCCAAACTCCCTATTGCATACAGCCTCAGACACTACCCCGGTCGATAAACTGATATTTTTTGACTAAAGTGTTAGGACCTCATGACAACCTGTCACCATGCTCCTTGGTGTCTGTGCATGCCTAACCTTGACCTTTAGGTAGGGGTACCACAGTCCTTGGCATCTGTGCCTACCCAATCTTGACCCTCAGGCAAGACTGCCACATTCCTTGGCATCTATGCCTTCCCAACATTGATCCTCAAGTAGGGGCACCACACTCCTTGGCATTTGTGCCTGCCCAAACCTCTCCCTTAGGTATGGGTGCCACGTGTCATGGTGTCTGTGCATGCCCACAGGCAGGGGTGGTACACATGGCATCTAGTCCACTTCCTTGGTGTCTGTGCATTCCCCACAAGTAGGGGTACCATGCTTCATGGTGTTTGTGCATTCCCCACAGGTAAGGGTGCCACACACTGTGGCGTTTGTGTAATTAGCTTGTAGGTTGTTTCCTTCTGAAGAGCATAACTTTTGCATATGAACTCAGTTCTTCAAGTTCTTACATGTGTTGGAAAGATAATTCAATGAAATTTCTAACCATTACCATATAACCAAACTATTCATCAAAAATCAAATCCTTTGGGGACATCAATCTATTACCCTAAACCAAAGTTCAAATTTAACCATCATCACACTCCCTCAAGATCCCAAACCTTAATCACATCATCACCAAATTGAAATCACTCTAACTCCCCTAAGTCCTAGACCTTGTGAATCAAATGAAATCTAAAATTCAAAATCCTAATCACTCCCATCCTTCAAACGCTAATCCACTCCATCCTCCCAACCCTAATTTGTCCCATCCATCTACACCTAATCCATCCCATCCATTTATGCCTAATCACTCTTATCCTTCTAACCCTAATCCACCCCATCCTCCCAACCCTAATCCTCTCCATTCTCCTCTCCATCCTACCACCTTGCATCCCAACCTTCATACATCTGCCCATCCCTCTTCCTTCTATCTATCCAAATCCCTCCCATCCATCTTTTATCTATAGCTCTCCTTTCAAGAGACCACCTAAGTCCCTATAAAATTGACTGCTCTCTCAAAGGGGCATCTCTAACCTATTCCCTAATCTTCATTCTTCCAATTACTAGGGCATCCTACCACTAGTCCTGGCACCTCAACTAACCCTTTTCCTAACCTCCATTCTTCCAATGACTAGGGCATCCTACCACTAGTCCCACCTCAACTAACCCTTTTACTAACCTCCATTCTTCTAAGCGACTAGGGAATCCTGCCACTAGTCCCATATCATTGAGTGTCTATACTTATCTTCTTTGAAATGATGTCACTTCTTTTAATCACGGTGCCATATCAAAGAGGGGAAAAATGTAGACACCCCAAGTTTACCTCATTGATTTCTCGCAATTAATTAATGCGACTAATTTAATGTCGCAATTAATTAATGCAACTAACCTGATTCAACTAATTTTGTCACAATTAACTTCCTCGTCCCTAAGGTTAATTAATTAAATAGACATAATTAATTAACCTTAGTCTAATTATTCCTCCAACTAATTAATTAGATAATACATGATTATCTAATTAATTAGATAATACATGGTTATCTAATTAATTAGATAATACATGATTATCTAATTAATTAGGCTACTTAATCACACTCTCCAATCTTCTCTAATTAAAAATTCCACCTCATCCCACTAAAAGCCAAAAGATTTTATCTTTTAAATCCCCACCATTAATTCCAAATCTCTAAATCAATCTGGGCCCTCTATTTTCACACACGCCACTTTCCCCCACTCCTTGCTTGCACATGTGTGAGTATATTACATGGGTCAATCTTGACCCTTGATTCCATCCTTCCATCTCCACCATCCACTTGCATCATTCTCCTTCTTCCACATGTTTGCATCCCCTTCCATCCTACACTTTAAAGTAATCATGATCCTCCATCTTTCACGAGGCCTCTCATCATGCCACTCATTTCAAGGCTAATGAGTATCCTCATGGAATCTGTTGGAGCCTGGTTCCACAAGACTCAAAACTTGAAGAAATATCCTATGGTTGTGCCCCTTTGTTGCCTTGCCCCACTTTGCCCATCATTTATATTTCAACTGAGAAATTTTCAAATGGGTCCCCATCCTTCAAAATCCTCTTAAGTATAAAAAATCTCTAAGTGTTTGTCTTTCGCCAAGTTTGTCGATTCCTAAACCCATCGAAAGGCCAAAAAGCCTTTACAAAGAAAGAACACTTCCACTTTTTGATAGGTTCATGAACTAGAAAACCTACCAAAATGGTTCGTAAGTTTCCCAAGTAGCCAAAAGGCCAAAAAGAAAGATAAAAGTTGAAAAGATGAAGTGTTTCAAAATTTTGACAAGTTTGCAAACTAGCGAACCTACCGAAATGGTTCGCAGATTCTTGGAGGGCCCAAAAGGTTGGAAGACAAGAAAAGAGACAAATGTTTCAGTGATTTTGTGAGTTCACAAACTCATTGAATCACCAAAAGAAAATAAGAGATGAAGAAAAGTCAAATGTTTCGACAAGTTTGTGGGTTTGCCAACTTGTTGAATCATTAAAAAGGAAGAAGAAAAGAGAAAGAAAAGGAGATAAAAAGAAAGTGGCTTTTAGAAAGTTCACGAGATGACGAACTCATTGAAATTCCAAAAAGGTTTGCAAGTTCTTAGAATTGTTGAATCGCTAAAAAACAAAGAGAATGAGGAAGCAACTTTTGACAAGTTCGCAAACTTGTTGAAATGGTTTTTGGTTCGCCAAAGTGTTGAATCACCAAAAAAAGAAAACAAATAAAGAAAGGAGCAAAGTGAAGAGGGAACAAAAGAAGGTTTTTCAGTGATTTAGGTGGTTCACGAACCTGTGAAACCCTCGAACAGTTCACCAAATTTGAAAATCATCAAATAGTTAAATAATGAAGAATAAGGTCACAAAAATGAAAACATGTTATTGAGATAGTGTCGATGAACACTCAAACACTCAAACCATCTCAAGGGACTTCAAAGGCATTCAAGATGACCATTAATAATCCTTCTAGGGCTGAATGGATTGGTAGATGAATTCCTTATGATCTAGGAATCTTGTAGGCCCTTCTGTGATGAATTATGTGTACCAAGGCATGGGTGAACACTCCAAATAAGTGTAGTTTCTGGTGCAATCCATGTGAAAATGATACAACAAGCATGGGCGACCTATAGGCACGTTGACCACTCCAAGTCTGCATCTCAACAATAAGATGGAATGCAATGTTATATATACATGTGTGTAAGATGTAATAGGGGTTGGTCATGAACCAATTCGTGATTGTATGTGCTTTAGCAAGTTCTAGGATAACAAATGATGTAATGTGCATCTATGTAAATGATGTTGCAAGTTTATAAATTAGGGGAAAGGGTAGTCTAGTGGGTTTTGCTTGTATATGGTATGTCTCCATGATAGGTATGCAATATCTCAGGAGGGATTTTGAACCTAGTTGTTGTCTCTCACTTACCACATTTGCTAGCACAATTATAACAAAAGTTGATTAATGTTGACATGCATTCTAATGCATTGCAAAGCTTTTGCACTGGTCTTCTTTTGTTGCATGTGGGGTATTATTAATCGGTTCTGGATAATTAAGAATGTCTATCTACAGGTTTCCTTATTTCATAAGTTTGTTTGAATGTGCAAGCATGGTCCCATTGCTGGTTTGCAGACTTGTTCTTCATCCTCTTTGTAAGTTTGGACTCCATTTCCCAATGAAGTAAGCATCAGTCTAATTGGTGAGGGGCCAACATTCTTTTTAAATTTAAATCTCTCTCTTATTAGTAGTAGGAGTAGTTTAGGTTCTACCACACCTGCCTAATTCAACATTATTGACTATCATACCTTATGTAATTTATAAACTAAAACATCAGTAGAGAATCTTGCTTGTGTGTCTTTCCCTCTTAACACTATGTGCGCATTGTTAAGTGGATTCATTTACTGGGGAAAATATAGTACAATTGTCATTCTGGGTGCAGGGTAAGAGAGGATTTATTATTTTCTTATGACATGAGTCTAATGACAATTATAGGGGTTCATAGGACATTGGGTATGACTACTTAAGGGTCTATGTTTTTTATTGTTTATTTCTCTTTAATTATTTTGTATTGAGACCTCAGGGAACCCCCCTTGGCCTAGTAGAGCCTAAAGTTGAAGATGAGTTTACCCACTCATAGCAATTGGTCCATCCATGCCACTATCTGATAATAAGCCTTACCCATTCCCAAACATGACATATCCCTGGCCTTAGGTTCTAGTGTCGAGTCTTTAAGATTTGTGGACCTGCATGTTTGAGCACCAACAAAATCAATCCCAACCATTGATTTCATCTTTCAATCACAACCATCCATTATTCCATGGGAAAGTCTATTTAAGGAGGCTTACCCAAAGGTTTTCATCATGCATTCTCATAGTATCCACATGTTGTCAAATTGAGCAATATCCTAGTACTTGAGCATCCACATTACATCTTAGCACATCAACTTGACAATTCGAGCACATCTACAACAACAATGGAGGTATAATGTGTTTGTTTTATGTCTTTGTATTATAGTTTATTTTCCATTATTTCTCAAACTAAAAGTAGATGTTGATATTGGATTGTAAGCTTGTTTGCATTGCTTTGTATCTTGCTTGCATTGTTTTGATCTAATTTTAACTTCTACAATTACTAATCTTTCATTTATATTTAATTAAAGTTTGGACTTTCATTGTTTGTTATTCCTTTGACCCCTACTCACCCACCCTTGTTTGATTTGATTTTTCTAGGATTGATTTTGGTGTATTGTGTCCTTTATCCATTGTTCCTTGATTGTTATATGTTACTATGATGCAAGAGCATCACCAAAATTGTTATTTTATTTCAATAAGGTTTTGGCTTGTTCCAACCCTTGTATTCTAGGTGTGAAGGTTGGCTCCATCTTAAAATTTAAATTCAAATTGATTTCCATCTCAAATTAGAGCATCCACCTTAGAGAGAATCTTCTTAGATCCTTCTTGGAAGTTGAAGAATCACAAATTCAATGGGAGAGCTTGGAGTGGCAAATCACTTGCATGATGACCATTCAAGTTTAATGTCTAATCCTTATTTGCGTGTCATTTTCATTTATTTAGGTGCTCATGTGGAGGGGAGTTACTTTGGAGGGATCATATTACATGATTTATCTTCTCCATGCTAACTAGATGGAGGTTACACTTGACTTCTTGACTTTGTAATTAATCCTTGTGAAATATCAAATTTGGAAACCCTAGGTTAAGTGTGTTGGGGCAATTAAGTTAGCTATAACCTAGGACTAAACTTTCTTTCTTTGCAGTAATCTACTTGAGTATAACTACAAACAAAAAAAATAGTGAATAGAACAATAACTATAAAATATCAGATGTTGTGCTATGCCCTTAACCTATTAATTGTATTGGATGTGTGATAACCTATTAAGGCTCTCATAATCCTTGTTTTAGTCATTTACGAGTGCCTAAGTATAATTTTAGTATGCTAAGTCAACCTCATTGGGATTATAGTACTAATAGTACCTAATAATGCCTATATATAGAAGGTAGTAAGTAGTAGTTAATATCAAATTGTGAATGTTATTCTAGTTGAAAATTTTTAGAGCTTTATCCCCTTAAAGTGGCTTATTATTATCAGGTATTACCAATTATTTGCATCTTGTTCCTATTATATTCTTCTCTTGTATATGTAATTTCATTACAAGCGGTATTAGATCATGATCTTGGCATCTAGAAGGCAAGAACAAGGCATTTTTTTAATTTAGGAGGTTAAGTTGTAAAACACACACCTCTTTCAATTTTGTAATTTTCTTTCTAAAATCTAGAGGGGTAATCAAAGACATATTGAAGTAGCTATAGTCCATGTTTGAGGTTATCTAGAGGATTTTAAAATAAGTTATTGTAAAATTTGGGTTTTCATCGAATTTTCTCCTAAGGCTGCAAAATAGTGATTTTTTTAATGAAATCTGGAGGGTTGATCAAGGGCACATTGAGTTAGATGCAATTTACATTTGAGGTCATTTTGGAGTAGTTTGGAAGGAGCCATTGTGAAATAAGAATTTTCAACCAATTCACTCCCAAGGTTGCAATACAATGAATTTCTTGGAGAATTTTCGATAAAGTGGGGTCTAGATTTAGGTAAGTTACAGTTAAAATTTAAGATTATTTTTATTTGTTTTGAGTAAGTTATTGTGAAAATCACTAAGGATTCAACAAGAGACAAGGGAAGGAATCCAATCACGCCTAGAAAGGCTCCTGACAAAGAGGAACCCAATATTAGAGGGGATGGATCACATAGATGTTGAAGTTATTGTAAAGGTAGAATCCACCAAGGTTAAGGAGGATATTTTAGTGTTGGAGGAGGAGATAAAAGGGACTTCTAAGAAATATCTCATGAAAATAATCAAACAAACTTTTTCTCTCAAGAGTTCTATAGACTCCCTATGGGTGGATCCACACAACAAGACTTGGGAAGCAAATATGTCTTCTAAGGGACATGAAGCTTCTTGGTTTGATTATGATCTAAAGTAGGACCATCACCCAAATACTTCTATGGGAATCTCTAAGCAATTCATGCAAAAGATGAATATGTAGAAGTTTAATGTCAAGGATTTAACGAGTTGGCTATGCCAAATGGAATAGTTCTTTAATCTTCATCATGTTCCATGTCAACAAAAGGTTACAATGGCATCATTATGTTTAGAACTAGAACAATTCACTTGGTATTTTTGGCTATGTCATGCGAAGAAAAATATTATATTTGTTGTCACACGGTCTATTTTCCAAGAGGAACTCATGGCACATTATGGAAATAGTCTTATGGAAAACTACTTTGATTAGATCATAAAATTATGGTAAATAGGTACAATCACTTGGACTATAAACAACAATTCCAAACCTTGTCTTTAAGAGTGGAGCATGTAATAGAGGAAACGTTGATTGAACCATATCTGGTGGATCTAAAGGACCACATATAATAGAGGTGTACATGTTCACTCCATCTTATGTCTCCTAATAAATAATTACAAGAAGGCAGGTAGAGGAAGAGGTTTTAGCCAATAAAATGTAGGTGTTCGTAAGCATAAAAGGGAGGAGCTCCCAAACATAATCATTCCCTCAACCCACTAGATTAACTCCTGAATAAAATGAGGAAAAAAGGGCCAAAGGGTTATGCTTTAACTATGATATAGAAAATATAGTCGAGGACATAAATGTAATTTTTTTACATTGAAGATGCCAATGACCATAAATTATTGATGATCCAAATAAGGAATTGAGAGATACACAACCAACTATTTCTTGCCATGAAATTTATAGAGTTAGCATTCAAAAACCCTCAAGATGGTAGGATTCTTAAAAAAAGAGGGTAACAATGTTGATAGACTCAGGAAGTATTTAATACTTCATCAATGTTAAGTTGACTACTTGTCTAAATTGTTTTCTTTATCCAACTCCATAATTTCAGGGCATGATTATTGATGTGGTACAATCAATTTCTTATAGAATGCCATAGTATTAAACTTGTCATGGGAGAATATTGACTAGATTACCATATGTTGGTGATTCCCATGGGTGGTGTAGACATTGTTATGGGAGTCCAATGACTTACTACCTTGGGAATAATTGAGATGAACTTCCAGGATTTGTTCATGCATTTCAATTCAAAGGGTAGAATATTTGAATTGAAAGGGTTGCGTGCAAATTCTTTATAAATGATTACACCTCACCAAATGCAAAAGCTACTTAAAATTGGTGTGGATGGAAATTTATGGTGCAACTGTTTTCATTAGAAGCACAATAGTCAAAGATTCTTACACTGCCAGATTTGTAGGTAATTGTGATAAGCACTCAATAGTTTTTAGGGGTATACCAAAAGATCTACCTCCGAAAATAGATCAAGATCATGTCATTCAACTATTATTAGGGATCCAACCACCCAACATCAAGTCATATGGGTACCCATGTGTGGAAAAAAGTGAAATTTAGAAGATGGTATAAGAGATATTGGAAGTAGGTATTATCCATCATAGTTAGAGTGTTTATTCCTCTCCATTGGTGATGGTACATAAGAAGGATGACACTTGGTGTATATCTTTAGACTATAGAGAACTCAACAATTACACCATCAAAGATAAGTTTCCTATTACAATCTTTGATGACTTGTTAGATGAACTAAATGGAGCTATATTTTTTTATAAAACTTGATCTTAGATCGGGTTATCACCAAATTGGAATTAATGAAGAAGATACTTCCAAGACAACATTTAGGACTCATGAGGGTCATTATGAATTTTGGTGATGTCATTTGGTCTTACTAATGCTCCTTTTACATTTCAAAGTTTGATGAATTTCATCTTTAAGATATTTTGAGGAAGTTTGTATTAGTGTTTTCTCTGATATATTAATTTATAACAAGACATGAGAAGACCATTGCACCATGTTGATCAGAGATTATAAATTCTCCAACAACGTCAACTTTATGCTAAACCTTTGAAGTAGCTTATGGACTCAAGGAGGTGGAGTACTTGGATCACAACATGTCTCATGAAGGAGTCAAAGTTGATCCAAACAAAATCAAGGCTATGATGAAGTGGCCAATTCCTAAAACCATTAAGAATTTAAGGGATTTGCTAACATTCACTAAATAATATAGAGAATTTATAAAAAATATGGTCACATAGCAACATCCTCACAACAATTTTGAAAAATGATTCTTTCCAGTTGAATGAGGTAGCTAGTCCAACATTTGAGAGATTGAAGGAGTCTATGTGTACCACTCTAGTTCTATCAACTCCATATTTCACCAAGAATTTTACTATGGAGTGTGATGCTTTAGATAATGGTATAAGAGTAGATCTCATATAATAATATAGGCACATTTCTTTTGAAAGTCATTAGTCAAAGGGTAAGAATCAACTAAAACCTATTCATTAGATAGAAATGTTAGATACTCAAACAATGCCATAAATGGGTAGAAACTTCAAAGTGAAGATAAATCATGATAGCCTAAAATATTTCTTCGAGCAACAATTATCCTTTAAAAAATAATAAAAATGAGTCACTTAGATGTTGGATATGACTTTGAGATCATCTATGAAAAAGGGAAGGATAATGTAGTGGGTGATGCACTATCCATAAAGGATGATAAGGATGAGGCATTATTGTGTTTCAATTCAATATTATGGGCAAATTGGGTTGAAGAAGTGAGATTAGAGTGGTAGAAAGATGTTGCTACAAGGAATCTCATTCAATAGTTGTAGAATGATCTAAGAATCTCAAATAAGTTTTCTTGGAAAGCAGACTCCCTGTGGCATTAAAAGAGACTATACATGTGCAAGAATTCCACCCTTAAACAAAAGATTCTATAGGAGCTCCATGATTCTCTAGTTGGGCACCACTTGAGATATTTGAAGACATATTAGTGAATCAAGAAAGATTTATTTTAGGAATGACTTGAAGGTGATGTTAAAAAAATTGTGATGGAATGTTAGGTATGTCAACGAAATAAAGTTGAGATAATTAAGACACCTATTCTTTTGCAACCTTTGGTTATTCCTAGTTAGCAATGGGAAGAGGTCTTCATGGATTTCATCACAAGCCTTCCAAAGTCTAAGGTAAGAGTGTCATTATTGTAGTGATGGATAGACTTATCAATTATACCTAATTTTTTGAATTATCCCATCCTTTTACAACAAGTACAGTGGCAAAAGAATTAATGGAGAACGTATAGAAGTTACATGGTACCCCAAAGGTTATTATAAGTGATTGTGATCCTATATTTACTAGTAATTTTGGATAGATTTATTCTCTTGTTTGGGTATTTGATTGAATTACAACTCTTCATACCATCCCCAAGTAGATGAAAAAATTAAGGTAGTCAATATGTGCTTGGAGGGGTATCTATGTTGTACTTCATATAAGCAATCTCAATGGGCTGCTTGGCTACCACTAGCAGAATGATGGTATAACACTTCCTTTCATAGTGCTTAAAAAATGTACCCATTTATGGCATTATATGGATACTATCCCCCATCCAACACATCATAATTAGAGGTTACACCAAGAGTTCAAGGTGTGGTAGATCACATGAATCATCAACAATGGGTACTTTTAAGTCTCAAGGTGAATTTGGCTACAGCACAAATGTAAATGAAATAACAAGCTAACCAAAATTATAGCAAAAGGAATTTTGAAGTGGGAGATTGGGTTTTTTAAGGTTACAACCATATAAGCAAATGTTCTTGAAACAACAAAAGAAGAATAACAAGCTCTCAACCAAACATTATGGTCCATATCGGATTTTACAAAAGTTTGGTAGTTCACTATACAAGCTCAAGTTACCTCCCACAATATAAATACATCTATTTTTTCATGTCTCTTGTTTAAAGAAGGTTATTGGTCAATGCATTCCTACATAAGCAGTGTTACCTAAGCTAGATGAAGAGGTAAAATTATCTTGGATTCTGAGCTAATTCTCCAAACAAACACAAAGAAGTTGAGGACTAGGATAATGATAGAGAACCTTGTTAAGTAGAAAAATTTGCTTGTCAAAGATGTCACATGGGAGGATCAAGATTTTGTGCAAAAGCATCCACAATTGATCAATGTCTAAGTCAACACTTATTTGAAGGGGGTATGTTATGCCTTTAACCTATTTATTATATTGGGATATGTGGTAACCTACTAGGGCTCACATAATCCTTGATTGAGTCATTTATGAGTTCCTAAGTATAATTTTAGTATGCCAAGTCAACCTCATTGGGATTAGAGTACTAATAGTGCCTAATGATGCTTATATATAGGAGGTAGTGAGTAGTAATTAATATTTGATTATGAATTTGATTAGTTGAAGAATTTTGGAGGTTTGTCCCCTCAAAGTGGATTATTATTATCAAATATTACCAAGTATTTGTATCTTGTTCCTATTATATTCTTCTCTTGTGCATGCATTTTCATTACATTTTATTTTCAAATAAATTAAGTGCAAGAGTTAGGAAATGTAAATGAGTAAAGGAAAGATATTAGAGTTCAAAATATGCTTTCTTCGAGTATTTTAATGTTGTAATTGACTATATGGGCTAACTAAGGAAAAATGGAGGGATATATTGGACAAATTTAAGCTTTTTGTGATTTGTGTGGGACAAATTCACTAAACTTGGGTGCTATAGTTAGACAATTTTGTAGTGGGGAGCTAAAGTAGGTGTCTAGCACTAAAGTTGGGCATTAGAGTCTTTTTATCAAGTCTCTAGTGTTAGAATATGGTGTTAATATCCTTCAAAAAATCCTTCATAAGACTCTAAAAATGGAGGTGGGTGCTAAAGTCAAATAATTTTGCAATTTGATATTTGTCTAGAAAAATTGCATTCTAGATCCTATGTCCTTTGTCCCCTGAGGATTTAGAATTTCTAGTGAAGGATCCCTTTGGTTTGTTGATTCCAAGTCTACTTATTGTTTGTTTGGATCCAAGTATGTAAAACTAAGCTAAAGTACAAGAAAAAGGGTTTACATTGTTTAAGAGACTACCTCAATCAATCCAATTGTTGGTATTGTTCAACCTTCAACAAAGTCATTATGAAAATCTAGGTGTGTACTTCCTATGTGGAGTATTTGTGGTGTGTGCAAGGTTTTGTAGCTACTAATATCCCTAGGAGGATTTATAATTCTTGGGTGGTATGTGCTTGTTCCATGAGAGCTAAAGTAGAAGATGGAAATTCCATCAATATGTTTAAGAGAAGGATCAAGAGGGGTCGAGTCCGTGACAAGGGTTTTGGAGAGGAAATTTTGCCACAATGGAGGATATGGTGAAAAGAGGATTTGAGAAATGGGAGACCCTAGAGGGTGTAGGAACAAGATGGGGATATTGGAATGAAGGGAAAGGGCAGGGGTCATAAAGGTAGATTTAACTATAGGGGTCTTCAAATTTGAATCATGGAGGAGAATGGATAGATGGAGGAGATCTAAAAACTTAGTATGGGCTCTTGAAGAGGAAAAACTTAGTATAGAGAGTGTGTGTTCTTCTTCTTCTCTTCTATGGAGGCTCAAAATGAGAAATAAGAGTATTTGTTAGAATGACCAAGGGCAGATATCTTCTTGAAACTTAGTTAGGTAGGATTAGGGCTAGGTCTCTATCAACTCATCAAATTTCAACATTGTATGAGTTCATTTAGACCCTAGCATCTAGGTGTAATTTCTCCTTTAGGGCTCTAACATCTAAGTATAATTTATCCTAAAATTGAATTTTGACTTGAAACTATTGAGGTTGATTTTAGGTGTGAAAAGAGGTCTAGAAGTAGCATAAAACATATGAGTGATAGATTTAGGCATAGAAATAGGCAAAATGAGTCCTAAGCATGTCTATAGGGATGAATACCAAAATGAGTACAAAAACATAAGGTGGATGTTGCAAAGTTACCATACACCTTATTGAAGGAATCATGTTGGGAAGAAGTTACAAGTTGAATCTTTGAATTTAATCCTCGGTCACCTTGGAAGAATAGTGTCACATGAGGAGAGAAGGGCATCTGTGATTTACATGTTGACCTCTTGACTAGAATCTTCAAGATTGAGTGCCACATTTAGAAGGAGATAAAAGGAGGGGTGATAAAGTGAAGCAATTTTAGTTTCTTCATTGTTTCTTAGAGGTTGAAGGTGGACAAAGAGACTTGGAGGTTCCTTATGCAAGGTTGAGAAGATTAAGTGTGAAGACTATGCAAAATTTCTGAACACTAGTATCTGCATTGTAGCTTTGTTGTTGAGTAATGTTTCTATTGTGTTTTTTTATAGTTGGATCAATGTAATAAGTTGTAATTTGATATGAATCTATTTTATAAGGGGAAATATTGCTAAAATTTCCCCATGAATTGTAATGAAAATAAACACTTTTCATGTTTGTTGTTCAGAATTTGTCTATAAAATCAACAAGTTTGAGAGCAATTAATTTCTATTTTGTTTCTATTATAAATTACCAATTTAGAGTCTTGAAAGGGTGGTCATGGTTTGCAACAAGTCAATAAACAAGGATATCAAAATTCTCCAAAAATGAGTACAAGATTCCAATTTGCAAAGGTCTTGTTTGGGTGCCTAATTTGTTGCATTTTCTATTTAGGTTTATGTTTATGATGTTTTATTAGGATTCAACTATATCATTTTTTATTCAAACTCATTGACCCATATTCCATGAGTAGTGGTTCACATAAACTCATCTCTCATGAGCATGAATGATCCACTTGGCACTCATTACATCTAGGTGATGGTCATAGGGGTGAAGCATTGGGGCTTCCCAAGAGGTAAACCATCCCAATACTACTCCAACTCAAGCATTCTTAACCATGGAGTTTCCCCATGATTAAGATCACTTAGCTTTCTACACTATTTTCAAAACTTCCAACAAGTGTTGTGCCTTATGAATGGTGCATTAAACTTTGTGGGAGATCATCCATTTTAGCACCACTTTGACTCAAGAACACTTAACCATGTAGTTTCCATCAAGATCAAGCCTATTTAGCTTTCTACCCCATTTGTGAAACCTAAATGGCTTAATCATGGAGGAAATTCCATGTTTAAGCATGCTTGAGTTGGAGTACTACTAGGATGGTTGACCTCTAGGAAAGTCTTGATGCTTCACCCTTGTGAGAATCACCTAGATGTAATGAGTACTAAGTGGACCATTCATCCTCATGAGAGATGGGTTCATGTGAACCAGTACTCATGAAGTATGGGTCAACTAGTTTGACTCAAAAACTATGTAGTTTAATCCTAATAAAACATCATAATTTGATGCGCTACAAAAACACCCATTACTTGTCTAGGTTTATGTTTCTTGAGTAAGTCTTCAATTTTAGTTTATTAAGTATTTTGGGACCCTTATAGAGCCTATTGGATAGTGATGTGAATTTTTTCTACAAGGGAAAGGCCACCATTTAGTTGGATCCCCAGTCTTGGCTGAATCAAATGGTATTGAAGTGAGTCTAGGTTTATGGAAACATGTATGTGAGTAGTGTTTTGTTCAAGTTTCTAGGTTGAAGCTTGGGTTTGTGTGTCATTTTGTAGGCAGAACCATGCCTCCTAGAAGACAAAGGGATACATTAGTAAGAGTCGAGGAGATGTTCCAGGGTCTCCAATTCAAGATAACTACATTAGAAGCTAAATGTAGAAGGGATCATGCAAGTCATGAAGATAGTGATGAAAAATAAAGGATTGGGGAGAGAGGGAGGGGAGAAACCCTTGGGAGAGGGAGAGGATCAAGTCCTAAGAAATCTTGCAAGGATTGGTAGAGGGACAATGATGGATGTCCCTAATTTTTATATTTTACACTAACATTTGATTCTATGAATTTTTATTCTGAAATGATTATACGATAATTAATATAAGCTAGGTCAAGTGATAATTTGATTGTGATATGTGCCATGGAGTGATTGGGTGATAGTGTTAAGGGCAAAGCAATAATCACTATTAATGGTTTTGATAATGTGGTCCTTCAAGTTTTAAAAGGTGTCAATGCATATAAACCTCCTTGAGTAGCAAGTGTCATCTCATGGCATTAAATAATTATCACCTTTATCTAAGATGTCAGTGAGCATATGGGATTAATCTATTGACTTTACAATATAACCACCCTTGGGAATTATTATAATGCAAAACAAAATTTTCAACAGAGAACCACAAGATTAATTAAGGCAAGGGTGAGTTAGCATAGCAAGCCCAAATCCATTTATTTTATTATGAGCATATAATGTATTGGTAAGATTGCCGTGATTGGTCAAAGGCATTGCTAGTACTCAAGCATACAACCCCACAAATCTTAAAGACTTGCACCAAACCTAAGGCTAGGGATATATCTCCATAGGTAATGGGTAAGACTTATTCTTAGATAGTGGAATGAATGGACCAATTGCTATGAGTGGGTAAACTCACCTTCATCTTTAGGCTCTGCAAGGCCAAGAAAGGTATTCCTTGAGGTCTCAACAATAAGACAATTGCAATTTAAACACTAAGTCATTAAGCAACCATACCAATATGCTATAAACCCAAAAATTTGTCATTAAGTTTATGTCAGCTTCGACTACATATAGACCTATAGACCTCTAATAAATAGATGAAATTCCACTCTTACCCTACAATCAAAGATGACAACTACAATACATTTTCCCAGTAGATGAATCTAGTTAAAATTAGATACACACCGACAAGAGGGAGAAACACAATAGATGATTCTCTAATGAAGTTTAATTTCAATATTGCATAAGATATGACATAGTTATAATACTGAATCATGCGAGCATGGTGGAACCTAAACCCACTCCTACAACTAGCAAGAGAGAGATTATGAAATTAAAATATGTTGGCCCATCACCAATGAAATCGGTGCCTACTCCATTGGGCAACAAAGTCATGTATTACAAGGAAAACGGGAAATGCATCCACAAAGTATAACATAAATGGAACTAAATGTGCATCATCATACAATGCATGATGTCTACTCCATTGGGCAACAAAGTCATGTATTACAAGGAAAATGGGAAATGCATCCACAAAGTATAACATAAATGGAACTAAATGTGCATCATCATACAATGCATATATCACACATCATGCAATGAACATACTTAATAATCCAAAAATAGAATTGCAATAACCAAAATGAAATATAAGGGAATGTTGAACACACCAAGATACTGAGAGGGGGGGTGAACCAATATCTAAACAATCTTCAACTTATCCAGAGTAGATTAAACCTTAAGCATCATAGTATTAACATGAACATGAAAGATTAACACAATGCACATCAACACATAACACCAGATATACGTGGAAAACCCTAGAAGGAAAAACCATGGTGAGGATTAACTCACAATATATGAAGCTCAAATAACAACTTTGTTTTAGGGCTACAACCCAAAGAAGCTACTACTCCTTGAAAAATTTGATTTAGGGTCACTCCCAAGGAAGCTACTACTTCCTGAATACTTTGTTTTAGGGTCACTCCCAAGGAAGCTACTACTCCTTGAATTAAGAACACAATTAAAAAAATTACAGTATGACAATTCTTCTACTGTCTGAAAACTAACATTGGAATTCACACCTTTGAAGATTGCAATTCTACCTCTTCACACTTTATTTTGATGATCAGATCAGTTAGGCACACTCTACACTTGATCACTATCACAAATATGTCTTCAAGATGAATCAAGACAACATCTACAACTTCTATTCTTTCTCCTTCAGTCGCCCATAAAAATGCATTCATTCTGCTCCTTATCTTGCTTGCAAACCTTATCAATCAACTTGCAATCATGCCTCACCTCATTCAATTTGATTTACAATTTATACAAGATATTACATTGATTACACTGTTTGTTGGCTAGATACAACATGAAAAATACATTTACAAGTCGGCTAGACAACACACAACATGAAACATGTAGAAGATAGGTCCTAAACAAAACCACACGTTACACCAGTAGAAGACCCATGCCTTGCAGACACCAACACTTGCTTAACCAGGTCCAAAAGATCCTTCACATCTTCAAACACTAAGGAATTACATCCACACACTCTGCTCATTTGGAAATAGGAGAGATTTAAGCAAAACATATGAAGACTTGAAGCAAAAAGGCCACAACAACTTGAAAATCTTGTGCAGTACTGGAAACAAGAAAGATCTTCATGAAACTTTTCAAGACGAGTCTACAAGACTCATACAACATCCCCAAACACTCTTTTGCCTCTACACATCAAGTATTTTGCACCGCACAGCTTCAATCATGAACTCTGAGTATAATCTATCATCTAGAACACACTGCAACATACTGTCATTGAGAAACTAAGCTTGCGGACCACCAAGACACTTGAAATTGCAAGGAATCATGTAATGCGCATCCATAAAAATGTCCACAAAATTGCAAAGGCAACCATTCACTTCTGGAGGAATGCAGAACATTCCAATGAGCCTTCAACACCAGCTAACTGTGCCAGAACACATGTCGATACTCTATCATGCATAACTTACACAGTGGAAGGACAAATGATCTAATAAATTAGAATTATCACCTTCACTACACCCTAAATATATTTCCAAAACCGCATGGCCATATCTATAAATGCAGAGGAATACGGAGCATTCCATAGTCCTCCACATAACACCTTCACAGAAACACCACTTCTTCAAACTATCAACAACGAAATACTCTTTCATTAATCCAATCATAATGAAACTTGGAACATACATGCTTCAGGACATCAGTAATATCAGTAACACATTTGATCATCTTTGTACTTCTAATTCCCATATTAATATGTCTTTATACTTAACTCTAAATTAATAAAGGCATGACATCCAACCATGAACTATATTCTTGTTGGATGGGACATGACATCCAACCATGAACACCATCACACCTCCATAATAGTGTTGACGTCAATGATAATCTAGTCACAGTGTTGACATCAATGATAACCCTAGGAACCATATGTGTAACAATCTCCCCTTTTGGCATTAATGGAAACACATACTTGCAAATTTCTCCTCCTTGACATCAAGGACAAAGGGTGGCCACTACCTTCTCATCAGTGACCGCATTCCTACACATTCTTTCTTAGGGCATAACTTCTTCTTATAGAAAATAGACTCCCCCTATCATCATCAACCACTACCTGCTCCCCTTGAGAGGTATCCACCATCAGTCTAGGAACAAGATATAACATGAACTCCCCCTGGAAAGATGCACCACTATACATCTAGCAAGAAGAAGGAGGGGGAAATTACCCCTAACCTCTGTCGGAGATCTTCAAAAGTATCCTTTGCAAGAGCCTTTGTGAAAATATCTGCCATCTAATCCTTTGTTGGAACATATTCCAACTTCACTCCCTTATCTGCAACATTCTCTCCCAAAAAGTGATACCTAATTGCTATAATCTTGGTTCTAGAATGCATCATTGGATTCTTGGAAATATTGATAGCACTTGTATTGTCACACAAGATAGGAATATGTTCATCATACAATACCTTGATATCCTTCAAGGTTTGCTTCATCCACAACACTTGTGTACAACAAGATGCTGCTTCAATGTACTCTACCTTTGTAGTAGATAAGGACAATGAATCTTGCTTCTTGCTTTGCCATGAAACCAATTTGCTTCCTAAAAAGAAAGCACCACCACTTGTACTTCTCCTATCATCAACACAACCAACCCAATCAACATTAGTGTAAGCACACAAATCAAAGTCATTACCTCTTGGGTACCAAAGGCCATAATCTGGAGTTCCTTTCAAGTATATGAATATCCTTTTCACTACCTTCTCATGTGTTTTCTTGGGATTCACTTGATATCTAGAAACCACACATACTGCGTTCATAATATCAGGTCAAGAAGTAGTCAAGTACAATAGTCCTCCAATCATAGATCTATAGACAATTTGATCCACCTTTGGAGACTCATCATCTTTGCTCAAGTGACATCCAGTGACCATGGGAGTACTCACAAATTTTGAATCCTCCATACAAAACTTCTTCAACAACTCTTTGACATACTTAGCTTGAGAAATAAAGATACCACCGTCTAGATGAGTAATTTGAAGTGCAAGGAAGAAAAATATCTCACCAATCATAGACATCTCAAACACTTTTTGCATCTCCTCTGCAAACCTCTTACACATATCATAATCTCCACCAAAGATGATGTCATCAACATATACTGCAACTATCAATATCATGTCTCCTTCTTCCTTGATGTAAAGATTGCTATCTGTAGTACCTTTCTTGAAGCCCTGTTGAAGTAAGTACTTGTCCAACCTAGCATACCAAACTCTAGGTGCTTGGTTGAGACCATACAGAGCCTTCTTGAGTCTGGACACCATGTCCAGATCTTCTAATATTTAGAAACCATCTAGTTGTTCAATATAAACCTCTTCCTCGAGATCACCATTCAGAAATGTTGACTTAACATTCATCTGATATACCTTGAAGTTCTTATGAGAAGCAAGAGCAAGGAACATTCTGATTGCCTCCATCCTTGCTATTGGAGCAAAAGTCTCCTCAAAATCAATACCTTCAACTTGTGTGTATCCTTTGCATACCAACCTTGCCTTATTCCTTACAAATTCACCTTCTTCATTCAGTTTGTTCCAGAACACCCACTTTGTTCCTATAACATTCTTATTTGCTGGTCTAGGAACCAATTCCCATGTCTGATTCTTCTCAATCTAATCCAATTCTTCTTCCATGGCCTTTATCCATCCACCATCTTTGCTAGCATCAACAAGGTTTTTGGGTTCTACCTTTGATAATAAACACAAGTTTACTTACTCATGTGTCTTAGAAAGCCTTCCCCTTGTTTGCACACGTTCATCCTTATCTCCAATGATCTGATCTATTGAGTGGTTCTTCTGAATATACTTCACTGGAGTTTTAGGCATCTACTTTGGTACTTGTTCCTTCTCTTCTTTCATTTCTTCTTCATCTTCGATGCATGGGAAGATATCAAATTTGAAGTCCTCTGATTCATGTGAGATCTGATACAGGTCTTCATCTACCTTGACATTTGTGCTTTCAATCATCTTTCCCAACCTCTTGTTGTATCATCTATAATCCTTGCTTCTGGTTGAGTAATCAAGAAAGATTGCTTCATCACTTCTTGAATCAAACTTTCTTAGGTCTTCTTAATCTCTTCTAATATAGCATTTGCTGCCAAAGATCCTAAAGTATCTGACTATAGGAGGTCTTCCATACCATAGCTCATAAGGGGACTTAGTGTTGTTGACCCTTAGTTGCATTCTATTAATTAGATAGACAACAGTGTGAACTACATCCTTCTAGTACATATCAGGCAGATCTACATCTTTTAACATTGCCTTAGACATCTCTTACATAGTCCTATTCTTTCTTTCTACTACCCCATTTTGCTGAGGGGTCCTAGGAGCTGACAGATGTCTCCTAATACCATTATCTTTACAAAAAATTTCAAATTCATTCGAAGTAAACTCATCTCCTCTATCAGACCTCAAACATTTGATCTTGGCATCTACTTAATTCTCAACCATAGCTTTGAACACTTTAAATTTATCAAGAGCATCTAAGTTTTCTCTTAAGAAAGTAACCCAAGTCATTCTAGAATAATCATCAATAAGCAACATGAAATACCTCTCACCTTGTTGACTCTTTAGTCTTGTAGGGCGACATAGATCGGTGTGAATCAACACCAATGGCTTTGATGAAGAATACTCCTTGCTTTTGAAATTTTTCTTTGTCTACTTTCCCTTTTGACATTCCCTGCATACTGTATTTGTAAGCTTGATTATCTTATGCATGTCTCTCACTGCATGAGTAGAATTGATCTTTACCATATAATCAAAATTGTTATGTCCCATTCTCTTGTGCCACAACAAACACTCACTGGATTGAGCCAACAAACATGTTCTTCCATTTACCTCCTTCAGATGATAGATGTCACCATATGTCTTGATACCTTCTGTAACTAGTTTTCCAGACCCTACCTTTCTAATTTCACAACCCTTGGCATGAAAGGTGAGATTATACCCCTTGCTACACATCTGATTGACACTGAGAAGATTGTGTTTTAGCCCTTTAACATAGAGGACATCCTTAGTCCTGTTCTTCCCATCAATAGTTATAGCACCTTTTGCACAGATCTATGATGACTCATCAACACCAAACTTGACAACACCACCATTCCACTTTTCAAGGTTGATAAACTTCTCCTTGTCACCAGTCATATGATTTGAGCATCCACTATCAATTACCCAATCCTTCGCTTCTTCTTTTACATGAAAGGCAGACCATACAACCATTGATCTTTCATCGTTTTGGTCTATTTGCAAGGCATCAGTCTTCTCACATTTTTCAACATCATCATTTTTCTCACCAACACTCAAAGCCATGAAAAGTGTTTCATCATTTGAATCATCATGATCCTCATCTTCTAAAGAATAACTGCTCTCTATGGAATACATACTTCTTTTGAACTTATCTCTTTTGTAACTACCCCTTGATTCCTTAAAAGGACATTTAGAAGCATAGTGACCAACCTTTCCACAATTGAAACATTTGAAGGGTAACTTACATTTGTATTTCCCAGTACCTTTCTTCAGCCTTCTCACAAAATTTGCTTCAACTTCATTAGAGCTTTCATCTTCATCAACAACTTCTTCCTTTGTCTTCACATTGGCTTTGAAAGCAACTTTTTTCTTTGGAGCATCATTGCCAAATTCTGTCATTTCAAAGGTAGTAAGGGAACCAAATAGTTTGTCTACTGTGTATGTATCCATGTTTACATTCTCCTCAATGGCATATACCTTATGACTGTAAGATTAGGGAAGAGATCTCAGAACCTTTTTCACAATCTCATCTTCTTTCACTTCTCCACCAAGACCTGTGATGTCATTGACCACTTCATTCACTCGGAGCATATATGCAACAATGTTTTCATCCTCTAATATTTTTAGGTTCTCAAATCTGCTCTTGAAGATTTGCATCTTGACTTGCTTTACTTTCTTATCTCCTTCATCAATGGTTTCAAGTTTATCCCAAACTTCTTTAGCAGAATTGCAACTCATTACCTTTGAAAGTTTTGAATCAGCTAACCCACTCATGATAGAAAACTCTACCTTGGCATTGTTATCATACTTCTTAACTTCATCTGCAACTGTAGGAATAGTACTAGGAACTTTGGAACCACTCTTGACAAATTCCCAAACACCACACCCTAGATAGTTGATATAGGCTTCCATCCTTAGCTTCCAAAAAACATAATTTATCCCATCAAACCTAGGTATCTTGATGGATCCATTTTGTGCCATCCTAGACCTTCCTCAAGTGGTTAAGCTTCCCTCAGAGGAACTTGGCTCTGATACCAATTGTTGAACACACTAGGATACTGAGAGGGGGGTGAATCAGTATCTAAACAATCTTCAATTTAACAAATTCAACTTATTCAGAGTAGATTAAACCTTAAGCATCATAGTATTAACATGAACATGAAAGATTAACAAAATTCACATCAACACATAACACCAGATATGCATGGAAAACTGTAGAAGGGAAAAGCCACGGTTAGGATTAACTCATAATATATGAAGCTCAAATAACAACTTTGTTTTAGGGCTACAACCCAAGGAAGCTACTACTCCCTAAAAACTTTGATTTAGGGTCACTCCCAAGGAATATACTACTCCCTGAAGACTTTGTTTTAGGGTCACTCCCAAGGAAACTACTACTCCTTGAATTAAGAACACACAATCTACAAAAGATTACAGTATGACAGTCCTTCTACTGTTTGAAAATTGACATTGAAATTCACACCTTTGACGATTGCAATTCTACCTCTTCACACTTTCTTCTGATGATTAGATTAGTTAGGCACACTCTACACTTGATCACTATCACAAATATGTCTTCAAGATTAATCAAGACAACATTTACAACTTCTCCTCTTTCTCCTTCAGTTACACATCAAAAATGCATTCATTATGCTCCTTATCATGCTTGCGAACCTTATCAATCAAATTGCAATCACGCCTCACCTCATTCAATTTGATTTACAATTTATACAAGATATTTCATTGATTACATTGCTTTTCATCTAGATGCAACATGAAAAATACATTTACAAGTCGGCCAGACAACACACAACATGAAACATGTAGAAGATAGGTCCTAAACAAAGCCACATGTTACACCAGTAGAAGACCCATGCCTTGCAGACACCAACACTTGCTTAACCAAGTCCAAAACATCCTTCATAGCTTCAAACACCAAGAAATTACATCTCACACTCTGCTCGTTTGGAAAAAGGATAGCTTTAAGCAAAACATATGAAGACTTGAAGCAAAACGGCCACAACAACTTGAAAATCTTGTGCGGTACTGGAAACAAGAAATATCTTCATGAAACTTTTAAAGAAGAGTCTACATGACTCATACAATATCCCCAAACACTCCTTTACCTCTAAACATCAAGTATTTTGCACTGGACATGTTCAATCATGAACTCTGAGAACTATCTATTATCCAGTACACACTGCAACATACTGTCATTGAGAAACTGAGCTTGCTGATCACCAAGACACTTGAAACTAAAAGGAAGCATATAATGCACATCCATAAACATGTCCACAAAACTACAAAGGCAACCATTCACTTCCGAAGGAATGCAGAGCATTGCAACGGGCCTTCAAAACTAGCTTACTCTTCTAGAACACATGCTGGTACTCTATCATGCATAACTTACACAACGAAATGAAAAATTATCTAAAAACTTGGAATTATCACCTTCACTGCACCCTGAATATATTTCCATAACTGCATGACCATATCTACAAATGAAAAGGAATGCAGAGCATTCCATGGTCCTGCACATAACACCTTCACAAAAACAACGCTGTCTTCAAACTGTCAACAACAAAACAGTCTTTTGATAATCCAATCATCATGAAACTTGGAACATACATGCTTTAGGCCATTAGTAATATTAGCAACACATCTGATCATCTTTGTCCTTCTAATTCCCATATTAATATGTCTTCATACTTAATTCTGCACTGATGAAGGCATGACATCCAACCATGAACTATATTCTTATTGGATGGGACATGACATCCAACTATGAACACCATCACACCTCCATGATAGTGTTGACATCAATGATAACCTAGTGACAAGGTTGACATCAATGACAACCCTAGGAACCATATGTGTAACAATCTCCTCCTTGGCATTGATGGCAACACATACCTGCACATTTCTCCCTCTTTGACATCAAGGACAAAGGGCAACTACTACCTGATCATCAGTGACCACATCCCTACACATTATTTTTTAGGGCATAACTTCTTCTTATAGCAAATAGACTCCCCCTATTATCAACAACCACTACCTGCTCCCCCTAAGAGGTAGCCACCATCAGTCCAGGAACAAGATATAACATGAACTCCCCTTGGACAGATGCACCACTATGCATCTAGCAAGAAGGAGGAGAAATTACCCCTAACCTATGCCAGAGATCTTCAAAAGTATCCTTTGCAAGTCTTTACGAAAAAATCTGCCATCTGATCCATTGTTAGAACATATTCCAACTTCACTTCCTTATTTACAATCTTCTCTCTCAAAAAGTGATTCCCAAATGCTATATGTTTGGTTCTAGAATGCATCATTGGATTCTTGGAAATATTGATAGCACTTGTATTGTCACAAAAGATAGGAATATGTTCATCATACAATACGTTGATGTCCTTCAGGGTTTGCTTCATCCACAACACTTGTGTATAGTAGGATGTTATTGCAATGTACTCTGCCTTTGCAATAGATAAGGATACTAAATCTTTCTTCTTGCTTTGCCATGAAACTAATCTACTTCGTAAAAAGAAAGCACCACCACTTGTACTTCTTCTATCATCAACACAACCAACCCAATCAACATCAGTGTAAGCACAAAATCAAAGTCATTACCTCTTGGGTACCAAAGGCCATAATCCAGATTTCCTTTCAAGTATCTGAATATCCTTTTCACTACCTTCTCATGTGTTTGCTTGGGATTGGCTCGATATTTGGCAACCACACATACTGCATTCGTAATATCAGGTCTAGAAGTAGTCAAGTACAACAGTCCTCCAATCATAGATCTATAGACAGTCTGAACCACCTATGGAGACTCATCATCTTTGCTCAAGTGACATCTAGTAACCATGGGAGTACTCACTGGTTTTGAATCCTCCATACCAAACTTCTTCAACAACTCTTTGACATACTTAGCTTGAGAAATAAACATACCATCATTTAGCTAAGTAATTTGAAGTCCAAGGAAGAAAGACATCTCACCAATCATAGACATCTCAAACTCTGTTTGCATCTCCTCTACAAACCTCTTACACATATCATCATCTCCACCAAAGATGATGTCATCAACATATATTGCAACTATAAATATCATGTCTCCTTCTTCCTTGATGTAAAGATTGTTATCTGTAGTACCTTTCTTGAAGCCCTACTAAAGTAAGTACTTGTCAAACCTAGAATACCAAGCTCTAGGTGCTTGCTTGAGACCATACAAAGCCTTCTTGAGTCTACACACCATGTCTGGATCTTTTGATATCTGGAAACCATTTGGTTGTTTAATATAAACCTCTTCCTCTAGATCACCATTCAAAAATGTTGACTTAACATTCATTTGATATACCTTTAAGTTCTTATGAGCAGCAAGAGCAAGGAACATTATGATTGCCTCCATCCTTGCTACCAGAGCAAAAGTCTCTTCAAAATCAATACTTTCAACTTTTGTGTATCCTTTGCATACCAATCTTGCCTTGTTCCTTACAACTTCACCTTCTTCATTCAGTTTGTTCCAGAACACCCACTTTGTTCCTCTAACATTCTTATTTGCTGGTTTGGGAACCAATTCCCATGTCTAATTCTTCTTAATTTGATCCAATTCTTCTTCCATGGCCTTTATCCATCCATCATCTTTGCTAGCATCAGCAAAGATTTTGGGTTCTCCCTTTGATAACAAACACAAGTTTACTTGCTCATGTGTCTTAGCAAGCCTTCTCCTTGTCTACACACCTTCATCCTTATCTCTAATGATCTGATATGCTGAGTGGTTCTTCTAAACATACTTTGCTGGAGTTTTAGGCATCTTCTCTAGTTCTTGTTCCTTCTCTTCTTTCATTTCTTCTTCTTCATCTTCAATGCATGGGAAGATACCAGATTTGGTGTCCACTGATTCACGTGAGATTTGATACGGGTCTTCATCTACCTTGACATTTGTGCTTTCAATCATCTTTCCCAACCTCTTGTTGTAGCATTTATAAGCCTTGCTTTTGGTTGAGTAACCAAGAAAGATTCCTTGATCACTTCTTGAATCAAACTTTTCTAGGTCTTCTTAATCTCTTCTTATATAGCATTTGCTGCCAAAGATCTTGAAGTATCTGATTGTGGGAGGTCTTCCATACCATAGCTCATAAGGGGTCTTAGTGTTGTTGACCCTCAATTGCACTATGTTAATTATATAGATAATAGTGTGAACTGCATCCTTCTAGTACATATCAAGCAGATCTACATCTTTGAACATTGCCCTAGACATCTCTTGCACAATCCTATTCTTTCTTTCTAATACCCCATTTTGCTGAGGGGTCCTAGGAGCTGACAGATGTCTCCTAATACCATTATTTTCACAAAACTTTTCAAATTCATTCAAAGTAAACTCACCTCCTCTATCAGACCTCAAACATTTGACCTTGGTATCTACATCATTCTCAACCATAGTTTTGAACACTTTAAATTTATCAAGAGCATCTAATTTTTCTCTTAAGAAAGTAACCCAAGTCATTCTAGAATAATCATCAATAAGCAATGCGAAATACCTCTCATTTTTTTGACTCTTTACTCTTGTAGGGCCACATAGATTAGTGTGAATCAACTCCAATGGATTTGATGAAGAATACTCCTTGCTTTTGAAATTTGTCTTTTTCTAATTTCCCATTTGACATTCTATACATACTGTATTTGTAGGCTTGATTATCTTAGGCATGTCTCTCACTGCATGAGTAGAACTGATCTTTACCATATTATCAAAATTGTTGTGTCCCATTGTCTTGTGCCACAACCAACACTCACTGGATTGAGCCAACAAACATGTTCTTCCATTTACCTCCTTCAGATGATAGATGTCACCATATGTCTTGATACCTTTTGCAACTAGTTTTCCGGACCCTGCCTTCCTGATTTCACAACCCTTGGCATGAAAGGTGAGATTATACCCCTTGCTGCACATTTGACTAACACTAAGAAGATTATGTTTTATCCCTTTGACATAGAGGACATCCTCAGTCTTATTCTTCCCATAAATAGTTATAGCACCTTTTCCATAGATCTGTGCTGACTCATCACCACCAAACTTGACAGCACCACCATTCCAGTTTTCAAGGCTAATATACTTATCCTTGTCACCAGTCATATGATTTGAGCACCCACTGTCAATTACCCAAGCCTTGGCTTCTTCTTTTGCATGAAAGGCAGTCCATACAACCATTGATCTTTCATTGTGTTACGTCAAAAATTGTCCTCCTGTATGGAACAACACAATTTCCCTCAGTTTACCTCCTTTCCTTTGGTGTCCTTTTAACCTCTTTATTTTTGGCCTTCTTGAAACCCTGATTGACCTGTGTCTAGTTGAAAAATATTCATTTTTTGAGATAACTATTGATTGAACCCAGAAATAGAATTTGGATTTTGGGTCCCTGGAACCCCCTGGAAGCAGATCTGATTAGAAAATGGGGGATTGGACTTGGGCATCCATGCCCTAGTCCTGCCCCATTTTTTGGGATTTTGAATCTTGGCGGGGTGTCAGCTCCCGTCGTGCATCTCGGGATTCTGTTTTCAAATTTTTTTTTTCGCGCGATATCAATACATTATTTCAAAATTTGAATTTCTTAAGGTTAGATATTTAAACACATTTGAAAATCATTTTATCACATGCAATCTATATGCAAGCTTGATGCCAAAACTCTGCTAAAATTACCATTGAAGATCAGTGATTTATGGAAGCTCTTGAAGTTATTTGAATTTGCTATCATGGAGACAATGGATGGAGATTAAGAATCAAGATCTTGAGACTATCTTGCTCTTCCTAGGGTATTTACACATTTTGCATGATCAGGAGAATGGTTGAAGCCTCCAACATCAAGCTTGGAGATCCTCCGTGGACATTGCTAATTTGCCTTCTTATTCATGCAAGTCTTCATTGCTTTCATCTCTTTGAGGTGAAGTTGTGTTTGTTCATTGAGTTGAAGCAAGTTATTGATCTTCACTTGATTGAGACATCTAGGGTTTGATATTTCTACATACACTTTGTTAGGTTTGCACACACTTCTGCAAATCTTTATCTCTGGCTATTGTTGAGGTAGGAATACCGAAAATGGGGATTGACTGAGGCCAGCTCCTATATAGCCACAACATCTTTCTCCTCCTTTTGTAGGTATAGACCATGTTCAACAAAATATGATGGAAAGGAGTGATAGAAAGATGGATATTGAGGATACCATCATCACTGATTTTTAGAGTTCTAGATCCCAAAACTTTCGGGACTAATGAGCTGGTGCCCTAGTTTGACTGGGGAGATTCTCTGAGATCTGGGAGCTACTGAAGGTTGCCAGACAACTGGTACAAAAGGTTTTACAAATGAGAAGTTACAAGACTAATGAGCGGGTGCCCTCATCTAATTAGCCCTCAATTTCTGGGTGCATGACCTTTGAACCTTATTCTCTGCATTTTTGTGATATGTTTTGTCTATTTCACCCCTAAATTCAGTAGATCATAGATGCAAGGTGTAATTAGGGTTTGATTATTAGTGAATGAAAGCGCTAGTTAAATCTTAGTTTAAACACATGATCAGACTTAGTTAACATTAGGGAATGCATAGGAAATTTGTAGCTTGATCCCAAGCTCAATTCTTATCTTCCTAATGTTTAGTTTAGTGAAGGAATAAGACTTAATCTTGTTTTAAGGAAACCTATTTTTTCACCACTAAACACATTATTCTAGTTTGTTTGCAAGGCATCAGTCTTCTCACATTTTTCAAAATCATCCTTTTTGTCACCAACACTCAAAGCCATGAAAAGTGTTTCATCATTTGAATCATCATGATCCTCATCTTCTAAAGAATAACTGCTCTATGGAATATAGACTTATTTTGAACTTATCTCTCTTGTAACTACCCCTTGATTCCTTAAAAGGACATTTAGAAGCAAAGTGACCAACCTTTCCATAATTGAAGCATTTGAAGGGTAACTTACCTTTGTATTACCCAATTCCTTTCTTCAGTCTTCTCACAAAATTTGCATCAACTTCATCAGAGCTTTCATCTTCACCAGCAACTTCTTCCTTTGTCTTCAGATTGGCTTTGAAATCAACTTCTTTCTTTGGAGAATCACTGTCAAATTCTTTCATTTCAAAGGTAGGAAGGGAACTAAATAGTTTGTCTATTGTGTATGTATCCAAGTCTGCATTCTCCTCAATGGAATATACCTTATGACTGTAATGTTTAGGAAGAGATCTTAGAACCTTTTTCACAATCTCATCTTCTTTCACTTCTCCACCAAGACCTGTGATGTCATTGACCACTTCATTCACCCAGAGAATGTATCCAACAATGTCTTCATCCTCTGACATTTTTAGGTGCTCAAATCTATTCTTGAAGATTTGCATCTTGTCTTGCTTTACTTTCTTATCTCCTTCATAAATGGTTTCAAGTTTATCCCAAACTTCTTTAGCAGAACTGCAACTCATTACCTTTGAAAGTTTTGAATTAGCTAACCCACTTATGATAGCAAACTTTGCCTTGGCATTGTTATCATACTTCTTAACTTCACCTGCAACTGTAGAAATAGTACTAGGAACTTTGTAACCAGTCATGACAGATTCCCAAACACCACACCCTAGATAGTTTATATAGTCTTCCATCCTTAGCTTCCAAAAATCATAATTTGTCCCATCAAACCTAGGTATCTTGCTGGATCCATTTTGTGCCATCCCAGACCTTCCTCAAGTGGTTAAGCTTCCCTCAGAGGAACTTGGCTCTGATACGAATTGTTGAACACACCAAGATACTAAGAGGGGGGGGGGTGAATAAGTATCTAAACAATCTTCAACTTTAACAATTTTAACTTATCCATAGTAGATTAAACCTTAAGCATCATAGTATTAACATGAACATGAACATGAAAGATTAACACAATGAACATCAACACATAACACTGGATATATGTGAAAAACCCTAGAAAGGAAAAACCATGGTGAGGATTAACTCACAATATATGAAGCTCAAATAACAACTTTGTTTTAGGGCTACAACCCAAGGAAGCTACTACTCCCTGAAAACTTTGATTTAGGGTCACCCCCAAGGAAGCTACTACTCCCTGAAGACTTTGTTTTAGGGTCACTCCCAAGGAAGCTACTACTCCTTGAATTGAGAACACACTTACAAAAGATTACAGTATGACAGTCCTCCTATTTGAAAACTGACATTGAAATTCACACCTTTGATGATTGCAATTCTACCTCTTCACACTTTCTTCTAATGATTAGATCAGTTAGGCACACTCTGCACTTGATAACTTTCACAAATATGTCTTCAAGATGAATCAAGACATCATCTACAACTTCTACTCTTTCTCCTTCAGTCACACATCAAAAATGCATTCATTATGCTCCTTATCTTGCTTGTGAACCTTATCAATCAACTTGCAATCATGCCTCACCTCATTCAATTTGATTTATGATTTATTCAAGATATTACATTAATTATATTACTTTTCATCTAGATACAACATGAAAAATACATTTACAAGTCGGCCAGACAACACACAACATGAAACATGTAGAAGATAGGTCCTAAACAAAACCATGTATGTTACACCAGCAGAAGACCCATGCCTTGTAGACACCAACACTTGCTTAACTAGGTCCAAAACATCCTTCATAGCTTCAAACACCAAGGAATTACATCTGCACACTTTGCTCATTTGGAAATAGGATAGCTTTAAGCAAAACATATGAAGACTTGAAGCAAAATGACCACAACTTGAAAATCTTGTGCGGTACTGGAAACAAGAAAGATCCTCATAAAACTTTTCAATATGAGTCTATAGGACTCATACAACATCCTCAAACACTCCTTTACCTCCACACATCAAATATTTTGTGCCGCACATCTTCAATCATGAACTTTGAGAATAATCTGTCATCTGGAACACACTGCAACATACTGTCATTGAGAAACTGAGCTTGTGGACCACCAAGACACTTGAAACTAAAAGGAAGCATGCAATGCACATCCATAAACATGTCCACAAAATCACAAAGGCAACCATTCACTTCTGGTTGAATGCGGAGCATTCCAATGGGCCTTCAACACTAGCTTACTCTGCCAGAACACATGTCGGTACTCTATCATGCATAACTTACATAGCAGAAGGATAAATGATCTAAAAAATTGAACTTATCACCTTCATTGCACCTTGAATATATTTCCAAAACTACATGGCCATATCTGCAAATGCAGAGGAATGTGGAGCATTCCATGGTCATCCATAGAACACCTTCACAGAAATAACATTGTCTTCAAATTGTCAACAACAAAACACTCTTCCAATAAACCAATCATCATGAAACTTGGAACATACATGGTTTAGGCCATCAATAATATCAACAACACATCTGATCATCTTTTTGCTTCTAATTCCCATATCAATATGTCTTCATACTTAACTTTGCACTGATCAAGGCATGACATCCAACCATTAACTAAATTCTTGTTGGATGGGACATGACATCCAACCATGAACACCATCACACCACCATGATAGTGTTGACATCAATGATAACCTAGTGATAGTGTTGACATCAATGAAAACCCTAGGAACCATATGTGTAATAGGGAAGACCATCACAAAAGCTTTGCAATGAATTAAAATGTTGTCACACATTTATCTAATCTCTGTTACATTCATACTGGCAAGTGTGGCAAGAGATGATGAGAAACTAGATTTGAGCACTCTCTTGAATAATTACAAACTACCATGGAGACATACCATTACATACATAATGTTCATTTGTAGCTCGTCCTATGTTTTGCAAAATGCATGCCATCCCCTTATAGACCATATTGCATCGTTTGATGCCCTAGAACACTGCTTGAAGCACTTACAATCATGAATTATCTCAATGACCAACCCTTTTTACATCTTACAAACATGTATATATAGCATTACATTCAGTCTCGCTCTTCTGGCAAGATTACAAGAGTGGTCAACAAATCTGCAAGTTGCCTATGCCTCTTACATAATCTTCATGTGGTCATGCACTTGAAACTATGCCTCTTGCATTATCAACCATATGACTTTGTACACAAACCATGTTTTTTAGGGTTCCACAGGTACCCAAATGAGTATGGGAGCCTTCATCTGCTTGGTTGTGTCCATTCTAGGCCATCAATAGCATCCTAGGTCATGTAGGGAGATAGGTATGGTTTTCCATTCAAATGAATTTGCATGCCAAAGGGGGGAGAAAGTAAAAAAACCCTAAAACTCCATAGGGTATGTTGGGAGGGAAAATTATGAAACTCCAAAAATTTAGTGTAAATTATAGGAGTTCAGGGAAAAGGCATGCCGAGATGAGAAACTCTGAAATATTGAAATTTGAAAGAAGTGGGAAAATGGAATTAGATGGAAATGGGAGATGGGGAAATGGAAGGAAATGAATGCCATGAAGGAATAACTCCAAAAAGGTATGTCAGCAAGGAAAATTTTAAACCTCTGACATATGTAGTACTTTAGAGGAAAGGCATGTCAAGATGTCAAGATGAGAAACTCTGAAATTTTGAAATTTTAGGAATTGGGAAAATAGATTTAGAGGGAAATGGGTGATGGGGAAATGGAAGGAAAGACATGCTGGGAAGGAAAATTTTCAAAAAGGTATGTTGGCAAGGAAAATTCCAAACCTATGACATTTTAGTGTAAATTATAGAAGTTTGGGGAAAAGGCATGCCAGGATAAGAAACTTTGAAATTTTGAAATTTGAAGGAACTGGGAAAATGAACTTAGATGGAAATGGGAGATGGGGAAATGGAAGGAAAGGTATGCCATAAAGGAGAAACTCCAAAAAGTAATGTTAGCAAGGAAAAGTCCAAACCTTTGACATTTTAGTTTAAATTGTAGGAGTTTAGGGAAAATACATGCTAGGACGACGGGATGAGAAACTTTAAAATTTTGAAATTTGAAGGAAGTGGGAAAATGGACTTAGATGGAAATGGGATATGGGGAAATAGAAGGAAAGGCATGCCATGAAATAAAAACTCCATAAAGGTATATCATTAAGGAAAATTCCAAACCTCTAACATTTTAGTGTAAATTGTAGGAGTTTGGGGAAAAGGAACGGTGGGATGAGAAACTTTGAAATCCCAAAATTTGAAGGAAGTGGGAAAATGGAAGGAAAGGAATGCCATGAAGGAAAAATTCCAAAAGGGTATGTTGGCAAGGAAAATTTTGAACCTATATGACATTTGTAGGACTTTGGAGGAAAGGCATGTTAGGATGCCGAGATGAGAAACTCCAAACTTCTAAAATTTGAGGAAATGGGAAAATGGACTTTGAGAGATATGGGAGATGAGGAAATAAAAGGAAAGGAATGCCATGAGGGAAAAATAAAAAAAGGTATGTTGGTAGGGAAAAGTCTGAAACTTTGAAATTTGTAGGACTTTGGAGGAAAGGCATGTTGGGATGAGAAACTGTAAAATCCTAGAATTTTACCTAGGCCTATAAATTGAACTCCCCACACTTAGAATTTTTTAGATTTTTTGGACATGGCAATGCATGATGAAGATTTGGGTGAAACCTGTTAGGTCTCAAAAACACAGGTTTCAAACCTGAAGAGGATGCCAAGCTCTCTTAATGCTTTTGGCTAATGAAACAAGGTTGATATGAATGAAAACCCTCTTCTCTTTAGGCTCTGCCAGACCTAGGCGGGTATACCTTGATCTCTGATGCAGACTTGTGTGACCTTAGTGATCTACTCACAGTGGCATATAGATGTGAGACAAATATAAGGCTGAGAGTTATTCTTACTACTAATGTGTGATATTTTAAATATGTGAATAAGGTTTTGAAATGTTATTTTGTAATGACCAGTGCTTTATCTATTATGGGCAATGGAGTCAGGATGTGTATGATAGATGTGTCCTCCTTGGCTTAACTCGAATTATTTGTCACTTTTCCAATGTTTATACCTTGTATAAAAGTGCAAGAATATTGGTTATGAGGCTCTTCTTAACGATCCCAATGATATTTTCCTAGGTTACTGTGATCAATTGAAAGGACTTTTAATTCTGGTGTGAAGGAAACCAACCAAGATGATTTATTTAAAGGGTTTTAACTCTGGGCAGATGACAATAAACATACACCACTTAGAAGGACTTAAATCAACTTCTCACAGAAACTAATCAAGCAGATCACATAGAAGCAACAAATGTGCCCTGATAAATTAAACATATCCTTGATATATTCAATTTAAATAACAAAGGAAAACCATTCCAGAGATAGCACAAATAACACATGAATGAATATCAACAAATAATTGAACACCAAAATGTTTGGACACTAGATTATAATATTCCTCTTCGTTGAATTGCTTTAGAAGATTTTACAATTCATATTGGAAGTCTTTATTTTCTATTTATTCCCTAATCTAATAACTGCTGCTTCCTCTCATTATTGATTCTTTCCTTCTTTTTCTTTGATTTTCATCTCTCATAAATACTTTATATATTTTAGGGTTATGACCCTTCATCCATTCTGGTGCAACCTTTCATTATTTTGATTACCTTCAATAATAGAATATTTAATCTGACTTCTTTGCCTTCGCATAATAAAGTATTTCTCAATACTTTAATCTTTATTCCATTTCTTGATTATATTTCTCTGTGTGTTTTCACCTTTATTTGGCAAAAATATTCATTTGGGTGAAAATGATTACCCCTTCCTAACCTCTTCGGTGAAAATACTTCACTGGTCATTATATAAAAAAATATTCCTTAGGTAAAATAATTACCTTCTTGATTGATTCTTCCAGAAAAGTACTTCACTTTCAGGTAGAAATATTCTCAATTAAAATCTTCACTTGGTATATTTCATTATGTCCCTCGGATAAAATAATTTCCTATCTTTAAGCCCTTCAATGAAAATATTAAATTTGCATTTTACTATAGTCACATTTTACTTTTTTATTTGCACTTTGGTTTTATCTGCCGATATTTATATCTTTCACCAATGATGTTTTACGCCTTTTCTATTCTTTCAGGATTTCGAAGGGACTCAGAAATCACTCACTCTGATATATGTAAGTCACTTCGATATGATATTTGTTTTGCAGTGTTGCACGGGTTTTAGGGTTTCTTGTTTGCCTGCAATGATTGTGGGAATGCTTTGGGTCGCCCTCTTTATTTATCTCTCATCCAAGTCAAGTCTGAATCCTCTTGACTGCATTTCCCATCTTTTAAAGACAAGACTCCGATGCTCTATCCATTTATTAGGTTTTGATGGATATTGATACACTATTCGAGAGCTCTTGTTACAGCATGCATGAAGGACATTTACAAATGTTGTGGAACTTGGCTTTACATTAGCCAAGTGTATTTGCTTGCAGGTTTTGAAAAACATTTCAACAAATCTAATTCATGCATTCCTTGGATCGTGGCTGTTGATGAGGGACGTCCCTATTCTTTTGCTCTCATGAGATCACATTTCTTTATATATTTTTGACAGTGCATTTATCCCATTTATGTGCCCACATACCATATACCTTTCCACCAAAGTATTTTCAAATTGAAATATTCGATAAAAATTTCAATCATACTTTACACTTTGATGGCCGCCTATACCCTCTGCTCCAGTGCCTTCATTTGAGTAGCAAAAGATTAAAGGAATTCAATCACTTGCTTGTTAATTGTATTCGCTTGAAAGTTTCTGACTTCTCCTTAGTAAATTTATTTTGTGAGCATCCTGCAACCATTTGGAGTCCATGAAACCGTATTTCTCTAAGGCATTTTGCCAAATAGTTCATGCGCCTTGTTTTTGCATACATGTCGTCAAAGCAGTTAGAACTTGATGATAATTCTCCTTCCACTATGTGTTTATGGATGTCTATACTCTAATAAAAATGCTTACATTACAACATAGACATAGAGGATACCAGTCAAACAAGATGTAATCTCTATGGCGTTTCTTAGAGCCATCAGAGCATTTCTAGTGATAATATCAAGCGCCCATACCACAAGCATGTCGATGAATGACCATTTGTATTTGCTTCAAAGTTTCCCATGCCTATCTTTGAATCCTTTTTATGTATATGCAATAACGTTTCAACTACTATTTTGTTGCCCTAGCATTTTGGGCTTCGGGGCCAAGCAAGTACTTTGCATATGTTCTATAATGTGTAAACTAAGAATGAATTTTCATTTGCATGAAACACAATTCAAGGTTCCTTTTGGGATTTGCACAAAGTGTCATTCGTAAACCAGGAATCAAAGTCTAATTTACATGAAGTGCAATTTTGACATTTGGGGTCTTATTGCATTCTGTACTTCAAATGCAATTGATGATGCTTTGTAAATATGCACTTTACTAGTGTTTGCTTCCCTTATAATTGAAACTGGAGGTGGAGTAAGATTTATGCATGTTCCATATTGAAACTTTTCTTCTAATGAGAGGACATCATCATCTTCCTTAACAGTGATGCTAGGATTAAAGTGCATTTTGCCTTTGAATTTCATATTAGTTCCTAATTTGGATTCTAGTTTTTTACAGAAGAAAGGAATAAACCTTAGGTGTATACTAAGTGTCCCATTTGATTGGCTCCATCATATTCAAAATTTGGGTGTCTTCTTGGCCTTATAACTTCATAATTGTGTGAAGCATGTTGGGTCCCATTGCGGGCCTGGCTAAAATTTTTTTGTTTTGAAACAAGTTTTTATCTTGAATTGACTGGAGACTACCTCTATATGCTCATGGGATGAAGAAATGAAATGGGTAATAGTCAGAATCTTCTTTCTGGCACTTTGTACCTGTGACTAAAATAAGCCAAATGACCTCCAGAATCACCTTGGAAAAATGGTCAAACCATCTCCTGAAGCCATGAAAATTCATAGGCATGTAGACTTTAGAACCAAGAATTCAGTGCAACAAATAGTTTTGCCAAATGCATCTTGAGGTGAAAGATATTATCGTTCAAAGTAGCTCTTTCAACCTTTTCTGTAACTGCAACTGTCAAAAACCTAATTAGGGCTCACCAAGTCACCACCCCGAAAACATACCAAATCTCTTCCTGGGAGGCTGCCACTGGGGGGATCAGTTCATTTAGGTCAAATGAGCATGCATGCAAGAGGATTTTTTAGCAATCATCTTCCTTCACAAAATATTGAGGGTCAAAGTCGACCTCTCTAAATTTTTTCTAGAAATGCAGTCCTCAAAACAATGAAAATTCAATTTGCTTTTGATCTTGAAAAAATAGCAAATGAGGTGCTGGGGTCTTGAGAATGGACATGGAAGTAGATTATCATAAGGTAAATCTGGAACACCAATTGGTTTTTCATGAACATCATCCAACTGCTAGATATTTGCCTCCAAAATTGACCTCCTTGACAATTTTAACATTATGCAGACAACAAACCTTGCGAGAACCCTCCAACTTGATGCTTGAAAACCCAGTCAAATCTAATCATGGGAGGCTAAAATAAGATATACACACTAACATATAGTATATAAACATGCCTATGAAGTGATTTGACATGAAACTGATTATGCTCTGAATTATGACCCTCCAAGTAGGTCACTAGGGCAGTTTTTTAGGTGCATTTCTGAGTGTGGTACTCAAATTTTTCATTATGGGAACCTACAATTTTGCCAAAATTTTAACATTCCAACAAAACCAAGTACCATTTCAACATAAAGTTTGACCAAGGTATAACTCATTGAAGAACTCTTAGATCGATTATCAATTATGGGTAAACACTTCCAAGACAACAAAGGGGGCTCAAGACTTAGAGGATTTTTCATTTTTTATGTCTTGTGGAGTTAGGCTCTAACATTGGATCTAGTTGGGGACGTGTTCCTCTTGTAGGCACATGGAGGATCTAGTTATATTAAGGAGTAGACCAAAATTCCAAAAGGGGGCGAGAAGGGAGGGGAGTCAAAAAACAAGCCAATATGTACAAGGAAAGGGAAATCAAGAAAGAATATATACAAGACAATAACCTTTAGACAATGACATGAAGACACAAAGGAATTTGAGTATGGTTGTAAATAAATATTAGAACACTTGCAGGTTAGACCCTGCAAAGAAGATCCATGGCACAAGGCCATGGACAAATTGTTGCATACGATTTGCCTTTGTCAAAGATAGGATTGAAGAAGGAAGTGATTTCCCTCAAATTGAAGTTGCATTGATCACCCAACAACAACAAAAGGTATTACTTCCATACATACACTTGCAAGATTCCAATGTTGAAATCATCATGCTAGAACTAGAAATGAAAATCATCTGGACATGGTAGCCACAAATAACAAGAGCCACCATCATGCTCACCCATATGGCAACATTCAACTTCAAGGACCTTAGGAGCATGATATATGTCTACACTTGCACACAAATCAACATGAATAAAAATACTTTCTTAGACTCCAAGATGGAATGTGTCTTATTCAGATGAAACCTCAAGTTGGGCTATGTCATATGATTGCTCAAGTTCTTGCAACCCAACTACACCACAAATATTGATGTACACCTCAATAATTGAATCATAAACCTCACTCAAATCTATTTCTCCATTATCAACATATACATTAGAATTTTGAGGCACTTCATGTGAAGAATTATCATCTTCAAACTACCTCTCTATTTCTTATCCTTCATTACAACCTACTGTAAAAATACTTCTACTAATAAATTGATCTACGATTGGTTCTTCTTTGCCTTCTTGCAAACAAGCATCTTGACACCTTTGAGACACAATTTCAACATGAAAATTTGCAACCAACAAGTTCAAAAATGTCTCCATAATACAACTCTCATCAACATATAATAACTCCTCTAGAACAAGTTCTAAAAGTTCATCTAGGTTGAAAACTTCATGACCTGGATCAACTAGATCATGCACAACTTCATATTCCTCTTTTTCATTTGAAACAAGGAAAGTGTGAGCCTCATCTTCGAGATCAAAAAAACAAGGAAGCACATCAAATGAATAATAAACCTACTAAAATTTTAAAACTTCCTTACTTGCATCGACAAAAACAACACCATCATCCATGTCAAGGCCTTCAAAGTGAACACTAATGTTTGCACCAACATTTATCTTAGATCAGTTATCAATAAGTGTAGGCACATCAATGTTATCCTTGAATTTGGGTTGGGGTCAATTAGTAAAGAAACATTATCATCATCCCCAAGGGAGGATATGTCCAATTGAAGATAAGTGGCCACACTATCTTTACTTTTTACACAACTATCATATGATGTTACATGACACAACTTGACCCTTTTGACTACACACTCAACCTGATCTACTATATTACTACCCACAACAATTGGTTCATCTCTTACACACTTTCCTTTACGGACAACATTTTTACAATATAATCATTTCTTATTCTTTCAAGGGAGTCAAGGCATTGGTAATCTTCTTGCAAACTTGTAGGCTTCAAGTCCTCCTGCACTGAACCCAATCTATCCTCATATATTCAAAGAACATATCAATGGAGGGAGGGATAGTAGGTTTTAAAGTATTTGAGATTATTTAAAGTGCAACAACAAACTAATGACTGAAGTCCTTACTAGATTTAATCCTCTACCTTTTGATATTTTCCAATTCCTAGACAAAAGCAGCAGGGTATAGACTATTTGCAAATTCCTCAAATGCAACCATCATGTCATTCCAAGAAGCAAAGTGATGTTCTAGAAAATCATCAAGTCATCTCCTTGTCGATCCACTTAGATATCTAACAAAAAATCTCATCCACATGTCCTCATCTTCAAATTGAAATTTATTCATGAATTTTGAAAATACAGTAACATGTGCATCCCCATCATAAAGATCACACCTATCAAAGATAGGCATATGGTTGAAGACATCAATTATCATGGTTTGCAATTCATAATTGACCCACAAGAGGTTCAATTGTTTGTAGGTGGTTTCAAGGGGAATGGAAGGAGACTAAACAATTAAGCCATTTGTGGTAGCGGGATGAGCATTGGATTACACTATGGACTCAAGTAGCCTAATTTGGTTTTCAATTTCTTTTTGCTACCTAGTGAGTTCATTTTGATGGTGTATGGATGCATGTCCTTGAGAATATGTTGGAGATGCACTATGACTATAAGAGATAGAATATGATGCATTGTTGAAATAATCTGAGTCATACTCATCTACATAATGCCTAGGGATTGAATTAGAGGAATGTGAATATGAATGATAAGCCTTGAAGAAATTTTTAAAGTTAAAGGCCATGACTACAAAGCATATACCATGCTAAAACAAAACTGTATTCCTTTTCCAAAGATACCCTTTTACACAACTCTTGCTTTAAAAGAGGAAAACAAGAAACCATTATGTACCTTTAACCCGTTGCTATTCCAGAATGGAAGAAGATTTTATTGCACTACTAGTAGGCATGCATCAATAATATAAAATTTGAATTATAACAATAGAGTCACCAGTTCATAGAATGAGGAAATCCTTGGAGTAGATAGACCACCAAGGTTGAAATATTTTTGGGTCCATTCACTAGTAGAGTCTTCAAATTCTTCAACCCTTTAATGTCTCCTTGGCAACAACGCCAAATTGTTGGTGCACATTGATGGGATGCAAACACCACACAAAGTAAAATTTATCTCCCTGATAATGGTGCCATTTTGTTGGTACTCAAACATGTAGCCCCACAAATCCTAAATACTTGCACTAAACCTAAGGCCAGGGTATGTTGTCATAGGTAATGGGCAAGACTTATGCTCAGACAATGGTATGAATGGACCAATTGTTGTGAGTGGGTAAACTCACCTTTAATTTTAGGCTTCGCAAGGCCAAGGGGGTGTTCCCTAAGGTATTAACAATAGGATAATTACAATTTAAACATTAAGTCATTAAGCATCCACACCCAATATGCTATACAAACCTATAGATCTCTAATAAATAGATGAAATTATACTCTTACCCTGCACCCAAAGATGACAACTACACTACATTTTCCCCAACAAATGAATCCACTTAACATTAGATACACACCAGTAAGAGGGAGAAACACACTAGCATGATTCTCTAATGGTGTTCAATTTCAATATTGCACAAGATATGACAAATTTTACAATATTGAATCATGCAAGCACGATGGAACCTAAACCTACTCCTATAACTAACAAGAGAGATTATAAAATTGAAATATATTGGATCATCACCAATCATAATGATGCCTACTCCATTAGGCAACAAATTCATGGATTACAAGGAAAAAGGGAAATGCATCCACAAAGTATAACATAAATGGAACCATATGTGCATCATCATATAATGCATATATCACACATCATGTAATGGACATACTTAAATAATCTAGATCAAAATTGCAATAACCCACATGAAATAGAAGGGAAGACCATCACAAAAGCTTTAAAATGAATTGAAATGTTGTCACACATTTTTTTAACCTCCATTACATTCATACCAGTAAGTGTGGCAAGAGAAGATGAACAACTAGGTTTGAAAACCCTCCTGAATAATTAGAAACTACCATGGATACATACCATTACATACATAGTGTTTATTTGAAGCTTGTCCTATGCTTTACAAAATGCATTCCATCCCCTTACAGACCATACTACATTGTTTGATGCCCTAGGACACTTCTTGAAGCACTTATAATCATCAATTGGATTAATGACTAACCTTTTTACATCTTATGAACATGTATATGTAGCATTACATTTAGTCTTGGTGTTCTAGCTGGATTACAAGAGTGGTTGACAAATTTGTAGTTTACCCATGCTTGTCGCATCATTTTCACATGGTCATGCACTTGAAACTATGCCCCTTACATCAACAATCATATGTCTTAATACACAAACCATGACTTGGAGGGGTCCACGGGTACCTAAAGGAGTATGAGAGTCTTCATCCAATTGGTCGCATCCATCTGAGGCCATTAATGGTGTCCTGGGTCATGCAGGGAGGTAGATAGGGTTTTTCATTTGAAAGACAAAGTTTCATGACTTTGCATGCCAAAGGGGGAAGAAGGTAAAAAACACCCTAAAACTCTATAGGGTATGTTGGGAAGGAAAAGTCTAAAACTCTAATATTTTAGTGCAAATTTGCCTATGTGTAAGCCTTTCAATAGTTTTTTCGGTTTGTGAACCTGCCAAAAGCCTAAAAGCCTTTGAAAAATGAAGCACTTTAGCTTTTTGATAGGTTTGCAAATTGGTGAACCTATCAAAATAGTTCATGAGTTTCTCAAGTGGCCAAAAAGGTAAGAAAAAAGTTGAAAATTGAAAAGATGAAGTGTTTCAGCATTTCAGCAAGTTCATGAACTGGTAAAGATATCGAAATGGTTTGCAGGTTCTCAAAGGGCCTGAAAGGCTGAAATAAAAGAAAAGAGATAAATGTTTCAACGAGTTCATGAGTTCATGAACTCACCAAGTCATTGAAAGAAGAAAAGAAGAAAGAAAGTGGCTTTCAACAAGTTTGTAAGTTCACGAACTTGCTGAAATACTAAAAAAGGAGAAGCGGGAACAAAGAGAAAAGAAAAGATGAAGAGAATAATTTTTTGGCAAGATCACTGGTTCGTGAACTTGTCGAATCACTGCAAGAAGAGAATGAAGCAAGAAGAAAGAAAGAGTTAGAAAAATGATGTGTTTTAGCGAGTTCATAAGTTCACAAACTTGTTGAAAAGATGAAAGAGTTTGTGAGTTTGTGGAAGGCTTGAAAGGCCGAAAAGGAAGAAAAAGAGAGAACAAACATGGAAGGAGTGAAAGAGAAAATAAAAGATAGACATTTTGGCAAGTTTACGAGTTCGCAAACTCGCTAAAATGCTGAAAGAGCTTTAAGAAGTTTAAAAGGTTGACGTGGAAAGAAAAGATATTTAAAATTAAAAACATGCCAAAATAAAAAGGCATCCCGATAGAAGGAAACAATGTAACTGCAAACATTTTTGGGAATTCAAATGCCCCAACCACCCCATTTAATTTCTAGGAATGCCATGAATGCAGTGTTGCAAGTATGGGTCTAACTGGTGTTGTCATTGATGTCAACATACTCATGTTGCATTAATGAGAAGGATTGGATGAGCTGTGTGCTGAGGATATTGAGAAAATTAGTCTCAATCAAGAACAGTGAAGAACAATGATGATAATAAGATAAAAGTCCAAGACAGGTTGAGGATCACAGGATGCGGTTTAAAGGGTTTGTAGATATAAGTCTTGAAATGCTCCAGTCAAGTTTTCAGAGGTTCGCATGAAGATCTGAAAAAGATATGGCCACTCAAGTAGAACCGGTTCCGGCAGGAGTTCAGAGGTGACAGAGTGACACAGATAGGTCCGGTGAGATCCAGAAATGCATTATCCCATTCTGCGGATTTGAGGAAGTGTTGAGGACGTCCTTGTGAAGTGTCAAGTAGATTGGTTCATGGTTTGAAGGTCCGGAAGAATCTATTCCTTTGTGACAGTGATGACAGACTGTGTTCTTGAGGTTCTGGATGAAGGAGAGAAGGATTCCAGTAAGCAGATGAAGTGCGGATGTTCTTGGTGATTCAGAAAAGCTTGTGGTGATCTATGGATCGTGTCTAGTTCATGTTGATGATCTGCATTGAAGTTAAAGCTCGTATTTGAAGAATAACCACCGGATGTTGGTGTTCTTCCTGAGACTGGCCGACCAGATGTATTACACGTCTTGCGGATGTTCTTGTAGGTGTTTGCCAACTTAGATGATTGTTCCTAAGTCGATGCCCTGTATAAATAAGGGATTGTGAATTAATTCCAAAAGGTGTCTTGTGGAGATGAGAGTGTGGTAGTGAAGAAGAGAGCGAAAGGCAGAGCAGAAGTTTTTGGGCCTAAATGGAACTGATCCAAGCATGGTAAAGATGCTATTCTCCAGTTCAAGTTTGTAATACTTGTTACTTTGTAGACAGTGTGTCTCTTGTAGGCAGTGAGCCTCTTGTGAGCAATGTGCTCAGGCAGTGAGCCCTAATTGGAATGTGCCATTTTTTTATTCTTCTAACAGAGAATACAATCTTGGGTTAATCACCCCGTGGTTTTTCCCTTAACTAGGTTTTCCACGTCAAAATCTTGGTGTCTTATGTGTTGATGAGTTTTTGCTTGCTATTTAATTGCATTATGTTTCATGATTGACATAATGCTAATCACTAAGAAGATTTAAGTGTGAAATTAGAGAAAGTTTTGGACAATTGATTCACCCCCCCTCTCAGTTGTGTGCCTTAAGTCTAACAATTGGTATCAGAGCCAAGTTCCTCTAAAAAGAGCTTAACTGCTTGAGGAGATCCAAGATGTCGTCTTACAAGAAGGACAACCTGAAGTTTGATGGAACAAATTTTAATCTATGGAAAGGTCGCATGAAGTGTCACTTGCAATGCATGGGTACAGCATACTGGACCATGGTTACAACACAGTATGTACCTCCACAGGGTGGTCCAAAAGCTGCAAATGAAATCACAGATGCTGAAAATAATCTGCGGACTATAGAAGCTCTTCTAAGCGCATTATCTGATTCAGAGCTGTCAAATGTTATTGACCTACCAACTACTTTTGAGATTTGGAAAAAATTGGAACTTTTGCATGAAGGAGACCAGTATGTTAAATGTGCAAGGTTACAGAGTCTGAAAGGGAAATTTGAAAACCTAAAGATGAGAGATGATGAAAATATTACTACTTTTATGCCAAGAGTAAATGAGCTTGTTTGTGGAATTAGAAATGCTGGTGGAGTCTTGGATGAAAATGAGATTATTGGGAAAATTCTCAGATCCCTTCCTGCTTCTTGCAAAATCAAGGTCGCTGCCATTGATGAATTCAGAGCCCATACAACTGTCACAAGAGATCAATTGGTTGGCAAATTGGTTGCATTTGAAATGACCAAGTTTGGAGATGATCCCCCCAAGACTGAATCTGCATTCAAAGCCAGTGCCTCTGTAAAAGGTAAACAAAGGTTTGATCAGAGAGAGAACTCATCAAGGAAACTATCATGGTATGAAAAAGCAAGAAAAGACCTGGAAGAAGAAGTAGAAATTGCTCAACTTGAAGCCCTCATTGCAAAGAGACTGCCAAGAGGATCCGGTAAGTATGAAGGAAAATTGCCTTTTAAGTGTTTTAACTGCAATAAGATTGGTCATTTTGCCTCAAAATGTCCAGAAAGATTTTTAAGGCAAAATCCTAATAGATCAAGGTTCCAAAAGAATTGTTACTATGTTCATGAAGAAGATGATAATGAAGGAGTAACAGATGATGAATCAGAGATAGGAAACAAATCTGGAAGTGAATGGGTATTTATTGCCATCAAGGAAGAAGAACCAATATCCTCTATATCTATCAATCATAAAGTTATAGAAAGAGCTCTAGCTGCCCAAGTTGAAGAAAAGGATGATTGGGTCATTGACAGTGGTTGCTCTCACCATATGACAGGTGACAAAAATAAGTTCATAGATTTGGAAAGGTATGAAGGAGGAGTGGTGAAGTTTGGTGATAATTCTGTTGGTAGAATCAGAGGAAGAGGAACTATTTCTTTTGATGGAAGGAACAAAACTGGTAATGTTCTATATGTTGAAGGCTTGAAGCACAATCTTCTCAGTGTTGGACAGTTGGTGGACAAAGGCTATGATCTCCGGTTCAAGAATGGAAAATGCAAGATCTTTGAAAGCTCAGGAACAGAGATTGCATCCGGTACCCAAACTAAAGGTAATATCTTCCACTTGGTTGGCACTGGTAAAAGTTGCTTATTTGTTCAAGTTGATCAGAGTTGGTTATGACATAGGAGAATATGTCATGTGAATTTTGATAATATCATCAAGATAAGCAATACTCAGGCTGTAAGAGATCTTCCAAAATTGGTGAAACCTACTAATAGCTTGTGCAAAGAATGTCAGTTGGATAAGCTGAGCAGAATCACATTCAAAAGTAAGGATCAATCTTCTATCAGATTATTGGACTTAGTTCATACTGATCTATGTGGTCCAACAAGAATCAAGAGTGTACAAGGTGATAGATATTTCATGCTATTAATTGATGACCATTCCCAGATGATGTGGGTTACCTTTCTGAAAGAGAAATCAGAAGCTTTTGAGAAGTTCAAAATTTTCAAGGCTATGGTAGAAAATGAAACCAGATTAAAATTGAAATGTCTGAGGTCTGATAGAGGTGGTGAATTCACATCTGGTGAGTTCATAGACTTTTGTGAGAAGCATGGTATAAAGAGATAATTGTCTGCTCCTAGTGTTAGTGCCTGAATTGACTGGTAGTTTTTTGAACAATTTTCATTCAGGCACTCTCCCTAAGTATCCAAAAAATGTTCTAAGTGATGGACCTCCTCAGCAGTTTTCAGCTGCATCATCATATTTTCCGAAGGAGGAGGTCATCATCATCATGTTTGTTTCGATGAGGGTCAGCATCATCATGTTCTCCGTCGACTGGTTTTTCATCGTCATCATCATATTCAGTTATCGGGTGATGTTTGGTTTTTTATCCTGATGATGCTGACGAGCTACAGTGCGCCCTGATCTGCTTGCGGGGGTGATTTCTCAAGTATCCGGTGGTCTTCCATTTATCACCTTGCGCAAACATGATGATGATGTTGCCCCGTTATTATGAAGGGGTTATTCTTTGAGTTGTTCGACCTGACTTGCTTTTTCCTAAGGGTCGTCATCATCATCATATTTCCAGTTATCACTGTGTTGCCTGCGGGGGTCATCATATTATCTGCATCATGATATCTCGCCGGGGTGATATTTCTATCATCGGGTGATCTTGGTTATGATCATCCTGATGATGTATTTGAAGAGTTCTAAGTGCGACCCGATATTCACTAGGGTCATCATATTTTGAACGTCAGGATGATCTTAGTCAATATCATCCTGATGATGTTGTATCACTTCTTGTTCGTAGTTTTGTCATCCTGATGATGCTGACGTCATCCTTATATCAGGGTGATATCTTTCTTTCTGCCTATCTGCATCATGATATTTCCGAGGGAGGGGGTGATATTTTCATATCACCCGGATATATGTTTGTTCGAGCATCATGATGATGCTGATATCAAGGAGATATCCGCCTGCCGGCTTCGTGCGCTATCTAGAGGGGGTGATCTTTTCGAGCATCATCATATTCAGTTATCGCCCCGATCTTATAGTGGAGCTACAGTGCAACCTGATATTTGAACATCAGGAGGATATTTCCAAATATCCGGTTGTCTTTCGAATATCATGATGATGTTAATATGATGATGACGTCATCAAGGTCCCGGGGGGGTCATATTTCTAACACTGATCATCTTGAGGAGATCTCCCGACATTTGCAAACATGATGATGACGTCATCTGGATATGAGGAGGTGCGCAGTAGGTAGATATGATGATGACGTCAGTAGGATATGATGATGATGTCATCAGGATGTTCATCGGCCAGACTTTTGTTATAAGCTCAGCAGGAGGATGTTCCTCCGATGGATCCGGTTGTGCGGGTGAAGGCGATTATCATGCGGTTGTATTGTGAATATGATGCTGACGTCAGGGTGATATTTCGGGCAATAGGATATCATGCTGCTGGAGGATGATGATGATGAAGTCTTATACTAGTGTCGTCAGGAGCAAAAGCACCGACATGATATATGCTCATGACCTAGTATATAAAGTGTTAAGGAGGTTGCTGCGGGGTGCATGTGGGATAATGTTATCCTGCATATTCAAAATATCATGATGATGAATCTCGGCGGGAAGTGGTTGCGATTAACTGTCTGATGTTCTTCCCAAGGCCGCGGGTTGGTGCGCCATCAATGGCGATTGTTGCAGAGGTATGGGCGATGGCGTGGACGGATATAGTACCTGATTGAAGATCTGAATCCCTAGGCGGCGGCGCAAGGCTCGAAAAATCTTCCTGTCTCCTCCCCTACCTGCTGCATTAATGTTTGAGCGCCATTTCTATGATACTGTATATCTGGCGGGATTTTTGGTCAACCTGGTAGTTAATGCTGAATACACCCTCCTGCTATATAATGCAGAGGATGTTATTCATTCAAGGTTGTTGAAAGTTGTGGATTTTTGGCTCTGTAATCCAAAACCAGCTGATCTGGTTGCTCTGTACAGCTTGATCTTGTGAGTTTATGTATCTCCTGTTGTAGGACTTGGCATGAATCCACTGGTTTCATGGTTGATCTTATATGAGTAATGCTATCTTAGCATGTGTTGTGTTAATTCTGTCTCCAGTATTGCATGTATTCTTCTTCTGGATCTGGATATTTGCTTATGTTTAGATTCTAGAGCATAGAATTCCTATGTTGAATGTCTGATCTTTTAACCTCTGCTCAAGGGGCAGATTAAACTGTTTTCAGGTTGAACATTGGGAAGGGTATACTGCAGTAGGGATGCCATAAGTAGAGATAGCTCAACACTCTATATTGGGAGATATCTGTAAGGCAGATATCATGTGTATCCCCCTGAAATCCAGTTTTAGTTATTCATGCTGATCATTCACAGGTGTATGTCTACCGACTCCAAGCCCTGGATAGGCACCAATCATGCTGTGTTCTTGTGTTATACACCATGTCCAGCTTTGCATCCAAATTCATATCAAACCATTTCATACTTCCACCTGTTAGTTGTAGGAGTAGGATTAGGAACCCCCTGCATGCTCTCATACCCAACCAGACATCATGTCCAAGAATGTTGCCAGCCTTGTGATCTATCATACAGATCTTGGTCCATACATGAGAGTATTCTGCCTGTTGTTGTCAAGTTAGATCTTTCTATCTTTGAGCTAGTCAAGGTTACATCTTGAGTTATAGGGATACCCCCCTTGGTGCGGCAGAACCAGAAGTGAAGGGGAGGAGCTCACGCAACCTCCTGTATTCAGTTGGCCTGAATCTGCCTGTGCATTAGAAGTGGCAAACCCTAATGCTGATTCAGAAGAGATGTCAACACCTAGGACTCCACAACAGAATGGAGTAGTGGAGAGAAAAAACCAGACCATCCAGGAAGCATCTAGGACAATGATGATGGAAGCAAACGTTCCTCAGATGTTTTGGAGAGAAGCTGTCAGCACTGTAATCCATACTCTCAATCGAGTTCAAATCAGAAGCAATACCGGTAAGACTCCTTATGAACTTTGGTTTGGCATCACTCCTACTATGAGGTATTTCAAAGTGTTTGGTAGCAAATGTTACATTAAAAGAGATGAAGATCTAGGCAAGTTTGATGCTAGAAGTGATGAAGGAATTTTCTTGGGTTACTCCACTCAAAGCAAAGCATACCGATGTTACAATACAAGACTGTGAAAGATGATAGAAAGTACAAATGTGAAGGTTGATGAAGGAATTGAGAAACCTTCAAGGTTTTATGAATATGATGAAGATAATCAGAATGGTGTTCTGATTCAAGGAGCCCAAACTCCTTCCGGTACTCAGAATCAAATAGATCCAGTAATTCAGGGAGAAGAGATGAGTCATAATGAGCTTGATCAAGAATTAGAAGTGCAGGAAACCCCCAAAGTTCCCAGGTATGTAAGACTAAACCACTCTGAAGATTAGATCATAGGTGATAAAAGCAAAGGAGTTCTAACAAGAAGGAGAATTGCTCAAGATTCAGAAGAGTATTGTTTGATTTCAAAGATTGAACCTAAGACAGTGAATGAAGCTTGCAATGCTGAAAACTAGACTAAAGCAATGGAGGAAGAGCTGGTGCAAATAGAGAAAAATCACACTTGGGATCTTGTTCCCAGACCTAGAAACAAGAATGTGATTGGAACCAAATGGGTCTTCCGGAACAAACTAAATGAAGTTGGTGAAGTAATTAGAAATAAAGCCAGATTGGTCTGCAAAGGCTACTCTCAAATAGAAGGAATTGATTTTGAAGAAACTTTTGCTCCAGTGGCAAGAATTGAAGCAGTCAGATTATTTCTTGCCTTTGCTGCCTTCAAGGATTTCAAGGTATAGCAGATGGATGTCAAGTCTGCCTTTCTAAATGGTGACTTGGAAGAAGAAGTGTATATAGAGCAACCGGATGGATTTTAATTATCTGATCATGATGATATGGTTTGCAAGTTGAAGAAGGCACTGTATGGATTGAAGCAAGCCCCAAGAGCTTGGTATGAAAGATTGGATAAGCATCTTTTGAAGATTGGTTTCAACAAAGGTACTGCTGACAGTAACTTATATTTCAAAATTGATCATGAAAACATCTTGATTGTTGAAGTATTTGTTGATGATATCATCTTTGGAGGAAGAGATAGTATGTGTAAAACTTTTACAAATCAAATGAAAAGTGAGTTTGAGATGTCTATGCTTGGTGAAATGAATTTCTTCTTGGGTCTGCAAATTACTCAAACAAAGAAAGGAATCTTCATTTCTCAGACCAAATATGTGAAAGAATTGTTGAGAAAATTTGGGATGGAAGATTCAAAGCCAATGAATACTCCCATGGCAACCGGATGCAAGTTGAGCAAAGATGATGACTCTCCTAAGATAGACTAGACAAAGTATAGATCAATGATTGGAGGATTGTTGTATCTCACTCAAACTAGACCAGATATAATGTAGGCTATTGGTCTTGTTGCTAGATTCCAAGCTGATCCTAGAGAATCTCATGTCATGGCAATCAAGAGGATTTTTAGATATCTAAAAGGGACAGTTGAGTATGGTTTGTGGTATCCTAGAGATCATGATTTCTCTCTTCATGCATATACAGATGCAGATTGGGTAGGAGATGTGGATGACCGGAAGAGTACCAGTGGTGGAGCATTCTTTTTGGGAAAAAGATTGGTTTCTTGGCTAAGAAAGAAACAAGAAGCAATATCTCTGTCCACAACTAAAGCATAATACATTGCAACAGCAGGTAGTTGCACTCAAGTTTTGTGGATGAAGCAGATGCTAAGAGATATCAAAGTAGAGTATGAGGAGCCTATCACAATCTTCTGTGATAATTCAAGTGTAATAAATATATCCAAGAATCCGGTGTTGCATTCTAAGACTAAGCATATATCTATCAAGTTTCACTTTTTGAGAGAGCAAGTGAACAAGAATGAAGTCAGATTGGAGTTTGTGCCTTCCAAGGATCAGATTGCAAATATCTTTACTAAACCTCTACCTAAGGATTCTTTTGAGTATCTCAGGGAGAAGTTAGGGGTTATTGCCCCTCCGGTGATGAACTAAGGTGCACTGAGGTGCATCAGTCTGGTGGATATCACTGTCATATCTTGTGATCCGGATTGATGGGAGCTGCTACTCAGGGGGAGCAGCAGGTATGATTTTGAAGTATTGGAGTTGCAAGTATGAGCCCTTTGCCATTGATGTCAAAGGGGGAGAGAAGTCATGTGAAAAACAAGTGGTTGATGATCAAAGGGGGAGCAATAAAGGAAGAGAAGACATGTGAATAGTTGTTGTTGATAGGGGGAGTTGTGACAGTAAGGAGAAGTTCTTGTCTTGATGGTTTTTCACATCATATGTTGCCATCAATGACAAAGGGGGAGATTGTTGCAAGTATGGGTCTAATCGGTGTTGTCATTGATGTCAACATACTCATGTTGCATTAATGAGAAGGATTGGATGAGCTGTGTGCTGAGGATATTGAGAAAATTAGTCTCAATCAAGAATAGTGAAGAACAATGATGATAATAAGATAAAAGTACAAGATAGGTTGAGGATCACAAGATGCGGTTTAAAGGGTTTGTAGATATAAGTCTTGAAATGCTCCAGTCAAGTTTTCAGAGGTCCGCATGAAGATCTAAAGAAGATATGGCCACTCAAGTAGAACCTGTTCTGGCAGGAGTTCAGAGGTGATAGAGTGACACAGATAGGTCCGGTGAGATTCGGAAATACATTATCCCATTCTGCGGATTTGAGGAAGTGTTGAGGACATCCTTGTGAAGTGTCAAGTAGATTGGTTCATGGTTTGAAGGTTTGGAAGAATCTATTCCTTTGTGACAATGATGACAGACTGTGTTCTTGAGGTTTCAGATGGAGAGAAGGATTCCAGTAAGCAAATGAAGTGCGGATGTTCTTGGTGATTCAGAAAAGCTTGTGGTGATCTATGGATCGTGTCTAGTTCATGTTGATGATCCGCATTGAAGTTAAAGCTCGCATTTGAAGAATAACCACCGGATGTTGGTGTTCTTCCTGAGACTGGCTGACCGAATGTATTACACGTCTTGCAGATGTTCTTGTAGGTGTTTGCCGACTTAGATGATTGTTCCTAAGTTGATGCCCTGTATAAATAAGAGATTGTGAAGTCATTCCAAAAGGTGTCTTGTGGAGAGTGTGGTAGCGAAGAAGAGAGCGAAAGGTAGAGCAGAAGTTTTTGGGCCTAAATGGAACTGATCTAAGCATGGTAAAGATGGTATTCTCCAGTTCAAGTTTGTAATACTTGTTACTTTGTAGACAGTGTGTCTCTTGTATTTAGTGAGCCTCTTGTGAGCAGTGTGCTCAGACAGTGAGCCCTAATTGGCATGTGCCATTTTTTTTATTCTTCTAACAGAGAATACAATCTTGGGTTAATCACCCCATGGTTTTTCCCTTAACCAGGTTTTCCACATCAAAATCTTGGTTTCTTATGTGTTGATGAGTTTCTACTTGTTTTTTAATTGCATTATGTTTCATGATTGATATACTGCTAATCACTAAGAAGATTTAAGTGTGAAATTAGAGAAAGTTTTGGACAACTGATTCACCCCCCCTCTCAGTTGTGTGCCCTAAGTCTAACATGTAGTAGGTAATCTTTCAACTACCATTTGTACATGCACAACATCTAGACTATTTGGCTTGAGCATGATGCATTCTTAGTCATGGATTTTGTAGTACAAACATGGGTTTCATTCAATACTACAACCTCTAAAAGGACATCATCAAGGGGCTATAAAAATAATTTTTGTATTCATTTCAAGGTTTTTGGTCACTGAACCAATTTCCAAACACTCGCAAGTGCCAAGGATCGTCTAGGGTTTCAACTCACACCAGTCTGATCCATTTGGAGCAACACATCTATATATCATGGGATGTAATATTGTAAATGATGTCTATAATAGAATTAATGCATGTCCATTTGTATATTTTAGGGAAACCCTTAGTCATAGATATGTGTTTCCTCTTGCCATATTTGTTGGTATGATTGTAATGGAGATTTGATAAAAGTCGCAATATTTTAATTTAACACAAACTTTGTAATGGTCATTTCTACATTTCATATGGATTTTTATAGTATGGGAATGGATTACTAACTATGCTCTATTATTTGGTGCCATATATGTGATGTATGTTCATGCATAGTTCATATTCCTTTTGATTTCAATTTGTTGTTTCCTACTGCCAACCTCGACTATGTTACCCACTAGAATAGGCACCGATCGTGGAAGTCCATGATCAATCATGTGCCTTAAAATGAAAACATTATTCATCAATAGTTTAGGATTACATTGGTAGACTAGTTTAGGTTATGCCTACATCCACAAACCAACATTGTTACCTTTTTTATATCACAAGAGAGTTGGTGCCAGATAAATGTTCAGAGGTTTGTGCTTGTAGGAGTTTGACCCATCATTTCAGTCCATTGTTTTGCAAATGGATATATCAGGTGAGTTCATGTCAAACAAATATTTAGAGGTTTGTAATGATGTGGAAGCATGATATAAGTGTGTATACAATGTTAAGGGGATTCATCTTAAGTGATTGAAATTGGTTATATTCTGGGTTTACTTATATGCTTGTTTTAATCTACTATTAGTGAAGTCTAGTAAGCTTGTCCTTGATTGCCACTAGGGAATGGTAGTCAAATCTCTTTTCTAATTATTATCATGTGTTTTGACCTCAAGGGAATACTCCTCTAGGTTTTACAGAGCCTGAAGAAGAAGAGGAGATGCCCTATCCTATGCATTAGACCAAGACCACCCTCTCTTCAACATCACTCTCCCTACTTGTGATATTTGTTTCCCCTTTGTATCACTCTTGGTGGTGGTGTTAGAGGAAAGGACCTGCATTTTTGGGAACCAATAGTGAGTAGATAGCTAAATGAGTTTGGAATGCATAAGACCTTCAAGTTTCCTTCCCTATTGGATTATCTCCTACTACTCAAAAACATTATAAAATTGAGTAATATGAGTGTTCAGGTTGATACCTTTAACATCAATGGTCCTCTTCTTATCATAGAATGGACCCCCAAAATAGACACTAGGAATGCCACATTCTCTGACTTCTTTACAAATTTCTTGGAACCTATGATTGCAATCCTCTTAGGTAAGGATTATATACCCTAGATTCCCTCTAAAATATATTTTTCTTGTCTCCTTGGAGGCAAGACCACACTTGGTTCTTCTAGGAGATAGGTTTTATTTCACGACATACACACATATGGGTCCACAAGTTCTCAAGTCCTGTCACCTAGTTACTAATTTGATGCACTATGCACATAATCACAAATAGAGCTTATGTAATAATATGACATATTAGACTATAAATTCAACATATTCATAAAGAAGGTGAAGATTTCATCTTTACATAGTTTCACTACCCATTGATTCCTTTTAGGTGATAAATGAAATTGCAACCATTTATTTCACGAAATGCTATCTAATCTCTCCTTGGAGTTGAACAATGACTTTTGGGGATATGAATTAGAGGACACATTTTCCACCAAGGTGGGTAAGAAAAAAGCCTTGGGCTTCACCCATGAACCTCACCTAGAAATCAAATCTCTTCTGATATTGTGAAGGAGTCCTCTAGTTTTGGGACTAGATTCAGTGAGTCATGGTTGTAGAAATTATATGGAAAAAAACTACCCTCCATGCAACCTAAATAGCAAAAGAGAATCTTCTCACAAAGGAGAAACACTTCTAATTTTATGAGAAGAAATACGACTATGACCGTAGCCATGTGTCAAAGCACAAGTGGAATAGGTAAAATATAAAAAATATCTAGAACCAAACAAATTATCCATGACAAGATTAGGGCATGGTGGTGGTTGTACTATGAAGTGGGCCAACTCATTACCCCTATTGGAGAATACTAGTTAGATGATGAATTTGATAGCCTCATTAACCAAAGGCTAAAGAGAGAAGAAAGTGTTGCCTTGTGGCCCTAGATGATGACCTATAAGAATCCACTTTGGAATATTGGTATGTAGTCTCAAATCAACCAACTAGATAGGATGCATAATCAAAACAAAGGCATGAACTTGAACAACTTATAGTTGAAGTTAATAAATGCACCCAAGAGCTTTGAGATATATATGGCCCTAGTGAAAAAATTATAGTTTAGGTAGGTTTCACCCTTTGAAAAGCATATCTAGGGTATAATGGAACCTCTCTACCTTACCACTACCAAGACCAATAGGGATGATAAAGTTGGACTGAGTTCATCTCAAGTCATTACCTTAGAAGTCCCTATGGTTCCTAAGTTTGCTTCCAATGGCTATCTTAGCCCTTCTCCCAATCAACGTATACAAGAAGCAATCACTTAGCTCACACATTTAGCATAGGTCAAGGATAATCTATGTTGCAAGTATGTGCTAACCGGTGTTGTCATTAATGTCAACATGTTTCTGTTGTCATTGGTGCCAACTATGTCTTTTGATATTGTTGTTTGTTGATGATTGAGTTGTCATGTTAAGGACATTGTTTGAGTTTTTTCTCCGTATTTCCTCTCTGTTGAAGACTGGAGTATGAAATTTGGATATGATTTAGATAAGTGTTTGAAGATGCTAAATTTAGAATTTGGTGGTTTGAATCACTATGCAGCAAAAGTTCTATTCACCAGTTTGAAGATTATGCCTGACAACATTTGCAGTGTGACAGGGAGAAAGTATTTTGCTCTGCATTTCTCCATAGTTTGGATTTTGGTCTTGCGGTTTTCGAATTAAGTTTATAAAGTCCTTAGCTATCTTCAATCTAAAGGATTTGTGGTTTGGTGCTATGGAAAGTAAGTTATTGATTAGCAGAGTTCGATAATGTTTGTTGTGAGCAGTCTGTGATATGTCTTCAAGTGATATTTGTTGTCCCTAAGTGAGATTTGTTGTGGTTGGATTTGTTGGCTCCCAGGTGATTCTATGTTGTTCATGGATGTCTCTAGAATGTATTGAATGTGTGTGCTTGATCCACAAGCTATAATGAAGTTCTTGGAAGCGTGTGTCTAAGTATTCTTGATGTTTCCACCAGTTTGGCTGACTTGGGTGTTAACATTCTTTGCGGATGTGTTTCTTGGATTGTAGAAGCATAAGGAAGCGTTTAAGGATGTGTTTTGGTCTGAGCTAAGCTGTGAAGTGTTCTTCCTTTATTCATTTTCTCCACAAGTTTGTTTAGGTTTAGACCTAATTTGAATTATGTATGTATGTATGTCAACCTTGGAGACAGTTCCAATGGTTGTAAATAGTATTGCTAACCTTGATGAATGTTCCAAGGTTAATGATTGGTATAAATATATGTAATGAATCCATGAGTGAAGAGAGAGTGTGAAGATGCAAAGATAAAGTGTGTGTGTTGTAAAGGTAGAGAAGAAGAGATATACTGTGCTTCAATGGAACTGAACCCAGGCATGTTGTAGATGTTATTATATCAGTTCATGCAGTGAGCCTCCCATCTTGGTAGTGAACCACCCTTTGGCAGTGAGCCACCCCTTGGGAGTGAGCCACCCCTTGGTAGTGAGCCTGTTTGCATTGAGCATTCATTTGGGTAGTGAGCCCTAAGGCAATGAGCCTCTTTGTTATTCGTTATTGTTATTACATTATATTGTGAGCTAACACTCACCATGGTTTTTCCCTTTTAGGGTTTTTCACGTAAAAATTTGGTGTTCATGTGTGTATGGTGGTGTTGTGTTTATGTTTTGTTTCTGCAATTCATGTTCAATCTTCATAACAGATTAAGGAGTTAAAGTAAGTGAATGTGAATGTGATTTTATTTAAAGAAGTTAAGGTTTTTTATACAACTGATTCACCCCCCCTCTCACCCCCCTCTCGTTTGCCTTGTACCTTCAATAATTGGTATTAGAGCGAGATTCCTTAAAAGAAAGACTAACAACTTAAGGTAGATCTAGGATGACACATAAGAAAGACATTCCTTAGTTTGATGGATTTGACTATGCCTACTGGAAGGTACGAATGCAAAATTATCTTATTTCTATTAGTTATAATGTCTAGAAGATGGTTAAAGATAAATAGACAGTACCTAAAGGTGGTCAGAAGACTAATGAAGAGATTAAGGATTATGAGACTAATCACAAAGCTAAAAATGCTCTATTAAATGCTTTGTCTAACACTGAAATGGTGAGAGTTGTGGATGTGGAAACTGCTCATGAGATCTGGGACAAATTGAAAAACATCTATGAAGGTGATGAATCTGTCAAGAAGGCTAAGTTGCAAAACTTGAAGACCACATATGAAACCATGCGAATGGCTAAGGATGAGAATAGAACAAGTTACATACAAAAGACTGATGAAGTTGTCAGCAACATCAAGGGTCTTGGTGGAAAGATAGAGGATGTGGATGTTGTAGATAAGATACTCAGAACTCTTCCCAAATCTTATAGTCACAAGGTATCTACCATTGAAGAATTGTTTGATATGGGAAAGCTTTCAAAAGATCAATTACTTGGTAAACTATTTGCTTTTGAGATGAGAGAGTTTGGTATTACTGATGGCCTTGTGAAAAATGAGATTTCCTTTAAAGCCAAGGAAGAAAAGACTGCTAGATTAGATAAATATGTTGTCGAATTAGATGAAGAAGATTTTAAAGAGCTTGAGGCAAAATTTGCAAGTAGAATGAAAAGAGGCAGTAGAGGAAAGTTCAAAGGTAAGTTACCTTTCAAATATTTCAATTGTGGTAAAATTGGTCACTATGCTTCAAGATATCTTGACAGAGATTTGAGGATAAAAAACAATGAAATTAAAGGAAAGATGGTAAGAAAGAGTTACTATGTTAGAGATGATGATGGTGTAACTAATGATAAACTTGATTCTGATGATGGTAATAGTAGTGAATGCTTGTTTATTGCACTTAGAGAAGAACTTATTTCTGCTAATCTTGCAAGCTATGTGAAGGAAGGAAGTCTAGGAGAGTTGTCTGCATTTCATGCTAAAAAGGAAGATGAATGGATCATTGACAACGAATGTTCAAATCACATGACAGGAGATAAGAGTAAGTTTGTTAAGTTTGAAAAATATGATGGAGGACTAGTTAGGTTTGGTGATGATGCAACTGGTAAGATTTGTGGAAAAGGATCAATTACTTTTGATGGCAAGCATAATACAACTGATGTTCTTTATGTCAAAGGATTAAAGCATAATCTTCTAAGCGTTGGACAAATGTGTGACAAAGGGTACAATCTGGTGTTTAAAGACAATGAGTGTGAGATAAGGAAAAGCTCTAGAACTTTAATTGTTGCATGTAAGAAGACTCATGGTAATGTTTATCATTTAAAGGGTACTAATAATTGTTATTTGTTGGCTCAGACAAATGAAAGCTGGTTATGGCATAGGAGAATGTGTCACATTAACTTTGATAATTTGGTGAGAATAAGCACAATACAAGCAGTAAGAGACCTGCCTAAGATTGTGAATCCAACCAATTTTATATGCAAAGAATGTCAGTTTGGGAAGATGAAAAAGACTAATTTTAAGAACAAAGAACAATTCTCTACCGGTTTGTTGGAGTTGGTGCATACAGACTTATGTGGCCCTATAAGAACAAGAAGTCTGCAAGGTGACATGTATTTCATGCTTCTTATTGATGATTATTCAAGAATGACTTAGGTTACCTTTCTTAAAGAAAAATTAGAAGCCCTAGACAAGTTTAAGGCATTCAAAGCTATGGTTGAAAATGAGTTGAATTTGAGAATCAAGTATTTGATATCTGAAAGAGGTGGCGAGTTTACTTCAAATGAGTTTAAAGCTTTTTGTGAAGAACATGGAATAAAGAGACATTTGTTTGCCCCTCAGACTCCTCAACAAAATAGAGTGGTTGAAAGGAAGAATAGAACTATTCAAGAAGCCGCTAGAACAATGATCAAGGAAGTAGACCTGCCAGAAGTATATTGGAAAGAAGAAATACACACTATTGTCTACATTCAGAATAGAGTGCTAGTCAGAGCAAAAGAAACAAAGACACCTTATGAGCTATGGTATGGAAGAACTCCTACTGTCAAATATTTCAAAGTTTTTTTAGAAGCAATTATTACATCAGAAGAGATGAAGAAGTAGGAAATTTTAATGCTAGATGTGATGAAGGCATATTCCTTGGGTACTTGTTGTGATGTTCACGACACGCCCCATTTTACTTCTTAGCAAAATGAGGACCCCTTCTGTGGTTGTGGCTTTTGCTTGTGTGTGTTGTTTTGCTTGGTGGTAAAGGGAAAAGGGAAGTGAATGTACAAACCTTGTTGAAAATAAAGAAAAAATAACATTAAGTGCCAGAGTTGAATATGGGTGAATTCCTTGTCAAAAATGAGTGAGGGTTGCTTTTTGAACCATTTTAAAATTCCCAATATTTTGCTAGATATGTGTTTTTTGGTAAATGCAATGTAGGAAGGTTTATATGTTGCATATACAAAGTCATTTGTATGTTGTGTCGTTATATGATACATATACAAAGCTGTTTGTATATCGGGTCATTGATTTTACTTGTATGCATGTTGTTAATGTTATATCTATACATGCAAGTCAGATTCGACAGGGTTTACAGTTTAAATGAATAATCAGTTGAGTCCATCGGATGCATTTTTATGTTTGTATGTTTGGTAAAAGGGGAACATACAAGGTGATATACAATGAAATATGCATGCCACAGAACTGGAAAGTTATGAAAGGAAGTTTTATTGTTGTATGTTCTGCGCCTTGTATGTATGTTTCGGGACATACATTGTGAGATACATACAAGGCAGAATTCAGGGAAAATTAAAATATAGTATAAAGGGTGCATCATACCTTAACGTATATTAAAAAATGCATTGCACTTTATACATGTTGCGGAACCGACAGGTAAGTAAGCTGTGGTTTATAAAGGTTGAAGTCCGACAAGAAGATACAAAAGGGTTTGTATGTATCCTGACTTGTATCTAAAGGTTTGATACAAGTGTTATATGCATCACGGAGATACAAGTAAAAAGGTGATGTGGGCTCCACCCTTTGCATATCGGGTTGTATGAATAACAATGTATACAAGTCAAAGGTACAAGCCAATATACAAGCGAACGGACGCAAATAGAAGATGCAAACTGGATGCGAAAAAGAAATTAAATACATAATGATCTTTGTATATTTGAATGCTTGTATGTTTACGATGTACATGTCTGACATACAAAGAAATTAAAAGCATCGGATGAGATAAAGGTAAAGAGAGGCTTTACATAAGATTGTTTGTATATGCGCTCATACAAGCGATATGCAAAGCGAAATATACAAGCCAGAGGTCAAAAGAAAATTAAATATAGAAAACTCTTTGTATATTTGAATGCTTGTATGTTTATGGTGAAAGTTAGATTCAAGACTGAAAAGTAAAGTTTTAAAATCTGTTTTATAAACTTATGTTTGTTGGTAGGTGCGCAGGTATATGGAAAGTGACAAAGTGGCGATGACATCTCAGAAGGTGAAGTCTGTGCAGGAAAAGGCACGATTTACAAAGGATAAAGGCGGCGAGGTGAAAACAGAGAGGAAGACCAAGAAAAGGAGCTAGCAGAAGGAGAAAGTCACGATGAAGAAGAGGAAGATAAAGAGGAGGAACATGAAGAATGAAATGAAGATGCAACGCAATGAAAATATATGCATCAGGTACTCCTAAGATAATGAGTCATCCAGATGGTTGCCAACTGGCAACCTGTGCCACGAAGGAAATTGTTGACTAAGTCAAAGAAAGATTATCTACTGTTGATCTTAATAGATAAATCCTGACTGTAGTTCATTTGTAGCCATCCCTCACCTTATTCTATAAAAGGTGTGATGCAGAGGCATCCACACTATAACCTTCGCATATAGCATGAATGTCTGCAGACCAACCACATCATCATCATCTTCGCCATCATCATCATATTCTGCTTTACTCTGTCAGCATCATCATCATGTTTCCTAAAACCAACAGCATCATCATATTTCGGATGAGCGGAGTTATCCTCCTGCCGACTACTGTTCACCTCCTTCGCCAGTCGCCTATCATCATCATGATATTCAGCGGGCGCAAACATCCTCCGGTTGCACTGTTCATTGGGTGCCGAACTCCATCGGCATCATGATATGCAACACTTCCTTCGTCAGCAGGATAACCAATATCCGGTTGCCCCAAAGATCCTGATGACGACCACTTCAGCACCTTTCCTTCGATGCTCCGCTAGCCGACGACACAAGCAACAGCATCATGATCTACTTTATCCGGTTCTCTCGAAACCTCCTGATGATGCTTCACACTTTCTGCCAACGCCGATACTTAACCACTTAACAACGGTAGGATAAACTCGCATAGGCGGATATCTCAATATCCTGATGACGATGACGTCATATCCTGATGACGATGACGTCACCCAATATCCTGATGACCTCTTCAACACTTAGTCAAAAAAAACCCGAACTTTCACTTCCGCATCTACTCGCGATACGCGGATGATTGGCACTCCCGATAGATGATCCTGACGGCGATATATACACTTAGTATATGTCTGACTTAAAACATCCTGATGTACTCGCAACATGCAAACTCCAACAGTTTCATGACCCGATCTTCTACCTGATGCCGATGCACTCCTCCTCTTCGGCAACTCCTGATGATGATCACCCCGACGAACTCACACTTCATGCACTCAACTGCATCATGCTCACCTTCACTTATCCGGATGACGATATCCGAACTGACTACAGGATATTCACCAAGATATCCTGATGATTCCGTTTTGACGAACTTCTTCACTTAGCAAAATCTCACTTCGCCGATCCTCCAGGGATGACCCGATCCAACCTCAGGGTGATCTCCCACTCAAGCTTATCAACTTGACCTAGCACATGCCCATGCTAGGGTCTTCAACATCTGTCGACCGTGATCCTGCACACCTGCATGCAAAGAGAAAACAAACTACAACCTAACCTACTGTACATTACCATTCCACCGATCAGATGAGTCAACCGGTGGAATGGATCAGTGAATCCATGAAACCACCCAAACCAGCAGATCGATTACACAAAGGAGATCAAGCAGAAAACGAAACAGGATCTTTATTGATTTCAAAGATGCAATACAATATACTGCTTCTCACACAGCACAAATGAACTCCTCTGCTTAATGCAACACTAAACTTCCGATCGATGATATCTCTCTGTCTATGCAATATCATCCGATCCCATGCTTAAATAGATTATCCTACGAGTACTACTGACCCGACTCCAAGCGGCTGGGAACTCTCCAGGCGGCTGGGAGATCCAACCGGACCCTACAGCATGACAGCTGTTATAACCAACTAACTAAAAATAGCAAAAGCCTGGTCAGCATGATCTTATCATGATCAGCGTGACCTTATTACATGCATTTGGTCTTACTAGACCTTCTTGGAAACACAAACAAGACCTAAACTACTAACTGCCTTATCAAGACCAGCTGTCAGGTAGGTGCCTCTGCACCATACTCCCCAAAAGAAAAGAACTCATGTCCCATGAGTTTAGTATGTGGAAGTCCTCCACCTTTACACTTTGCTTTGTCAATAGTCTGACCTGCTCCAGCTTTGTCTGCTGCTGTCTCTTGGCTGCTCCAAGACCTCTGAACTGTAACTTGTTTTCTGGCAAGTAAATCTGCATGCCTGTTGATGTAGGCCTTTCTCTCACATACCCTGTGTTTGTCAGGTTGCCTGACCAGAACCTCTGTCTGAACTGTCTCTTGAACTTCTGAAATGTTCAATCCTAGCTTCCTTTCAACCTTTATAGGACAAGCAATAGTCCCAACTATGACAACATCCTTGTCATTCTTCTCAACTGATGGTTGGTTGCACCCCTGTTTCTGAACCTGCTGCTGACCTCTGTCAGTCACAACTGAAACTTTCTTCAGCTTGTTGTCTTGAACAACTCCTTTCCCTGCAGTGTCCTGAACTGCCTTTATGCCTGCTCCTATAGGCATCTGCACAAATTCCTTCTTTCCCATTAAAATGATTTGGGCTGCCTTCTGTACTGCAGCTTTTGCCTACAATGGCATCAACTTAATAATCTTCCCATCCTTCTTGATGGTGTAGGTATTAGCATACCCATCATACAGTACTCTTCTGTCAAATTGCCATGGTCTACCCAACAGTAGGTGACAACATTCCATAGGCAAAATATCACACAAAATTCTATCATGATATGGTCCAATCTGGAAATCCACATATGCCTGTTCAGAGACAAAAAGTGATTGACTATCACTCACCCAAGATGTCTTGTAAGGGTGTGGATGTGGAATCCTTTCCAACTTCAGTTTATCCACCATTTCCTGGGATACCGTGTTGTCTGTTGAACCAGTATCAATGACAACCTTACATACTTTACCTTTACTCTTACATGTGGTCTTGAAAAGAGCTCTTCTTTGCATCAGATCCTTTGATGCCTGCAAACTAATTCTCCTTAGCATCAATGATTCTCCACTCTCTGGATATCCATAATTCTCAGGACCTCTGTTTGAACTCTGTGCACTTTCTTCTACTTTCTCTTCTTGTACCAGTTGTACTCTCTTGTCACTTGTTCTATCATTTCTGGATGATGAACCTTTGTTTTCTGGACATTTGAAAGATGGATGACCAAACTCTCCACAGGTGTAACATTTTCCTGAAAATGTAGTAGAACCTCTACCACCTCCAAATCTTCCTCTATTACCTTTCCATCCACCTCTGAAATCAGACTGTCCCTGTCCTTTACCAGTGTCTTCTTGACCCTCATTTGTTTGCTTTTGTGCAGGGGCTGCTCCTCTTCCCCTATTGTTTCCTCTTCCTCTCATGGACTTATCATGTCCTCTATTCATCTTTTCTTCAATCCTGATTGCCATTTGATAACAATCCTCCACATTCTTAGGGTTAGCTAACACTAACTCATCCTGTATATTAAACCTCAAACCAGCCAAGTACCTAGCCACCTTTTCTACCTCATTCTCATGATGACCAGATCTCATACTTAACAGATAAAATTCCTCAGTATATGCTTTCACATCCCTGTCTTTCTGCTTTAAAAATTGCAGCTTCTTAAACATCTGGATTTCATAATCCCTTGGCAAGAATTTACCCTTTATCCTTGCTACCATCTTATCCCATGAAGTGATCTTAGACTTCCCTTGTTTCCTTCTCTCAGATTGTACATAATCCCACCATACCAAAGCATGACCTCCTAACTTGGTCTTTGCAATCTTTACTTTCTGATCTTCAGCAACATCTTCACATTCAAAGTGATTATCAAGTGCAGCAATCCAATCTAACAACTCATCTTCATTCAAGCTTCCAGTATATTTGGTAACATCAACCTTTACCTTAGGTTTATCATTCTGCACTGCCTTTAACAGTTTTGCCAATCTCTGGTCTTCAGCATCCAGATCTTCAGCTACCTCTTCATACTCTTCAACAGTATCTTCATCTTCTTCAGACTCACTGTCTTCCACTTCCCTCTTTTTGTTCTTTTCCAGGGCTGTCAGCCTGGCTTGAAGTGCTTCAGCAAGCTCCTTCATCTTCCTCATCTCTCTAGCATGTTTCTCCTTCATTTCCTGCAATTCCCTTGTAGTACCACTACCTTTAGGAGGCATTTTGTCAACCTCTCAATCAACACACAACACAATCAACTCTACCTCTGCCCTTTCGGTGACAGAATCAACACACAACAGCCCAGACCTTTTGCTGAGCTCTGATACCACTATGATGCAGAGGCATCCACACTATAACCTTCGCATATAGCATGAATGTCTGCAGACCAACCACATCATCATCATCTTCGCCATCATCATCATATTCTGCTTTACTCTGTCAGCATCATCATCATGTTTCCTAAAACCAACAGCATCATCATATTTCGGATGAGTGGAGTTATCCTCCTGCCGACTACTGTTCACCTCCTCCGCAGTCACCTATCATCATCATGATATTCAGCGGGCGCAAACATCCTCCGGTTGCACTGTTCATTGGGCGCCGAACTCCATCGGCATCATGATATGCAACACTTCCTTCGTCAGTAGGATAACCAATATCCGGTTGCCCCAAAGATCCTGATGACGACCACTTCAGCACCTTTCCTTCGATGCTCCGCTAGCCGACGACACAAGCAACAGCATCATGATCTACTTTATCCGGTTCTCTCGAAACCTCCTGATGATGCTTCACACTTTCTGCCGACGCCGATACTTAACCACTTAACAACGGCAGGATAAACTCGCATAGGGGGATATCTCAATATCCTGATGACGATGACGTCATATCCTGATGACGATGACGTCACCCAATATCCTAATGACCTCTTCAACACTTAGTCAAAAAAAACCCAAACTTTCACTTCCGCATCTACTCGCGATACGCGGATGATTGGCACTCCCGATAGATGATCCTGACGGCGATATATACACTTAGTATATGTCCGACTTAAAACATCCTGATGTACTCGCAACATGCAAACTCCAACAGTTTCATGACCCGATCTTCTACCTGATGCCGATGCACTCCTCCTCTTCGGCAACTCCTGATGATGATCACCCCGACGAACTCACACTTCATGCACTCAACTGCATCATGCTCACCTTCACTTATCCGGATGACGATATCCGAACTGACTGCAGGATATTCACCAAGATATCCTGATGATTCCATTTTGACGAACTTCTTCACTTAGCGAAATCTCACTTCGCCGATCCTCCAGGGATGACCCGATCCAACCTCAGGGTGATCTCCCACTCAAGCTTATCAACTTGACCTAGCACATGCCCATGCTAGGGTCTTCAACATCTGTCGACCGCGATCCTGCACACCTGCATGCAAAGAGAAAACAAACTACAACCTAACCTACTGTACATTACCATTCCACTGATCAGATGAGTCAACCGGTGGAATGGATCAGTGAATCCATGAAACCACCCAAACCAGCAGATCGATTACACAAAGGAGATCAAGCAGAAAACGAAACAGGATCTTTATTGATTTCAAAGATGCAATACAATATACTGCTTCTCACACAGCACAAATGAACTCCTCTGCTTAATGCAACACTAAACTGCCGATCGATGATATCTCTCTGTCTATGCAATATCATCCGATCCCATGCTTAAATAGATTATCCTACGAGTACTACTGACCTGACTCCAAGCGGCTGGGAACTCTCCAGGCGGCTGGGAGATCCAACCGGACCCTACAGCATGACAGCTGTTATAACCAACTAACTAAAAATAGCAAAAGCCTGGTCAGCATGATCTTATCATGATCAGCGTGACCTTATTACATGCATTTGGTCTTACTAGACCTTCTTGGAAACACAAACAAGACCTAAACTACTAACTGCCTTATCAAGACCAGCTGTTAGGTAGGTGCCTCTGCACCAAGGTGTAGGGGTGCCATATTTTGAATATTCAGAAGCTTAATTGAAATTTGATTGCTGAAACATCAGGACTTATTTCAAAGTTGTTGTAAACATATATGTTTTGCATACTAAATGAAAGAGAAGACAATTTGATTACAAATCATCATAAATCCTGAGTAATCTGTGTTTGAAATCTTGATACATGCTTTGATCAGCCGCGTTCCTTGGAGTGCTTGTCAGTCTGCATGTGTTGTTTTCATTCCTTATCCATTGAAGTTAGCATCATCCGTATCTAGCTGTGGAACATCCTGGTGAAAATGTGGTTTGATTTCTTCTCCTAATGAATGTATCTGGTATGTATGTGGTTCAATAGCTAAAGATTCACCAAAATTTGAAGCATTCTTTTAATTTTCTTTGAATTTCATAACAATTCACCATCCTAATTGCAAACAACAGAAGATCAAAAGCAAATAATATGAAATATGCTGAAATCTCGTAGATAATTGGAAATACATAGCATATTTAGAGTTAAAGCATGTTAAATTGACATATATCATGCAAATTCACACATAAATCCATGAAATTCATGCATATATCTACTTACAGACACATCATTTGAGTAAATATACTGTGTAGAAGAAGGAACAAGTTCATGATGATCAATAATCACAAGAATTGATCAAAATTGCAAATACATCAGTTATCTTTGGGATATAGAATAGAAATAACCTCTGTGTGTATTACATTTACAGGGAGCAGAATCTACTAATCATTCAAACAAACGTAAGGCCCCTTGAAATGGAAAATAGCAACACACATCAACCACTGAGTAACGTCAGTAGATTATGAACTAATCAATGGAGACTTGGGATCATGAATTCTTTGAATTCATCGTATCTTTGAAGATAAATAAAGGTTGTTGTGTAACTTTTATTTCATGTTTTCTTGTGAGTAACATCATGATCAACATAAATTGGCGCTAGAAGGAGGGCCTTCTTATCATCAGTAGGTTTTGTCTGATTTGATGATGCAGACAGAAATGTAACACTCAAACGCCTCTGTATTTCAAGTTATATGCAAAGATTTACTATTTTAAGTTTGCACGCTAATCATTTGTGAAGATTTCAAAATTGAGCATTAATATTGCAAGCTTTGTGGTTGATCACCATAAATTTTCAAAGATAAGATCTATTTCAGGTAAATTTGCTAAAGCCTTTGAAGTAACCTGCTCAAGAAACCTGATATCCGGTTGTGTATGCCACCAAGCTTCAATATCACCTCATATTTACATCATTTCTGCAAATATTGCTTAAATATCTAGTCAGTTTCAAATTCTGACCATAAATACAGCCTTTGCTAGGGAGTTTCAACTGATCTTTACAATAAACCAGCCAATTTTCCTTAAATTTAAGAAATCCTGGCTCTCAGGCCAAATACTAGGTCTAGATCCAGTGGACTCTTTGAAGAATTGCCTATCCGGGGATCTAGACCTAGAACTATAGACATTCATCACTCTCCTGGTTCTAGTGCTTCAAGAGCTTCACCAGAACGTGCTCCTATAACTCCTATCAGGTTACAAACACCTACAAGGCCACCTGTCACACCTCAGGTCCAACCTCCACCAGTTGCAATGTCATTCTTTATAGCAGAGTCACCTTTGACTTTCACAGCATATTATGCTTTGCCTAAGAATCCTGATAAAATTTATCCTAAGTATCATCCATATCAGGATGCTGATGTTCATATCAGAATGTTCAAGGAAGCTTGTTGTAGGGCTAGAATTGAGCATCAGGATGTAGTATGCAGGTTATTTCCATTTTCCTTAGGAGAAGAGGCATATAACTGGTATATCAGTCTTGGTCAAGGTTTAGTCAGTTCATGGGCTGCCTTGGAGAAAGATTTTAAGGATAGGTTCAAAATACCTATAGATCCTTCAATGAATTGTCATTTGTTTGCCACAATCAAGAGATTGAAGGAGAACCTATTGCCAATTTCAATGCAAGGTTCCAAAAGATGCTCTTGAAGTTAGTTGCACCTTATGTTGTAGCAGGTGAAGCTGCTAGGAGCATTTATTACTTAGCCTTAGATCCCCTGACTTCCATGTTTATCAAGAGAGCACATCCTGGTGTCACAACCTTGACAAGAGCTTTTGAAGAAGCTGTCAAAGTCAGTTAGCAATTGGTCCCTACTCCAATACCAAATATTGCCTTTCCTACACTTCTTGATTATCTTACATATCCTGCTCAACAACAGACCAATGGAGCCATGATACCTCCATCTGTGATGCCAACACCTTCGCAGATACCTCCACTCAGTATCATGCCACCACCAAATGGAAATGGCCAAATGTTACAATATCTAGGACAAACACAAGTACCTCAGGTTGTGGAACAATCCAATAATAACAATGGATCTTCCTTTTTCAAATCTTAAACAGAGAATGTAGTGGCTAAGGTTTAGGAAGAAAAAGAAAAAATTAAAGAGATATCAGCATAGTTAAGGAAACTCACCACTGAGATCACTCATTTGAGGAGTCAGAACTTCTATTCTCAACCTAATCAGAATTGAGGATATGCCAATGACAGACCTAATTATCCTGATAGGGGATACAATAACAATTACCATAACAATGGTAACAATAATCCCCCTAGATAGCCTAGAGTGTGGAACACTAGGCCAAACAATGGTTCTCTGCCATCACCCCTAGATAATCAGCCTCCTAGTGAACCTAAGCAGACCACTAGAGTCAACCTTGCAGAGGCAGCCCTTACAAACTGGTGCAGAATGCACAACACCAATGCTCATGCAGAGCTAGATTGTCCTCAATTCAGGATTGCTGCCAGTATTTTCCAAACTAAAGTGTCCAATACTTCAGGAAATCCACCTCATGTAGAAGGAAATGAAATTGTCCCCTGTGGATATGATTTTGCTTTAGTGCTAGAAAGCTTCATGCATCATCCTTATCAACAAATAATTTCATCTCATCAGGATTACACCTTAACATGTGAAGAGTCAGCCCTGGGTTTTGAGTCTAACTATGTTTTTCCATTTGAGGATGAGAATGAGCCATCAATTGAACATGAGGAGATACATGCTTATCAACAACAATATTAGGGTAGGCATAATTACAACCTGAGGAGTAATTCAAACAGACCTGCTGGTCCTTTGACCACTCCTTGCCTCCAAACAATTTCAACACTCCACCTGATCCCAAGGCAAGCAATAATTCTGGATTTCCCAAAGTCAATGCTCAGTACTTAGCACCACAGAATACAACACCAAAAGCTGGTAATCTACCTCTTGAATCTGATAAATTGGTTACATATCTGGTAGATGAAATGAAAAGGATTAAAATTAGCCTGTCATTGTTAGAGCTACTTAAAACCCCTGCTATCAAGAAATCCTTCATGAAATCCTTGGATGATCCTACTCCAAGAGAGGATAGTCATACCTCAGGTCAGTCTGGAAATAAAGATCATGCTGCTAGAGATGTTAATGTTAAACTCAAAACTCCAACTACTGTTCAAGCTGTAGAGACTTCCCACATGACCCTATATAGAGACAAGAGTGAGTCACCTCCTTTCCTCCTTACCATAAGGATGTTTGGTAAAAATTTGCACAACTGCTTAGTAGATTCAGGAGCATCTACCAATGTAATGCCCCTGTCCATATGCAATGCTTTAGGGTTGCATCCTGCTAAATCATTAAAGAAAGTGACACAATTAGACAAAATAGAGGTGAGTGTGGTAGGAGAATTAACTCACATTCACATGCAGTTAGCATCAGATCCCAGAAATTAGTACTATATTGATATTTAGGTAGTTGATATACCCGATACATATGGCATGTTACTCAGTAGAGACTGGTCAAAAACCCTTAACGGATACATGTCAACTGATTTCAGTCATATGTGGTTGCCCTGGAAGGGGATATCAAATCAAATAAGGATAGATGCTGAGCCTCACATGAAACACATGATCACTGAATATAACAAAACCAATGAAATCATGTATGTGGATGTACAACCCAGAGTTTACTCCATCAGACCCCATACCGTCAGCATAGAGGAGATCTTGATGTATGATGTTCATAATCATGATGATGACCCTCAAGATGATAAAATAATTTTAGAATCTGATTGTAACCCTGAAAATGAAATAGAGGTGGATCATTTCAAGAATTTTGAGATGCACTTGTTTAAGGAGCTGCAACGATGTCAGTTGTTAAAAATGCCTGTTCATGATATTCTAATTGATGGATGGTGCAGGTTACATGATGAGGCTCATTCTGAAAAAACTTGTGATGCCTACTTAGATATGATGGAGCTGAAACAAGCGTGCAATGAGGCATCATCATCCACAGTAAGTTCTGCAGATAGTGATAGTGACACTCATTTTTGTTTGTAATCTACAGGAGTAGGAGAATGCACACATTATGATGAGAGTTCTATTTAGATGACAGAGGAGATACTGGTATGTAACAAGGGTAATGTTAAAAGAAATAAGAGAATCACCCTAGGGAGTGATTGTTTGGTAGAATCAGATTATGAGTTATCTGATGAAGATAGAGGCAGTAACCTATCCAAGTTTGAATAGTTTTTATCAAAAGAGATCCAAAAGATGACACAACAACAAAGATCTCCACAGGATACCCTAATTGAGGGATGGTGCAGGTTACATGAAGCACCACATTCAAAAACTGCTTGCTCATTGTGTTTGCATACTCTGAAAAGGCAAACGTTGCCTAGTTCATAAGTTTTTTCTTCTAATGATAAAAGGAAAGAGGAAATATCAGCTCCACATAAGGCAGATAAGGTGAAGTCTGAGAAAATTGAAACATCAAAGTTAAAATGGATATCAAACGGTGCAGCTGCTAGAGCTAAAAAGAAGAAAGAAGGCCCAGACAAGCCTTTAGCTAAGGATAAGCCATGGATCCTTAGGTTTGATGGATCCAAGTCAAAACAAGGGGCTGGAGTAGGAATAGATCTTATTGATCCATCTGGAAAATCCTACGTAGCAGCATACAAATTGCAATTCCCATGCACAAATAATGTGACAGAGTATGAAGCCTTAATTCATGGGATATTGTTTGCACTTAGAAAGAAAGTGAAGATACTGCATGTCTATGGAGACTCATAATTGGTTGTGAGACAGGTAAGAGGTATATACTCTTGCAACTACAAGAAGCTGTCCAATTACAGACATAGGGTATGGGACTTGATAGAAGATTTTGATGCATTCAACATCACTCATGTACCCAGAGAACAAAATCACAGGGCAGATGCCTTGGCCAAAGCCGCCAGCACTCTAGAACCTCTATCCATATCCAGTTTAAAAAGATTTTCAGTTGAATTAGTATTAGTGCCTTCTGTGCTAGATAATGTAACTAATCTTCAAGTATTTGATGATGATCAACATATATTGGACTTTATTTCCAACATGGATATTTTTGATGCACAGATCATAGATGAAAGAAATGTGGAAGACCATATCTGGGAAGAAGAAGAAATCCTAGAGCTGCCTAGTAACAAGATTCCTAAGGGAATGATAGAGCTAGAAAGAGCATTTGATGTAGACAACATGCTGAAACAAAAGGATCTCCCAAAAGCAGATGGGGAAAATATTCACAGGTCAATATTGGACAGGATGATGAAAAAAGAAATGTCTTGATTGGAAAAGTATGTATAGAAGAAGAGCTGGAAAGGATAACTCAAGCACTCAAAGATTACATTCATGTCATTGCCTGAACATATGATGAGTTGAAAACTTATGATACATCAATCATCACTCATACTATACCTTTGCAACCAGATGTCAAGCCTTTTAGATAAAAATAAAGACCTGTCAATGCTTTGCTGGAACCCATCATTTTTGAAGAAGTTAAGAAGCTGCTCAACGCCAGGATCATATTTCCTGTGAGACATTCCACATGGGTAGAAAACCTGGTCCCAATAAGGAAAAAGAATGGCGACATCAGATTGTGTGTGGACTTTAGAAACTTAAACAGAGCTTCTGAAAATGATAACTATCCTTTACCTTCTCTGGATGAGGTTTTGCAGATTGTAAATGGTGCCAAGATGATGTCATTTCTAGATGGTTTTTCAGGTTATAACCAGGTGATGGTAGACAAAATAGACAGATTGAAAACTGTATTCACCACAAAGTGGGGAATATTCACCTATAGGCTCATGCCTTTTGGGTTGATTAATGCTGGAGCCACATTTCAGCGAGCAATGGATACAACCTTCAGAGGCTTGATTGGTAAATGCATAGTCATATACATGGATGACTTGACAATTTTCTCTAAAGAGAGAGGAAATCATATAGAAGACCTCAGGAAGGTGCTAAAGAAATGTGAGCAATATGGAATATCCCTAAACCCTAAGAAGTACATATTTGGGGTAACCACAGGGAAGTTATTAGGCCACCTGATAATAGAAAATGGGATCATCATTGACCCTGACAGGGTGGAATCAATCATGAAGATACAGCTTCCTGGAAGTAAGAAGGAGCTCAAATCTTACTTTGGTAAGATTATATTTATTAGAAAGTTTATTACTGGCTTTGCAGAAATTGTTAGACCCTTGAATGCCATGCTCAAGAAGGATGCCAAAATTGAGTGGACATCTGAAGCTAGAGCAGCTTTTGAAGATATGAAGAAAGCCATATCTAATGCTCCAGTTCTAATCAGTCCAGATTATACCAGAGATTTTTACATTTACTCATTTGCTTTAGAGCATACATCTGTAGTAGTGTTAACACAGAGAAATGAGGCTAAAGAAGAAAAGCCTATAGCCTTCATGAGTTATCCTTTCAAAGATACAGAACTTAGATACATGGACGTTGAAAGGCAGGCACTTGCTCTGGTTCGAGCAGTCAAGAAATTCAGACATTACATCTTGAGAAGTAAAGTGATAGCTGTAGTACCTGATACAACAGTAAAGATGCTTTTAATACAAAGTGAACCAGGTGAGAAGAGCGCTAAATGGATCACTGTCCTCCAAGAGTAAGATATGGACATAACACCCATGAAATTAGTAAGAGGACAAGCATTGAGTTAGATGATATCAGAGATTGATCCTAACATTGTGAGCCAGCAGTATGTCATAAATGCAAGAGAAGATGGAGAATGGTATTCAGACATCAGGCACATCTTAATTACTAGAAGATGTCCTTCAAGATTGCAGGCCTCATAGGGGAGAGCCTTAAAGATAAAGTCACAGAAATACATGATAAAAGGAGGAGTCCTTTTCAAGAAGAACTATGACAGAATATATCTTAGGTGCCTGGAGAGGCAAGAAGTAGACAAGGTGTTATCAGAATTGCATGACAAGTTTGGAACTACACATGGATCATCCTTAGCTACCACTCATGTTATCCTCAGGGCAGGGTATTATTGGCCCACTATTTTTAAAGATACTGCTAAACACATCAAATGTTGTCATATGTGTCAGGTTGCTGCAAATAGAGAAAGATATGCTGCTCAACCTTTACATCCAATGATGGAGATGCACCCATTTGCTCAATGGGGAATGGATTTTATAGGACCAATCAATCCTCCATCATCTTCAGGCCACAGGTATGTTTTGACTATTACTGATTATTGTACCAGGTGGACTGAAGCTGTCAGCAGTAAGACATGTAATGTTGACGATGTAATCAAGTTTTTGGAAAGCAATATAGTGACCAGGTATGGAGTTCCTTATGCTTTGGTATGTGATAATGGGTCTACCTTTGCTTCAATTAAATTATCAAGTTGGGCTTTTGACTATGGGATCATCTTGAAATTTTCCTCAAATTACTATCCCTAAGGGAATGGATTAGCAGAATCCACAAACAAGAACCTATTGAACATCATAAAGAAATTGATAGAAAAGAACCCAAGGGAATGGAACACCCTGTTGAAATATGCCTTGTGGGTAGATAGAACCAGGAATAAGGTTGCATTAGGAAATTCTCCTTTTCATCTAGTGTATGGGGTGGATCCTATCCTCCCTGTTAACTTAAGGATTCCTACATTGCAGTTTGTACAAGAATACCTGGGCATAGATAATAAACAAGAAGTCAGGTTGCTTCAGTTGATGCACCTAGAAGAAAAAAGAAGTAAAGCAATTGACCAATTTGCTAAACATTAGGCTGTTGTCAAGCGCTGGTTTGACAAAAGAGCCAGAATTAAGGCTTTTAGAATATCAGATTTAGTCTTGATGTGGGACAAAGCACATGAAAGGAATGGAGATCATGGTAAGTTTGATAAACTTTGGATAGGTCTTTTTCAAATTTCTAAAATTTTAGGAGACAACACCTACAGGCTTAAGACCTTAACCGGTGAGGATGTTCCATTACCAGTTAATGGACAGTTTCTCAAACACTATTTTCAAGCCTGAAGTAGTGCCATGAAAGTCATGTGTATCATAGTGTGCATATTTGTATAGTTGTTTGTACAGTTCGTTTGTTTTGTTTGCTTTGTTGTTTTCCTGTGTGTTGGGGTCTTTATTTTGATTTAGAGAATGCAGGAGTAGACTAACAACCACTGAAAATAATAGAAAATTTAGAACATTCAGGTTAATTATTTGAAATTTATGCATGTGACTGTCATGAATGCAGAAAGTTGTTTGACTTGTCAAATTTTGTATTCAATAACTGTGGATTGAGTATTCAAGGGAAGTTTCTCACAATGACACACCTAAAATCCTTGGGTTTGTTGAACTTACCAGTGTAGATATTAGGTGAAAAATTAGAGGTCACCCTTGCTACCATTGCAATTCTTAGCTTAATTTCAGCAAGTGATCATTCCTTGCATCATGAAGTTACAACTGTAATATCTTATGAAATCTCTATCAAATATAAAATATAAAATAAATAAAATAATAAAATGGATTTTACTGAAAATCCAGATTAAGCCATCTAAGTAACTCTACTGGGTCTATAGACGCTCGCTGGCAGTGGGGCTCTACTTAGGAGAATTGTAACGATAACCTTGTCGGGGGCTATGGACGCCTGCTGGCAGCAAGGCTCTATCCGGTTGGCTATGAGGGAATGACATCAACTAGGTAGTTTGATATCAGTCACTGGTTTGTTCAACTAATTTTCAAGATGAGGATTATTAATCACGTGCACCCACTTAAACTGAAGGGAAAATTCATGCACCTTATTGAATACATTAGGTCTCAAGTTAAATAATGATTTGTAGAAAAGATAGTTGGAAGTTATGAATTTATTTCATTTAGTTTTCTTTAATGGTTTTAATTTGATTGTTTTGTTTGGTTGCTAGTTGTTGTGATGTTCACAACACGCCCCATTTTACTTCTTAGCAAAATGAGGACCCCTGCTGTGCTTGTGGTTTTTGCTTGTGTGTGTTATTCTGCTTGGTGGTAAAGGGAAAAGGGAAGTGAATGTACAAACCTTGTTGAAAATAAAGAAAAAATAGCATTAAGTGCCAGAGCTGAATATGGGTGAATTCCTTGTCAAAAATGAGTGAGGGTTGCTTTTTGAACCATTTTAAAATTCCCAATATTTTGCTAGATATATGTGTTTTTTGGTAAATGCACTGTAGGAAGGTTTAAATGTTGCATATACAAAGTCGTTTATATGTTGTGTTGTTATATGATACATATACAAAGTTGTTTGTATATCGGGTCATTGATTTTACTTGTATGCATGTTGTTAATGTTCTATCTATACATGCAAGTCGGACCCGACAGGGTTTACAGTTTAAATGAATAATCAGTTGAGTCCGTCAGATGCATTTTTCTGTTTGTATGTTTGGTAAAAGGGGAACATACAAGGTGATATACAATGAAATATGCATGCCACGGAACCAAAAAGTTATGAAAGGAAGTTTTATCGTTGTATGTTCCGTGCCTTGTATGTATGTTTCGGGACATACATTGTGAGATACATACAAGGCAGAATTTAGGGAAAATTAAAATATGGTATAAAGGGTGCATCATACCTTAACGTATATTAAAAGATGCATTGCACTTTATACATGTTGCGGAACTGACAGGTAAGTAAGCTGTGGTTTATAAAGGTTGAAGTTCGATTAGAAGATACAAAAGGGTTTGTATGTATCCCGACTTGTATCTAAAGGTTTGATACAAGTGTTATATGCAACCCGGAGATACAAGTAAAAAGGTGATGTGGGCTCCACCCTTTACATATCGGGTTGTATGAATAACAAGTATACAAGCGAAAGGTACAAGCTGATATACAAGCGAACGGACGCAGATAGAAGATGCAAACCGGATGCGAAAAAGAAATTAAATACAGAAAGATCTTTGTATATTTGAACGCTTGTATGTTTACGATGTACATGTCTGACATACAAAGAAATTAAAAGCATCGAATGAGATAAAGGTAAAGAGAGGCTTTACATAAGATTGTTTGTATATGCACTCATACAAGCGATATGCAAAGCGAAATATACAAGCTAGAGGTCAAAAGAAAATTAAATATAGAAAACTCTTTGTATATTTGAATGCTTGTATGTTTATGGCAAAAGTTAGATTCAAGACTGAAAAGTGAAGTTTTAAAATCTATTTTATAAACTTATGTCTGTTGGCAGGTATATGGAAAGCAACAAAGTGGCGATGACATCTCAGAAGGTGAAGTCTGTGTAGGAAAAGGCAAGATTTACAAAGGATACAGGCGGCGAGGTGAAAATAGAGAGGAAGACCAAGAAAATGAGCCAGCAGAAGGAGAAAGTCATGATGAAGAAGAGGAAGATAAAGAGGAGGAACACGAAGAATGAAATGAAGATGTAGCGCAATGAAAATATACGCATCAGGTACTCATAAGACAATGAGTCATCCAGATGGTTGCCAGCTGGCAACCTGTGCCACGAAGGAAATTGTTGACTAAGTCAAAGAAAGATTATCTACTGTTGATCTTAATAGATAAATCCTAACAGTAGGTCATTTGTAGCCGTTCCCTCACCTTATTCTATAAAAGGTGTAGGGGTGCCATATTTTGAATATTCAGAAGCTTAATTAAAATTTGATTGCTGAAACATCAGGACTTCTTTCAAAGTTGTAAACATACATGTTTTGCATACTGAATGAAAGAGAAGACAATTTGATTACAAATCATCATAAATCCTGAGTAATCTGTGTTTAAAATCTTGATACATGCTTTGATCAGTTGCGTCCCTTGGAGTGCTTGTCAGTCTGCATGTGTTGTTTTCGTTCCTTATCCATTGAAGTTAGCATCATCCGTACCTAGCTGTGGAACATCTTGGTGAAAATATGGTTTGATTTCTTCTCCTAATGAATGTATCTGGTATGTATGTGGTTCAATAGCTAAAGATTCACCAAAATTTGAAGCATTCTTTTAATTTTCTTTGAATTTCATAACAATTCACCATCCTAATTGCAAATAACAGAAGATCAAAGGCAAATAATATGAAATATGCTGAAATCTCGTAGATAATTGGAAATACATAGCATATTTAGAGTTAAAACATGTTAAATTGACAGATATCATGCAAATTCACACATAAATCCATGAAATTCATGCATATATCTACTTACAGACACATCATTTGAGTAAATATACTGTGTAGAAGAAGGAACAAGTTCATGATGATCAATAATCACAAGAATTGATCAAAATTGCAAATACATAAGTTATCTTTGGGATATAGAATAGAAATAACCTCTCTATGTATTACATTTACAGGAAGCAAAATCTACTGATCATTCAAATGTAAGGCCCCTTGAAATGGAAAACAACAACACACATCAACCACTGAGTAACGTCAGTAGATTATGAACTAATCAACGGAGACTTGGGATTATGAATTCTTTGAATTCATCGTATCTTTCAAGATAAATAAAGGTTGTTGTGTGACTTTTATTTCATGTTTTCTTGTGAGTAACATCATGATCAACAGTACTCTACTAAGAGAAAGGCTTACCGGTGCTATAATAAAAGACTGAGAAAGATCATTGAAAGTGCAAATGTGAAAGTAGATGAAGATATTCAGCTAGATGGATATGAGTTAGATGGATCTACTGATACATAAAAGGTTGAAAAAGACAAAGAAAAGGAAGTTCAAACTGAAGTGCAAGCTGCTCCAGAAGAAGAAGTTCAAGTTGAAGCTCTGAGAAAAATTCTTAAAACCCCCGGGTATGTGCAAAGAGATCACTTTGAAGATCAGATTTTTGGTGACAAAAGGAAAGGTGTATTGACAAGAAGCAGAGCTGCAGAAGATCAAGTAAATCTCTGTTACTCTCAAAGGTGGAACCTAAAATAGTAAATAAAGCATGCAATGATGAACATTGGGTCAAAGTAATGGAAGAAGAACTAATACAGATTGAGAAGAACAAGACTTGGGAACTTGTCCCTAGACCTACAAACAAGAATGTGATTGGAACAAAGTGGGTATTCCGGAACAAATTGAATGAAGTTGGAGAAGTTGTGAGAAATAAGGCAAGACTTGTGTGTAAAGGCTACTCACAAGTGGAAGGAATAGACTATGAAGAGACCTTTGCTATGGTGGCAAGAATGAAAGCTATCAGACTATTTTTGGTATTTGCAGCACATAAAAAATTTAAGGTATACCAGATGTATTTGAAGTCTACTTTCCTGAATGGTGAGTTAGAAGAAGAAGTCTACATAGAGCAACCAAATGGATTCCATCTATCAGACAAACAAAATATGGTATGCAAATTAAAGAAGGCTTTGTATGGATTGAAGCAAGCTCCCAGAGCTTGGTATGCAAGACTGGATAAGTACCTATTGCAGTAGGGATTCAGTAAAGGATCCACATATAGTAATCTATACACCAGGATAAGTGGAGACCAAATTCTGATGGTTGAGATCCATGTTGATGACATCATATTCGATGGAAATGAAGGTATGTGTAAGAAGTTTGCAGATGAGATGCAAAAAGAGTTTGAGATGTCTATGTGTGGTGAAATAAACTTCTTCCTTGGACTGCAAATCATTCAAACAAGTAAAGGTATTTTCATTTCTCAATCCAAGTATGTTAAAGAGTTGTTGAAGAAGTTTGTAATGAAGGAATCTAAACCGGTATGTACCCCTATGATTACTGGTTGCAAGTTAAGCAAGAATGATGAATCTCCTAAGGCTGATCAGAGAAAGTATAGATCAATGATTGGAGGATTGCTTTATCTAAGCTTTATCTAACCTCTACTAGACCTAATCTCATGTATGCAGTCTGTCTTGTGGCCAGATTTCAATCAGATCCCAAAGAATCACATGTTGTGGCAGTGAAGAGGATATTCAGGTATTTGAAGGGCACTCTAGATCATTACTTGCGGTATCCTAAAAATAATGATTTTTCCTTAAGTGCCTATACAAATACAAGTTGGGCCAGATGTGTTGATGACAGAAAAGCACAAGTGGAGGTGCATTCTTCCTTAGAGATATGGTGGTGTCCTGGCATAGCAAGAAACAAGAATCAGTTTCCTTGTCTACTACAGAGGAAGAATATATTGCTGCAGCATCATGCTATACTCGGGTGCTATGGATGAAACAAACCTTGAAGGATATCAAAGTTGAATATGATGAGCCAATCCCTATTCTTTGTGATAACATAAGTGCCATAAATATTTCAAAGAACCCAATGATGCATTCAGAGACAAAGCACATTTCAATCAAGTATCACTTTTTGAGGGAGAAAGTTGTAGAGAATGAAGTGAATCTTGAGTATGTGCCTACAAAAGATCAAGTTACTAATATATTCACTAAGGCTCTTCCAAAGGATACATTTGAGTATCTCTGGGAGAAGTTAGGGGTTGTTGCCCCTCCTTCCTTGAACTAGATGCATAAGGAGATGCATCAGTTTAGTGTGCCTCAAAGTATATTTCTCCTTTTGGACTGATGTTGGAGGCTACCTCTTAGGGGGAGAAGGTAGTGGTTTGAGATGATTGTTGTAGTCAGGGGGAGTAAAGATTAATTCTAGATTGATTAGAGTAGTAGTGTGCAAGTATGTGCAATGGAATAGATGTGATGCCCTTTGCCATTGATGTTAAAGGGGGAGAGAGATCATGTGAAAAACTCAGGGGGAGAAAGAGTTCAGATGTGTAAAAAGAAAGGGGGAGTTATGATGCAGAGTTGTGTCTTGATGGAGGAACATGTTGTTCAGTTTTTCACATCCTATGTTGCCATCAATGACAAAGGGGGAGATTTTTGCAAGTGTGTGCTAATTGGTGTTGTCATTGATGTCAACATGTTTGTGTTGTCACTGGTGCCAATTGTATCTTCTGATATTATTGTTTGTTGATTGATTGAGTTGTCATGTTAAGGACATTGTCTGATTTTTGGTCCACATTTCCTCTGTGTTGAAGACCAAAGTATGAGATTTGGATATGATTTAGAGAAGTGTTTGAAGATGCTAAATCTAGAATTTGGTGGTCTGGATCGCTGTGCAGCAAAAGTTCTACTCACTAGTTTGAAGACTATGCCTAACAACATTTGCAATGTGACAAGAAGAAAGTATTTTGCTCCACATTTCTCTGTAGTTTGGATTTTGGTCTTGCGGTTCTGGACTTAAGTTTATAAAGTCCTTATCTATCTTCATTTTGAAGGATTTGTGATTTGGTGCTCTGAAAAATAAGTTACTGATTAACATAGTTCGACAGTGTTTGTTATGAGTAGTCTGTGATATGTATTCAAGTGATATTTGTTGTCCTCAAGTGAGATCTGTTGTGGTTGGATTGTTAGCTCCTAGGTGATTCTATGTTGTTCATGGATGTCTCCAGAATGCATTGAAGGTATGTGCTTGATCTGCAAGCTATAATGAAGTTCTTGGAAGCTTGTGTCTAAGTATTCTTGATGTTTCCACCAGTTTGGCCAACTTGGGTGTTAACATTCTTTGTGGATGTGTTTCTTGGATTGTAGAAGTGTAAGGAAGTGTGTAAGGATGTGTTTGGGTCCAAGCTAAGTTGTGAAGTGTTCTTCCTTTATTCATTTGCTCCACCTGTTTGTTTAGGTTCAGACCTAATTTGAATTATGTATGTATGCCGACCTTGGAGATAGTTCCAATGGTTGTAAATAGTATTACCGACCTTGATGAATGCTCCAAGGTTGATGATTGGTATAAATATATGTAATGAATCTATGAGTGAAGAGAGAGTACAAAGATGCGAAGATAAAGTGTGTGTGTTGTAAAGGCAGAGAAGAAGAGATATACTACACTTCAATGGAACTGAACTCAGGCATGTTGTAGATGCTATTATATCAGATCATGGCAATGAGCCACCCTTTGGCAGTGATCCACCCCTTGGCAGTGAGCCTTTTTGTAGTGAGCATTCATTTGGGCATTAAGCTTTGGGCAGTGAGCCCTAAGGCATTGAGCCTCTTTGTTATTTGATATTGTTATTACATTATATTGTGAGCTAACACTCACCGCGGTTTTTCCCTTTCAGGGTTTTCCATGTAAAAATTTAGTGTTTATGTGTGTATGGTGGTGATGTGTTTATGTTTTGTTTCTGCATTTCATATTTAACCTTCATAACAAATTAAGGAGTTGAAGTAAGTGAATGTGAATGTGATTTTGTTTAAAGAAGTTAAGGTTTTTGATACAACTGATTCACCCCCCTCTCAGTTGTCTTGTGCCTTCAACAATCTAGAGTAGCCTATTTGAGATATAGCATAAGAGGTTTAAGCCCAAGAACAATGACCTTAGTCTAGTCCCCAAAAGTTTATTGATCCATTCTCTAACTGTAAAGGATCGATTGCCAGTTTTAAGAGACAATCTAGAGCCTAAGCACTTGAGTGAGATTTTAGTGACAAGGTAGCCAAATACCTAATGTTTTAAGAATAATAAAACACACCATGGACAAAGACTCACTCCATTGAGTTATCTACTATAGAAAATACCATAGGGGTACAAATTTCCCAACTATAAGTACTGCAGTCTCCCTCCCCCTTGTGCAAATTTTGTAGGAAATGTAAACACCCCCATCCTCCCTACAATTTTTTCTCTTCCAATCCCAATGTAATATATTTCAAACTCAAAACCATCTATCTCAAGGTTCTCAAGGTGTATTACTTCCTAAAACCTTGGTCCTAGTTGTTCCTTGTAAAAAGGCTGAGACTTGCCTCTCTCGGTCTACTACTAAGCCCCATGTTCCCATCCCTTCCCTAGCAATTGAGACCCCTTTATCCTCTCTCCCTCATCAATTGTTTTTTGAGAGCTCCCTTAAGTAGCTCTAATTGTCCATTCTTGATAAGTAGTCTCTTTCATTTGAGATTTAATCCTCTTCTTCTCAGATTTTTGATCTTTAGGATATTTTAAGTATGGTAGTTTTCAGCCCAAATGTTGGAAGTTTGATGATTAATCATCAAATGGACCCTGCCCCACCCTATGATTTAATCTCTTCAAATCAAATCCCCATTCCCTTCTCTATAGTTTCACTTTTGTAGGACTATCCCTCATCTCTCCCTTTCCTGCCCCCACATGGAACCCTCAACATGACACAACTCCATTCTCTTAGATTTCAAACCTATTTATTTCCCTTTATACACAAGAAAAATGGTTTTATAGTAGACAACAAGCTCATTCATCACAACATGCTACTCCCTAGCTCAAAACTATTTTTATTTGAATTAATGGATCATACGTTTTAGGAGTATAGTACCCATCACAACTTGACTGATGTAAGACATGCACCCTAACAATTGGTCAATTAGGATTGCTTTCCTACACATCCCTCATGGAAGTGCACTTGTATTCCATCAAGAGGCCAATCAAGTGTTGTACTTCAAACTAGATAATATCAAGTACAAGCTAAAAACAACTACCACCAAAGGAACTCAACTATTTGAGTTACTCAAGTAGAAGAAACTTAGAACCAAAAGTAGTAAGTGGATAACCATAAAGCTCCTAGAAAGTGACTAATGCCTAAGAGAAAAAATTAATACTTAGCATGTGGAATTGTGGATAAATCTTAAGAGGAGTCAACAAATAGTGGAGTCACTCCATGAAAGGTTCTAGGTGGTCGAAGAAAAATATAAAAGTTTGAAGGGTGTCATGACTACAATTCCAATCATCCATGACCTCTACCTAGACATCTAACAAAGTATCATCATTTTTGTGATGATCATGTATCAATATTTTTGTGGCAATAGAGGACATCAACTAAAGAATTAATGAGGCTCTTAGTCTTCTTCCTACCATAAAAACACAACATGTTTCCTGGTAGGAGAAATAAAGTGACATACAAGACTTGCTACACAACAATCCACAATAGTCTCTTGACATCACAAGTATCACAAATTTCTATGAGGCATCTCAACTATGTTACCGAGTCATTGCCTACACAAACATCATCAAAGAATATCTAAAGACTATTTAGGTAGCACAAGAAATAAAAGTTCACTTCTTGGGAGTGTCCAATGAGTTGATCCATAAAGGTTTCTATCCTTTATGGGGTCATGCCAACAATTCTCTTCACTTTGTTAAGGCCTACCAAAAACTCCTAACCTATGAAGCACAAGAAGTAGCTATTCTATGGGACGTTCCCAAAAATTCCAAGTTGGATTACTTTACTAGAATCATTAACCCTCTAAAAATGTTAGAGGTAGAGATCAACTTATCTTTCTTTGCTTCTTTCAATCCTATCATTGAGATTGATCTCCTTAAGTAATTATCTCTACCCCGAAGTGATGCATAGGAGATGATAGATACCTTAATCAACACATAGTTACATTGACCTAGTCTTCATTCTTTGTTCTTTAATTTAGATTTGTTAGGTTGGCCTTAGGCAACTCCACTTTCCAATAAAGTTTTGGGTTTTCCCAAAACACTTCTACTGATTAGAACCACCATTGAAAATTATGCCAATTTAGAAAGTACCTATTCCTACTACATAAAAATGTCATCTATCACAAGGATGCTAACAAGTTCAAATTGTGGTGAAAATCTTGCTCAACTCATAATTGGGATTAAATCTAACTTATATTTGTTGTGCATTCAAAAATCTACTATTAATGGTGACAAAAAGGTAACTATGGTTAAAAGTAGCTTTTTCTAAAGACCCAAAAGTAGCTTAGAATGTATTCAAAGTCTTCACTTGAATATTTTTATGATAGCCTAGCTATAGTTCAAAACATATTGAAGAAATGGCTATCTCTTTGCCTAGTCCTGAAAATTTTACAAGCAAGGAGAATGAAGAAATGGTCCTACAAATTCAAAATATTTAAACCTTTTGTTAGCTCAACTAGAACTATGAGTAGTCCCATTAAAGCTTTGTCCATGCGGCTTCATTATTCTCTATTTTTTCTCACCCATCTCATTTGAGACATTTATTTATCTAGTTCTCATTGTAATGGCTAGGACCATGTCCAATAATTGATATCTAGATGAGGATGGTGGTTGGAACTCCTTACATCCATGGCCCTTTTATAAGTATCTAGTCATTCCTCATGTTAGATAGCATGACCTAGGTATCTATAGTCCACATCCAAGAGCCTAGAAGCATTTATCCAACTCCAGTAGTAACGAATAGTCACATGGGTTTCATCACCTTGGAAACAAGATTAACACCTTTGGATAACTCAAATAAAATGAATCCAACAAAAAATGGCTATCCAAGGGAGATCATTTGTACCATGTGAGGTGTTTTCAATCGCTTATTTGGTTTGGCCTATGTGAGCTTTCCCTTTCTATTTTTTTCTCCCCTCTCTCTATGTGGTGCCAAGCCCTCATGGATGGGTACTTGTAGGGATAGGAAGACAACTATCTATCTTATGGCATCTCTCTAAACATGGATTTGGATTGGTGAAAGCTTGCTCCCTTAGTGGAGTGATAGATGAAAGTGGCACATACAAAATTTAACATACTATCCACCTAGAAATGAAATAAGGGTTCTCTTAAAAAGCAACAACTACACAATATTGTCATAATGGAGTGACTCCAAGACCGATGGATAACATTTTGGGATCTCCATATTTAGGTAAGATTCCAATGTGAGTTGCCAAAAATGTAGCATGTTTTAGTGCTAGTAATGTGTTTTAAACACATTTTTCATGGGCTCTCTAGTTCAAATGTTTGCCTATGGCCTAGAACACCATTAACTCCCAAAACAAGCAGGTGGGAGGTAGGTATGGTTTAATGTGGAAAGTATAGAGGTAGGTGGGGTAGATGATTCCTACCCAAGCTATAGCAGATGGAATGTAATGCTATATATTCATGAAAAAAGATGTTATTGTGGTTGGTCATGAGTCAATTTGGGTCTGCAAGTGCCTTAGGTGATTTTAGGGCATCAAGCAAAGCCAATCTATCCTCCGAATGAAGGAATGCATTTGGTATAGCATTGGAAGAAGTTGTAATGCACATCTATGTAGTGGTATGTCTCCATGGTCATTTGTAATAACACAGGGGAATGTGTAGTCACAACTGTATGTTTTCTTTCACCATACTTGCTGATGCGAATGTAACAAAGATTAGATATATGTGTGACAACATTTTAATACAATACAAATCTTTTTGTGTTGATCTTTCTTTTGTTGCATATGGCTTGTTGTATTTCTATTATGATTATTAATTAAGTTCACTGTATGAGATGTAATCTTTGATATGTATGTAAATGCATATCTAGTTCTATTGTGTTGAATACAAGGCATACTGAGAGGGGGGGTGAATCTGTATTCCACAAAACCACTTCTTTACATGTCCATTAATCCAATTACCATATTCAATAACATGAAAGCAGAATAAACATAAGAACAACAACCATAACGCCATGACACATAGACACTAGGATTTTTACGTGGAAAACCCAAAAAGGGAAAACCACGGTGAGTGTTAGATCACAATATTATGATAACAATATTAAATTACATGAAGGCTCACTGCCCAAGGACTCACTCTCCAAAGAACTGCTCACTGCAATAGGCTCACTACCAAGAAAATAGAAGAGAAGATGGAGAAGGAATGGCTCATTGCCAGAGGAAAACTGCTACAAGTGCATCTACAAAATGCTGAGGTGCAGTTCCATTTAGCTCAGTATACAAACTCAAATGTCTTCATATTGTCTACCCTACTTTTTCTACTTTGCTTCACATATACTCTACTCTTCTACCCATACTATCCTTTTCCAATCACAAAACTGCCTTAGATCACACACACATTGAATTCACACTTTTTACACACACATTCATTCTTCCAAAGCTGAAATCTATCAAGTATATATATCCGCATCAAGAGTTTGCTCAAACTAGGTCGGCATGCAAAAGATAAAGCTTGTATATTAAAGTTATACCTTGTCGGTCTGTTATTATACCCAAACAACAATGCAGACCCAGTCAATCATGCAAGACTCTTCATATGAGTCTAGACCTATTGTAGAACCACTTAGATTAATGATTCCAATCATATACCTTCACTGCATATCGATCTAACATGACTGTCGGTTTAACCCTTAAGTGCACACACAACTAGCTTGACTGTCATACCATAACCTTCAATATGAACCATATGAGGCTTTGAAATTTATAACCAACATTCATTGTGGACCTCTTATAATACCTTCAGAACCATAGAGCATAATACTCTTTGATAGTGAAATGCGGATCTTAGAACTATTGTTCTGTCACTGAGAAATACTGTCAACCTGAAAGCTGATACTGGAGAACTTGTAGAATGTGAACTGATGAACTTCAAGCTCTACAAATCTAGATTTAGATGCTCATGACATGTATCTTCAATGTCTCAAAACCATAAATCAAAATATTCATCAACAGAGGAATGCGGACCAAATTACTCAGGTACTCTGCACTGTTTCTGGCTTAACTCTGTTCACCCAGACTTGTATAATTCACCATATGATTTCTGGAGGAAATCAGGACTTGAACACTGAATCATGACATCACCAAATAGCTATGAGTAACATACCAGAACCACACCACAAGATCTTCAATTGCGGAGGAGTACCAACTGAATTACTATCACTGTCTTAGTATCTTGTTAGTACTTAGTCAATTTTGGCTAAGTTAGTCTTTTTGGACCAAAAGGCTATGCACAACTTTGTCACATGAATTGTCTCCAAACATGTTAGGTTGTTGCCATCAATGACAACATCATATCGGCAATGTCTCTTGACTATTGTGCCAACAATCTCCCCCTTTGGCATTGATGGCAACACTTAGTGAAAAATGCTTATCTACTCCCCCTTACTATATACACTTTGTTTTTCTTCTTCCCTTGAGATGTTTGGCCATTTTTCACTGGATCTTCTTCTCCTCCTTTGACATCAATGGAAAAGGTGTATGTACAAGTAGCAAAATTGTGTCAAAACTTCAAAACTATTGTACTCTTTCGCATATGTACAGGTACAATCTTCCATCTTAGTTAGTTGTAGGTCGTAGAATATCATTATACATGATCTTTATCAGATCTGACTCTCCATCTCATCTATTCTTTGCACTCTCCAAAATCTAAATGTGACCATTTATCAGAAAAACTAATTTTTCTGCCTTCTGCACATCTGAGGGTGTATCAATTATTGCTTTTGCTTTCAAAGCTTCTTTTGCAAGATTGGTCATTGAATCTATTTTAGGACTTATCAGCCCTCTTAACTGGCACAACCTATTTTTAACTTCTTCCCTCTTCTTCATCAGATTGCTTAAGTCATTGTGGATGTTTACAACTTGTATCTCTTTACTCCTTATTGATTCAGCTGCCGAATCATATGACTTAGAGATATTTAGCAATTGGAGTTCCAGATCCTTGATGTTTTCTTCTAACTCCTTTGTAACTTCCAGCCATGATAAGCAAAATTTGTATATATCATATGATTCCTTAATAGCCTTCTCTATACTTTTGATTCCATTGTCTAGCAGAACTTTATCATTTTCCATCATGGTCTTTATTTTAGCTAACCTTTTCTCCTTATATTCTTTTCTAACTTTTATTTCTGCAGACTTTTCAAATGACTCAAAATGTGTACTTACTGAGTTTATTAGTCCCTTGAGTTGATCTATTGGTGGCAATGATGAGTCTTTTTTGATGTGAAGGCATTAACTTCTCCAGGATACCGGATGCTTCATTAATGAGTTCGTTGTCCTTTAGATGTGAATTCAACATTTCTTCATGTGCCTTTGCATGAAAAATTGTCCCAAGTTTCATTTTTTGTAATGGGGACATAGAGGCCATGATTATGGGACTTTGTAGCAATTCATTTGATTCCAACATTTGACTTTCCTGTTGTTTCTCAAGAAATTCCCTTACCAATTCAATAGGGTCTTTGATAATGGTGTCAGCAGTAGTGTCTCTTGTCCTTTCATCAGACACTTCATCTTCTTTTTTCTATTCAGGAGGTTCCAGGTCCATATTCTCTTGTTGATCAATGTTATTATCTGGTGAAGGGCATTTCTCAGCTTGTTGCTATTTTCAATCATCAACTTTGTTCAGCTCATCAGTCTTCTCGTTATTTGTTGAATCATCAGTTTGTTGATCTGGAGGAGGACTTGTTTCAGTTTGGTCCTTGTCAACTGTGTCTAGGTCATTAGTAACAGGGGCTTGATCTTCTTTCTCCTTTATCTCTTCATTATTTTTGTCTAACCCTTGGTCCATGCTGACATCCGGAGCAGATGTGTCATCTTCAACACTTATTTCTTCATTACCATATATGGTTGGGAGATGAAATTCCTTCAACACTCCCAAAGTGATTTCCTTAGTTTCTTTGACCACCTTCTCAATGTCATCTACCATTAGAGTGTTCATCCTCCTCTTTGTTCTAAATTCTTTATGAAGCACTTTGGAGACTTTTGCCTTTTCTTCTGGGGTGATTTCAGGACATAGCTTTATTAATGTGTGTTCTCTCAGCTCAATGTCCTTGGCCATAGCAACTTCTTTCCTTGCTGACATTATACTTCCCAAGTTGTCTGGGAGATCAACAATTATGTCAATAAGGGCTTTATTGTATATGTCCAAGTATTTGATGACAACAATCTCAATGATGTTTTTATCTACCTCATCATAGTCATCATACAGTTGGGAAATAGGTTTTAGATTGCCATCAACTGTAATGGCTTTTAATACATCCTCTAGAGTTATTATAGCCTTTACTTTCATAGGTTTTCCCTTCTCCTTTTTCCTTCTTTTGCTATCAAAGGGTTTGTCTGGCTTGCTACCGGAGGCTTTGGTTGACTTAACTTTCATTTTCTTAACTTCTTCATCAGATTCTATTTCCTCTTCATCAACTCCTATGTTCACATGCATGCATTCTTTTAGTTTTTGTCTTCTTTCTCTTATGACTTGTTGTAGGGGCTTCCACACTTGTAGAGGGTGTGGGGCCAGAGGACATAGATGTAGCTTCTACAGAGGTAGAACCTCTAGTTCTTCTTTTAGCCACTGTAGGGTTCTATGGTTTCCTCTTAGGCTCTTTCGAAGCTTTAACCGGTTCACTTTCCTTCTTTTCTCTTGTTGCCCTATCTACTTGAGATTTTGCTCTTACTTTTGAGATTTGTTCCTTTATAAATCCCTGACTTTGGGCATATTCTTTAGCTCTTTTCCTTGCCTTCTTTTGAATTTCTGGCATTCTTTGTTCAACATGGACTTTTGTTGACAACTCTTCATATGTCCCAAATCTTTCTTCTTTGGGGTCCCTGGGTTTTCTTAGCATGTGTTAGGCATAATTATGCAGTATTATTCCATCTACTTCATACCCCATAGGCATAACCCATAATGTTCTAGGTTCAACAACCTCCATCATGCATTGGTCTTTTGTTACAATGAAGCATACATCATTCTTGTATTTTTCAAAAAATCCCTTGGGAATCCTTTCCCTAGATTGCATAATTATCTAGAAATTCTTGAAATAGCCCCACAGGGTTGTGTTCTATTCCTCATAGCTTCCTATGCTGCTTAAATGATCCATAATTTGCATTGCAACTGGTTGATTGTTTTACCAGAACAAGTTTCTCATTTTGGGTAATTCATGCATGAAGTAAAAGAATAAGCAGATGATCAACATACCAAATTTGAAGAGGTATTTGTTCTCCTTTGACTTCTTCAATTTTTCCATTAGCTGCAGTCAAAGCAACTCATAGAGATCATAGTATGCATTCTCCTTAATCATCTGGTAAGTAGTGTAGATAGCTGTGCTGGAGACAGAGTTCTCCCTATTAGTGAAGTAAATTTTACATCCAATTACCATTGATGCAAACTTCACTACATGGTCTGTAATGTCATTAACTATTAATGCCTTCTTGTTGAATTGGGCTCTGGTTGCTTCTGTCACAGTGCTATTTTTCACAGCTTTTAACAAGGGCATGCTATCGGTAGAATTTAGTCCTGTCATAGCCCTAATTACATCCTTAGTGATCTTAAAGGGCTTATCAAGCCACATGAACTCATTGTGAATCCTGATCAACACATATCTGACCCATTCATCTTCCACAAATGTAGGGAAGTCTCTATACTGAATGAATTTCTTCACTTCCAAAGCCTTATATTCTTCCTTCAACTCAAATTTGTCACCACTTAGATGCTTTAGATATAAATCTAAGAACCTACTATTTCCATGCTCTTCTAGGGCAACATGAATGTAGGCCCTAACATCCTCCGCATGCATCACTCCGTGTGGTATACCCAAAAATGCACCCATTGGATCAACTTCTGTTGATTTGAAGGGATATTTCTTGAATTTTGGCTAATCTCACTCAGTGATATCAACTTGTGGAGTTGCCATTTTTTGCAAGGACTTAAACAAATTCACAATAGGGTTTCAACTATAAATATCTTTTTATGCCAAACTAGTGTTTTATTTACTTGAATCATTCTGAGTTGCTTTGAATCTCCGGCAATCCTTGAGATCGCTTAGAATTCTTCTTTAGTTTCTCTTAGACACTTAATAGATTGAATGCAAAGTGAATTATTTGTCAAATGAACACCTTTTTAACCCTTGTTATGATAACCTAGTCGTCATAAATGCTTGTTCTCCAAAAGCTGTCAAACTCTTCACTGTAGAATACAATCAATTAGGATTGCTTCGCAATGCTCTACATTTGAACCTTTTCTTCCAGAATTTCTTTCAAAAGATCTGTCATATAAATCTTTTCATCATATCTTCATGCTGGATCCCAGCACTGATTATATAGCTAGGGGATTAGGATTTTCAATACTTCTCCCCCTGAGCCAGAGCTCCCAATTTACTTCTTGGAGGAAGTATCTGCACCAGAAGCTGGTGCAGATCTCTCCTTGACCTCAATCACATATTTCTTGATCCAGATTTTGTCCATCTCTTTCTTGGTTTCAATTGGATCAACTTTATTCTTTCCTTTATCTCCCCTCTACTCTGTTTTCTTCTCTTTTGTATAGTAGTTTCTTTTCACATTCTTGCTTCTATAGAATTTTGCCACATGTCTAGGTTTGTTGCAATTGTAACACCTAATATTACTCTGTCCTTGATTCCTTCCATTGATTGGATTTATCCTTGATCTGCATTGGTTAGCCATATGCCCAAATCTATTGCATGCAAAGCATCTTCCATTGAAGGATTGTGTATTGTTAAAACCATTCCTCATTACACTTCTATATTCACTTGCCATGTCACCAATTCTTTTGTAATTGAAACATTGACTAGAGAAAGATGGAATATTCTGATTTATTCTACTCCTACATTGAGTAGCTTTATGACCATACTTATTGCATTTAAGACAATAGCCATTGAAATATGGGTACCTTTGAGCATTTGTCTGTCTGACCAAAGGTTTTCTAGGTCTTCTTCTCTAATTCTTGAACTAGTTGCCTTTGTTTTTCCTCATCTTAATGTTTTCTTGACCTGAATTAGAACTTTCTCCTTTTTCAAATCCCAAGCCTTTCTTGTCATTTGGATTTTTTTTACTACCAAGCAACTCCTCAAGCTTTGCAGAGCTTATTTTGAACTTTTCTTTGTAACAGTTTGCCACATCCAAATCAAACTTCAGAAGTATAATGTCTTTTGCCTACTTTTCATATTATTCAGATTTGTCTTTCAACATTTGATTCAAATGTTCCTCAACCTTTTCTTTCTCTTCAACCAACCTTGATAAATTATTTAGGGTTTCATTTGCTTCAATCAACTATTCACTTAGTTCTTTATTCCTATCCTTTGATCTATTAACTTGCTCTCTTAGCTTCAGGATGCATTCATCTGCTTCTTTGACATTTTCCTTCAAATCCTAGATATCTGCTTCATACTTATCAAGATCTTCTAGGGATGTTTTTAATTCTTTATCAATTGTGACACTGCCTAGAGCAAGATACCTTTTGGTTGCCATAAGTACTCTTTCCCAGATCTTCCTCAAGCTGTTAAATTTCTTCCAAGGAACCTCGCTCTGATAACAATTGTTGAATACAAGGAATACTGAGAGGGGGGGTGAATCAGTATTCCACAAAACCACTTCTTTAGATGTCCATTAATCCAATTACCAAATTTAATAACATGAAAGAAAAATAAACATAAGAATAGCAACCATAAAGACATAACACATAGACACCAGGATTTTTACATGGAAAACCCCAAAAAGGGAAAAACCACGATGAGTGTTAGCTCACAATATATTATGATAACAATATCAAATTACATGAAGGCTCACTACCCGAGGACTCACTGTCCAAAGAAGTGCTCACTGCAATAGGGTCACTACCAAGAAAATAGAAGAGAAGATGGAGAAGGAATGACTCACTGCCAGAGGAAAACTGCTACAAGTGCATCTACAGAATGCTGAGGTGCAGTTCCATTTAGCTCAGTATACAGACTCAAATGTCTTCATATTGTCTGCCCTTCTTTTTTTGCTTTGCTTCACATATACTCTGCTCTTCTGCCCTTACTATCCTTTTTTGGTCACAAAACTGCCTTAGATCACACACACATTGAATTCACACTTTTACACACACATTCATTCCTCCAAAGCTGAAATCTATCTAGTATATATATCCACATCAAGAATTTCCTCAAACTAGGTCGGCATGCAAAAGATAAAGCTTGTATATTCAAGTTAAACCTTGTCGGCCTATTATTATGCCCAAACAATAATGCAAACCAAATCAATCATGCAAGACTCTTCATACGAGTCTAGACCTATTGTAGAACCACTTAGATTAATGATTCTAATCATATACCTTCACCACATATCGATCTAACATGTCTGTCGGCTTAACCCTTAATTGCACATGCAACTAGCTTGACTGTCATACCATAACCTTCAATACGAACCTAATGAGACTTTGAAATTCAAAACCAACATTCATTATGGACATCTTATAATACCTTGAGAACTGCAGAGCATAATACTCTTTGATAGTGGAATGTAGATCTTAGAACTATTATTCTGTCACAGAGAAATACTGTCAACCTGAAAGCCGATACTAGAGAACTTGCAGAATGTGAACTGATGAACTTCAAGCTATACAAATATAGATTTAGATACTCATGACATGTATCTTAAATGTCTCAAAACTGCAAATCAAAATATTCATCAGCAGAGGAATGTGGACCAAATTACTTAGGTACTCTGCACTATTTCTGGCTTAACTCTGTTCACCCAGACTTAGACAATTCTCCATATGACTTCTGGAGGAAATCAAGACTTGAACATTGAATCATGACATCACCAGATAGCTGTGAGTAACATACCGGAACTACATGACAAGATCTTCAATTGTGGAGTACCAACTGAATTACTATCACTGTCTTAGTATCCTGTTAGTACTTAGTCAATTTTGGCTAAGTTAGTCTTTCTAGACCAAAAGGCTATGCACAACTTTGTCAGAGGAATTGTCTCCAAACACGTCAGGTTGTTTCCATCAATGACAACATCATATCAACAATGTCTCTTAACTATTGTGCCAACACTATTGATGTTTTTCTGAGTGTATCTCCCTCCTCTTTGTTGTTCATGACTCCATTTCCCAATGGAGTAGGCACGAATCTAGATTGGTGAAGGGACAACACTCTCTTTAATCATTCTCTATCCTAGGTAGTTGTAGGAGTGGAGTTAGGAGTAGATTAGGTTTCTCATGCTATTCATGATTCAGTGTTACAACCAAGGATTAATTTTATGCAACCTAAAACTGTTTAAATCATATGTGAATCATGTTCTCGCATGCCTGCACCTTGCCATTGTGTATGGAATGTAAATTGAATTCATCATATGGAGATATAAGTGTTGCCATCTATGGGTGCATGTGCAAGGTGTAGTTATCAACTTAATTAGATGTTTTATACAACCAATTTGTCTTGGCCTAGTGACAAATATTGGGGTCAAGTGTACATTGGGTATGGTTGTGAGTGTTTGTTTGTGCTTCATCTAATGCTTCTAGGAATACCCTCCTAGGTCTAGCTGAGCCCAAAGTGTAGGAGAGCATATCCACTCTTGTTAGTTGACCCTTAATCATCCTTAACTTATTGATGAGCCTCTATTCCACCATCTTGATAATACCCCTAGATGGATGGTGAGGAACATACTCTAGGGGTTTGGATCTGTGCTTTTGGGAACCAACACCACCCATCCACCCCTACTCTCTATAGGCTTCCAAAAAATTACTAGATTCATGACTTGTCCTCTATAGTTGGCCATGGACCTACCATACTTTACTTGGGGTTTGAGAGAATGGGGATGTGGGTGTCATAGTATCTATATAACTAGGGAGAATATCACTATAGATGAATTCTTAGTATGTGTGTTCACAGTCATGGGGAAGCAAGGTAGTTCATGATCAACAGATGGGTTGCTTTCTAGGGGGATTACAATAAAAAATCTTTGCTAATAATTAGGACTATAGTTGGGAGTCATGGTCCAATAAAAAATGATCAATTGAAGTGATCTATGGTAATTGAGAACTATCTCAAAAGAGACTCCTAGCGATTCATTATTTCTTTCTAACCGACCATAGGGAGGCAGGTCAATTTGGAGCTGAATTACAGATAGAGGTTCACTCATCCAAACCATTTAATGGTTAGCCAACCACTCCATCATTCATATAAGATCCTTCCACATGAATCAATTGTGTATCTCCAAATGACATATTTATTATATGCCAATGAAATATCCCTTGATCTCTAGAGATATGGGCTCCTCGATTTATCATCCATCACCTATTAGTTTAATCTGTTGGGAAGAGACACTGCTATGATAAATGACTGGATGTTGTCATTGATGGAAACAAGGCAAAGGGATTGTACCAACAAAACAAAGAGACCTTACTTCAGTAGATCAACTTGGTTTGACAACAAGGCATAAAAGGATTTTGGTCTGGAAGCCTAAAATGACTAAGTATAGGCAATATGCAGAGTAAGTGTCAGAGCTTGGGTCAGTATGCTTCCACAGTTGAAGATCATTACATACGGTTTAGATATGTTAATCATAGCTATTTGGTGATGATATGTTCTAGTGTTCAAGTCTTGATTTCCTCCAGATGTCATATGGTGAAATAGCTAAGTCCGGGTGAACAGAGTTAAGTCAGAAACAGTGCATAGTACTAGAGAAAAAGGGTCCGCATTCCTCCGTTGTGGCATTTTTTGTCTTGCGGTTCTGAGGCAGAAAATATAAATACCATGACTACCTAAATCTATATTTATAGCTTCTAAAGCTCAACAAATCATTTTCTACAAGTTCTCCAGTATTAGCTTCTAGTCTAATAGTTTTCCACTATGACAAAGTGACAGTTCCAAGATCCGCATTTTTCTATAAAGGTCTATGATGTCCTACGGTTTTGAAGGTATGCTAAGAGGTCAATGATGGATGTTGGATATGATTTTTAGAGTCTCATATGGTCCGCAGTGGAAGTTATGATATGACAGTTGAATTAGTCAAGCGTGTTCTTAAGGGACAAGCCGACAGGCTTGTTAGATCTATATGCGGAGAAGATATATTGTTTGTACAATCAATCTAAGTAATTAAATGATTGATACCAACCCATATGAAGACTATTGTATGTTTGTTTGATTTTGCATCAGTATTTGTGCACAAGGTCAAGTTGACTAGGTACAATAGTTGTATACATGTTTCATATGTTGCTTACCGACCTACATTTGAGTTAAATCTTATTGCAGATATATATATTAGATGGATTTTAGTGTTGATGCTAAGAAAGTGTAAGGAATATGTACAAATTTGACTTATGCATAATCTAAGGTAGTTTGTAGAGTAGAAAAGGATAAAAAGGGAAGAAAACATAGTACATGTAGTAGAGAAGAAAAGTAGGGCAGACATTATGAAGACATTTGAGTCTGTATACCAAGCTACTAATGGAACTGCAATTCAACATTCTATAGATGCATATTGGAGCAGTCTTCTCCTGGCAGTGAGCCAACTTTCCTCTATCTTCTATCTTTCTTTCTCTGTGGATAATGAGTCCACCTGCAGTGAGCATTTCTTTGGGTAGTGAGCCTTACGTAATCCAATATTACTATTATAATATATTGTGAGCTAACACTCCTCGTGGTTTTTCCCTTTTTGGGTTTTCCACATAAAAATCTTGGTGTCTATGTGTTATGTCTTTATGGTTGATGTTCTCATGTCTATTTTACTTTCATGTTTGGATTAATGAAGTGTTGAAAAAGAGGTGTTGCACAATACTGATTCACCCCCCCTCTTAGGATTCCTTGTAATCAACAATTGGTATCAGATCAAGGTTCCTTGGAAGAAGCCTAACAGCTTGAGGAAGATCTTAGATAGTATACTCATGGCAGCTAGAAGATTTGGAAAATTCTCATATGAGAACAATGTTGAACTAGAAGCAACTTGTATTGATCTTGAAAAATCTAAAGCAGAAATTAGGGATCTAAAGGATAATATTCAAGAAACTGATGAATGCATTTTAAAGCTAAGAGAACAACTTAAGAAGTTCAAAGAAAAATATAAAGAGGTTAGTGAACAATTGATATCAGTAAATGAAACCCTAGATGATTTGAAAGTGGAAGTTGTAGAAAGAGATAAAGTAGAAGAAGATCTAAAAATGTTGGTAAAAAGCAAATTAGAAGACTGTGATAAACTTGAAAAAGAAGTTGTAAGCCTGGAATCATATTTGGAAAAAGCTAAGAGCTATGAAGAAAAGTTCAAGATAAGTTCTACAAAACTTGATGAAATGATTGCTAGTCAAAAGAGTTCAGATGACAAGAAAGGGTTGGGATTCAAAAAAGGAGAAAGTTCTAATTCAAGTCAAGAAAACCTTGAGATGAAGAAAAACAAAGGCAACTAGTTCTGGAATCAAAGAAGAAGACCTAGAAGACCTCCGATCAGGCAGCCAAATGCTCAAAGGTGCCCATCTTTCAATGGCTATTGTTTTAATTGCAACAAGTTTGGTCATAAGGCTACTCAATGTAGAATTTGAATGAATCAAAATGCTCCATCATTTTGTGATCAATGTTTCAATTGCAAGAAAATTGGTCATATATCAAATGAGTGTAGAAGTCTGTCAAGGAATAGTTTTGACCACACAAGGAATACTCAATCTTTCAATGGGAAGTGTTTTGCATGCAATAGATTTGGGCATATGGCTAACCAATGCAGATCAAAAATGAATTCAATCAATAGAAGGAATCAAAGACAGAGGAATGTGGTATGCTACAACTACAATAAATTCAGACATGTTGCAAGATTCTGCAGATACAACAATCAGAAAAGAAATTATTCTACAGAAAAGAGGAAAATAGAACAAAGAGAAGATAAAGGAAAGAACAAGGTTGATCCGGTAGAAATCAGAAAGGAAATAAACAAGGTTTGGATTAAAAATGATGTGAATGAGATCAAAGATGGATCTGCACTAGTTTTCAGTGCAGATACTTCCTCCAGGAAGTAAATTGGGAATTCTGGCTTAGGGGGAGTAGTATTGAAAATCCAAATCCCCTAGCCAAATAGTTAGTGCTAGGATACGACATGAAGATGTGATGTAAAAATTCATATGGTAGATCTTGTGAAAGAAATTCTGGTAGAAAAGGATCAAATATGAAATACTGCAGAGAAATTTGGATTGACTGTGCCTGACAAAGAAGTGGTTGAAAACTTTTTAAAAGATAGCATTTATGATGTTTAGGTTTTGGCAAGCCAAGGTTAAAAGGATTGTATCCAAGGGAACAATCACTTTGCATTCAAGCTCTCAAGTGTCTAAGGCAAATAGAAGCGAAAACTCTAGTGACTACAGAGATTTCTAAGCGATTCCAAGCAAGTCAAATCGATCTCAAGGAAACCCTAATTCAACAAAAAAGGTATTTACAGCTTGAAAACCCTACTATGAGAATTGAATTATTCTAGGAAAATGTTTACTTCTTAAGTAATCAAGATAGCAGAAAAACCTCGCCCCAAGTTTAAGAAACATTTCTTCAAATCACTGGAAAATGATCCTATAGGGGCATTCTCAATTAATCCACTTGGAGTTATGCATATGGAAGATGTTAGAGCATACATTCATACCAGTCTAGAGGAATATGATCACATGAATCTAGGAAAATTAAACTTGGATGAATTGACTATTGTGGATATTGTATTGAAAGATGAATATAAAGTTCTAGGAGAAAAGAAATTAGACACTTGGTTGGATTTTCCCACGATTCCGAATGATACATGGGTTAAGTTTATTCTAAGAAGGATTCATGATGAGTTTATGTGGCTTGATGAACCATACATGAGAACTAAGGAATCCATTAAAGTCATAACTAGTACGAGTTCTTCCAGGAGGGTTCCAGGTTTAAAGAAAATAAAGAACAACTTGGTAATGCAGCTAACAGGAGCCAAATTTGATAAGAATGCCCTCACGATAAGTGATATTAAGGATCTGACTATTAGATTTGCATCAATGGTTATTGGGTACAAAATATATTTTTCCAATAAAGAAAATTCTGTGTCTACACTAGCTATATACATAACATATGACATGATTAAAAACAATACATATTATGACCTATGTGAATTGCTCTGGAATGAACTAATGGAGAACTTGAAAAGAACAAGAGAGTCAAATCATCCTTTCAAATATGGAATACTGATCACTTGTCTACTCTTCTACTTCCTGAGAGAACTACCTGGCTTGGGAAACATTGTCTGGCTTGATCACACACCAGTAACCAGTCAGATAAGAAATCACTTGTAGAATTTGGGAAATGCAGAAAAACATAATTAAATCTTATGGGAATATTTCAAGAACTTCCAAAAGAAAATGTTATGTAGAGTCCAGATACTTGAAAATGTAGTAATAAAATATGGAAAACACAGTGTATTCATGGTAGACAGAGACAAATGCTTCATGGAAGCTGTGGAACTGAGAAATGTATGGGTTCCTGCATTAGGGTATGAAGTTGCAGAAGATGTTTTGACTGAATTAGTTGATGCACTACTAAGCAAACCTAGTGATCTCAAAGAAGGCAGACTTGGGACATTCTCAAAATTATCTTCCAAAATGTCTATGGAACCTGAGAAATTAGAGAAAACATTAGATGAACAAATAAGTAAGGCAAAAACCAAAGCAGGAGGATTAAAGTCCATAAGTGCTCTGGTAGAATGGACATCAAGCACTCCAGAAAGGAAAGATGAGAGATCTAAAATGGAAAAACTAGCATCTATCCCTAGAAAAGGAATAAGGACCTCATCCATTACAGAAGCCACAACTGAAGTAGAGAAAGAAAAGGTAGCAGAAGAGAAGAAAAGAAAGAAAGTTTCGCTTGGTGAGGAAAAAGTGGCAAGAGACACTGCTGCAAATTTTTTGGAAAAGCAACAAAGTGCATAGATCCTAGACTTACTTGAGTTTCTGCAAGTATCGATAAATCTGAATTCTTCATCTTCAGTTCAAAAATTCAAATTGGTATCAGCTGTACAAGCCAACACTTAGGAAGAAATGTTGAAAATATATATACAGTGCAATGAACTTATTGACGAAGCATCCGGTATTCTGAAAAAGATGATACCCTCATATCCAAAAGATACATCGGTATCATCTAATTAGTTCAAAGGTTTGATAAATTTTGTAAGTACTCATTTTGAGTCCTTTGAAAAATCTGCTGACAGTAAGGTTAAAAAGGAATTTGATGATAAAAGACTAGTAGAGTTAAAAATCAAGTTAAACAGTGACAAAATTTTGATAGAAAATAGTATCAAAAATATCCAAAAGATACATTAGTATCATCTAATTAGCTCAAAGGTTTGATAAATTCTGTAAGTACTCATTTTGAGTCCTTTGAAAAATTTGCTGACAGTAAGGTTAAAAAGGAATTTGATGATAAAAGACTAGTAGAGTTAAAAATCAAGTTAAACAGTGACAAAATTTTGATAGAAAATAGTATAAAAAATATGGAGAATGCAATCAAGGAAACATGTGATATATACAAATTTTGTTTTTCATGGCCCGAGACCACTAAGGAAATAGAAGAGAAGGTCAAAAGCATGAAGCTTCAACTTACAAATATTTCTATGACCTTTAATCCAACAGTTGACTCAATTAGCAACATAGAAATATAAGTTGTAAACACTCAAAACAACATAAGTAGTCTGCTCAGTAGACATGAAGAAATTAAAAACAAAATGTGCTTGCTGAGAAGGATGATAAGCTCTAAAATTGAGTTCATGACAAGTCTAGCTACAGAAGCCTTAAAGATTCAGGAAACAACTGACATGCCTATCAGGATGAAGAAGGCAAAAGATCTGGTATTCCAAGTAAATGAGAACATCCAAATTTTGAACATTGCTAAAAATAAGTGGAGTGGAGAGTTAACACAATTAAAGATTGTGTACAATGATATCCTTTCATATGCAACAAAGAGATTTGACAGGTTATAGTAGAGTATGACAGTTTTTGTAGTTTTGACACAATTTTGACTCTTATACATACACCTTTGTCATTGATGTCAAAGGGGGAGAAGAAGACCAGTGAAAAATGGGCAAACACCTAAGGAGGAGAAGAAAAATAGAGTGCATACAGTAAGGGGGAGCAAACAAACATTTTTCACTAAGTGTTGCCATCAATGCCAAAGGGGAAGATTGTTGGGAAGAGACACTGCTATGATAAATGACTGAATGTTGTCATTGATGGAAATATGACAAAGAGATTCTACCAACAAGACAAAGAGACCTTATTCCGGTAGATCAACTTGGTTTGACAACAAGGCATAAAAGGATTTTGGTCTGGAAGCCTAAAATGATTAAGTATAGGTAGTATGCAAAGTAAGTGTCAGAGATTGGGTCAGTATGCCTCTGCAGTTGAAGATTATTACATATGGTTCATATATGTTAATCATAGCTATTTGGTGATCATTTTTTCTAGTGTTCAAGTCTTGACTTCCTTCATAAATCATATGGTGAAATAGCTAAGTCTGGGTGAACAGAGTTAAGTCAGAAACAGTGCATAGTACCAGAGAAAAAGGGTCTGCATTCCTCTGTTGTGGCATATTTTGTCTTGCGGTTTTGAGGCAAAAAATATACATACCATGATTACCTAAATCTAGATTTATAGCTTCTGAAGCTGAACAAATCATTTTCTACAAGTTCTCCAGTATCAGCGTCCAGTCTAACAATTTTCCACTATGACAGAGTGACAGTTCCAAGATCCGCATTTTGCTATAAAGGTCTATGATGTCCTACGGTTCTGAATGTATGCTAAGAGGTCAATGATAGATGTTGGATATGATTTTTAGAGTCTCATATGGTCCGCAGTAGAAGTTATGATATGACAGTTGAATTAGTCAAGTGTGTTCTTAAGGGACAAGATGACAGGCTTCTTAGATCTGTATGTAGAGAAGATATATTGTTTGTACAATCAATCTAAGTAATTGAATGATTGATGTTGACCCATATGAAGACTACTGTATGTTTGTTTGAGTCCGCATCGATATTTGTGCACAAGATCAAGACGACTAGGTACAACAATTGTATACATGTTTCATATGTTGCGGATATATATATTAGATGGATTTCAGTGTTGATGCTAAGAAAGTGTAAGGAATATGTGCAAATTGGACTTTTGCATAATCTAAGGTAGTTTGCAGATCAGAAAAGGATAAAAAGGAGAGAAAATAGAGTACATGTAGTAGAGAAGAAAAGCAAGGTAGACATTATGAAGACATTTGAGTCTGTATACTAAGCTACTAATGGAACTGCAATTCAACATTCTATAGATGCATATTGGAGCAGTCTTCTCTTGGCAGTGATCCAACTTTCCTCTATCTTCTATCTTTCTTTCTCTGTGGACAATGAATCCACCCGCAATGAGCCTCATGTAATCTAGTATTTCTATTATAATATATTGTGAGATAACACTCACCGTGGTTTTTCCCTTTTTGGGTTTTCCACGTAAAAATCCTGGTGTCTATGTGTTATGTCTTTATGGTTGATGTTCTCATGTCTATTCCGCTTTCATGTTTGGATTAATGAAGTGTTGAAAAAGTGGTGTTGTGGAATATTGATTCACCTCCCCTCTTAGTATTCCTTATAATCAACATAATCTAGTCTAGCTTGGACTAGTAGTGCCCCTATCTAGATCTATCATTATATATGGATGGCTTATCTTCCTCTCCCTACCACCATATGGATATATAGGGAGTTGGTTTCTTAATTGGAACTAGGATTGGGATTGGGGGTTCCAACAAGATACATGATTAGGGGATCAGGGACTAAACTGTCGAGTGACCTCTTGCCTATATAATAGTTGATGTCAGTATGAGTGGGCTTAATTCATATCACGTATGTAATAATAGTTTAGGATCATGACATGAATATCAATACATAATCATGGCTCTCCCCTGGCCCTCTATTCTATCTATGGAGGTCTTTTATCAATTGAAAATATTAAGGGTGGGAGGTATCCCCTCAATATGGGGAATATCCCCTTAAGTGGCTCAATGTGGGGGGATCCCCTTAAGTCAGTATATAGATAGGGGTTTTAGCATATAGTTAAGGGGTCAACAAACTAGTGGAGCACCTATAAATATATAATAGCTAATCAAGCTCACTTGTTTCCTATATAGGGTGCAAACTAACAAGTTATATCTAGAGGGGAGGGGAGGGTTGGTAAGTGACTATGGATTAGGTGGTTGGGATGCCAAGCACCAATGCCATCACCCTCTAAATGGATATGGATATTATCTAGGGGTAGCTTGGGTGCTCTCAATGGTCACTACTATTTATATAGTTGAGCCACCCTTGACATATATCTAGTTGGTCCAACCCCATCTATAGATAGATCTGGGTGGCCCCCACCCCTCTATAGAGATATACATCTTGGGAGGGAAAGGGCCTTTCTCAAATGAGATGTGGGATTATCATGAGATGGGTCATCTATCATCCATGTATTGACCATTGTGATATCATTAGTCACATCACATCCAGATAGTGGATTATCTGTTAGTATTAAGGTGCCATCAACCTTGTAAATCCCATGTATTAAATTAGTCCTAATATTGTTTATAAATCATTCATAAGGGATGAGGGATTCACCATTAGCAATAAATATTTTTTACCATCAAGGTTTTACTAGCACAATAATTAATTTTTATCAAGGGTCAGTAACTATTTTTTTACCGGCATGAAATTAATATTTACTAGAAGAGAATCTTGAAGGTTAAGGTTTTTTTGGACACCCAACTCCCCATGAGGTTGTTTTGGACACTTGTGATGTTGTTTTGGGTGGTTATAACACCTCCACATGAAGACTATAACCACCTTGCAAGATAGGACAAATTAGTCATTCATGTGTAAGAGGTGAGTAATGGAGTTACAACCCATATTGTTTTATGCATTAAATGCTTGGTTTTATCCAAGAATGTGTTTGGATATGATAACCAAATTAGATGCACCATTTAAAGGGTGAAAATGCTATATAAACAAGGGTTATGGTGGTAGAAATGAAACATGATGAGTTAGAGTGAAAACTTTGTATACAGGTGTGTCAGATTGAAGACTAGAGAGGAGATTTGGAAGTGGATGTATTGTAATATTGCATTTGAAGATAATACATGCTTGGCTTCTCTTCTTGGTGGAGTTTTTTCTTGAAAGGGTTTCTGCACGTAAACATTATGTTGTGAGATGATCTTATAGAGTTTCTTGCATTCTTATGTTGTTGATTTGTCCCTCCTTGTTGTTGATATCTTATGGTGATGTTATCTTCCTTTTATTATTGTTTTAAGTTCATCTAAGGTGGTTGTATTAAGCATGTTAAAGTGTTTGATTTAAGCATCATAAATAAATTGAATCTCTACATGGTAATTCCATATTAAGGCAACTTAATTTCAGATTTGTATACAATTTCATATTTTTATATTGTAGTAGTCTAAGCCTTGTATCTCACTAATTGGTATCATATCTTGGAGATTTGTTGATTAACAATTAGATTAGAGATTGTTATTTTATCCAAAATTATCAACCCCCTCTATCTATTTAGATCTAAAAACCCTCAGCCTCATCTAATAGTTGTAGCCATCAAAGATTATAGCCTCGTAGGAGCTTCTTGTTCTAAGGAATCGAAAGCCCTAGATGGTTTTAGTCTAAAGATAGTCTAGCCACCCCCCATATAGGGGTTGAGGAGCCCTATATATCCTCTACTCTATACCCTCTATAAAGTGAGGCAAGGGCAACTCTCTATATTTATAGAATGTCTGGTCTTAATTGTAAAGTGATAGAGAGTCATGTTCATTCAACCTTCCTCCCCTCTAATTATTAGGCACCTGACCTTCCTCCAAGGGCCATTGAGCATATGTTCACTTCATCAAATGGTATATGGTTCATTCAAGAGATGCGTCACTTAATTGGTCATCCATTTCACTAAAGATTCATGCTCATAATGAAATGACATTGTTCATCTAGTACTACACTACTCAACTATGTTATGTTATACTGTGGATAGTTCTATATGGCAATGGGAGAGGACCACCTACTAGATATAGGGGTCAATGTCCTATTGAACTACTATATAGATAGATATTAGAGCTTAGTTGGGGCCCTTACCCATATATGATATAAACATGATTATTAGACCTATATAGATCTAGTTGCGAGTGTGAATAGACTATATTATATATAGTTGGGTTGGCACCCCTCCCTAAATCTCTATATAGGATAGGGTAATGCCCTAGGGGACCTCCCCTTGTTACTTATAGGCATATAGGTGATACAATAGGTTGAGTAAATGAAATTATGCTCTCTTATAAGCTCTAAGAGATAAATATGTAACTACCCATCCTAGTCTATTAGGGTTGACAACCTTCTCCCAATTCTATAGGTGAGAACCAACACCATGTCATGTTGGAGTCATATTAAATATATTGATCTACCTTTTTATTCTATATAGATAGGGACATCTCTATTACCTATCCTATCCTAACTAACTAATATTATCTATCATGCATGTGATATCAGTCATCAGTCATATCATGTGCGGGTAAGATGTTCAACTAAACTAAATATGGGACTAACTAAAGTGGTGTAGGTGAGATTCTTGATTGAAGAGTAAAGTAACTAATGAAAGTGAGATAGCTATTTCTTGATGGGTGAACCTAACCTGATGGACAATAGGTGTTTGTTCAATGCCTACTCCTAGTATATTAGGGGAGATATAGCATGCAATGACCATATACAAGTAGGAAAGGGAGAGTGCCTAAGTTTTGAACTATATCAACATTCCTAGATTCCCTAACTCATCTTCTATCCCTTATATAAAGGGGCTTGAGTGCACCCCCACCCCCTCCCCATATAGAGTTGAAATTAGAGTATAGATAGGGAGGGGTGCTCAATATTCTAAAGTTAATTACCTATCCCATCAACCCCTATCCCTATATATATTTGGGGGAAGCAAGTTTGCCATACCTATATAGAATAAATAGCTTCCAATCATTGTGAAGCCCCCAAGTGCCTAATCATTTGGATAGAGACATTCATAGATGAGTGCTCACACACCCAACTTTGTTGTCAAAGTTTCAATTTTTGGACCTAAATTTGTGGGTGGTGGAGGACTGTAGAGTCCAATATTCAACTTCAACCCAAGTCACTCTCAAGGAGAAACATGTGGTTTTATTCATGAGAGACTATTTATGGTTTAAGGTTTATGCTATAATGCCTTAGTTTAGACTATACTATATACAACTTGGCCTCACTATAGATTGGTCTACTTCCTACATACCATAGCTCATACATGATATGAATGATCAGATCAATCAATAGGTAACAAGCTATTGATAGAACTAACTAGATAAGGGTGGTGCAGGAGCACCAAGGGGCTTGGAGTGGGCCCATGTGTATATAACGCATTTTGGTGTAATGCTTTTGTTTTTAAATTAGGAAGGCGCGGGAAGAAGTTTATGCATATTCAAATTTGGATCCATCAGAGTGAGAGAGCTCATCGGCGAAGCTTTTTGAAGTTATATCGATAGCGGTGTCCCACCGATAAAAAGGTATATTGGTGTGAGAAGACTATCAGAGAGATAAAATTGTGTTGATCCGACCATAAGGTTCTCACCGATCGAGTTGTATCGGCGTGACAATCAATACGTCTCACCGATGGAGGAGTTTATGTTGAGCATTTCGGCGTGAGTATTGGTATCGGAGCAAGAGGAAATAGTTTCACCAACGACCAAAGTCTGACCAACGGAAGTAAGTCAAAGTGTCATCGGTGAGATGGTGGATATCAGCGTGAGCAGTTTAGAAACTGCCAATAGTTGATGTCTCGTCGATAGGTGAAGACCAAAACCACAGACTATTGCATCGGGGTGACTGAGGATATCGGCGGAAGAAAATTTGAATTGGCCGATAGGCTAAATCTTGCCGACGTTGAAGTCAAGCAGGCCGTGACGGTGAAGGTAGGGTTAAGTAACCGATCAGTGAGAAAAGTGAGATCAGAGTGAAGTTCCTGGAGTGTGCTGATGGTGTTTGTCACACCGATGACATTTAGTGAAAGTAAACTAAGTCAAAACTACGTTGGGCTCATCGACAGGAAATAAGCTATCGGGGAAACGAGATGTGAGGATGCCGATAGGCATTGTTTCACCGATGACTGTTAGCAAAAGAAAACCATAGTAAATAGACTGTCGGTTATTTGTAAAAGGGATTGGTTATTGCCCTAACTACAGAAGGAGTTCCAGCGATGCCGATGTGTTAGGCCGATGGAACGGCCAGGAGCAACACTAATGTAGGAAACCCTAACTGTCTGGTAACGGACAAGGGTAGAAATTATATAAGGCCAGATTCATTCTGTAAATTGGTTGGAAGTTTTTGTTGGAAGTTCGGGACTTTTGGAAGGTTGCAAATGTAATAAGCATTTTCATTATAGTAATAAAGAAATACTTGGACTATTTGATTGGTTTCTGAAATTCTGTAAAGTGTGTGCATAACTCGGCTTAAAACAAAACAGTTAGTTTTCGTTTCTGTTAGTTTCGTTTATGTTTGTACATAATGACTCTGGTTTGATGTCCTTGCATATCCTTTGTACAGTCATGGGGGGGAATCAAACAGATTCTCTTTTTTTTGTTTTTCTTTCTGTTATTGTGAATGGGTTGTCAGAGAGAGGCCATGTGAACTTGTGCTAGGCGAGCTGTGCTATAGCCTGGCTAGTATGCAAGTTATAGTCAAAGAGACAGGGGTGAAAATAGAGTAGAAGAAGTTGAGTACCAAGCAATTAGAACCCTAGACCCAGAGAGGAGGGCTAATAACGGGCTCAAGAAGGCTATAAGCCTTGGAGTTGAGAATCTTGGAAGCAGTGAGGGAGAAGAAGAATTCCTCACACCAAGAAAGTAGTGTCTGTATTGGAAACAACAGACAAATAGATCTTTCACCTCTGTAATAGACTGTTTAGGTTGAATTAGACATTTTGGGGTAGAAAATGTCTATGAGCACTTGAATTGGTAGGGAGACTTGGGATTGACATAGGTCTTGAAGTGTTGTGTCAGGATAGAGTGGCTAAACCCATAGGCCTCCCTAACAAATTGGTATCAGAGCAAGTTAGAGATTTGGGCTATTCCTAGGTTGGAATAGAAGAAGTTTTATGTTATCACCGAGTTCAAGTGAGTCTGTAGGTTCATCCAAGAAGATGGTGACTAATGCAAAATTGGCAAAGAAGGTTGAGGATCAGGAAGAGGAGAATAGGCTCCTACAGGAAAGATTGGCAGAAATGGAAAGTAAACTAGGTGTAATGATGGAGAAGACTGAAGAAGTCAGGCAGAAAGTAAACAAGGAAAAAGGTGTGTCTATAGAAGATGAAGAGCCCACACCTGATCCTAAGATGGAAGAAGAACCTTTCTTGAAGGCCTTGAAAGCTATGAGTGGTAAGACATTGGAAGGAGTTCCTCTTTTTAGTGGAAAGATGGAACCTGACTTGGTTATGGAATGGATAGAAGGTTTAGAAAATCACTTTGAATGTGATGGAGTGAGTGAAGCACAAAAGGTGAAGGTGGCTAAATCAAGACTCAGAGGAGTTGCCTTGACATGGTGGAAATTTGTTCAAACTGAAAGAGAAAAAGAAGACAAGAAACCTATAGCTACTTGGAAGGGTATGGTGGCTAAAATCAAAGTATACATGCCTAGAGATTATGAAGTCCAGTTGTACAAGAAACAACAAAATTTGAGACAAAGAGAATTAGATGTTAGTGCATACACTGAGGAGTTTCAAAAACTATGCTTGAGGTCTAAGGTGATGGAAGATGAAAATGTGAAAGTGGCCAGATATCTCAATGGTTTGAGATGGAGTATTCAAGAGGAAATCAGCTTATTCAGCCCTACAACAGTGCATCAAAGCTATCAGCTAGCACTCAAGGTAGAGGAGAAGAGTAAGAAGAAGCAAGAGACAAACAACAGATCAAGAGGAAGAGGTAGAGACAACAGAGGAAGAGGAAATTATGGTGGTAGGAATATTGATCAAAGACCCCAAGGAGAATCCAAACTCACAGAGCAGAGTGGAGAGACTAGTAGTAGAGGAAACTACAGAGGAAGGGGATCTAACAGAGGAAGATCAGGAGGATCAGGTAGAGGATCCTACTTTGCCACTATGAAATGCTACAATTGTGGTCAATTGGGCCATCCAGCATATAGGTGTCCTGATAAGGGCACATCTTCTTCTCAAGGAGTTGATAAAAGCAATCATTATGTACAAGATGAAGCTTCAAGCAGAAAATCACCTAAAGTCAGTCTAACCTCAGAAGTGGGAGAGAACATCATGGTAAGGAGAACCTTGATCAAAGAACCAGTGAAAGCTGAACCAAGCCAAAGGAGAGCATTATTCAGAATCAGATGCAAGATTATGAATAAGGTATGTCAAGTAATTATAGACTCAGGGTCTACTGATAACATAGTGTCTGATGAAGCAGTTAGAAAACTAAATTTACAAAGAATACCTCATTCAAATCCATATAGAGTCACATGGTTAAATAAAGGTCAGCATGTGATAGTCAATGAGCAAACTTGGGTAGAGTTTGGTATAGGTGGATATAAAGACAAGGTACTCTGTGATATCCTACCTATGGATGCATGTCATCTCTTATTGGGCAGACCATGGCAGTTTGACCGGAAGGCCATACGTGATGGTGAGAAGAATGCATATTCTTTTCAAAAAGATGGTGTCACCTATAAAATTTAGTCATTGGAAGATGAAGAAGCAAATAAGACCAAAAGTCCTAGTGTCTTAATTGTGAGTGGTAAAGAGTTTTTGAACACTCTTAAGGAGGATGGTATTGGATATGCTATCATAGTGAAACCTAAGGAGGAGAAGAAAGACAAAAAGGTAGTGATCCCAAAAGAGGTGCAGACTATACTGGAACAGTATAAGGACATCATTAGTGATGGAACACCAGCAACACTACCTCCACAAAGAACTATTAGCCATCAGATAGATTTGATTCTAGGAGCATCTTTGCCTAACAAGGCTCCTTACAAGATGACTCCATAACAACATAAGGAAATAACTAGACAAGTACAAGAATTGCTTGACCAGGGGTTGGTTAGGAAAAGCATAAGTCCTTGTGCAGTGCCTATAGTGTTGGCACCAAAGAAGGGAGGAACATGGAGACTATGCACAGACTCCAGAGCTATCAATAAGATCACCATAAGGTACATATTTCCAATTCCCAGAATTGAAGATCTTATGGACTATTTAGGAGGAGCTAAGTATTTCACCAAGATAGACCTGAAAAGTGGTTATCACCAGATCAGAATCAAGGAAGGTGATGCGTGGAAAACAACTTTCAAAACCACAGAAGGACTGTATGAATGGCTTGTTATGCCATTTGGTTTATCAAATGCTCCCAGCACATTCATGAGGCTCATAAATGAAGTCCTCAAGGACTATACGGGTAAATTTGTAGTTGTTTATCTAGATGACATCTTGATTTTTAGTCAAACTAAAGAAGAGCATCTTGAACATGTAAATACTGTTTTGAAAAAGTTACATGATGAACAACTAACTATAAATTTGGAGAAGTGTGAATTCATGAAGGAAGAATTAGTATACCCTGGTTTTGTGTTGTCCAAAGGAGAATTGAAGATGGACAAGTCAAAGGTAGAAGCCATATTGAGCTGGCCTACTCCCAGAGCAGCAACTGAGGTGAGAAGTTTTCACGGCTTAGCTCAGTTTTATAGAAAATTCATAAAGAATTTCAGTGCTATTTGTGCACCCATGCTTGATATAATCAAAGGTGGAATGAAAACAAAGTTTCAGTGGACACAAGCAGCTAATAACAATTTTGAGTTGTTGAAGAAAGAAGTAGCCACACAGCCAGTGTTAGTGCTGCCTAGTTTTGATAAGTTATTCACTTTGGAATGTGATGCTAGCAATATTGTAGTAGGGGCAGTACTCAACCAAGAGAATAGACCAGTAGCCTTTTTCAGTGAGAGGCTAAACGAAGCAAAGAGTAGATACTCTTCATATGACTTGGAGCTCTATGCTCTAGTCCAAGCACTTAGAAAATGAAGACATTATCTCCTACCTAAGGAATTTGTTGTGTATACAGACAATCAAGCTTTGAGTTTTCTGAACTCACAAGATAAGTTGAGTCATAGGCATATTAAGTGGATGGAGTACTTGCAGTCTTATACATTTACAATTAAGCACAAGAAGGGATAGCTCAACAAAGTAGCAGATGCTTTAAGCAGGAGGTTGCTCATAATATAAGAAGTGAAATTAAGAAGCATAGGGATGGAAGAGTTCAGAGCTCTCTACAAAGAGGATGAAGATTTTGCTGAAGCATACATTTGAAAATCACTTTCATAGTGAATTTGCAGATTACACATTGCAGCAGGGTTTGTTGTTCAAAGGTGGACAGTTGTGTGTACCAAAAGGATCCATGAGAGAAAATCTTATACAGGAGATGCATAATGGTAGTTTGAGTGGACATTTTGGTCTGAATAAAACATTGGAGTTAGTCCAGAGGTTCTACTATTGGCCAAAGATGCACAAAGATGTCAGAAAGTATGTGGAGCAGTGTATCATTTGTCAGAAGGCCAAGGGAACTTCTTTAAATGCTAGACTGTATCAACCATTACCCATTCCTTCCAGACCATGGGATTGTGTAAGTATGGATTTTGTAGTTGGTCTACCAAAGACTAAGACTGGTTTTGATAGTATTTTTGTAGTTGTTGATAGATTCAGCAAGATGAGTTATTTCATTCCTTGTAAGGTGACTCATGATGCCAGTCATATAGCTCATTTGTTTTTCAAAGAGGTCATAAGGATTCATGGACTTCCAGCAAGCATTGTGTCTGATAGAGATGCTAAGTTCATGGGACATTTCTAGAAAACTCTATGGCAGAGGTTAGGAACAAATCTATCTTTTGGATCAGCCTATCATCCACAGACAGATGGCCAAACAAAAGTGGTGAATAGGACATTGGGCAACCTGTTAAGGTGTTTGACAAAAGAATATGGACAGAGTTGGGATCAAGTCATTTATCAGGCAGAATTTGCCTATAATGACAGTGTGAATAGGACTACTGGAAAAAGTCCATTTGAGATAGTGTATGGAATGCATCCTAGAGGTGTATGTGAACTCTGACATCTTGGAGGCATGGAGTTTAGAAGTGGTCATGCAGAGGATTTTGCACAGTCTATGAAGGAGATTCATGACCAAGTGAAGCAGCAATTGATGGAAAACACCCTGAAGATCAAAGATAGGGTAGATGCACATAGGAAGGATATTCAATTTGCAGTTGGTGATTTAATCATGGTTCATTTGAACAAAGCCAGGTTATAGAAAGGGATGCCAACCAAATTGTAGATGAGACGGATTAGTCCTTGCAGAATTCTGAACAAGTATGGCAACAATGCTTATAGAATTGATTTGCCAGCAGACTTGGCAATTTCACTAGTGTTCAATATTCAGGACCTGGTGCCATATAAAGGTCCACATCCAGCAGTAGGGGAATCTAGTTCAGAAGCTGCACAGACAGTGAATGATGTGAACTTGCCACCAAAACTCAAACCACAGGCTGAGAGAATTCTGGATTCTCAAGTATAGAAACAGACCAGACATGGCATGTACAAGGAGCATCTGGTCAAGTGGAAACAGTTTCCAAAAGCAAAGGCTACCTGGATTGCAGAGTCTGAGTTCAAGAAACGGGGCATTAATTTTGCCTTGTTGTCACTGGAGGTGACTTGACTTCTTCCACACAGGGGGAGTATGGTGCAGGAGCACCAAGGGGCTTGGAGTGGGCCCATGTGTATATAACACATTTTGGTGTAATGCTTTTGTTTTTAAATTAGGAAGGCGTGGGAAGAAGTTTATGCATATTCAAATTTGGATCTATCAGAGTGAGAGAGTTCATCAGCGAAGCTTTTTGAAGTTATATCGATAGCGGTGTCCCACCGATAAAAAGGTATATCGGTGTGAGAAGACTATCGGAGAGATAAAATTATGTTGAGCCAACCATAAGGTTCTCACCGATCGAGTTGTATCGGCGTGACAATCAATACGTCTCACCGATGGAGGAGTTTATGTTGAGCCTTTCGGCGTGAGTATTGGTATCGGAGGAGGAAATAGTTTCACCGACGACCAAAGTCTGACCGACGGAAGTAAGTCAAAGTGTCATCGGCGAGATGGTGGATATCGGCGTGAGCAGTTTAGAAACTGCTGATAGTTGATGTCTCGCCGATAGGCGAAGACCAAAACCATAGACTATTGCATCAGGGTGACTGAGGATATCGGCGGAAGAAAATTTGAATTGGCCAATAGGCTAAATCTCACCGACGTTGAAGTCAAGCAGGCCGTGATGGTGAAGGTAGGGTTAAGTAACCGATCGGTGAGAAAAGTGAGATCGGAGTGAAGTTCGTGGAGTGTGCTGATGGTGTTTGTCACACTGATGACAGTTAGTGAAAGTAAACTAAGTCAAAACTACGTTGGGCTCATCGACAAGAAATAAGCTATCGGGGAAACGAGATGTGAGGATGCCGATAGGCATTGTTTCACCGATGATTGTCAGCAAAAGAAAACCACAGTAAATAGACTGTCGGTTATTTGTAAAAGGGATCGGTTATTGCCCTAACTGCAGAAGGAGTTCTAGCGATGCCGATGTGTTAGGCCGATGGAATGGCCAGGAGTGACACTAATGTAGGAAACCCTAACCGTCTGGTAACGGACAAGGGTAGAAATTATATAAGGCCAAATTCATTCTGTAAAGTGGTTGGAAGTTTTTGTTGGAAGTTCGGGACTTTTGGAAGTTTGCAAATGTAATAAGCATTTTCATTATAGTAATAAAGAAATACTTGGACTATTTGATTTGTTTTTGAAATTCTGTAAAGTGTGTGCATAACTCAGCTTAAAACAAAATAGTTAGTTTTCTTTTCTTTTAGTTTTGTTTCTGTTTGTACATAATGACTCTGGTTTGATGTCCTCACATATCCTTTGTACAGTCATGGGGGGGAATCAAATAGAGTCTCTTTTTTTTGTTTTTCTTTTTGTTATTGTGAATGGGTTGTCAGAGAGAGGCCATGTGAACTTGTGCTAGGTGAGTTGTGCTATAGCCCGGCTAGTATGCAAGTTATAGTCAAAGAGACAGGGGTGAAAATAGAGTAGAAGAAGTTGAGTACCAAGCAATTAGAACCCTAGACCCAGAGAGGAGGGCTAATAACGGGCTCAAGAAGGCTATAAGCCTTGGAGTTGAGAATCTTGGAAGCAATGAGGGAGAAGAAGAATTCCTCACACCAAGAAAGTAGTGTCCGTATTGTAAACAACAGACAAATAGATCTTTCACCTATGTAATAGACTGTTTAGGTTGAATTAGACATTTTGGGGTAGAAAATGTCTATGAGCACTTGAATTGGTAGGGAGACTTGGGATTGACATAGGTCTTGAAGTGTTGTGTTAGGATAGAGTGGCTAAACCCATAGGCCTCCCTAACAAAGGGCCATTATATCTATTGTTCACCCCAGCTCCTCAACTACATAGATATAGATTGACTATCTATAGTCCAATTAGTCATAGCTACCCCTCTCTATATATATATGGAGTATAACTCTCTTCCCCCATGCCCAACTTGGCTACATGGATATTGTAAAAGCCCTCAAACCATCATAGAAGTAAATAAAGTAAATAATCCATTTAAATTACAAAATCACAAATAACAAAAGTAACAAGATGTAATTAATCCGCTTAATTACAAATTCACAATAACGAAAGTAAAATGATGTAATTGATCCGCTTAATTACAAGTAAAAAGATAAGTCTCATAAATAAGATTCAATAAAGTCAATAAATCTTCACAAAAGAAAAATCTCATAAATAAGAATCCATAAGAATCATTAAATCTTGCAAAAGATAATCTCATCAATATAAATCAAATAAAGTCATTAAATCTTACAATTCACGTGCTCATCCCAGGTAAAAGCACTATAAAATAATATACAAGTCCATTGGCATTCATGGCACAATACATATAATTACAAGTTCCAATAATCATGTACAACAAGAATAAATAAATCAATACGGTCATCAGTCGCACGAACCAAGTGGTCCTCCACCTGCGAGCTGAGATATGGGAACATGGCCCAAGTGCTTTTCCACCCAACCATGAAGTAATTACACTTCCCCGGATCCCTTCATGGAACGCAGGAAACCTAGCCCTGCACAAAATATCTAGCTACTTGGAAACAACTGGCAGGAGGGAACACCCGATACAACCCTGATGTCTGAATGTGCAATTCTAAATGATGAAATGCAGATTGTCTCTCAACAGGATATGGTAGAGATATATAGAAATAAGTTTGCTAGACAAAAATAAACATCTTTTTCAATGTTAGCTCATTTAGATCTAAACCTTTAAACATAGTAACCTGGTTCAATCCCCAAAAAGAGGAAAAGCTATCTCTGATAATCCACATTCGACATCCTAGCCCAGAAAGTAACCCAAACACATTCCTAGATAGAAATCTACCTTCTTTCCCCAAATAAACAAGTAAATAAATAAATAAATAAAATAAATAAATAAAATAAATAAATCCAAAATCACTTATGACCATTTCTAATCCCTTTCCCATGCATCAATCATGAAAACACACCTTTCAAGCAATAATCCATCATTTGTTCATACAATTGCATCTATAAAACTATTAAATCGGTTTCATTTCCTACTTCATATTTCATTCTATTTCCATAATATGTATTGAGTTTTCTAAATCATTCTAATCAAGTATGCCAATTCTTTTCAAGAAGTTTTAATAAGATAATGATATTTATATCTCAGAATTTACTCCTTCATAACAACATTTAAGGAAAAGATAATTTTAACTTATAATCTATTCATTCCAATATTTGTAAAGTAATAAGTTTTTAAAATATGTTAACAATCTTATTGCCGCAGCTATGACAGTAAGCTGAGGAAACTCAAAAACAAACTGACTGTCGCACTAGCGATAAGAACTATAACAAGTTTTAAATAAGAACAACAAGGTTTACAATAGGTTGCTATCTCACAAACTATAGTATCAACATATGTTTTGAACAACAATAAAGTAGAGAAATAAAACAACTACAGAAATCCCATTTTATCATCTAAGTTTAAGAGTAATTTTCACTTCGTTTGATTAGACAAGTAGAGGCCGATTTCTATCAAAAGACTATTTTCTAACAACAAACAAGAAAATATCAGTTTTAAGAATTTAGGCCTATCAGAGAATAATTTATCCATGACCAGGGATTTGTTAAATTTTAGTTCAAAGGTTTAAGACGACAACCGGTAAAAAGGGTCGGTTCACTATGCATAAAAACAAGAAACAATGAATAGTAGAGATAACAACAAGAACAAAATTTAGACTGGTGGTCAAGCTAAAATGCACAGGCTAATTCACACTAATCATAGAGATCATAAATAGATACTTAATTGACTAAGGGGTTGAAGAGAAGGTCGATTCAAAACAGATAATTAATCATCAACTAGAAAACTAGAATTTACGATACGAAATTGTCTTTGAACGCTAAATGAGGCTAGCAGATAAAAACTCCAAGTTAATTGATAAGTTGCTGTGCCGGAAGAGATTTATATAGTAGTAAAAATGGTTTATAGATCGGGGTAAAAATTAGAAAGAAGCCACAACATAGAATAGTCAAAAGAAAGTTGTGACAGGAAAAACATAAGCCATTGTGACAGGAATAACACAGGATTGACATGAATGACAGGAACGACAGGAAGTTGTGGCAGGAACGACAGGAGGTCGCGACATGAAGTTTTACTTAGTCCTTAACAGTTCATGATAGAAACGTGACAGGAATGTGATAGGAACACAACAAGACGCTTTTAATCATAAACAAGAAACATAAATAAAAATACTAGCCACCCAAGTCAAACACAGACCAGAAACTATCATGATACAGGCCAGAATTACTATGTTTTAATAGTCATAAACAACCATAATTTATTGCAATTTTAAACAAGGAAAATACCTACTTTTATTTGCTGCAAAAGGTCAAATTTCTACTATTGTTGTTGATCCTTCTTCTCTGCTGCTCAAAATTGTCGACATCTAAGGTTAATCCTCTCTGTCTTGTCGATTGCCAGAAAAAGCACAGATGATAAATCCCCTTTCTACTAAAACATTATGGTCGTTTATCTCTGCCAAATACCTCTTCTTTTATCCCAAAAACTCTTCTTATTTTTGGCATTTCAAAATTTAGGTTTTCGTTTGCTTTTTAATAACTGAAGTTTGATTTAAGTTGCATGAGATTTTTCTTATTCCAAAGCTCATGAATTCCTTTTTAAAATAGAATAAATAACTTATTTAAATTTTTGTCATTTGCATGACAGTTAGTTATTTAATTCGAATTCTAAATATAATATTAATAAGTTATTAAATCAATTTATCTATTTATAATAAAATACAATCGTTTAATTGTGAACGATGTTGTGCTTGAATGGCAAAGGCCAAAGGTTCTTATGGTGGAGATCCAAGTTTGAATCCCCAAGTAACATGTGGTTTCTATGTGGTTTCTAAGTTGATTATGTTGATTAAGTGGATATGTTGATGGGGAGGAGGTCCCCCTTGTGACCTCCAACGCTTATGAAACCAAAAAAATACAATCGTTTAATTTAGAACAAGAACTATTTGTAAATATAATAATAATAATAATAACTATCTATTTACGCCGATAGGCATTTCTACATTCAAACACATATGGAGAACAAGAACTAAAAGATTCCATAATTTCCATGTAAACAAAATTAAAAATAGAAAATAAGATTCCATAATTTAAAAATAAATGAACGGATGGATAGGAAGGCAGATGGACATGGATGACATATCCACTAACATCAAAGAAAGAAATGTTACATGAATGTCATATCAAAGAACACAGATCTTTTTTAAATAGAAACATCTAATTGCAATGTACAGTAGTTAAGTTAGAATTTTAGGGAGAATCTTGTATGGTGTTTAAAATTACTAAATCAATTTACCTCACATAGGTGGAATAGGCACCTCTAGAAGATATCTCTCGGTGTACTTTAGATATATTTATTAAATATAGGTATACTAGTTTAATTAAGCACAATCACTCAAGAGTAATTTTAATAATAACAATAATATTAATAATAATAATAATCTATTGCATTTTATCACAATTATTTTAAATCTAATATTAGATATTGTCTTCCAAACATCCATAATACAAGAAATAGAAAAGCACTTATCTATTTTATTATTTAAATAATTTAGTTACACTAATTTAAAATACACCATTTAAATTTAATCAACACAACATTTAATATTAAATAAAATAATGCATTTAAAATAAACTTATTATAGCAATTAAAACACAATATTTTCTAAGTATCTAACCATCCATCACATTTATTATCCACACAATGATGCATAAAAATTAAGTCATTCAAAATGCATTATGAGACTACGTGAGTGTGTGATTGCATCAGAGTTAACCATCCCAATCAGTTCTTGCCAAGTGGCTAGAACACCTTTACCTCAACCATGTTCTCATCTTCGACGATTACCTGCATTCATTTGCAGTCAACTCGATGTCAATAGGTTAGTTCCCAAAAACATAGCCGAAGTAAAACATCATAATCATATCGATAATATTTAATATTTAAATCAACTTTCTAATTTATGTAAATATAACATCATGATAACTACGTTCTCACATGTGGAACTTACTCGAAGTAAAACAATCATGGTAGATGTTCACTAATCTAGAATAATAATATAGTCCATAAAAATGAGACGTGACATCCTTCCCCAGAGACATTGTCCCGATGTCTTAAATTACACAAATAAAAAATAATAATTTATCATTAAGGTATCATCAATTCTAACAAAGCATATTAATGCCCTTTTAAATCTTCCCATGTGGCACCATCCATGAAAGTATTGGTCCTACTTGACCTTATACAAAACAATACTTTAATTTCGCATTTAACATTGCATTCATCAAATAAATCCAAGTATGTAATCAATCAACAAATTCACATGGCACAACTACCAATTCAATGTATATAATCCATCACATGGTACAACCACCACTCAATTACATTTATTCTAGCATAAGAGTAACAATCACATCTTTAATGCACACCAAAAAGGCATAAATCAATTCATCATAGACACGAATCAATCATCACAATGCACATGCAATCGCATGGTAACACAATATAATATCAAAAGATTAGTCCTCCCAAACAAACATTGGTTGAGATCTCCAACAACAAGACAAAACTCCAAAGGTACACCAACTAGGTCATATCCAATGTGCAAACAACTCCTCTGAAACTATACCTCTCATATCATTCCTATCAATGGAATCCATTTCTTCTTTTATTACTTGCAACCAAACTTTATCTTCAACCTGATCTACAATTCAATTTTTTTTTAAAAACTCTTCCTTGTCTTCCTCATGCTTTTGCACAATGCTAAAACAATTCATCTTCTTCAATTTTTTTACTATTCTATGTACTTGGCTATTCACTATATTTGGTTGTTTTGTTTATGTTGTTTAATTCTTTCCCTTTTTCTTTTTCCAATCAAATACATTTATCCAAACACAACTCATTTTAAACAACTTGTCCTAGATTCATTTTTCAACTCTCTATTCCAATATGTCTTTTCACTATGATTTCTTTTCAAACCACAAATTTTCACAATGATGTAAATTCCAACAATTTTCTCTTCTATGTCCTTCTCTATCACAATGTAAACAATGTAAAATCTCCTTTTCTTGAAATGACTTATTAGTACTTGCAAAAAAATTGTCTTTTTTTTCCTTTACCTCGATACCTAAGACTTTCATACTTAGTCCCCATAACTAACTCAACGGGCTCTTTGATTCCTTGCCCATGCTTACCCAAACCTTCGCCTATATAACCCATTTCTTCAAGATTTCTAAACCAATACTATCATCAAAATAACTAGATATGATAGCAAATTCATCATCATTTGCATCCTTACATTCTTCAGCATAAGCAACTTCAGCAAACTACTATGTGATTGATCAAAGAACACAAATCATCTATGTCACATGAGACTTCGCAAACTAACGACTTGATTTTTCTTTTTGGCATGCTATAAACAATTGTTTTAACTCATCATTTTGATCTTTCTATTTAAATTTTCTCCTTCTAGGTTCTTCAAATTTTCTTTGAATTATTCTTTCCTTCAAACAACTTCAACTTTTCTTTCACCAACTCTTTTTCCAAAAGGTCATTTTCACAAAACTTTTCATACTTTTCCTTTCCTAACTCCTTTATTCTTTCCATATATTCTATATTACTCCTTTTAACATTCAACAATTCTTTATTAACTTTTTCCAATTCTTCTATCAAAAATTTCTTTTCACCCCATAAACCTTCAACTTCATACAAAATTTCATCTTACTTCAAGTGATCCAATGTGACACCCAAAATCTAGTTCAGAACTTCCTCAACACTTAAACAATGTTAATACATCTAACAACTTAATGAACTCATTCCACCAAAGCTCTTAGTAACACACTCGCTATGAAACATTATATTCTCTGCATCCTACTCCCTTACACAACCTATCAGAGCCCCATCATGGACATGATAGAAACATAACATGATACATGACCAACAATTTAAAACCTTCAAGTATAGCCACCAATAATAAATAAATAAATAAAATTATGAAGGATAGAAAAATTCAATTCCAACAATAAGGTATAAAATGAGCTCAATTTCAACAGTAAATCAAACATGACCATCAAGGTCGCAAGATAAGTAAATATCAAATTTTGATGGCTATACTTTTTCATAAATAATAAAAAAATTTTCAATGATAGTTTTTACAACATTTAGAGAAATTATCAAAGTCAAAAAGATAAATATCAAATTCAAAAGTTTTCACATTACATAAACTATGTGACTAATTCTAGCCACTAGAGAGGGAGTATGATGCTACACTACGTCTGGTACCAAAATTGGGGTGAGTTAAGAGAACACACTCAATCGTACAAGCAACCTAGTCCTCTAAGACTCCAAGCACTTCTATATCCTAAGATCATTTCCACACAACATCACTCGAGATACCTAGCAACAAAGATTGCATTCTGATCCAAGAAATCACAATCAAACTGAAGAATGCCCGACCCTACTCAAAGGACCTCACAAATGGCAGGGTGGAATCTAGTGCATGACTATTAACCTACATGCATCCTTAACTTGAATGCAACATCTCATTAATAGGATATGGTAGTGAATTAAATACATAAAATTGATTAACTATGTGTAAGTTTTGAAAAGAAAACCTACTTCCCTATTTCCCCATATTTGGCACTCGTCCTGGAAGGCAACTTCCCAAAAGCATAGAAAGCAAAATAACCATTCTCCTTTCAAACATAAATTTATGACATAAAACAATCATACAGTCATATACTTGCAAATATTCAACAACCAAGATTTAAGTTAGGACAAAATTAGGTTCACAAACCAAGATATCGCAACACACCATCATTTCCTATAAGCAACAGTTATCATTTCTTTCCTTAAACTTCAATGAGGCAATGTAATACTATCTTTCTTATAACCACACACACACACACACATATATGTATACATATACGTATACATATATATATACATATACATATACATATATATATATATATATGTATATGTATATGTACATATATATACATATATGTATATACATATATATGTATATCTACATATGTGTGTGTGTGTGTGTGTGTGTGTGTGTGTGAAAGAGGGTATTTTATTTTTCCTTTTGGTGAATGCTGGCTTGAAATGCAAAATATTGCATTTCAAGCTAGCATTCACCAAAAGGAAAAATAAAATATTGCATTTCAAGCTAGCATTCACCAAAAGGAAAAATAAAATAAGTCAAACATATGATCCAACACCCTCTTTCACATACTAATGCATAAACCTAAAAGAAGAAAAGAACCTAGTTCATTCATACTCAAGAACAAGCGTCAGGGTCTATCTAACCCCGTAAAAAGAAGGCACATGCTATTCACAATAGGCCAACACACAAGGACCCACACAAGCTTGATCAAACTGAGCAACACACACACCCAGAGCTCCCAATGCTGGAACCACGCTCTAATACCAAATATAAAAGCCCTCAAACCATCACAAAAGTAAATAAAGTAAATAATCTATTTAAATTACAAAATCACAAGTAACAAAAGTAACAAGATGTAATTAATCCGCTTAATTAGAACTTCACAATAATGAAAGTAAAATGATGTAATTAATCCACTTAATTACAAGTAAAAAGTTAAGTCTCATAAATAAGATTCAATAAAGTCAATAAATTTTCACAAAAGAAAAACCTCATAAATAAGAATCCATAAGAATCATTGAATATTGCAAAAGATAATCTCATCAACATAAATCAAATAAAGTCATTAAATCTTACAATTCGCGTTCTCATCCTAGGTAAAAGCACTCTAAAATAATATACAAGTCCATTGGCATTCATGCCATAATACATCTAATTACAAGTTCCAATAATCACGTACAATAAGAATAAATAAATCAATACGCTCATCAGTCGCATGAACCAGGTGGTCCTCCCCCTGTGAGCCGAGAGATAGGAACATGGTCCAGGTGCTTTTCCACCCAACCATGAAGTAATTACACTTCACTGAATCCTTTCATGAAACGAAGAAAACCCAGCCCTGCACGAAATGTCTAGCTACCTGGAAACAATTGGCAGGAGGGAATACCCAATGCAACCCTGATGTCTGAATGTGCAATTCTAAATAATAAAATGTAGATTGTCTCACAATAGGATGTGGTAGATATATATATAATTTTGCTAGACAAAAATAAACATTTTTTTCAATGTCAGCTCGTTTAGATCTAAACCTTTAAACATAGTAACCTAGTTCAATTCCCGAAAAGAGGAAAAGCCATCTCTGATAATCCACATTTGGCATCCTAGCCCAGAAAGTAACCCAAACACATTCCTAGATAAAAATCTACCTTCTTTCCCCAAATAAATAAATAAATAAATAAATAAATCAATGAATAAATAAAATAAATAAATCCAAAATCACCTATGACCATTTCTAATCCCTATGCATCAATCATGAAAACACACCTTTCAAGCAATAATCCATCATTTGTTCATACAATTGCATTTATAAAACTATTAAATCGGTTTCATTTCCTACTTCATATTTCATTCTATTTCCATAATATGTATTGAGTTTTCTAAATCATTCTAATCAAGTATGCCAATTCTCTTCAGGAAGTTTTAATAAGATAATGATATTTACATCTCGAAATTTACTCCTTCACAACAACATTTAAGGAAAAGATAATTTTAACTTATAATCTATTCATTCCAGTATTTGTAAAGTAATAGGTTTTCTAAATATGTTTACAATCTTACTATCGCAGTTGTGACAATAAGCTGAGGAAACTCAAAAACAGGCTTACTATCGCACTGGTGACAGGAACTGTAACAACGTTTAAATAAGAACAACAAGGTTTACAATAGGTTACTATCTCACAAACTATAGTATCAACATATGTTTTGAACATAAATAAAGTAGAGAAATAAGACAACTACAGGAATCCCATTTTATCATCTAAGTTTAAGAGTAATTTTCACTTCGTTTGATTAGATAAGTAGAGGCCGATTTATATCAAAAGACTATTTTTCTAACAACAAACAAGAAAATATCATTTTTAAGAATTTAGGTCTATCAGAGAATAATTTATCCATGTCTGAGGATTTTTTAAATTTTAGTTCAAAGGTTTAAGATGACAGCCAGTAAAAAGGGTTGGTTCACTATGCATAAAAACAAGAAACAACGAATAGTAGAGATAATAACAAGAACAAAATTTAGAACTGGCGGTCAACCTAAAATGCATAGGCTAATTCACACTAATCAGAGAGATCATAAATGGATACTTAATTGACTAAGGGGTTGAAGAGAAGGTTGATTCAAAACAAATAATTAATCATTAGCTAGAAAACTAGAATTTACTCTACGAAATTGTCTTTGAACGCTAAATGAGGACAACAGATAAAAACTCCAAGGTAATTGATAAGTTACTGTGTTGGAAGAGATTTACACAGTTGTAAAAAGGGTTTATAGATCGGGGTACAAATTAGAAAGAAGCTGCAATAGAGAATAGTCAGAAGAAAGCTGCGACAGGAAAAACATAAGCTGTTGTGACAGGAATAACATAGGATTGATAGGAATGACAAGAACGACAAGAAGCTGTGGCAGGAATGACAGGAGGTCGCGACAAGAAGTTTTACTCAGTCCTTAATAGTTCATGACAGAAACACGACAGGAATATGACAAGAATTTGACAAGAAGCTTTTAATCATAAACAAGAAACATAAAGAAAAATACTAGCCACCCAGGTCAAACGTAGACCAGAAACTATCATGATACAAGCCAGATTACTACATTTTAACAGTGATAAACAACCATAATTTATTGCAATTTTAAACAAGGAAAATACCCGCTTTTATTCGTTGCAAAAGGTCAAATTTCTATTGTTGTTGCTGATCCTTCTTCTCTGCTGCTCAAAATCGTTGACGTCCAAGGTTAATCCTCTCTGTCTTGTCGATTGCCAGAAAAAGCACAGATGATAAATCCCCTTTCTGCTGAAACATTATGGTCATTTATCTCTGCCGAATACCTCTTCTTTTATCCCAAAAACTCTTCTTATTTTTCGCGTTTCAAAATTTAGGTTTCCATTTGTTTTTTAACAACTGAAGTCTGATTTAAGTTGAATGAGATTTTTTTTCCAAAGCTCACGAATTCCTTTTTAAAATAGAATAAATAACTTATTTAAATTTCTATCATTTGCATGATAGTTAGTTATTTAATTCAAATTCCAAATATAATATTAATAAGTTATTAAATCAATTTATCTATTTATAATAAAATACAATCGTTTAATTTAGAACAATAACTATTTGTAAATATAATAATAATATTAACTATCTATTTTAATTAAGCACAATCACTCAAGAGTAATTTTAATAATAACAATAATAATAATAATCTATTGCATTTTATCACAATTATTTAAATCTAATATTAGATATTGTCTTCCAAACATCCATAATACAAGAAATAGAAAAGCACTTATCTATTTTATTATTTAAATAATTTAGTTACACTAATTTAAAATACACCATTTAAATTTAATCAACACAACATTTAATATTAAATAAAATAATGCATTTAACATAAACTTATTATAGCAATTAAAACACAATATTTTCTAAGTATCTAACCATCCATCACATTTATTATCCACACAATGATGCATAAAAATTAAATCATTCAAAATGCATTATGAGACTACGTGAGTGTGCAATTGCATCAGAGTTAACCATCCCAAACAGTTATTACCAAGTGGCTAGAACACCTCTACCTCAACCATGTTCTCGTCTTCGACAAGTACTTGCATTCATTTGCACTCAACTCGACGTCAATAGGTTGGTTCCTAAAAACATAGCCAAAGAAAAACATCATAATCATATCGATAATATTTAATATTTAAATCAACTTTCTAATTTATGTAAATATAACATCATGATAATTACCTTCTCACATGTCGAACTTACTCGAAGTAGAACAATCATGGTAAATGTTCACTAATCTAGAATAATAATATAGTCCATAAAAATGAGACGTGACAGATATTATATAGATAGAAGCGAGTGACCTTGAAATTTATATTCTATCCAAGGAGGGGGAGGAGGGCTCAATCAATGACCAATGATTATAGACTAGACTTTGGGCACTCAAATGATCCCTATCTATCTATATAAGCCAAGTCCAGGGCATTTATGTATGTTATGCACTCGATTAGTAGGGAGAGGAGACTGAGGTCCCAAGTGTGGATAGGGGCCTTTAGGAACTCAATTGATGAATGAAGGACTCAATTTATTCATCAATCAATTGAGAGGCACTTGGATCTAGAAGTTAAAGTTATACAAGGCCCATATCTCTAAATAACATTTATTCCCAACAACCCATTGAATATAAGGGGGTTCTAGTTTTGGTTCTAGTTTTTCCTAGGAGGATAAGGAGTATATCTGGAAAATGTTGCAAATATGTGCCTAAGCGGTGTTGTCATTGATGTCAACATATCCTTGTTGCCATTGGTGTCAACTGTATCCTATTTTGCTGCCTATATAGAAGACTGGACTGTTGAGGATATTGACAAAATTAATGAGGATCAATGTATGCGGACCATATGGCTGAGTAGAGGACTATCTAAAGAAGCTCTAGTTAAGTTTTAAAAAGTTCACATGAAGATTTGAAGAAACTATGGCCATATGAGTTGAACCAGTTCTGTAGTGTTCAGAAGAGACGGAGTGACAGGAAAGAGGTCCGGATTATTCTAGATATGTCAAATGATGATCTGAGGATCTACAGGCTTGTTTGGGAAGTCAGTGTGTATCATCCATTCAAGTGGTTTGTGGTTTAGAGGTCCGCAAGCAATTTTTCTAATGTGACAGTCATGGCAAATATTGTTCTTGAGCTTCCGGAGGAAGATACAAGTGATTCTAATAATTTGGAGTGTGGATGTTTTTGTTGAATTCAATATGCTTGTGGAGGTCTCTGGATTGTGTGACTACTATGTTGGAGGTCCGCATTGAAGTCTGAGTTTGTCAAAGAAGATTTCCCTCTTGGTGTTGCTGTTCTTCCCAGTATTGGCTGACCGGATGATTCAAGCATGTTGCGGATGTTCTAAAAGCAATTCTATGGAGCGTGGCATGTTTATCAAGAAAGATTTGAGTCCCAGTTATGTTTGGCTGACAACTTAGTGATTCGTACTAAGTTAGTTGTTTGTAGTGCCAACCTTGATGTTCATTCCAAGGTTGATGAAGTGTATAAATACTTGTTGATGAGTTGTGGAAAATCATCCTTGAGCGAAAATATAAATACGAAGAAAGGATCAGAAGTAGAGCAGACAAGAGAAGGAGCAAAAGAACAAAAGTAGAGTAGAGTAAAGAGTTAGTGAAGAAGACTTTGGAGGCAAAGCAGAAGTTTATGAGCATTCAATGAAATTGAACCAGGCATGAAGTAGATGCTATTTCTCAGTTAAATCTTTCTTTGTTAAACTTAAATTTCTTGTAGGCAGTGAGCCTCTCTTTTAAGCAGTGAGCCCGAAGGCAAGTGCCTTGTCATTCTTTTAAGTACTTTTAATAGGGTACGAATCTTGTGGGCTAACACCCACTGTGGTTTTTCCATTAACTGGGTTTCCAAGTCAAAAATCTTGGTGTCAAATGTGTTATGTTTCTGTTTATGTGATGCTGTTTCATGCTTTAATGTTTACATCATTAATCAATTTGCAAATTGTGAAAGAAGACTAAAAGTAAGAAAAGATTGAATTTTGGGACAACTGATTCACCCCCCCTCTCAGTTGTCCAGTCTAATTCCAACAATTGGTATCAGAGCCAAGTACCTCTAAAAGAAGCTTGACCGCTTGAGGAGATCCAAGATGTCGTCTTACAAGAAGGAAAGTCTAAGATTTGATGGAACAAATTACTCCCTCTGGAAAGTACGCATGCAGTGTCATATGGAATGTATGGGTGATGTCTTTTGGTTAATAACGAAGAATGTGTATAAGATTCTGAAGAATGAACCTTCAACTATAGATGAACTCAGAGATGCTGAACACAATATTTGAGCCAAAGAAGCATTGTTGAGTGCCCTATCTGATACTGAATTGGCAAATGTCCTGGATTTGAAAACTGCTCATGAAATTTGGAACAAGTTGGAAAATCTGTATGAAGGTGACAAATATGTTAAATGTGCCAAGCTATAAAGCCTAAAGGGTAAATATGAAAGATTGGTAATGAGTGAATACGAAAACATTACTTCCTACATGCAGAAAGTAAATGAACTTGTGACCGGTATTAGAAATGTAGGTGGAGTATTGGAAGAATCAGAAATTGTTGCCAAAGTGCTCAGATCCTTACCTACAGCATACAAGCATAAAGTTGCTGCCATCAAAGAAATTAGGACAGTAACAACTGTCACAAGGGATCAGTTAGTTGGTAAGCTTTCACCATTTGAAATGAGTGAGTTTGGTGATTCTCTCCCTAAGTTTGAATCTGCATTTAAGGCCAGTGTATATGGAAAGCAAAGATATGATCCAGGTGAAAGTTATTCAGGAAGATCAAATAGATTTGTGAAGACAAGGAAGGATCTTGAAGATGATGAAATTGAGATTGCAGATCTTGAAGCTCTTATTGCCAAAATAATGCCAAGAGGATCCGGTAAATATGAAGGAAAGTTGCCACTCAAATGTTTTGCTTGTAATAAGATTGATCATTTTGCCTCAAGATGTCCAAAGAGGTTTTCAAAACCAAACCCTAACAAATATAAAGGTTAGAAAAAATGTTACTATGTCCAAGAAGCTGGAGAAGGAGTCACAGATGATGAATCTGATCATGGAGGTTCCACTGAAGATGATTGGGTGTTTATTGCTATCAAGGAAGAAGATCCAGTGTCTACTGAATCTGCTAGCTATGCAAATATGGAAAGTGCCTTGGCTGCTCAGGATGTTGAAAAAGATGAATGGGTGATCGATAGTAGATGTTCTCATCATATGACTGGTGATAAAAGCAAGTTTGTAAGCTTTGAAAAATATGAAGGTGGGTTTGTAAAATTTGGAGACAACTCAGCTGGTAGAATCTATTGCAAAGGATCCATCTCTTTTGATGGTAAGAATAACACCAATGATGTTCTGTATGTGGAAGGACTGAAGCATAATCTTCTGTGTTGGATAGTTGGTTGACAAGGGTTATGATCTTCGATTCAAGGATGGAAAATGTAGAATCTTGGGAAGCTCCGGAACTGAAATTGCATCTGGTAATCAAACTAGAGGTAACATCTTTCATTTAAGTAGTTCTGGCAAAATTTGTTTGATTGCTTAGTCAGATCAAAGTTGGCTATGGCATAGGAGGATGTGTCATGTAAATTTTGATAACATTGTAAGGATAAGTTCTACTCAGGTTGTAAGAGATCTTCCAAAACTTATGAAACTTGATAACATGTGTAGAGAATGTCAATTGGGCAAACAAAATAAAATTTCATTCAAAAGTAAAGAACAATTTTTAAGTGAACGGTTGGAACTTGTGCATACTGACCTATGTGGTCCTGCTAGAATTAGGAGTGTGCAAGGAGACAGATATTTTATGTTGCTGATTGATGATTACTCCCGGATGATGTGGGTAACCTTCTTAAAAGAAAAATTAGAAGCTCTTGACAAATTCAAGGTATTCAAGGGTATGGTGGAAAATGAGATTGGTGTGAAGATAAAGTGTCTGAGATCCGACAGAGGTGGAGAATTTACCTCCAGTGAGTTTGATTCATTCTGTGCAAAACATGGAATTAAAAGATAGTTATCTGCTCCTAGGACTCCTCAGCAAAATGGAGTTGTGGAAAGAAAGAACCGGACTATTCAAGATGCTGCCAGGACCATGATGTTTGAAGCAAATGTTCGTCAAGTCTATTGGAGAGAAGTTGTAAGTACTGCTGTCTACACTATTAACCAGGTGCAGATCAAAGGTAATTCTTGCAAGACACCTTATGAACTATGGTTTGGACATCCTCCTACTGTAAGATACTTCAATGTTTTTGGTAGTAAGTGCTATATCAAAAGAGATGAGGATCTAGGCAAGTTTGAAGCAATAAGTGATGAAGGAAATTTTCTAGGTTACTCTACTCAAAGCAAAGCATAACAGTGATTTAAAAAGAGGTTGAAGAAGATTGTTGAAAGTGCTAATGTCAGAGTTGATGAGAGCAAAGAAGGACATTCCAAACCTTGCGGATATGATTCAGATGACCAAGATGAAAATATAAGTCAAGAAAGTCAAGTGAAATCTCAGATTCAGATCCAGATTGATCTGGATAATCCAGTAATTCAAGAAGATAGTGCAGAAGTTAAGGAACAAGCTCAAGAAGTGAAGCTCAAGCAATTCCCAAAACTCCCAGGTATGTAAGGATGAATCATCCTGAAGATCAAATCATAGGAGATAGAAATAAATGTGTTCGAACTAGGAGAAGAGTTGCTGAAGATCAAGAAGAGATTTGTTTAATTTCAAAGATTGAACCAAAATATGTAAGTGAAGCTTGTAATAATGAAAACTGGGTAAAAGCAATGGAGGAAGAACTAATGCAAACTAAAAAGAATCATATTTGGGATCTTGTCTCTAGACCTGAGGACAAAAATGTCATTGGAACTAAATGGGTCTTCTGGAATAAACTAAATGAAGATGGTGAAGTTGTAAGAAATAAAGCAAGGTTGATATGCAAAGGATATTCTCAAGTGGAAGGAATTGATTTTGAAGAAACTTTTGCTCCAGTGGCAAGAATAGAGGCAGTCAGATTGTTTCTTTCTTTTGTTGCTTATAAAGATTTCAAAGTCTATCAGATGGATGCCAAATCAACATTTCTAAATAGAGAGTTAGAAGAAGAAGTCTACATTGAGCAATTGGAAGGATTTTAGTTGTTTGATCAGAAAGACATGGTTTGCAGATTGAGGAAAGCATTATATGGACTCAAGCAAGCCCCAAGAGCCTGGTATGCAAGATTAGATAAGTATCTGCTAAAACTAGGGTATAACAAAGACACTACTGATAGTAATCTTTACTTCAAGATTGATCATGAGAATATCTGATTGTTGAGGTATTTGTTGATGAGATCATTTTTGGTGGAAATGAGAGCATGTGCAAAACATTTGTTGATCAGATGCAAAGTGAATTTGAGATGTCCATGTTTGGCGAGATGAATTTCTTCTTAGGGCTACAAATCACTCAGTTAGATAAAGGTATCTTTATATCTCAGTCTAAGTATGTGAAAGAATTGTTGAAAAAGTTTGGAATGGAAGATTCAAAGCTAGTAGGTACGCCTATGGTAACCAGATGTAAGTTGAGTAAAGATGATGACTCCCCTAAGGCAAATCAGAAAAGGTATAGATCAATGATTGGAGGTCTGCTCTATTTGACTCAGACCAGACCTGATATCATGAATGCAGTTGGGCTTGTAGTTAGATTCCAAGCTGATCCGAAGGAATCCCATGTTGTAGCAGTCAAGAGAATTTTTAGATATCTCAAAGGGACAATTGATTATGGATTATGGTATCCAAAGGATGATGACTTCACTCTTCATGCATATATAGATGCTGATTGGGCAGGAGATGTAGATGACAGAAAAAGCACTAGTGGTGGTGCATTCTTCTTGGGAAGTAGATTGGTTTCTTGGTTGAGTAAAAAGAAGGAGGTAATTTCCCTATCTACAGCAGAGGCTGAGTCTATAGAAGCAACAAACAATTGTACTCAAGTCCTATGGATGAAGCAAATGTTGAAGGACATCAAAATTGTGTTTAAGGAGCCTGTCACAATCTTCTGTGATAATTCAAGTGCAATAAGTATCTCAAAGAATCCGGTGTTGCATTCAAAGACAAAGCATATATCCATCAAGTTTCATTTCTTGAGAGAGAAGGTAAATGAGAATGAAGTCAAGTTGGAGTTTGTGTCTTCAAAGGATCATATTGTAGATATTTTCACTAAGCCTCTTCCCAAGGATACTTTTGAGTATCTTAGAGAGAAGTTAGGGGTTATTACCCCTCTTGATCAGAACTAAGATGCACTAAGGTGCATCAGTCCGATGGAATTCACAGTCACATCTTGTGATCTAGATTGATGTTAAGGAGATACTACTCAGGGGGAGTAGTCAGTACGAAATTTTGGATCAATCTGAAACAAAAAAAGGGGAGAAAATATTGCAAATATGTGCCCTTTGCCATTGATGTCAAAAGGGGGAGAGAAGTTCTTGTTGAAAACTAGTTGCTGATGAAAGGGGAAGTAGTAAATAAAATGATTGCAGAAGCTATAAAAGAAAGGGGGAGAAGGTCTTGTCTTGATGGTGAAATAAGTTTTTCACATCATATGTTGCCATCAATGACAAAGGGGGAGATTGGTGCAAATATGTGCCTAAGTGGTGTTGTCATTGATGTCAACATATCCTTGTTGCCATTGGTGTCAACTGTATCCTATTTTGCTACCTGTATAGAAGACTGGATTGTTGAGGATATTGAGAAAATTAATGAGGATCAATGTATGCAGACCATATGGCTGAGTAGAGAACTGTCTGAAGAAGCTCCAGTTAAGTTTTAAAAGGTTCACATGAAGATTTGAAGAAACTATGGCCATCTAAGTTGAACCGGTTTTGCAGTGTTCAGAAGAGACAGAGTGACAGGAAAGAGGTCCAGATTATTTTGGATATGTTAAATGATGATCTAAGGATCTAGAGGCATGTTTGGGAAGTCAATGTGTATCATCCATTCAAGTGGTTCATGGTTTGGAGGTCTGCAAACAATTTTTCTAATGTGACAGTCATGGTAGATATTGTTCTTGAGGTTCCGGAGGAAGATACAAGTGATTCTGATAATTTGGAGGAGTGCGGATGTTTTTGTTGAATTCAATATGCTTGTGGAGGTCTCTAGATTGTGTGACTACTATGTTGGAGGTCCGTATTGAAGTCTGAGCTTGTCAAAGAAGATTTCCCTCTTGGTGTTGTTGTTCTTCCTAGTATTGGCCGACCGGATGATTCAAGCATGTTGCGGATGTTCTAAAAGCAATTCTATGGAGCGTGGCATGTTTATCAAGAAAGATTTGTGTCCAGTTATGTTTGGCCAACAACTTAGTGATTCACAGTAAGTTAGTTGTTTGTAGTGCCGACCTTGATGTTCATTCCAAGGTTGATGAAGTGTATAAATACTTGTTGATGAGTTGTGAAAAATCATCCTTGAGAGAAAATATAAATCTGAAGAAAGGATCAAAAGCATAGCAGAGAAGAGGAGCAGAAGAACAAAAGTAGAGTAGAGTAAAGAGTTAGTGAAGAAGACTTTGGAGGCAGAGCAGAAGTTTATGAGCATTCAATGAAACTGAACTAGGCATGAAGTAGATGCTATTTCTCAGTTAAATCTTTCTTTGTTAAACTTAAATTTCTTGTAGGCAGTGAGCCTCTCTTTTGAGCAGTGAGCTTTGGGCAGTGAGCCCAAAGGCAAGTGCCTTCTCATTCTTTTAATTACTTTTAACAGGGTACGAATCTTGTGGTCTAACACCCATCGTGGTTTTTCCCTTAACTGGGTTTCCATGTTAAAAATCTTGGTGTCAAATGTGTTGATTATGTTTCTACTTATGTGATGATGTTTCATGCTTTAATGTTTACATCATTAATCAATTTGCAAATTGTGAAAGAAGACTAAAAGTAAGAAAAGATTGAATTTTGGGACAACTGATTCACCCCCCCTCTCAGTTGTCCAGTCTAATTCCAATAGATAAGTTCTCCAAAATATGGATAGGTGGTTATATTATACATGAATTAAGTCATCAGTCCAGTCATTAGTCAATATATCCTCTAGCTTGGGGACTATTGAGGAGGGGCACATCTATAGTTCTCTCGAGAGACCGAGATAAAGCCATATAGAGTAGAGTATGCCAAGGTCCACTACAACTATGAAGGTGGAAGCTCTAGTGTCCATTTATATATGATACATGGGGCACTTGACATCTCAACTAGTAGTTAAAGAAAATTCTAGCTAGCATTCATCCAATTGGTCCCCTTACCTTTTTAGTGGGCCTTGTATTGTAGGCATGATACTTTGTTCCTCACAATCCCACATTTTGGTTTCAATAATCCAATTGAGGGTCCCATCTATCTAAATCTAATCTATATAGGGGTGGAGGAGTCCCTCTTCCAGTTGTATATAGTTAGTAGGTTGTGATAGCTACACTCAATTAACCTATATACCCATTTATTAAGGGTCTATCTTCTATCTTCTCCAACCTCCAAAGTAACCCCTATAATGGAGCTATTTGAGTCTCATCAACCCCTTGTCCATATACGGGGGTAGTTGTATATCCATCCATATCTATTTCTAGATTAGCTTTCCGAGGCCGAGGTGGTAGATATATATAGTACTTCATCATAAAGTAGGCTATAGAGTGTAGTGGGATCGGCTTGCCTAGTCTATCTACACTTTAGTCCATATACAGATAGATGGGGGAGCCTACTGGTCCCTAACTAGATTGATCTAGTTGGTTTGAGGGGCACCTATAATTAATTAGGTCAAGGGTTGCCTATAATAAATATATATAGCTACTCTTAACCTCTCAAGAGAACTATAGATGTAGATGATATGTCAATCTGAGGGTCTTTATCTATACTCTACATGTCTCCTATGGTTTTATAGAGGGTGATGAGTCATTTGAGCCAGTTGAGCCATATATATATATATTTATATATGGAAATTCCCAAGAGAACCACACCATAAATTAGAGGAAGGGGTAGGGGAGAGCCTAAATATAGAGATCTTTGACCAAACTAAGTTTTAGATAGCCACCCTCGATTTGAGGCCCCTGCATGTAGTTGGGGTCATCATCTTTAGTCTAGGGAACCTATAGGTCTATGCCCTAGAGCCATATCACTATATCTATAGATGAGTTAGGGGTTGACACCTATTTCTTTGGGGACCTCCTATTTATATACGAGCACTCAATCAACTGAAGAAAACTATTGAACGTTGTCACTTAATAGATCAAAGGCAACTAGCACTATCACTATCTATAGTTGACACCCTTTAGTTATATATATGGTAGAGGGGAGGGCCAATAGGCAATAAGAGTCTACTAGGGTGGGGGGAAACTCTATATAGTCATGTTGGCACTTGATCATCTATATAGGATGGGAATCCATCCATCAACCTTATATATTTGGTACTTAACCAAAGGAAGAGGGAAAAACAAATACATAATGGCCAATATCTATATACTATATATCACCCGCTCTCTATATATGGGCAAGATTTCACTATGCCCACCTATTGGCTTCATTTTTTATCTCTCCAATTTTTAAAACTTTTTGCAATCGTCAAATCAACATGCATTAATTTTCTCTATCGCATTAGCTTGTCTAACACAAAAATGTTAAAATGTTTGCATCATTTGGTCTTGGTCACAAATATCCCCAATTATCTTCAAATGTTCTCATCAAGCGTTCATAGTTGATTTGTGTTCATAGTTGCAAGATGTTGGCATTCAAATTTGTTGTCATCAAGCATCTGTGTGTTTTGCACTAGGTTGTCATATCTCATCCACCATAATTTGTGTAAGGATAATGATACACTTGATCAAGTTTTGTTTGAGGCGACATAGGTTTTGATAGAGTATAATGTTGGAATTGCAAGTATAAGTCACTCTCAAGAATTTGACATGTGTTCATGGATTATTTTGCAGTGGTTATGCTTCGAAAGGATGTTTAGTTTTATTTGTAGGCATGCTTTTATTTCATTTCTACCAAATTAAGCCAGCAATGCTCGATTGACCAAAGTGATTTAATTCTTGGGTGTTCGTGGATCATGGTCAAAGGTTTTTGTTAAAATGACTCCATCTAAAATATTAAAATGGTGTGATTTATTGAATTGCTTAATTTACAAAAAAATTAAGCACGGTGAAGGTCAATAGCTTAGTTTCATGAGTAATGAGAAAGGCCTATGCAAATTGTTCATGAAGATGCATTTTTTTAAAAAAAGATGTAAGAACTTGTAAACCATGTCGACACTTTTCATGGATCACTAACTTATCATAATTCTAAAACCATCCTTTATGGATAATTTTACAAGTTCAAGAACTTTCCAAAAGGTGGAAATACATTTTTGTCAACATTTTTATGGTTCTTAGAACCTTTGAAGTGCCAAAATGTTCTTTATCAACATTTTTATGGTTCACCAAACTTCTAAACCTATAAAATGTTCTTTGTTGGTGATTTTTCAAGTTATAAATTTTTTTAAAACACTAAAATACATCGTACTAGGTATTTTAAAGGTTTTAAAACCCTATGATTCACCAATAGATGGGTTCACCCTAAAATGGTGAGGTAAAATGGTTCACTCTACACATTCTTCATGCCTATTTCCAAAATCCTCCATTCCTACACACATATGGGATCTAGAACATGTTGACATTCATCGAAGCATACAGGATAAAGGATTTCTATTAGATGTTATTTCAAGTGCCTTGATACATGTATGCAAAATGTGGAAGTATAGCCAAGGCCCATGAACTATTTAACATAATGCCTTAGAGTGATGTCATCATATGGAATGTAGTTATCATAGGATTTACACAATGCACATTTATTAAAAAGGATTTAGAAACTTTCAAGAAAATGCTTTTGGCGAGTATAAAGCTAAATTCCAATGACCTTTGCTAGTGTCCTCCCTATGTTTTCTAAAATGGGAACTTTGTAGTAGGTTATGGATTCCATCAAAGTGCAAAGGAATAGAGGAGAAATATGGTTTAGTGCATGTAGGGATGGTTTAGGGGGACCTTTATTTTGTCAACACTATTTCATCACTTTACAAATTTGAATATTAAAATATGCACAACCAATGATCTTTTTCTATAGACACATAATTTCCTCCTAAATGAAAGAGGTGAAGTGTAAAATAATTTAAGAGATTATGAATTATGTGAGCTGGAAATTGGTTCTACAAGTCTCCTTAAGGAATAGTATGAAGAAATTATGACTTCAAGATGACAAATTGATGAGATTAATCTTCAAATACTACATCTTAAAGATTAATTAAAAAGAATTAAAGGGTATAAAGCCAAATTCCACAACTATTGATAGCATTCTTTGCCTACACCAAAATGGGCACCTTGGAATAGACAAGATCGTGAGTTAATTGACAAATGCCTTATAGAGATGATCATAGGTAATGTGATGCTTTTAGAAACTTCAAAGTGAATGTAACTAGTGGTTGTGAACATTCTCTTTTCATGTCAAAATGGGCATTTTAGAACTAGGTTTGGACATCCATCGAAGCATAATGGGAGGGGAACTATAGACATTTCTAGAGATTATAGTTGGAAAAGTTTCAATAGATATCTATGCAAAACATGGAACTATAGACAAGGCATGTGAGCTATTTAATAAAACACTTTGAAGGAATGTGATCTCAAGAAAATGTTGTTTGATTTTCAAAAAAATGCAAATGTGAAGAAGTTAATTGATAAGGGCAAAGGTGCTTCAATCTTGGTTTTGGATACAAATGATAATATTTTTCCTCCCATAGGGAAAATGGGCCAAAATTTTAAAAATGAAGGGATAAGTAAGCTTGTTAGAAGTAAAAGTGCTTCTCCTTCATGTAAGACACTCAAATTATCTCACATAGATGCAATTTTTCAACACCAAAAATCAAGTTTATGTTCACTAGATATATTGAAAATTTAGTGCCAAAGAGCTATTGGGAGAAGAAATGGAGGATTTCTATGCTACAAAAAATTCATTTAGTTAAGGTAATGGATGTCTAGGCAAGGCTTTATTTGGGCAAATAGATCTCGAGAATTCCACTAATGATTTATGTGAGGAGCATATTGTTTCCAACTCTATTGATAGTTTGGAGTCACATGAAATAGGAATGCTGGAATTTAAAAAATAAAGCTAGGATCAATTTGGAAAAATTGACTATTCATGGTGATAGTATTTAGAAGAATGATTTATGGATATAAAATATGAGAAAGATGATGAAATATCAAATAACATAAGTAGTGAAAATTAAAATCTTGTAGATTGGGACAAGGAAGAAATAGGAGTTGGAATTGTTGTTCTTAATATTGGAGGAGCCAGTGATCTTGGAGTATTTAGGAGGAAAATGCCAAAACACCCTCTCTTTCTATTATTATTTCTAATTTTTCTTTGCACCTTTTTAAATTTCACTTAAGTCACCTTTATGACTTAAAAGTCAATTTTAAATTAGAAAATCAAATTTTCAAGAAGCAGTTACGAAAGAAGGGTTATATATACAAGGCTATTTTAAAAAAAAAGGGGGTTCCTTCATAGGGACTTTTTCATTCATAGACATTTATATAGGAGAAAAGAGAGACTTTGACCTCTCCCCACCTTTTTCTGAACTCAATAAAGAATGATATTGCTAGACTATGAGCTTGGGTATTAGTTCTTTATGCTATAGGTTTTACTCATGTTTAATTTGTAACTATTCTTTGAGGTATTTCATATATGTGGTGGATGAAATAAGTCTAGAAAACCTAGGTGAATGTCTCTTTTCTTATGTTAGGAAGCATTTCCTCATTTAAACCTTTTTTATAGTTTTCCTTCAAAATCGTTTGTTTATGGGAATAAATCTTTGTGTTTGCTCCTCTTTTTCTTATAATCTATTCTTATTTTCTAGGAAAACTAGGTTATTGGCCCCATTAGCCTTATCTAGGGTTTCCTCCTTTTGTTTCAATTTTAGTTTGTGTGTCTTTCCTACTTTTTGGTTAAAAGCATACCCCTAAAAACCCCAAAATTATATCTTACGAGGGAGTTGCCCCTCTCAAAAGTAGAGGAAAATCACTAATCCAATATCAATTTCTCCAACTATGATAAACTTTGTCACTGCACATTGGGCAAGCCTAGATATTTGCAACGAAATGTCACAACAACGAATCTATTTACCAACACCACCCTATATAGACATGGTGATGACCTACGGTATGTAGCTAGAAGGGAGGAGAGCACCCTTTATTGATTGGATATTGAAGCTACTCCCTAATACTGATACAATATGCATTTGTACATGCTAAACCATTGGTTGGAATCTACAAGGTTGGTTATAATTCATTAGTCTATTCATCAAATTGGAATAGGCCTCACAATATCTATAGGCGCCCAAATAAATAGAGAACACTAGTCTCTACACACTGGTCCACAGATACCATTGAGAATTCTAGCCCTACTTGAACTATCTATTGATCATTCCATATAACCTATAGGGGATCCAAATCAAGCACCAATTGAATCAAAGTTGATTGATCCATAGAAATAGAACTATAATAGAGAGGGGAAGAGGGAGAGGGGATTTCTTATAGATATACATAAATGAAATGTTCCACCTACCCTACCCCTCACTTTGCTGGGAGAGCATCAAGATTGAATCAAGATATAGCAATGGGTGTTGGCTCCACTAAGAAATGAAATGAGAAATGTTAGCTCAACTCTAAGCTATTGTAAAACTATATAGGGGTGGGAGAGGCCTTTTCTCCCTATCTATATATGAGCCACATTATATTATTATTCAAAATAAATGTCCCTCCCACTCAAAAAAAACCAAAGAGTTACAAACAAAACTATATAGCTAGTTTGGACTAGATTAGACTAGACTGTGAATAATGGGTGGGTGGATTTAGGCTATGCGACAATACTAATGAGTACTGAGTAAAGGGATAGGGATATAGGGCCTATATTGGGTGCCATATATAGGTAGGGGCCTTCAACCCTTTCTATATCTAACTTTCAAGAAGAGTTTCCCCATTTGTATCTATTAGTTGTGTCAAGTTAGTTATAGAGAATAATAGGGTCGTTACATTAGTTAGGTTGCATATCATGTATAGGGATAGGTTGTTTCCATGTGGGTATATAGGATCTTTAGGCACTCAAACACCCTATAGATATTTGAGGAGGGTGGGGGGAGCCCTTGTATTATATGACAATAAGAGAGGACCCCTAAATATATAGGTTACCTCTAAAGTTGAGGATTGGAGCCTAGGGAGGGGAGAATTCTATACTCCAAAATTAGGGTTGTCATGTCGACTAGGCTATACCATACCTATTCTCTATTCTAGTCTAGATACATACCTCATATCTAGTCCAATCTAGTCTAGTTAGGGTAGCTATAGTTCTAGTTCCCCTATCCATTTATGGGGCACTCCCCCAATGGAGGAGGCCTACCTATGAATATATGGATAAACCTTAGACCACAATATATTCAATCACTTCCAATTCAATATATATTGAGGTATGGCTAGAAATATTCTATCAATTGCCTATCCATGTATTACTTTAACTTTAGGGAGGAGGGGGAGGAAGGGGAGGGTGACTATCTAACCTATATATGGGGTGGGGGGATTGCCCCTATCCATACTATATAGCTAGAGGGTGAGGCTTAGACTCGATTGATTTCTACTTGCCCATATATCCCAGGGCACTCCACCATCCATCTATTCTATTTGGGGAGGGGAAGGGGTGAGTGTAGTGACGATTTTTTTTTCTTGCATTGGTACTAGAAAATATATCCATATACATCTACCCGTATCTCTACTTATTATGATCTAATATGGGGTGGGGGCAGTTGACCAACAACCCTATCTATCTATAATTGAAGAGGAAGTTTATTTACCAGTTGAGGATGTTTATGGGATCAATTATCATCAATCAAGGGGGAGTCTTCAGATTCTATCTAGGGATATAGATGATCGCCCCATAACCCCTTGTTGAGATCAAATGGTCTTTAGCTTGACTAACTAGTGGGTGTGTAACAAAATTTGTTGATCCATTGCAAACTGTATGATGGAGCCCCTATCTATAAGATGGAGGGCCTTGACTAACTTTGGGTTAGGGTCTTTAGGTCTCATAGATAGAACCAATGGGAGATCCCTATATATCCCCATCTAAATAGGGGGTGAGGGAGGTGAGGTACTCAACTAGTAGATCAAACTATAAGATCAAAAAATGCATACCTTCTAACTTTGGTACTACAGTTTAGCCTCAATTAGCATTTTTAGCCTCTAACATGTTTTTAGGTTCATTTATCCCTATCCTAGCCTTTGTCCCACTCTCAGTACCAACCTGACCTTAATACTTCTGTATGTAAATGTCTTTTCTACCTTCATGAATATGTTTTCTATGTAAACCCAATGTTCTTCTATCATTTTGACCTCTTTTTGACCCTACTATACTTGGATGGCAACACGACACATGGATGTTCATGCAATGCACTAGTGTCCACTAACTTTGTAGTCATACAATAGTCATATTTTTTAGTTTTTGCCACCTTGCTATGTAGGGACATGTGAATGTAACTACACAAAGATTTGTTGGGAAAATCAGAGCAAGAAGTTAGCATTCCATGACCCTCCAACTTCCCTCTCAACTTAATTTTCTAAAAGAACTAATCATTCTACACTCTCCATCAAGCAATCACTTGAGTTCCAATAATCTTGCGAAGCATTCTAGCATTATTGAGCTTCTGAGAAGTAGTTACATAGTTCCAACATTGGTCTTCCTTGATTATTCATGGTTGAGGACTTGTGTTGGTGATCTTGGCATCTATCATCTCCATTTTCATGTTGTAGGCGATATTGTTTGAAACTCTTGTCTTATTTCCATCTCTCCATTATTATTGCAGCTTCTCTTTGTGTTGTAACTTCCTTGTTGGCACTTAGAGTCTTTCAACTCCATTTGCATCCTCACACACACTAGGGTATTAATCCTTGTAGACCTTGAATTTAATACTTATAGATTTAAATTTGCTTTAATGTTCTTAGTCCTAGACACACCTAGGCTAGGTACACACACCTCTCCATTTTCCTCTATATCATTGGCTACCCATGGAGGAGAAAAGACCAAAATAGGGGCTTGACCATTCTTGTCAAGCCCCTAAGTAGCCACAACCTTCCTCTTTGTCTCAACTACAGGTTTCTTGAAGGAATTCACACATGAAGGGTTTGTTGTCTTTCATCCTTCACCTTGTTATTCTATTTTGTTCCTTTATTGTAATCAAAATCATTGCTATAAATTTTTATATTGCATTCTATTCATTTTTAGAAGTACATCCGGTACTTATTTTGTGTTGTTGCATGTCTCTGTGTAGGAATATTGGAAATATATGCTAAAAATTATGTTTTGTACCTAATCTGGACCACAATGACTAGATAGGATGATAGTACACCATGCTAACACCATGGGTAATGAGTTTCTCAAATTATATTTTACATTTGTCTCTATTTTATCTTTTACAATATCAACTTTGTTTTTCAATTCTATATTTCTGTCTTCAAATATTTACATTTTTGTTACCCAACTCTCTTTTTCCTTCTTGTTCAAACATTGTTTAATAGGAGGGAAATTTTATAGATAAGGCTAGTTAGCTTCTATTATTTGTTATTCAAAGTAGTACTAGAGAAAAACACAAAAATATTAAATCTTCTAGTCTTATCATGTAAGGTGGATTTGTGGTAACCTTAAGTTAAAATAAACAAATCTAAATCCACATTTTATATCTTACACAAACCCCATAGTTTAGATAGGCTCCGTCTAGTTAGGTTCTTATCACAACCACTGGTCCATCTATTGATTAAGCCATTTTCCTATGTAGTCATATTTTCCCTTTAGTCTAGTCATCATATCTATATAGAGGGTACCCACCCGCTATAGATAGTAATGCCTATATGGGAGGGACTCAGATGCAAAGTTGAAGTCAAAATGGCTAATCTAAAAAGTAAGAAACAAATGGTACATGATTCTTTAGATGAGATCCAAAATGATGATGAAGTTGGACGAGTCTTTGGATGACTATAAAGAAAGTGAGGACTATATGATCAAATAACTTAAACTATGATTACAGATGAGAGAAAGCGAGAACCACCCACTAGATGAGAGAGAACAACCCTTGTATATATGGGTTGTCTCAACTATTATGATCCCCCTCTATAAATATATGGTATCTAGGAAGCCCTTTATATATATATGGGTTCTCTTGACTACTAGGAAGGAAAGGGATATATATCACTCAATCTTGATCAACTATAAACCTCCCCTATATATGGATATATGGCTTCATGATTGACTATAGTGGGGAAGCCTATCTTAAATTATAGATCGACTTGCCAAGGTGGTGTATTTCATGGTAGGCTCAACATCCTAAGAGAATAGCCAAAGCAACTAACTTTGCAACCCCCTATCGAGTCTAGATATGGGCAACCTAACCCTATTCATGAGGACTATTAGTTGGCTCTATTAGGACCTTGTCCAACAAGTGTTTCCTTAGCTTTATTTTCCCCATCATTTATAACTGATTTGAAAAATCTTTAATGGGTTCCCTTAGTCAATAGTGTTCTTGGTGTTGTGCTTTATTTTTTATTATATCTAGTAATTTGTTTGAATTTCAAAAGATCAAAAAATTCCTAAGTATAAGGTTGTTAAGTCTTGTTTCTGGTCTTTGTTGAGCTTTTGGACTTCCCTCTACTTGCATGCTTTCCACTCATTTCCTAAAACCTTGAACTCCTCTAAGTCCTCTAAATCCTTTATGTTTGACATGTTTTCAGGGTTCCCCCTACCATAGTACCCGGTGTGCTCAAAGCCCCCTTCCCACATTGTCATATGGTTTGGACTTTTGAAGTTTTATTGACTTGTTTCCCTCACCCTTTGTTTCTTGTTTCCCCGCATTCTAGATTTCTTTGCTTCCTACTTCATTTTATTATTATTAGACATGTGGGATTATACTTACCTTCACACCCAAAATATATGTAGTAGGCGGTAAGTTTGATCCTTGAACCCCAAAAGTTTTAATCCCCATCTTTCCCTTGCCCCACTTCTTTCTAGCATCAGAACCTTGAGTTCTTGATCCTTGACCTATTTCTCTTCGATTGCAAGATTTCAAGCATTCCTATTACCCTCTTCCCAAAAGTGCATCCAACACTTGGTATGACTGAAACCCTAACCCTAAATCCCCTTCATTTCTTTCCCATTAAAGAAACTTAGACTTCATCTTACCATTTTCCCTCTTGCTAGTGGTATGAGATCTCTTTGATCCTCAATCTTGCATCCTCTTCCTTTTGCATCAGGCATTCCTATTCCTCAATCCCTACTCCTTTCACTTCCTTCCTTGTAATGGCTCTGAATAATTTAACAAATAATTTACTAAATAAGTTAGAAACAATTAATATAATATGATTGTAGGAGAAAAATTTACTTATTTTAAATAATTAACATTACATAATTCATTGTAAATAAATTTCAAGATACAAATGCTTCATATACAAATATACACATTTACAAAATATGTTTTAAGCTCATCAGCTCCGGTATTCTGCACAGTTATCGGATTGGAATCTGCACACTAAATGTAAACATTAGTTCTTGCATAGTCACTAAATTCACAAAACAAATAACAATTGCATAAAATGATAAGACTAAGGCCCTAAGGGGCTAACCTAAAGTCTCGGGGGCTCATTACCACCTTGCCTACGTACGCGTAGCATAGAGACTTCGTAGTTCAGAAAACTTATACATGTAACCACATGACAATATTCAAACAAATCAAAAACCTCTAAGATGTTATTCACGGGATAGTGACATTTTCTTAAACTTAGATACACATTTGTATTTCGAACCATACATGAGGTCAGTAAAAGATTAAGGTTTACCTGTCTCTCAACATTCTCATAAAGATCTTCAAACTAGTAAACAATTTACTACAATATATCTCAGCAAAACAAAACTAATTCTCAATTGTAATATTCTATTAATTTGGTATCATACTCATAATTAATTCAAGATTTAGAATTCTCATCATTGTGAAGGCATTAATTATGCATACTATCATATAGCAAAACTAATCTATTCTTATTACCACCGATCCCCAAAGAAAACTTAAATAAAGCCACTAAATTCAGTTAAGACCTGAATTTTATATTCTTTATGCTAACATATTACTTGCAAAGATAAACTAGATTTATACTATAACTTATTTAATTTCTACATTAGATTCATATAACAAGTTTATCAAAGGAAGTATATGAAATCCGACTTTGTTTCCAAATGCACTAAATAAATTATATGCTCAGGTCATTAAGGAAGAATTTAATAAGATTTTTTTTAAGATGTCATCTAATGCAACTTGTTATAGTTTTAACCAATGATCAAAATTTAATTATGTTTTAAATCCACAAAGAATACATCTCCAACTATCATATTAGTTCTAACAACTTATATAACCAATAAATTTTAAACTAAGATATATATACATAGAACCACTGATCCTTGGTTCAAATTTATCAAAATAAAGTTCACTTGTCAAAAGATATAAAATGTATCTATATAAGCAATACATAGTAAATAAAATCAATACCAGCAGTAACATTTCCAAATTTAGGTGATACCATCTATAATATTGGATCTTCCACTATCTAATCTTGATACAACTTTTATAAATAAAAACTGTTCATTATTTCTAATCCTAGATTCTGAGGATAAGGAAATTGAGTAAATTTAAAGAAAGTATGGATTTATCTGTCAATCAAGGATAACAACTACTGAGGAAACAATAACCACAGGTTTTTAAGTAATTCTAAATTGGGTGGAGTTGAATAACAAGACATATTGCTGATAATGAATGATATGAATCAGCTAAGATATTTCAAAGTGAAAAGAAGAAAGTAGATGATCTCAAGATTTTAGAAAGAACCAGTGCATGAGAGCAAACAAAACGAAACACAATTGCTTGAAAGATTTACAAACTTCAAAACTTAACCCTATGAGAAGTGCTATCATGGCACAAAAAAACACAATCAGAAAAATACATGCTTTTGCACACAATGGTCACTTTGAAAGGGTTTTAAATTTCAAATATGGTGCAAGAAAAAGATCTAAGAAATATCTTCACAAAGATTGTGATGCTATATGAGAATACATAAAAAATAAAATGATGGTTGAAAGCCAATTTTCACAATCCTATTGTAGTAATTAGGCACAGACAAGGCATGAATTGATGCTTAAAACACATTGAGAAGGAGTGATCTCAGAAGAATAATGATTTCAAGAATTGAACAAAACTTTTGTGTGTATCGAACTAGAACACATAAGATAGGAGCAAATGCACTAAAATTCTAGACTAAGCCGTAGATAATAAACAAAGAAATGCCTGATGATTAGTTAAATTTAGATTGGGGTTGAACTAAATAATAACTTAATATCATTCATACACAAAGAGAAATGAGGCACAGGTAAGGCACAATTCAAGGTCTCAAGAATAATATTTTTTAATCATCCTAAACACTCAGAATTTACCAAAGTAAATTGGCTTAAAACAAGGCAAAACATGATTCTAATATCCTTGAATAAATTGATTTAATCATTCAAGGATAAGTTAAAGCAAAAGATCATTAGAAAGGCACACCAAGATTGCCTAATTTAAAGCATAATGATGGCGCCATAAGGTAAAAATGAAAGCTAAGAAAATAATGTTAAGAATTCATTGTTTTGAATAGACTAAACATTCAAGATAAGCGTTTGCATTTAGATGGCGTGATATTGGTTTCATCTCCAAAGGAAGCTCAGACAAGACAAAATAATAGTTGAGGATTTGTGAAAGTTTCATGGAAGATTGCAAGACATGTTGTAAAGTTAAATGAATAAATATTCAAACCTAACTTGGTTCTTTCCTACGAGATGTTGGCTTTTATCACTGCCTCAACCACCTCCTAGCCACACAAATTCACCAGATCCACACTTCTACTTTACTACCCCTAAAAATTCCAATTACTAATCTAAATTTATTGCCCCAAATGTTTCTGTATTTCCCAGAGAAAGGAAAACCCTCTTCCATAAGTCCTCCCAAAAACTTCCTCTTTCAGTTAAATTCTTCTAGAGAAAATGACTCTTCATCTTCCACTCCTAATATTTAATTACTCATGCACTTTCATAACTAAAATTAGCTTTCCCAATCTTGAAACTGCAAATATTGATCCTATCTCTTGCAGGTGACCAAATAAAAGAATGTGATTAATAAAAATAATAATGCATGATTTCTTTTGTAAACAAAATTAAATTATCTAAATAATTATTTGGAAGAAATATAACTAATTATTTTCAATAAAATATCATAATTAATAAATAAGTTATAGATATGCCTTACATTCCCTCTTCAAACTCTTAGTATTCTTAATGTTGCCTTCCCCAAAAGTAAATCAACATGCGGTAGGCCCACCATGAATCCCAAATCTTCTTCCATCCATTTCTTTGGGTCCACAATTTTCCTCCTCCCCATCCATCTTGTAAGAAGATTCCCTATCCCTAACTCCTAATTATCTTTGGCATACAAGCATGCACTTTCCCAAAACCTCAACAATAAAACTTCTAAGGCATCTTTTACCACAATACACCATTCAAGCATGAGAAAGCACAAAACCTTGATGTTTTAACTAGAAACCCTACCTACTTCTACTGTTACATCCCCAACTTTTGATTAAGCTTAATCTTACTTTTATGTGGTAAAAATGATAAATAATCTTAGATTAATGATTTGATGTTTGTGGAAAATATCAAGTTGAATAATTGATTATATGGATTACGATTAATGCTTAGATTAAACATGAGATTATATGTTGAAGAAATTATCTTATCCTAATGTATATGATTTAATGATGATACACTGATTATGGTTATATGGTTGTGAGTGTAACCAGGAAAATGATCTTCCTTCAAGAGTGGAAGGAGAGTATCAACAGAGAGAAGAGAATAGACACTATGGAAAAGATCGCGTTGCCATCTAAAGTCTCAATTTGATCATTATGTGAACCATGTGAGAGAAGGTATGTGTCCTTAGTTGCTATCTCAAATTTGTCCTAGAAGCGACCATTATTGACTTGATGTGGAAAAATAACTTTCCAACATCCACTTTTACCCATTTGGTCAAAAAATGTTTTTTGGTATTTTGTTTGGCTCTGCACTGTCTATAGCTAACGAAAGTAGAAGGTGGTGACAGGGAGAAAGTCTCGACCCTCATTCGCACCTTAGCCATTGTTGATCATCGACTCGATTTGATTGGTGAGATCACCTTTGAGTGGATTTATGTGTTTATTTACAATATTGATATATGTTTGATAATTAGTTTGATATGGGGATAAGATATCACCCTTATCATTTATAGCCTAATTGTTTAATATATTTTTGGAGATAATATTCTATTTGGGATTGTGTTATAGTTTTGAAGGTGGGCATTTTTCTCTCCCTCGAACCCGAATGTGGGGGACTGGGAGAAGTGAGCTCCATGTTCGCAGGGTGACTATGGGGGGGCAGGTGGCCCTCAACTCGCCATGCGGAGCCACTGCCTGAGAGAAAAATGGGCATCGTGGAAAGAAAGCATCTTTCTCTCAAAAGAGAGAAAGGTAGTCAAAAAAAGAAATCAGTGGTTATGTTTTTGTGGGGGAGAGCAGCGTAGGCTTGCGGGGAAAAGGAGAGAGAACAACTGTGAAAAACTCATACAGGGAGCTCAAAGCTTTAACCGAGTAAGTGAATCTGGAATGATTCTTGCCTTTAGTTTAGTATATTATTGCTATGAATGGGTTTAGAGTCAGCCAGGATGAGACCCTGAGTCGTACTCATTATTTATTTTATGACATAAAACATTGATGTTTTGAAAGGGAGTAATCCCTATTGTTCGAGCTATTCCAATAGCTTGCTGTTATTAATCGTTTCTTAGCATTGTTGTTGCTATGCCATTTAGACGACTCTATGAATGGGAAATCCACTGATATAACTCTTAAATCTCTGTGTTGGCTTATTATCCACGAATATAGTGTTACTACTATGAATCTTGATTTATATTTATCTGCTCTTGGGCTCGACAGCGAAGCTATCACCTTCCGAGCCATAATATGCTATATTATCTTTTGCAGTGCTTTGATAGGTTTGCTATCATTCCTGAAGCCTGCTATCTAACATGCAATGGTGTGTTCAATAGCTATGCTATCATAATATGTGTTTATGGGCTCACCAAGAAAGAAAGGTGGCGACTGTCTGTGATGGCTATGAATAATTCTTTTTATAACTATGTTATTATCTTGCATGGTCGAATGGCCAATGCTTTATAACTGTATTATTATCTTGCATGGCCTAATGGCCATTGCTTATGACTATGTTATTAACTTGCATGGCCAAATGGTCATTGTATTATAACTGAGTTATTATCTTGCATGGTCAAATTGTTGATTCTTTACAATTGTGGTATCATTGAAAGCTAAGGCTAAGTCAGGTGGATGAAGGCCTGGGTTATAATTTGTTCATTTATAATGTAATGATGATGCATGTCAGTGTTTTTAAACCTGACTTATACTGATATACTGTAATGAATTAAAGTCTCTCTTAATTGAGAGGTAAGATAATGTAGTCAGTCATGGTCATAGTTGAGCATGGATGTGTATGATCGAATGTTATGATATCACCTAGATGTGATAAGAGGTCAACTAAATGAGACCACTAAATACAAACCCTCATATTAACTATATGCTCGCGAGGCCCTGTGAAGGTAAATGGAATCTTTGAACTACTTGAGTGGTGTAACTCAAAATAGTTCCAATGATCCTTGGTGTATACATTATATTTAAAACCACTAGTCAAGTTGAATACTCTAAAGACCCTTGGTCATTAAGGCCAAAAGTATAATTACTTTATGATTCTATATTGCAAAACTCTAGAAAAACCTTGAGGAAGGTAGGAGTTTATGACTCATGATTATATATTTATAATAGCTTTTATGCTAATTTTGTTTAATCAAATAAGGCTATTAATGGGAAGGGATTACAGGAGTATCCTCAACCCAATTAAGTTCATGAGAGAACCTTTGAAGTTGTTTCAACTATATATTGTTGATTTGAATAATCAATCTCTATGAATGTAATGTTTGCATTATGGAATAGGGTGACAGGGAGTCAGTTTTCTGAATTGTGATCAAAATAAGAGTGTGAGACTCCAAGAAACAGAGTCAATAACCTAGTCAGATGGACTAAGGTTTACTAGGTATTTACAATACCCATGTATATATGATAAGTTATCTTAGCCTAAAGAATGACACTAATGTTGGTATGTGGTGACTGATCATGCAAGTACTGTACACTAGTTATGTATCCTCATGGGGGTTCGGGGGCTCAGCCCCCAATTTTTTTATTTTTCCTCTTTTTCGCACGACCGGAGTCGGTTGTTAATTTTTGTTAACTGACAAAAGAAAAATGACATTGCAAAACCCTAATTCTAGAAGCTTCCAAAAATCTTGTTATAAGCGGCTGGGATGTATGTTACAATGAGGTATTTGCGAGATTGTAATATGTTTTGCACTGGGTAATAAAATCATTGGATAGCTGAGTTTATGTGGATGTAGCCCATATTGGGTGAACCACATTAAATTTCTGTGTTAATCTCTTTTGTGTTATTTCTCATTGTTATATTTGAGTTATTTAATATGCATATAATTGTTAGTGTTTATTACTTTGATCTGCTTGAACCCTAACAACTGGTATCAGAGCAGGTTGTGTTCAATTATTGTCTGTAGGAAGGTCTCATGGTTGAGTGGGAGTCTCACGGTTGAGTGGTAGTCTCACGGTTAAGTGGGAGCAATGGCGGACGAGGGTAAATTGAAGGTAGATAAATTCAATGAGCAGAACTATCAATTATGGAAGATGCAGATGGAGTATTATCTCTATTAGAAGGATTTATGGAGGCCATTGGAAGGAATAGCCAATAAATTGGCAGCAATGACTGCTGAGGATTGGGAACTTCTAGACATAAAGGCATTGGGAACCATTCGTTTGTGTCTACCATCATCTGTGGCATTCAACATAATAGAAGTGAAGACAACAAGTGAATTGATGAAAGCTTTGGCCAAATTATATGAAAAACCCTCAGCCTCTAATAAGGTATTTCTCAGGAAGTGTTTGTTTAATCTGAAAATGATTGAAGGTGGATCTGTGTCAGATAATTTAAATGAGTTTAATACAATTACCAATCAGTTAACTTCTGTAAAAGTGAAATTTGATGAAGAGGTGAGGGCTCTCTTGGTTTTATGTTCTTTTCTAGAAAGCTGCAATAGCTTGGTAATGGATGTAAGTAACCCTATCTCTGGTTCAAATACTTTGAAATTTGATGATGTTGTTGGTGTTATCCTTAGCAAGGAAATGCAACAGAAAAGCACAGGTGAGAGTTCAACATCGAGTAATGCTTTGACTATAGAGAATAGGGGAAGAACAAAGGAGAGAGGAAAAAGCCCAACAAATCATGGGAAGTCACAAGGGAAGTCAAAGAAAGGCAGATCTAAATCCAGAGGAAGAATGGATTGCTGGCGCTGTGGTAAGCCATGACACTTGAAGAAGGATTGCTGGTCTCGAAAGGGCAAACAAGGAGACAGACAACATGATGACAATAAGGAAGCTAATGTTGCAATTAATAAATTACAAGATGCTTTAATTCTGTGTTTAGATAATGCTAATGATTCCTGGGTAATAGATTCAGGGGCTTCATTTCATGCCACACCCCATAGGAAATATTTTGTAGATTATGTTCAAGGTGATTTTGGACAGGTATATTTGGGTGATGATGAACCCTGTCAGATTGTTGGAAAAGGAAAGATAAAAATCAAGTTGCAGAATGGAAATGAATGGTTGCTATAGGAGGTAAGGCATGTTCCAAATTTGAGAAGGAATTTAATTTCTGCAGGACAACTGGGTAGTGAAGGTTGCATAGTTACCTTTTCAGGAAAAATCTAGAAGGTCACGAAAGGTGCATTAGGAGTAGCTAAAGGTGAAAAGGTAGGCACATTGTATTTGTGTACTGGTAATACTTATTCTACCTTAGCTGCTACAGAAACAGTTGCTAGTGAGATAGTTATAATGCTTGTGTAGGGACAAAAATAGAATTGTGGCACCATAGACTTGGGCTCATGAGTGAGAAAGGGATGAAGATCCTTCACTCTAGAAAGTTGCTACTAGGTCTAAAGCAGATTGACTTGGAGTTCTGTGAAAATTGTGTTTATGGAAAACATAAAAGAGTCTGATTTCTCAAAGTTGGGAAAGAGAAGAAGAGTGAGAAATTAGAGCTTGTGCATTTAGATGTATGGGGACCAGCTCAGGTATCCTCTCTTGGTGGCTCTTGCTATTATGTTACTTTTATTAATGATGCAACTAGGAAAACATGGGTGTATTTCCTAAAACAAAAATCAAAAGTATTTGAAACTTTTAAAAAGTGGAAAGCTTTGGTTGAGAATGAGACAGGAAAAAAGTTGAAGTGTCTCAGATCTGATAATGGAGGCGAGTAGTGTAGCAGAGAATTTGAGAATTACTGTTCATATAATGGAATCCATAGGCAAAAAATAGTTCCTGGAACCCCACAAGAAAATGGTGTGTCTGAGAGGATGAATAGGACCATTATGGAGTGTGCAAGGAGCATGAGATTGCATGCTGGACTACCCTTACACTTTTGGGCAGATGTTGTACATACCACTGTTTATTTAATAAACAGGGGACCTTTAAATCCTTTGGATGGTGGCATCTCAGAGGAGGCATGGATGGGTAAAAAGGTAAACTATTCATTTCTAAAACCTTTGGTTGTGAAGCTTTTGTCCATGTTGATATTGAAAATAGGACCAAGCTTGAGGCTAAGTCTAAAAAATGTACCTTCATTGGATATGGAGTAGATAAGTTTGGTTATCGGTTATGGGATTATGAAAATCATAAAATCATTAGGAGCAGAGATGTTATATTCAATGAGAAGGTCATGTATAAGGATCCGCTGCAAGAAAAGAAGCATGAACAAGACAAAAGGGAATATGTGGTGCTGGATGAGAATCCAGGAAATAAAATGCCAGTGGTACTTGATGCTCAGCAACAATAAGTTATCCCACAAACTCCTGCAAGTGACCTTCTATAAGGATAACTAGACCTCCAGAAAGATTTTCTCCATCATTATATTCTTTATTATTAACTGATTCTGGTGAACCTGAAAGTTATGAAGAAGCAATGCAGGTAGATACCAAAAAGTAGTGGGAGCTAGGCATGAAAGAGGAAATGGATTCCTTGCTGCAGAATCAAACTTTGGACTTAGTCCAATTGCCTGCAGGTAAAAGAGCCTTGCCAAATAAATGGGTTTATAGGTTGAAGGAAGAAGATGGAGGCAAGAAAAGATATAAGGCTAGACTCGTGGTAAAAGGTTTTGCACAGAAAAAAGGTATAGATTTTGATGAAATATTTTCTCTGATTGTAAAGATGACTTCTATTAGAACTATTCTAAGTCTTGTGGTTGCGGAAGACTTGCATCTTGAAAAACTAGATGTGAAAATATCATTTCTCCATGGGGATTTGGAAGAGGAAATATACATGCAACAACCACAGGGATATGAGGTCAAGGGTAAGGAGGAATTTGTGTGCAAGTTAAAGAAGAGTTTGTATGGTCTGAAGCAAGCACCTTGGCAATGGTATTTGAAATTTGATAGTTTTATGGTTGAACAAGGATACAAAAGATGTCATTATGATTATTGTGTTTATTTTAAGAAATTGGGTAATGATAGCTATATTATCATGTTGCTTTATGTTGATGACATATTTGTTACCGGGTCTAACATGCAACATATTAATGAACTTAAGTAGAAATTAGCAAATTCATTTGCTATGAAGGATTTGGGTGCAACAAAACAAATCCTTGGTATGAGGATCATACGGGACATGACAAATAGAAAATTATTTTTGTCTCAAAGTATTAGAGAAGGTGTTCAAAAGGCTTAACATGCAGAATGCAAAAGTAGTTTGTACACCTTTGCCTAGTCATTTTAAGTTGACTAAGGAGATGTGTCCAAAGACACAAGAGGAGGAATACAAAATATCTAAGATACCATATGCATTAGCAGTTGGTAGCTTGATGTATGCAATGGTATGCACAAGGCCAGATATTGCACATGCAGTGGGAGTTGTGAGCAGGTATATGAGCAATCCAGGAATGGAACATTGGAATGCTATAAAATAGATTCTCTAATATTTGAGAGGTACTACTTCAAAGAAACTATGTTTTGGAGGAACAAATTCTGCTCTAAAAGGATATGTTGACTCTGATCTGGCGGGTGATATTGATAGAAGGAGGAGTACTATAGGGTATGTTTTTACTATAGGAGGTACTGCAGTCAGTTGGATTTCAAGACTGCAAAAGGTTGTTGCGCTTTCAACCACTGAAGCTGAGTATGTTGCTGCTACAGAAGCTAGCAAGGAGATGATGATGCAGGAGCATCCAGTGGTGTAAGGGAAATCTTGCATCACCCAAAAAAAGATGTGTTTCAAAATTGTTGATGTTCTTTCTATTTCTTTTCAAAATTTGTGGTTCTGGTTCCATAATCGCTTGAATAATGATGTAGAACTTTAAGTTTTTTAAAACTACTAAAAATAACAACTTGCTATTTTTAGAAAGTTTGCATTTGGGCACGGATTGAAGTGAAAATTTACAGGAAGCTTCATAACTGAAAAATAAGACCTTTGGTGAAGAATCACGCAAAGATCATTTGTGAGCTGAAAGATATTAAAGTTTCTGTTTCCTGAAAAATGCTTGAAAATTATTCACTTAGGTTTGAGGCACTAAACGGCCCCGTATGGGCCCGAAAATGGATAGAACGGGCAAAGCAAGTTCTTAGTGCGTAGAGAACTCAGTGAGCTTTCCGACGCATAAAACAGTTCGTTAATCAGACACCCGGATCAAAAGTTATGGCTATTGGAAGTTGACCTATTTTTGGAGGGAGATGCAAATTAGGTTGTTGGCTACCAAAAAGGCTATTAATAACCATTTTTGGGAACCCTGGGCAGTAGTAGAGTTAAGGGGGGAAAACATAAACCCTAGCTAATTTGGGGTTACAGAAGGCAGATGATTCTAGAGTCTTGCGAGAGGAAGCTGTAATGTGTTGCAACATGTGGAGGGTTGATTCCTTTGATTTTATTTAAGCTTCTATAATGTATTAAGTTGTCCAAATCAATAAAAGAAAGTTCTATTTTCTGTGTGCAATTTCTGTTGTTGTGTGTTTTATGATTTACCCCTTCATCAGATGATTTGGTTACAACATTTTCTAGAGGAATTGGGGCAACAACAAGAAGATAGCCCTTTGTACATTGATAGCCAGAGTGCCATTCATCTTGTTAAGAATTTAGCTTTGCATTAAAAAACTAAGCACATACAACTTAGATACCACTTCATCCGGTCAGTTTTGGAGGATGGGCAGTTGAAGCTAGAGAAAATTCACACAAGTCAGAATCCTGCAGATATGTTCACAAAGGCAGTTACATGGGAGAACCTGATTTCATCATTAGTTTCCGTTGGCCTTCACGACTGATAATGGTGGATATAAGAAACTAGCCAGGCCTGTAATCCAGTGGGAGCTACAAGCGCAGCGGTGTCGTCCAGGATCAGTCTCCAAGTGGGAGATTGTTTGGTGTGGAGCCTGATCAATCTCCAAGTGGGAGATTGTTGGTATGTGGTGACTGATCATGCAAGTACTGTACACTAGTTATGTATCCTCGCTAGGGTTTCAGGCCGGGCTGGGCTGGGCCCCGAGCGGGGGTTCGGGGGCGGAAGCCCCCGAATTTTTTTTCCCTCTTTTTTGCACGATCGAAGTCGATTGTTAATTTTTGTTAATTGACAAAAGAAAAATAACATTGCAAAACCCTAATTCTAGAAGCTTCCAAAAAGCTTGTTATAAGTGGCTGAGATGTATGTTACAGCGAGGTATTCACAATATTGTAATATGTTTTGCACTAGATAATAAAATCATTGGATGGTTGAGTTTCTGTGGATGTAGCCCATATTGGGTGAACCACGTTAAATTTTTGTGTTGATCTCTTTTATGTTATTCCTCATTGTTATATTTGGGTTATTTAATCTACATATAATTATTAGTGTTTATTACTTTGATCTGCCTGAACCCTAACAACTAAATCGAATTGACTATAGGATATGTTGAAAGACAAGTTGTGTCTATAGACTCTGCAGGATGAGATAGCTTCTAAGTCGAGTCAGGGTGTGTGAACAATCGACTACGTTCATTATGAAACATCTATTTATATTAAATATTTGGCCAAAGTAATGCATCTGTCTCTGCATGCATTAGTCGGTTCTGTTAGGTCTCAAAAACAAAGGTTCTAAACCCTAAGAGGTTGCCAAGCTCTCTTAATGCTTTTGGCTAACGAAATAGGGTTGATATGATTGGAAGCCCCCTTCTCTTTAGGTTTTGCCAGACCTAGGCGGGTGTACCTTGATAGCTGAGGCAAATTTGTATAACCTTAGTGATCTACTCATACTGGCATATAGATGTGAGATAGATATAAGGGTGAAAGTTATTCCTAATGCTAATGTTTGCAGTTTGACAGTGTAAATTAGGTTTCTATTAAATGATGTTTTGAAGTGAGTATGACCAATGCTTGTATCTACTTTGGGCAACAGAGTCAGGATGTTCAAGATAGATGTGTCCTCCCTTTTGGCTTAACTCAAATTATTTGGCACTTTTCAAATGTTTATACCTTGTATAAACGTGCAAGGTTGTAGGTCACCAAGCTCTTCTTACCAAATCCCAATGATATTTTCCTAGGTTACTGTGATCAATTGAAAGGACTTTTAATTTTGGTGTGAAGAAAACCAACTAAGATGATTCATTTAAAGGGTTTTAACTTATGGCAGAGACCAATAAACATAAATCACCTTAGAAGGACTTAAATCGACTTCTCACAGAAACCAATCGAACATATCACACGAGTGCAACAAATGTGCCTTGATAAATTAAACACATCCTTGATATATTCAATTTAAATAACAAAGGAAAACCATTATGGAGACAACACAAATAACACATATGAATGAACATTAACAAATAATTGAACACCAGAAAGGTTGGACATTAGATAAAAATATTCCTTCTCCATTCAGTTGCTTCAAAAGATTTTATAATGTACATAGGAAGTCTTCATTGTGATATTTTATTTTCTACCTAACCCTAATGCTTGCTGCTACTACTGTCGATTACCCTTCTTCTACCGATTTCTCTTCATCTTTGATTTTTATCTCTCATATATATTTTGCATTTTTAGGGTTGTGACCCTTTACATGTCTGTCTAGTGCAACTCTTCATTTAATTAATTATTTTCAATAGATCAAAATATTTTAACATCTTTGAGCTTTGTATTCCCACCTGAATTAATCTTAATAATAATTATTATCCATCCTTTACTGGAATTTTTCACTTCACTTTTTACTTGTAGGCATTTTCACCATGCTCCTCGAGCAAAATAAATACCCACTTTATAACTTTCTTGGTGAAAATATTTCACACATTGGTGAGAATATTTTACAACTATATTTTATATTATCACCACACAAAATAAATTTTTTACTTTGCCTATTTAATTTAAGCACTTTATACCTACACCCAATTTATGTTAGATCCAACACTTGGGAATTTGTTTTGCCGTATTTAATGCTTCCATCGGGTTTTTGAAGAGACCATATTTTAGTCCTACCGATACCCCAATGAATTCTTCAAACAAATGTTTTAGCCCTTTTCTCGGATATTGGAGAGACTTAAAACCTTGTCTTCCCGATTCTCTGATATCCATATCTTAGCATGTAAAAGTCTTCCGTGAAAATGTAAAATTCATTTTACTATAATCATAATTTATTTAATTAATCCCTTTATTTGCAGTTTCTACCAATATTTATTTTCCCTTTGATGATTTTTTACGCCTTCCATTTGCTACATCGGGTTTTTGAAGAGACACTCAACACACTCTCACCGATATTCAAAAGTCTCCCCAATATTCATTTTGGTAATGTTTCATTAGTTATATTTTTTGGGGGGCTCACTTCTATGATCTCTTACCCGTATAATATTCCTTTTTAATGCAAATGTATTATAAAAATCTGGGTATCAGAGAGACTCATGAATTCGTTATTCAGAATCCCTGATATTAGGGTTTCTTCTTCCGATAAGATTTTCCTTTGCCATATTTCACTGCATATTTGCCCTAATTGTTTCAAAGCTCCTATCTTGGCACGGGCACGAGGGTGCTAGAGAAAGTTGTGAATTCTAGCTTTACATCTAAAGACTACATTTGTTTTGACATCTTCAATGCTTTTTCAACGAACCCATTTTGTGCATATCCAGTAATTATTGCATCTCATGAGATGATATCTCTATTAAGGCATTTTGTTGCGTTGCACATTCACTTTGTTTCTTGTTCCACATTTTATATATATGCCGAAAAGGCACTTGGAACCACTACATCTGGTGAAAATCCACTTTTGATTCATGGGTGTTGATACCTTGTTCAAAAGCTTTCAGTTAGGCACAAACCAAGAGGATGATGTCAAATGTTTGTGGAGGCTAGTGCTGCACATGCTTTTGCTTGAAAGATTCAATGACTGTCTATTTTGTGCATCCCATGAGTCTGCATTTCTTTGAGGGAGTTTGTCAAATGGTTCAGACGCCTTATCTATGCTTCCACATTTCACATACAAGCCTGTGTGGGCATTTGCAATAACAACATTTGACAAAAATCTACTTTAGATTATGCTTTGATCTTTGGAAGTTTCCCTTTGGTACACACCATGTGATCACAGCTCCTTTTGAGGTAGCACCATGTCTTGTTCCAAAGCTCCCATTCGGGTGTGACCAGGAGCGGCTACATAAGATGTTGGCCATCAGAGGAAATTAGGGTTTGCGAACCCTTCAAATTTTTCTGATAATATGCATTGGCTAATGGTGAATTAGATGCCAACTTGTTTTGTTGCAAGGCTTCTGTCTTATCATCAACACCAGAGGTACTTCCCTCAATTGTACTTCCAATAGATGTTTTGGTGTTTAGAAAAAACAAAAGATGCTTTGGTTGTAAATTCCAAACTGTTCTGCATCGATCTTGCTTTTGAACTCACCACTGTTGAGATTAAGAAACACTGAGAGGGGGGGTGAATCAGTGTTCTGTAAAACTTATTACTATGTTCCTTTATTAATTTACCACATACATCCAAAAGAAAGAAGCATGAACACAAGAACAGAAATAGCAAGATCATAACATATGAACACCAAGATTTTTATGTGGAAACCCAATTAAGGGAAAAACCATGGTGGGGGTTAACCCACAATAATTTATACTTTGTTAAAAGTATTACAAATGGGGAAGGCACATGCTTTTGAGCACACTACCCAGAGCTCACTATTCAAAGGAGGCTCACTGCCTACAAGATGAATTACAATAGTTCACTTGAATACTTGAACTGAAGAATAGCATCTAACAATGCAAAATAATAGTTTCGATTAAGCTCAGTACACTGACTTTGCACACTTCATCTCTCACTACCCTGAATTACTGTTCTGCCATAATCTGAGGCTTAGATCTCTGCTTCACACTTGATATACCTACACTTTGCATCTCTTATCTCATATTTGCACATCCATACCACAAAATGCTTACGCCCATCGATCATATATATCCGCAACATGAAATTACCCCAACTACAGTCAGCCTTAAGAAAACTTGGAAGCTATTTCAAGAACATTGTTCTATCGGCTGAATCCATGCACAAACATCAATGAGGACTAGAACTTATGTATCTAGGTCACCTCACATGTCGGCCAATACCACTGGATCTCATAAATTACTCGACCAATCACTTCTCTTCATCCGCACAAGGATCAAACACCTAGTCGGCTTGTTCTTCACCAGGCTGAATTGTCTAACCAAAACCTGATACTTAGATGCTTGTAACTTACAATCCCTTCATCACCGGAGGCTAAAATCTTGGATTTAGGTAGCCCTGACATCCCTTAACACTCCCTCAGATCTGTAGCACAATATAATTATCTGTGGAGAAATGCAGATTAAGATGCTGAACCTTGTCATATGCTCTGTTCCTGTCTATCTAGACTTAGACAAGTTTGCAATCTAACTTTTGGTATGATCCACTGATACAATGCGGATGTGTAAGATAGTTTTAGTTTCCATCAATGACAACACTTGACATGCCTAGCAGTGTCTCTTGCCAACAACCACAGCTTCAGATTGCCTTCCAACCGTGGGTCTATGGGAAGTTGAACTAAGATCGGATGCCCTTGTTTTTAGCTATGCAGTAAGCCATAAATGGATCCATCATCATTACTTTCTCCATGCCTCACCCTATATAATGAATTTGTTGGGGGCTCAGGATTTGATGGAAACATATAAAGAGATATCTCTCTAGCTAGTCTTTGAATGGAGTGTAGAATGGATGCTAAGGTTTCCCTATCCTCCATCAAAGGTTGTTCATATTTTATAATATCAAAATATGAGTGTATATGCAAGAGATTCAAGATCATCTCTCCTACTTCTAGTTCTTCCCAAATGAGCATGTACGCTAGTATATCAGACAATACCCCTGCAAACATCCAGTCTTTGATCGTAGTCTACATGCAGACCAATATTGCTATCCCTCCATCTTGTTACCAATCTAAGATCAACAAGGAACAATTTCTTCTCATCTGGTGTTCTAGGTGGACGAAGTAAAAAGTTCTCAGGCTTTACATCATCATGAACATATCTTTTAGAATGCATCTTCTCCAAAATGGAAATAGATTCAACAATAATACATGCCACTATCTCAGTTGACATCGCTTGCCCGGAAGTGTTCCAAACATCCCACAGACTTGGACCCAACATAGCCATAACCATAACATAATAGTCACCTTGGCGGCCCTTATACTGTGTTGACTTTTCTTCTGAATCAGCATTAGGGTTTGCCACTTCTAATGCACAGGCAGATTTAGCCAACTAATACAGGAGGTTGCGTGAGCTGCCTCCCCTTCACTTCTGGTTCTGCCGCACCAAGGGGGGTATCCCTATAACTCAAGATGTAACCTTGACTAGCTCAAAGATAGAAAGATCTAACTTGACAACAACAGGCAGAATACTCTCATGTATGGACCAAGATCTGTATGATAGATCACAAGGTGGGCAACGTTCTTGGACATATATGTCTGGTTAGGGATGAGAGCATGCAGGGGGTTCCTAATCCTACTCCTACAACTAACAGGTGGAAGTATGAAATGGTTTAGTTTGAATTTTGGATGCAAAGCTGGACATGGTGTATAACCTCAACACAGAGCTAGATTGGTGCCTATCCAGGGCTTGGAGTCGGTAGACATACACCTGTGAATGATCAGCATGAATAGCTAAAACTGGATTTCAGGGGGATACACATGATATCTGCCTTACAGATATCTCCCAATAAAGAGTGTTAAGCTGTCTATACTTATGGCATCCCTATTGCAGTAAGAAAGATACATGCAAAACTGGAGACAGAATCAGCATAACACATGCAAACACAGCATTATTCATATAAGATTAACCATGAAATCAGTGGATTCATGCCAAATCGTACAACAGGAGATACATAAACTCACAAGTTTTGCTGCACAGAGCAACCAAAACCAGTTGTATCTTATTACAGAGCCAAAATGTCCAATTTTCAACAACCAAAAATGAGTAACACTTCTTGTTTATAACAGCCAGGTAGTGTACCACAGCAATTAATTACACGGTTGACCAAAAATCCCGCCAGATACACAGTATCAGAAAAATGGCGCTCAATGCATTACCAGATTGGTGCCCAAACATGAATGCAGCAGGTAGGGGAGGAGACAGGAAGAAACCTCGAGCCCTGCGCCACTGTCCGTTGATGTACACCTTCAATCGGGTACCAGATCCGTCCATACCTCTGCAACCTTCGCCATTAATGGCGCACCAACCCGCGGCCTCAGGAAAACGTCAAACTGTGCATCGCAACCATTTCCCGCCAAGATACCTCATCGTCATGATATTTCAAAAATGCAGGATATCAATTATCCCACATGCACCCCGCGGCGACCTTTTCAACACTTTATATACTAGGCCACGAGCATATATGATGTCGGTGCTTTTGCTCCTAACGACACTAGTATAAGACTTCATCATCATCCTCCAATAGCATGATATCTTGTTGCTTGAAAAATCATCCTGACGTCAGCATCATCATCGCAATATCACCTGCATGATAATCGCCTTCATCGGCACAACCTGATCCATCGGAGGAAGATCCTCCTGCTTAGCCGATGAACATCCTGATGACGTCATCGTCATATCCTGCTGACGTCATCAACACATCTGCCTACTGCGCACCTCCTCATATCCGGATGACGTCATCATCATATCGACATCAGGATGAATAAAACAACGAACATGAAGTGATACAACAACATCAGGATGATATTGACTAAGATCATCCTGACGTCCAAAATATGATGACCACGATGAAAAATCGGGTCACACTTAGAACTTTACAGCAACATCATCAGGATGATCTTAACAAAGATCACCCGATGTTAAAATATCACCCCAGCGAAAGATCATGCAGGTAGACAATATGATGACCCTCGCAAGCAACACGGCGATAACTGGAAATATGATAATGATGATGACGACGACCCTTAAGAAAAAACAGGTCGGGTCGAACAACTTAGAAAATGACCCCTTCGGAAGATCGGGGTGACATCATCATCATATAAGGGCAGGGTGATAATTGGAAGATCACCAGATATTTGAAAAATCACCCCCGCAAGCAAATCAGGGCACACTGTAGCTCATCAGCAGGATCGGGATGATATCCAAACATCACCCGATATTGAAACATGATGATCCTGATGAGAAACCGGTCGACAGAGAACATGATGATGCTGACCACCATCGAAGAAAACATGATGATGATGACCTCCTCCTCAGGAAAATATGATGCTGCAGCTGAAAAATGCTGAGGAGGTCCAACACTTTGAACATTTTTAAGGAAGGTGCCTGCATGAAAACTGCTCAAAAACTGTCAGTCAATTCAGGCACTAACATACTGTACCCTGGGAACACCATGACTTCCACCAAGAGTGTTGTAAACTTGCCACTCACATGGGGGGACTATAGTTGCAACCTTTACTTGATCTATTTTTGAATTTTAGAGCAACCTCAATAGCACTAGGACCAATAGTTGTACCACCACCAGATATGCAACCATTAGTTTTCCTCTCATGGAAAGGTAGTGGAAGATTTATGGTACTAACTTGTCATCCCTCTACATGGCACCCTTCTTATCCACACTCTTTATAAGGAAAACTACGTTTGAATATCTCAAGAATCAAACTTTATTTATTTGATCCACTTTATTTATTGCAGGAAGAGAATTAGAATTGGGAAAGAGTTTCTAAACTCATCAACAATAATCATGACACTTGTCGGGTCCCATTATGGGCTCGACTAAAAAAATTCGTTTTGAAACAAGTTTTTTCCTGAATTATCTTGACACCGCTTCAACGTGTTTTTGAGATGAAAAATTGAATTGGGTAGTCATCAAAATTTGTTTTCTGACACCTTTGCACAGTGATCAAAACTGATCAAGTGGCCTTCAGAATCGTCTTAGAAAACTGGTCAAACCATCTCTTGAAGTCATGAAAATGCACATGTATGCATACTTTTGACCCAAGAATTCATTGCAACAAACATTTTGGCAAGATCTATCCTGAGGTGCAAGATATTCAATCCCAAAGTAGCTCTTTCAGTCTTTTCTGCAACTGTCAAAAACCTAATTAGGGCTCACCAAGTCACGACCTCGAAAAAATATCAAATCACCTCCTGGGAAGCTGCCACTGGAAACATTAGATCATTTAGGTCTATTGAGCATGTGTCCAAGATGATTTTACACAAATCATTTTCCTTCACAAAATATTGAGGGTCAAAGTTGTCCTCTCTGAAACATTCTGAAAATGCAACTATAAAAATAGGACAAACTGCGTTTTCTTTTGATTTGGAAATATACCAAATGAGATGTTGGGGCCTTTAAAACTGGCATGGAAGTGGATTATCATAGGGTAAATCTAGAACACTAATTGGTTCATCATGAACATCATCTAGCTGCTAGATATTGGTCTCCAAAGTTGACCTCCTTGGCAGATTTAACATTGTGCAGACAACAAATCTTTCCAGAACCCTCAAACTTAATGCTTGAAAACCCAGTCAAATCTGATCATGGGAGGCTGAAATTAGTTATGCACACTCACATATGGTATAAAAACATGCTCACAAAGTGGTTTTGTACGAAACTGAATAGGCTCCGAATTATGACCCTCCAAAGTAGGTCACTGGGGTAGTTTTTCAGGTGCATTTCTGAGTGCTGAAATTGATTTTTTCATCATGGGACCTTCAAATTTTGCAAAAAATTGAAGGTTCCAATAGGTTCATTGTTCTCTAGATGGCATAATGCTTTCAGTAGTGTCATACATAGTTAGAGTGGATCTATAGTTGTATGATCATGAAGTATTATGAAGGACACAACACTAGAGACTCAGATGGAAAACCTATTTGGTTCCTTGTATCTATTCCCTTCGTGAAGGTTAGGGCCACTTATAGGTAGGAAGTTGCGTAGGGGACCGCTGGTCTATGGTTGGAGTTAAAGCACTTAGGTGATGCTCTCCTTCCCAAGAAGATGACATGTTGAGGCTTAGGAAGACAAATATCAATATTTCCAAATGCAACATAATTCTCTTTATATGACTTATTAGTCAAACATTATGTGTAAACTTATCATTGTTGCTATAAGTAAAACATTCTGATTGTAACGTGAAAGAATTTCACTAGTGTGTTATTTTTGGAAATGTTGCAAATTCAGTTTTAAAATTATCTTGAAATGAAATTCATTTGATTATTGTCAATGATTTTGATTATATATAAGCATAATTGTGATTATGTTAATTAGGATAGTATACTTAATGGTAATTAAGTTGATTAATTTTGGGTATTATGAGTTGACTTGTTACATCTACACTTTTAGAAGTGTCATTTATGACTATAATTGAATACAATGGACATGTACAGTCCTTAAAATCCTACCAAAACAAAATTGTGCCCATAAAAGATGCAAATCCACATGCAAGACCATGTAAAGAATTTGAAAATGGGTATTAGGTGCCTCAAGGCCATAAGTGTAGACCTAGCTATTGTACATCTACTGATAGGTCCTAGGCTACTCTTTAAGTGTGGGAAGAATGCTCTAGATGTCCTAAATCATCAGGTACTAGATCCAAATCTATATTTATTCTAGGAGGATGTGTCAGTGTGTTAAATACCTTAATTCATAGAAGAATTCCCTAAAACCTGACAGGTTACCAAAATGCATGTATTTGTAATGATATAAATTCAAGAATGCATGATGTAAAAAAGGGTTGGTCATTGAGCCAATTTATTAACTATAAGTGTCTCAAGCTGGTTCTAGGGAATTAACTGATGCAAGTCTATTTTGTAATGGGATGGGATACACTCTATATACCATAGGAAGGGTATTCAATGAACACATGTATGTAAATGTATGTCTCTATGGTAGTTTGTAATGATTCAGGGGATACTCGAACCTAGTTGTGGATCCTCTCTTTCCAAACTTTTTGGTGTGAATGTTGTTGGCAAGAGACACTATGTGGCTTCATGAGTGTTGTCATTGATGGCAACAAAGTCCATCCCACACATCCGCAGCACATAGTATGCCTATACCAAAAGTCAGATTGAAGAGTGTTTTGGTCCGGTGAACAAGAATAGAGCATGCAGCAAGGTCCAACAATCAGGTTCGGATCTCTCAGGTGATGTAACTCAGCAAGTTGCGGACTTGGAGAAGTCAAGAGGAGTATCATGACTACTATATTCCATAGATTGAGCCTCCGGTGATAAAACATGGAAAAGATATGAGGATCTGAGTATTGGGTTGCAGATAGGCAGAGCAGACTGAGGAAGAACTGACCGACAGAGTATCAAACTTCAATCTAGATGAGTAATTGATGTTGATCAAGCTAATTGAGGGATCATACAATATTGGCCGACATGATTGATGACTTCAATGTCTATGATTTTGATACGCATCACATATCAAACATGGATTCAGTCGACAGATCAGTATTTTGTAAATATCTTGAGTATTTCAGTTGCCGACTAGAAAGTTGTTGAAATCCTTGGTGCGGATATATATACTAGATGGATTCCAGTATGAAGGTGCGTGAGAAGATAGATGTGATGAAATAAGGTGTGAGGAAAGGCAGAGATAAGTGTGGAAGCAGCAATACAAGTCTGGTATGTGATAGAGCAGCAGCACTTGAGCAGAGGAAGAATGAAGTGCATTAGATTAGTATATTGAGCCTAACCGGAACTGAACCTCAGCATTTGAGGATGCCTCTCATCAGTTCAAACACCTGGTTACCTTCTATAAACTTTGTAGATAGTGAGTCTCTTGTAGGCAGTGTGCCTCTTGTGAGTAGTGTGCTCGGGCAGTGAGCCCTAATTGGCAAGTGCCATTTTGTACTTCTTATTCTTTTAACAGAGAATACAATCTTGGGTTAGTCACCCCATGGTTTTTCCCTTAACAGGGTTTTCCACATAAAAATCCTTGTGTTATGTGTGTTGATTTTATTTCTGCTCTCATGTTTATGTATGCTTATATGTTTTGATACTACACTAATTATTAAAGGAGAAAAGAAAGTAAAGATATTTGAGATAACTGATTCACCCCCCTCTCAGTTATCTACCTTGTTTCCAACAATTGGTATCAGAGTTAAGTTCCTCTAAACAGAGCCTAACAGCTTGAGGAAGATCTGGGAATCTCAATGGATATCTATGGTATGAAGGAACAACTTCACTCTACCCTAGATGATCTTGAGAAATCTCACTCTGAAGTCATTAACTTGAGAGAAAGACTCAAACAAGTTGATGATTTCATAAATGAGCTAAAAGAAAAATTGAGCATCTCTATGAAAAAGAGAAAGGTACTACTTCAAAAATTAGCAAGTCAGAGTGAAGCCAATGATACTAATGAAGATCTGAATGAAAAAAAAAGCTATGTGAGAAGCTATCAAAAGAGGTCATTATGGTAAGGCATAAGATGGAATCAGGGGTTATGAGATTCACCCAAGAAATTGAAGAGAAAAGGAAAACTGAAGATAATCTAAAACAATCCCTCAAAGAGAAAACAAAGGACTGCCACAAAATGGACAGAATAATCAAGCATCTTGAATCTAATCTTGAAGAAGCTAGAGATAATGAAGAACAACTTGAGAATCATATAAACACTCTTAAACAAGATCTTCAAACAACAAATGAATACAAAGAGAAATTCAAGATAAGCTCAGCTCAACTTGAAGTTCTTCTTGAAAGCCAAAAGAGGGTAGATGACAAACGTGGCTTGGGATATGAGAAAGGTGAAAGCTCCGGATCCGGTCAAAAGAACTCTGGATCAGGAAATCAAAGAAACAGGCCTAGAAGACCTCCGGTAAGGCAACCAAATGCTCAAAGATATCCATCCTTCAATGGATACTGCTACAATTGCAACAACTTTGGTCATAAAGCAACTCAGTGTAGAAGGAGAATGAATCAGACTAATCCATCCTTCTCCGGACAATGTTTCAATTGCAAAAGGTATGGCCACAAATCTCATGAATGCAAAAATATGCAAATAAACAATTCATTCAATGGTAGATATTTTGCATGCAATAGAATGGGACATATGGCTAATCAATGCAGATCAAAAGGATATCAGTCAAATATGCAAAGAAATGTCATTTGTTACAATTGCAATAGATCCGGTCATATTGCCAAATTCTATAGAAGTAAAAACTAGGATAAAAAAGGTCCGGTACATCATAATAAGAAAAAAGATAAGGGAAAAGGTAAAGTGAATGCAGATGAAGTTCAAAGGGAGATGAGCAAGATTTGTGTGAAGAAGAGTACAGAAAATGTTGGGGATGGATCCGCACCAGAATCTAGTGCTGATACTCCTTCCAGAAACTAAACAGATGAGCTCTAGCTCAGGGGTCCCCTAGCCAGTCAATTGGTGCCAAAGTTTGGCACATGGAATGTTACAGATTAAAGGGTTCTCAGAAAAATATCTAAATAACCCTCGGTAAAGATATGAAAGATTCGCATGGAGTTTTGCAAGAATTTAATCATCCAAGATTGATCCGGTTTGACAGCCATTCGATAAAATAGGATTTTCACAGACAGATCTGGTATGATTCAAAATTGAGATATCTTGATCTGCGGATTCATGACATGATTGGAGGAAAGAAGACACATTATCATTTATCACTGAAAATGATTCTAAGTGCATCTCAGTGATTAGAAAAGATCTCTCTCAGAACAAGGCAACCAGCTAACTTAAGTTGTGCATTTATTGCAAAAGGAAATTAGGGTTTGTGAAAGAATAAAAGGGTTCTTTCACTCATCATTTGCACATTTGCATTTGAGAAGAAGAAAAGAAGAGCTCTGCATCAAGTTTCTACAACTCTCTCAAAGATCAACCGTAAAATCCAATTCAACCAGTGATTTGTTCTGGCTCTTATTTTGAACCCTCAAAGCATGAAAAAGTACTTCCTTTCTGAATATCTCTCTCTGAATCTTTTGCAAAAATGGCCACTCCAATGGTTGTTAAGATAACTGATAGGCTGCGCCCAAAGTTCAAGAAACACCCCTACAAATCTCTAGAAGTTGATCCCTTAGGTGCTTTTTCTAGCATTCCGCATGGGGTACTGCATGTAGAAGATGTTAGGGTTTACATCCATGCCAATATTGAGGAATTTGGAGAATCTAAGTTGATGGACATCTACCATAAGCAATTAATAGATGAAAGTTTTGAACTCAAACCTCAATTCAAGGCCCTCCGGGATAAGCACTTTGGACATTGCATCCACTTTCTCTATTTTGCTGAAGATGATTGGGTTCAGTACGTTCTTAGTAGAATACATGACAATTTCATGTGGTTAATGAAGCCCTTCAAGATAACAAAAGATGCCATTAGGGCAGTAACTGGACTGCACTCATCCGGTGGGTTACCTGCACTCAAGTCTGTCAAGAACCAGATAGTTACTAAAGTTACCAGATCTAAGTTTGACAAAAGAGCAATGACAATTGAAGACATCATAGATCTGGATATCAAATTTGCCCCTATGATAATTGGATATAAGATCTATCATTCCAGCAGGGAGAATTCTGTGTCCGGAACTGTAATATATACAACATATCAGATGTTAAGGGAAAATGCATAGTATGACCTATGTGATCTTTTAAACCAACTGTTATAAAACTTGTAGAAGATCAAGAAGGATAAGAAGAACTCATTCAAGTATGGTTGTTTAATACCGTGTCTATTCTTCTACTTCATGAATGAGCTGCCCGGATCAAGTGGTTGGGTTTGGCAAAATGACAAACCGGTTGCAATACAGATCAAAGACTATATGTATAGACTTGGTGATGCCAAGGCTCAAAGCACAGCACTCTGGGGATACTTTAAGAACTTCCAAAGTATGATGCAAGCCAGAAAAAGGATATCTCAAACCATAGTTGAAAAATATAAGGATACAGTCTGCTTCATGGTTGACACTGGTCAATGCCTAATGGAGGCAGTTGAGCCTAGAACAGTGTGGGTAATGCCAATGGGTTACGAAGTAGATGAGAAAATCTTGGAGCTACACGTTCAACACCTGTTGAGCTAGCCAAAGGACCCTGAGGCAGAAAGGTTTGGACCCTTTCAAGAATTAAGTGTAAATATACATGTTGAGCTGAGACAACCGGAAATAAAAAGGAAAGTTAGAAAGGAAGTAGAGGAAATTTCCAAAAGATATGACATATCAAAAGAGGCAATTGATGCAAACAGAGAGAAAATAGAAAGAGCTGAGAAAGAGAAATAAGAAGCAGAAAAAGGAAGTGTTCCGGTACAAGTCTCCTCCCGGACTAGATCCTCTAAGAGTTCTGCACCTGCCACCCCTAAAAGCTCAAGAGCCTCCAAACCAGAAGCCAAGACATCCAGAAAGGGAGAAAAGAGAATGAAAACAAAAGCCACAAGGTCTTACATAAGTCAAAAGGATGATGAAGAAACAAAGTCTGATGAGGAAGTTAAGAAAATGAAGAACAAGAAGAAAACATCCGGGGAATCCTTTGCCGGAAAAAACAAAGAAGAAAAGATAGAAGAATTTGTTGAGAAACCCACTCTTTCCATTGATGATATCATCAAGGCAGTCACTATGGATGGGAATATGCAACCAATAATAGAATTTTATGATGATTATAGTGATACTGACAAGAGGATCTTGGAAGAATCTATAGTCAAGTACCTGAATATTTATAATAAAGCATTTATTCAAATCATTTCATTAATTCCCAAAAGTCTAGAGAAGGTACTTGAACTTAGAAAGGAGAATGCTAAGGAAAAGGACTTAGAGATCTGAAAACAAATTGCAATTTAGCTCTATCCTTCCATTACTCCAAAGTAAATGAACATGATCTTTAAGGACTGCAAGGATGAATTCTGGAGCAAAGCAGGAATGAACAAACTTATGCTTGGAGAGACTGATCAGGTAGAAAGAGAAACATAAGACATCCTTCGGAATGCCTTCAAAAGATTCAATCTTCCTATTATAGAGGAAATAGATGAAGAACCTTCTACCATGGATGTCAAAGGATTAAATGCATCAAAAGAAGAATCTACTGAGAAAAATGAAGAAGGGTCAAAAGAGGTAGATGAAGAGAAGTCTAAGGACTTGGATTCCTCTATTCTGGAAGAGGAAGTTCATGAAGAAGTTAACATCTCTCCACCGGATCCCACCACAGACATTCCAGATTCAGGAACTGAAGGAGAAGGAAGAAAAGAGGAGAAAGTGAGTCAAGAAGAGGAGGTAAAGGGAAGAGAAGAAGAACAAACAGAGAAGATCTCTGATGACAGTTCAGAGATTCCAAAAGAAAAGAAGACTCAGTCTCTAGCAAGAGACACTGCAGAGGTAGTGAAGAATTTCTTAAACAAAGAGCTAATGGAGATAGATGAACTGGAACTATTCCAAGGACCACTAAATTTTGATTCTCTCTCTCCGGTCCAGACAATGAAAATAGCATCTTTTGCTCAAGCCAAGGCAAAAGAAAAACTTCTGAAGTCTCACATGGAAGACTGGGAACTGTTAGAAATTGCATCCAGTATGCTGGAGAAGATCATGCCATCTTTTCAAAAAGATCCTTCAAACTCTCCATCCGGTAATTTGAAATCTCTGGTAAACTCTGTTGGCACTCATTTTGATTCTTTAGAGAAATCGACAGAAGAAAAGGTTCGGAAAGAGTTTTTGGGAAAGAGATTCACTGAAGTATAGGGACTCATAGTTAATGATAGGACCCTAGATATTGGGATAAAGAGCCTTGAAAATGCTCTTAAAGATGGTGGAGACATGTACAAATTTTGTCTATCTTGGTCTAAAGTGACATAAGATATTGAAAAGAAGGTGAAAGAACAAGAGGGTAAACTGTCAAGTTTATCTCAAAATTTTGATCCCCTCACTACATCCATAATGAATCAAGAATGCCAGGCTATTGCCATTATAAATGAAATAAAGAGGCTGGACAAAGAGAAGAAGAATATAATAAGCAGGATGAGTGAACTTAGAGGGATAATTATCCCTAAGTTAGAGGCAATGCATGAGGCCTTAACAGATGCTCAGACCACAGCCCGGACCAATGATCCGGCAGACTTAAGAAGGGTAGAAGCTTATGCATTTTTGTTGAGTGGTCACATCTCTATTTTGGACATGATGAAGCAGAGCTGGGCAACAGAATTTGTACAGTTGAAGGCCACCTTTGCATATATACTTAAGTATATGTAAGTATAAACATGTCTATATACTTATGCGGCTATGTATAGGTTAATATTTGCAAATTTTGGTGTGTGGATTCTACCCTTTGCCATTGATGTCAAAGGGGGAGTGAGAAGTAGTGAAAAATGTGGAATCTAGCTAAGGGGGAGCTCCGGTATAATAGTGCATAAGATAAAGCATCGACCAAGGGGGAGTTTGCAACGACACTTAGTCATTTTTCACTAAGTGTTGCCATCAATGCCAAAGGGGGAGATTATTGGCAAGAGACACTGTTTGGCTTCATGAGTGTTGTCATTGATGGAAACAAAGTCCATCCCACACATCTGTAACACATAGTATGCCTATACCGGAAGTTAGATTGAAGAGTGTTTTGGTCTGGTGAACAAGAATAGAGCATACAGCAAGGTCTAACAATCAGGTTCAGATCTCTCAGGTGATGTAACTCAGCAAGTTACGGACTTGGAGAAGTCAAGAGGAGTATCATGACTACTATATTCCAGAGATTGAGCCTCTGGTGATAAAACATGGAAAAGATATGAGGATCTGAGTATTGGGTTGCAGACAGGCAGAGCCGACTGAGGAAGAACTAACCGACAGAGTATCAGACTTCAATCCAGATGAGTAATTGATGTTGATCAAGCTAATTCAGGGATCATACAATATTGGCCGACATGATTGATGACTTCAATGTCTATAATTTTGATACGCATCACATATCAAGCATGGATTCAGCCGACAGATCAGTATTTTGTAAATATCTTGAGTATTCCGGTTGCTGACTAGAAAGTTGTTGAAATCCTTGGTGCAGATATATATACCAGATGGATTCCAGTATGAAGGTGCGTGAGAAGATAGATGTGATAAAATAAGGTGCGAGGAAAGGTAGAGATAAGTGTGGAAGCAACAATACAAGTCTGGTATGTGACAAAGTAGTAACACTAGAGTAGAGGAAGAATGAAGTGCATTAGATTAGTATATTGAGCCTAACCGGAACTAAACCTGAGAATTTGTGGATGCCTCTCATTAGTTCAAACACCTGGTTACCTTCTATAAACTTTGTAGACAGTGAGTCTCTTGTAGGCAGTGTGCCTCTTGTGAGCAGTGTGCTCAGGCAGTGAGCCTTAATTGGCAAGTGCCATTTTGTACTTCTTATTCTTTTCACAGAGAATACAATCTTGGGTTAGTCACCCCATGGTTTTTCCCTTAACAGGGTTTTCCACGTAAAAATCCTTGTGTTATGTGTGTTGATTTTATTTCTGCTCTCATGTTTATGTATGCTTATATGTTTTGATGGTGCACTAATTATTAAAGGAGAAAAGAAAGTAAAGATATTTGAGATAACTGATTCACCCTCCCTCTTAGTTATCTGCCTTGTTTCCAACAAATGTAACACGATTTAGATGAATCTGTGATAGCTTTTGATTCATTGTAAAGTTTTTTTATGGTGTCTCCTTTATTCCATGTGGGTTCTTGTAGTACTAAGATGGATTATTAAGTATTTCCATTTGCATAAAGTGTTATCTTTGGTTTGTATGCATACACACATCTAGTTCCATTTATACTTTATAGGTGAATCTCCCTCTTCCTTGTAGATAATGAATTTGTTTCCCAATGGAGTAGACATCAATCTGGTTGGTGATAGGCCAAACACCTATTTAATCATTCCTCTATCCCTAGAAGATTAGGAGTATATTAGGGTTCTACATGCTACCATGATTTAGTATCATAACTCTAGGATTATTCTAAGTGAGCACAAACTATCGATATTGTTAGAGAATCATGTCATGCATGCCTACATGTTACATTTGTGTATGAAATGTTATGTAGGTTCACTTGAAGGAATATAACATTGATGTAATTTGTAGGTGTATGTGCAAGGTTGTAGTTATTAGCTTAATAAGAGGTTTTACAAGCAGCTAGTTAATATTTGGCCTAGCGACAAATATTAGGGTCAAGTGTGCATTGGATAGGTACTATTGTTTCAATCATGATTCATCTTAATTGGTTATATTCCTTATTAAGGACACCTATATGAATACCCTCCTAGGTTTATCTAAGCCTAATGTGAAGGAGAGAATAATCACTCTTAGAAATTATCCTTTAATCATCCATACTTTATTGATGAGTTCTTGATCTATCTTCACAAAGACAAATCCCTAGCCTTGAAGATAGATTGATACTCTAGGATTGTGGAGCTAGGATTTTCGGACCCAACAGGCTCCTCAATCTTACCAATAGTAGATAGAGTGGGAGGCATCTTATATAAGTCTCTTTCAACTATATATAGCTCCCATTGATTGATCAAGTATTGACCTAACTATTTATTTTAATATAGTTTAGTTGGAAAGCTCCCATAGCTCCCCACTATATGTAGGTTTCTCCACTAGTCAAGCCCTATATATAGAAATAGAATTTCCATTTTCCTTAGGCCTACTCTATATTATAGAGCTAAGGGAGGGACCCTTTATGGTCCATCTAGGCTGTAACATGAATCACTAATCTGATCTTGGCAGGCTCCACTCTAAAGATTGATAGAGGGGGGTGAGTGCCGACTATAACTATGTGATACAATCAATTGAGGATCCCAACACAAATGACAAGTCTATAAAAGTGATGTCCCCACTCTATCTATATGATTTTGATGTATTTATCTGGATAGGGGCCTTGATCCCCTATATATATATGGTTCTCATGTTGCATTGGTCAAGTATGCGAAGGTTGTATTGACCTATAGATTATCCTCTAGTCCCCCCTCTAGTGGTGATTCCCTAATGTGTAGGGATGTATCTATCTGGGGAGGGGGAGGGACTCCCACCTCTATATCTATGGTGGATTGATGGCTATATTTCCTTCTCTAGTTATTGTAACTAATAAAGAAAGTAGGGACAACTCTCTCCTGCCTATCTCAGACCACTATCTAGAGCCTCATATAGATATAGCCCTAGATCTCTCATTGAATCTCCTAATGGCTTGTGCCTACTACACTATATATCTAGCAACACTAAACTTATGGGGATGATTTCCCCTATGATAGAGGTGTTCATAAAGTACCCCCATATAGAAGGTTTACATGATATTGGTAGCATATCCATCATGAGCCCAATAACCAAGTGTCCCTCCCTAATGCTCTATAATTGATGTAAGTATGTAGCTTGATGAAGTCATTTATATGAGACAAGAGGCATCAATAAATTAAACATCCATCAAGGGATCCCCCATACCCCTCCTCTACAATCTAGAGCACAATGGATGATTTATAGTTGTATCTTGGCACTCCCCTAATGAAGTGAAGGAAGGGTAGGCACTTCATTTATGCTTGACATTAACAACCCCTTCCCTCCCCTTTAATTCATAGGGCATAGGGCATAGAGTGTAAGGGGTTATGCTTTCTATAGTTGAGTAGTTCACTATGTTGGATCACCCTATATATAAATCATTAGATGGATATGGTGTTAGAATAGTGTGATATTTAATTCTGATCCTAATGTATTATTTTTATGTATTTCCAAACATCTTGGAATGGGTATTTGGATGCCCATGTAAGTGGTTGATGGATAATATTTTATTATTATTTTCCCATGACTTTGAATATTAGTTGTAATGGCATTCATGAAGGAGGTGGAGTTGGCAGTGGTAGTTACAATTGCTATTTTTAGTTGATTCCTCAACTTGGATGCTACAATGGAGTTATGGAGAATCTTGGATTATTATTGGGGTCCACATGCATGCATGGAGGTGAATTTGGACTCGTACTTTGTGATGTGTGCCATTATGGAGGAGTTACAACTCAAAGATGTTGTCTATTATTAGTTCAAGTGTTATATTTACTATATTTAGCACATTGGGATTTACATTTACTAATCTCAAAAAATCCTCTTCATTTTGCACTTGGAATTTTTGCATTTTTTCATGGTTTTGATGGTACATTATTTTTGGGAAACCATTTGTGGTATTCCTCTCTCATTTTTCTATAAATCATGAGATAATAGTTTCATGAGTTCTTTTATAGGTGCATAGGTGTTGCCAGAATGTTGCATATGTATATTTCACTTGAATAATAATACATTCTTGAACCTCTCTTTGATGGTGGATTTTTTTCATGAAAGGGTTTTTCTAGGTACACCCGATGTCACGCATTGAATCTTTATGGTTTTCTAATTTTATTTCTTGTTGATTTATGCTTCCAACTTAATTATTTATGGGTAATCCAATGTTGCATGATTGAAATAAAATTTGCATCACTTTGAAAAGATTCAATGTAATATTTCTTCACCTTGATTTAACAATATATGGATTCCCAAGAACTACATATAAAAGTTGAATGACCTCTGATATGAATACACCCATATTCAGACTTTATACAGCTTGACCTTCCGACTAGAGCTAGAGCTAGAGTCTTATAAATTCAAAGACCCCCTATAAATGTATTACCAAAGATAGGACTAGAGAAGAAAGAGAAGTGAAGTGGGTTATTCACCTCAACCAAACAAACAAAAAATGGAGTCATGGATACTACCAACTCCCTTTAGTGATTAATAGATAGGTGTTTGGTGAGATTTCCATATATAGATAGGGAACCAAAAACCATGAACCAAAAACCAAATCCCATCCCACTCAAACAAGAGTAGGGGCAAGGGTAGGGGTTGGGGACTCACCTAAAAAGGGAGGGAGTGCCCTAGCCCAGGTAGGCTCTCAACCACTTACATTTAAAGTTGGGGGTTAGGTTTACTATATAGATAGCTTAGCTAGGGGAGGGATATATGGATAAGTTGACTAGATTATGCTATGCAAACACTACCCAAAACTAGAGAGGGTCCTCAATGCTCAAGCATCCATATCCATTCAATGCCCTATATATAGTAGGTCAATAGGCATCAACATTTATAGATAGATCAAAAAGTACACTACTAACTGATTTAACCTAAACCATTGGAGACTACACCACCAACCAATTGAACCAACCTAGTTAATTAGAAACTACTCTACTCTATATGGATTGACCTCCCAAGCATAGGTTACAGACAGTAATAAGATAGGGCCCCTTGGTAAGTGATTATTTTGTGCCATAATAAATAGCTTAGCTTGATTGATTGACTCTTGATGATCAAGCCAAGCATAATTATAGCCTTTCCTTTATAGCTAGTTCCAATCAATCAAAGGCCCCTATCTATATCTAGATATGGGGCACTCACTTGACCATGACCATGAACATCAAAATTTATCATAGGAGGGCAAGGGGGAGTGAGCTTCTACTTTGGCCCTATATACATAAGTCTCATATACATATGACCATTGATCTGATTAGACAAAGCTTATATTTATTCAAAAGTTTAAAGTTCATCTTATATGGGCATGGCCCCTCTATATATTTGGAAAACCCTTCCCTTGCTATCTAAGGGAGTCAGTATAGGGGAGTACCCCAACAAATGATAGGAAAGGTTGACTACTTAAGCCCTTCTATCTAGGTCCCCAAGAATGAATTCCATCATTGTCCATCCATCAAAGTCTATCTATACCCTACTATAGTTCTATATTGATACAATAGGCATTAAACCAGTTGAAATTCAAGTGCTTTTTCTTATAGAACTTGCTCTTGAATATTGATAGAATGGTGATTAGGAAGTTAAGGATGGCTATAAGAACTTTAGTTTAGGCCCTTTAGTCACCTTCACCTGTACATTCACCTACTCTCACAATATATAACTCATCTACTCCACCCCTATATATAGAATATATTGGGCCTCCCTTGCCACTACTCAACTCAAAGACCAAGGAAAAGTTAACCCTATATATTAAAGATTAAGGTTAAATCATACCATTCTCATCCTTAGGCTAGTCCCTAAACTAAGGTGGAAATTATAAACTCGATCTATATCCAATAGCAAGGTTTGAACCTACACTATAGAGATATGGACCTAACTTGATGAGTTGACCCCTCTATCTATATATTTAGAGGCCCATCTCTATATCTCTAGTAGGTGTGGTAAACATATGCTCACTCCCCATATCCATATATATATAGGCCCCCTCCCCTGATCTAGATATAATATGTTTTCTTGATATTCATTTATGTCCCTATGGGCTTGGTTTAAGGGCTATGTCCCTATGGGTTTGAGAAAAGATGAGATCGTCCACCATCCATCATCCATTTTAGTCTACTCCCTCTATCTCTACATACATGGAATGGTGATGACCTACTCTTTGGAGCTACAGGAGGAGAGTACCCATATCTATATATGGCTAATCAATTGGTCAAGGTTGAACAACTCTCTCCTACCATCCATATAAGATTATCTAAATGTTTTTTTATCCTATTTCCCACCCTAACTATAGACTAGATAATATAGTTGGGACCCTTTCCCTATTCTATATGACATGCCCTCTATGCTTGGGAGGATGAGGTAAACTATCTACTATTCATCTATCTATCTATTTATAGGCAATACCATGTCCCTATCCCTATATAGAGATATGACAACCCTTATTTATGTACTGCCATGGGTTCACTCACTCCCCCCTTATCCTCCTTAATAGATCCATATCTAGTTGGACCCCCAACCCATCTATCTACCAATCTAAGTAGATTTTAGATGCAGGTAGAACTATAAATATTAGATGGAGAGGTGTATGAATGAATGAATGAATGTGAAGCAAATCAGTATAATAGGTGGATCTGCCATTAATTGGTAAGGGTTGTACCAAAGATACATTTTGAGATATTCTTTAAAATTAACCCTATAGATATGGTTGGGGGTCAAGCATCATCCCATTATATACATGATACAATTGATGAACTATTGGAGACTATCTAATAAATTTGTGGTGTGCCTCCAACCCTCTATATAGATAGATGGCCCCATCCATCTATATCCTCCTAGTTGTCTATCATCTTTTCTAAAGAAAGATGAGGTGGGTAGGTTGGAGTGCCCCCACCCCTCACCACATAGTAGATTGAATTTAGATAGGGGTGGTAGGGAGGGTACAATAAAGAGTCTAGTTTAGTCTATTCATTAAAGAGTTTACCAATATAAATAACTTTATCTCCACTAACACCCCTATTATTTGCAATATTCCCCCTAACCCCATGTGCCATATATAAATAGGGAAATATTCCTCCCCTAACCCCCTAATAATTGTAATATCCCCCTAACACCCCTGCAATATTCCCCCTAACTCCCTAGAGCCATATGTAGATAGGGGAAAACCTTTATCCCATATGCTAATGAATTAAGAATACTTGACTGGAGACAAATAGAGAATACTCAAATGGAGTTATGCAACGTACTCAAATGGCACTCACCCTATATATATAGGTAGAAAGAGAATGAATAATTAGCTTTATTTATGTTGGAGAGGCCCTATATATGGATAAATCAATAGCTTAGCTTCCTAATGTGAAATAGAAGGAATAGTTTGGGTAGCTCCCTCTCCCTCTAGATCTTCTCATGACAATGGGATGGGAATACTCATGGATCAACATCATTGACATTAGCATTGGAAAGTCAATCTTCTACTTAGAATATGTTGCAAGTATGGGCCTAACCGGTGTTGTCATTGATGTCAACATACTCCTATTGTGTTGATGATAAGGATTGGATGAGCTGTGTGCTAAGGATATTGAGAAAATTAGTCCTAATCAGGAACAGAGAAGAACAGTGAAGACAGTAAGCTAAAGATCCTAGCTAAGATGAAGATCAAAGGATGCGCATCAAAGGGTTTATAGATATGTGTCTTAAGATGATCCAGTAAAGATTTTAGAGGTCCACATGAAGATCTGAAGAAGTTGTGGCTGCTTAAGTAAAACCGGCGCTGACAAATATTTAGAGGTGACAGAGTGACACAGATAGGTCCGGTGAGATCTAAAAATGAAATATCTTGTTCTGCAGATTTGGTAAAGTGTTTAGGAAGTCAATGTGAATTGACAACTCAATTGGTTCGTGGTCTGGAGGTCTGCAAGCATCTATTCCATTGTAACAGTGATGACAGACTTTGTTCTTAAGGATTTAGATGAAGGAGATAAGGATTTCAGTAAGCAGATGTAGTGTGGATGTTCTTGGTATTCAGGCAAGCTTGTGGAGGTTTTTGTATCATGTCCAATTCATGTTGATAGTCTGCATTAGAGTTTGGGCTCACAACTGAAGAATAATGGTGTTCTTCCTAACTCTGGCCGACCGGATGAGTTACACATCCTGCGGATGATCTTGAAGATGTAATGTGAAGATTGGTGTGCTCCTAGAAGAAGATTGAAGTCTCAGATCTGTGAGGCCGACAGTGTGTTGATCCGCGTGAAGTCTTTTGTAATTAGTCATGTTGTATTTATGTATTTTCTTTGCAATGGTTGCCAACTTAGATGATCAATCCTAAGTCGATGTCTTGTATAAATAAGGAATTGAAAAGTCATTCCAAAGATCATCTCTTTTGGGGATGAGAGTGTGGTAAAGAGCAGAGGAGCGAAAGGCAGAGCAGAAGTATTGGGCTTAAATGGAACTGATTCAAGCATGGTAAAGATGTTATTCTCCAGTTCAAGTAGATGATACTTATTATTTTGTAGACAGTGTGTCTCTTGTAGGCAGTGGGCCTCTTGTGAGTAGTGTGCTCGGGCAGTGAGCCCTAATTGGCATGTGCCATTTTTCTATTCTTCTAACAGAGAATGCAATCTTGGGTTAATCACTCCGTGGTTTTTCCCTTAACCAGGGTTTCCATGTCAAAATCTTGGTGTATTATGTATTGATGTGTTTCTTCTCTTGATTTAATGCATTATGTTTCCATGATTGATTTATTATTATGGTGCAGGAGCACCTACCTGACAGCTGGCCTCCATGAGGCAGTTAGTTAGTTTAAGTCTTGTTAATGTTTCCAAGAAGGTCTGATAAGACCAATGCATGTAATAAGGTCATGTTGACCATGCTTTGCTATTTTTAGATAGTTTGTTACGACAGTTGTCATGCTGTAGGTCCGGTTGGATCTCCCAGCCGCCTGGAGAGATTTCCCAGCCGCTTGGAGTCGAGTGGTAGTACTCGCAGGAGATCCTATATATGCTTGAGGATCGGTTGGTATTGCATAGATCGATCATCGAGCTAGGTTGCACAGAGTGAGACAGAAAGAGAGAGACTGATCATTGTATTGCATCTTTTGAATCAAATAAGAGATCCTGTTGGTGTTCATTTTCTGTTTGATCTCCACTGTGTGATCGATTTGCTGTTTTGGTGGTTTCATGGATTCACTGATCCATTCCACCGGTTGATTCGTCGAATCGGTGGAATGATCATGTACAGTAGGTTAGGTTTTAGTTTGTTTTCTGTTTGCATGCAGGTGTGCAGGATCGCTGTCGAGAGATGTTGAGAACCCTAGCATGGGTATGTGCTAGGTCGAGCTGATAGATTAGAGTTTGGAAGATCACCCTGAGAGTAGATCGGGTCATCCCAGGAGGATCGGCGAATTGAAAATTCGCTAAGGTTGGAAGTTCGTTAAAACGGCATCATCAGGATATTTCTGCGTCTATCCTACATTCACTTCATGCAATCGATGACGTATATCCTGATGATGATGACGTCATATGCAACTCCTTCAATATCCTGTTGTCGGCCAAACTTAACATTTTCGGCCCGCGATCAACCCGATCTTCTACCTTATGCCGATACGCTCCTCCTCGGCAACACCTGATGATGATCACCCCGACGTTCATTCACTTCATGCAATCGATAGCATCATGCTCATCTCCACTTATCCGGATGACGCCTGAGGTACCTGCAGGATATACGCAGAAATATCCCGACGATGCCATTGCGAAGGATTTGCCAACCTTAACACACAGCATGGATGTCCGCAACCCTTCATCATCATCATCATATTTTTGTTAACATTGTCAGCATCATCATATTTCCCCTGCCGACCGATATCCTCCTGCAGACAAGCCTTTGCCCTTTCGCATGTCAGCAGCATCATCATATTCGACTATCGGCAGCATCATCATATTCGGCAAGCGCGAACATCCTCCTGACGTTCACTGTTCACCTCACCGACAACCTCTACCTTCACTATCTTCAGCATCATGATGTTCAACATCATGTTAATCAGCAGGATATAGAACATCCGGTTCCTCCCATATATCCTGATGATGACAACCTCATGCACCCTTCCTTCGATGCTTACGTCACCCCGATATCCTGATGATGATTATCCTGATGACGATGACGTCACATGCAGCTCCTCAATATCCTGCTGCTCCGTAATATCCTGATGACGTATATCCTGATGATGATGACGTCATATGCAACTCCTTCAATATCCTGCTGTCGGCCAAACTTAACATTTTCGGCCCGCGATCAACCCGATCTTCTACCTTATGCCGATACGCTCCTCCTCGGCAACACCTGATGATGATCACCCCGACGTTCATTCACTTCATGCAATCGATAGCATCATGCTCATCTCCATCTACCCGGATGACGATGCCCGAAGTGACTGTAGGATATACGCAGAAATATCCTGATGATGCCGTTTTAACGAACTTCCAACCTTAGCGAATTTTCAATTCGCCGATCCTCCTGGGATGACCCAATCTACTCTCAGGGTGATCTTCCAAACTCTAATCTATCAACTCGACCTAGCACATACCCATGCTAGGGTTCTCAACATCTCTCGACGGCGATCCTGCACACCTGCATGCAAACAGAAAACAAACTAAAACCTAACCTATTGTACATGATCATTCCACCGATTCGACGAATCAACCGGTGGAATGGATCAGTGAATCCATGAAACCACCAAAACAGCAAATCGATCACACAGTGGAGATCAAACAGAAAATGAACACCAACAGGATCTCTTATTTGATTCAAAAGATGCAATACAATGATCAGTCTCTCTCTTTCTGTCTCACTCTGTGCAACCTAGCTCGATGATCGATCTATGCAATACCAACCGATCCTCAAGCATATATAGGATCTCCTGCGAGTACTACCACTCGACTCCAAGCGGCTGGGAAATCTCTCCAGGCGGCTGGGAGATCCAACCGGACCTACAGCATGACAACTGTCGTAACAAACTATCTAAAAATAGCAAAGCATGGTCAACATGACCTTATTACATGCATTGGTCTTATCAGACCTTCTTGGAAACATTAACAAGACTTAAACTAACTAACTGCCTCATGGAGGCCAGCTGTCAGGTAGGTGCTCCTGCACCATACTCCCCAACAGAAAAGAACTCATGTCCCATGAGTTTAGTATGTGGAAGTCCTCCACCTTTACACTTTGTCATGTCAGTGTTCTGACCTGTTCCAGCTTTGTCCTCTGCTGGCTCTTGGCTGCTCCAAGACTTCTGAACTGTAACCTACGTTCTGGCAAGTAAATCCTCATGCCTGTCAATGTAGGCCTTTCTCTCACATACCCTGTGTTTGTCAGGTTGTCTGACCAGAACCTCTGTCTAAACTGCCTCTTGAACTTCTGCAATGTTCAACTCTATCTTTCTGTCAACCTTTATAGGACAAACAATAGTCCCAACTATGACAACATCCTTGTCATTCCTCTCAACTGGTTGCTGTTTGCAAACCTGTTTCTACACCTGCTGCTGACCTCTGTCAGTCACAACTAAAACTTTCTTCAACATGTTGTCCTTAACAACTCCTTTCCCTGCAGTGTCCTCAACTGCCTTTATGCCTGCTCCTATAGGCATCTGCACAAATTCCTTCTTTCCCACTAAAATGATTTTGGCTGCCTTCTGTGCTGCAGCATCTTCCTGCAATGGCATTAACTTAATGGTCTTCCCATCTTTCTTGATGGTGTAGGTATTAGCATACCCATCATACAGTACCCTTCTATCAAATTGCCATGGTCTACCCAACAGTAGGTGACAACATTCCATGGGCAAAATATCACACAAAACTCTATCCTGATATGCTCCAATCTGAAAATCCACATATGCCTGTTCATAGACAAAAAGTGATTGACTATCACTCACTCAAGATGCCTTGTAAGGGTGTTGGTGTGGAATCCTTTCCAAATTCAGTTTATCCACCATTTCCTGAGATACCATGTTGTCTGTTGAACCAGTATCAATGACAACCTTACACACTTTACCTTTGCTTTTGCATGTGGTCTTGAAAAGAGCTCTTCTTTGCATCATGTCCTTTGATGCCTGCAAACTAATTCTCCTTAGCATCAATGCTTCTCCATCCTCAGGATATGCATAATTGTCAGGCTCCCTATCTCCTTTATAAGTGTTTGAACTCTGCACACTTTGCTCTACTTTCTCTTCTTGCACAAGTTGTACTCTCTTGTCATTTGTTCTATCATTTCTAGATGATGAACCTTTGTTTTCTGGACATTTGAAAGATGGATGACCAAACTCGCCACAGGTGTAACATTTTCCTGAAAATGTAGTAGAACCTCTACCACCTCCAAATCTACCTCTATTACCTTTCCATCCACCTCTGAAATCAGACTGTCCCTATCCTTTACCAGTGTCTTCTTGACCCTCATTGGTTTGCCTTTGTGTAGGGGCTGCTCCTCTTCCCCTCATATTGTTTCCTCTTCCTCTCATGGACTTATCTTGTCCCCTATTCATCTTTTCTTCAATCCTGATTGCCATTTGGTAACAATCCTCCACATTCTTAGGGTTAGCTAAAACTAACTCATCCTGTATGTTCAATCTCAAACCAGCCAAGTACCTAGCCACCTTTTCTACCTCATTCTCATGATGACCAGATCTCATACTCAACTTATAAAACTCCTCAGTATATGCCTTCACATCCATTTCATTCTGCCTTAAAAATTGCAGCTTCTTAAACATCTGAATTTCATAATCCCTTGGCAAGAATTTACCTTTGATCCTTGCTACCATCTTATCCCATGAAGTGATCTTTGACTTCCCTTGTTTCCTTCTCTCAGATTGTACATAATCCCACCATACCAAAGCATGACCTCCTAACTTGGTCTTTGCAATCTTCACCTTCTGATCCTCAGCAACATCTTCACATTCAAAGTGATTATCAAGTGCAGCAATCCAATCCAGCAACTCATCTTCATTCAAACTTCCAGTATACTTGGAAACATCAACCTTTACCTTAGGTTTATCACTCTGCACTGCCTTTAACAGTTTTGCCAATCTCTGGTCTTCAGCATCCAGATCTTCAGCTACTTCTTCATACTCTTCAACAGCATCTTCATCTTCTTCAGACTCACTGTCTTCCACTTCCCTCTTTTTGTTCCTTTCCAGGGCTACAAGCCTGGCTTGAAGTGCTTCAGCAAGCTCCTTCATCTTCCTCATCTCTCTGGCATGTTTTTCCTTCATCTCCTGCAATTCCCTTGCAGTACCACTACCTTTCGGAGGCATTTTGTCAACCTCTCACTCCTCTACCTCTGTCCTTTCGGTGACAGAATCAACACACAACAGCCCAAACCTTTTTCTGAGCTCTGATACCACTATGATGCAGAGGCATCCACACTAAAACCTTGACATACAGCATGGATGTCCGCAACCCTTCATCATCATCATCATATTTTCCTTTACACTGTCAGCATCATCATATTTACTCTGCCGACTGATATCCTCCTGCAGACAAGCCTTCGCCCTTTCGCATGTCAGCAGCATCATCATATTCGACTATCGGCAGCATCATCATATTCGGCAAGCGCGAACATCCTCCTGACGTTCACTGTTCACCTCACCGACAACCTCTACCTTCACTATCTTCAGCATCATGATGTTCAACATCATGTTAATCAGCAGGATATAGAACATCCGGTTCCTCCCATATATCCTGATGATGACAACCTCATGCACCCTTCCTTCGATGCTTACGTCACCCCGATATTCTGATGACGATTATCCTGATGACGATGATGTCACATGTAGCTCCTCAATATCCTGCTCCATAATATCCTGATGACGTATATCCTGATGATGATGACGTCATATGCAACTCCTTCAATATCCTGCTGTCAGCCAAACTTAACATTTTCGGCCCGCGATCAACCCGATCTTCTACCTTATGCCGATACGCTCCTCCTCGGCAACACCTGATGATGATCACCCCGACGTTCATTCACTTCATGCAATCGATAGCATCATGCTCATCTCCATCTACCCGGATGACGATGCCCGAAGTGACTGCAGGATATACGCAGAAATATCCTGATGATGCCGTTTTAACGAACTTCCAACCTTAGCGAATTTTCAATTCACCGATCCTCCTGGGATGACCCGATCTACTCTCAGGGTGATCTTCCAAACTCTAATCTATCAGCTCGACCTAGCACATACCCATGCTAGGGTTCTCAACATCTCTCGACGGCGATCCTGCACACCTGCATGCAAACAGAAAACAAACTAAAACCTAACCTACTGTACATGATCATTCCACCGATTCGACGAATCAACCGGTGGAATGGATCAGTGAATCCATGAAACCACCAAAACAGCAAATCGATCACACAGTGGAGATCAAACAAAAAATGAACACCAACAGGATCTCTTATTTGATTCAAAAGATGCAATACAATGATCAGTCTCTCTCTTTCTGTCTCACTCTGTGCAACCTAGCTCGATGATCGATCTATGCAATACCAACCGATCCTCAAGCATATATAGGATCTCCAGCGAGTACTACCACTCGACTCCAAGCGGCTGGGAGATCCAACTGGACCTACAGCATGACAACTGTCCTAACAACTTTCTAAAAATAGCAAAGCATGGTCAACATGACCTTATTACATGCATTGGTCTTATCAGACCTTCTTGGAAATATTAACAAGACTTAAACTAACTAACTGCCTCATGGAGGCCAGCTGTCAAGTAGGTGCTCCTGCACCATACTCCCCAACAGAAAAGAACTCATGTCCCATGAGTTTAGTATGTGGAAGTCCTCCACCTTTACACTTTGTCATGTCAGTGTCCTGACCTGTTCCAGCTTTGTCCTCTGCTGGCTCTTGGCTGCTCCAAGACTTCTGAACTGTAACTTGCCTGCTTGCAAGTAAATCCTCATGTCTGTCAATGTAGGCCTTTTTCACACATACCCTGTGTTTGTCAGGTTGTCTGACCAGAACCTCTGTCTGAACTGCCTCTTGAACTTCTGAAATGTTCAATCCTATCTTTCTGTCAACCTTTATAGGACAAACAATAGTCCCAACTATGACAACATCCTTGTCATTCCTCTCAACTGGTTGCTGTTTGCAAGCCTGTTTCTGCACCTGCTGCTGACCTCTGTCAGTCAAAACTAAAACTTTCTTCAACCTGTTGTCCTTAACAACTCCTTTCCCTGCAATATCCTCAACTGCCTTTATGCCTGCTCCTATAGGCATCTGCACCAATTCCTTCTTTCCCACTAAAATGATTTTGGCTGCCCCCTGTGCTGCAGCATTTTCCTGTAATGGCATCAACATAATAGTCTTCCCATCTTTCTTGATGGTGTAGGTATTAGCATACCCATCATACAGTACCCTCCTATCAAATTGCCATGGTCTACCCAACAGTAGGTGACAACATTCCATGGGCAAAATGTCACACAAAACTCTATCCTGATATGCTCCAATCTGAAAATCCACATATGCCTGTTCATAGACAAAATGTGATTGACTATCACTCACCCAAGATGCCTTGTAAGGGTGTTGGTGTGGAATCCTTTCCAAATTCAGTTTATCCACCATTTCCTGAGATACCATGTTATCTGTTGAACCAGTATCAATGACAACCTTACATATTTTACCTTTGCTCTTGCATGTGGTCTTGAAAAGAGCTCTTCTTTGCATCATGTCCTTTGATGCCTGCAAACTAATTCTCCTTAGCATCAATGCTTCTCCATCCTCAGGATATGCATAATTGTCAGGCTCCCTATCTCCTTTATAAGTGTTTGAACTCTGCACACTTTGCTCTACTTTCTCTTCTTGCACAAGTTGTACTCTCTTGTCATTTGTTCTATCATTTCTGGATGATGAACCTTTGCTTTCTGGACATTTGAAAGATGGATGACCAAACTCACCACAGGTGTAACACTTTCCTGAAAATGTAGTAGAACCTCTACCACCTCCAAACCTTCCTCTATTACCTTTCCATCCACCTCTGAAATCAGACTGTCCCTGTCCTTTACCAGTGTCTTCTTGACCCTCATTGGTTTGCCTTTGTGTAGGGGCTGCTCCTCTTCCCCTCTTATTGTTTCCTCTTCCTCTCATGGACTTATCTTGTCCCCTATTCATCTTTTCTTCAATCCTGATTGCCATTTGGTAACAATCCTCCACACTCTTAGGGTTAGCTAAAACTAACTCATCCTGTATGTTCAATCTCAAACCAGCCAAGTACCTAGCCACCTTTTCTACCTCATTCTCATGATGACCAGATCTCATACTCAACTTATAAAATTCCTCAGTATATGCCTTCACATCCATTTCCTTCTGCCTTAAAAATTGCAGCTTCTTAAACATCTGAATTTCATAATCCCTTGGCAAGAATTTACCTTTGATCCTTGCTACCATCTTATCCCATGAAGTGATCTTTGACTTCCCTTGTTTCCTTCTCTCAGATTGTACATAATCCCACCATACCAAAGCATGACCTCCTAACTTGGTCTTTGCAATCTTCACCTTCTGATCCTCAGCAACATCTTCACATTCAAAGTGATTATCAAGTGCAGCAATCCAATCCAGCAACTCATCTTCATTCAAACTTCCAGTATACTTGGAAACATCAACCTTTACCTTAGGTTTATCACTCTGCACTGCCTTTAACAGTTTTGCCAATCTCTGGTCTTCAGCATCCAGATCTTCAGCTACTTCTTCATACTCTTCAACAGCATCTGCATCTTCTTTAGATTCACTGTCTTCCACTTCCCTCTTTTTGTTCCTTTCCAGGGCTACAAGCCTGGCTTGAAGTGCTTCAGCAAGCTCCTTCATCTTCCTCATCTCTCTAGTATGTTTTTCCTTCATCTCCTGCAATTCCCTTGCAGTACCACTACCTTTCGGAGGCATTTTGTCAACCTCTCACTCCTCTACCTCTGTCCTTTCAGTGACAGAATCAACTCTACCTCTGCCCTTTCGGTGACAGAATCAACACACAACAGCCCAGACCTTTTGCTGAGCTCTGATACCACTATGATGCAGAGGCATCCACACTAAAACCTTGACATACAGCATGGATGTCCACAACCCTTCATCATCATCATCATATTTCCCTTTACACTGTCAGCATCATCATATTTACTCTGCCGACCGATATCCTCCTGCAGACAAGCCTTCGCCCTTTCGCATGTCAGCAGCATCATCATATTCGACTATCGGCAGCATCATCATATTCGGCAAGCGCGAACATCCTCCTGACGTTCACTGTTCACCTCACCGACAACCTCTACCTTCACTATCTTCAGCATCATGATGTTCAACATCATGTTAATCAGCAGGATATAGAACATCCGGTTCCTCCCATATATCCTGATGATGACAACCTCATGCACCCTTCCTTCGATGCTTACGTCACCCCGATATCCTGATGACGATTATCCTGATGAAGATGATGTCACATGCAGCTCCTCAATATCCTGCTCCATAATATCCTGATGACGTATATCCTGATGATGATGACGTCATATGCAACTCCTTCAATATCCTGCTGTCGGCCAAACTTAACATTTTCGGCCCGCGATCAACCCGATCTTCTACCTTATGCCGATACGCTCCTCCTCGGCAACACCTGATGATGATCACCCCGACGTTCATTCACTTCATGCAATCGATAGCATCATGCTCATCTCCATCTACCCGGATGACGATGCCCGAAGTGACTGCAAGATATACGCAGAAATATCCTGATGATGCCGTTTTAACGAACTTCCAACCTTAGCGAATTTTCAATTCGCCGATCCTCCTGGGATGACCCGATCTACTCTCAAGGTGATCTTCCAAGTTCTAATCTATCAGCTCGACCTAGCACATACCCATGCTAGGGTTCTCAACATCTCTCGACGGCGATCCTGCACACCTGCATGCAAACAGAAAACAAACTAAAACCTAACCTACTGTACATGATCATTCCACCGATTCGACGAATCAACCGGTGGAATGGATCAGTGAATCCATGAAACCACCAAAACAGCAAATCGATCACACAGTGGAGATCAAACAGAAAATGAACACCAACAGGATCTCTTATTTGATTCAAAAGATGCAATACAATGATCAGTCTCTCTCTTTCTGTCTCACTCTGTGCAAACTAGCTCGATGATCGATCTATGCAATACCAACCGATCCTCAAGCATATATAGGATCTCCAGCGAGTACTACCACTCGACTCCAAGCGGCTGGGAAATCTCTCCAGGCGGCTGGGAGATCCAACCGGACCTACAGCATGACAACTGTCCTAACAACATTCTAAAAATAGCAAAGCATGGTCAACATGACCTTATTACATGCATTGGTCTTATCAGACCTTCTTGGAAACATTAACAAGACTTAAACTAACTAACTGCCTCATGGAGGCCAGCTGTCAGGTAGGTGCTCCTGCACCAGTTTCCATGTCAAAATCTTGGTGTCTTATGTATTGATGTGTTTCTTCTCTTGATTTAATGCATTATGTTTCCATGATTGATTTATTATTATGCTACTGAATTACAAAGTGGATTTAAGTGTTTAATGGGAAGAAAGTTTTAGACAACTGATTCACCCCCCCTCTCAGTTGTCTGTCCTGAATCTAATAATTGGTATTAGAGCTAAGTTCCTCTAAAAGAGCTTAACCACTTGAGGAGATCCAGGATGTTGTCCTACAAGAAGGATAGTCCGAAGTTTGATGGAACCAATTTTAATCTTTGGAAAAGTCGCATGCAATGTCACTTGCAATGTATGGGAATGCAGTACTGGACCATGGCTTCAACAAAGTATACTCCTCCATAGAATGGCCTGAAAATCGCAAATGAAATTACAGATGCTGAAAACAATCTGCGGACTAAAGAAGCTCTTCTAAGTGCCTTGACAGATTCAGCGCTGACAAATGTTGTTGACCTACAAACTGCTTTTGAGATTTGGGAAAAACTGAAACTTCTACATGAAGGGGACAAGTATGTTAAATGTGCAAGGCTACAGAGTCTGAAAGGAAAATTCAAAAATCTAAAGATGATGAAAATATCACTACTTTTATGCCAAGAGTAAATGAGCTTGTTTGTGGCATTAGATGTGCTGGTGGAGTCTTAGATGAAGATGAGATTGTTGGCAAAGTTCTCAGATCCCTTCCTGCTTCTTATAAATACAAGGTTGCTACCATCAAAGAATTCAGAGCCCATTTAGGTGTCACAAGAGATCAATTGGTTGGTAATTTAGCTGCATTTGAATTGACCAAGTTTGGAGATACCCCCCCCAAGACTGAATCTGCATTCAAAGCCAGTGCCTCTATAAAAGGTAAACAAAGGTTTGATCCGGGAGAGAACTCTTTAAGGAAACTATCATGGTATGAAAACGCAAGAAAAGACCTGGAAGAAGAAGAAGCAGAAACTGCTCAACTTGAAGCCCTTATTGCAAAAAGATTGCCAAGAGGATCTGGTAAGTATGAAGGAAAATTGCCTTTCAAGTGTTTTAACTGCAATAAGATTGGTCATTTTGCCTCAAGGTGTTCGGAAAGATTTTCAAGGCCAAATCCTAACAGATCAAGATTCCAAAAGAATTGTTACTATGTTCATGAAGAGGATGATAATGAAGGAGTAATAGATGATGGAATAGACATGAAACAAATCTGGAAGTGATTGGGTGTTTATTTCCATCAAGGAAGAAGATCTAATGCCCTCTGAATCTGTCAATCATAAAGTTGTAGAAAGAGCTTTGGCTGCCCAATTTGAAGAAAATGATGATTGGGTCATTGACAGTGGATGCTCTCACCATATGACAGGTGACAAAAACAAGTTCATAGATTTGGAAAGGTATGAAGGAGGAGTGGTAAAGTTTGGTGATAATTCTGTTGGTAGAATCAGAGGTAGAGGAACTATTTCTTTTGATGGAAAGAACAAAACTGGTAATGTACTGTATGTTGAAGGATTAAAACACAATCTTCTTAGTGTTGGACAGTTGGTGGACAAAGGCTATGATCTCTGATTCAAGAATTGAAAATACAAGATTTTTAAAAGTTCCAGAACAGAGATTTTATCCGGTACTCAAACAAAAGGTAATATCTTCCATTTAGTTGGTACTGGTAAAAGTTGTCTATTTGTGCAAATTGATCAGAGTTGGCTATAGCATAGGAGGATGTGTCATGTAAATTTTGATAATATCATCAAGATAAGCAACACTCAGGCTGTAAGAGATCTTCCAAAACTGTTGAAACCTACAAATAGTTTGTGCAAAGAATGTCAGTTGGGGAAACAAAGTAGAGTCTCATTCAAAAGCAAGGAACAATCTTCTACCAGATTATTGGACTTAGTTCATACTGATCTATGTGGTCCAACAAGAATAAGGAGTGTGCAAGGTGATAGATATTTCATTTTATTAATTGATGACCATTCCCGGATGATGTGGGTTACTTTTCTGAAAGAGAAATTAGAAGCTCTTGAGAAATTCAAAATATTCAAGGCTATAGTAGAGAATGAAACTGGATTAAAATTAAAATGTCTGAGGTCTGATAGAGGTGGAGAATTCACATCCGGTGAGTTCACAGAATTCTATGAGAAACATGGAATAAAGAGACAGTTGTTTGCTCCTAGGACTCCACAACATAATGGAGTAGTGGAGAGAAAGAACTGGACCATCCAGGAAGCATCTAGGACCATGATGATGGAAGCAAATGTTCCTCAGATCTATTGGAGAGAAGTTGTCAGCACTGCAGTCTATACTCTTAATCGAGTACAAATCAGAAGCAATACCGGTAGGACTCCTTATGAACTTTGGTTTGGCATCACTCCTACTGTGAGGTATTTCAAAGTCTTTGGTAGCAAATGTTATATTAAAAGAGATGAAAATCTAGGAAAATTTGATGTTAGAAGTGATGAAGGAATATTCTTGGGTTATTCTACTCAAAGCAAAGCATACCGGTGTTATAACAAGAGATTAAGGAAGATTGTGGAAAGTACAAATGTGAAGGTTGATGAAGGAATTGAAAAACCCTCAAGGTTTTATGAATATGACGAAGATGATCAAAATGATGTTTTTGTTCAAGAAGTCCAAGCTCCCTCTAAAATTCAGATTCAAACTGATCCGGTGAATCAGGAAGAAGAGATAAGTTTGAATGAACCTGTTCAAGAATCAGAAGTGTAGGGTAAAAGCACAACGCTGTGTCACACTTTATAAAGGAAATAACCAATGCTGATCCAGCTTTTAAACTTGAATCACTAAAAAGTGACATATATGTTTTAAATTTTGAAATGATGTAAACTAATAAAATATTTATTTTTTAGTATATTTTATGTTTGTATTTTATGAAAAAATTATTTGAATATAGTTTTTAATAAATTGACACTATAATTTAGTTGTTGATAAAATGCTGAAAAATGAAGTTACATGAGACGTCAATCTTTATATAGTAAATTTTATTTTATTTTCTTCAATTTTTTTGTGTGTATTTATAACTTGAAACTTTAGTGCATGGATATTTTTTTTTCTAATTTTGATAAATATATATTTTTAAATAAATAATAAAATGTGCGTGTATTAAAACGTAGTTGTTTTCATTCGACGTCAACTTTCATATTAACTATTTATCTAAAATAGAAAAAAAATTATACCATCTTGATATAGATTCTTTTATCTAGTGCATCATATTTTTTTTTAATAAGTTTTACTATTTTTCCTTGACATGGTAATTGACCTCATGTTTTGTGCTGATAACCTACTTTTAGTAAAAATAGAAAGGAAAATATAAATAATAATTAAACTATTAATATATATATTTTGTGTATGAGGAAAATTGACTATTTAAACTAAACAAATCAAAAACCCAATAACATAAAGAGAACCGATCTAAATAAAAGCTATCACAAATAAATCAATGAAATATAAAAGTTTTTACCGAGATTTGTATTGTTCCCTTTGGATTGAATGTGGATTGCTCAATATTGCTGCGAAACCATGGTTGCAACAAGCAAGTGTAGTGCTCAAAGATCAATGTTAAGAGATCGTGAAGTTGCTCAATCGATGCGATGTATGCCCAAAGCGCTGTTAAGTATGCCTGAGAATAACTGATCGAAGAGAGGGGTAATGAAAGAGATGAGGGGGGTTTATATAGGTTTCAACAAAGATCGATCAACGGTCCAAATAATTTAGAAGAATCAATGGAGGAGAACAGTTGAGAAACGTGCAACGAATAAGAAGAAGACAAGTGTCACACAAAAGCTATTTTATTTGAGTTAATCACTTTCTTTTCTAAAGATAAGACATGCTTTTCATAAATTAGAAAGCTTTTTCTAATTTAAGAGAAACAGATAAAAATAAGGTTGAGTGAATAGATAACTCAACTTAAGATTTGTTTTTGCATGATTTGAGAGAAATTAAATAATAAATTATTTAATTATGTGTGCATGGAAAAGAAAACTTATTTTTAGAAGATTTGAAAGATATTTGAAGATAAGAAAGCAAATTAAATAAATAGATTTATTTAATTGTTGTACATGATTTGGAAGAATAAATAAAATATTTGATTTATTTTATTTTTGGAGATTGAAAGGATTTTAAATAAATTTTATTTGATTTATTTAAATGTGGAAGAATGAATTTGATTTATTTAAATTTGGAAGAATGAATTGATTTAATTAAATAATTGGGAATTATTTAATTGTTTGGATAGAATTTATGATGAATTAATTAAATAATTAGATTTATTTAATCAATGTGAATTTGAATTTTGAAAGAGGACAATGATTTAATTAAATAATTGAAATTATTTAATTGTGGAAGACTAATAGAGGAATTTGATTTAATTAATTAAATAAAGAGAATTTATTCAATTAATGTTTGAAATTTGGAATTTTGGAAGAATTTGATGAAATTTATTAAATAATTAGATTATTTAATTAACATTGGAATATAGGTGATTCGACAGATGACGAAAATGCAAGTAGTGCGACGACTTGGTCATTTTAGGGTGTCTACATTTTGCTCCTCTTTGATGCAATGCAGTTTACAGCGTTGCATCAAAGAAAATGATAGTTGAAGATATGATGCAATTTTTGATGCCCCAGTGTGGGTAGTTGCCCTTGCGTATGCCCCCTCAAGCGGGAAGACATGGAAATGATAGAAGGACTGGGTTGGCGGTCGACTAGAAGTGTGCGTGACGAGATTAGAAGGAAAAAGTAGAATGCATTGGGAAGACAGAAGAAAGAGGGAGGGATGCTATAAATAGGTCCCATGGGGACCACAATCCTCATTTGCACACTAGGAGTTTCTAAATTTAGAGAGTAGAGCCTCCAAACTTAGGGTGAGATAGTTGAGTGGAAGGAGCTGACAGCGTGGAGAGATGCCGATTCCAGCGCACAGGCATCGGGCAGAGTTAGTGCGGACCTATGGGAGGCCAGTAGGAGCTCCGACAGCAGTAAGTGTTTGAAAACCTCATTTTAATTTGACGTTTTAGGGTGGTTTAGGGCTAGGTCTAGGTAGGGTTTTCAATTTTGCCAAAAGCACTTTAGGGTCCCACGATGCTATTGGTAGTCGGTTAAGGCGCTTTTAGCGCGCCGCAGCGCGTCTGGTAGGTAGGTTCAGCGCTATTGGTAAAATTAGAGCGCTTGTGGTCTTAGGCCCCGCACCGTAGCGCGTTTGGTATAAAGCCGCAGTGCCTCTGATAGTGCAGTGTAGCGCGATTGGTGGGGAAGTAAGGCACGGTTGGAAGGTTTAGCAAGAAATCGCGTCGCCTTTGGCAACACAGAGCGACGCGGTTGGTGGCATGGAGAAGCGCACTTGGTGAAAACAAGTCGCACTTGGTATAGGAAAACAAAGCGCATTTGTAGGCACAGTGAGGCGCTTATGGTAACACAGTGGAGCGCTCTTGGGGAAAGCAAGGCGCCTTTGGTTTGGGTAGAAGAACGCAATGGGTAGGGTTGACCGAAGGGTGGATTACTTAGGTTGGAGCGAGGGAAGAGCTGGTCTTAGGGTTTTGTGTCATAGGGTAGAAGTTGGTAGGACTATAGAGGAATGGTTAAACTGACTGACAAGTGGTTTGTTGTGGATGAAGAGGATTATGCCTTCATTGATGTCGAGAGAGCGACACCACATGATAGCACATGAGGTAGTACAGTTGACGTGGTAGGAGGATGTGTTCCTAGAGCACGCGGGATTATGGCATGTTGTACACTTGACTCACATTAGGGCGAATCTCACCCTAGTGACAACAGTGGTGGAGAGGTTCCGCAGTGAGACAGGCTCATTTCACTTTCCAACAGGGGAGGCGACAGTGACCTTGGAGGATGTGTATCGCATCCTAAGGATTCAGATTGATGGGGAGAGAGTGGACTTTGACCCGGCGCGGGGAGAGGCAGGCATGGTAGAGGTACTCTGCACAGATGACCTTAGGATAGACGACGAAGAGATTCAGTGGGTAGACATCCCAAGACTCTGCAACAGGATCAGGTGGATAGTGTCTTCACTGATTGGCAGCTTCCTCTACCCAGACATGAGATCTAGAGGGTTATCGGTTGGCTGGGGCACTATACTATCAGGGATGTTTACACATGGGACACAGTATGCATGGGGGCCTTGTGTGCTTGGACAGTTGTATCGCGACATGCATGATTGCGTGTACAGGAGAGGCCGTAGTCTCTCAGCAGGGGTGACTTTGCTACAGGTGTGGGCATGGGAGCACATCCCAGTGATCAGACCCATGACACAACACCATCGGGATAGGGGAGAGCCCTATGCATTTTTATATGAGGGAGTGATTACACATCGAAGGTTGGGATCTATTAGCCATTGGAGGCGACAGATCGACGAGATGGACCTATTTGTGTGTAGGCCTTGGTTACTATGCGAGGAGTGGGAGGACGAGCATGAGCAGCTGATGTACTGCAGACAGGCACGGTATCTGTTTGGGAGATGGATAGACACTATTGAGAGATACCTGCCAGAGCAGGTACTGAGACAGTTTGGTCTGCCACAGGGACTGCCAGTGGGGGAGGTGACACACGCCAGGACACGGAGAGAGGTTGGGGACTGGGATGCAGAGATTCCAGTAGCGACAGCATTGGCAGAGGTACGGGGCCTTGTCCCCGTGAGATGGGATTGGGATACAGGACTGGCAGATCCAGGTACTCTGCCAGAGTATGATAGATACTAGCAAACATAGGCCAGTGCGGTTGATGACACTAGGGGTGGCAGGGGTAGTGGGGGAGGTACTAGTCCCAGGTGCAGAGGCCAGGATCAGACGACAGGCTAGAGCAACCAGACAGCAAACAATTGGGGAGGCCAGCGGCTAGCAGGCAGATGTGGAGATGGCTGAGGAGGGGGATCCGGTCGTAGAGACTAATTTGTAGAGGACTAAGCAATTGTTACAGGAGGAGATAGCCTGGAGGACTTGACTAGAGCTTCGGATGGTGCGGTTGAGGAGAGATAGGGATGCAGCGAGGGTTGAGGCGAGACAGGCCAAGGCCTTAGCCCAGGTGCAGACACAAGTAGTAGCAGTAGCACAGACAACCCTGGCACACACACAGGCACAGCTACAAATCTAGGTGCAGGCATAGATACAGGTACAGGTACAGGTGCCAGCCGTACTAGCAGCAGATGATGGGCAACTAGCCCAGGTGATGAGGGAGAGAGACGTAGAGGTACAGCTACGGCTGATAGCAGAGGCCACACTCCATAGAGTGAGGCGGGAGAGAGATGAGGCACGCCATGCACTGGGTGCCGATCAGAGGACCCTATACGGTGAACTCATTTGGGTGCAGGGGGAGCGAGTATCAGCAGGCTGAGAGGCAGAGTACTAAAGGGTGCTTTATGCAGGTGCAGTGCCAGCGGCACAGTGAGAGCTGAGCTATAGGGACAGGAGCAGGTCCGGAGCATCAGGTCTCGCAAGACAGGACAGTCATTGTCCTCAGTGAGAGGACCATTCGTGGCACCAGGGGGAGGAGGAGGACTAGCAAGGGGACCTGCGCCGAGCACAGGTGGAGGACAGGGGCCACAGCAGGAGGGCAGCTCTACCCGCTAGGGCATGCACATTTGTATACTGTACCATTTTGTATCATTTTGGATAGATGCCTGCGTGCATCCTAATGTATACTTTGCGGGCTCTTGATAGCCTTGATGTACTATATTGATGTATAGAGATGGCCTACTGATGTAGACACATACATTTTGTATTATGATGACCTTTACATGAGATATATGATGATCTATTCTGCTCACTGTTATTCATGCTTTTGTGTATGCACTTCTTGATGACATGGATGTGATGAGATATATGTATGATTATGGATTTATGTGATGATGTATATTGCGTATATGATGCTTATAGATGTATGATGATAGAGATGTATGATGATATAGATGCTATGACTAGTGATATCTGACATGTGGGTTTTGCAGATAGCACCGGAGAGAAGAAAGGGAGGAGACAGAAGATAGAAACTGTTGATCGATCATTGGAAATGAAAACTATATAAGGCCATGGGCGAACAAATGGGTGAATGAGCTTGTTGCAATGGTTTCACATTTGTATATAAAGAGCAATCCTTATTTTTGATATAGCACGTGGATAATTCGCCACCAAGGTATAAAAGACCAAGGTGTTGTGATATCCAAGTGGACGTTGACTCTGCAAGCAAGCGGTTTGAACTTAGATCCCTTAGACATAATATGACCTTGTTGGAATATGTGAATGAGCCATAGTCTTGAACATAAAATAAACTTTAATACATGTAAATGCAAGAAGAATATTAATATGTAAGATGCTAGGTCGTAACACACACAAGATAAACATGATGCTAAGAAAGATGCTAAAGATCATTCCTCAAACACGGCACACAAAAAGCAATGACTATGCCCCCAATCCGTATTGCATCGCAACATACCAAGATTATAGATAAATCAAGGTAGTCTTGAATAGGTATTGGAAAAGGAACAAAAGATAAACCATAAAACAAATTGACTGACTTACAAAGTAAACATACAGCCAACATATTCTCTTGCTAAAGAGGTTGCTCAGGATAGATTGGATAGGAAAGATAACAGCCTTATCGAGGAACTCAGTGTCCATTAAAGGGTGCTATCTACCTAAAAAATAATGTCTTGCTGCAGGAAATGCCACATGTCATAGGAGACACGTGTGTTGGTCTCGACAATGGAACACTTCGCAGAAGACAAGCTTGTTGATCTAGGGCTTTGGTTAAGCGGGACTTAGCTGATATTGGCAATTGGTATGCAAGATAGTAGGTGACTCTGGAAGCAAGCTGCTTTGCTGCAGGTTTGTTAAGGACGTTTGCTTTGAAAGGATGCGCTAGCTTGCTGCTTGAGTTAGTCAAGTTGAGGCGAATAGATTTTGATACGCGGAAGACTAGAAGGATGACACGGCAATGGATTGGGGTGGGTGGAGAATGATGGATCATGTGTGCCTGAGTACTGGATACATCCTTCATATTCTAGACTGCCTACATACCCTGTATCCATGGGATCAAGGCACATTACGATGAAAGATGAAAATGATAAATATGTAGTTCTGGATAGAGTGATGAGATGGGTCAAGGTGGTGAGGGGGAGATCTTATGTACCTGAGAACTGGATACTTCCTTCGTATTCCAGACTGCCTACATACCCATATCCATGGGATCAAGGTACCTTAAGATTGAGAAGAGATAATATGTAGTTCTAGTGGTGGTGATGATGTAGGAAAAGTGTTGAGAAGATAACAGCCTTATCATAGGATCGATGTGTCTGTTAAAGAGTGTTATCTGCGGAAAGGAGAAAATGATTTGAAGAGTGCGTTGTGAACCACGAACAAGGAACCAATCCTAGACCTAAGTTAAGGAAAGAGTTGCCCCCATTCTGGTAGAGGAATTTGCATGGGTGACTGCCGAAGCAGACATAGAAAGCTTGACCTAGGACAAGACAGTGTTAACTGTAGACACAGATCAAGACATGGGATGACGGCGACGGACACTGACAAATTTCTAAGCTATACTAAATAGGGAGATGGAAATGCAAACAAGGTCAATAGTTTTATTATGGATGGATGGACGCAGCTTGTTGCGAAAATAGACATGGAATGAACAGGACTCGATAGACAATGGGTGGTGACTCTAAACATAGCACCTGTTTGCCAGGTTTTCACTATGGTACTTATCCAAGGTGCCTGCTTGCCAGGTTTTCACTAGAGGACAGATTTTTTTATTTTTTATTTTTGGATTTTTTTTTTTTGGAATACTCTGAGGATCAGGCATAGAACTTCTTGAGATGGACACTGTTAAGTGGCTCATCTAAAGGAATGCCGTCAGGTGTAGCTAAAGTATAAGCTCCTGATCCATATGCTGCTGTGACAATAAAGGGACCTAACCAATTAGGCTCAAACTTGCCCTTCTTTTCTTGATCTGCTTGATTTCTCTGATTCTCTTTAAGCTCAAGATCACCACCTTGAAACTGTCTTTGTTTGATCTTTTTGTTGTAATTACGCCAGAGGTGGTTTTGATAGACATGGAGATGATTAAGTGTGGCAAGGCGCCTCTCATCTAGTAGTTCAAGCTCAGCTAATCTAGAAGTGTGATACTCTTCTCCACCGATCAGGTCCTGCGTGGATACTCTGAGGGATGGAATCTCAACCTCTATAGGTAGGATGGCTTCAGAGCCATAGACCAAGGCATAGGGTGTGGCACCAGTTGGTGTTCTGATACTAGTGCAGTAGGCCCATAGGGCAAGATTGAGTTGCAAGTGCCAATCATGACCAGCTTCATTGACTATTTTCTTAAGGATCTTGAGAATGGTCTTATTGGAAGCCTCAGCTTGGTTGTTACTTTGCGGATAGCAGGGAATTGAAAAGCGAGGTTGGATATTGTATTGTGTGCACAAGGCACGGACATCTTGATTCTTGAATGGTCTCCCATTATCAGTGATAATGGCTTGGGGAATACCATACCGGCATATGAGGTAGTTTAGGATAAACTTGGCTATTTGCTTACCGGTGATATAGGTCATGGGAATGGCTTCAACCCACTTCGTGAAATAGTCAGTGGCAGTAATGATGAACTTGTGGCCATTGGAGGAGGACGGGTGGATTTGTCCTACGAGGTTGAGACCCCATTGAGAAAAAGGCCAAGGAGTTGTCACAGGTTGTAATTCATGAGCTGGTGTGTGAATCAAATCTCCATGCTGCTGCCATTGTAGACACTTCTTAGCAAACTGTGCAGCATCTTGCTCTATTGTAGGCTAGTAGTAACCTATTTTGAGTATTTTCTTAGCGAGATTAGGACTGGTAGAATGTGCTCCACAGGCACCTTCGTGTATATCTCGTAAGGTAGCTTTGGCCTCTTCCGCGTTAAGACATCGTAAGAGGATACCATCGAGACTCCGGCGATATAGTGTATCACCCAAAATGATGTAACGGGAGGATTGACAGATAAAGGTTTTGTGTTGGGTGGATGATAGGTTAGGGGGAAAGGTATTGTGTTTAAGGTATTCATAGATGTCTTCGTACCATGGGGAATTGGGACCAACAAGTTCGCAGATGATTTTAGTAACAAGAACATTGACGGCTGGTATCAACAATTGCTTGATCAAGAATTCACATTTCTATGTATTAGAAGGCATGTCAATCAATGACCCTACAAAAGCCATAGAATCTACAGCTTTGTTATTCTCTCTTGGAATTTGCTCAAATGTGATGCTAGAGAAATGTGGTTTGTAGGCATCCACTAGTTGCTTGTAGGGGACCAACTTTTCATCTTTCGTTTGGTACTCATCTGTGACTTGTCGAATGACTAGTTGTGAGTCTCCATATACCTGTAACTCTGTGATGTCCCATTGAACTGTTGTATTGAAACCTATGAGGAGTGCTTCATACTCGGCTATATTGTTGGTGCAAGGGAATGCAAGCCGATATGACTTTGGAATATAGTCATTTTGAGGTGTGATAAACAAGATGCCGGCCCCTGATCCATGCTGTGTGTAGGAACCATCAAAGTACAACTTCCACATTATTGAGTTGGAAAGAGTGAATAGATTCTCATCCAAGAAGTCTGCTACCATAGGGTGTGTATCTGTCATGGGTGCTTCTGCTAGTTGATCTACTAGAGCTTGTCCTTTGATTGCTTTACGATCCATATACTCAATGTCAAACTCACTAAGGATCATGACCCATTTAGCTAGTCTGCCTGTAAGAGCTGCTTTTGCTAGTAGATACTTCAATGGATCAATTTTGGCTATAAGATTTGTGTGTTGGTTCAACATGTAATGCTGCAACTTTTGGGAAGTGAACACTACTGCTAAACAAGCTCTTTCCATTGGTGAATAATTGAGTTCATATCCCACCAAGGTTCTACTAATATAATAAATTGCATGCTCTTTTCCTATTTCATCATGTTGTGCTAGCAAGGCCCCTAGGGCCGAAGTTGTAGTTGAGATGTATAATATCAAAGGTTTATCAGCAACTAGTGGAACCAATACAAGAGGTGTAGCTAGATACTCTTTGAGCTGATCAAATACTACTTGACACTTACCATCCCATTGGAATGAGACATCCTTTCGGAGTAAGTGTTGAAATGGTTGACATTTATCTGCTAGCTGTGAGATGAAACACCTAATGGATTGCAACCTTCCCTGAAGGCTCCTTAATGCTTTGAGGTTCTTTGGTGGAGGCATCTCCACTATAGCCTGTACTTTTATGGGATCTACTTCGATGCCTCTACAAGATACAATGTATCCTAACAGCTTCCCTGATGTTACACCAAAGACACATTTCTTTGGATTGAGGCGTACTTGGTATTTCTCGAGCCTGCCAAAGATCTATCCTAGAACCTTTATGTGATTTGCCCTAGAAGATTTAGCTAGTATGTCATCAACATAGTTCTCCATGATATGATGAAAGAGGTCATGGAATATCACTATCATTGCTCTCTGATAGGTTGCTTCTGCATTCTTTAGACCAAACGGCATGACACACCAACAATAATTACCCCACAGACAAGTAAAAGTTGTTTTATGTTGATCTTCTTCTGCTATCATTATCTGATTGTAGCCACAGAATCCGTCCATGAGAGAAAGCATTTCATGACCTGCTGTCAAGTCTACTATAATATCAATGTTTGGTAATGGAAAGTCATCTTTGGGACATGCTTTATTAAGATCTCTAAAATCATTACACATGCGGATGCACCCATTGGGTTTAGATACAGGTACAATGTTGGAGACCCAATCTAAATAGTCAATGGGTCTTATGAACTTTGCATCTAACAACTTCTGTATTTCCACTTTCACTAAGAGAGCTATTTGTGGGTGCATCTTCCTCAACTTTTGCTTGATTGGTTTAACTTTTGGATCAACTGTGAGATAGTGAACTACTAGCTTAGGGTCTAGCCCTGGCATATCAGCATAGGTCCACACAAAATTGATGGTTCTCTGTAAGAAGAATGTGTTAAGATTCCTGTGCTCTGTTTCTGATAATGATGCTGCTAGGAATGTGGTCTTCAGATTTTGCTCTATGCCCAGGTTTATCTCTGTAGAATCTTCCACTAGGAGAGCTGACTTCTCTTGATACTTAGATGGTAGGGGAAGGTCAAATCCTCCATCCTTAGGTGCCACAGTTGGGTTTTCACCTTTGGATACGTCCTTTGTTTTTACTATTTTGTAATCGGGAGGTGCCACAGTGTGGTTTTCACCTAGAGATCTTTCTTTATTTTTACTTTTGCGACTGGAGGATTTGGCATTCTCACCAAAATAAGTTGTTGGCTCTAGTTCCATTACAAAACCTGCTTTATGATCGCCAAGAGGGATACCTTCCCGAAGTCCCATGAACTCAGCTAGAGCTTCGTCATTCTGAAATACATCTATAATAGGGGACCCTTGTTGGTCCCAATCGATAAGTTCAGGGTAGACAAGTGTTACATTCTGGGTTTTAGTGGTGGAGGTTAAGGATACGGAGGATAGCATAAAAATGGAGGATTCTGCAAATAGGTTGGTCATATGGAGGGAAGAATCATTGATGATATCCTCATTAGATGTCGAATCAGTAGGAAAAGTTTCAGCCACCTCATCAAGGATATACTCGATGTCCAAGGCATGTGGTACCTTCTTACCAAATCCTAAACCTTTCTTGTCTAGTTTCTTCGTTACAACAATAGGTTCCATAGTGCCTTGATTCTGTTTCCCAAGGCCACCTTTGCCTTTCTAGCCCATGTGTTTAACTATCCTTAAGCCATTACCATATTGCTTGATTGGTATTGTGACTGGTTCTTTCTCCTTATAGAGCCAAGAAGAAATGTCCTCAATAGTTTCCTCCTCCAATAACTTTCCCTATTGGAATTGAGTTAGAAATGCTAGGGGAGGGATAGCTACTTTTTTAGTTACTTTGGCAATGGGCGGTTGGCCGTAAGATTTAGGGGATAAGGGCATCCTCCCTACACAACAAGATTTTGAGATATCATAAGATCCAAAGCCTATATCACGGATGTGAGCTTTGATCTCAGGTAGAGGATTAGGGTTACTTGTAGACGCTTGTGTTAGAGTTTCAGGATCAACATATAGTGGGGATTCAAGGGCTTTGTCATTTTTAAGCACTTGGTTGTAATTCTTATAATTGCCTTGCACGACACGACATAATTCAAAAGGATTGGGGTCTCCTTGGATAGTTATCTCTGTACCATTGAATGGGAACTTTAGAGACTAATGGTACGTGGAGGGAACAACTTTCATTGCATGGATCCATGGGTGGCCTAGGATAATGTTGTAAGGCAGCTCAATATCAAGGACTTGACACCTGGTTTCAAGCATGACAGGACCTAGTTGTATAGGCAAGTGAATAACACCTTCTGAGCGGCGCTCAGCATCATCATATCCCTTGATTGTAATACTTTGATCATTGTTGACATGATCCTCAGAGTATCCCAATTGCTTTAGTAACTTTAAAGAACAGATGTTGAGACCAGCACCACCATCTATGAGTATATGTTTGATTTTATGCTTATGGATGAGAACTTCAATATGAAGGGCATCATTGTGACATGGATCATGGGAAGGGAGGTCTTTCTCAGAGAAGACCACACATACTATAGCTTGGAAATCTGTGATTGCTATGTTGTTAGGAACTGAAGACTCTTGGAGGGCTTTCTCTAGCACCACTCTATGTGTAGGTGATGACCGTAGAAGGTCCAAAATAGAGATTTGTGCTGGCATTTTCCCTAGATGTTTGACAAGATTATAATCAGATTGAGTTGGGAGAATAGGTGTAGGACCACGAATGGTGGCACGACCATGACGAGTTGTAACAGCGCAGTCTGTAGATTTGCCTTTGATTGTGAGGGTAGACATTGGACTCTCTTCAAAACGACCTACAATGGAATCAAAGGAAGTGGAGGCATGATTGATACCTTTACCTCTATCCTGAGGAGGAGGTGGACCATGATGAGGGAATGGTTCCTTGTACATATTAAGGTCTTTGTTCATGTGTTGAGCTGGTGGATCATCTTGTAGAGATATTTGGTTGCCTTCAATGAGATTTTGGATTCGGTGCTTGAGCTTCATGCACGATGCGGTTCTATGCCCTTTGCTCCTATGGAATTCACAGTATTCATTTTCTCTGTACCGTGTAGTTTTGTAAACAGGTTCACCGTATGGGGGAGCATCAGGTAGGGTGATGAGGCCTTTCTGTAAAATCTTTTGCAAGACTATCTCTATGGGCTCTCCCAAAGGAGTGAATTGACGCCGTGAAGGGTAATCTTGTTGAGGCTGCTCTTGTTGTCGTTGCTGTTGGTTTTGATAAGGTTGCTTTTGTTGTTGCTGCTGTTGAGGTGGAGCTTGACTCAGTTTGGAAAGCTGCAGCGGTGTTTGCAAGGTTTGGACATGCTTAGAATTGACCACACCATTGTTGACCACATTTTTATTCTTGTTCCAAAACTTTGGTTTATCGTTTGCTTGTTGATGAGGAGCATTGTCTTTCGTTTCTTTGAAGATTTTGACTACACCCTTAGCAATGAGGGCCTTTTCAATGTTGATTCCCTTGTATGTGATTTCATCGAAGGTTATAGCACTAAGAATTTGCAAATGAAAACCTAACTCTTGGTTGAGGTTCTGCACAAATATGCTAACAAGCTGTTTCTCCGGAATCTTCAAAGGGAATTTGCTAGCCATTTGTCTCCATCGTTGAAGGAAAGAAATGAAAGTTTCACCATTTTTCTATTTATTATTGCATAGATCAGTCATTGAAATCTCATGCTCTGTGTTTTAGGAAAAATGGGTGGCAAATTTCTCTGCTAGCTTGTTAAAAGACTTGATACCCGTAGGTAAGTGTGAGAGCCATTCTATAGCTTGACCTCCAAGACTGCGAGGAAAGAGATGCATAAGATAAGTGTCGTTATGTGAAACCTCGAAGCAAGTAAGATAGAATTCCCTGAGATGGTCTTTTGGGTCACCTTTTCCTTTGTATTTATCAAACTTAGGAATAGTAAAATTTTGAGGAAAAGGGATCATAGGTAATGACCGATCAAAAGGATAAGGACACACTTCTTCTAAAGAGAAAGTCTTCTTGGTGTGGCCAAACGTAAGATCAAATAGTTGTTGTTGCACTTCCACAATTTTGAGCTCCATCGTTGTGGGAGGAGTCGGAAGCATCTCTTGTTTTCGAGGAAGTGGTTGTTGATGCCCATATGGAAGATTGTAGGGTAAGCCATGAGCATTGGCATTATAAGGGTCGTAAGATTGGTTGGGCTCGTAAGCGTTGTACGTTGGGTTCAGATTGGGTTGGAATTCGATGTTTTGATTTGGAGGAGGTGGAGATGGCGCTAGGTAAGAATGCTGGCTTTGTGATGGTTGAAGAAAAGAATTGGGTGGAGGGAAGCTAAAGTGCGTTAGATTCGGTTGCGATGGCGGCACATAGCTTTAGAAAACTTGATGTTGGGAATGTTGAGGGTGGCTAGGCAATGTGTGAAAGAAATTTAGCGCTGATGAACGTAGCAGAGGAGGGACATAGGTAGAAGTGACTTGCGATGGTTGATTGGGAATGAGTGTAGAAGAATTTTGTGGGGGGGTTGCATGACTCTAATTGGTTGAGAGACATGAAGGTTTGATGATATGGGAGGTGGTATGTGTTGAGACCCTTGTTGCATGGCTACATAGTTGTTCCCTGGATTGTACTTTGGTGGGAAACCTATTCGTGAAGGAGTAACCAAAATTCCACTTGTGATTTGTGTGGGCACTTTAGGAGTTTGTTGAGCTATGGTAACTTGCTTAGCTAGCTCCGCTTGACGTTGTATAGTTTCTTGTTGATTTTTGTAGATCTCCATAGGAGTCAGAAGCGGTGAAATGGCCTTCTTTCCTGTTGGGTTCTGAAAAAGGGGATTCTTATACTGTGAGCTTGGTTCAGGCAAAGGCGTGGTAACTGTTGACATGGTTTGCACCACTTGTATGGTGTCTTGGTTGTTGTTAGGCTCACTAAGCATGGATAGATCAAAACCTTTGGGTAATTTGGCTCCTTGTCTTACTAGCAAGCGAAAGAAATGATCTTGGTTCTCGCTAAGGATTTTGTCAAAGGCGGCTATAGCTCTTGGATCTTGTATGAATTCATCAAGATCTTGCTCATCTTCTTGAGAGGATTGACCTATTTCAAAGTGTCACTCTTCTTAAGATGGGGCTAGATCTGCAGTATAACCTTGTGGGACAAAATCTAGAGGCAAGCTGGTGGTGTAATGAGGTGTACTTACCAAAGGAACTCTTTCCTCCCGAGATGGAACCGGATTGGCAGTATAACCTTGTGGGACAAAATCTGAAGGCAAGCCGGTGGTATAGTGGGGTGTACTTACCAAAGGGACCCTACCTTCCTGAGAATTGCTTGGTTGGTCAAGGTGCGGCATGTTCAGAGAGCTGGCTACTTTTGTCGCAGGTGTTCTAGGAGTAACCTTGGGAGTAATGTTAAGACGACCCGATTGCGGTGTGGGAGGAGGTGATTTGCGCTTCCTAGGGACAACTTGCTTGGACTTCATAGTTTTCTGGAGCCTAGTGGTTACCATGGAATACACTAGGACAAAAGGTAATGCTGGGATTCTGCTTGGTGTTTTGAAAATAAGACAAACTCTGATGCATAATTTACTGGACCAAAGGCGCTATACTGTTTGACCAAAGGCGCAGGATTGTGCAACCAAAAGCGTGCTACTGTGATACCATAGGCGATGGACTGAGCTACCAAAGGCGAGTTACTACTATACCAAAGGCGAGCTAAGGTTACCAAAAGTGAGCTACTGTACCACCAAGGGCGAGCTACTGTAATCCCAGAGATGCTGAAGTAGTGTCTGATGTTTTTAAAGGCAAATTTGACAGATTTGGTTATGGTTCTGATTGGATTTGTCGTTGGCAAGAGAAAACACAGCAAGCAAGTGGTCAAAAAAGGACTGACACAACAGATAGTGTATGTTCACGGCTCACAAAAAAAGCCCAATGTTTCCACAGGTATAAGACGATTGCAATCAATAACAAGCACTTTTTTATCCCTAGAGACAAGGTTTCATTGCAGTAGATCAGCTCACAGCTTAATACTCTGTCGATAAAAATATCATTGCATAAAGGTGTCAGATATTTTGCATCTTTGTGAGAGACGATAGGTAGGGATATCTCACCCTCCCCTTGGAAAGCTCAAGTAGGTCACAAGAGCTTTTTGGCCAAGGGAATACTGTCTCTTCTCAAGGGAGCTAATGGTGAGTATCTTAAGGGCTTAAATCGATTCCCCTTGCACTGATGATTACTGCAATGTTCGGAGGTAGATCGGGTAGTCTCTATCTAGAATGGTTCTTAGTAACTTTGAGGAACCAACGCCTTACGAGCAATGCGACAAGCTACTAAAATCTTTAACCAATCCTACTAAGAGTATCAAACACTTAACTCAATGTGAAAATCGTTTCCACAAAGAGCTACTACAGCTCTTTTCAGTTTGGCACCACAAGGTAAGGCTGATGTCGGTTAGGACTTGGCTTTTGCCTTATCCCTCTTATATAGCGGTTCAAAGGAAAACTCTGCTTAGGGTTGTCCCTTTTGGATGAAACGCAATCTAAAAGCAGGCCCTTCTAAAGGAAGTACTGAAATGTAAGAGCAAGCACGTCAAACAAAAGTTCAATTGTCCCGTTATAAGAAAAATAAGGTGCAACTAAATTAAGGCACACACATTTGTAGTTGTCAATTGTCCCTTATGAAATTGAAGTGTTTGGCATTCATGTCCATTGTCCCTTAGAAAATTGAGGTGTTTTCGCATACATGTCCATTGTCCCTTAAGAAAAGCAGTATGTTCCTAAGACTTAGATTGCCAAAAAAAATGATTTGTTCAATTATCCCTTAAGAAGGCAATGTGTTTCTAAGACTTAGTGAGATAAATCAAGATTTTTTCAACGTTCGTCCTGCATGAACATGTTAGAAAAAAATATATTTGCTCTGCGTGAGTGATAAGAAGCTGCAATAAGTCAATTAGTTCCACAAAAACCCACAAGTTAGCAAAAATAAATCAATTTGACCAAAAGCGAGCTACTGTCTTACCGAAAGCACCTTATTGCGATACCAATAGCGCTGCACTGTGTTTCCAAAGGCGCGGTGATACAGACCAGACATGACTTACTGTATTACCAGAAGCGTTGCAACAGACCCAAAAGTGCTATACTGTATATCCAAAAGCACTGTCCTGTCTCAGATCAAAAAAATTTATGCTTTGTCAAAATAACTAGGTTCAGATAGGATTTCATGATTGATCTAATGTTCTGAGAAGTAATATCTGATAGATCCGTATCCTGAAATCAATAAAACTCAAAAAGGTGTCGCGAATAGATGGGTTAACTCAAATATCAAAAATACCCCTAAATAAGTCAGCTTAGGAAGTATCAAAAAGACAGTTGAATGACAAATACAACAGCTTGTCAGACAAATCAAAGATATGTATATGAATAAAACCTTGCAAAAACATCAAAACAATGTCAGAAAACCTATTTTGTCGAAAGCGCTTAACGATACTACCAAAAGCGCCGCTCGGTTCTACCAGAAGCGCGGTTCTGTATTACCAGAAGCACTGCAGTATCGCCTGAGGGTGCTGTACTATGCCTCCAGGAGCGCTTAAGGATACTGCCAAAAGTGCTTTTCTGTATCTTTGCGCTGTTCTGTATTGTAACTTAAAAAAAAATCAATTTCTCAAAGAAAAAGAGGGATTAGTGGGTCCCACCGGGCATGTCAGAATGTGTATGAGGAAAATTGACTATTTAAACTAAACAAATCAAAAACTCAATAACAGAAAGAGAACCGATCTAAATAAAAGCTATCACAAATAAATCAATGAAATATAAAAGTTTTTACCGAGATTTGTATTGTTCCCTTTGGATTGAATGTGGATTGCTCAATATTGCTGCGAAACCATGGTTGCAACAAGCAAGTGTAGTGCTCAAAGATCAATGTTAAGAGATCATGAAGTTGCTCAATCGATGCAATGTATGCCCAAAGCGCTGTTAAGTATGCCTGAGAATAAGTGATCGAAGAGAGGGGTAATGAAGGAGATGAGGGGGTTTATATAGGTTTCAACAAAGATCGATCAACGGTCCAGATAAGAAAAATCAATGGAGGAGAATAGTTGAGGAACGTGCAACGAATAAGAAGAAGACAAGTGTCACACAAAAGCTATTTTATTTGAGTTAATCACTTTCTTTTCTAAAGATAAGACATGCTTTTCATAAATTAGAAAGCTTTTTCTAATTTAAGAGAAACAGATAAAAACAAGGTTGAGTGAATAGATAACTCAACTTAAGATTTGCTTTTGCATGATTTGAGAGAAATTAAATAATAAATTATTTAATTATGTGTGCATGGAGAAGAAAACTTATTTTTAGAAGATTTGAAAGATATTTGAAGATAAGAAAGCAAATTAAATAAATAGATTTATTTAATTGTTGTGCATGATTTAGAAGAATAAATAAAATATTTGATTTATTTTATTTTTGGAGATTGAAAGGATTTTAAATAAATTTTATTTGATTTATTTAAATGTGGAAGAATGAAATTGATTTATTTAAATTTGGAAGAATGAATTGATTTAATTAAATAATTGGGAATTATTTAATTGTTTGGATAGAATTTATGATGAATTAATTAAATAATTAGATTTATTTAATCAATGTGAATTTGAATTTTGAAAGAGGACAATGATTTAATTAAATAATTGAAATTATTTAATTATGGAAGAATAATAAAGGAATTTGATTTAATTAATTAAATAAAGAGAATTTATTCAATTAATGTTTGAAATTTAGAATTTTGGAACAATTTGATGAAATTTATTAAATAATTAGATTATTTAATTAACGTTGGAATATAGGTGATTCAACAGATGACGAAAATGCAAGTAGTGCGACGACTTGGTCATTTTAGGGTGTCTATATATATATATATATATATATATATATATATATTTGAAAACTAAACTTATAGATCTACAAAAGGGTATTTTTATATTTTTAAAAAAATGTTATTTACATGAGTAGAAATTCTTGAAATATCAAGTTTTTCAAATAATTTTTTTTGGTAAATTGGCCTCATAGTGGTGCTACATATGCATTTAGCCAACAATTTTAATTGGAAAAGTTGTGGACATATCTAACTTAGCTAGAATGAATCTTACAAGATCATATGTTTGACCAAATTTGATTTTTAGTTAGAAATACTTAAATTCACTTGTGCTGATAAGTCGGCTGAAAGTGTGACACAGCTTTGTGCTTTTACCCTGCAAGAAACTCCCAAAGTTCCCAAGTACGTAAGACTGAATCACACTGAAGATCAGATTATAGGTAATAAAAGCAAAGGTGTACAAACAAGAAGAAGGATTTCTCAAGATTTAGAAGAGTATTGTCTGATTTCAAAAGTTGAACCTAGGACAGTGAATGAAGCTTGCAATGATGAAAACTGGACTAAGGCAATGGAGGAAGAACTAATGCAAATTGAGAAGAATCACACGTGGGATCTTGTTCCCAGACCTAAAAACAAGAATGTGATTGGAACCAAATGGGTCTTCCGGAATAAACTGAATGAAGTTGGTGAAGTAATCAGAAATAAAGCCAGATTGGTCTGCAAGGGTTACTCTCAGATAGAAGGAGTTGATTTTGAAGAAACTTTTGCTCTGGTGGCAAGAATTGAAGCAGTTAGATTATTTCTTGCTTTTGCTGCCTTCAAAGATTTCAAAGTGTATCAAATGGATGTCAAGTCTGGCTTCCTGAATGGTGACTTAGAAGAAGAAGTATACATTGAGCAACCGGATGGATTTCAATTATCTGATCATGGTGACATGGTCTGCAAGTTGAACAAAGCACTGTATGGACTCAAGCAAGCCCCAAGAGCCTGGTATGAAAGATTGGATAAGCATCTTTTGAAGATTGGTTTTAACAAAGGTACCGTTGACAGTAATTTGTAGTTCAAAATTGATCATGAAAATATCTTAATTGTTGAAGTATTTGTTGATGATATCATTTTTGGAGGAAGAGATAGTATGTGCAAAACCTTTGCAAATCAAATGAAAAGTGAATTTGAGATGTCCATGCTTGGGGAAATGAACTTCTTGGGTCTGCAAATCATTCAAACTAAGAAAGGAATCTTCATTTCTCAGACCAAATATGTGAAAGAATTGTTGAAGAAATTTGGGATGGAAGAGTCAAAACCAATGAGTACTCCCATGGAAACTGGATGTAAATTGAGCAAAGATGATGACTCTCCTAAGACTGATCAGAAAAAGTACAAGTCAATTATTAGAGTATTGTTGTATCTCACTCAAACTAGACCTGATATTATGAATGTTGTTGGTCTTGGTTCTAGATTCCAAGCTGATCCTAGAGAATCTCATGTCATGGCAATCAAGAGGATTTTTAGGTATCTAAAAGGGATAGTTGAGTACGGTTTGTGGTATCCTAGAGATCATAAATTCTCTCTTCATGCATATATAGATGCGGATTGGGCAGGAGATGTGGATGACCGGAAGAGTACCAATGGTGGAGCATTCTTTTTGGGAAAGATATTGATTTCTTGGTTGAGCAAGAAACAAGAGGCAATATCTCTGTCCACTGCAGAAGCAGGTAGTTGCACTCAAGTTTTGTGGATGAAGCAAATACTAAGAGACATAAGAGTGGAATATGAGGAGCCTATCATAATCTTCTGTGATAATTCAAGTGCAATAAATATATCTAAGAATCCAGTGTTACATTCAAAGACCAAACATATATCCATCAAGTTTCACTTTTTGAGAGAGTAAGTGAACAAGAATGAAGTCAGATTGGAGTTTGTGCCTTCCAAGGATCAGATTGCAGATATATTTACCAAACCTCTACCTAAGGACTCTTTTGAGTATCTCAGAGAGAAGTTAGGGGTTATTACCCCTCCGGTGATGAACTAAGGTGCACTGATGTGCATCAGTCTGATGGATATCACAGTCATATCTTGTGGTCTGGATTGATGATGGGGAGCTGCTACTCAGGGGGAGCAGCTGGTATGATTCAGAAGTGGTGAAGTTGCAAGTATGTGCCCTTTGCCATTGATGTCAAAGGGGGTGAGACGATATGTGAAAAACAAGTGGTTGCTGATCAAAGGGGGAGCAGGAAAGGAAGAGAAGTTGTGACAGTAAGGAGAAGTTCTTGTCTTGATGGTTAAAATAGTTTTTCACATCATATGTTGCCATCAATGACAAAGGGGGAGATTGTTGCAAGTATGGGCCTAACCAGTGTTGTCATTGATGTCAACATACTCCAGTTGCATTGATGATAAGGATTGGATGAGCTATGTGTTGAGGATATTGAGAAAATTAGTCCTAATCAGGAACAGAGAAGAACAGTGAAGACAGTAAGCTAAAGATCCTAGCTAAGATGAAGATCAAAGGATGCGCATCAAAGGGTTTATAGATATGTGTCTTAAGATGATCCAGTAACGATTTTAGAGGTCCGCATGAAGATCTGAAGAAGTTGTGGCCACTTAAGTAAAACTGGTTCTGGTAGATATTCAGAGGTGACAGAGTGACACAGATAGGTTCGATGAGATCTAGAAATGAAATATCTTGTTCTGCGGATTTGGTAAAGTGTTTAGGAAGTCAATGTGAATTGACAACTCAATTGGTTCGTGGTCTGGAGGTCCGCAAGCATCTATTCCATTGTAACAGTGATGACAGACTATTTTCTTAAGGATTCGGATGAAGGAGATAAGGATTTCAGTAAGCAGATGTAGTGTGGATGTTCTTGGTGATTGAGGCAAGCTTGTGGAGGTCTTTGGATCATGTCCAGTTCATGTTGATAGTCCGCATTAGAGTTTGGGCTCGCAACTGAAGAATAATGGTGTTCTTCCTAACTCTGGCTGACTGGATGAGTTACACATCTTGCGGATGATCTTGAAGATGTAATGTGAAGATTGGTGTGCTCCTAGAAGAAGATTGAAGTCTCAAATTTGTGTGGCCGACAGTGTGTTGATCCGCGTGAAATCTTTTGTAATTAGTCATGTTGTATTTATGTATTTGCTCTGTAATGGTTGCTGACTTAGATGATCATTCCTAAGTCGATGTCTTGTATAAATAAGGAATTGAAAAGTCATTCCAAAGATCATCTCTTTTGGGGATGAGAGTGTGGTAAAGAGCAGAGGAGCGAAAGGCAGAGTAGAAGTATTGGGCTTAAATGGAACTAATTCAAGCATGGTAAAGATGCTATTCTCCAGTTCAAGTATATGATACTTATTATTTTGTAGACAATGTGTCTCTTGTAGGTAGTGGGCCTCTTGTGAGCAGTGTGCTCGGGCAGTGAACCCTAATTGGCATGTCCCATTTTTCTATTCTTCTAACAGAGAATACAATCTTGGGTTAATCACCCCGTGGTTTTTCCCTTAACTGGGTTTTCCACGTCAAAATCTTGGTGTCTTATGTATTGATGTGTTTCTGCTCTTGATTTAATGCATTATGTTTCCATGATTGATTTATTATTATGCTATTGAATTACAAAGTGGATTTAAGTGTTTAGTGGGAAGAAATTTTTAGACAACTGATTCACCCCCCCTCTCAGTTGTTTGTCCTGAATCTAACAGAATAAGCATAAATCAATCTACTTCATGGTAGGCTTGGCTCTATGGTATGGTAATCATGACATATATAGCTTTCTCATAGCTAGGCCCTCTGTCTATATTCCATATCCAAATCTAGTTAGAGGGGGAAAGGGTGGGCTCCCATGGTTCCCTTATATATTATTAGACCTATAAACATGCCTATATATCTATACAAGCATTCTCCTTCTAATATAGACTCTCTCTTGAGGCTAAGAACTATATATAGGGATCTTGCATTTCAATGGAATTATGCCACCCTAAAGCTTCCCAAGAATACTCCTTGAAGTCACCCAAGAATACAATTTTTAATATAGACTCTCCTCTAAGGTTGAGCATGATATATAAGGCTCATACATCTACATGGAATGATGCCCTCTCTATAAATGAAAAGGAGTCATGCTTAAAATAATCTCCTCCAAATAGTAGCATTTCTTGGAAGGGTATTCAAACCCCATCTCTATATATAGGACACCGCACATATCTAGCATGGATGCATCAATTCCATTATATTGGATAGGGGCACACCGTAACAAATATGGGTGGAGAACTGACCCATCCATTTTTAGCCCCCTTCTCATTTATAGGGTTAGATCCAAGAATTGTTTTTTTCATGTGCATGTACATGCAAAAGTGACAAGATGGTTTTTAGGGGAGGACCATCGATCCATCTCACATTTTCTTGTGGAAAGGGGGCAAAAGTGACCTCATCTAATTTAGGGCAAGGGGATCTCCTAAGTTTGGAATTTTCTTTTGGATAAGGGGTCAAAAGTGACAAGAGCCTATTTCCAGGTCTTTAGGATAGGGGGATCCCTATATATCATATGGGGTTGGTTAGAAATCTATCCCATATGCATGTGAAAGTGACTCATTGGGATCACACCCTAATAGTCCAACTAATAATGGAGTGGGAGATTGGAAAGATCTCATAAGGCAACTTGAGATAAATGTATTGATTCAACTAGTTAGTGTGGTGAGTAAGATTTGTGATGGATAGTGGCTACCTACTATCTCTATCAAGGGGTATAAGATTGAGGAGATTGGAAGATGGAATATCTAGCAACTATCATGATCTTTAAGCTAATGTATTACATGTGTAATAGGGAGTTGGAGTTAGAAATAGGCCAAAACCTTGTATATATATGACTAACTCACTCACTCACTCAAGTCCATCTATAAGGAGTCAGGATCTACCATCCATATATCTAAAGGGGAGATATTGGGAGAGGGGGCCATCTATAGTTGGTTGGAGTGGATGCCATCTATATGAAATGCTTGGAGAGCCCTCATATGATTTCTATATGGTACCTAAATCTCTATAGTGTATTAGGGAAGGATAGGAAGGAGGGGGGCTGGAGGGGAAGGAGGGGAAGGGGGCTACTCTAGATAGGTCCCACCCCAAAGGCCTACTATATATACCTATAGCTAGAGGAGTGCAAGGAGGAACAATTGTTGCCTGAATATCGACTATCAACTATAGAGTCACCCAAGAACTATAACCTATATGGGATGAAGGTGAACTACTCCATCCCATATATATATGGCTTATCTTGATCAAATGTTACATCCCAATATAGACCACATCATTACACCACAACTGTCCCCTATAGTCCAACTGGTATCAATCAATGGATGAACCTCCAATGAATAGAGTATTGATCAATATCTACCATCCACTCGCTATATTATTACATGATACAACTATATATGATCCAAATACATCTAAACAATAAAGGGTTTTCCTATACATCATGGAGATCCTTCCCCTTCTATCTAAACTAAAGTGAAGAGCCTAGCCCAACTCTCCTCTGTACAAAACCTACACTTATCCTAACCTTTAACGTATGAATGATAGACTATCTATCTTAGATCAAGGGGTATTTTGAATAGCCCATTAAAGGTCATGGGTAATTTGTGTATGTCATGCTTCAATGGACTACTATAGAAATAGAATATTATAGATTGAAGCTATATAGTTGGGTTATTTTTTTAACATGTGCCCCTTCTAGTCGATCGTAGTCCTAGTCCTAGTATAGTATGAGTAAGCACTTAAGCAAGCAATTGATACTAGAAATATGTGATTGGCTACTAGTAGCTCCCAAATAGATATATGGGACTCTAATCTACTAGATTTACTAATAGTGGCAAGCAGGGTTGAGTAACTATTGATTTTGACACTTGACAAAGAGGCTAAGGGGATTAATTGATAGATCAAAATCTCTCTCTCTCCCTAGATCATGTCGATGGGATGATGTCCCTTCCTTGGATCCAATAAATTTGATGGCACAATTGTATCTATAGAGATCTTGATGATATTAGGGTATCACATTATTAGGGACACCTTATAGTAATGTAGGCGATTGACCCTAAACTCTCAATTGAGGGCCCCCTATCTAAACTAAAACCAGAACTTGACTATTTGATGTAGGAGCATTCAAGTCCACATGCAATCCCGCATAAACCTAAAAAACTTTGTAGGTTACATTTTCATTTTTATGGTTCATTTTTGGTGTGTATGCTATTTTGTGGCTTCAACTTACTTTTCAAAGACTACTACAGAAATATTGTAGATTTATACATGTGTTTTTAGATGTGAGGCTTACTTCAAAATGTCTATTTTGTTGATATAGACCTTCTTCATGTAGTTTTAATCTTAACCTTGTTGCTACAGGATGGTTTTGGATCTGTTTGAAAATCTATTTTAGGAAGAATATTTATTTCTATTGTAGGAATTGTGTAACTACGGCTATAGGGACATTTAGTTTCTATTTCAGGACCTATTTATTGCTTCTCTAAGAGGATTATCTGCGTTGTTTAATAATGCTTAAATACCTTGGTGATGACTTATGATCCTTGAGGCATCTACCAATCAGTTTTATGGTGTCCATAAGTTGCTTCAAAAGGATTATGTGTAATCTGCTACAGAATTGTGTGTGATTTTCTATAGGACTGTGTGTTACAGCTGCTGGAGGATTGCAAATATATTTTAATATGTGATTTTTGGGTTGATTTTATGATTTTTTAATGTGTCAATAGGAAATATTTAAGGGTTGTTGTGGTATTAAAGTTGAGTTATATATTTAGAGTTGATAAGATAAAGATTTTATTGTTTTATGCAATAAAAATCATATTTATAGGGTAAAATTTTTAAACTCATACAACTACCAGTTGTCATTTATTAACAAGTGGATCTTTTTTCCTTTTATTCCTAGGTAATGATGATTTAATTAAATCTATTTGATTATTAGTGCTTTATCAATATAATTAAAAGGAGGAGATTTTTTGGAGCAAGGTAGCTAATTAAATTTTTGGAGGTGGATAGATTTTTTGGAGCAAGGAAGAAAGAAGATTTTGGGGGAGGTGGATAGTTTGTGGTGGGTTGAAACCCACGAGAAGAGGAAGAAGGTGGAGATTCACTTGGTGGAGGAGGATAGGAGGTGAAGGAAGAAACATTCTGATGTCCGTATTACAGTGATGGACTTTGCTACAAATTGTTCACAATTTGGAAGGGTGGGTCTACCATTCTACTCCATTTTGTGAGTCCATGATCACATTTTTTTCTTACCTAACATGTCTGATGCAAGAACATCTAGGTCCATGTGCAATCTTGCATCATCTAAAAAAAATTGCAGGTTATGTTTTAAGTTTTTGTTTCATTTTTGTTGTGTATGTTATTTTGTGACTTCATCAACTTGCTTTTCAAAGACTTCTATAGAAAGATTGTAGATTTATACATGTGTTTTCAGATGTGAGGCTTTCTTGAAAATGTCTATTTAGTAGCTACAGACCTTCTTCATGTAGTTTCAGTCTTAACCTTGCTCCTACATGATGGTTTTGGATTTGTTTGAAAATATATTTCAAGAAGACTTAATTTCTACTATAGGAACTATGTGTTGGTCATGATGTTAGTCACAAACAAGCATAGAATAAAAGTACACATTAACCTTTATTCATCTTGAAAGATACGATGAATCCAGAGAATTCATGATCCCAAGTCTCCGGTGATTAGGTCTTAATCGTCTAACATTACTCAGAGGTTGATGTGTGTTGCTGTTTCCATTTTGGGGCCTTACATTGAGTTCATCATCATGACACTATTTCTGCAAAGATTCTTCACAGAGAGGTCATTTTACACAGTTGTTTGATCAAATGATGCAGTTGTACTCAAATATTTGCATGATATTCATCAATTATACATGCTTTAGCTTCAAATATGCTAAATATTTTCAATTATCTACGAGATGTCCACATATTTGCATTAGTTGCTTGAGATTATCAATTATTTGCAATTATGATGGTGAAATGTTCTGAAATTTAAAAGAATTTGAAAGAAATGCTTCAAATTAATGTTGAACCTTCAGCTATTGAACCACATGTACATCAGATACAGTCATGAAGAGAAGAAAACCAAACCATATGTTCACCAGGACATTCCACAGCTAAATACAATTGATGCTAACTTTAAAGGAATTGTATGAAAACAACATATGCAAGTAGACATGCACTCCAAGGGACGCAACAAATCACAGCATATATCCAGAATTCACACACTGATTACTCAAGATTTACTATGAATTGTAATCAAACAGTCTTCTCATTCATTAAGTATGCAAGGATATAGATGTATACAAAAAGCTTTGAAATGAGCCCTGAATATTTCAGCAGACGGATTTCAATTAAGTTTCAAATATTTGAAATGAGGCATTCCTACACCTTTTATAGAATAAGGTGAGGAATCCATTACAAAAAGATCTACGATCTTGATTTATCTATGAATATCTATGGTCAGAATTTCCCTTTGACTTTGTCAACTTTATCAAAATGGCACAAGTTGTCAGCTGGCAACCATCTGAGATACTTATTTTTGCTAAGTATTAGATGCTGATATTTACTCTATGATGCATCATCATCTACTTTATCTGAATCATGTGCTCCATCGTCAGGTGCATCACTTCCTGAACCCTCATCATCCTGATGATGATGACCCTGTATATGAGGCTGCATGATGATCCGGACCTGTTCATACAACTGCACGATTTTATCTATTTCTTCGCCATCCTGAGTCTTTGCTTTGATGATGGCGTGTTTATGTGCCTGGTATTTATTTCTAATGTTGTCCAACTTATTTTTCCTGTTGTACAACGTCTCATTCTAATGTTCCATTTTCATCTTAGTCCTCACCAGTCTATCCATGATTTCTTCTGTTAGTTAGCCTAATGGATCATCAGCAACAAATTGGAAGTTGCTGTGTAGAGCTTGGATTGCAAACTCCTCATCTTGATTTTCTACCTTTCCTTCCACTTTCCCTTCCAACACTTCCAAAATTTCTGCCTCAAAAGACATCATATCATGTAATTTTATGCTGATCTCCCTCAGCTTATTGTTACATCTCTTGAGCACATCACATTCAAATTGAATGTCCTTATACCATATATCAACCAATAATGCAGTGTTATTATTTAGCACCCCCTTGTTGATGAGCAATTGAGGATTTATCCTCCTTATTTCTCCTAGGATATCTAATATCTTCTCCAATTGGAAAGACCTTTTACCCGCCTGCATTTGCAACTTGTCTACTTTTTGCCTGGAGTCACTGAGAGTACCCCACCTCTTCAAAGAGGCCTTTACCACTTCTTCTGTAATATCAAATGTGGCACACATCCACTTTCTCAGTATGGATGACTCATGTTTCATAAGATCTAATTTATTTACCTCCTCCTAGGAAATAGCAGTCAATGGGACTGCATGATCAGTGGAACTATCCTCAGGATTAGTTAACCTTCCTATATATGCATGCAACTGAGCAATGTGCTCTTTGTGTTGCTTATTTTTCTCCTTTTCCTTCTTCACTTTTTGAATCAAAGAATCTATAATATCTTTACCTTCTTGACCCTCCTGGTCTTCATTTGCAAACCCTAGGTCAACTGTATTAATCTAGAATTCTTCCAGAGTAATTTTACCTTTCTCTTTCTCTACAGTAGGGATTGCAATTTGTGCAGTCCTTCTTCCAGTTGTTGGGTCTCTTTTAATGGCCGAAGTCATTCTAGCCTTCCTCTTTGGTTTTATTATATTTTCAAAGAACAAGGTAGATACATCGAATTCTTGAATTACAAAATCTACCTCTATGTTAACTTCTTTTTCTAACCATTGAGGTAACTGATCATGTTTCTCAGCATCATCATGATGTTCACCTTGATCTCCTGTATCTGTCAGCATATGTGATGGAGAAGGTGATTTCCATGTTTCTTCTTCATGATGCTCACTTTGAGGGCGATCCTGTGGTACATCCTCCTGCTGAGGAACTTCTTTTTCTAGAGGAGCATCATCCTGAGGTGGAGGATCTTGTGATGTGTCCATATGATGATCATGATCCTTCTCCGTTATCACCTCATCCACTTTTGACTTTTCCTCCTATTGAGGCATATTTATAGCGGTGGATATTGTGGAATCCTCCTTAGGTGCTGGTGTTTGTTCTAAAACCACTATCTGTTCTGCACCTGTGCTACTTACTTCCTAAACATTGGAAGCATGATCTTCTACTACATCCTTCTCATCAGCCTTCTTTTCCTGAACCTCTACTATAGTAGGCTTCGTTGATGCATCTTGTTGGCTTTGTTGACTTATTTCTGAAGCATGGCCTTTTGGTTCTGCCATCTTCACTTCTTTTGTATGTTGCCCTTTGTCAAGTGTACCTGCTAGATGTTCAGGACTTGCATCCTGTTTACTTGTCAAATCTACCAGTATAGGACTTGTCACCTGTGCAATTAATGTATCCAGCCCCATTTCTTGGGCTACCTTCTCTGGAGTCTTTTCCTTTTCAAATTCCACTTGCTTTATTTCCTCCAGTATTGTTTGAACTGTTGGAGTCTTGTGAGGGGTCATGTGTGTACCTGCAGCAAGGGTTTCCATCTTTTGTGAAGTTACTTCCTTCACAACCTCATCATCAGATAGGTTAATTGTTTCCTCCAATGAGATATGACCTCCCTCTAATATATTGGAGGCTTCTTTTCTTTGTTCATCAGCAAGTTCGGTTTTGAACTTCACAATGGTAGGAAGTGGAACATTGTGCTGAAATTCCTTGTGCACAACTTCGCTACCTGCCCCTTTCACTAGTGTAGGGGATTGCTTTATTTCACCCCTCATGGAGGTTCTTGGTCTCTTAGGTGGGGTAGCTACCACCACCTATGGGGCTCTTCTCTTCCTTTTGATAACAAGGGGGCCTCCTCTTCTTCAGGCTCTTCCTCCATAAGGATATCTTCTTCTTCTGTTGGTTTCCATGAGGATTGACCCTCCTCTTGGGTCTCCGTAATTACTGTCCTTGCTGGCTGATCTTTCTTGGACTTCTATTTCCTTGTCCGTGGAGGTGATGCTGATGTTGATCCTGATCCTAATGCTGCCTCCTCAGCTGGAAACACTGCCCTTTCAATGATCACCCCCTTGGGTTCATTATCAACTTTCTTACCCCTAGGGAGTCTTTTGCTTTGTTGTTGTTGTGGAGGCAGTCTATCTCCTTTTGATTTTCTCTTTTCAGTTATAAAATCATCATATTCCTCATCAGGAATATCCTGTCCTTTCTTCTTGTTATCCACAGTGATGGCAACACCCTTCTTCTTTAATGCCTCAATTTGTTCATCAACCCAAGCTTGGGTTAGCTGTAGTGTCCTGGCAATGAAAGGATCCAAGGATATGTCCTCTTGTATGGTTAGGTAAGGTGCAGATATGGTATCATTATATATTTTCTTTTCCTCATATTCATCTGCCATTATCCTGCCATCATCCTTTTTCAACTGTGAGGGAATGGGGATGCAGTCAAAAGTTTTAATTTGATTCAATGTCAACCTTTGGTATCGTCTTCTTCTGGCTTCTTCTGCTTCATCCTCACAATCTGCCCAAAAGTCCTCTAGGTGTCTCTAATGAATAGGTTTCCCTATTATTTTCTATATCCTTCCATAAGGATCATATGGCCTTATTAGTGGGAATGGCTGCAATTGCATTTTGTTCAAACTGAGCATGACCTTCTTGATACTTTCTGAGTCTGGGCACATGTACCAGCCAATGGTCACTGGAAACAAAATTGGTGGTAGTTTATGTGCATCCTTGTATGTTTTCAGCATGGTGGAGCTCTGCCTTATGAATTCCATTAATACCACTGCATCAGTGGGGTATCTTGGCAGCATGAGGGGATGTCCTTCAAAACCCTCAATTCTCATGTAGGAAAATGTACCAAATTGAATGTACCAGGCTCCATGCCTGCAAATTATTTCTTGAGCTTCCATGCTCAATCTCTTTGTCCTGTCCTCCTCCATGATTCTCACTAGATGCATAGAGAATGCATCATTTACCAATTTGTAATCATGGAGGTAATTAACTCTCTACATTTTGGGATGATGATCCCAAATGTGCACAGCATTGATTGTGCCTGTTACCTTTCCATCTGTAACCAGTGCATCAAATGTGCCTTTGTAAGCACAGGAGTAGACAATGTATGATGTCATATAAAAGGAACAATTTGAACCTCCCAGGTTCATCAACTGCTCATGCAGAGCATCACTTATCAACTGGCCCCATAATGGCTTGATGTCTGCATATATACACATCATGATGACACCGTACATCCAATCTTTAAAACTACCAGCATCAGGATGGCCTGTCACCCTGCTAAGCAATGTAATCATGTATTGATACTCGTCATCAAAATCATACTTATACAAGTGCACAAGAAGTTTGGCTGCTGCAGGATATGTGCTATTCTTGGCCCTCCATTGATACATGTTCTTCCTGGCCTGTTTCTTATTATTCTCATACTCAACTTCAGATTTCTTCAAATCTACACTGTTAACCTTCCTGCCCAATGGCAGTCCAAATGTCTTGGAAAGACCCTTGATGGACAGGTCTGCATATATTCTTCCATGCTTTACCACCTGTCTGGTTTCTAGATTGTAATTCCGTGCACACTCAATCACTAACTCAGGAGACTCCATGGAGTACGGAAAACTGGCCGCATTCCACAATCCAGACACGAACACTGCATCCAACAGAGTGCTTATGTTCTTCTCATCATTCATCTTAGTGGACCAGGCCTCCAAATTAGTACTCCCCTGATGTTTATCTGTTACAGCACCATAATTGAACAGGATGCCCCTAGGAGATGCGAACATGGGCTTGCTGAATTCAGCCTCACACTTTGCTAACCTCTTGTCAGCCATGGATATCTACAATTAACACAATTTGTCTTACAATGGGTATTCACATGCATGCAGATAGCAATTTATCTTTACCAACATCATGCCTATTGTATTCATTAAGCATTAACCTATCATAGGATGCATAAACCAGGATTTCAAACTAACAACATCATACCTGACTATGCAGAAGCAACAGGATGAGGATTTCAATTACTTACCTGGTTAGGCAAATCCCTTGATACCAGTGGTTTTCTAGAAAATGCTCTTAATCCTGCTGATAATCACGTGCCTCCTCCTGTCTGTAAGCTCCGTTCATACAAGTATCGCCTGTATGGGGGTTTGGAAGCTAGTGCTCTGTAAAAATAATTTTCTCACAAGGTAATTGTGAAATGGCGGTGAATTTACCTTTTAACCTTGCAATTAGGGTAAAATTAGGGCAAACACGGGCGTATTTAGATTTTATTCGTTGATTTACTCACGGAAACTAAGGATTTCGCCAAGTGTTTCATCGGGTTTAATGGTCGGCGGGAACTACCTACCACCTCTGCACTCATTAAATGTCAATGGCGGCAACGGGAGCGAGGTGATGTATGAATATCGGGGTGATATTCAAATATCAGGGTGATATTCGCAAATATCATCCCGAGTACAATGTGATCATCCTCCCCGAGAGGAAAAACTATCTTCGACAAGATCAGGTGATGAACGCACCCTCAGGTCATACTTAATACATCAGGAGGATATTTCAATATATCGGGTGATGTTACAAAATGATGATGACTAGATAAACTATACATTTCTCTTTCAAAATATCAGGATGACGTCATCCAGATATTTGCTCATTGTATCGCTAAGGCATCATGACGTCATCGTCATGTTATGCGAGCAAGATCATGTTTAGGAAATATGCCTCTGAGAGGTAAAAAGATGATGATGTCATTGTCATGTTAGTTTCTTTGTTTATGAAACTCGAATGACATCATCAGGATAATGGCTTAGGGGGATATTTCACGGCAGGAGGATATTAAGAAATATCAGGTTACATTGAGAAATATGATCCTCACAAAATACATAAGGCTATTGACGGATAAAGGTCACTATCACCTAAAATTGACATCTGGACATTTGGATCGCATGAATTATTGGGTGATAAATTAGATCAGGATGACCTTCTATAATATGATTGATGTTACGAAATATGATCCTCCCCTAGAAATATCAGGTTTGACTCAAACTTTGACCATTCATAACTTTCACATCCTAATGAATATCAGGGTGATGCAAAAGGCAAACCTGCATGAAATTTGATACTCTATCTAAATATGAGGTTACTGGAACTAAATATGAACTTTGACAAACTGACCTCATGATGATGACTTACCCAGTCTTTCCATGCATGATGATCTGCATGACTTACTTTTACCAAACCGCTAGGAAACACAAAAGAAGCCAAGCAAAAAGTTGGGTCCCTGTTTTGCCAAGTCAAAATGGGGCATGTTGTGTAACCACACAACAACTTGCCACCAAAGAAAATAAACAAATTCCAATGATTCAAGTAATGTGATCATATTCATCCATAGTATTCTAATTCTTTCCAAGCATAAGCATCATGATCTTTTGAATGATAAAATTTCCTCATGGTAACAATGCTAACAAAGGATCATGTGAGTGCAAATGATTAATTATCCTCATCTTGAAAGCAAGTTGAAAACATGAGTAACTGGTGTTAAACTACATAATTGGGGATCATCCCTCATAGCCAACCTGGATAGAGCCTTGCTGCCAGCAGGCGTCTATAGCCCCGGCAAGGTTATCTATACAATCTCCCTAAGTAGAGCCCCACTGCCAGCAGGCGTTCATAGCCCCGGTAGAGTTACTTAGATGGCCTAATTTTATTTCTTTTCTAATTTTTCTTTTTAAAAACTGTATTTGATATCATCATGTCAGCTCATTTGTATAAGGTATAGTAACTTGCAGTTTTAGGTTGGAGATTGTATTGGTAGCAAGGGAGTCCCTTTAGATTTTTCACTTAACACCTATACTTGTGTGTTCAGCAAACCCAAGGCTGTTAGGTGTGTCATTGTGATTGATTCACTTTGATCAAGAAAAGGCACCTTGATGAAAGGATATCACAGACCTGATCATGAATACTTCTTAGAATGAATCATAACCTATGTCTAAATCTGATCTCATCACTTGAATCCTAACAATTTAGTTATTTTCTGTGGTGATGAAGTGCATCATCTTGACTAGCCAAAACAAAAACTCAACAAAAACAAGACAAGACAAACAAAAACAAAACTATACAAGCAACTGTACACTATGATACACATGACTGTCATGAAGTCACTTAGGCTTGGAAATAATGTTTGAGGAATTGTCCATTGACTGGCAATGGGACATCCTCACCCGTCAGGTTCTTAAGCCTATAAATGTTGTCTCCTAGTATCTCAGAAATTTGAAAGAGACCTATCTATAATCTGTCAAACTTACCATGGTCTCCTTTCTTCTCATGGGCTTTATCCCACATCAGGACTAAATCAGATATCTTGAAGGCTTTAACTTTGGCTCTCTTGTCAAACCAGCATTTGACAACAGCTTGATGTTTTGCAAATTGGTCAATTGCTTGACTTCTTTTCTCTTCCAGGTGCATCAACTGAAGCAACCTGACTTCTTGTCTATTATCAATGCCTAGGTACTCTTGGGCAAACTGTAAAGTAGGAATTTTCAAGTTAACAGGGAGGATAGATCTACCCCATACACTAGTTAGAAAGGTGAATTTCCTAATGCAGTTTTCATTCTAGTTCTGTCTACCCATAAGACATATTTCAGAAATGAGTTCCATTCCCTAGGGTTCTTCTCTATTAATTTTCTTATGATATTTAGCAAATTTTTGTTGGTGGATTATGCTAATCCATTCCCTTGGGGATAATAGTTGGATGACAACTTGAGTATGATCCCATGATCAAAAGCCCAACTTGACAATTTGGTTGAAGTGAAGGCAAAACCATTATCACTTACTAGAGCATAAGGAGTTCCATACCTGGTAACAATGTTGCTCTCTAGAAATTTAATAACATCATCTGTAGTACAAGTCTTGCTGCTGACAGCCTCAGTCCATCTGGTACAATAATCAGTAATTGTTAAGACATACCTATGGCCTCAGGATGATGGAGGATTGATTGGTCCTATGAAGTCCATGCCCCATTGTGCAAATGGGCGCTCTTCCATCACTGGCTGCAATGGTTGTGCAGCATATTTCTCCCTGTTGGCAGCAACCTGACATACATGACAACATTTAACATGTTCAGCTATATCTTTAAAAATTGTAGGCCAATAATATCCTGCTCTAAGGATTGCATGTGTTGTGGCCAGGGCTGATCCATGTGTTGTTTCGAACTTGTCATGTAATTCTGACAGAACTTTATTTGCTTCTAGCTTTTCTAAGCACCTCAGGTATATTCCTTCATAATTCTTCTTAAACAGGGTTCCTCCCTTCACCATATATTTTTGTGACCTTATCTTCAAGGCTCTTCTCTGTGAAGCTTGCAGTCTTGGAGGACATCTTCCAGTAATCAGGATGTGCCTGATATCTGAATACCACTCTTTATTGTCCTTATCATTGATAACATACTGCTGACTTGTGATGTTTGGGTCAATCTCTGATATCATTTAGCTCAAAGCCTGTCCTCTTACCAATTTCATTGGTGTAATTTCCATGTCATACTCTTGTAATACGGTGATCCACTTGGCTCTTTTCTCACCAGGTTCACTCTGCATTAGCAGCATCTTCACTGCTGCATCAGGCACTAATGCAATCACTTTGCTTCTTAGTATATAATGCCTGAATTTCTTTACTGCCCTGACCAATGCAAGTGCCTGTCTTTCAACATCCACATATCTCAATTCAGCATCCTTGAAGGGACAGCTCATGAAAGCTATTAGTTTCTCTTCTTTCTCCTCATTCCTTTGAGTCAATACTCCTGCAGAGGTATGTTCTGAGGCAAATGAATAGATGTAGAAGTCCTTTGTGTAATCTAGACTGAAGAGGATAGGAGCATCTGATATGGCTTTCTTTATGTCTTCAAAAGCAGCTTTAGCTTCTGCTGTCCACTCAATCTTGGCATCTTTCTTTAGCATAGCATTTAATGGTCTAACTATCTCTGCAAAACCAGTGATGAATTTTCTTACAAAGTTAATCTTACCAAAGTAAGACTTAAGCTCTTTCTTACTTCTAGGGAGTTGTATTTTCATAATAGACTCCACTCTGGCAGGATCAATGATGATTCCATCATCAGTTATCAAAGGACCCAGCAACTTTCCTATTGTCACCCCAAATATGCATTTCTTGGGGTTCAAGGATATTCCATACTCTTCACATTTCTTCAGCACACTTCTGAGATCTGCTACATGGTTCCCCCTTTCTTTGGAGAATACTGTCAAGTCATCCATGTAGATGACTATACATTTTCCAATTAAGCCTCTGAAGGCTGTGTCCATTACTCGTTGGAATGTAGCTCCAGCATTTATCAGCCCAAATGGCATACATCTATATGCAAATATCCCCCACTTGGTGGTGAAGGCAGTTTTTAATCTGTCAATCTTATCAACCATCACTTGGTTGTATCCTGAAAAACCATCCAGGAAGGACATCATTTTAGCTCCATTTACAATCTACAGAACTTCATCTAATGAGGGTAAAGGATAATTATCCTTCTCTGATGCTCTGTTAAGGTTCCTGAAGTCTACACACAATCTAATGTCTCCATTCTTCTTTCTAACTGGCACTATATTTGCCACCCAAGTGGAGTGCCTCACAGGAAAGATTATCCTGGCATTTCTTGACTTCTTCAAAAATTATTGGTTCAAGCAAAGCATTGACTGGCCTTTGCTTCTGTCTGAAAGGTTTAGCGTCTGGCTTGAGGGGTATAGTGTGAGTTATGATTGATGTGTCATATGTCTTCAGCTCATCATAAGTCCATGCAATTACATGCATGTAATCCTTAAGGGCCCGAGTTATTCCTTCTAACTCCTCTGGTGTGCAAACCTTACCAATCAAGATATTCTTCTTGTCTTCATTTTGTCCAATATTCACGTGTGAATATTGACCTCCATCCGCTTTGGGAAGATCCTTCTATTTCAGCATATTATCCAAATCAAAGGCTCTTTCTAATTCAATCATACCTTTGGGAATCCTATTGCTAGGCAACTCTAATATTTCATCTTCTTCCCAAACGTGATCTTCCATACTATTCTCATCTATGATCTGAGCATCAAATATATCCCTGTTAGAGATGAAATCAAGAATGTGTTGATCATCATCAAAGACCTGAAGATTAGTAACATTATCAGGTACTGATGGTACAGATATCAGTTCTACTGAAAATCTCTTTAGACCCGATATAGATAATGGCTCCAATGTACTGGCAGCCTGGGCAAGTGCATCTACCCAGTGGTTCTGTTCTCTAGGAACGTGGCTGATATTAAATGCATCAAAGTATTCAATCAAATCCCACACTCTATGTCTATAATTTGACAATCTCTTATAATTGCAAGAGTATATTCCTCTTACCTGTCTGACAACTAATTCTGAGTCTCCAAAGACATGCAGAATTTTTTACCTTCTTCTTGAGAGCAAACAGTATCCCATGAATCAGAGCTTCATACTCTATCACATTATTAGTGCAGGGAAACTATAATCTGTATGTAGCTAAGTAGGATTTTCCTGATGGATCAATGAGATCAATCCCTACTCCAGCTCCTTGTTTAGACTTGGATCCGTCAAATCTAAGGATCCATGGTTTATCCTCAGCATGAGGTTTAGCTAAACCTTCTCTTTTCTTTGCAGCTCTGGCAGCTGCACCACCTGATATCCACTTTAGTTTAGGAATTCCAGCATTCTTAGACTTCACTTTTTCTTCCTTCTGAGAAGCTGATTTTTCTTCTTGTTTTTCATCATCAGGAGGATGATCCTTTGGATCAGGCTCTGTATGTTTCTTTAAAATATGCAAACATAGTGAACAGGCGGTCTCCGAGTGAGGTGCCTCATGCAGCCTACACCATCCTTCAGTTAGTGCATCCCGTGGATGCTTCTTTTGTTTTATCATCTTCTTAATTTCTCTTGATAAAAACTCTTCGAATCGGGTTAAGTTACTACCTCTGTCTTCATCAGACAATTCATAATTTGACTCCATAAAACAATCACTTCCAAGGGTGATCTTTTCCTCCTTAACATTTATCTGGTCATACACCATAATTTCTTTTGTTTTCTGTATATGATCTTCATCATGATCTATCACCTTTTTTGTGGTTCCTGCAAAAGACAAACGAGAATCAGTGTCATCATCATCACCAGACGTAGAACTTACCTCGGAGTATGGTGATGATGCCTCACTGCATGTCTGCTCCAGCATCATCATATCTAAACATGTTTCACAAGTTTTCTCTAAATGTGCTTCGTTGTGTAATTTGCACCAACCATCAACCAGAATGTCATGAACAGGAATATTTAACAACTAACAGCGCTTTACCTGCTTAGACAGATGCATCTCAAAGTTTCTAAAGTGATCTATTTCATTTTCGTTCTCAAAATTACTATCGGGTTTCTACAACCAGCATGTCCTCATGCTGATCATGATGATGATGATGATGAAAGTCAAGCATCAAGATCTCTTCTATCTTGATAGTCTGTGGTCTAACGGCATAAACTCCAGGTTCAATGTTTACATACATTATCTCATTCATTTTATTATACTCAGTTATCATGTGCTTCATCCTGGGTTCATCATCTATTCTTATCTGGTTAGGTATACCTTTCCAAGGTAACCACATGTGACTAAAGTCAGTAGCCATATATCCATTCAAAGTCTTTGACCAGTCTCTGCTAAGCAGCATCCCATATGTATCAGGTATGTCAACTACCTGAATATCAATGTAATATTGGATCCTAGGATCATATGCTAGCTGCATGTGTATGTGAGTCAATTCTCCTATTACACTCACTTCTGTCTTATCTAACTGTGTCACCTTCTTTAGGGATTTAGCAGGATGTAGTTCTAAAGCATTGCATATAGACAAGGGCATCACATTTGTAGATGCACCTGAATCTACTAAGCAGTTGTGTAAATTCTTGCTAAACATCCTTATGGTGAGGAGGAAAGGTGGTGACTCACTCTTATCTCTGTATAATGTCATATGTGAGGTTTTTGCAGCTTGGACGGTAGCTGGCACTTTATGTTTGACAGTGCTATCCCTAGCAGCATGATCCTTATTGCTAAATTGGCTTGGAGAATGAATATCTTCTTTAGGAGCGGGATCATCTAGTGATTTCATGAAAGCTTTCTTAATTGTAGCAGTTTTCAACAATTCTGACAAAGATAGGCTGATCTTTATCTTTTTCATCTCATCAGCTAGGTATGTAACCAGTTTGTCAGACTCATGAGGTAAGACAACAGTTTTTGATGATGTATTCTGTGGTGACAGATACTGTGCATTCACCTTGGGAAATCCTGAATTGTTACTTGCTTTGGGATCAGGAGGTGTGTTGAAATTATTTAGAGGTAGAGATGATGTCAATGGACTAGTAGGTCTATTGGAGCTACTTCTCAAATTATAATTATGCTTACTAGGATATTGTTGTTGATATGCGTGCACCTCCTCATGTTCATTAGAAGGCTCATTCTCATCTTTAAAAGGGAAGACATAATTTGATTCAAAGGCTAAAGCAGATTCTTCACATGCTTGTGAACAATTTTGATGATTAGTATAACTTTCTAATACTAGGGCTGAATCATATCCATAGGGAACAATTTCATTACCTTCCACTTGAGGTGGATTCCCTGCAGTATTAGACACTTCTGTTTGAAAAATGCTAGCAGCAATTTGAAATTGTGGACAATCTAGCTCTGCATGAGCATTTGTATTGTGGATCCTGCACCAATTGGTGAGTGTTGCCTCAGCAAGGTTGACTCTAGTAGTCTATTTGGCTTCACCAGGTGGCTGATTATCTAAGGGGGATGGTAGTGAGCCATTATTTGGCCTGGAGTTCCATACTCTAGGTTGTCTCTGAGGATTATTGTTATTTCCACCATTAGTATTGAAATTATTGTTGTATGCCCTGTCAAGATAATTTGGTCTGTCATTGGAATAACCTCTATTTTGGTTAGGCTGAGAATAGAAGTTCTGGTTTCTCAAATGTGTCACTTCTGCAATGAGTTTTCTTAGTTGAGTAGAGATTTCTTTGATTTCTTCCTTCTCTTCTTGAGCTTTGGCTACTACATTTTCAATTTGAAGCTTTAAGAAAGAGGATCCATGGTTATTGTTGGACAGGTCAGCACCCTGAGGTGTCTGAGCTTGTGCAGGATATTGTGGCATCTGGCCATTCCCATTAGGAGGTGGCATGATACTTAATGGAGGTACTTGCAAAGGTGCAGGCATGACTGCTAGAGGTATCATAGCTCCATTAGGATATTGCTATGCAGGATATTGTGGAGGATAAGTTGGATACATGCTAGGCAAAGTAGGGAATGCAACATTTGGTGTTAGAGCAGGAACTAACTGCTGATTTACTTTGATAGCTTCTTGAAAAGCTCCTGTCAAGGTAGTGATTTCAGGATGTGTTCTCCTAATGAACATGGATGTCAATGGATCCAGAGCTGAGTAATAGATACTCCTAGTAGCAACATCTGCTACTACATATGGGGCAACTAACTTGGATAGCATTTTTTGGAACCTAGCATTGAAATTGGCAATAGGTTCTCCTTCAAACCTCTTGATAGTGGCAAATAGGTGATAATTCATTGAGGGATCTATTGGTACCTTGAACCTATCAGTGAAAGCTTTCTCTAGGACAGCCCATGAACCAACAGAACCCTGACCAAGACTAATAAACCAATTATAAGCCTCTTCCCCTAGGGAAAAAGGAAATAATCTGCATACAACATCTTGATGCTCTATTTTGGCCCTACAGCAAGCTTCTTTAAAGGTTCTGATATGATCATCAGCATCCTGATAAGGATGATATTTTGGACAAAGCTTATCCGAATTCTTTGGCAACTCATGATATGCATTGAAGGTCAAAGGTGACTCTGCTACAAAGAAAGACATTGCAACCGGAGGAGGCTGAGCCTGTGGTATAGTTGGCTGAGGTTGAACCTGAGGTGTCACAGATATTCCAGAAGGTATTTGCAAACCAACCGGAGTTACAGGAGGAGGTTCTGGTGAAGCTCCTGATGCACTCGACCCTGGAGTGTGATGGATGTCTACAGTTCTAGGTCTGAAACCTCTAACAGGTAGTTCTTCAAAGATTTTGGTGGATCTTGACCTGGTGTTTATTCTATGAGCCAAGATTTCTCAATTTTGAGATAAATTGGCTGGAACTTTGCGAATATCAGTTGAAATTCACCAGCTGAGGTGATATTTATGATCGGATGACTAATTTGACTGGATATTTATGAAATATTTGCAAAGATAGTGCAAATATGAGGTGACAACAGGGTATGATGACTCCTACCATGGGATATCAGGCTTCTAAGGCAAAACTCTTCAAAGCTTGAACATATTTACTTAACATTGGTTGATATTTGTGAATTCATGATGATCTACTGCAAAGCTTGTAATATTTATGACTAATTTCAGAAACTTTACACAGAATGAGCATATACCAGCTTGCTACGATAAATATTTGAGCAATATTTGGAATTCACAGATACATTTGAGGTTACCTTACTCTCTTCATCATCAAACCTGAAAATAATGATGATGAGCATCTTCTTTCAGATAAGGCCCTCCTTCTAGTGCCAATTTATGTTGGTCATGATGTTAGTCACAAACAAGCATAGAATAAAAGTACACATTAACCTTTATTCATCTTGAAAGATACGATGAATTCAGAGAATTCATGATCCCAAGTCTCTGGTGATTAGGTCTTAATCTTTTGACGTTACTTAAAGTTTGATGTGTGTTGCTGTTTCCATTTTGGGGCCTTACGTTGAGTTCATCATCATGACACTGTTTCTGCAAAGATTCTTCACAGAGAGGTCATTTTACACAGTTGTTTGATCAAATGATGCAGTTGTACTCAAATATTTGCATGATATTCATTAATTATACATGCTTTAGCTTCAAACATGCTAAATATTTTCAATTATCTATGAGATGTCCACATATTTGCATTAGTTGCTTGAGATTATCAGTTATTTGCAATTATGATGGTGAAATATTCTGAAATTTAAAAGAATTTGAAAGAAATGCTTCAAATTAATGTTGAACCTTCAGCTATTGAACCACATGTACATCAGATACAGTCATGAAGAGAAGAAAACCAAACCATATGTTCACCAGGACATTCCACAGCTAGATACAATTGATACTAACTTCAAAGGAATTGTATGAAAACAACATATGCAAGTAGACATGCACTCCAAGGGACGCAGCAAATCACAGCATATATCTAGAATTCACACACTGATTACTCAAGATTTACTATGAATTGTAATCAAACAGACTTCTCATTCATTAAGTATGCAAGGATATAGATGTATACAAAAAGCTTTGAAATGAGCCCTGAATATTTCAGCAGACAGATTTCAATTAAGTTTCGAATATTTGAAATGAGGCATTCCTGCACCTTTTATAGAATAAGGTGAGGAATCCGTTACAAAAAGATCTACGATCTTGATTTATCTATGAATATCTATGGTTAGAATTTCCCTTTGACTTTGTCAACTTTATCAAAATGGCACAAGTTGCCAACTGGCAACCATCTGAGATACTTATTTTCGCTAAGTATCAGATGCTGATATTTACTCTATGATGCATCATCATCTACTTTATTTGAATCATGTGCTCCATCGTCAGGTGCATCACTTCCTGAACCCTCATCATCCTGATGATGATGACCCTGTATATGAGGTTGCATGATGATCCGGACCTGTTCATACAACTGCATGATTTTATCTATTTCTCTGCCATCCTGAGTCTTTGCTTTGATGATGGCGTGTTTATGTGCCTGGTATTTATTTCTAATGTTGTCCAACTTATTTTTCCTATTGTGCAGCATCTCATTATAATGTTCCATTTTCATCTTGGTCCTCACCAGTCTATCCATGATTTCTTCTGTCAGTTGGCCTAATGGATCATCAGCAACAAATTGGAAGTTGCTATGTAGAGCTTGGATTGCAAACTCCTCATCTTGATTTTCTACCTTTCCTTCCACTTTCCCTTCCAACACTTCCAAAATTTCTGCCTCAAAAGACATCATATCATGTAATCTTATGCTGATCTCCCTCATCTTATTGTTACATCTCTTGAGCACATCACATTCAAATTGAATGTCCTTATACCATATATCAACCAATAATGTAGTGTTATTATTCAACACCCCCTTGTTGATGAGCAATTGAGGATTTATCCTCCTTATTTATCCCAGGATATCTAATATCTTCTCCAAATGGAAAGACCTTTTACCTCCCTGCATTTGCAACTTGTCTACTTTTTGCCTGGAGTCACTGAGAGTACCCCACCTCTTCAAAGAGGCCTTTACCACTTCTTCTGCAGTATCAAATGTGGCACACATCCACTTTCTCAGTATGGATGACTCATGTTTCATAAGATTCAATTTATTTACCTCTCCCTAGGAAATAGCAGTCAATGGGACTGCATGATCAGTGGAACTATCCTCAAGATTAGTTAACCTTCCTATATATGCATGCAACTGAGCAATGTGCTCTTTGTGTTGCTTATTTTTCTCCTTTTCCTTCTTCACTTTTTGAATCAAAGAATCTATAATATCTTTACCTTCTTGACCCTCCTGGTCTTCATTTGCAAACCCTAGGTCAACTGTATTAATCTAGAATTCTTCCAGAGTAATTTTACCTTTCTCTTTCTCTACAGTAGGAATTGCAATTTGTGCAGTCCTTCTTCCAGTTGTTGGGTCTCTTTTAATGGCCGAAGTCATTCTGGCCTTCCTCTTTGGTTTTATTATATTTTCAAAAAATAAGGTAGATACATCAAATTCTTGAATTACAAAATCTACCTCTGTGTTAACTTCTTTTTCTAAGCATTGAGGTACCTGATCATATTTCTCAGCATCATCATGATGTTCACCTTGATCTCCTGTATCTGTCAACATATGTGATGGAGAAGGTGATTTCCTCATTTCTTCTTCATGATGCTCACTTTGAGGGCGATCCTGTGGTACATCCTCCTGCTGAGGAACTTCTTTTTCTGGAGGAGCATCATCCTTAGGTGGAGGATCTTGTGATGTGTCCATATGATGATCATGATGATCATGATCCTTCTCCGTTATCACCACATCCACTTTTGACTTTTCCTCCTATTGAGGCATATTTATAGCGGTGGATATTGTGGAATCCTCCTTAGGTGCTGGTGTTTGTTCTAAAACCACTATATGTTCTGCACCTGTGCTACTGACTTCTTGAACATTGGAAGCAGGATCTTCTACTACATCCTTCTCATCAGCCTTCTTTTCCTGAACTTCTACTATATTTCTTTGTTGATACATCTTGTTGGCTTTGTTGACTTATTTTTGAAGCATGGCCTTCTGGTTCTACCATCTTCACTTCTTCTGTATGTTGCCCTTTGTCAGGTGTACCTGCTGGATGTTTAGGACTTGCATCCTGTTTACTTGTCAAATCTACCACTACAGGACTTGTCACCTGTGCAATTAATGTATCCAGCCCCATTTCTTGGGCTACCTTCTCTGGAGTCTTTTCCTTTTCGGATTCCACTTGCTTTATTTCCTCCAGTATTGTTTGAACTATTGGAGTCTTCTGAGGGGTCATGTGTGTACCTACAACAAGGGTTTCCATCTTTTGTGAAGTTACTTCCTTCACAACCTCAACATCAAATAGGTTAATTGTTTCCTCCAATGAGATATGACCTCCCTCTAATATATTGGAGGCTTCTTTTCTTTGTTCATCAGCAAGTTCGGTTTTGAACTTCACAATGGTAGGAAGTGGAACATTGTGCTGAAATTCCTTGTGCACAACTTCGCTACCTGCCCCTTTCACTAGTGTAGGGGATTGCTTTATTTCACCCCTCATGGAGGTTCTTGGTCTCTTAGGTTGGGTAGCTACCACCACCTGTGGGGCTCTTCTCTTCCTTTTGAATAACAAGCGGGCCTCCTCTTCTTCAGGCTCTTCCTCCATAAGGATATCTTCTTCTGTTGGTTTCCGTGAGGATTGACCCTCCTCTTGGGTCTCAGTAATTACTATCCTTGTTGGCTGATCTTTCTTGGACTTCTATTTCCTTGTCCGTGGAGGTGATGCTAATCCTGATCCTGATCCTGATGCTGCCTCCTTAGCTGGAAACGCTACCCTTTCAATGATCACCCCCTTGGGTTCATTATCAACTTTCTTACCCCTAGGGAGTCTTTTGCTTTGTTGTTGTTGTGGAGGCAGTCTGTCTCCTTTTGATTTTCTCTTTTCAGTTATAATATCATCATATTCCTCATCAGGAATATCCTGTCCTTTCTTCTTGTTATCCACAGTGATGGAAACACCCTTCTTCTTCGATGCCTCAATTTGTTCATCAACCCAAGCTTGGGTTAGCTGTAGTGTCCTGGCAATGAAAGGATCCAAGGATATGTCCTCTTGTATGGTTAGGTAAGGTGCAGATATGGTATCATTATATATTTTCTTTTCCTCATATTCATCTGCCATTATCCTGCCATCATCCTTTTTTAACTGTGAGGGAATGCGGATGCAGTCAAAGGTTTTAATTTGATTCAATGTCAACCTTTGGTATCTTCTTCTTCTGGCTTCTTTTGCTTCATCCTCACAATCCGCCGAGAAGTCCTCTGGGTGTCTCTGATGAATAGGTTTCCCTATTATTTTCTGTATCCTTCCATAAGGATCATATGGCCTTATTAGTGGGAATGGCTGCAATTGCATTTTGTTCAAACTGACCATCACCTTCTTGATACTTTCTGAGTTTGGGCACATGTACCAGCCAACGGTCACTGGAAACAAAATTGGTGGTAGTTTATGTGCATCCTTGTATGTTTTCAGCATGGTGGAGCTCTGCCTTATGAATTCCATTAATACCACTGCATCAGTGGGGTATCTTGGCAGCATGAGGGGATGTCCTTCAAAACCCTCAATTCTCATGTAGGAAAATGTACCAAATTGAATGTACCAGGCTCCGTGCCTGTAAATTATTTCTTGAGCTTCCATGCTCAATCTCTTTGTCCTGTCCTCCTCCATGGTTCTCACCAGATGCATAGAGAATGCATCATTTACCAATTTGTAATCATGGAGGTAATTAACTCTCTGCAATTGGGGATGATGATCCCAAATGTGCACAGCATTGATTGTGCTTGTTACCTTTCCATCTGTAACCAGTGCATCAAATGTGCCTTTGTAAGCACAGGAGTAGATAATGTATGATGTCATATAAAAGGAACAATTTGAACCTCCTAGGTTCATCAGCTGCTCATGCAGAGCATCACTTATCAACTGGCCCCATAATGGCTTGATGTCTGTATATATACACATCATGATGACACCGTACATGCAATCTTTAAAACTACCAGCATCAGGCTAACCTGTCACCTTGCTAAGCAATGTAATCATGTATTGATACTCGTCATCAAAATCATACTTATACAAGTAAACAGGAAGTTTGGCCACTACAGGATATGTGCTATTCCTGGCCCTCCATTGATACATGTTCTTCCTGGCCTGTTTCTTATTATTCTCATACTCAACTTCAGATTTCTTCAAATCTACACTGTTAACCTTCCTGCCCAATGGCAGTCCAAATGTCTTGGAAAGACCCTTGATGGATAGGTCTACATATATTCTTCCATGCTTTACCACCTGTCTGGTTTCTGGATTGTAATTTCGTGCACACTCAATCACCAGCTCAGGAGACTCCATGGAGTACGAAAACCGGCCGCATTCCACAATCCAGACACGAACACTGCATCCAACAGAGTGCTTATGTTCTTCTCATCATTCATCTTAGTGGACCAGGCCTCCAAATTAGTACTCCCCTGATGTGTATCTGTTACGACACCATATTTGAACAAGATGCCCCTAGGAGATGCGAACATGGGTTTGCTGAATTCAGCCTCACACTTTGCTAACCTCTTGTCAGCCATGGATATCTACAATTAACACAATTTGTCTTACAATGGGTATTCACATGCATGCAGATAGCAATTTATCTTTACCAACATCATGCCTATTGAATTCATTAAGCATTAACCTATCATAGGATGCATAAACCAGGATTTCAAACCAACAACATCATACCTGACTATGCAAAAGCAACAGGATGAGGGTTTCAACTACTTACCTGGTTATGCAGATCCCTTTATACCAGTGGTTTTCTAGAAAATGCTTTTAATCTTGCTGATAATCACGTGCCTCCTCCTGTCTGTAAGCTCCGTTCGTACAAGTATCGCCTGTATGGGGGTTTGGAAGCTATTGCTCTGTAAAAATGATTTTCTCACAAGGTAATTGTGAAATGGCGGTGAATTTACCTTTTAACCTTGCAATTAGGGTAAAATTAGGGCAAACACGGGCGTATTTAGATTTTATTCGTTGATTTACTCACGGAAACTCAGGATTTCGCCAAGTGTTTCATCGGGTTTAATGGTCGGCGGGAACTACCTACCACCTCTGCGCGCATTAAATGTCAATGGTGGCAACGGGAGCGAGGTGATATTTGCATGATAGGATGATGTTCGAAAATCGGGCTGATGTATGAATATCGGGGTGATATTTGAATGTCGGGGTGATATTTGTAAATATCATCCCGAGTACAATGTGATCATCCTCCCCGAGAGGAAAAAACTATCTTCGACAAGATTGGGTGATGAACGCACCCTCAGGTCATACTTAATACATCAGGAGGATATTTCAATATATCGGGTGATGTTACGAAATGATGATGACCGGATAAACTATACGTCTCTCTTTCGGAATATCAGGATGATGTCATCCAGATATTCGCTCATTGTATCGCTAAGGCATCGTGACGTCATCGTCATGTTATGCGAGCATGATCATGTTTAGGAAATATGCCTCCGAGAGGTAAAAAGATGATGACGTCATCATCATGTTAGTTTCTTTGTTTATTGGACTCGAATGACATCATCAGGATAATGGCTTAGGGGGATATTTCGTGGCAGGAGGATATTAAGAAATATCAGGTTACATTGAGAAATATGATCCTCGCGAAATACATAAGGCTATTGACGGGTAAAGGTCACTATTACCTAAAATTGACATCCGAACATTTGGATCGCATGAATTATCGGGTGATAAATTAGATTGGGATGACCTTCTGTAATATGACTGATGTTACAAAATATGATCCTCCCCTAGAAATATCAGGTTTGACTCAAACTTTGACCATTCATAACTTTCACATCCTGATGAATATCAGGGTGATGCAAAAGGCAAACCTGCATGAAATTTGATACTCTATCTAAATATGAGGTTACTGGAACTAAATATGAACTTTGACAAACTAACCTCATGATGAAGACTTACCCAGTCTTTCCATGCATGATGATCTGCATGACTTGCTTTTACCAAACTGCCAGGAAACACAAAAGAAGCCAAGCAAAAAGTTGGGTCCCTGTTTTGCCAAGTCAAAATGGGGTGTGTTGTGTAACCACACAACACTATGTAACTACAACTACTAGGACATTTAATTTCTATTTCATGACCTATTTATTGCTACTCCAAGAGGACCATCTATGTTGTTTAATAATGTTTAAATACCTTAGTGATGACTTATGATCCTTGAGGTTGTTTCCAATAAGTTTTAATGGTGTTAATAAGCTACTTTAGGAGGGCGTAATATACTACAAGACTGTGTGCTGCAGCTATTAGAGGATTGTAAATATATTTAATATGTGATTTCTAGGTTGATTTTATGATGTTTTTAATTTGGAAACAATAAATATTTAAGGGTTGTTGTGGTATTAAAGTTGATTTATATATTTGGAGCTAATAAGATAAAGATTTTATTGCTTTATGCAATAAAAATCATATTTAAAATGTTTTAAACTCATACAACCACCATCTGTCATTTATTAACAAGTGGAGCTTTTTGCCTTTTATTCCTAGGCAATGATGATCCAATTAAATCTATGTGATTAATATTTATTTAGCAATATTATTAAAAGGAGGAGATTTTCTGGAGTAAGGTAGCTAATTAAATGGGGATCATGCCTTCTATTTTTGGTAACTAGCTTCTCCATTTGGCTATGAATTTTCATATCCTTGGGTTTGTGGCTTTTATTTTTGTTGTTGATTAACCTTCCAATCTTCCATATGTTTTGCTACTATTCTTTCTTGGTTGTGTGGGAGTTTTATGCCATTGCTTAGCCATGGAAGTCATGAAGGAAGTTATGTCTTCTCACTTGGCAGTTGTGTGGGTTCTTTGGCCCTATTTCTTGGTTGTTCCACCTTTTTTTGTTACCTTCATTAGCTGGCGATAGGAAACTAAATAGTTTTTGGTCAAGAGTTAGCAATCTTATATTTCATTTTTTATGTAAGGGGGAACTCTCAATGGTTAGGAAGATTATTCATGAGAGAGATATTTTTTTCTCTGTTTAGTAGAGAATGCAAAGAGGAAGTTGGGAAGAGTAACCTCTACTGAAGATACTTGTAAACCCCTTGAGGATGAAGGTTGTAATGGAGATGTGGTTGTGTGAGGAAGCCCATTGTGAGAAGGAGAAGGTTGCAAGAAGTGAAATAATATTGTGTAGCATAATTGTAATTTTGTAAGCATGTTGTAAGAGCTACAATCATTTAATAAAATATCCTTATTCTAGCACTTTACTTGTTTCCATTGCATATGGATGTGTGTGAATGAGAGAGTATTTCTTGGTTGGGTTGTCCTTTAGTGGACCCCTTGATCTTGTCTGCATCACTATTATATTACATACATAATGTAGCCAACTAGCTAGCTAGTTCCTAGTTACATAAAGAGGGTTGTCCTTTTCTATATATGATGGGATAGATGGCCTACTATACATAAAAACAAAGACTCTATATGGGGGGCTATTGATCTACTACATAAGATTCCACACATCAAAAGGTCCAAGCTAGCCACTCTTTCTTGTCTTGATAGAACCTGCTCTTGCTCTTGATAGAAATAGAATGGTGACAAGCCCTATATATCTATATGGTGAGGGAAACTATACTATACCAACTTTAGTGCCTTTAGTCACCTTCACCTTTGTATTTATGATCTTCACCTTTTCATCTACCTCACAACTATATATATCTATAGCTCATCTGCTCAGCCCTTATATAATATCCAAGGACTGTGAGTATCTACAATATCAGAGAACCTATCTCCCTATCTTATTAGATTTGTTTAATTCCTATTAATATCTCTAGTATATAGGTATAGGGGTGCATAAATTTATGATCCTCTCTCTATATTCAACCATCCAACCATTATACAATGATATGATGAATGACTGATATGACTCAATTGTATCACATATATAATAGATGGTGTGCCAAACCCCTCTATCTATACTAAATGGATGATGCTTGACCCTCCTCCCCTTTTGCCTATATATAGAGGGCCCCTATATATATATGGGCACTCAATTGAGATTGATTACTCAATATAAATCTACTATGGGGTTGGGGGAACCTTGTATATAGATATGGCACCCTCACCTCCATCCCTATTGATCCAATCTATCTGGGGATGTCAAGGGAGAGGGAAGGAGATAGAAACTAATGTATTTATTCAATCGATTAATAATACTCATTCTATTCACCACATCATGAACGAGAAAGACAATACATCATGATATGATATGATATGATTCACTACCATATCTATATATGGTTCACAATCATGATGTATTATGGTGGTTGGATGTCATGATAAGGACATGGTTCGCTGCTATATTTATATTTAGGGGTTCACGATCACAATGTGGTGGGAACCATTGTATCACATATATAGAATAGATATCATTCTCAACTCAATATATGGAATTGATATAATTCTCAACTCAACCTCTATTCCAACAACTATAGGAGGGGTGCTCTTATCTATATTAATTCAAGAAGTTTAAGTTAGGTCGATCTAGTTGAGCACATGATATCTTTTCCTACAATCATTTTGGAGGGTATTAGAGTATTCCTGGGTAGCTTCTGAGCACAAATGACTTAGTAGATGAGGTTAATATGTAGGGTAGTTGAGGATTTTCTATTCCATGTTGGGATTGACTGCCTTTATCTATCTATCTATATCGATCTTTATATGGGTTGAGAGCAAGGATATAGATAGGCACTCATGTTGAGAGGTCAAGGAGGGGGAGGCCCTTACTCTCCTAATAAGGCTCTATATATCTACTGAGAAGAGTAGGGTCCCTATCTCTCTTTGGGGTGTGACAATCCCCCCATAAAGAGATAAGGGAACCTTAGCCACTCATGATGACCCCTTCATTCTACAGAGATCTATAGTTCTATTAAGAGTCTAGAAATGTTGTATATATAGGATGAAATTAGTCCAATTCTGGGCATCCATTCATAATATGGGAGTTCTAGATTATATGGAAAACACATTGACAAATATATAGAGGGGGGGTCAGTCGAAGGAACTATAGGTAGTCCTATTCAATCTAGACTTCTAATCAATTATGAGATAGCCTACTATAGTTGGGAAATCTATTGGGGTTGGCCAAAGGAACCATAAGTAGTCATATTTATGAGACCATAGAGATAGTGATGACCCATATCTCTATAGACATTTGGCCAAGGTTGTATTACATATAGAATATTTGTATTACAGATATCTATATAGTGAACAAAGATTTCTATAGTTGTTGCAAAGTTGTATAGCTAGAGGCATCTAAGATAGATAGATAGATAGATAGATAGATAGATAGATAGATAGATTTATAAATTAGATTAAGGAAAGAAAGATATTTAAGCAAGTATAGGGCAAGTGTAATTCTTATTCTCTCTAATAGGTGAGTTGAGTCATGTTGACCATTTGCACCTTTAGGCAATCAATTGATTTATGTTATCAATCACCAAGTATAAATAATTGTAAATGTGAATTTCTCTTCATTTTTATTGGTAGTTACCCAAGAATACTCCTTTTAATATAGTTTGATGGTATATGGGCCTTCTCTTCAAGGTTTTATCTTTCATCTACATGGAATGACATCCCCTCCTATAAATTATGAACTATAAGGCAAAGATCCTTAATGACATTACAAGTGTGATTCAAGGACAAGATATGATAATCTTAGGATGGTACCTCATCTCTTCTCTAATAAGTAGAAGAGTAAGATGCATCACCCCTATCTTGAGGTGGCACCCTCATCTCTTCTCCAATAGGAAGAACCGTCCTCTTCATTATAAGTTGTGAATTTGGGTATCCAATAGGGATTGTATCACTGCATAACATTTATAGGTATTGATTGAATCACCACCATGGTTGTTGTAAAAAAGGGTATGGATTAAGTAGTTGGATCACCCCCCCATGGTTGTTCTAGTGGAAAGCTATGGATTGAGCAAAAAAGGTTTGTTTCTATCCAACTTCCTTGACTCCCTATGGTTGATAAATAGACTCAACTAGATTTAACCCTTCTCTAACCCTGAAGCATACAATCTATGCATTATTTATGTTGAAATGAACCAAACAACTAAGAGGGGGGGTGAATCAGTTGTCTCAAATCTTTAACTAATTATGCACCTTAAAACATTAAACACTTGTCCACTGTTTGTTATGATAAAATCATGAAGGCATAAACTTAGAAACATAAACACAATTATAAGATCATACACAAGAGACACCAAATTTTTACGTGGAAAACCCAGTTAAGGGAAAAACCATGGTGGATGTTAGTCCACAAGATATATAAGTTATAACAATACCAAAAATCAGAGGCTCACTGCCATGAGGGCTCACTACCCAGAAAAAGGGCTCACTGCCCAGAAAAAGGCTCACTGCCAAGAGGGCTCACTGCCCAGAAAAAGGGTCACTGCTAAGAGGGCTCACTACCCAGAAAAAGGCTCACTACCAAGAGGTTTGAACTAAGATAATAGCATCTACTCCATGCCTAAATTTAGTTCCATTGAAGAGCATTACTCTTTCTCTACTCTGCTCTGTCTTCTACACTTCTTCACTTAACTTCACATCTTCACCCAAGGACACATTTTCCATGACCAAATTACAAGTATATATATCATTCATCAACCTTGGAATGTACATCAAGTTCGGCATTACATTCATCAACCGTTGGAACAATCTTCAAGGTTGGCATTACAAACATTTACAAAATAGGTCTTGACCTAATATAAAATTATGCTAAGTAAATGTAGTACAGATGTATGCGGATCACTTCACGCATTAGTTGGGACTCAAACACAATCTTCTGCTCCATGACACGCTTCCATAAGCTTCAATAGATTTCCTCAATCACTGGAATTAACCAAGTCGACTAAGACTGGTTACACGCTACGTTATCTGGGAATAATCTTCAAACACAATCTCAATTCCTTAACATGGACCAATGTAAAGGTAGGAACATGATCCGGAGGCATCCACAAGCATGTTGTAATCACCATGAGCAGCCGCACAAACTCTAACCACTTTATCCATGAGATTCTTCAGACCGGAGCACATGAACTTCATTGTCTTCAACTATCATGAAAGAAAGATAGCTTGCGGACTGCCAAATCATGAACCACTGTAGTTGTAGGCACTTATCATCATACTAGACTTCTCTCTAGAATCACAGAGCAAAATACTTCAATGTGGTGGAATGTGAAGGAAAATACTTTCTCCCTGTCACCAGTGAATAATCAGAAAAAGTAGGTTTTACTCTGGTGAATGTAACTCACTCAATTCTTCATGCTGAAGGTCAAACTCATGATTTAGCATATTCAAACATGCCTCTAAATAACTTTCAATCCATAGACCAAGATCTTCAATCTGCAAGAAATGCGGAGCAATTTTCTGGACTCTTCTTCAGTATGCAACTCACTGTCTTCACTATGATTCACTATTTCCTTTCTGATTCTTCCAGAGGGGCTAATTTTCTTAATTTCCTCAACATACAAGGCTTCTAATGAATCAAAAGATAAGGATACTATTGACACCAATGACAACATAGATATGTTGACATCAATGACAACACCGATTAGGCACATACTTGCAACAATCTCCCCCTTTGTCATTGATGGCAACATATGATGTGAAAAATTGTAACTACCATCAAGATAAGATTCTCCCCTTACTCTTCACACATCTATATTATTTCCTACCTAAGTTTTTCACATGAATTCTCTCCCCCTTTGACATCAATGGCAAAGGGAACATACTTGCATTCTGCTGCTCTGATAGAACCAAACTTTTCCCTGACCTTACTTTTCTTTATTACTCCCCCTATCAACAATACTGCAATATTTACTGATCTCATTAGCTACTCCCCCTAATATGTAGCTACCAAATCATCAATACGGTTTTAAAGAATGAAACTACAAGCACCACCGGATTGATGCACTTTTGTGTACCTTAGTTCAGAGGAGGAGGGGTGATGACCCCTAACTTTTCTCTGAGATACTCAAAAGTATCCTTAGGTAGAGGCTTAGTAAAGATGTCTGCAATCTAATCTTTTGTAGATACATACTCTAGCTTGACTTCATTCTCTATCACCTTTTCCCTCAAGATATGATATCTTATGGATATGTGTTTTGTCCTTGAGTGCATCACCGAATTCTTGGATATGTTTATGGCACTTTTATTGTCACAAAAGATTGCAATTGGATGTTCATACACAACTCTAATGTCTTTTAATGTCTGCTTCATCCATAACACTTGAGTGCAACTACATGTTGCTGCAATCTACTCTACTTCTGCGATGGACAGGAGATTGAGTCTTACTTCTTGCTCAGCCATGAAACCAATCTACTTCCCAAGAAGAATGCACCTCCACTAGTAATTTTCCTATCATCCATATCTCCATCCCAATCAGCATCTGTGTATGCTCTGAGGGTGAAATCATTATCCTTTGGATACCACAAGCCATGCTCTGGTGTGCCCTTCAAATATCTCAATATCCTCTTGACTGCCATCACATGTGACTCTTTAGGCTCTGCTTGAAATCTTGCCACAAGACACACTGCATGCATTACATCAAGTCTAGTTTGAGTCAAATAAAGTAGTCCTCCAATCATGGATCTGTACCTTTTCTGATCTGTCATAGGTGAATCATCATTTTTGCTTAGTTTGCAACCAGTCACCATGGGAGTGCTTACCGGTTTGGAGTCCTCCATCCCAAACTTATTCAACAACTCTTTCAAATACTTAGACTGAGAAATGAAGATACCTTTATCTGATTGAATGATTTGCAAACATAAGAATAAATTCATCTCACCAAACATAGACATTTCAAATTCACTTTGCATATCACTAGCAAACTTCATGCACATACCTTCATTGCCTCCAAAGATAATGTCATCAACAAAGATTTCAACAATTAGGATTTGCTCATCATTGATTTTGAAATAGAGATTTCTATCTACAGTACCTTTACTGAACCCCAATTGTAATAAATGTTTATCTAACCTTGCCTACCAGGCTATGGGAGCTTGTTTCAATCCATACAATGCTTTCTTTAATCTGCACACCATGTCACCCTGATCTGATGATTGAAATCCTTTTAGTTGTTCAATGTAAACCTCTTCATCCAATTCTCCATTCAAGAATGCTAACTTGACATCCATCTGATATACCTTGAAATCCTTGTAGGTTGCAAATGCTAGAAACATTCTTACTGCTTCAATCCTTGCCACAGGTGCAAAAGTTTCCTCAAAATCTATTCCTTCAACCTGAGAGTATCCCTTGCATACCAATCTTGCTTTGTTTCTTACCACTTCACCATTCTCATTCATTTTGTTCCTGAAGACCCATTTGGTACCAATCACATTCTTGTCTGCTAGTCTAGGGACAAGATCCCAAGTCTGATTCTATTCTATCTACATCAATTATTCTTTCATAGCATTTACCCAGTTTTCATCACTAAATGAGTTCATTTATATTTTTGGGTTCCACTTGAGAAATCAAGCAATAATTAACATGTTCTTCAGCAGCTCTTCTTCTGGTCTAAACTCCTTTACTCTTATCTCCTATGATTTGATCTTCAGAGTGATTTAACTTCACATACCTGGGTGTTTTAGTAATGATTTTTGGAGCTTGTTCTTCTTCTTCCTCTGATTTTTCTTCTTGCAGCACTACTACTTTTCTTGCAGGGATATCCAGTTCATCAGATTCATTTCCACTTGATACATTTTCCTTACTTTCATCAACTTTGACATTTGTACTCTCAATGATCTTCTTCAACCTATTATTGTAGCACCAGTAGGCCTTGCTCTTGGTAGAGTATCCAAGGAAGATACCTTCATCACATCTTGCATCAAACTTACCTAGATCTTCATCTCTTATAATATAACACTTACTACCAAAAACTTTCAAATATTTTATAGTAGAAACTTTACCATACCACAATTCATAAGGAGTCTTAGAACTATTACCTTTGACTTGGACTTTGTTTAGGATGTATACAACAGTGTGAATTGCCTCTCTCCAATATACTTCCAGTAGGTTAGCCTCCTTCATCATTATTCTAGTAGCCTCTTGAACTATCATGTTCTTCCTTTCAACGACTCCATTTTGTTGTGGAGTCCTAGGTGCAGATAACTATCTCTTTATCCCTTGTTCCTCATAGAAGAAGTTAAACTCATTTGATGTAAACTCTGCACCTCTATCAAACCTCAAGCACTTGATCTTCAAATCTAGCTCATTCTCAACCATTGCCTTGAATGCTTTGAACTTTTCTAGGGCTTCTACTTTTTTCTTTTAAGAAGGTAACCCAAGTCATCCTAGAATGATCATCAATTAACAACATGAAATACTTATCTCCTTGCAGACTTCTTACTCTGGTAGGTCCACATAGATCTGTATGCACTAATTCTAGTAGTCCATCAATAGATTGGTCCTTGCTCTTAAAACTTGTTCTTGTTTGTTTTCCAAATTGGCACTCCTTGCACAATGTATCAGCAGGCTTCACAAGCTTGGGCAAATCTCTTATAGCCTGAGTGGAACTTATCTTTACAATGCTATCAAAATTGATATGACACAACCTTATATGCCACATGTTACATCCCTCTTTTTGGAAACAATTATGTTATATACTTTCTTGCAAATTTCAGTAATATAATATGTTGTGAACGGCATGGAAACTGACGATTTATTTTACAAAGTTGTTATATGAAATTGTGGAATCTAATGATTACGATCAAGGTGATATTGTAGACTAAATGTCTTTATAATAAATGCAAGGATGTTTGGATATATTATATTTGGATCATAGGTGCTTTGACCACAAAATTGTATGTGAGTCTGTCGTTGCAGGAACAGGTGGACCGTGTTCGACGGGAAGAGAAAGTATCTTTGAGAGAGAGTATAGACTCTGGAAATTAATCAAAGGTGTTTGTTACTAAGATCGCCAAATAGGTAGATAAACCTTGGAACCAACAAGTTAGTCTTGTTTGTCGGTTGGGTTAGCTAACTAGATGTCGACGTCAAAGGATAAAGTATAACATCCTAGTCAAAAGTCGTCAAGTAGAATCTTGGAGTCGTCGATGTCGTCGTAAGTCCATCACAACAAGTCGACTTATTTAGACGTTTATTATTTTTGTTTATATGTATTTAATGAACCATCTTGTGGTGAAATTGTAAATCATGTCTCGTATTCGAGAGATGCGAGAAGTCGGCTTTGTGCGTCTAACGTTGTAAGAACTCGTTTGCATTACGATCAATCCGTCGTGATTATCGTAAAACGCGTCAAACTTGTATTGTGAATTTATTCTATTCTTGTAGATCGACGAATGTCGATTTGAACCCATAGCGTGAAATAATTTATTATGGTCATCGTTTAACGTGAGTCTTTTCTTCTAGTTTTGACCACGAGATGTTGCCAATTTGACCTTGAGTTTTCTTAATAAGATGGTCTTTGTCTCTTATTCCATTTTCGACCAAAACGATGCTCTAATCATTTCCTAACCGCCGCCGTGTCGAGTTTAACTTCTCAATTCATCTTTAATTGGTTTGGAAGGTTAGATGCCATTATGTTCGAGTAAGTACAGAATTGCTATGTCCTTTAGCAAAGTCATGTCGCTATAGGAGCCATCACCTTTTTGTTTGGTCATGAGAAATGGGAAGTCGGGTTTAAGATCAGTAATGTCAACTTCCCTGAGTTAGGCAAGTATCGATAGTTGTAGAATGTCTTAAGTTCCTTCACTGTGGGCGAGAGAGAGAGAGAGTTCAGCAATGGTGATTGAAGTATGACCGTTGAATTTAATGCCATGCTGTCTCATTGTTGAGGGAACAAAATCTTAGTTGTGCTGTTGGAATGAGGCTAACAAACCTCAGCTCGAGGAGCTTCATCATCGTGGAAGGTAGTGGAGTGAGTTGGAGAAAACCACAACTTAATGATTGATGCCCCATCAGTAAGGTGAGTGCAAGGCATCGGGGGTGTTTGGGATTAAATCATTATCTAAACCGCAGTATGTTTGGGAGTTACACCTGCGCGGTATGGGAGATACCGACGGATAGGGAGAAGCTGCGGAGAAAGATGAAACAAACGGTGGTTGTTGTGGTTAGAAGGAATAGTGGCGACGACATAGGAGGAAGGAGTGTGTTTCTGAAGCTGGAGGTGAGAGTTAAGAGGGTCGGAGGTAGTTAGTAGTGGTCGGGGGGCGAGTAAGTAAGGACTGCGACGTGGAGAAAATGGAGAGAACAGTTTGTGAAGTGGGTCGCTGTGTTTAAGGAGAGGGATCCCTTCGCAAGGTGGCAGGAGAAACGACAGTAAAAAGAAAGTTTGTTTTTCCTTCACCGGAAGAGAGAGGCGGTAGTTGGAGGTGAGAGGAGTGGAGTAAGTGAAAGACTCGTGGGTAAGGAGAGATACGGGGGAACGACTGTGGAACTTTGTGAAAGAAGAGAGGAGTTTGGGTGAAAGGAAGTCGTTAATCACCCTTGGTAGGGGGTGCTTTGGTGGAACGGTAGTGCCTGTTGCATTTGGAATTGAAAATCGGGGAAGGGTAAGGAGAGAACTGTTGGTCGTTATTGGTCTGAGGGGAGTTTGCTGCGGAAGATTTTAGGAAACCAGTGAGGATGGGATAGGAAGGTGTTGTGGGTAAAGTCTGGGGGAGGACATCGTCGAGGGAGCAGCGAAGACTTCTAGTTTAGAGCGTTATTCTACTACAGAGAGACAGGTTCTAATCTCTCTCTCTCTACACTGTCTTTGCACGTAATTCATGCCTTGTCTAGCAGCGTATGAGTGTTGCTATCGTTGTATAAGATTCTGTTTTCAAACATATGTTTCGATAATCTTCAAGTAAGTCTACCCCACATAATCTACATCGTAGTTTTCTGCATAAGTATGTGAGTGGAGAGTTTAGTTTGCTTGCCGCATTGGAAGCTTAGAAAAAGCTATGTTTCTTTAGTCATTAAAACTTATAACGTAGAAAAATATTTTTGGTTGTATAATGAAGAATACATCATGATATCTGTGAATATGGCCAGAGAACCGTATGTTTCATCTTTAATTACTGCTTGGCTCTCTGACCATGAATAAATGTTGAGATATGATTGTAGAAACTTTCTGGCATTGGATAAATGTCCCTACGCGAGCTAAGCATCGAACCTCCCTATGATGTCAGATAAACAATTATAACTATCCCACTTGTGTAGATTGAACAACATTCAAATTGTTACGTGATTGAAACATCTTTGAAATTATTAAATCATTCATTAGCTAATCTAGGAGATCTATGAAAGTTTCTGAGTTATCGTCTTCACTCTAAAGACATTGTTAACCCAAGACCAGTCATCAACAATACTTAAATAGAGTATTTCTTAAATGGCAATGAACTACCAGATACAACAAGTGATGTTAACGCAACCAACTAAAGTGGGAGCTTTATTTTTGAGAATTAACATGGGTGGGGGTTATGGAACCCACTTTTTGTGTATTAAATAAAATTGCCTGCGATGAATTTGGTGTCGGGTCTAAAACTTTAAATTCTAGGATTACGAGTAATTATTGATATATACGTGAGTAAGTCGTATAAACTTATGGGAACCAGAAAGCTAAGATAGAGACTGCTTAGGAGTGGGCGTCAATAAATAATGTTTTTACATAAATATGAGTTTATGAAACTATGAACTCGGGATTAGAGTAAATGTTGCGCCATGCGCTATTACAGGAGGAAATCCTAAACCCTTGAGGTTATCAAGGTTGTCCATTATTTCAAATTATACAAATAGGAAACTGTAGGATTTCGATCAGTTCAAGTCGAGTAGGGTGGGTGAACCAAGTTCATGCGTTCTTAGAATGCTACTTAAAAACAAATCCTTTGGCCAAGGTGGTGTACTATCCTCAAGTGCATCGAACGTTCACCGTCTGGATGGCGTTTCTTGTGGAGTGTTGTGCATGACTAGAGGGTATCTAGGGATCTGCACGATAACAAGACATGTAGGTTACAACACCAGAGCTCAGATGGCAAACACCGATGGTTATCCTAAGTCTATCCTCTTGAGTAGGGTAGGGCCACTTCCGATTAGGAAGGAGTGCGGGAGACTGACGATCTGTGGTTGGAGGTTAAGCTCCTTGAAGATACTTTCTCTTCCAAATACTGAGGAATGCCGAGTCTTGAATGTGATGGGTCGACAATCGAGATGCATGATAATGGTATGTTTCCAATATTTGTTGTTTCAAGAAAATTTCATTTGCTTTAAAACAAGTGTTTAATGTATATCATTTCTTTCAATTTTATGAAAATGAGATCATGTTTATGATAAAATGAAAAACATTGTATTGGATTATAGATGAGTTACTTTTGTTTTTGATTACCTAGTTAAAAAAAAAATTACCGTTGTGAAAACTTAGTTACTTCTTGTCATTTCGGATTGGGATGTTACATATGGTATCAGAGCCAAGTTGGTTTAGCACTAGGGCTGATGAGTCCACTAACCTAATTAGGAAATCATCATTATGCGGGTAGCTAATGATTTGGTTTATTGTGCCAAGATGGTATACACCAAGATAACCGCAAGAAAATCCTTCGCGGGTAAGAAGCGTTATCTGCAAGCTAAGCAGAAACGACTTGCGATGATCAAGACCATAGAGAAAACCAATGACGAAAATGACATTTGGCTTGATGATGTGGAAACCTTAGCCAATGCAATGTCATGATTTAAGCGAGTGAGGAGAGAACTCCTAGAGGGAGCAGCGACGGCAACTCGAATCATGATCAACCGCTGCTCCTGGATTGTAACTGATAGTGTACCTGTTAGTGTACCTGAGATTGTACCTAGTACTATACCCATGATCACTAGAGATCCTTGTGTAGTACCTAGAGCTGATATTATTGAGCTATCTTCTGATAGTGAGTCTGAGGGGTATACACCTCGTGATTATGTGTCGGACAATGAATCCGAAGGTTACACTCCACTAGATAACACTAAGTAGAAACATGAGATTTGTCTATCTCTAATGATGTTGAAACAATTTTGCAAAATGAATAAAGACAAAATTTTGGTTTGAGAACAATTATGATTATGATCAAATGTTGTGTTCTTTTGATGATGTTTAAAATAATAAGCGTAAAACTGATTAGTATATGTTTAAACAGGTGTGATATTAAACTAGCATGGACCAATTAGGGTTTAACGAGGGGGAGGATCGAGAAGGTCATAACTCTCAGGAAAACTCCACTGACAAGTTGGATAGGATCCTCAACATGCTCACTGAAACCAAGGAAAGGTTGAACAAACTAGAGAAGAAAATGGATGAAACTGGCAACACAGAGGGTGGAAACGAGAACTCACATTATACAAGCAAGAGTAAACATTGGGATAATGGCACGATAAGTGAACACCCTAACGACAGAGAAGCCCAAAGAAAAACCAGGGATAAACTTGCTTCAGAGTTATCCAAGGATATGAAGAAGGTTAACCCTCCAAAGCTCGATGGAATGAAAACTGGAGATGCAGCAGAGGCATGGTTAACGGAGATGGAGAAATATTTTGAGATCAGAAACTACTCTGAGGTTACTAAAGCCGTGTGGGGAGCCTATCAGCTGTCTGGGGAAGCATCCACTTGGTGGATGAATAAGAAAATGGAGTTGGAATTAAGTCCCTTGAAGGTGACATGGGATGAGTTTGTGGAACTATTCCGAAAATGGTGGTTACCTCAGTTATACTTTGATCAGAAGTTAACAGATTTCCAAAACCTCAGGCAAGGTGAACTATCTATGGTTGAGTACACAGAAAAATTCACTAGGATACTGAAGTATGTCCCTCAATACCAAAAGGACGAAAGGTTCCGAATCAGAAAGTTCATCATGGGACTCAATCCTCAGATCGGCGGTGAGGTGGAGGTACATGGTCCAAGCACAATGGATCAAGTTTATGAAAAGGCAATAAAACAGGAGCAGAAGATTAAGTCTATCTCTGCTTACCGTGACAAGAAACGTAAGAAGTTTGATAAGAACTACAATGATCAGTCTTATAAAAGGAAAAATGAGAAGGGATATGGAAACAGGAGGTTTGATAGGGGAAATCGAAAGAATCAAGGAGGATTTGGTAATGAGCGAAGAAGTGAAGATTTTAAGAGAAATGCAAATTTTAAGAAGAATGGTGATTCTGCAAGTAGGCCATCTAAGAAGCGAGGACCTATAGGAGGATACTTTTCTTGTGGAGGAGATCATTATGCCAACCGTTGCCCCAACAAGAAGCCGAATGGGAGGCCCAGGAATACGGAGCTTCCTTCACAACAGGAAGCCTTTCAGCAAAGGATTCATGCCGCTCTTGACAATTGGCAAGCGGAGTATCAGATCACTCCTATTGAGATGACAGGTACCTTATTTGGAGTTCCTATTTCTATTCTATTTGATACTGGTGCAACAGAAAATTTTGTGTCACCTAGAGTCCTAAGTAAATTTTCTAGAAAAGCTGGTTTTATGTCAAAACCTTGGATAGTAGAGTATGCAAATAATTCAAAGGCTCAGGTAGAGCAATGTTTGTTCGAAGCTAGGATTGATGTTTCTAACTTCACCATTGAGGCAAACTTATATGTAGCGCCTTTAGGGTCCTACGATGTCATCCTAGGAATGAGCTAGTTGTGGAAACATCGAGCCAAAGTAGATTGCTTTCATAAAACCATTGAGTGTCTGGATGAGGTGGGCAAAACAGTAAATCTCCAAGGAATTCAAAGGGAAATAAGGGTTAGATCCATTTCTTCAAAACAACTAAAGCGGGCTAGGCGAAAGGGATGTCAACTTTTTGCAGTTAAGATGGACCTAGTAGAGGAAACCTCAGAGAAACAATCATTTGAGGAAGATACCCATATCTGTGCAACTTCAGGGATGTATTTCCTAAGGAGTTACCAGGTTTGCCTCCGAAGAGAGCATTTGACTTCGGCATAGATATTAAACCAGGATCGGAGCCAATCTCTAAAGCTCCATATCGAATGACTACCACAGAACTTATGGAATTAAAGGCTCAGTTGTAGGAGCTATTGTCCAAGAATCTAATTAGACCAAGTGTATCACCATGGGGAGCCCTGGTTATCTTTGTCAAAAAGAAAGATGGAACTCTAAGGTTGTGCATAGATTATAGGATGCTTAACAAGGCAACTATAAAGAACAAGTATCCCTTGCCACGAATAGATGATCTATTTGACCAAATGCGTGGCGCATCGATCTTTTCCAAGATAGATCTGAGATCTGGTACCATCAGTTAAGGTTGAAAGACGAAGACATTCCCAAGACAGCATTTAGAACGAGGTATGGTCATTATGAGTTCACGGTGTTGTCGTTTGGATTGACCAACGCACCTGCTGCTTTCATGAATCTTATGAATAGTGTTTTCAGAGATTGTCTTGATAAGTTTGTGTTAGTTTTTATTGATGACATTCTGATCTATTCCAAGAATGAAGAGGAGCATGCACGACATCTTCAAATAGTCTTGCAACAATTAAGGGAGAATAAGTTGTATGCGAAACTCTCCAAGTGCACCTTCTTTCAGAAAGAAGTACAGTACTTAGGGCACATAATATCAGTCGATGGGATATCTGTTGATTCGGCCAAAATAAAAGCTATTATAGAATGGCCTGAACCTACCAATGTGTCAGAGGTACGAAGTTTCATGGGATTGGCAGGTTATTACAGGAAATTTGTGTTGAATTTCTCAAGCATAGCTAGCCCCATTACCTCTTTGCAGAGAAAAGGAAAAAGGTTTGTTTGGATGGATGAATGTCAAAAGGCTTTTGACTTGTTAAAAGAAAAACTAACAACCGCTCCAATTCTGAAAGTTCCTGATCCTGAGGGAGAGTTTGAGGTTACCACTGATGCCTCGGGGGAAGGATTGGGAGGTGTGCTTATGCAAAATGGCAGGGTAGTAGCCTATGAGTCAAGGAAGCTAAAAAATTATGAGCAGAACTACGCTCCTCATGACCTAGAGATGGCAGCAGTGGTACACGCCCTTCAGATGTGGTGACATTATTTGTTGGGAAGGACTTTTATTTTAAAATTTGATCACCAAAGCCTTCGCTACATATTCACACAACCTAATCTCAATGCAAGGCAAAGGAGATGGCTGGAATTAATATCAGATTATGACTTTGAAATTTCTTATATCAAAGGCAAGGAAAACCGAGTAGCGGATGCCTTAAGTAGAAGAAGGCATATAGCCTCTATCATTTCCATACATGCTAACTTTAAAGAGTTAGTATTGCAAAACTTATCTGGGGATGAGTATTATGAACAAGTGAAACAGGCTCTGCACCTAAACCCTAAGGACCCAAGATATGACGGATTCAGTTTTGAATCCAATGGATTGCTAAGATTCAAGGGAAGAATATATGTTCCTGATTCAGTTGAACTTAGAAACCTTGTGTGGAAGGAAGTTCACTGTGCCCCTTACTCTGGACACCCGGGTGTAACTAAACTGTTAGCGGATGTAAAGCCGCTATATTTCTGGAAGGGAATGAAAAGCGATGCTTCAAAGTTTGTAGCTAGTTGTTTGGAGTGTCAAAGAGTTAAGGCAGAACACCAACATCCTGCTGGGTTGTTGTACCCACATGATATTCCGGAATGGAAATGGCAAGTTATTAGTATGGATTTTGTCCAGGGGTTGCCAATGTCTAAGAACAGGCATGATGCAATATTGGTGGTTGTGGATAAACTAACCAAGGTTGCACATTTTATACCGGGAAATTTGACAGATGGAGCACATCTTTTGGCTCGAAAATTTGTGCAAGAAATTTTTAGATTGCATGGGGTACCTGAAAAGATAATATCTGATAGAGATGCTCGGATAACTTCACGGTTTTGGCAAACCTTATTTTCTGCATTAGGGACTAAACCGAATGTAAGTACTGCATATCATCCCGAAACTGACGGACAAACAGAAAGAGTGAATCAGGTTTTAGAAGACCTTTTGAGAATGTATTGCATGGATCAGCAATACAGATGGGAGGAATATCTACCTCTTGTCGAATTTGCCTATAACAACTCCTATCATTCTGCCATTAAGATGGTGCCATTTGAAGCATTATATGGAAGGAAATGCAGAACTCCTATAAGCTGGGATAAGCTGGAAGATAGGATAAGCATTGGACCTGAAATGCTTGCTGATATGGAAGAAAAAGTTAAAGTGATTAGGAAGAGGTTGGCAGAAGCCAATGACAGGCAAAAGAGTTATGCAGATCGCAAGCGAGTGCCTAGGCACTTCTCTGTTGGCGAGAAGGTGCTTTTGCGAGTAAAACCCCAAAAGCGTTCTATAAAATTTGGTAAATCTTTGAAATTGGCTCCTCGTTATGTCGGACCTTTCGAAGTTCTTGAGATTATCAATCCGGTTGCCTACAAAGTTGCTCTACCTCCAGCCTTGTCTAAGATGCATAATGTTTTTCATGTTTCGTATTTAAAGAAATATTTTGTAGGAAATAACCACATCCTTAACTGGAATTCCTTACAGATGCAAGAACCCAGGGTGGTTGTGATCGAGCCACTCAAGGTGCTCAAAATGCGTAAACTCCATTTACGTAATCGAGAAGTTTTGCAATGCAAAATATAGTGGGACCAATATGGCGAGGATAGCGCCACTTGGGAAGACTACAAAGACATTTATCAAAGATTTCCAAAACTTTTTAAAGAAATTAATGTTGCATTATAGAAAGTTTGTTTTGAGTTTAAGATTTTGCTTGATAAACTTAATCATCGGGGACGATGATTTTTAAAGGGGAAGGATATGTTACATCCCTCTTTTTGGAAACAATTATGTTATTTACTTTCTTGCAAATTTCAGTAATATAATATGTTGTGAACGGCATGGAAACTGACGATTTATTTTACAAAGTTGTTATATGAAATTGTGGAATCTAATTATTACGATCAAGGTGATATTGTAGACTAAATGTCTTTATAATAAATGCAAGGATGTTTGGATATATTATATTTGGATCATAGGTGCTTTGACCACAAAATTGTATGTGAGTCTGTCGTTGCAAGAACAGGTGGACCGTGTTCGACGGGAAGAGAACGTATCTTTGAGAGAGAGTATAGACTCTGGAAATTAATCAAAGGTGTTTGTTACTGAGATCGCCAAACAGGTAGATAAACCTTGGAACCAATAAGTTAGTCTTGTTTGTCGGTTGGGTTAGCTAACTAGATGTCGACGTCAAAGGATAAAGTATAACATCCTAGTCGAAAGTTGTCAAGTAGAATCTTGGAGTCGTCGATGTCGTCGTAAGTCCATCACAGCAAGTCGACTTATTAGACGTTTATTATTTTCGTTTATATGTATTTAATGAACCATCTTGTGGCAAAATTGTAAATCATGTCTCGTAGTCGAGAGATGCGAGAAGTCGGCTTTGTGCGTCTAACATTGTAAGAACTCGTTTGCGTTACGATCAATCCGTCGTGATTATCGTAAAACGCGTCAAACTTGTGTTGTGAATTTATTCTATTCTTGTAGATCGACGAATGTCAATTTGAACCCATAGCGTGAAATAATTTATTATGGTCATCGTTTAACGTGAGTCTTTTCTTCTAGTTTTGACCACGAGATGTTGCCAATTTGACCTTGAGTTTTCTTAATAAGATGGTCTTTGTCTCTTATTCCATTTTCGACCAAAACGATGCTCTAATCATTTCCTAACCGCCGTCGTGTCGAGTTTAACTTCTCAATTCATCTTTAATTGGTTTGGAAGGTTAGATGCCATTATGTTCGAGTAAGTACAGAATTGCTATGTCCTTTAGCAAAGTCATGTTGCTATAGGAGCCATCACCTTTTTGTTTGGTCGTGATAAATGGGAAGTCGGGTTTAAGATCAGTAATGTCGACTTCCCTGAGTTAGGCAAGTATCGATAGTTGTAGAATGTCTTAAGTTCCTTCACCGTGGGCGAGAGAGAGAGAGTTCAGCGATGGTGATTGAAGTATGACCGTTGAATTTAATGCCATGCTGTCTCATTGTTGAGGGAACGAAATCTTAGTTGTGTTGTTGGAATGAGGGTAACAAACCTCAGCTCGAGGAGCTTCATCATCGTGGAAGGTAGTGGAGTGAGTTGGAGAAAACCGCAACTTAATGATTGATGCCCCATCACTAAGGTGAGTGCAAGGCATCGGGGGTGTTTGGGATTAAATCATTATCTAAACCGCAGTATGTTTGGGAGTTACACCTGCGCGGTATGGGAGATACCGATGGATAGGGAGAAGCTACGGAGAAAGATGAAACAAACGGCGGTTGTTGTGGTTAGAAGGAATAGTGGCGACGGCATAAGAGGAAGGAGTGTGTTTCTAAAGCTGGAGGTGAGAGTTAAGAGCGTCGGAGGTAGTTAGTAGTGGTCGGGGGGCGAGTAAGTAAGGACTGCGACGTGGAGAAAATGGAGAGAACAGTTTGTGAAGTGGGTCACTGTGTTCAAGGAGAGGGATCCCTTTGCAAGGTGGCGGGAGAAACGGCAGTAAAAAGAAAGTTTGTTTTTCCTTCACCGGAAGAGAGAGGCGGTAGTTGGAGGTGAGAGGAGTGGAGTAAGTGAAAGACTCGTGGGTAAGGAGAGATACGAGGGAACGACTGTGGAACTTTATGAAAGAAGAGAGGAGTTTGGGTGAAAGGAAGTCATTAATCACCCTTGGTAGGGGGCGCTTTGGTGGCACGGTAGTGCCTGTTGCATTTGGAATTGAAAATCAGGGAAGGGTAAGGAGAGAACTGTTGGTCGTTATTGGTCTGAGGGGAGTTTGCTGCGGAAGATTTCAGGAAACCAGTGAGAATGGGATAGGAAGGTGTTGTGGGTAAAGTTTGGGGGAGGACATCATCGAGGGAGCAGCGAAGACTTCCAGTTTAGAACGTTATTCTACTGCAGAGAGACAGGTTCTAATCTCTCTCTCTCTGCACTGTCTTTGCACGTAATTCATGCCTTGTCTGGCAGCGTATGAGTGTTGCTATCGTTGTATAAGATTCTGTTTTCAAACATATGTTTCGATAATCTTCAAGTAAGTCTACCCCACATAATCTACATCGTAGTTTTCTGCATAAGTATGTGAGTGGAGAGTTTAGTTTGCTTGCCGCATTGGAAGCTTAGAAAAAGCTATGTTTCTTTAGTCATTAAAACTTATAACGTAGCAAAATATTTTTGGTTGTATAATGAAGAGTACATCATGATATCTATGAATATGGCCAGAGAACCGTATGTTTCATCTTTAATTACTGCTTGGCTCTCTGACCGTGAATAAATGTTGAGATATGATTGTAGAAACTTTCTAGCATTGGATAAATGTCCCTACGCGAGCTAAGCATCGAACCTCCCTATGATGTCAGATAAACAATTATAACTATCCCACTTGTGTAGATTGAACAACATTCAGATTGTTACGTGATTGAAACATCTTTGAAATTATTAAATCATTCATTAGCTAATCTAGGAGATCTATGAAAGTTTCTAAGTTATCGTCTTCACTCTAAAGACATTGTTAACCCAAGACCAGTCATCAACAATACTACAATAGAGTATTTCTTGAATGGCGATGAACTACCAGATACAACAAGTGATGTTAACGCAACCAACTAAAGTGGGAGCTTTATTTTTGAGAATTAAAATGGGTGCGGGTTATGGAACCCACTTTTTGTGTATTAAATAAAATTGCCTGCGATGAATTTGGTGTCTCTATTTTATTGAAGACCTTTTTGGGTCTAAAACTTTAAATTCTGGGATTACGAGTAATTATTGATATATACGTGAGTAAGTCGTATAAACTTATGGGAACCGGAAAGCTAAGATAGAGACCGCTTAGGAGTGGGCGTCAGTAAATAATGTTTTTACATAAATATGAGTTTATGAAACTATGAACTTGGGATTAGAGTAAATGTTGCACCATGCGCTATTACAGGATGAAATCCTAAACCCTTGAGGTTATCAAGGTTGTCCATTATTTCAAATTATACAAATAGGAAACTATAGGATTTCGATCAGTTCAAGTCGAGTAGGGTGGGTGAACCAAGTTCATGCGTTCTTAGAACGCTACTTAAAAACAAATCCTTTGGCCAAGGTGGTGTACTATCCTCAAGTGCATCGAACGTTCACCATAACTGGATGGTGTTTCTTGTGGAGTGTTGTGCATGACTAGAGGGTATCTAGGGATCTGCACGATAACAAGACACGTAGGTTACAACACCAGAGCTCAGATGGCAAACACCGATGGTTATCCTAAGTCTATCCTCTTGAGTAGGGTAGGGCCACTTCCGGTTAGGAAGGGGTGCAGGAGACCGACGGTCTGTGGTTGGAGGTTAAGCTCCTTGAGGATACTTTCTCTTCCAAATACTAAGGAATGCCGAGTCTTGAATGTGATGGGTCGACAATCGAGATGCATGATAATGGTATGTTTCCAATATTTGTTGTTTCAAGAAAATTTCATTTGCTTTAAAACAAGTGTTTAATGTATATCATTTCTTTCAGTTTTATGAAAATGAGATCATGTTTATGATAAAATGAAAAACGTTGTATTGGATTATAGATGAGTTACTTTTGTTTTTGATTACCTAGTTAAAAAAAAAATTACCGTTGTGAAAACTTAGTTACTTCTTGTCATTTTGGATTGGGATGTTACACCACAACTAACTTTCATCATTCTAAGCCAACAAACAATATTCATTAGTCCCTTTCAAATGATAAATGTTACCTTTTGTCTTCTTACCAGTTGCAATCACTGTTCTGGAGCTTTTCAGGATCTTGCATCCAATGTCCTTGAATTTAAGATCATAACCTTTGCCACACATCTAACCAACACTCAAGAGATTGTGCTTTAATCCCTTCACATATAAGACATCATCAGTGTTATGCTTGCCATCAAATGAAATAGATCCTTTTCCACAAATCTTACCAATTGTATCATCACCAAACCTAACCAGTCCTCCATCATATCTTTCCAAACTTATGAACTTACTTTTGTCACCAGTCATGTGATGAGAGCATCCACTATCAATAACCCATTCATCTTTGTCTTGCACAACCTGAACAGCCAAGGCACTTTCTTCCACTGATTTTTCTTCCTTCACACAGCTAGCAGGATTAGTAGACACAAGTTCTTCTTTAATAGCAATGAACAAGCATTCATTTCTAGTAGTACTACCATTATCTGATTCATCATCTCTTACTCCTTCATCATCAAAATATTTAACATAATAACATTTCTTTGGAATCCTAGGTCTATTCTCATATCTTTTTGGAACTCTCTCAAGACATCTAGAGGCATAATGACCAATTTTACCAGAAGTAAAACATTTGAAAGGTAATTTGCCTTTGAACTTACCAGTACCTCTGGGTAGACTGCTAACAAAATTTGCCTCCATTTCTTCAAGCTCATAATCTGGTTCCACCTTATACTTATCAAGTCTAGAGGGCCTTTGTGAAGTGCTGGCCTTGAAAGTAGTCTCTGTCTTAGGAAGTGAATCACTAAGTTCCCTCATCTCAAAAGTTGTTATCTTCCCAAGAAACTAATCTTTTGTAATTGTTGTCACTGTCATTATTTCTTCAATTGCATCCACCTTATGACAATAGGATTTAAGTAATGATCTCAGAATTTTATTCACAATTTCAGGTTCTTCAATCTTACCTCCCACACTTTTGATGCCAATTACAAGCTCATCAATCTTTTGCATATAGGATGAAATGTTCTCATCTTCACTCATCTTCAAACTTTCATATTTTGCCTTTAGGCTTTGCAACTTGGCACTTTTCACAGAATCATCTCCTTCATACATGTTCTTCAACTTCTCCTAGATTTCACGAGCAATATCTAGCTCAATGATCTTTGTCATGTTGTGTCAGATAGGGCATTCAACAGGGCATCTTTATCTTTGATAGTCAACTCATACTCCTTGATCTCATCTTTAGTTTTAGGACCATCCTTTGGTACTTCATACTTTGATTGGGTCATTTTCCATACATCAAAACCTAAGCAGATGATATGGGTTTGCATGCAGATGTTCCAGATGGAATAATTTGTTCCATCAAACCGTGGACTTTCCTTCTTGCCAGACATCCTAGATATGCCTCAAGTGATTAAGCTTGCCTCCGAGGAACCTTGCTCTGATACCAATTGTTGAAATGAACCAGACAACTGAGGGGGGGTGAATCAATTGTCTCAAATCTTTAACTAATTTTGCACCTTAAAACATTAAACACTTGTCCACTGTTTGTTATGATTAAATAATGAAGGCATAAACTCATAAACATAAACACAATTGCAAGATCATACACAAGAGACACCAGATTTTTACGTGGAAAACCCAGTTAAGGGAATAACCACGGTGGATGTTAGTCCATAAGATATATAAGTTATAACAATACTAAAAATTAGAGGCTCATTGCCATGAGGGCTCACTACCCAGAAAAAGGGCTCACTGCCAAGAAGGCTTATTGCCTAGAAAAAGGCTCACTGCCAAGAGGGCTCACTACCTAGAAAAAGGCTTACTACCAAGCGGTTTGAACTAAGATAATAACATCTACTCCATGCTTGAATTCAATTCCATTGAAGTGCAGTACTCTTCCTCTGCTCTGCTCTGCCTTCTACACTTCTTCACTTAACTTTGCATCTTCACCCAAGGACACATTTTCCATGACCAAATTACAAGTATATATATCATTCATCAACCTTGGAATGTACATCAAGGTGGACATTACATTCATCAACCGTTGGAACAATCTCCAAGGTCAGCATTACAAACATTTACAAAATAGGTCTTGACCTAATACAAAATTATGCTAAGTAAATGTAGTACAGATGTATGTGGATCACTTCACACCTGAGTTGGGACTCAAACACAATCTTCCATGCCACAACACGCTTCCACAAGCTTCAATAGATCTCTGCAATCACTGGAATTAACCAAGTTGACTAAGACTAGTTACACACTACGTTATCTAGGAATAATCTTCAAACACGATCTCAATTCCTTAATGCAGACCAATGTAAAGGCAGGAACATGATCCGGAGGCATCCACAAGCACGTTGTAATCACCAGGAGCAACGGCACAAACACTAACCACTTTATCCATGAGATTCTTCACACTGGAGCAAATGAACTTCACTATCTTCAACTGTCATGAAAGAAAGATAGCTTGCAGACCGCCAAATCATGAACCACTATAGTTGTAGGCACTTATCATAATCCCAGACTTCCCTCTAGAACCACAAAGTAAAATACTTCAATGTAGAGGAATGCAGAGCAAAATACTTTCTCCCTGTCACCAGTGAATAATTAGAAAAAAACATATTTTACTCTGGTGAATGTAACTCACTCAATTCTTCATGTCAGAGGATCAAACTCAGGATTTAGCATCTTCAGACATGCCTCTAAATAAATTTCAATCCACAGACCAAGATCTTCAATTTGCAAGAAATGCGGAGCAATCTTCTAGACTATTCTTCAATATGCAACTCACTGTCTTCACTGTGATTCACTGTTTCCTTTATGATTCTTCTAGAGGGGCTAATTTTCTCAATGTCCTCAACATACAATACTTCTAATCAATCAAAAGATAAGGATACAGTTGACACCAATGACAACACAGATATGTTGACATCAATGACAACACTGAGTAGGCACATACTTGCAACAATTTCTACTCTCTACTGCCCCATCTCCCTGTCCCTTTGGTTTCTTTCCATTTCTAGATTAAATAAAAGGTATTTTATTCATCTCATTTTGTCCCTCCATTAGTAGGTAAAACTAGTGAAGGACATGAAAAAAAGGATAAAAGAGTGGAAAAGGTATACAAAACATTAAGCTCAATTTGTGCATCAATAGGTATAATTGGATTGAGTGAGGAAGGTATCAATTTATGACATTAATGGTACTAAATCTCTATAGAGGTGAGAGCATGCCCCCTTCTTTCTATAGTTGCTGAACCTACTCCTTGCTTCTAGATTTTGAAATTAATAGTATATGTGTCATTCTTAGAGCTTGACTATTTTAAACTCAATTATTCTAAATTAGAAGGGCGGGTGGATCATATTCGTGCATCACTCATTCTCTCAAATGAATGATGGAGACTCAATGAATTATGGATAGGGAGGACACAACCTACTAAATATATATAGATGAGATAGGATTAGTGATAGCATTGAATGGTCCAACCTACTAAATATATAGATGAGATAGGATTAGTGATAACATTGAATGGTCCAACCTACTAACTAGTGGAGGTGGATAAATCACAAAAAAATACTAGCATTGAGAAAGCTCCATATCATAGTGAATCCTTAACTCTCAAAGACAATGGGTGTGGATGCCCATCAATCATTTCCTAATCTAAAGCACCTTTATTCTATTTATGGATGGAAATAATCAATTGTCAATAGAAAATGAAACAAATAGAGTCATTATGAAACCTACCCCACCATATAGTTGGAATAAAGGTTGAAAATGAATGATATTTGTATTACATTTTATATTTAATACAACTATCAACTATATAGTTATAAATTGGCCCACTTCCTACTTCCCCATCCATTTATAGATTAGATGTCATCGAGTCTCACCCTTCCCATTCATTCCATTCATCACCCCCATCAATTCCCATTCATGAGGAGATAATAATTCCTATTCAATTATAACTAGTATTGGCACCCCATTCATCACCCTAGTCTAGATAGGGGAGATAATACAATAATAGTGAATCCTTAAATCCCTAAATACTAGGGGGTCAAAGGTGACTATGCTATATATAGTTTAGTTACAGTTGACACTTGATTTCCTATATCTATATCTCAATCAATCACACCAAATCTATTGATCCATTGCAATGATACATGTGATGATTGATAGATAGGGATGGGCACGTCTATATTTTATATAGGTGATATGATTGATGATTGTATATCATAACAGATGCCTCGATGGATACATGTATCTTACGATGCGATTAATGTGGTGACTGATATCATGATTAGTATATGATTATAATGGATGGCCCCATCCATTATCCATAATTTAGATGGGGTGGGGGTGCCTAGATATATAGGCCACCTCTCTCCCTTAACCAACTAGTGAAAAGGAGAAGGTCGAGTAGCTATACTATATAGATAGGGGCTTGCATCACATAGAGATAGTGATGCAGAGTGCACAATGGAAGTCAAACAATTGATACTATACTTCACAACAAGGGTGAAATATCCATTAGACCCACAATACAAAGGGCTTATTGCTCAAATAGCTTTGAAAATCCTTCTCAAGGTCCACCCAACACCAGAACACATTCATTATTCACTATTGACAAGACATCATACTATTGGCCAACCCAAAGTCTATTCCGCCGATCTCACATCTCTCCCCGACAGCTCAACACACGGCTTTGTCTTCAGCAAGAACTCCTTCGTCGGTGAGCACTTTGTATGTCTCCCCGACATGCCAATGTCTTTGACTTCAGTCCACACTTGTCGGCCAGACAAACCACTATCGGTGAAGCCTGACCAAGGTCTGCCGATACGCCATATCCTCCCGACGCTTTGGTGAAACTCCAATCATCGGAGAGGCTTTAAACTCTTTCACCGATATACTGATGCGTTGTCTACTTGTATATGCATTACTTGACTTGCGACTGCCGGTGGACTTAAAGTATCTCTACCCTGATTCACCGTTACGGCCGATCACCGTTTGTATCTGACTCAATGTACATTCACAATATACAATCTCAACATACATTCACGACATACATTCTAAAGATGCTTTTGCGATATACACACGAAATGTACATTTAGTGAACCAACACGAATTTCACGCCGATATAAACCTCTGTATCTTGCAACCGAACAACTATGCACAGAAACAACTAAATCTACAGAACACAAAGCAATCTACTCCTAAGGAAGTCATTCCACTGATTTTGAAGAAATCTCCACCAGTGGAATGCTTCCGATCTACATCCCGTGGAATTAGACCAAAACACAAACTTCTTTATTCCTCCTTCTCAGAATAAATATACATACAAATCTTCTCTCTCTCTCTGTCTGTGCTCCTTCAATGAACACAGACCGACTATTTAAAAACTCTCATTGGCAGTTACATACGGTGGAAGGCCAACCACCCTACAACCACATCTACCATTCAGTTTGGTTACAATGACACATATACAGACTCAATGTGGCACGAAGGCCTTACAACATGACATTTGGATAGAACATAAAATGTAAGGAATCCTCTAGATTCTTAGGTTTTGAGGTGCTCATGCACCATACAACCAACCAACAAAGATTTCCAAGTCCCTTGGAAATGTATCTGCAAAACAAAACTACCTTTTCTTACATCTCTATCTGGCTTCATCTTTTACTTGTCTCTTCAGCTTCAGGCTTCAAATCTTTACATCAATGGAATAGTGACCAACCAACCAAAAATGGCAAACTACCATCAACATTTCAGAGTATCTTCAGGCTCCTTCTACTCCTAGCAATAGAGTACTTTCAGACTGATCAAATCCTCCATGACTACAACACAATGCTCATTCAGATGTCCATCCTACACGCTGCTTCATAGACCCATTCCTCTCGTCCAACAACAGATCCTAGAGATGCAATACCACTCTCTCTCTCAGTGGCCTCACTTTGCACCCTCTTCCAGCCAAATCTCTATTGGTGAATGGTCTTGACAAACCTCAACATCGTCTGCCCACACTACAGGAATCTTGTTCCTTCTCGCAACTAGATGGCATGAGCATCTGCAACAGTCTATCAACTACTGTTAGCCTTCAAAATACTTTCTATGATCTTCATTTTCAAAGTGATCACCAACCAAACATTTTGCTTCAACTCTTTAGTTTTCCTTCAACTCTTCACTTGCCTTCTCAGTGACAGAAATCAAATACTCAACACCTCCGCCCAGATCTTTCTCTAGCTCTGATACCAATTTGATGCAGAGCACACAGGGGAAATCAAATAATTGATACCATACTTCACAACAAGGGTGAAATATCCATTAGACCCACAATATAGAGGGCTTATTGCTCAAATATCTTTGAAAATCCTTCTCAAGGTCCACCCAACACCGGAACACATTCATTATTCACTATCGACAATACATAATACTATCGACCAACCCAAAGTCTATTCTGCCGATCTCACATCTCTCCCCGACGGCTCAACACACGGCTTTGTCTTCGGCAAGACCTCCTTCATTAGTGAGCACTTTGTATGTCTCCCCGACATGTCGATGTCTTCGACTTCAGTCCGCACTTGTCAGCCAAACAAACCACTATCGGTGAAGCCTGACCAAGGTCTGCCGATACGTCATTTCCTCCCGACGCTTCGGTGAAACTCCAATCATCGGAGAGGCTTTAAACTCTTTCACCGATATGCTGATGCATTGTCTACTTGTATATGCATTACTTGACTTGCGACTGCCGGTGGACTTAAAGTATCTCTACCCTGATTCACCGTTACGGCCGGTCATCCTTTGTATCTGACTCAATGTACATTCACAATAGACAATCTCAACATACATTCATGACATACATTCTAAAGATGCTTTTGCGATATACACATGAAATGTACATTTGATGAACCAACACAAAATTCACACCAATATAAACCTCTATATCTTGCAACCGAACAACTATGCACAGAAACAACTAAATCTACAAAACACAAAGCAATCTACTCCTAAGGAAGTCATTCCACTGATTTCAAAGAAATCTCCACCAGTGGAATGCTTCTGATCTACATCCCGTGGAATTAGACCAAAACACAAACTTCTTTATTCCTCCTTCTCAGAATAAATATACATACAAATCTTCTCTCTCTGTGTCTGTGCTCCTTCAACGAACATAGACCAACTATTTAAAAACTCTCATTGGTAGTTACATATGGTGGAAGGTGAACCACCCTACAACCACCTCTACCATTTAGTTACATTCCAATCATTCAGTTCGGTTGCAATGACACGTATATAGACTCAATGTGGCGCGAAGGCCTTACAACATGACATTTGGACAGAACAAAAAATATAAGGAATCCTCCAAATTCTTAGGTTTTGAGGTGCTCTTGCACCAGATAGGGCTTCTGAATTAAGGATAGGGATTCTAGATTAAGCTTTGTATAGTAGGGGTGGGGGTAGGCCATTGGGAGAGAGCCTTAATCTCACGATAATTGATATTTAGGGAAGGGGAACCATATCTATTTGTATCTCTATATAGATCCTTTAAGCACTTGACTATCCTATAGATCTATCTAGGTAGGTACCTAAGGCACTCATGTCAACCCTATATATAGATAGGGAGGCTGAGGGTAAGTGATAGAGAACCACTTAATTAATTTATCATTTAAGGGCCTTTAGGTGTTCCCCTGATGTAGGAGAGGGATGGGGAGAAACTCAATTGATCAAGAGCATTAACACCCTCGTTATATCACCTATCAATTGGTTTATATATCCAATCTAGACTATAGCTACCCCAAACTCATTCCTAGTTTCGTCACTTCTCTATAGTTAGGCACCTATATATAAGGGTGAGAGATCCCAAATGGCTTGTGTATCCATTGAATTCATGAATCAGGGTGGCCCAAGATAGGTAAATAGATGTTGAATCTCTATATTGTGATTGATCCCAAGCCATTCCAACATTATATATAGGGGTAGGGGATATCATAGATACTATAATGATATGACCTCTAGATAGAATATAGGGGCCTATCTAGTCTATACCCACTCCCCTCTAGATAGGATTCATATTAAGGGGTAGGGTAGTTGACTATCTAAACTAGGTAACCCCCTATGCTTCCCCAAGATAGATATAACTAGAACTATTGACATGAGTTCCCTAGAGGCCCTCACCAGATATCAAATCCATAGGAGCAAGGGAATCCATATAAAGACAAGGGTCAAGCCCCAACTACTATATATAGATATAGATATAGATATATCCACCTGATTATCTATAGCCCAACCCCACCCCTATATAGTAAGCACTTGAGTGATCTCCCATCTCCAAAAATAGTATATGGCTATGGAATTTATGCCCCCCAATCCATCCATAGAGATAGAGTTCTAGGAAAAACCCACGTCCTGGATACCTTATCTATCTTGGAGCCCTATATATCTAAGTGGACTCCATATATGGAAGGGAATTAGAACTTTATCAAATGGAGGGTAGGTTTTCTTTTATATATTATAGAGATTCTAGTTCAAGCCTAGTTTGCCTAAGTAGGCGGCTCAAATTTGACTATTTATTTCATTTAGTCATTAGGCCTTGAGTCATTGCTTCAGATCATAGGTGGGGCCCCTATACTATATATCTTACTAATGGACCATATGATCTCTATCGACAGATAGGGTGCACCGTAACAATCCACTAGAGTTGTATATAATAGGCTAGGTTGATAGATCAATGAATCTCATCACCACACATCCACCATAATCAAGTCTAGATAGATAGGGGTTGGGCCAACTATATATATGGTCTTTAATCTATTCCTAGGGGAGCCCAAGGGCCCCATTTAGAAATACCCTCACACCAACAGTTATATTTCTCTCAAAGGATGAGGGACCATCATGCTAACACTTATAGCTAAGTGATTATAGACTCTAGACATAGAGGACATGCCATATATCTAGAGGGGGAGGGGATGTAACTCCTTGTCTGAGTGCCCTAACCCCATATATATCTAGATTTTGGGGGGCTCTAGTTAAGATCAGTTGAGATTAGATTAGATCTATAGGGGTGAGGGGAGATCTCCTCTCCTAGATATGGGGCCTAAGGGTCTTTACTATAAATTCTCCCTCTTGAGCATGGCTATGACTAACTATGACTATCGACCAAGCCATAGCCTAAGCCTAGTCTCCCTAGATTTATCACTTGAGTGTAGACTATAGATGGTTGGTTTCTCCCATAGATAAAGTGAGAGATGATTCTTCTCTCTCCATTAGATGAGATGAAAGAGAGCAACCCCTCAATATATATATGAATTCTCTTGGTCATTGGGATAAAAGTGGGAACAATTGGTGAGAAATCCCTCTATATTATATATGATTCTCTCAACCACTAGGAAAGATTGAATCTATAGGGGTGGGGATGGTTTAGTACTTGTACTTTTGGGCCCCTTTAACTACATGGGGTCGAGGGTGGCTATGGTTATAGTTGGCACTCCCCTAATGAGGCCCAACTATATGGTTGGGAGTTGGGCCCATAGATCTGAGACCTTAGTATCATTCAATCACTTTTGGTTTGATCAAAGGGATGACATTTATGCTTATCTCACCCTATGTATATAATTGCCACTTGATCAACAATTTAAAAAATTATACAAAACTGATAATTGCCACTCAATTGAGATGTGCTTTGAGTAAGGTAGATGGCTAGTCCTCACCTTAGCAGTGCAATGGACCCAATTCAAGAAACAAATGCAATCCCAATCCATATCTATATAGTTAGTGTCAATCGTTCTTCATCTAGCCACTTGAGAAGCTCATCCATACTAGAGTTCTCAAGTTATCCATACTAACCCAAAGTTGTTGAAATTATGCATGAATACATGCTTGGGAGGTCGAGGGTCAATAGATCAATCTAGTATAGTAAATAAAGTAGGTCGAGTGATGAGATGCTCAATATTTACATCTATAATTATTTCTCCTAGGAGGCTGAACCATATCATAAATACTATAGTTTTCAAACAAATACCTTGATTTATCAACTGAGTGCCCAAAGGCTCAATGCATGAAGATATCTAGGTGGGGCATCGACTAGTTGATAACTATGCATTGTAGATAACTAGTTTGTTATTTGGTAACTAAGCATGAACTAACTACACTACACTACATTCTCAAGTTTGTTATTCTAGATATGTAACTGGTGTATCACCTAGTTAGGTTGCCTAGTCTAGATCCATCTCTCCATCACTCTCCCTCCCCACATCAATACCATCAACTAATATGGATATATCTCAAGTGACATCATATCTCAACTCAAGTGGAGTTGCTGAAAAATTATCTATTCTCCTGATCAATCCCCTATAGTTCTAGATGGGGAATAAGCAAGTAAGTGTTTCCCTATATTAGGTCATTCCATTTTGAATGAAGACATACAATGTAGTTAATTCCCTTGGTATCAATAGACCTTACTCGACCTTCACTCTTTACAAGTTGATACTAATCCAATCTAATCATAACCAAAGGTTGAGGACCGAGGAACTAACTTTAGTCTAGGCACTCAACCCCAATTACCCCCATATAGAGAGGCGGTCAAGGCCAAGTATATGGTATGGCGATGGTTTACTATATAGATCTAGTGAAGGAGGCTATTATCCATATATCCCCATCCCTATCCTTATATCTACCTAGTTGGTGAGGGTGAACCCATATCCCATCTCTGTCACTAGATTGTAATATAGAGAGTTGCCCCTAACCCTATCTTGATAGGGGTTAACACCATATAGATAGATAGAGGGTGTTGACTAGATGATTAGGATTAGATAGTTATTACCTACCCTATATAGATAGACCCTCCTTATCGAATATATAGATAGATGACCTAATAAATAGATAGATTTGGGAGCCATATTCAGGTCGAGGGCATTGCATATGGCTATAGATAGGTCCTCACTATTGCTATATAATCACATCACTATATATATATATATATATATATATATATATATATATACATAGACATGTTACATATATAATTTAGATTTAATAGGATTAGGATCGAGATTGTTTCTCATAGATCTATTTGCCTATCTCTAGTTGTAGCTTCAGTTGGGAGTATAAGGGCCCTATATATGGAATTTATGCCCCTCTATCCTATATGATATGTGCTATACACTGACCCCCCTCATTTAAATCTATAGGGTAGTTCCATTGAGAGCATATGATATTGGTCTTCCAACTAGATATATAGGGGTGGCTATATAGGCTAGTCTAGTCTAGTTAGTATGCACTTTAGTGCCTATAGTTGGGATAGTCCCCACCACTCATATAACTAGATAATAATGAATGAAATGGGAATAACCCCTATGTTTTGAGGGTAGGGTCCTTGACATATAGTTTTATTGATCTAGGTAAGAGCTATCATCAAATAATGTGCACTAGAATAAAGTCACTCCAAATACACTTGTCTATTTCTTGATCTCTAGGAACTCATTGGGAGATGGCCCCATGCTCCCCATATAGATAGGGATAGGGATATGGATATGGATAGGGCCCTATAGATATCATCAATCAAAGCAGAGTGTTTGGTCAACCTTGCCCCCATATATGGATAGTGCTTTAGTCGAGCCCTACCCTAGTCGATCAAACACTAGATGTTACCCTTTGTTTATTAATTATATATAGGGACCCAATCAATTGAGTCCCTCTCCCCTAGATATAAACTATAGAACTATGGGAGATCACACCTCAATTGATTTATTAATCAATTGAGTCCCCCTATCTATATCTAGGGCCTCACTGTCTAAATATGGAGTAGACCTCTATTATGTATTGAGTGGAGCTATTAGCTAGGAGAATCTTACTGTATAGTGAGTTTAGAGCAAGGTTAAACTACTAGATTGACTCTAGAAGACAAAGTCAAAGATATCATGTATCTCCCATTAAGAGAACTAGAACTTTTTGTTGTATTGTAATCCTATTATTGAGATTAACACATTGAGTATGCTTTAGAGACTATATTTTTCATGAAAGGGCTTTCCCCAGGTATATCATGTTATCTCATAGTTGTTCCTCTATTAAAATTTATATAGATCTATTGTATTTGCATTGTTTCTCTTATAGGATTAGTGTGGATCTAATCTAGTTTTCTTTCAATGAAATCTATCCAACTTCGAAGTGTTGTCTGGTGTGCCATCCACCATTGCATAGGAATCTTTCCAAGAGTATAGGGAATAATTATCAATCTCTCTTGTGCATTTGGGAATAAATTTTCCATAGTTACATAATATTAATTAGGGATGGATTCCCCATCAAACTAAGTTTTGTTGGTGCAAACCTGACATCATCTACACCAAATAGTAGGCTTGGACATTGGACCCCACTTCTAAAAAAATGGTCTTCCTTACCAATTTAAATGGAAAGTTCTTCCTTGTAGGTTTTAAAATCTTCTTTCACACCCATGTTGTCGATACTCTAGTTATCCCTTTTGTTACAAGCATCGTGGTACTAGTGATATGTTTAGGCACATTAAACATGTTGGAATAATCTTTTACTATGATTTCATATTCTTCAACTAACCATTATTTGACCAATAATTTGGATCTACATCATATGAACCTTCCCTACTCAAAACTCCTTTCACATTTAGCTTGATTATGTCCCGATCATTTCCAATAGTAATTCTATACAAATCTTCTAAGTTTGATTCTCGATGTGGACTAATTCCACATATGTTGAATCTTGCATTGGATCCAAAAGGATGATGGGACTCTTCTTTCCATACTCAAATCACATGGTGTTGTTTGAAACACACGTCTCTATTGATTAAGAAGCAAAAGGGGTAGCCTAATAGTGTTGAATTTATTTCTACCTTAGAGATATCAATCATTTCAAATCCTAACAAAAACATCATCTCCTCTATATTTGCACATCCATGTATTTTAACATGCCCAGTGGACACCCATGCATCTTCTGTGAGTACATTAACCTTAGACCCTATATTAATAATTGTATTATGTAGCATATGTTAGGATTAAGGTGACATCAACCTTATAAATCCTGTCATTTAATTATTCCTAATATTGTTTGTAAATGCATTCATAAGGGATGAAGGATTCACTAGAAGCAATAATTAATTTTTACTAGAATAGTAATTAATTATTTACTGACAACAATAATTAATTATTTACCAATAGTGATTTACTATTTACTAGTTAGAGCATCTTTTACTTTGGGAATGTAAATGAGGTGATAAGGTCAAATTAGGCACCCATCTTGGAGTGGCTATTCTTGGGCTATTATGACATGCGTAAGGGATCTTTGCATTTTTATTTTTAGTCTATGACATTTTGTACGAGTGTCTCCTATTGTCAAGGGATTGTATGACAAACTAGGTGCCCAAAATGGAGAGTTAATTTTAGTCAGCTATGACAAACTGAAAGATACATTGTAAGAAGTTATATGAGGCTATGTTTAGAATGCTAGTTAGATTCCCAAAAATGAGGCATTAGAATTTTCCCATGTTTGGAGGCCACATATTCTATATTCTCATGTATGTAATTTCTATTTAATAAGTGCTTGAGGAGGTAGATAGTAGTATGAGTTGAGATTGCACAAGTACACAGTTACCCTCAAATTGGATGTTGAAGGAGTGTATGAAGTGATTGTATTACATTCTTGTTTCAAGATAATACATACTTGGCCTCTCTTCTTGGTGGAGTTTTTTCCAAAAAGGGTTTCTCCACTTTAAACAATGTGTTATGTGTAAATCTCTTGTGTTTGCTATTTTTCTTTATTGTTGATTTTACATGTTTAAATCTCCATTTGACACTCTACTCTTAAATTTCATATTTGTAGATCAAAATTTAGATTTCCATTCTAGTGGTCCGCTTTCATTTCTAACATTTGGTATTAGAGTCTAGCTAGCTTTGCTTCTTCGGTGGAAGAGTGAAGATTTTTTGTGTTGTAGTGGGAGTTTTGGTTGAAGTGTTTTTTAGATTTGTGTGTGTGGAAGTCATGGTTGCATCTACATCTCGGTTAGGTGTTGAGAAGTTTAATGGTACTTGTTGCAAGTATGTGCCTAACCAGTGTTGTCATTGATGTCAACATATATGTGTTATCATTGGTTCCAACTGTGCTCTTGTCTTGATGATTGTTTGTAATGAGTTAGATGCCTATGTAAGTGTTGGAAAGCCTAATATTGAGGATATTGAGAAAATTTGCTCCTTCGGTAGAAATAGTATGTTGCAGAATATCTTTGTATATAGAAGAATAGTCCAACAGATTGCTCCACATTTCCTGTAGAATGAATATCTTTGTCTGCAGATTGGAAGTTATTTAGAAGTCTATCTGAAGTTGTTATATTCCAAGTTTGAGCCTTTGGTATGAAGATTTGAGTGAGTTATGTTCACCAGAGTGAAAACTACTTTTCCTATATGTTTGGTGGTGACAGAGAGAAAATGTTATGCTCCACATTCCTCCGCATTGAAGTATTTTTGTCTACAGTTCTAGAGTTAAGTCTAAGATGATGTTATGTGCCTTCAACTCCAATGGTTTGTGATTTGGTGGTCTGCAAGCGATCTTTTCCCTATGACAATAGTTGGTTGTGTTGTTTATGTGCTCCAGTTTGAAGAATCTTCTTGACATAGTGGTTAGACATTGCGCGGTTGTTTCCTGATTATTTCAATGTGCTTGTGGATGTCTCCTAATTGTGTTCCTACCCTTGGATTGGTCTACAAAGAGAAATTTGGATCATGGATGAAGAATGTTCTTAGAAGACTTAGTGTTCTCACCAGTCTTGGCTGACCTAGTTGATTTCATTATTTGCGGAGATGTTTTGAAGACTGTGGAAGTGTGTCGTGATTATGTTTGAGTCCCAACTAAGGCATAGCATGATCAGCATGCATATTTACATCTTTCCCTTAGCAAATTTATGTATTAGGTCCTAACCTATTTATATGTATGTTTTTGTAATGCTGACCTTGGAGATTGTTCCAACGGTTGATGAATGTATTGCCGACCTTGATGTACATTTCAAGGTTGATGACTTGTATAAAGACTTGTAATGTAATTATGAAAAAGTGTGGAAAAATGAGTAGATAAGTGTGAAGAGTAAGAAGAGCAGAGTAGAGGAAGAATATTGTGCTTCAATGGAACTGAACTCAGGCATAGAGTAGATGCTATCAAATTAGTTCAATAATCCTTGGCGGTGAGCCACCCTTTGGTAGTGAGCCATCCCTTGGCAATGAGTCGATCTTTGCAGTGAGCATTTGGGCAATGAGCCTCGTAGGCAGTGAGACTCTATTTTTTGGTATTGGTATAACTTATATATTTCTGTGGGCTAACACCCACCATGGTTTTTCCCTTTTCGGGTTTTCCATCTAAAAATTTGGTGTCTACTATGTTGAATGTGTCAATGTGATTAAGTCTATGGTTTCATGATTTTATGGTTAAATCTTGTTATCAGTAATTAAGTAGTTGATGGTTTGATATTCATATGAAGTTAAGTTTTTGTGACAACTGATTCACCCCCCCTCTCTCAGTTGTCCTATGTGTTTCAACAATTGGTATCAGAGCAAGGTTCCTTGGAAGAAACCTAATAGATTGAGGAAGATCTGGGAGAGTTCACTCATGGCAGCCAGAAGATTTGGAAATTTTTCATATGAAAACAATGTTGAACTGGAAGCAACTCTTATTGATCTTGAAAAGTCTAAAGCAGAAATCAGGGATCTAAAGGATAACATACAAGAAGCTAATGAATGCATTCTAAAGCTGAAATAATAAGTCAAGAAATTCAAAGAAAAATACAGAGAGGTTAGTGAACAATTGATATCAGCAAATGAAACCCTGGATGATTTGAAAGTGGAAGTTATAGAAAGAGCTAAAGCAAAAGAAGATCTAAATCTGATGATAAAAAGCAAGTTAGAAGAATGTGCCAAACTTTAAAAAGACGTTGTGAGCCTAAAATCAGACTTGGAAAAAGCTAAGAGCTATAAAGAAAAGTTCAAGATAAGCTCTACAAAACTTGATGAGATGATTGCTAGTCAAAAGTGTTATGGTGACAAGCAAGGTTTGGGATTTCAGAAAGAATAAAGTTCAAACTCAGATCAAGTAAACACTGTGTTGAAGAGAAACAAAGGCAACCAATTTAGGAATCAAAGAAGAAGACCTATAAGACCTCCGGTCAGACAACTAAATGCTCAAAGGTACCCATCTTTCAATGGCCATTGTTTTAATTGCAATAAGTTTGGTCATAAAGCTACTCAGTGTAGGAGTAGAATAAATCATAATGTTCCATCATTATCTGGTCAATGTTTCAATTGCAAGAAAATTGGTCATAGATCAAATGAATGCAGAAGTCTGGTAAGGAATGGTTTTTACAATGCAAGGAATACTCAATCATTTAATGGAAAGTGTTTTACATGCAATAGATTTGGACATATGGCTAATCAATGCAGATCAAATCCAATCAATAGAAGGAATCAAGGACAAAGGAATGTGGTATGCTACAATTGCAATAAGTTTGGACATGTTGCAATATTCTACAGAAGCAGAATTGTAAAAGAAGATTATCTTATAGAGAAGAGGAAAATAGAAAAGAGAGAAGATAAAGGTAAGAACAATATTGATCCAGTGGAAACCAAGAAGGAAATGAGCAAGGTCTGGATTAAGAAAGATGTTGATAATATCAGGGATGGATCCACACTAGTTTCTGGTGTAGATACTTCCTCAGGGAAGTAGATTGTGAGCTCTAGCTCAGGGGGAGCTACAATGAAAATCTTAATCCCCCATCCAGATAGTTAGTGCTGAGATCCAGCACGAAGATATGTTGTAAAGATTCATATGATAGATCTTTTGAATGAAATTCTGGAAGAAAAGGATCAAACGTGAAAAATTGCAGAGAAATCCTAATAGACTACATTCTGCAGAGATGTGTTTGACGGCTTTTTAATAGGGGCATTTATGACGAGTAAGTCATCCTTGCGAAAGATAAAAAGGATCTCATTTGACATCTAATTCACTTTGTATTCAACCTTTCAAGCATCCAAGAGAATTAAAAGCAAGAATCCAAGTGCATCCAAAGTTTTCCAAAGCAATTCAAATCAAGGTGATATGGTATGCAGGTTGAAGAAAGCATTGTATGGACTCAAGAAAGCTCCTAGAGCTTGGTATGCAAGGTGGGATAAGTACTTGTTATAGTTAGGGTTCAATAGAGCTACTATTGATAGTAATGTCTATTTCAAGATTAATGGTGATCAAATTTTGATTGTTGAAGTCTTTGTTGATGATGTCATCTTTGGAGGCAATGAAAGTATGTGTATGAAATTTGTTGGTGAAATGCAAAAAGATTTTGAGGTGTCTATGTTTGGTGAGATGAATTTCTTTCTAGGTCTACAAATCAATCAATCAGATAAAGGAATCTTCATATCTCAGTCTAAGTATGTGAAAAAGTTGTTGAAGAAGTTTGGGATGGAAGACTCTAAACCGGTATGTACTCCCATGGTGACTAGTTGCAAGTTGAGAAAAACTAATGAATCACCTAAGACTGATTAGAAATAGTACAGATCCATGATTTGAGGATTGCTTTATCTAACTCAAACCAGACCTAATATTATGCATGCAGTTTGTCTTGTTACAAGATTCTGAGTTGATCCAAGAGAATCACATGTGATGGCAGTAAAGAGAATCTTGAGGTATTTAAAAGGCACTCAAGATCATGGCTTATGGTATCCAAAGGATAATGATTTCACTCTTAGTGCTTATACAGATGCTGATTGGGCCAGAGATGTTGATGATAGGAAAAGTACAAGTGGAGGTGCTTTCTTTTTGGGTAACAGATTGGTTTCATGGCTGAGCAAGAAACAAGACTCGATCTCTTTATCAACTGCAGAAGTAGAATATATTACAGTAGCATGTTGTTGTACTCAAGTGTTATGGATGAAGCAGACTTTGAGGGACATAAGAGTTGTATATGAAGATCCATTTGCAATCTTTTGTGACAATACAAGTGCTATAAATATTTTAAAGAATCCAGTGATGCACTCAAGAACAAAGCATATATCTATAAGGTATCACTTTTTGAGAGAAAAGGTGATAGAGAATGAAGTAAAGTTGGAATATGTATCCACAAAGGATCAGATTGCAAATATCTTCACCAAACCTCTACCTAAGGATAATTTTGAGTATCTCAGAGAAAATTTAGGGGTCATTAGCCCTCCTACCCTAAACTAAGATGCATTAGAATGCATCAATATAGTGGTGCTCAAAGTCTCATTCTTTGATCTAGATTGATGTTTTGAGAGCTACCTCTCAGGGGGAGTAGCTAGATGTGTTGGTAACAGCTCAACTGGATCAGAGCAGTAGAATACAATGTGCCCTTTGCCATTGATGTCAAAGGGGGAGAGAAATCATGTGAAAAACTCAAGGGGAGAAAGAATGCAGATGTATAAAGAGAAAGGGGGAGAATCTTGTCTTGATGTTCTTTTCAGTTTTTCACATCATATGTTGCCATCAATGAAAAAAGGGGTAGATTGTTGCAAGTATGTGCCTAACCAGTGTTGTCATTGGTGCCAACTGTGCTCTTGTCTTGATGATTGCTTGTAATGAGTTATATGCCTATGTAAGTGTTGGAAAGCCCGATATTGAGGATATTGAGAAAATTTGCTCCTCTGGTAGAAACAGTATGTTGCAGAATATCTTTGTATATAGAAGAACAATCCAACAAATTACTTCGCATTTCCTCTAGAATGAATATCTTTGTCTGCGGATTGGAAGTTATTTAGAAGTCTATCTAAAGTTGTTATATTCCAAGTTTGAGCCTCCGGTATGAAGATTTGAGTGAGTTATGATCACCAGAGTGAAAACTATTTTTCCTGTATAATTGGTGGTGATAGGGAGAAAGTGTTATGCTCCGCATTCCTCCGTATTGAAGTATTTTTGTCTGCAGTTCTAGAGTTAAGTCTAAGATGATATTATGTACCTTCAACTCCAATGGTTCATGATTTAGTGGTCCACAAGCAATCTTTTCCCTATGACAATAGTTGGTTGTGTTGTTTATTTGCTTTGGTTTGAAGAATCTTCTTGATAGAGTGGTTAGAAGTTGTGCAGTTGTTTCTTGATGATTTCAATGTGCTTGTGTATGTCTCCTGATCATGTTCTTACCCTTGGATTGGTCCACAAAGAGAAAGTTGGATCGTGGTTGAAGAATGTTCTTAGAAGACTTAGTGTTCTCACCAGTCTTGGACAACCTGGTTGATTTCATTATTTGCGGAGATGTTTTGAAGATTGTGGAAGCATGTCATGGTGTGAAGGATTGTGTTTGAGTCCCAACTAAGGCGTGGCGTGATCAACATACATCTTTACATCTTTCCCTTAGCAAATTTTTGTATTAGGTCCTGACCTATTTCTATGTATGTTTTTGTAATGCCAACCTTGGAGATTGTTCCAATGGTTTATGAATGTATTGCTAACCTTGATGTACATTCCAAGGTTGATGACTTGTATAAAGACTTGTAATGCAATTGCAAAAAAGTGTGTGTGGAAAAATGAGTAGATAAGTGCGAAGCATAAGAAGAGCAGAGCAGAGGAAGAATATTGTGTTTCAATGGAATTGAACTCAGGCATAGAGTAGATGTTGTCAAATCAGTTCAACAATCCTTGGCAGTGAGCAGATTCTTGGCAGTGAGCGGATCTTTGCAGTGAGCATTTGGGTAGTGAGCCCTATAGGCAGTGAGCCTTTGTTTTTCGGTATTGGTATAACTTATATTTTTCTGTGGGATAACACCCAACGTGGTTTTTCCCTTTTAGGGTTTTCCATGTAAAAATCTGGTGTCTATTGTGTTGAATGTGGGATTGTGATTAAGTCTATGATTTCATGCTTTTATGGTTAAATCTGATTATCAGTAATTAAGTAGTTGATGGTTTGATATTCATATGAAGTTAAGTTTTGTGACAACTGATTCACCTCCCCCCCTCTCAGTTGTCCTATGTATTTCAACAGTACTAACTATGAGTTGTGGAAGCTGAAGATGGAGGATCTCCTTGAAAATAACTTGGATCAATGGTTAGATGCAACAAAGGAAAATAAACTTGAGAAAATAGATTAAGATGAATGGGACAAGATGGATGAGAAAACATGGGGGACAATCCAACTTTGTCTTACATGTTTAGTTATGTTCAATGTAGTTGAAGAGCCCACTACATATGCCCAATGAAAACATTTGGGTGAGATCTATGAAGCCAAGAGTCTAGTAAATAAATTATATTTGAAAAGAAAATTGTTTTCTCTAAAAATGAAGGAAGGTTATTCAGTTACTAAGTATTTAAATTCATTTAATTTGATTTTGAGTCAATTAGATTCACTTGATGTTAAGATAAGTGATGAAGATAAATGCATTATGCTTTTATGTTCTTTTCCTGAGTAATGGGATAATATCATTCTTGCTATTAGTGCTAATCTTGAAGATCCCAAGTTGGATTCTCTTGTCACAAATTTGTTGCCATGGGAATTGAGGAAGAAAAAAACTATGGATAGTTAAATGGATGCTCTTCATGTTAGGGGAAGGTTCAAGGAAAGAGAAGAATTTAAAGGAGGACAAAAGGGGCCTAAAGACAAGTCTAAGGACAGATAAAAAATTCTTAGTAAAAAGAACAAAGTGAAGTGTTGAAATTGTAGTAAGAGGGGATGTGTAAAGAAGGAATGCAGAAATAAAAAGAAACAATGGGATTCCACTACAGAAAAGTCCACAAAATAAGGCAATGAAGCCTTATTTTCTTCATATAATATTATTTCTAACAAACATTGGTTGGTTGACTTAGAGGTTCATATTGCATGACTCGTCATAAGGAGTGGTTTTCCACATATCAAGAATATGATGGAGGTAAAGTTTACCTTGAGGACAATAGTTCATATCTAATAGTTGGACATGGCAAAGTACAATTGTGATTCAGTGATGGGAAGATAAAACCCTTCCTGGTGTTTTACATATTCCTAGATTAGCAAGAAATTTAATTTATGTATCCAATTTGAATGATTTCGGAATGCATGTAACATTTGATAAGCATGGTTGTAGATTAGTGAGAGGGAGCTCGGTGGTAATGAGGGGGACAAGATTGGGAACTCTATTTAGGTTGAATGCCACTACTATTTGTAAATCCACCAATGTGCCTGAAAGTTTTAAAAATACATGCACGTTCTAGCACCATAGATTAGGCCACATAAGTGAAAAAGGTTTAAGGGTGGGTGCAAGAAGTTAGGTCCACTTGTGGCCAAATCGTGGAATTTTTTTCTCCTAAAAATCAAAGTTTGTCTTAGTTGGAGTAAAAATTTAAAGCACTTACACATAGAATATTAATATGTGTGAAAATATGAAATGTAGAATTATGTTTCTAGTTTTCAACTATGTAATTTATTCTAATACCCAAATGATAAAAGATGATTTTGTATATGATGTATAAAAGTGGCTTTTTAAAGTCGTATATTTTGGGTCAAAACATGCACATGTGTATGGACAACACAATTTGACCTAAATGAAAATATTTTTCTAATTCCTTTTGTAGAAAGATGCATATGATGCTGAAGTTTGGTCAAGATATTTTTTTGTATTTTTTTTATAAATATTTTTTTATTAATTTTTTACTAGCCCTAATTTATGTTTTTTAAAACCCCTCGTGCACAAACAACATAATTTGAGTTAAACTAATCATAACATGAAAAAAAATTTCATCATGTAGAGAATGATGTCTAAATTGGTTAGATATAATTTTAAAAAAAAAATTAAAATCAAAAGTTATTACAAAATAGTAATATATGTCATCTCAAGTTTATGAGTCCCTTTGTTTAAAAATTAATTAATAAATAGAAAAATATGTCCAATAGTAAAAAATATTTGAAAAGTAAATATTGTCATCTATAATGAGTTTTAAGTTAGTCCAAAAATTTTAAATAAAATTGTCAGCCATATTTCTAAAGTTAGTTTTTACTCTTGTTGTTAACACGACATTGTATTTGTGGGTCCAAGGCTAAGGGTTGGGTTTCCAAGCCTCTTCCAAGTCTAAAACTTTAGAACATAATGTTATTAGGGGTCATACCCTTATAACATTTAGGTATTGTTCTAATATAAGGTTATTAAACCTTATGATTATTATATGCTTTATAAAGCATATACCATTTAATAATTAATAATCTAATAACTATTAGATCATTAATTATTTACAAATGGTTGCATTGAAAAGGTATGACTAATACCCCTTTAGGAATGTTTCCACCCTTTCTCCTATATTTAAGGAGGTTCTCTCTCATTTGATAGGTAAGTGAATTTGGAGATTTATAGTGAATTATATCACTATGCATAGGAGGTATTATTAGCCATGTGGAAGTATGTAGAGGAGTATATCCCCAGGTTCAGTCTAGTTTTAATAGACTTATTTTTGTAATTGTTTTAATAAAATGATGCTTTATGGGGTTTTTTACTTGAAAGTGTTTTCCCTATGTATTTATTGTATAATGTGTTAACTCTATGCTTGTATAATTCTCATTTATATTTATTTTGTATTTTGTTCATAATGATTAATATCCTAAGATCCTAATTTCTAACATAGTATCAAAGTGGGTTAGGCTATACTAATCATTTTTACATGTTATACTACAAGACATGTAGAACTTGATGGGAAATCTCCTTATGCTCAATCAACACATATACAAGGTCATTTTTGCAATACATCTGGCGTGCCTTTTCTATTGTTTTAAAATCAATTCATCAAAGCCAAGTGAGGAAATTCTAATCTTTTTTATAGGTGCTATCTGAAAGAATTTTTTCATACTAACTTTTTTTAACTCATGAATTTCCCTCTAATGGCTTCTTCTCTTACTAGATAGATAAGCAAATATAAGGTCATAATAGAAAGTAGCAAATAGGTTCACTTTGTGTGGTGCTAAGTTGTAGAGTGAGGTTGTTATTCAGTTTGCCCCTTATCCTTGACTATGTCTATCATTGTATTTTTTACTAGTCTTTTAGATTATGATTCTCCATCCAACAACTAAATATTTATATCATCAAATTTGGTTGGAATATAATTATTATATACTAGTTGGAAACATATACATCAAATGATTTAAAATTTCCAATTAACAGTCATGAATCATATTAATCAACTTATTAATTTTATATATTTTTTCTTTAAAAACTATATGATTCACTCATCAAGACTTTCAAATTATACTATATTTAATAGATTAAATTCTTTGAAGAAATCCCTAAGGTCGTGAACTTTTATAAGAATCATGGGTGGACCCTTAATCTAAATATTTTAGGTCTTATATTCCTTGCAGAGTCTTAAATCATGTGCGGACATTAATAAGGAAGCAAGATACAAACTATCAAGAGGAAAGGTGGGGACTCTAGCTTTTCCTTATATATAGAAACCTATTAAAAGTGTAATATAGACACATTTTTGATAAGTGGGGACAATGAGGAGAATTGAATTATTTATAAAGACAATATATTATCTTAGGGGTTGACTTGTTTTGACTTTAGGAGGTGAGAGAAAGAATGGGTAGTGATATGTGTCTTCACACAAATTTATCAACTAATTAATAAGGCAATTAAAGTTTTTCCTCTCAAGATATCACTCTCTACTAAGTCTCCAACGTACCAAGATTGTTCATACTATGACATAATTTGTGAAAGCTTAACAATCATATTATATTCTATTCTACTATATATATGTTTAATTTTGTTGGTTGATAATTCATGTGGGATAGGTTTAACTTTATCATTCTCAAGTTACCTATGGTTGCCTTTCAACATATCCCTTAATTTCTCTCGCTTCATATTCATTAGAGTTATAATGAATGCCTTATGGCATCAAGGAGGATTTAAACCTAGGAAACACTCTTATGAGTGCTCTTCATTTTACCCCATAATCATTTTGCATGTTGTTATGTAGAAAAAAGAGGGGAGAAGGTTTGAATTGATGATGGGTAGCTTAATTAGATCCTCCTTTCACTACATACACTCAAGGACATTAAACCGTGTTGAATCACAACTTTTACAAGAGGACTCAACTGTCAGGTTTGTTTTCACTTGGTATGACAAGGAAATTTGGAATTTATTGATTAATTTATTAAACCCTAGTCTGATTAGGCCTAAAACCCTAATTATGCAAAATCATAAACAAACAGTAGAATCCTGACAAATGCTCGCAAATGAAGACACTAAACACATATTAGAAACATACCAGGATTTTAATTTCAGAAAGAGGAAACTTTGGGGACAAAAGAGGGATCACCCTTGTCTAAGGTGGCACTTTTTCTGGAGGTCGAGAGCCAAATATCCTATAGATTGTTCCTGTTTAGGGATTTCTGATAGTGATAAAATGAGGGACAAAAGAGGGATTGCCCTTGTCTAGTTAGGGATATTTTTCGCTACTTTCTTCAGATCTGGAATCCTTATGCTCTACAATCATCTATTACAACTTCTCTCTGCAAGATCTGACACCTATCACCTACAATCATAAGAGAGGGGTTGGGGGTTGTGGTTTTTAGGAGCTTGCCTCAGTCAAGCCTCAGAATGGCATTCAATCCTTCCAACACCATTGTCAGATAGAGAGTGTGTGTCCTTGGTGGACATAGGAAAAAAATTATAAAGTAGATAGATTGAATCACAAATAGATATCATCTCAGAGGTGTAGCTCTCAAGGAGATGAAGATCTTTCACACCATGAGAAGATGAAGCCAAATCTACAACAACAAACACAACAACACAATTCTTCTCTGCAACACAATAAATGCCTTGAATGCTCTATGATCAGAAGTTTGCCTTAATCTCAAAATCATCTTCTAGTTTTCAAATGAAGTCCTAAACATATTTATATATGCATTCCCCCTAATATTTCGTAATTCAAACTTAAGATGCCGACAAAGGAATCCTTTTAACAGTCACAAGCCAACATATGAATTTGGGACCCCGACAAAATAGGGCAGGAGAAGGGCGTGGGTGCCCAGGTCCAAGGGTCTATTTTGGGTCCAAATTATGCTTAAGGTTCACCCCTAGGTCCCATTTGACATGGGTTTCAAGGGATTTTTCTCTGGGATTCATTTCTAACATGCATGATTAAATCTAAGGGACTTGGGAGCTAAACTTAGGAGGTAAAAGTCCTAGGGGAAATTTTAGGACATAAAATTTAGCCCCCACTTTAATGTATGTATGATCTTATGCCCATACATACATTAAAGTACGGTCAAAAACACATCAAACACTCCAAGCACATGAAGCTAAGGCATACACAAAGATTGAGGAACTATTTCTAGCCCCCAATCTCAGGTAAGCATTAGAAAACACATCGCAGACACGCAAGACACAATGAAGATAGTAAGAAACATGTAAAACACAGAGAAGACAACATTGAAGACACACAAAACATGATGAAGACATGAGAGAAGTCACGCAAAACACGATGAATACAATGATATAGAATTTTCATAACATTTTCATATATATATATATATATATATATATAATGAAATCTAAAAGTATATAAACTAATTCCAAGATGTAGGGGGGACTCATTGCCACACCCTTTACACTATACCAAGGAGAAAACACACCATACAAAACCCAAGTGTAGGGGGACTCATTGCCACACCCTTTACACTACATGAGGGGGAAAACACACCATACAAAACCCAAGTGTAGGGGGGACTCATCGTCACACCCTTTACACTACACGAGGGGGAAAACACGCAATACAAAACGCAAGTGTAGGGGGGACTCATCACCACACCCTTTACATTACAAAAGGGGAAAACACATAGAAGACACATGAAAGACATGAGCATCCTCTAACATGTTGTAGACATACTATACGTCTTAAACACGTCAAACAAGGCGATGGTAGAAGCTTATTGCTAAGTCCTACCATCTCAAACATGCCACAAGCACACTTGGTAGTTGGGCTTATGTCACAACAACTGCCAAAAACATGCTTAAGGGAGGATAGCTCAAGATCCAACTCTGCCTCCTGATGAGGACTTTGTATAAAAGGATGTGCACTAGCTCAAGAGATACACCATCCCACCTCATGATCAGGGCTTTTGTATAAAAGGATATGCTATCCTAACTCACTGAGAGGGATTTTTTATTGCAATTGATATAAGGATGTGCACTCACGGTGGAGATACAACATCCTGCCTCACGGAGAGGGCTTACAAACACATTTCGTTAGTACCAAAATCATCATAAATATATCATTATATATGCCCCCACCTTAAGCTAGTTGATGGCGTGTACCGATATCAAGCATTTCAAGGTAGAGAGAAGACATGCAAGGAAACAAGAGCTCTTGCAAAGCCCATGCCCCAAAGGTGACATGTGCTTACGATTGCCGAATGTTCCCACAAACACGTAGATAAGATATGCTAAGATAATCAACAAGAGATAAAGTTAAAACATCTTCTTCTAAGATAATAACCACATCAAAACATGAAAGCTATGCATGAATCATATATGAGATCACATCAACAAAACCAAGGCTACACATACAGGTTTGAATCTGAGTATAGCCATTGGGCTTATATTGTAGGCACCTTAGAACTGAGTGTAACAATGAGGTGAGATACAAGAAAAAACAAAGTGCACAGAGCAGATGTATTGCAATGGTTTGTTAGTGTTTTGTAAGAAAAGAGGAGAGAATGTGTGGCTGGTGCTTTAATGGTTTATGCAAAATCCTCCTTTCACTACAAACATTCCAAGGGTATATCAACCGAGTTGAATCTCCACTAAGCGAGACCAATCACCTATCAGATTGGGCTGCCACTTGGGAAGCTGTGGATTCTTGGATGTGTCAAACAATGTCTCTACCTAATGCTCAATTGTACTTAGAAACCCTAAATATGCAAATCAATAACCAAATTATCAAATTACGAAAAATCCTTTCAGACTAAGATAAGGGACAGAGATATTTAAATCACTATTTTTTGAAGTTTGAAAGGCGGAGAAGTCAGGGACACGGGGACTAGCGCCCAAGTCCAAGGTACCTGTTTCTTTGCAGAATCCTGATCTCCTTCCGACACTAATCTACACTGCAACTTCCATTTCAAGGAATTCAACTGCGGAGGACATGGGGACTAGCAGGCCCTAGTCCATGAAAATCTCTAGTGTCCTGCTTCTTTTCAGATCCTAAATCATTGATGTCTGCCACTCCTTTCTACAAATCCACTCCACGAAACTCAACACCTATAACTTGCAATCACAAGGAGTGTGGAAGGGGTTGTGGTGTTTAGAGGCTTGCCTTGGTCAAGCCCTAGAGGTCTAGACATTCAAGTCTTCCAAACACCATTGTCAGGTGAGAGTGCATATCCCGACGGGATAGAGGCAAAAATCTAAATGATAAATGATTGAAAACACAATTGATATCACCTTGTAGTGAAGATCTCATGGAAGGAAGATTCTCTTCATGCCATGAGGAGATGGACATCAAATCTGCAAATACAAACACAATAACAACAAAGTACTACTCTGTAACACAATGAATGCCTTGAATCATTTTCAAAAAATCACAATGTTCATCTAATTTCCATCTAGTTTGCAAATGAAACCTAATCATGCTTATATATGCAACTACAAATATTCTCGCTAAGAATTTTGTAATTCAAACTTTAGATGTCGGCATAGGACCCAAATAATAGTCACCAAACCGACATTTAAAATTAGGGCAGACCCAAAATAGGGTTGGACTAGGATGCTAGCGCCCAAGTCCACCCTACCATTTTTGCTCAGGATTCATCAAAGTGCAGCCCCCTAGGTCCTATTTGTCACAAGACCCAAGGGTTTTCTCATTGGGAGTCAGAAATAACATACAAGATGCTCTAAATGTAAATTAAGGACCTGTGAGCTAAACCTTAGGAGGGAAAATCTCCCAAGGGGACATTTTCTGACATAACATTTAGCCCCCACTTTAATGTATGTATAAATGCAAGGCTAATACATGCATTAAAGTACGGTCAACAAACACAGTAGACACGACAAGCATGGAGAAGTCATGCCAAACATATTGAAGATAGTAATAGGCATGCAAAACACAGAGAAGACAATTACAGTCATGCAAAACATAGAGAAGACAACATTGAAGACACGCAAAACACAATGAATATAATGAATCCGGCAATTATTTTCTTTTTCTTTTTCTCATATATATGAAATGCAGAATGCAAGTACAAGGAAAGTAAACACACAACCCAAAATGTAGGAGGGACTAATCGCCACCAATCTTTAGACTGTACATGGGGCAACAGACACGCAATACAAATCTCAGAATGCAGGAGGGACTCGTCGCCACCAGTCTTTAGACTGCACTTGAGAACAAACATGCCATATAAATCAAGCACGCCATACAAATCCTAAAGCATAGGAGGGACTCATCACCACCGGTCTTTAGAGTATGCTTGGGAACAAACACGCCATACACACACACACATGGAAGACATGGAGAAAACATGACAAACAAGCGATGGAGTGTACCTATTTCTAGGTTCATCACCATCTCAGGCACATTACAAGCACACACTGATGATTGGGATTCACCACAACAATCACCGAAGACACGCTTAAGGGTTAGGATAGTCTCAGATCCGCTCCCCGCTTGCTTGAAGGACTTTTTGAAAATGACAGGATTGTGCACTCTCCTCGAGAAATACACCATCCCCGCCTCGCATGGAGGGCTCAAGATAAAAAGGATATGCATGATATCCTGCCTCCGCAGTGGGCTTAAGAGAAAAAGGATATGCATGATATCCCGCCTCCACAAAGGGCTTAAGTGATTGTAATAGATTCAAAATTCACAAACATATGTTGCCAGGATCTACAATAGACAACTTACCTTATATATGCCCCCACCTTAAGGTGGTTGATGTTGTGTACCGATATCAAGCACGTTAAGGTAGGAAGACAACCCACAAGGGAACATGAGCTCTCGCAAAGCCCATGCCCCCCGGAGGTGACATGTACTTTACGATCGCCAAATGCTCCCATAAACACATTCCTACAAGAAAAGTGTTAGTGTCCATATAATTATGATAAACAACAAAGCATATGATCAATCACATAAAGAACCGAGGAATGCAAGATTCAAGATAGACAAAGTGCATGGAGCAGCAGTATTGTTATGTTTTGTAAGTGTGATAAGACAACATCAAGATAACACGGAGTGATTCTACTAGCCAAGCGTCAAATAATATATAACAACCCCATCATCATGTAAGGACTAGGTCCATTTTTTTATTACTCACTAAAGGGACACTAGGTCTGCATCAGTATAATATGTTTTTCATCATCCGCCCACTAGATAGAAAAACTAGAGGAAGGGAAACAATAAATCAAGAGAGGAGAAACAAGTGTCTTAGGGATAGTCATGTAGGAGGGTGCCCCCAAGTCACCAACCACAACGTTATGTCCATAAGACACAACACACAACAATGAAAATAGAGGAGAAGCAATTTAGAAGAATGATGATACAAATAGAAGAAGGGTGACAACAAAGGCGGTCTCCCAGTATCCTTGACCTTACGAGAGTATCAAGGGTCATACTAGGAGGCCTAAACAACACATAACACATCACAGGGGAAACACATTACGAAGGTAAAGGGTTAGAAATACTTACCTGTAGGGGTAACCAAACTAAGGGTTGTCATAGAGAAAATCATCCTCTTCCCAATCTCAAATGCTAGAGGAAAGAGGTGGATATGGTGCAATTGCCAAGTCATTTTCATTATTCTTTTGTTCATTCTTAAACTCTTCTTGGTTTGACTCAATGTTAGGTGGAATGTTTTCTTGTTGGGGTGCATTAGTATACTTATCCATTATGTTCTTAAGAGGTGGAAGAAGCAATGTGTTTTGAGTGAGCTCAACATCCATCCTTGAGGGATTTAATGTGAGAAACCTTTCCTTGGCCACTAGTGCTACATCTTTTGAAGAAAGAGCATAGGAATGAGGGGAAGGTAAGGTGTTGTGAGGAGAGGTAGTAAATGTTTTTAAATCCTTAGTGATGTCCAAATGACTTGAATATTCAATTAAAGGAGGGAGATTAAGGGTCTTCACTTCCTTAGTGATATCCAACGTGTGTGAACAATCAACTAAAGGAGGAAGGTTGATAGTATGCTCCATAGAAGTTTCATGCACTATGATAGGGAGAGAGTTTTTATTGTTGTTAGATGAAAGCTCATTGTCTACCCATGTAATGTTCTTTGTTGGAGAGGCTTCTTTATTCACCAATGCTTCATCTTGGCTAGAGAGAGCATTGTAATAAAGAGCTGGTGGGAGCTCTTCATTCACTAATGCTTCTTCTTGGCCAGAGAGAGCATTGGAATGAAGAGATGGTGGTACGATGTTAAGAGAGGTATCAATGAAATCATCCTCTTGCATCAAAGTGTCCTCATAAGGGGGAACAACTTTGGGAGAGGGATCAGAAAGGAAACCTAAGTTATCATCACATGTATTAGCAATAGGAAGCATAGCGGAATGTTCAACAGAGAGAAAGTCATCTAAGGTTTCATCTAACATATTGAAGTCATCACTACTAAATGTATTTTTGGCTACAAATTTGGTGAGATCATCTAATATCGAAGGGTATATTCCCATGAGATTTGTGAAGCTATCAAAATCAGATATATAACAAATGATTTCATATGTGGAGCACATAAGAAGATCAACATCATGTATGTATGCTATTTGTTCTAAGACTTGAGGATATTCATGAGTAAATTTAGAGAAATGATCAATGTCTATTATGTATGCAAACAATGCTTCCAGAGATGAATAACTAGAAGTATCCATGATGACAAGATTGAGGAAATCGAGTCTTTAAATAGTAAAACTCACAAATATCACAATCAATCAAGAGATGTGAAAACGTAGTGTTGAAATACACAATGTGTGTTTTAACAAATGTGCGAATTTTCACAAAAAGCTATGAACTGAAGCAAAATTTTGGGATTACCAATGAATGTAGGATTGAATATGAGTGCAAGATATTAAATGCAAGATATCGAAGATTAATGCAAGATCAGATTTCAAAAGATTTTCAACACTTATGCAAGAGACAAATGCAAAAGTATGTATGAAAATTACCTAAAATGCTTAATTTTTCAAAATTTTCCAATGCAAATCACTAGGAGAAAAGGTGTGAAATTTTTCAAGAGGGACAGAAAATAATATGTCTAATAACAGTCCAATTATGCAGAAATATATTTCACAACACACTTTTAATGCAAACCTAGAGTGATGACAAGACAAAACCTAGTGAAAATGTGTTAAAATATGCAGTTTTTCAACAATTTTCCATGCAAAGGCCTAGTAAAAGGGGTGTTGTAATGAATTTGAGGAGGGGAAGCAGATAATAACCCTAGTAACAGCCAATTAATGCAGCAAAATCCCTTACAACACGCTTGTAGTGCAAATCTAGAGAGACAATAAGGCCAAATCTAGTGAAAATGCAAGGTTTTCAAACCCTAGACATGAAATTTTGCAAGAAGACCACTATGATGCAACACTACTATTAGAAATCAGTCCTAATGAGTGTTTTAAAATGGTATTAAAATCTAAAACAAGATTTTGACTACAAACCCTAGTTAATGCAAAACTAGGTTTTTATGAAAAATGCACAATTTCAAGCAATTTTTGTCAAATTAATCACAAAAAAGCAATGCAAATGTATTATAAATGATGAATTTCTGCAATTTAAATAAGATATAATGAAAATGACAGAAATTTAATGAAATTGAATGCCAATTAATTCAAATTATGCTAAAATGCAAGCCTAAAATGCTAATTTTTTCTTTTTTTTTTTCTAATTTTTTTTTTTTTTGGTAATTTTTTGAATGCAATAAGATGAATGAATGCAAATCTATCAAACAACACTCATAAAGGTGCCAAAAAGTTCAAAAACATGGGTTTTGTAAGAAAAGAGGAGGAGAGAATGTGTGGTTGGGGTTTTAATGGTTTATGCAAAATCCTCCTTTCACTACAAACATTCCAAGGGCATATCAACCAAGTTGAATCTCCACTAAGCGAGAGCAATCACCTATCAGATTGGGCTGCCACTTGGGAAGCTATGGATTCTTGGATGTGTCAAACAATGTCTCTACCTAATGCTCAATTGTACTTAGAAACCCTAAATATGCAAATCAGTAAGCAAATTATCAAATAATGGCAAATCCTTTCAGACTGAGATAAGGGATAGAGATATTTAACTCACTATTTTTTGAAGTTCAGAAGGCAAAGAAGTTGGGGACACGGGGACTAGCGCCCAAGTCCAAGGTACCTGTTTATTTGCAGAATCCTGATCTCCTTCCGCCATTGATATGCACTGCAACTTCCGTTTCCAAGAATTCAACTACAGAGGACACGAGGACTAGTGCCCTAGTCCATGAAAAGTTCCAAAGTCCTACTTCTTTTCAAATCCTAAATCCTTGAGCCACTCCTTTCTATAACTCCACTCCATGGAACTTGACACATGTAACCTACAATCACAAGGAGTGTGGGAGGGGGTTGTGATGTTTAGAGGCTTGCATCGGTCAAGCCCCGGAGAGACATTCAAGTATTCCGAACACCGTTGTCAGATGCGAGTGCGTATCCCGGCAGGATAAAGGAAAAAAATCTAAATGATAAATGATTGAAAACACAATTGATATCACCTTGTAGTGAAGATCTCATGGAATGAAGATGCTCTTCATGCCATGAGGAGATGGATGTCAAATCTACAAATACAAACACAACAACAACAAAGTACTACTCTACAACACAATGAATGCCTTGAATCACTTTCACAAAATCACAATATTCATCTAATTTCCATCTAGTTTGAAAATGAAACCTAATCATGCTTATATATGCAACTACAAAGATTCTCGCTAAGAATTTCATAATTCAAACTTTAGATGTTAACATAAGACCCAAATAACAGTCACTAAACTGACATTTGAAATTAGGGCAAACCCAAAATAGGGTTGGACTAGGGTGCTAGCACCCAAGTCCACCCTACCATTTTTGCTCAGGATTCATCAAAGTATAGCCCCCTAGGTCCTATTTTTCACAAGACCCAAGGGTTTTCTCATCGGGAGTCAAAAATAACATGCAAAATGCTCTAAATGCAAATTAAGGACCCGGGAGCTAAACCTTAAGAGGGAAAAGCCCCCAAGGGGACATTTTTTGACATAACAGTTAGAAGAGATAAGTTAACATGAAATATCACATGGAGTGATTCTAGTAGCCAAGCATCAGATATATATAAATCAACCCTATCATCATATATGGACTAGGTCCATTCTTGCTTGCTTACTGAAGGGACACACGATTTGTATCGGTTAGTTGTTTGTTCTTCGTCATCCATCGACTAGGTAGAATCACTAGAAGGTAAACAATAAAAGAGAGAGAGAAGAACAAGTGCCTTAAGAAAACCACATAGGAGGATGCCCCCAAGACATCAACCACAACGCTATGCCCCTAAGGCACGACACCCAACAATAAAATAGAGGAGAGGTAATGATAGAAGAATGATGAAACAAATAGAAGAATGGTCACAACAGAGGTAGTCTCCCAGTATCATTGACCTTACAAGAGTATCAAGGACCATCCAAGGAGACCTAGACAACACATAACACATCATGGGGGAACACAACACAAGAGGGGAGGCCACATAAACGAGCAAACTATGCTATGGCAAAGGTGGCCACTAGGGTTAGAAATACTTACCTATTGCACAACTGAACTAGCAGTTGTCGTAGAGCAAATCGTCCTCTTCCCAATCTTGAATGTCAAAGGAGAGAGGTACATAAGGTATGATTGCCCAACTTTTGTCATTGTCTTTACACTCTTCTTATTTAAGCTCTTCTTTGTTTGGTTCTATGTTAGGTGGTGAAATGTTTTCTTGTTTAGGTGTATTTTGTCGAGTGAAAGCTTGTCTTATCTTCCTCCTTTCTCTTGCTTGTCTATTTCTTCATTGTTTATTGGTAATGTTTTCAAAAGGATTCTCATGATTTTCCTTAGTCTTTGACATTTCAAAGGAGGAAGCTGGTACAAATTTGATTTTCTTTGATGAAGTGCTTTGTTCTCTACGAGTACCTCCTGATCCTTGTAAGGATGGCGGAGGAGGAACTTGGCATAAAGTCCCTTACCTTTCAGTCTAGGAGGTTCTTCTAATGTGGGTTGTTCTTCACTTGTCATTTTTTGAATAGAAGGTTCGGCCACTCTAGATAGTAATTTTGCTTTGTATCATCTATATCCCAACAAAAGTTGGTCTCTTCGTGGCTCAGGTTCCATAGTAGGTCGTGGCCAAAAGTAATCAAGAGTAAAGTTCTTTTGAGTAACTATAGGTTGCCATGTATTACGATGAATAGTGTGTATTTATCCATGTAAAGGAAATTTTATACATTTGTAAATTGTTGAGGGGACAACTTTCATAGCCTTGAGCCATGGATGACCTAATTTTATAAGGCAGAGATCAGAGGTAGGGATGACATCAAATAATTGTTCCACGACTTTCTCAAATACTGTAACCAACAAAGATATCTTCCCAAAGGTGGGAATAAAAGCTCCAGTATGTGTCTTAATCATTATGTCCATAGGTTCATAAGAATCTTGTATCAAATCATGTGAGTAAAGGAACTCTTCTATAGCCACATTAGTCATGCAATTAGCATCGATAAGTGTTCCATGCACAGGAGTCTCCATTACCTTCACTGTGATGTAAAGAGGTCCTTCAATATTTCCAATTGTTCTATCATGAGGTGTAAATACTATTTTAGGTTCAGGAGTCTTCCTTTTCATATAAGCTCTAGGAGGGAACCTAGCATTGTTGTTTCGATGAGAAGCCATGTATGCAAGACTATTTCACACTTAAGCATTTTTTTGAGGGAAACATGTACTAAAAGACACATAGGGTCCATAGAAAACAAAGTGGGTAGAGTGAAAAAGTACTACACAACAAGGTGATATGAGTGATTTGTAAGTTTGTTTGAAGAAAGTGCACACAACCCTTAGCATTGAAATACACAATGTGTAGTAATTTAGCAAAGTATGCCAATTCTCAATCTAAAGCTTTAAATGATGTCAAATTTTTAGATAAGCAATAAAAGTATGTTGTAGAATGAATTCAAGATCTGATATGCAAGATATTTATGACATATGCAAGGAAGCAAATGCAAAACGATGCTTGTTTATGACCTAAAATGCTTGATTTTTTGCTTTTTTCAATGTAAATGTACTAAAGATGCAAATGTAAATGCAAAAACTTATAATGCAACCACACTACAATCCAAAATCAGATTTGAAAGAGTGTTCAAAGGAGTATTAAAATATGAAACAAGATTTTAACTACAGACCCTAGCTTTTGCAAAGTCTAGGTTATATGAAAAATGCACAATTTCAAGCAAACCCTAGCAAATAAAGCATGCAAATGCAAGGTAAAAGATCTTGAAATGATGAAATGCTGTAATTTATCTCAGATCTAATGTAAATATCAAAAAATTAAATTCTTTCAATGATATGCAATGCAAACTATATCTACATGCAAGCTAAAAATGCTTTTTTTTTTTATTTTTTAATTTTTATGCAAGATTTTCAAATGCATAATGATGAAAATGAAATGTATGAATGCAAATCTGATGTATAACACTCAGCAAGATGCAATGTTAGTAAAACATAGGTTCACCAAAATGTTATGTATAAAAAAGAGGAGAAATGGTTTGACTTGATGATTGGTAGTTTAATTAGATCCTCCTTTCACTACATACATTCAAGTACATTAAACCGAGTTGAATCACAAATTTTGCAAGAGGACTCAACTGTCAAGTTTGTTATTACTTGGAATGATAAGGAAATTTAGAATTTATTGATTAATTTATTAAACCCTAGTCCGATTAGGCCTAAAACCCTAATTATGCAAAATCATAAACAAACAGATGAATCCTGACAAATGCTCGCACAGGAAGACACTAAACATAGATTAGAAACATACCAAGATTTTAATTTCAGAAAGTAGAAATTTCGGGGATAAAAGAGGGATTTCCCTTGTCTAAGGTGGCACTTTTTTTGGAGGTCGGGAGCAAATATCCTATAGATTGTTCCTATTCAGGGATTTCTGATAGTGATAAAATGAGGGACAAAAGAGATTTTTCCCTTGTCCAATTAGGGATATTTTCCACTGCTTTCTTCAAAACTGGAATCCTTATGCTCTGCAATGATCTCCTGCAACTCCTCTCCACAAGATTTGACACCTGTCATCTACAATCACAAGAGAGGGGTTGGGGGTTGTGGTGTTTAGGAGCTTGCCTCACTCAAGCCCCAAAATGGCATTCAAGCCTTCCAACACCGTTGTTAGGTAGAGTGTGTGTCCTTGGTGGACAGAGGCAAAAATAATGATAAAGTAGATAGATTGAATCATAAATAGATATCACCTCAGAGGTGTAGCTCTCAAGGAGATGAAGATCTTTCACACCATGAGAAGATGAAGCCAAATCTACAACAACAAACACAACACAATTCTTCTCTGCAACACAATGAATGCCTTGAATGCTCTATGATCATATGTTTTCCTTAATCTCAAAATCATCTTCTAGTTTTCAAATGAAGTCCTAAACATGTTTATATATGCATTCCCTCTAATATTTCATAATTCAAACTTAAGATACTGATAAGGGAAGCCTTTTAATGGTCACAAGCTAACATATAATTTGGGACCCTAAAAAAATAGGACAGGACAAGGGCACGGGCACCCAAGTCCAAGGGCATATTTTGGGTCTAGATTATGCTTAAGGTTAACCCCTAGGTCCCATTTGACAGGGGTTTTGGGGGATTTTGCTCCGGGATTCATTTCTAACATGCATGATTAAATCTAAGGGACCTGAGAGATAAACATAGGAGGTAAAAGTCTTAGGGGGCATTTTATGGCATAACACATGCTCATATAGCTCAAAGTTGAAATCAAATTTTTTTGTCACTTCCAACTTACTCACTTTCATGAATTTCTAATATGAAACTATGCATATGTATACCATATTATAAAAAAATGTAAATGTTGTAGTCTCTTCTCTCAAGGCAAGAAATCTAAAACAAGTTTTTGTATTTCTCTATTTAATATTTATTATTACAATTATTGCTATGAACATGGACAATATGTTGTTTAGAGACAACTTGATGAAACAATTGGAATTATGACTTAATGAGCTTCACTTGTCTATATGAAGGTAGAGATTATTGGCTAACCTTCTAGAAGATAGTATTAAATCTTGCATTCTCTAAGATCAAGAAATTAGAGATCCCCTTAATCTTGTTAAACATTTGATTAACCATCTTTATTTGTTTAAAAAGAATAGTGTTCTTAACAAGTAATTAAATTGGTATGTATATATGGTGGTTTAAATTGGTTTGACTTGACTTAATACTAAGTGCATTGCCACTTCAAGACTAATGTGTCATTCTTATGATTGAATTTCTAACTTTCCTAGGTCATTTAGATCTAGTAGCAATATTTACAATGGAGTTGTTTGGATTTCTAAACTCCCTTTGGTTAGCTTATTTGACAAGCATATCATACTCACATGGTCCCAAGGATTATATGACTATGATAAGATAGTAGTGGAAAGGCCTAGCACATACATCAAGGAAGCCATAATTGAAAATCCTTCTATCATTAGAACTATGAAAGTTGAAGGACTAACCTCACTAATTATCACCTAACAACTCTTATGAGCTACTAAAGCTAAATAAGATAGACTCCATCTTGCTCTATGTTTTAACACACACACACACGCACACAAATGTATATTATATATATTGAAATTAACTTTAGAGATATATATACTATTATAGACAATAATAGTTGAAAAATTCTTGATATTGTTGATGTTTTTAAATGATGCAAGCAACACCTAAAAACATAACTTTATTACTATTTCTATTATAATCATAGACAATTTTTTTTCTTGGATGTTAAAGAGAATCATCACCTATAAAATAAGAGATGTCATATAATTCGCATGGCCATGCATATAAGATATTGTCATATGTAAAGGCTCCAATTTTAGACAATTACCTTGTATGTGAAATATTTTGATAAGAACCTTGGATGAGTTTGCATGGATAGGAGATTGATAATATTTGATATTAGTTAGTAGATTGCTATAATCAAGAAGCAATTTTATCCTATATGTCATGGAGAAAAGAGGTTCATTGAGGGGCAATACTACAAGATAAAAAAGTATGTCCAAATGAGTAAAGACATCTAAGAGGATAACATTTTGATACTATTATCACTGGGAATTGCACCCGTATGCAAGGCCGGTAAAGCTCTACAATTCCGTGTAACATGGGACTAATTTTAGGTTGTGGGTGCCCTATAATGAAACTAGACCTCCAAATTGTGCTCTGGTTCCCTTCAAATGTTCTATTGGAATGTATGCTATTCTATTTTGGAAAAAGGAAGAAAGAAACTAAATAAAATGCAAAAAGTAAAATTCAGTGATGCACCTAATTTGGATAAAAATATGCAATCTGGTCCACAATATTACTCAGAAATCTGACTTTCACACAATCCAATCTTGGCATAAATATCACAAAAGTGATTCTAAGGAAGGCTTGAAAATAGGTTTTCTATGAAGGAAATGGTTTTTCACAACACAAAAAGACTACTTCCGGTTAACACAACCTAAGACCTGTGATGATTATATGCTTAATGTTGCAAGCAAGAAAGTGAGACAATAATTTTAAAAGTTTAATGGTTAAACACAACAAAATTTCATCAAATCACTTCAAATAATTAGCACTAAATGGAAAGGTAACTAATTGATCTTAAAGGAACAAAGGAAATAATGTAAAAAGACAAAAATAGAACCTGTAACCTGTCGATCTCTCAATAAAACTGTGAAAATGAGCTACATAAATTCTCTAATCTGTCTAAACCAGAATAAGAATCAAGAACTACTTCATAATGAATGAAGTTTTACAATATATAGAAAAGATAGGTCAAAAGATTGACCTATAGACAACTAGAATTTGAACCTCAGTTATCTCAAAATAGCACATGCATAAAATGATAACTAGTTCCCATGCAAGCCCTGAAATCATGCAAAAAATATCTCCAAACTGATGGAAAAATAGATATAATGTGTCAAAACTGCTTCTGATCCATGCACCAATGAAATGGAGTGCCTGACTCAAGGTGAACTACTCATATAACTCCTCAAACTGCTTCTAACTAAAAGCTCAAATTGATGACTTAATTCCTCTTATCACTCCATGCATAAGTCAAAAATAACTTATATCTTCACCAATCCATGCAATGCAATGGCAAGTAAATAATATTCAATAAATGAATATTCCATCCAATCCTCTTGTGTGCTATTTATGACTTATATTTTAAAATAATTTATTTAAGGTATTATTAGAACCATTAGTGTAACTGTCCTAATAATATCTTAAATAAATTATAATATATTTTGCTATTTAAATCATAAGTCAAAAAACCTTATATCTCCCTTTGATTTTACATCCTTACCATGCAATAAGGCAAAAATACCCTTATTACTCCATGCACAAGTATATTCACCATGCAAACACAACATCAGTCAAAAGAAAGACCTTCACCATCTTGCCAAATGCCTCATTATGCAAAATTAATAAATTCTAATAATAGGCCCCTGCCACCTTGTATGCATATTGACTTCACACCTGTGTCTTCATATGATGATTCCTAAAAAGTCATAAGGAATATTTTGCTTTGGCCATGCAAAGTCTAATGTCGACCTCAAGTTAATGAGCATCATGTTTGATTAAAATAGTCGACATTAGAAGGAAAGGGGTTTTGCATCATGAAAGATCACAAGCCATTAAGGCCTAAGCCTTATCCTTATTACTACCGACCACCTTTGTCATATTTTACACCCCTCCTGTCGGCCACTCCATGCAAGAATCACTAGGAGCCACATCATTTGAAGTTTTGACCTCGATCGACAAATAGATGTAGTAATTATGTTTGGCATTTTATGGGTCAAACATGAGAAATGAGAAAGAAGGTTCAAACAAAAGGATAAGGAAACCCTAATGTTTGATCATTTTTCACATGTCTTCCTCATACCGGCCGCTGCTCTGCAACTCCATTGCTCCTTAGGGTTTGATCTCCTTCTCCACTCTTGGATTCCTGAGGTTGAACTCCATGACTTCTTTGCACTTCTCTGAGTGAGAAGATAAGGTGGCGACTGGTGAGTGTTGTATCATTGGTTTTATGTTGTCATTTCTTTACTTTTTTGGTAGCTTTCCTGACTCAATGGCCGCAACCATGCACTTAGTACTCTTTGTTAGTCCTTTGACACTATGCTTTGTTTCTTTTTGTGTGTTTATCTTGAAACCCTTGCAAATGTGAGAAAAAGATAAGAAAAAACTCAAAAAGGAGGTTGCAGCTATGCCATCCTTCTTCCTCTGCAATCTTGAGGTAAATTGCTGGCTCTTCTTTCCTCAGGCTCTTTTATCACTGTATCTTGAAAAAGATAATGAGGGTTTTGTAATTTTGGTGCATTATGGGCCTTCCTAGCTACAGCCATGCATTTACTTTGCTTTCTGTAGTGCTCATTTCACTAGAAGCCAAAAATGAAATAAGGGTTTCAAGATTTTTGACATAATGGTTTCATTCTTTTTACACAGTAACTCTCATGTCATGGTCATGGCAATATATCTATCTCTGTAGCATTCATTTCATTTGTATGATAGAAAAATGGGATAAGGGTTTCAAAAAATTTTGAGACAAGGGTTTTATTCTTTTATGAGGTTTTCACTTCTTGATGAAAGACTGTAGGAACTTTCATTTATTAAATCTGGGTATAGCAAGAAGTTACCCATTACTGCACAACTGAGATATCCATATTTCACTATATGATAGAATTCTTTAGACTCCTTTTTGTGATGGCAAAAACGTATAACCTTTTCCATGCACTGCAACTCTGAATATTCTATTTTGTACACACTGAATTTCTTGGTATATCACCTATGACTGCTCTTTGATTTTGCCTAACTATATTTCTTGTCCAAAAGTATAGCTGTGAGGAAAAGAAAAGGTGTTGACCTAGCAAGGGTTCTACTGATTGTATCTCCTTTTGCATCTGTAGAATGTCACTATTCTTGGTAAATTATCCTTCTCATAGTGAACATCCTCTTGTAGGCTGTCATCTTGTAAGTGCTATGTGTATGATGGGAATCCTTCCTCCCAGCTCCATGAAAAATGTTGCATATAGATAGAAGTAGCTGCTCTTTGATGCTTGATTGTATCATGATTACCTGTTTATATGGAACTGCTTCAGTCCATCTTCATTACAAAGTATGAATGTTTGATCTTCTAGATTTATACAATGTGGCATCAAGTCTGAATATCCTGTAGCATATGGATTTCATTTATCAACTACTTTCTGAATGTTAAGGCTGCCTTATCTGTATCTGCTTTTTTGACACATGGCATTATAATAGCATTTGTCCACACTGTATTTCTTTAACAATCAGTCATTCATGGATTTTTGATCGCATCATGCACAATCATTATGAAAAATATTTCTAGATTTCAAAGCATGATATGTTTGGATATCATCCACTTCAATGGTGAAAACACCTCGTGAGCAGCTTTACATTTTATTCACAACAAAGAGTGGTAAATATTTGTCCTATTTTCATTGGCCTAGACTAGGCTTTAAACTATCGAAGTTGATGATGTTAGAGTTGAATGATTGTTGCCTCATGTGTGACTGTGGGGTCACTGTTGTCTTCATTTACATCTGGCTATGGCATTCTTTTAGATACTCCTCCTGACTGCCTTTGTGCATGCTCATCTGCTTATCTTTTGATGCATTTGGATCCTACTATAGCATACATATCATGTCTTTGATCTCCTCTTTCAGTCCTTTATCATGGAAAATGCTTAGCATAACTGTGTCATTCAGAAACAATGGCTTATGAGATAATGACTATTTGTCTTGTGCCTCTATCAACATCATCACTATGGTATTTAGCATATCATGTGCCTTCTACGGTTTCTCCTCCATCATTGATGTGGCATTCACTTTCAAGATTGTTCTACTCCTGTTGATGGGCATTGAAGTTGTGATCTATTTCTGACTATAATTGCTTGCACAAGCCACTTCATGATCACTGTCATGACTATGCATAGTAAATGTGACCGCACTTGTTTAACCTTTTGCAAGGTATCTCTCCTTGGTTGCCTGTATTTTTTGGTTCATCTGAATCTACATGATGTCTTCTCTTTGTGGCATTTGCCGACTGTAGCATGATAAGTTTTCACTTGTTCCAAGGCATATGATAAGGCTTATTTCGCCAATACAGTGATGAGATTATGATCTATGCTCTAATTTCCATGTCACTTAACTGTCTAAATGTTGAACATTTGACTATATTGGGACTGTGGCAGCTACCTAGAAATATGGGTTCTCTGTTGATGACTTAATCATATGGAATTTGACTTGGTTGTTTTGTCTTGTATGCTATGGCATAGGTATTCCACATAAACTATTTCATGATATTGATCATCGTGTAGCTGCCTGGATAATGTATTTGTTTGAGACAGCTGTCCTTGTTACAAACACATGAATACTCCTCTATGCATGATGAATATCTGTACTTATATCTATTCATTCTTCTGTCATTTCTTAAGTCTGATTTTGCAAATGTGACATAAAAAATGATAGAAAAAATGGTATTCTAATAATGATATGAAAAAGATAAAATACCTTCTGTGACTGTAATCTGATTTCTGCACTTTGTCAACTTTACTCAGTCATGTTAATTTGATTTGCTCCAATCAGCTGTAATAATGTCATGATGACATAACTTTTCTGCAAGTTGATTAGTGATGCATAATGTAGCTTGAAATAATGCATCCTGTCTTTCCTAATACTCTTTTCAAAATGAAAAGAAAACATGCTGGGCTCAAACCCTTGTGGGAGCCACATTTAATCCACATGTTTATTTGTCTTCAAATCAGCAACAATACCTATCCTATACTTGCACAGTGAACAAACAAGTTAGCATAAAAAATATACCTGATGGTATTGATTGGTCTTCTTCATGGTTTCTTCCTAATTTGTGTCACTTATCTAATCTTATCTCTCATATGAATGCATGATGTGATAAGTAGATGTATCTATTTGATAAAAGCATGTGATAATCTTAAACATTCAGAGCGCTAATAGGGTTGTCCCCAAAATTTTGCAGGTTCAACTGATGATGGGAGTTGAAAGTAAAGATTGAACACTTGAAGGCTGGCATCGATAAACAACCTTATTTCTCAGGTAATGATGGATGTTTCATGTGTTTATTTCTTTTCTTTTATCAAACAGATGCATAGCTTGCATATCTGCAATTGCTTAGTCTAGTTATTCCCATGGCTTGTGTGGGACACATTTGAACACTTCTTTTAAGCATGATCAGTTAATCTCTCTTATGCATATGATGTATATGTATTTCCTTTTCAATCAATGCATGAGATAAAGTAACAGATACTTGAATGTATGTTCAAAACATGACATGAAATAACAGTTTAATACAAATATCTTTCTTTCTTTTATTCAAAACTGATTAACTGAATAATCAATCTAACTTATAACTCCTGAAAGATAACATGATGTAAACAACAACTATATTTCTTGAATGACTGGTACCTTGGCAATCCTATTCTCTTGTCATGATAACTCATCAGTCTTGATTAGACTGATGGGCTATCATGTCAACTGAATCTCTTCTCTGCTCTATCAAGATATCAATAGTTCAATAAATGCATATCCATGAAGTTTTCTTTTATTCCTTCTAAACAATTACACTTAGGTCAAACTAATTTTAAGTGTGAACAAACAATTAGTAATAGATACAATACATAGGTGTTTTTCACAACTATCTAAGAAGGTTAGTATTGCTCTAAAAACTATAAATTTCTTAGGTATAAAAGCACCTACTTTTAATGGGTGGTTGTCGCCCTAATACACTATTCAGGGAGCAAGCCTGGAAAGAATAGCTCACCCATTACTTTAAACTTTTTTGGATCATTACTATATGTTTAGTAGGATGACTATTTTTTCTTTGCAAAAATAAGGAAAATTATACATAATTATGATAGGATTAAGGTGCCATCAACCTTGTAAATCCTATGTAATTTATAATTCCTATCATTGTATGTAAATCACCCATAAGGGATGAAAGGTTTCACCAAGTAACGATCTTGTTTTAGCTGCATGTTTGATCTTGATGTTGGAAAGACGGTTGTCATTGCACCAAAAGATCAACCTATTAATGTCCGATACAACTGCTAGAGTTAATGAATCCACAGGAGGCGGTTAAGCCTTGTCATGAACCCAAGCGTTGTGTTGCACAGCACAAGAAGACCAAGGGCACACACCTTGCAACAATCCCCCTAGCGTAAGCAAGGGTTTCAAACCCATGACCTAGGCTCTGATACCAATTGTTGGAAAGATGGTTGTCATTTCTCCAAAAGATCGACATGTTAATGCCTAATACAACCGCTAGAGTTAATGAATCCACGAGAGGTGGTTAAGCCTTATCACGAACCTAAGCACTGAACTGTACAACACAAGGAGACCAAGGGTACACACCTTGCAACACTTAATACCTGCTAGATGTTGGTTATGGATCACATTTCATTCTAAGGGGTGCAAAGGATACCCCCCGGTGGGGGGTCCGATGGCCACATGAGCCACATTATATATATATATATACATTGTAAATCTGGACCGTTCATCATTAGGTCACATATCTGACAATAGAGGTTATGTTGGCTTTTCTTTCCCTAGAAGGAAACCACTTAATAAGTCCATATTGTATTACGGATGTGAATGAGTAGAGTAGAAAGTTGAGACTAAAAAAATGGGCGTTGCTAGATTGAAGACTAAAGAGGATATTTATAGTGTTGTATTGTAAACTCTATTGAAGTTAATACAGATAGGTGCATCTCTTCTTGTGTAGAGTTTTTTCCTAAAAGGTTTTCTCCATGTAAACACTATGTTATGTGTTTGATCTTCTATTTTATTATTTCTTTGTGTTGATTTCATACTATCTCCATTTTGGTTCTGCACAGTTAAATATCTATATTACAGTTGTAATTAGATTTTAATTGATAGTTATTTACCTTCATTTCTAACATTTGGTATCAAAGTCTGGCCAGTTTGGTGTCTTGGGTAGAAGTGTGAGGGTTTTTGGAGTTGTTGTGGGAGTTACAGTTGAATTTGTTTTACAAATTTTGTGTATAAACCATGGCTACATCCGCATCTTGATTGGACATCAAAAAAATTAATGGAATGGGTTATGAGTTGTGAAAGCTCAAAATGGAGAATTTACTTGAAGAAAGATATCAATGGTTGGCATGGGGTACAATTTGGTTGTGTCTTACAGATTTTGTCCTATTGAATGTCACTAAAGAAAAGACCGCATATGCTTTATGGAAATGGTTGGGTGAAATCTATCAAGCAAAAGTCTGGTAAATAAACTTTATTTAAAGCAGAAGTTATTTTCTCTAAAAATGAAGGAATGTGAATCTATTGTAGAGCATTTAGATTCATTTAATTTGATTGTGAGTCAACTAGCCTCTATAGATGTTAAGGCTGAGGAAGAAGTTAAATTCATTATGCTTCTTTGTTCCTCACCTGAGTCTTGGGAGAATTTATTCTTGCTATCACTGCTAATCTCGAAGATCCAAAGATGGATGCTCTTGTTGCAACTCTGTTGTCACAAGAAATGAAGAAGAAGATTATGGATATCTTGGTGGATGCTCTTAATGTCAAGGGAAGGTCTAAGAAAAGAGAACCAAAAGAGGATCAAAAGGGGCCTAAGGAGAAATCTAAAGGAAGATCTAAGACTCTTGCAAAGAAGAATAGAGTTAAGTGTTAAAACTATGAGAAAAGGGGGCATGTTAAGAAGGAATGCAGAAACAAGAAGAAATAGTGGGATTCCTCTATAGAAAAGTCTTTGGATGCAGATGATGTGGTTTTACTTTTTTCTTGTAATATTGTTGCTAATGAACATTGGTTGGTTGACTCAGGATGCTCGTATCACATGACTCCACACAAAGAATGATTTTCCACATATGAGGAATATGATGGAGGTAATGTTGTTTCTACATATGGGAAATATGTTGGACGGGGAAAGGTATTATTGTGTTTTAGTGATGGGAGAATTAAAACCCTCCCTGGTGTTTTACATATTCCTAGATTGGCTAGAAATCTTATTTATGTTTTAAAGTTGAATGATTCAGGAATACATGTAACATTTAATAAGCATGGTTGCATAATGGTGAGAGGAAGCTTGGTGGTAGCAAGAGGAACAAGGATGGGAACATTGTTTAGGCTTGATGCCATTATAGTTTGTAATTCCACTTACATAATTAAAACTATTGAAAATACATGTATGTTGTTGCACCACAGATTGGGCCACACAAGTGAAAATGTTTTGAAAACAATTATGAATAAAAAATTTTTGGATGGTTTTTCCTATTCTAACAAACACTTTGATTTCTATGAGCATTGTGTGTTTGGAAAATAGAACAGAACATATTTTTCTTCAAAAAGCAATAGAGCAAAAGAGAAGTTACAAATCATTTATTTAGATGTGTTTGGACATGTGGATAATGATTCTATTAGAAAATCTTGTTATTTTGTTACCTTCATTGATGATGTATCTAGATTCACATGGATTTATTTTATGAAGCATAAATTAAAAGTTTTCACTAAGTTTAAGGAGTTTAAAGTCTTAGTAGAGAACCAATCAGAACTGAAGATAAAAATTTTAAAATCTGACAATGGAGGGGAATATTGCTCTAAGGAATTTGATGACTTCTGTAAGCATGTAGGTATCATAGGACAAAAGACAACTCCATATACACCATAAAAAAATGGTGTTGCAAAAAGGATGAACCAAACAATAATGGAAAGAGCTAGAAGTATGTTAAGTGATGCGTAGTTAGATAAATGATTTTGAGTAGAAGTTGTGACTACCTCCTATTACTTGTTAAACAAATATCCTTGTAAGTCTTTTGATTTGACACCTTATGAAGTGTGGACAGGTAAGAAACCTTTTGTTTGACATTTAAGGGTTTCTGGCTGTGAGGCTTTTGTTCATGTGCCTAAGGAAAAGTGATCTAAGTTGGATCCAAAAGCATAGAAATGCATCTTCATTGGATATGGTGAGAATGTAAAAGGTTATAGGCTTTGGGATCCTCTAACTAGAAAAGTTATCTTTTCTAGAGATGTGATTTTCGGGGAACTTAGAGCTATTTTTTATCATGTACAACCAAAAGAAAAATAAAGGAAGAGGATAGTGCATTTTGATTTACAGAAATAAAATGCACATCAGGAAGAACAAAATGACAGATTAGGGGATGGAGAAGGAGAAGATTCAAGTGAAAGTTCAGATGGGGAAGACTATGTTGTTACAGAAGAAGTTAAGCATACAGAAGAACATGAGGAAGAATCTTTTACTTTACCCTTGAGAAGATCTACAAGACAATAGAACCCAGTTGATAGGTATAGCTCACTAGATTTTTGTTATGTATTTTCTTTATTGAGTATTAACGATGAACCTAGATCCTACAGGGAAGCTATTCATGCAGATGATAGTGAGTCTTGGCAGGTAGCCATGCAGAAGAAGATGATGGCTTTAGACTCGTCTGACACTTGGGATCTTGTACATTTCCCAAAGGAAGAAAGGCCATAGGATGTAAGTGGGTCTTCAAGAAGAAGTTTAGAGTAAACAGTTCATTATAGAAGTACAAGGCTAGATTGGTAGCCAAGGGCTACTCCTAGAGAGGAGTTAATTTTAGTGAAATTTTATTTCCTCTTGCTAAATTATCTTCTATTATATTTCTTTATCCATTGTTACAGCTTATGATTTTGAAATTGAGCAAATAGATGTTAAGACTGCATGTTTGCATGGAGATCTGAAAGAAGAAATTTATATCCAACAGCCTATAGGTTTTGAGGTAAGAGGGAAAGAACATTGGGTATGCAAGTTAAAAATATCTCTTTATGGTTTAGAATAGCCCCTCAGAATGTGGTACCAGAAGTTTGATTCATTTGTTTTGAAATTAGGTTTTGTTAGAAGTGGAGAGGATCATTGTGTCTACATTCGATGTATTGATGATGATATTTTGATTATTGCCTTGTATGTGGATGATATGTTATTTTCAGTAACACCAAGGGTATAATCAGTGAGTTGAAAGCTCAACTTTTAGGTGTATTTGACATGAAGGATCTAGGGGCAGCCAAGTATATTCTAGGAATGAAGATCAAAAGGGATCAAGATAGCAGAAAGCTTTGGTTATCAAAAAGTAAGTATGTGAATACTATTTTGCATAGATTTAGCATGCAGGATTGCAATCCAGTTAGAATTCCTTTATATGTTGGTACTAAGTTTTCATTAGATACTTGTCCTAAGAATGAAGATGATTTAGAGGATATGTCTAATGTGCCATATGCTAGTGTTGTAGGAAGTTTGATGTATGAAATGGTTTGCATTAGACTAGGTATTTCCCAAGTAGTGAGAGTTTTGAGTAGGTTTATGTCTAACCTTGGTAGACATCATTGGAATTATGCAAAGAGGGTGTTAAGATATTTGTGTTGTACTTCTGATTACTGTTTAGTTTATTCTAGTACTAACATTGTGGATAAGACATTAGACATACAGGGTTTTGTTAATGTAGATTGGGTAGATAACTTGGATAGTTGAAGGTTCACTAGTGGCTATGTGTTTACTTTGTTTGGAGGAGCTTTGAATTGGATGAGTAAAAGGCAGCCCACCATTTCTTTATCCACCACTGAAGCAGAGTATATGGTTGCTACTCATGTCTCTAAGGAGGTAGTTTGGTTATGGAGACTGTGTACATGTATTGGTTTTGATTGCAAGATTATTCAGATTGGTTGTGATAGCCAGAGTGCAATATGTTTGGCCAAGAACCCTATGTATCATGAATAGACTAAGCATGTGGATGTTCAATACCATTTTGTTTGTGAAATGATTGCTAATGGTAAGATTGAGCTAAATAAGGTTTACACTTAGGAGAATGTTGCAGATTCACTTACTAAACATGTGAGCACATAAAATTTTACGTGGTGTAGGAAGGCCATGGGCCTTATTCCTAGTAATTAGTTGCTTTATGTTTTATATGGGTGTATTTATAATGTATGATATAAAATGGGAGAATGTTAGGATTAAGGTGCCATCAACCTTGTAAATCCTATGTAATTTATTATTCCTATTATTGTTTGTAAATCACCCATAAGGGATGAAAGGTTTCACCAAGTAGCAATCTTATTTCAGGCACATGTTTGATCCCGATACCTAACAGATGTTGGTTATGAAGCACATTTCATTCTGGGGGGTGCAGGGGTAACCCCCCTATGGGGTCGAGGGGGGATGACCCCTGGTGGGGGGTTTAGGGGCAACGCCCCTAAAAGCCACATTTTATATTTTTTATTGTAAATCTGGATCATTCATCATTAGGTCACAGATCTAACAATAGAGGTTATGTTAGCTTTTCTTACCCTAGAAGGAAGCAGCTTTATGAGGATATTGTATTATGGATGTGAATGAGTAGAATAGAAAGTTGAGACTATAAAAATAGGCATTGTTGGATTGAAAACTGAAGTGGAGATTGATAGTGTTGTATTGTAAACTCTATTGAAGTTAATACAAACTGGTGCATTCTTCTTGTGTAGAGTTTTTTCCCAAAAGATTTTCTCCATGTAAACACTGTGTTATGTGTTTGATCTTCTATTCTATTATTTCTTTGTGTTGATTTCATACTATCTCCATTTTGGTTTTGCATAGTTAAATATCTATATCACAGTTGTAATCAAATTTTCATTGATAGTTGTTTACCTTCATTTCTAAGAAATTATGCTTATGAAAATCCCATATGATCCCCTTGATAAGATCTTTAGATCATTTTTTAAGTATTGTCATAGCATATTATATGTTGACTTACTTTTTTTAAAATTAATTATGGGATTTTATTATTTCTGCATCAAAAATAAAATTTATTGATTATTGTGTTAATGACATGTTGGTGACCCTATTGATAGGACATATACCTCAAACTATGTCTTCAAAATATGGTGCAATTGCTATCACATGGATGGAGTAATATTTAAACAACTATCTTTTATAGCCCTTTAATCAGAAGTTGGCTACAAAATTCACTACAAAAGAATCAATGTGCTTAGAAGATTACAAGAAGAGTTTTTCATCTGGCTACTATTACAAGTCCCACTTTATATGATAAAGCTATTTACTCTTACCGAAGACTCTTATTTCCAAAAATAAAGCACATTTGAAGTTCATGGGCACTTCCTTCAAAGTAAATTCTTTCCATCCTAATATTATTCTCTAGTTCTACTAGACTGATTATGAGATGGTAAAGATCCTAATTTCAAGAAAAACTAGGCTAGGCTCCCAATAAAAGATTTAATCATATCAAACCAATGTGCAGTACCAAATTCTCAAAATTCAAATCAATGCTTGGTCATGGAGGGGGAGTGTGCATGACAATAGCACCTCTAGATGTAAGACCTAAGGCATAAAATAAGCCCTTAGGCATTTTAATGCCTCAGGATGTAAAGAGTTACCATTGAGGGGGAGAGAGTATGTCTAACAATGGTAACTCTATGTAAGACCTAAAAGACAAAAAGTAAGACCTCTAGGCATTATATGTAAGCCCTATGGGCATTTTGAAAGTTTTTCTCTGTAAATCTTCCACTTGTAAAAGCATTGTATTATATAAGACCTACATGCACTATGTAATGAACCTAGGGGAGGATAGCTTGAGGAGTTCTGGGCTCCAATAAAAATATTATAAGACCTTGTTTAAGCATCATTTTTTAAAACACTAGGATTATAAATTGTGACAAGATGACTTTCATGTAGTCCAGAATATGTGTTTTTCATTTTGACATATATTTATGTCCCTATTTATCACTGTCAAAGAAGACCTACATTACTAGGGTTATTTCATTTTTTCTTTTATATAAATTAACATGTGATGCACCTATTAACATTAAGGAGTGTTAGAACATAATGTTATTAGGGCTCATACCCTTGTAACATTTATATATTGTTCTAATATAAGATAAAACCTTATGATTATTATATGCTTTATAAAGTATATATCATTTAATAATTAATAATCTCATAACTATTAGATTATTAATTATTTACAAATGGTTGCACTGAAAAGGTGTGACTAATACTCCTTCAAGTATTTTTCCACCCTTTCTCATATATTTAAGGAGGTTCTCTATCATTTGAGAGGTAAGGGAATTTCGAGATTTACAATAAATTTTATCACTATGCACAGGAGGTATTATTGGCCATGTGGAAGTATGCAGAGGAGTATATCCCCAGGTTAGTATGTAGAGTACAATGTATATATCAAAAAATATTGTAGTGCCCCTCTGTTTTCACTTTGATTGTGTAGGTAGTCTGTCTAAGGAACCTGAAGATAAAGATGGAACATGAGCTTCTATTAGTACTTTTGTGGGTATGATGCGTATTGTTATGTTATTATTATTATGCAGAGATTTATTTGGATAGTCAGGTGATGCAGTAGTATGTTGTTAGGATAGGTCGAAAGGGCGACATGTACCATTGAATGTATGGGGGACATACGGGAATGAGATACAAATGTTAGAGTTCCTTTCCAAGTGCTTCGGCTATTAAGAATTTGTGGTCTAATTGGTATGCTTGAGTGAACATGTACTAGGTTACGTCTCCACCTGAATTGGCAGGTCTGAGCGTACCTTGAAACCCAATGGATTAGTTGATCAGAGATAGCACTAGGTCCCCTACCCTAGCCATCATCCTTAAAAAGGATGAGTATCCGATTTTGCACCTAGTCAGTGTCATTGTTGTGGTCGTGATAGTCAGTCACTGTTGTTGTGGTCATTCTTTTCGATCGTGCATAATGCTCAGATATTTTTTGGTATTTGGATTATTTAGGTTGTAATTGTTTGATTAATGTTTTGATAAATGACTTCTAGTTTATAGCTCATAAATTAGAATAAGGTAGGTAACTTACCTATTCAAGAGTTTGGATTGCAAAAATGATAGTGAATAATAGAAATGACCTCCTCTAACAATTAAAATGCCAGTGCTCCACCATCTAGGAGGGTAAACAAAGAACAATTGATAAAACTAGGGTTCAAGAACTCAGATAGCTTCCTTGAGAAGCTTCACGTTAACCCAAAATATTTACTACATGCATAAGACAACATTAATGGCACATATTACACTATTAATACCCTCCATACTCATTATTAATGTAAATTGAACTTCATTAAAAATAATTGTCATATTACCCAAAATCCTATCAAGATCCAAGTTAATGATCAATGTTACAAAGACTCTTCTTAATGATTTCTATGTCGACTAGAGTCAAAACTTACTTAAATATATTAAAGTGGGGACAAATCATCATAATATAAACTGACTATAGCATTAGGGTTTAATATTTAAAGGACTGCTTTTCAAAATGCCCACCAATAAGTTTCACAAAGATCTAAATTTCAACAAGACTAATACACCTAAGTTTGAGAACTATAAACATATTGTCACCACGCCATTTAGGAACTTCTAACACTCTATTTGCTTATTTACTCATCCTAAAACCATAGCACTAATATAAAAAAATGATAGTCCCAAGTATTATGTCTTAATAAAGAATTTTTCGTTATTCAATAGTAACTATACTAGAATATTTGAATGTTTACCAAAATCTATGAACTTTGAGAATGCAAATCTATGACAAAAAAGATATGGTAGGCTTCAACTTGATTTGTAATATGGAATTGCAAGTTACAATGAGAAACAACTTAGAGATTACTGTATTAAAACCAAACCCTCATATTTGTTCAAGGACATCCTCAAATCGTGGCAGATGATAAGTATGTCTTGCTGTCATAAATTCTGGGATTCACATATATTGTATACATACCAATGTGTCTATGAATATGAGGGAGATCCGGTATGGAATTTGTATGTGAATGATAGGGAATCAATCAAATTAGTTGAGACAGGCAATGTTGTAAACCAAACTCTGAGGCGATGACCTAGAAAAGGTTGGAGTTTCTTTTTACATAAAAATATGGGGGGCGTAGATTGAAATGGGATGACCGTTGCTTGTGTGCATTGCATATATGATTGTACTTCTTCTTAGACCAAAAATTGTGGAAAATTATTATTATATGGCGCAAATCATTTATACATCTTCCTCAGACTAAATAAATCCCACCATGAAGAATGTGAAGGCATACAGTGCAAATTATTTATACAATTTCCTTTGTCGGTAAGCAATTACTTACAATGTGAAAATTGATTCAGATTTCTAATAGTGCTGAGTACAACACATCGAGAAGTGATTACCCAGTTTGTCTGTCTACCCGAATGAACATTGTATACAGACGCATCTTAGCATTTTATAAGAGTAATGCACTGCTTTGAAAGTAAATACTATCCAACAATGAAACACACAAGTCTGTGGTCAAGATCCAACATGGCAAGGGCACCATAATTGGTATACTCAATGGCGAGGTGTGGCTGGAGAGCCTTCGAAATCCTTCCAGCAGTAAATGATTGCGGTTGTTTGGAAGTGGAATGCCTTCGAAATCCTTCCACATGCAATTTAATGTTAAGAATAAGAAATAAGAAATAGCTACAAAGGCGAGCGCCGGTGGTGTTAGCGTTAGTTATTCTCTTTAACATAAGCTAACTAATGCGCTGACTGCAGCATCTTCACCGCCTTCCTTCATGCAAATAAGGAACGGTGAAACAACAGTTTAACTCTACTTTTTCTGCCTCTTTCACCGCCTCTCTTTCCAGCGGTTGTTTTGATTTTGTAACATTTGTTAACACTTTTTTTACATTCTAGAAATATAGAATTTAGTATGTTCTTGCTCTATTTTTCTCTTGCAGCTCTGTTTTTTTTGTTTTCTGTATAATCTGCAAATCTCTATTTTTTTTTTCTTCTCTGGTTGATCTATGCAGCTGTAGCTGCAAATTTCACATGGTATCAGAGCCTTGGTGCTAGAAAGAAGAAGTACAGTATCTTCTTTTGCAAATATAGAAGATCAGAGCTGAAAAATGGAATGTTCACCCTCTGCCATTCTCACACCATACAACTATTTTGATTGGAAGCCAAAGATTCTACTCCAGCTCAAAAGTAGAGGCCTCTATCGGATAGTTATGAATACAGAGGTTGAACCCAATCCAGCAGTTGAAAAATCTAAATACTTCAACCGCATGGATGAAGCATTTGGTCTGCTATGCTTATCCATCTCTCCGGAATTGTTGTTTCATGTTGAGGCATGTACAACTCCAAACCAAGTTTGGAATACATTGGAGACTCTTTTTGGAAAGCAAGATGAAATGTGGGGTCATATCCTTGAAAATGAGCTCAACTCATTAGATCCAAGGAGTTTTGATAATATTCAAGATTTCTTCACAAAGTTCAAGGCTTTATTGCTTCAGCTCAAAGGATGTGGTAATGACAAATCCAAGGAAGAAAGCAAATTAATTCTTGCTATTCTATCAAAGTTGGGCCCAGAATATGCAGTATTTGTCTCTACTTTCCACACAGTTAGGCTCACAACAGGAGCAACTTGGAAGATGCCCACACTGGATACCTTCATTGAGTCTCTAGTCCATGAGCAGGATAAGCTAATAAAGATGGGCACATTGAAGAATTCCAAAGCTCTTGCACTTGTGCATGCAAGTGGGAAGAACAATTCCAAATCCAACCAGCAATTCAAAGGCAAAGGGAAGAAGGATTCATATCCAAGAAAGGAAGGCAATCCCAAACCTCCAGATGGATCTACAGGCTCAAAAGAAAAGAAGGACAAAAAGGGCCAATCAAAATGCAGCTATTGCAACCGTGGGTACCATCCAGAATCATTATGCATGAAGAAGACCATTGATCTCATGGCTCAAACACTTCAACAGCATAATCTTGGTAGCCTTATCCCTGAGGGTGCCAAGAAGAAGCAGGAAGAAAAAGCACCTGAAACAAGAGACAATGCTCATGCATTGATTGCTATTCATTTTTCATCAGATGCATGGATCATAGACTCTGGAGCTTCACACCACATGGCAGCCACAAAAGATGATCTTTCTTCTTTGAAACCATATTCTAGTTCTTCTATACTCATGGGAGATGGTTCTCCTGTAGAGGCAACTGGAATAGGAAGGGTAGAGGTTGGAATTGGAAGTTTTGATAATGTCTTACATATTCCAAAACTTTCTATTAATCTTCTTTATGTGTATCAAATGACACATACTGGAACCGGTAGGAGAGTTGAATTCACCCCTGATTCGGTGACCATATTTGACATGCAAGACAACTCCAAAATTGTTGTTGGTAAGGCAAATCATCAATCTCATCTATACACTTTTTCTGATTTTGTTGCTAAATCAGATTCTACTTTACTTCTAACACATGCAAATGATGAAAGTAGAATTTGGCATGAAAGATTTGGTCATTTAAACTTTAGATACATGCAGCAACTTAACAAACAGGGAATGGTTAAAGGCTTGCTAGCCATAGAATTTTTTGATGGAGTTTGTGAAGGTTGTGCTCTTGGAAAGCATCCACAAGAAAAGTTTCCCAAAGGGATTGCATGGAGAGCCTCTTCTCCTTTGGAGCTTGTTCACAGTGATCTTATGGGTCCATTTCCTGAACCTTCCATGAGCAAAGCCAGATATGTGCTAACATTCATTGATGATTGCACAAGATTCACATGGGTGTATTTTCTCAAATTCAATATGAGGTGTTTGACAATCTTAAGATTTTCAAAGCCCATGCAGAGAAGCAGTCTGGGAAAATGATCAAGATCCTTCGCACAGATAATGGGGGGGAGTATGTCAACAATGATGTCCAACATCTTTGTGATGAAGCAGGAATACAATTGCATAATACAGTTCCATACACTCCACAGCAAAATGGGGTAGCTGAGAGGAAGAACCGATCTTTGAAAGAGATGGCCAGTTGCATGTTGCATGCTAGGTCCCTTCCCTCCAAATTGTGGGCTGAAGCAATCAATTGTGCTTCGTACATACAAAATAGATCTCCTCACAAATCTGTCATAGGACAAACACCTTTTGAGGCATGGAGAGGCATGCAACCGAAAGTCACACATTTCCGCATCTTTGGATCACGTGCATGGGCACGCATTCCTGCAGACAAGAGGAAGGCTTTGGAGCCTCAAAGCAAAGAATGCATCTTTGTTGGGTATCCAGATGGTGTAAAGGGATACAGACTACTAGATCTTTCCACAGAAACACTCTTCATTGAGAGGAGTGTCTACTTTGATGAAAGTCTTCCACATGCATCTCAGGAACAACATGCCACCATCTCTATGCTTCCTCGTCTTACAGATCTCAGAGATACATGCAATCATTCTGATCTTATTTCAGATATTTCTGAATCTGATTCAGAGGAACATGAGCATGCATATGCTGATCCACAACCAATCCTTGATTTGGATTCTAGTGATGATTCAGTATCCCATGTGGAAAATCAAAGAACAAGGAGCTTAGCTGATATATATGAAGTCCATCATGCACTCTCAGCTACCGAGCCCATCATGCTGATGCATGCCTATGTGGTTCTAGCATCTGACCCTCAGACTTATGCAGAAACTACAGGGAATCCTCTTTGGGAAGCAGCCATGGATGAGGAGTACAACTCCCTCATTGCAAACCAAACTTGGGATTTGGTTCCACTTCCTTCCAATCGCAAGCTTGTGAGATATAAGTGGGTCTATAGGACAAAGAAATCAGCAGATGGACATGTGAGCAGATACAAAGCACGGTTGGTAACCAAAGGTTTTCAGCAAGTTCATGGCATTGACTATGATGAGACTTTTGCTCCAGTGGCAAAAATGGACTCCATTCGATTGGCTCTTGCCATTGCAGCATCAAGAAGGTGGGAGGTTCATCACATGGATGTGAAGAATGCATTTCTTCATGGTGATCTCAAGGAGGAGATCTACATGGAGCAGCCACAAGGGTATGTACAAAATTCCTCATTAGTATGTAGACTCAAGAAGTCACTCTATGGCCTCAAGCAGGCACCTCGAGTTTGGTATGCAAAAATGGATTCTTATCTTTTGTCTCAAAATTTCATACGATGCAAATCTGATCCAAATGTTTATATGCTGAGAACATCTGACTCTTTGTTGCTCATAGTACTCTATGTAGATGATCTACTAATAACAGGTGATTCACCCACAGCCATTGCTGCAATTAAAACTGCTTTGCATGACAGATTTTCTATGACAGACATGGGTCTCCTACATTTTTTTCTTGGCCTTGAAATCAGTCAGAATTAATCAGGAATCACAGTTGCTCAATCCAAGTATGCACGAGATCTCTTGGTTCGGTTTCACATGACTGACTGCAAGCCAGCTGCCACACCTTTCCTATCGGGTGTCAAGCTTGAGGATGGCAAGGATACGCCATTGGTTGATTGCACACACTACCGTCAGCTTGTGGGGAGTCTTCTTTATCTCACTCACTCTCGTCCAGATCTCTCATATGTAGTGGGGGTTGTTTCTAGATACATGCAAGAGCCGCATGAGCTACATTGGAAGGCTGCCAAGCGTATACTTCGATATGTCCAGAGAACCATTTGCTATGGGATTCATTATTCAGCAGGGTGTGTTTTGGATCTCATTGGCTACACTGATTCTGACTAGGCTGGTGATAACATTGATCGCAAGTCCACTTCAGGATATGTACTTAGTTTGGGATCAGGCCCCATTTGTTGGTCAAGTAAGAAGCAATCTACCATTGTTTTACCATCAACAGAGGCTGAATATAGAGGTGCAGTCAACGTTACCATTCAAGCTATTTGGCTGCAACACTTCCTAACTGAGCTTGGTATCCTCTTTCATCGTCCGACTGTCATTTGGTGTGACAATCAGAGTACATTGAAGGTTTGTAGAGATCCCATACAGCGGCAGCGAACCAAGCACATCGAAATCCACATGCACTTCATCCGTGAATTGATACATGATGGAGTCATCGACTTGCAGTACTGTGCCACTTCTAAACAGATTGCTGACATCTTCACGAAGACATTCACTGAGCAAAAGTTTCATTTTCTACGAGACCTTCTTGGGGTGAAGAACACTGCCACACAGTAGCTGCCATGCACAATTAGTGTATTTTTTGAGGGGGGGTTTTGTTCCCACAGGGTTTTCCTTCTTTCCTCTTTTACTTGTCTCCTTAGTTAGACTTAAGGGGGGGTGTTAGCGTTAGTTATTCTCTTTAACATAAGCTAACTAATGAGCTGACTGCAGCATCTTCACCGCCTTCCTTCATGCAAATAAGGAACGGTGAAACAACAGTTTAACTCTGCTTTTTCTACCTCTTTCACCGCCTCTCTTTCCGGCAGTTGTTTTGATTTTGTAACATTTGTTAACACTTTTTTTACATTCTGGAAATATAGAATTTAGTATGTTCTTGCTTTGTTTTTCTCTTGCAGCTCTGTTTTTTTTGTTTTCTGTATAATCTGTGAATCTCTATTTTTTTTTCTTCTCTGGTTGATCTATGCAGCTGTAGCTGCAAATTTCACAGGTGGCACCGGGCATCGTAGAACGGTGGGACCTACCCTAACATGCACATCTCACCATCTCATTCAACTCTTCCGTCTCCAAACCACGTGTAGTGCCTACACTTTCTACGAGTTTTGTCTTTGCCTCCCAAATATATATCTATGTATTATTATATATCCGTCTTCTATAGGGTAGCCCCTTTCTTTTTGTCGGTGGCGTCTTTGTGGAGTAGACAAGAAAGGCGGGATGCTCCCCGCCCTTGGAACCTTCACGTCCATCTCATTAAACGTCTCCAACTAAAATATATGTCGCTTCCTTTTTCTGTACCCAATGCTAAACAAAGGGCACGCATTCACTTGCTACAAAATATTTTACTTCTATCTACATTTGAACTTACAAATTAGTTGTCCATGCGGATATGCATTTTGAATTCTAAGTTGTCATGTTTGAACTTCAGATTTTAGGGAAATAACAAATATATAATTGCACTCCTCTGAATAACTAATGGTTTAATATCGCTTCAGCATACAGCACATCTAGATTTAAACAATTTACAGTGTTGTGCCCCAAAAATCTACTAGGATCCAAATCACACACATCACTCTATGCATGTATAAATCCGCAATACATATGTATATAGAAGTATTGTTTTAAAACATAAGTCATTCTTGTTTTATAAATTGAATAGACCACGTTGGTCTTAGGGTGCAGTAAAAATTATTATCATTATCATAATCATCACCATCATAAACCTTGAGGGATGCATTTAGGTGTGTATATATACATACACTTTTAACTGTATATGGGTGTGTGATTGTGGCATGCACACACCATTTGATCCATGAGGATTTGACACCATGATCATCTCACAGTACAACATCGCTCAACACCACATGTCGTCGTTACTGCTAATGTCATCATCATCACCATCATAAATGTTGAGGGATGCATTTAGATGTGTGTATATACACTTTGGACTGTGTATGGGTGTATGATTGTGGCATGCACACTATTTGATCCAAAGGAAGATTTGGCACCATGATCATCTCACAGTACAACAACATCGCTCGATGCCACGTATTGTCTTTATTGCCAACTTCAAGAAAATCCCAAGCAGACATGATCATACCACAAAGTCTTGACCTCCATATTATATGCCATAGCTCCAATAATGTTAGTCTTGTTCAACACAAATGTTTTATAGCACATGCAGAAAACAACGCAATAAAGAATGTGAATCAAAGGAAAGCAAATGGTTGTGTTTCACATAACTTTAATAACATATTTGTGTCTCCCTTTCTTGAACATTAATGTAACATAGCTATTCTTCAAATAATCGTATAGTCTTTGGCTGATACACCTAATCTCTCAAATCATTGTATAGAACTTTGCATGATACAATCTTGCATCACATTTTAAGCATGTTCTATTCTCTTTGTGTTCTCTTTGTATCAGCATTTAATTGTTGTTGTCTTACAAATTGTTTCTATATGTAACACTTTGAATCCATTTGAGTGTGTTATTCCCCAAGTCTTCTTAAGCCACAACTCAGATGTATCAGAGGGTATTTCCTATCATGTAATAGTGGTATTGAAGTTTCTTGTCTAAACCCTCCTCAATATTTGTAAGCCCACTCACATGAGGTCTGACTATAGAAAACTTGATCACTTCCAATGACCAACTTTCCATACGACCCCTGCAAATAGCAGACAAATCCACGACCGAGATGTCAACTTCAGATATGTTTCACAAGATGATAGAGAATGTTATGCAGAGGCAAAGAGATGATCTGGAGCAACACAATGCATGGGAAAAAGTTGATAGCATTGATTATTTTGCCCAACTCTTGCAATGAGTACAATCCCCATGGGCCCTGTCTACCTCATCAACCAATAAGTTATTTGGAGACCAAACACCATGCAACATACAAGTTAATCGAATGTTCCTATTGTTGGTACCCATTTTGGCCTAGAGGTTGAGCTTGCATGTTGGAGGGTTTCTTCACTTAAACCCTGTGTATTCTTTCCCATCGGCGTGACCTCGCAGGCGTTTTGCCGATCAGGTTGGTGGTAATGATGTGCTGTCGGCGTGACATACACCATCGGCATATCTTTTTTCTGGTTCCCCGACGGGATTGTTCTTACCGATGGTGCCATCGGTGTGATGTATACTATCGGCGAAGCATTTTCCTATTCGACCGACGATGGATGTTTGGCCGATGAAGTGTCATCGGCATGTGTCTCGCCGAGGGATATGTGTACCGGGGTAAGTCATGTATTCATCGGCAGGAGTGGGAGCTGTCGGGTGAGCGGTCAGATGTTGGGCCGACAGTGTAGTGTCTAGCCGATAAGAGTCATCGGCGTGTGTCTGGCCGACGAAAGGGCAGAGTGTGGCTTGTTGGTTTTCGGTATGACGTGAGGTATCGGCCAGGGTTTTTTCAGTTGTTCCGACGATGGTGGTCTCACCGACGGAGGTGGGCTATCGGTAGGAGTTGGGCCGATGGCTTGATGGTGGATGGCTCGAGGATGTTCATCGGCATGACTCGCTGTGTCGGCGATGGAACTTTTTGCCAGGCCGACGGTGTTGGTCTGGTCGATGGCAGTGGTTTGGTAACCGCTAACGGGGTGCGAGCTGGCCATCGGAGTAACTTGGCTTCGGTGAGACTAGTGGTGTCGGCGAGGGATCTTTTGGATGGGCCGATGGTTAATCTCTGGCCAATGAAGGGAATGTGGAGTTTGTGATCGGCCAGACTACTATTGTCGGTGGGAGATTTTTGAGGTAAGCCGATGGCTTAGGTCTGAGCGATGGGTTTTTGACGAAGGCATGTGTGTCGAGCGCAGCAAAAGCGCTCGACACTTAGTTTGCATGCGGCTATGTTTATAAAGCGCTGGTGTGTTCTCCTCACCATGCATGTGGGATTTTTCCCCTTGCATTATTTTTGAACCTGCGAAGGACGTGTTTTGGCGGGAAATCCTTTTTGACTTCAGCGACAGTCTCCAAGTGAAATGCGGGTGGTTGAGCCATCATTGATGGTCGTGCAGGGGTATGGGCGATGAATACAAATGGTCAGGCTGCCTGATTGAGAACGAAGACTTCCAGATAGTGGCACGTGGCTCGAGGCCCCCCTTTGCCTGCTGCATTAACACTTCTGAGCGCCATTCTTCCTGTGTGATCTGTATCTGGCGGATTTTTGAAAGCTTTGTAATTAATTGCTGTGGTACACTTTCTGGCTGTTATAAGCAGACTGTGTTACCATTTTTCAGGTTGTTGAAAACTGGACATTTTGGCTCTGTAATAAGATACAACTAGTTTTGGTTGCTCTATGCAGCAAACTTGTGAGTTTATGTATCTCCAGTTGTATGTTTTTGCATGAATCCACTAATTTCATGGTTAATCTTATATGAACAATGCTATATTTGCATGTGTTATGCTGACTCTGTCTTCAGTTTTGCATGTATCTTTCTTCTGAGTCCAGGTATTCAAGGAATGTCTGAGATTCTAGAACATAGAATTCCTGTGTTGAATGTTTAATCTTTTAACTTTTGCTCAAGGAGTAGATTAAATTGTTTTCAGATTGAATATTGGGAAGGGTATACTGCAATAGGGATGCCATAAGTATCGACAGCTTAACACTCTGTATTGGGAGATGTCTGTAAGGCAGGTATCATGTGTATCCCCCTGAAATCCAGTTTTAGCTGTTCATGCTGATCATTCACAGGTGTATGTCTACTGACTCCAAGCCCTGGATAGGCACCAATCTAGCTCTGTGTTGAGGTTATACACCAGGTCCAGGCTTGCATCCAAACATCAAATCAAACCACCTCATTCTTCCACATGTTAGTTGTAGGATTAGGATTAGGAACCTCTGCATGCTCTCATACCCAACCAGACATCATGTCCAAGAATGTTGCCATCCTTGTGATTTGTTACACAAATCTTGGTCCTTACATGAGAGTATTCTGCCTGCTGCTGTCAAGTTATATCCTTCTGTCGTTGAGCTAGTCAAGATTATACTTTTATCAAGTAGGGAAACCCCCCTTGGTGCGGCAGAACCAGAAGTGAAGGGGAGGAGCTCACGCAACCTCCTGTATTCAGTTGGCTGAATCTGCCTGTGCATTAGAACTGGCAAACCCTAATGCTGATTCAGAAGAAAAACCAACACCTATATTTGAAGGTAAATAGATGCTTAGACTCTATATAATCATTAAATTCCATATCCTCCTATTACATGGTCAACCCATTTTTTGATCAAGAAGAAATTGCCTTTCCCTTCTGAGAGTTTCCTTGAAAAAAAGGTGAAGCACCTTCTGCACTATCCATGACCTATAGATAACTGAACAGATTTGTCAAAGCCTTGAAAGAAGCCTATTAACCTGTCTGAAACTATGAGGCACAATATATCAAATTCTCTAAGAAACAGAAAAAAAAATCTCAGTTTGGGCTTAAGACCGTATCTCCAAGCCAATATGGGTCTATTCCATATCTCTTCTTTAGGAGATGCCTATAGGTACACTTGGAAGTCTGAAGCAAGAGCCAAACATAAGTCTAAGAATGGTAATTCCAAGTCCCAGGGCAAATGCCTAAATAAGAACCTCAAGTATAAGAGCCTCCTCGATCCTAGAACACGCCGCCTAAAGAGTAAAAGAAACAATCCAAGACTAGAAGTGGTGCATAGTACACAATTCTAGTAGAATCACGCTTGGAAAGCCCTACATGCACACATAGAAGAGTCGAGTTCTACCACAGCGACACAAGATAAAGGCAAACAAATCATGAATTATGAGGCAAGTGCCGTGGTAGCAAAAAGACTCTGCCATTCTCAAATGTGGGTTGACAAACAACCTATATACTTGATTGTTGAAAATAGGAACCAAAAGAACCTAATTTATCATGAAGCGGTTTGAAGATTGAACTTGCCACTGACACTTCACCCTTGATCCATTCCAAATGTGGATTAATGGAGCCCTATACACATCATTGTCGAAAATGGGAATCAAAATAACCTAATTAATCCTAAAGCAATTTGAAGATTGACCTCGCCACTAATGCCTCACCCATAACCATACACCATTAGATGGTACAACTCAAGATCTAAGTAGTGTGGCACTCATTAATGTCAATTGGTGTATTAACTCAAGCCTTTCCAAGATGCAATCCTTTACAGTATAGTGCCACTAGAGGAATGTGATGTTTTACTTGGGCTCTCATATCATTTAGAACACCGTGCTATCTATGAAGCAAGTCACGAGCAATCTATGAACCCTCAAATGCTAGAACAGAACCTTCAAAGCAAAAGAAGGTTTGTTGGATGTTGGTTGTGCCCTTCAACATGACCAATGCTCCCGCAACATTCATGCAAATGATGAATGACATTCTTTAGTGATGCAAACCTATAGTGGGTCAAATCAACAACCAACAATTGCCCAAAGTACACAACGAGTGCATAAGGATAATGAAGAACAATGAAGAATTCAAAAAACACACAAGTTAATTTCAGTGCGTCGGTGTCGTGCCTTCTCGGTGGAAGGGGATCTGCCAGACTAGATCAAATTTCAGTGCGTCCAGTCGCAACAACAAACTCATCGGAGCAAAAATTTCAGAGGACGGCATGGCAAGGGATGGGATTGGAGGAAGGGACACTCTCTGATGCGATCTACCTCAAATTTGGCCTCTTTGGATCTAATCTGGCCGACACTTTCACCACCGCTACTCCCTTTTTCAGACTCCACCAGCAACAACAACTCAGGTGAGTTTCTAGGGCGTGTTTAACAAACCAATTGCAATTGCCAACTTTTCACTATGATCGCAGAGAAATAATTCTGTTCTCTTCCTCAGCATTAAGTAAATGTCTTAAATCTAGAAAATACCCTATTGCCTTCGTCTTCCCAGCCAATTTCCCCAACTTTGCATAAAACTCCTGCGTCTATGGATGTGATCTGTCTGCTACATGAAAAGTGTGTACCATTTTATGGCCTGAAATCCAACCGCACACAGGGATCTTTTTAACTCCTCTATCTTTCATCAATTCTCCTTACCATTTGAAACTCACCACGCCTGCCCACTTCTGCATAGATGTTTGAGAAAAGAACATAAATTGTGCAATAAAAAAAAAAGTGTCACTATAAATACTCCTATGCCTATATTCATATGTGATCTACAGGCACCAAGAAAACACATCGATACATCCACCACAGATTTAACAGGTATCTCAATGATTAAGTTTAGGGTGTCTTCAAGATAGCCAGCACAAGAAAGGAGTTCAACCGTGCACACCTAATGATCAACTTAAGGTTTGATGCAATAAGGGTTAAAAATGTGATTGAAGTATGTATAGCTCTCATCCACTAATAAACCTGCATGGTTGCATGCACCTAGACCACAAGCAAAGATTACAATGTTAGGATATGTTCCATGTGCTTCATTAATTCAAATATTTTGAGAGCATCCTTGCAAAATCCATTTTCTGCATATCCTTCAATTGTTACGGGTTATTATTCCATCTTTGAATGCATGTTTTTGTTGAGTACTTTCACCTTGTCTTTCTATCTTCATTTCACATACATGTCGACTAAGGCATTTCAACTCTATCTTTTTCATTTCCAATGCAAGCCTATTTTCTTTTCATACTGCTACTTCTAGTGTTACCACCCCACAAGGGTTTTGATCCTCATCGATTTCTTTGTAAGGTTTAAATTGGAAACTTCTTTCGATGCATATATCATCATAAATTCCTTTGAAATAATTAATTTAGAAACTTTACTTATTTCATCAATTCTATTCCATAATCTTGGCTTTAAAATAGCATAAATCTTGAGAGCACATCAGTTATTGATTGGTCTACAAATTGGCACTAAAGAATTGGATATTCCTATCATTTTTTTATGGCTTTAAATTAACCTTTGATTGTTGAAGTGGATGATATTTAAGAATTGCTGTGACATAATTGGTCTAACACTTACCAATTACTTACTCGAAAGTTTAAGTTTTTATTTACAGTCCATTTCATGAGAGGACACCTTTGAAAGAGACATTGTGTGAAATAGTTCATGAGCTTTGTCCATGACTCCATGCTTCCATATTGGCGTTAGTCATCAACGATTGTTTAACTATATATATATATTATTGGTCAAAATCTTATATCATCATTTTAGCATAGCCTATAATGAGATTTTGATTATTTTCTTAAGGGTTTTGGAATGTTTATCTACTAATGACATATTATAGACACAATCATGTGATTATTTGAGTCTCGTGAATTATTGTAATGTATTAGAAAACTTTGGTCATATTCTTTAAATATCTAAACCATAACTCAATTTGGCATTTAAAAATGCCTTGTTCACTCTATTATTTATATTTATATATAGCAACGTTCTCGTTTTTTAAAGTCTTTTATATATACTTTAGTTTTAGGTAGTGATTCCTTGAAAGGTTGTTAATATCAAGAGTGAGAAGCTATACTTGTCATCTTATTATCTTGTACATCGATATTAAATATGTTTATTTATTGATTTTGCGGGACTAATGTTTAAATCTAGTTGTGCAAAAAGAATGGTGTAAATAAATTAGGTGGATTGATTTGTTCTGTAAGTAGATAGGTCATTCAAATTAAATGATTCGGAGTAAATAGTAAATGATTTGGTTTACTCTTGTAACTAATTAGCAAATAAGTAATTCGTATCTTTATAATTATTCAATAGTTGTTAGTAAAATTGTTAAGTGATTTAATTAATTAGAATATTGTTACTATTGTTAATTTCAAATATAATTATTTGGGGTAAATAATCTTCTAATTGAATTATGGGGTTTAGTGAAAAAGAGCGATCAGAATAATGTCGTATTATTGGGGATATCTGTATAGTTATAGTACTATGATTAATTGTTATATTTAATAGTGTGCCTTGATTGTCAGATTAAGGTTTATGTAATTACTGAACGTGGATGTCGTATGTATGAAGTATGTCGGGAACTATGTTTATTATATTGGTTTCCAGAGGTCTAGGAAGATTTACCAATACATCCCATATCCAACTACGTGATGACACTCCTCCCTAGTGCAGTCTAGCACTCCCTAGTTGTATTTCCTCCTATTGTGTGAGTGCCTCCAGAACTAAAGTATGTGTTGTAAGTGGGGTTGGTGAGGTCAGTAGAGTTGAGTTGAAGCCATGTATATTCCTTGTTATGTTAGCTTGTTACTTTCCTGACGGTCTATTAGATGTGGGACCTAGTGTTATCTCCTAGCACGGCGGGTGGACCTTAGGGTTCCACATGGTCTGGAGGTTGGTGCTATTTCTCCATTGGGTATGTTTGTTGCAAAATCATGTGCGGGAAGATTGCTCATTGCTCTATGGACTCCAGTTCTTGTTCTAGTTGAGAAGCCATCCTATCAGTATTTGTATTTTGGGTTGCATTTCTGTTGCAATACTTAAGGTAATATGATGTAATCTAGAAAGTGATAATTTGAAATGTTAAATCGATCATGTTATCTTTTCTGATATGTTCTAGTAACCTTGATGGTATCCTTGTCAGTAGCACATATGAGGAATCTAAGAGGACCTAGGTTTAGTTGATTATGTTATGTTATGCACTTGATTGTTAATTGCTTACAAAATAAATTTTGTTCCAATAATTTGGCCTAGTTTAGAGCTGTCATCTGGGATTCCCTGTAGGGGTGTTACACCTGGTATCAGAGCCAAGTTGCAGCACTGGGATCTTTGGTTAATGTTGTCACCCATGTCTAGTTATAAGTAATTCTTCTTATGCATGTGATAGGGACTCTTGTGTTGGATACCATGTTTTAATCTAAACACCCAGCTTGATGTGTTGGATAGATGTTCAGACGCCTTGTGTATTCTTTTGTTGTGTGTGATCCCTTGGATATGTGTAATTATTGATCCTCCTGGTGTGGCCTTGATTCATTTCCATGATTTCTATTTTCTTAAAGTGCAAATTTAGTTTGGGATGTATGTTACGTGGTTTTAAAAGAAAATCCTGGCTTGAATGTGTCATCCCTTCGTGTGTGCTCCTGGTTGGTAACAGTGTCTACATCCATGTGTGGTTCAGTGTATTTTCATAATGATGAGAATATGTTGCTTGTAAAAGGGATTGCTTGATTAGACTAAGGAAAAGCACCTAGGTAGTTAATAAATGAATTATCAGCTAGTCTTTTCATGATTGTTACAATATATGCAATGTGGTGTAATGGAATACTGATCATGTGTTTAATTATGATTAAGTTTGAGAGAATGTGGGATTGCGTTTTGGGAAGCAAATATGTGAATCCTCTTGTTCTGTGAAAATTTATATAATCTTTGATGAAGAAAGAGTTGACCTACAAGAAGAAGCAAGAGTTAAGTAGAGGGTTATTATCATCCTTTTGTGAATATGGAACTTGTGTATGATTTGTTGAACTTTGGATACATATATTAATGATTCTTGGATGCATTTAGAAAGTCCATAGCGTTTATGTAAAAGAAAAGTTAGTTTGCATATGCATATGTTATGAGGATAGAATGTTAGACTGAAAGAATAAAAGTGAATGTGAGATGGTTAAGTGGAGTTGTTAAGAGATCACGATGATCATGACATTGACATTTAGCATCATGTGATATGTGGAAAAGGGAAATGGATAACAGGTAATGTTATGATTTTGCAAAGGGAATCACATTGGTTATGGAAATAAATGTACTTATGGTATGTGATCCTTGAGTAGTAATGGAATTATGTATGTAAATGTAATCTTTCCCCTGTAAATGTGAGAAACCAGTAACTGTGCATTGGTTGAGTGTTGTGAATACCCTGTACTTGCTTTGTGTGCCCATGGGATGGTGATACTGTGTACCCACCTATGGCAAATATGTTGTATTTTAGGTGTGGAATTAACCATACCATCATTGTACTTGTATGTTTGTTACCTGATTGAGGGCCAACCCACGTGTGGTTGAAAATTACATATAAGAGTAGCCAAAAATTAGTTTCGTAGATTCTCTTCTTTTGGTTCTCCAGTCCCTCAGTCTGTGAAGGGGTAGTAGCGGCCACAAAGTTCCTTGGGCGGAGTGTGCATCATACGCATATTGCGGTGCAGAGTAGTTCTCACTCAACCGATCTTGAGTAAAGTACTCACTACTTCCCCTTATGATGGATTAGGGTACTTGATCCATATGTGTTAGCCTAATCCCCACACTTTTGAGTACAGTAGCATTGGTTGGTTAGTATATGCCTGGCCACCTATAGGGGCATTGAGCTGGCAAGAGCGAGTTAACCTCATCCATATGAGGGGTGAAGCTCAAGTAGGCCCATATTGATATACTTGTATATATGCATTATATACTGTATCTGCACGTGTTTCGACATGATGCAATGGATACGATGCCACACCTCACTGATGTTCTGACACAGTGTTGGTGATGATGTCGTGTTGCTAATGGTAACAAGCTAGGCTCAAGGACACGATGCCACGTGCTTAGACACGTGAAGGTGCACTATGATATTGTGTTATGATAGCCTACTTGTGTGATAAGCATAATGGGGCCTCGTACACTTGTAGAGGGATACTCATGTTTGCTTTCGATAGTGTTTGAGTCGGTTAGCATATGGGTATGTCCTAGCCATGTATACCTTTGGCTACAGTGATTACCTGTGTGTGCCTTCTCCACAAGGTATCTCTATGCGGGGTGTGATCTATGTGTGCCTACTTCCGCGGAGCCACAGACACACTGCCATGCGGCACACGACCAATACGTGCCTTCTCCGGCTGGCGTATAACCATGCCGTGTTGAGATGTGATGTGGGATGTGGTCGAGGTGCACATTCCATGTGGGCAGCCTAGGAGTGCGTGGGCCACTTGGCTAGTCCATGCCGTGTGATGACGCGAAGCAGGGTGTAGCCGAGGAGTACACTCTTAGCCATGTGGATGGCATGCTCATTTTGTACCACATGAGGGCTACTGCTATAGCCTGACGTTGTTCCCTCCTTCCTCATTTTGGTGGCTAATATCTAGTCACATAGTGTTGTACAGTGCAATTTCGAAGATTGTGGACCTTCTTTATGGTTATTAATGATTTTCTATTAATTGTGAAGGTCTACACTTTGTTTATATTTGATTGTGATGGTTTAGCCACACTTTGTGATCTTGTTTGCAAGTAGCCCTCATGGTTACATTTGATTTAGTGTTGAAATTGCGCGCATTTCTTGTTTTATTGTTGAAATTGAATTTTTATTTAATCTTCCTTTATGACTTTGGTGGCTAAACTAGTTTATCCTTATTGTTTTCGATGTCAGCCATGTGTTGTATTGTGATTCCTCTCCAAGGACATATGAGGCAAACTTGGTGAGTGTATACGAGGAAGCAGACACAGGGAACATTGAGGATGGGGGTATGTGAGGTTGTTATACAGCTAGGACCCACTACCCACCTATGTGTGATGACTATCTCTTGGAGGCTAACCACCTTATACAATAAGAGAGAGGTCATTGTGGTCTTGTTTGAATGGTCTCACCCTATGTGTGTGGCCTAACACCAACAAGCCACTGAGTGTGAGGTATGGATTATGTGAGATGGATTTTGGCTCTTGGCTCATGGATTATGTATCATGGATTAGTATGTTGCTTTCTGGTGTCTAGATGGACCCTTGTGTAGCCTTGTGATGTGAATTTGTGTGTATGTGAAGAATGTATGTTAAATCATGAATATAGTACTTATGAAATGATAAATTGTGTCTCCATGCTTCAAAAAGGTGAAAAATCATGATCTTTTGTTGAATATGTTATGAGATTTAGTGTTGTAAAATAATTAAAGTGGAATGTCTTGTTTATAAATGATGGATATTTGATGGAAAGCGTGCACTTTATGTGTATAAATATGTTGTTATTTTGTGAAAATGTAGCATCCTGACGTATTGATTGCTTAACAGTGAATTGGAAGAGGAATTGTAATGGTGGTGCATTTGAAATTGAATACTATATATGATTATGATGTGAGAATTTCTGCTAGTTAGGATTTAAAATGGTATAATGTTTTCCTTATCCTGAAAGAAACTGATGGGTGTCAACGCTAACAGGCAAGGATTTGAGTGGTTTATATACTATGGAATCATTTTTGAAATGCAATTTTTGATTGTGTTACTATTGTGACATTGAAAACTAGAAGGGTAGATTATGTTTGAAATGGAGTATATAAGTTTATATTTTATAAATCCTTTCCTTAGCCAAACTAGTGTATATTATTTTCTTTATAAAATGAATTAGTTTTGATGTTGGTACTAACGTGTTATGTTTCCACCCTAGTTGTGACTTCTAGGAGTAAGTCAAGTTTTAGGGGGGGAGGATGTAGTGCCCCTCTATTTTCACTTTGGTTGTGCAGGTAGTCTGGCTAAGGAACCTAAAGATAAAGATGGAACATGAGCTTCTGTTAGTACTTTCGTGGGTATGATGCATATTGTTATGTTATTATTATTATGCAGAGATTTATTTGGATAGTCAGGTGATGTAGTAGTATATTTTTAGGATAGGTGGAAAGGGTGGCATCGTACCATTGAACATATGGGGACATATGGGAATGAGATATGAATGTTAGAGTTCCTTTCCAAGTGCTTCGGCTATTAAGAATTTGTGGTCTAATTGGTATGCTTGAGTGAACAGGTACTAGGCTACATCTCCACCTGAAGTGGTAGGTCTGAGCGTATCTTGAAACCCAATGGATCAGTTGATTAGAGATAGCACTAGGTCCCCTACCCTAGCCATCATCCTTAAAAAGGATGAGTATCCAATTTTGCACCCAGTCAGTGTCATCGTTGTGGTCGTGATAGTCAGTCACTGTTGTTGTGGTCATGCTTTTCGATCGTACATAATGGTCAGGTATTTTTTGGTATTTGGATTATTTAGGTTGTAATTGTTTGATTAATGTTTTGATAAATGACTTCTAGTTTATAGCTCATAAATTGGAATAAGATAGGTAACTTACCTATTCAAGAGTTTGGATTGCAAAAATGATAGTGAACAATAGAAATGACCTCCTCTAACAATTAAAATGCCAGTGCTCCACCACCTAGGAGGGTAAACAAAGGACAATTGATAAAACTAGGGTTCAAGAACTCCGATAGCTTCCTTCAAAAGCTTCACGTTAACCCAAAACATTTACTACATTAATAGCACATATTACACTATTAATACCCTCCATACTCATTACTAATGTAAATTGAACTTCATTAAAAATAATTGTCATATTACCCAAAATCCTATCAAGATCCAAGTTAATGATCAATGTTACATAGACTCTTCTTAATGATTTCTATGTCAACTAGAGTCAAAACTAACTACGTAAATATATTAAAGTGGGGACAAATCATCATAATATAAACTGACTATAGCATTAGGGTTTTAATATTTAAAGGACTTCTTTTCAAAATGCCCACCAATAAGTTTCACAAAGATCTAAATTTCAACAAGACTAATACACCTAAGTTTGAGAACTATAAACATATTTGTCACCACGCCATTTAGGAACTTCTAACACTCTATTTGCTTATATACTCATCCTCAAACCATAGCACTAATATAAAAAAAATGATAGTCCCAAGTATTCTGTCTTAATAAAGACTTTTTCGTTATTCACTAGTAACTATGCTAGAATATTTGAATGTTTACCAAAATCTATGAACTTTGAGAATGCAAATCTATGAAAAAAAAGATATGGTAGGATTCAACTTGATTTGTAATATAGAATTGCAAGTTACAATGAGAAACAACTCAGAGATTATTGTATTAAAACGAGACCCTCATATTTGTTCAAGGACATCCTCAAATCATGGCAGATGATAAGTATGTCTTGCTGTCATAAATTCTGGGATTCACATATATTATATACATACCAATGTGTCTATGAATATGAGGGAGATCCGGTATGGAAGTTGTCTGTGAATGATAGGGAATCAATCAAATTAGTTGAGACAAGCAATGTTGTAAACCAAACTTTGAGGCGATGACCTATAAAAGGTTGGAGTTTCTTTTTACATAAAAATACAGGGGGCGTAGATTGAAATGGGATGACCGCTGCCTGTGTGCATTGCATATATGATTGTACTTCTTCTCAGACAGAAAATTGCAGAAAATTGTTATTATACAGCGCAAACCATTTATACATCTTCCTCAGACTGAATAAATCCCACCACGAAGAACGTGAAGGCATACGGTGCAAATTATTTATATAATTTCCTTTGTCGGCAAGCAATTACTTACAATGTGAAAATTGATTCAGATTTCTAATAGTGTTGAGTACAACACATCGAGAAGCGATTACCCAGTTCGTCTGTCCACCCGAATGAACATTGTATACAGACGCATCTCAACATTTTATAAGAGTAATGCACTGCTTTGAAAGTAAATACTATCCAACAATGAAACACACAAGTCTGTGGTCAAGATCCAACATGGCAAGGGCACCATAATTGGTATACTCAATGGCGAGGTGTGGCTGGAGAGCCCTTCGTTTTAGATAGACGCCAAGATCAGTGTCATGCCTTCTCAGTGGAAGGGGATCTGCCAGACTAGATCAAATTTCAGTGCGTCCAGTCGTAACAACAAACTCATCGGAGCAAAAATTTCACAGAGGATGGCACGACAAGGGATGGGATTGGAGGAAGGGACACTCTCTGATGCGATCTGCCTGAAATTTGGCCTCTTTGGATCCGATCTGGCTCACACTTTCGCCACTGCTACTCCCTTTTTTGGACTCCACCAACAATAACAACTCAGGTGAGTTTCTAGGGTATGTTTAACAAACCAATTGCAATTGCCAATTTTTCACTATGATCGCAGAGAAATAATTATGTTCTCTTCCTCAGCATTAAGTAAATGTCTTAAATCTAGAAAATACCCTGTTGCCTTTGTCTTCCCAACCAATTTCCCCAACTTTGCATAAAACTCCTGCATCTATGGATGTGATCTGTCTACTACATGAAAAGCGTGTACCATTTTATGGCCTAAAATCCAACCGCACATAGGGATCTTTTTAATTCCTCTAGGGTTATCCCACAATAATGGGTTACACTTTTTGGCCAAACTTGACATTAAAATCAACATTTTGAACTAAATCTTCACTTTCTGACACCTATAGCCGCTAAACCGTTAGGAATTTGAAGATGATGTGAACTAGTGATTTGTGAGATTTTGTTTATAGATTTTAAATATATTTTGTTAAAAAAATTTAGAGTTAAATTTTTAAAAAAATTGTGTCTCCTTTGATAACTAGTTTTTAATAGTAAACAACATTTTTTTAAAGTGATGTGTATTCCATAGCACATAATTTTTTTTCTACAAGGGATAAAATTTTGATTCTTTTGGATTTAGATTGGTAACACTGATATATAGGGCATGCATTTGGTTTCATAATGTTTTGTTGAATATTTTTTTTAATTAAGTTTTGAAGTCAAACCAATTATAATTTAGACATAGTCGTATTCCGTAAAACATAACTTTTTCTGTATGTATCGAAATTTAATTTTTCTTTTTTTGTTGAAACAAGGACATCAATACCTAGGGCATAGATATTTTTCAGAATTTGTTTTCACTAAATTACTAATTTTCCATGTGTGTAGAACAGAGAACTTGATGTTCGATGAAAACCTACATTCACAAGAAATAAAAAAATAAATATAATAATCAAATTAAATATATTTAAAATTATACTTTTTGGGAAGCTTATAATAAGGAATACATACTTGCAATACATAAATTTTAAATGAATTCATTTGATCCCCCAAAAGGTAAATCAAAGTGGTTTTTATCAGCATTTTGATAGGTGTAGAGGAGACTCCATTATAGGTATGGTTTAAAACTAGCGGAGTTCTATCCAAGGGGGTTTGAATCTAAGGGGGTTTGATCAAAACCTCTTCAATTAAAATCCATTAAATGGGATCTTTCAAGGCTTAAATCATTATATTTTCTAAAAATATGTGATTTCAGCAAAAATAGGATCTCCGAGAAAGTGTAACCCATTATTGTGGCAGCACCCTCTATCTTTCATCAATTCTCCTTACCATTTGAAACTCACCACGCCTGCCCACTTCTACATAGATGTTTGAGAAAAGAACATAAATTGTGCAATAAAAAAAAAGTGTCGCTGTAAATACTCCTAAGCCTATATTCATATGTGATCTCCAGGCACTAAGAAAACACATCGATACATACAACACAGATTTAACAGGTATCTCAATGATTAAGTTTAAGGTGTCTTCAAGATAGCCAGCACGGGCAAGGAGGTCAACCATGCACACATAATGATCAACTTAAGGTGTAATGCACTAAGGGTTACAAATGTGATTGAAGTATGTACAACTCTCATCCACTAATAAATCTGCATGGTTGCATTCACCTAGACCACAAGCAAAGCTTATAATGTTAGGATATGTTCCATGTGCTTCATTAATTCAAATATTTTGAGAGCATCCTTGCAAAATCCATTTTTTGCATATCCTTCAATTGTTACGGGTTATTATTCCATCTTTGAATGCATGTTTTTGTTGAGTACTTTCGCCTTGCCTTTCTATCTTCATTTCACATGCATGTCAACCAAGGCATTTCAACTCTATCTTTTTCGTTTCCAATGCAAACCTATTTTCTTTTCATACTACTACTTTTAGTGTTACCAGCCCACAAGGATTTTGATCCTCATCGATTTCTTTGTAAGGTTTAAATTGGAAACTTCTTTCGATGCATATATCCTCATCAATTCTTTTGAAACAATTAATTTAGAAACTTTACTTATTTCATCGATTCTATTCCATAATCTTGGCTTAAAAATAACATAAATCTTGAGAGCACATCAGTTATTGATTGGTCTACAAACTGGCGCTAAAGAATTGGATATTCCTATCATTTCTTTATGGCTTTAAATTAATCTTTGACTGTTGAAGTGGATGATATTTAAGAATAGCCGTGACATAATTGGTCTAACACTTACCAATTACTTACTCGAAAGTTTAAGTTTTCATTTACAGTCCATTTCATGAGAGGACACCTTTGAAAGAAACATTGTGTGAAATAGTTCATGAGCTTTGTCCATGACTCCATGCTTCCATATTGGCATTAGTCGTCAATGATTCTTTTACTATATATATATATATTATTGGTCAAAATCTTATATCATCATTTTAGCATAGTCTATAATGAGATTTTGATTATTTCCTTAAGGGTTTTGGAATATTTATCTACTAATGTCATATTATAGACATAATCATGTGATTATTTGAGTCTCGTGAATTATTGTAATGTATTAGAAAACTTTGGTCATATTCTTTAAATATCTAAATCATAACTCAGTTTGGCATTTAAAAATGCCTTGTTCACTCTATTACTTATATTTATATATAGAAACGTTCTCATTTTGGAAAGTCTTTTATTCATATTTTAGTTTTAGGTAGTGATTCCTTGAAAGGTTGGTAATATCAAGAGTGAGAAGCTATACTTGTCGTCTTATTATCTTGTACATCGATATTAAATATGTTTATTTATTGATTTTGCGGGACTAATGTTTAAATCTAGTTGTGCAAAAAGAATGGTGTAAATAAATTAGGTGGATTGATTTGTTCTGTAAATAGATAGGTCATTCAAATTAAATGATTCGGAGTAAATAGTAAATGATTTGGTTTACTCTTGTAACTAATTAGCAAATAAGTAATTCGTATCTTTATAATTATTCAATAGTTGTTAGTAAAATTGTTATGTGATTTAATTAATTAGAATATTGTTACTATTGTTAATTTCAAATGTAATTATTTGGGGTAAATAATCTTTTAATTGAATTATGGGGTTTAGTGAAAAAGAGTGATCAGAATAATGTTGTATGATTGGGGATATCTATATAGTTATAGTACTATGATTAATTGTTATATTTAATAATGTGCCTTGATTGTCGGATTAAGGTTTATGTAATTACTAAACGTGGATGTCGTATGTGTCAAGTATGTCAGGAACTGTGTTTATTATATTGGTTTCCAGAGGCCTGGGAAGATTTACCAGGACAGCCCATATCCAGCTACATGATGACACTCCTCCCTAGTGCAGTCTAGCACTCCCTAGTTGTATTTGCTCCTTCTGCTGTGTGAGTGCCTCTGGAACTAAAGTATGTGTTGTAAGTGGGGTTGGTGAGGTCAGCAGAGTTGAGTTGAAGCCATGTATATTCCTTGTTATGTTAGCTTGTTACTTTCCTGACAGTCTATTAGATGTGGGACCTAGTGTTATCTCCTAGCATAGGGGGTGGACCTTAGGGTTCCACATGCTCTAGAGGTTGGTGCTATTTCTCCATTGGGTATGTTTGATGCATGATCGTGTGCGGGAAGATTGCTCATTGCTCTGTGGACCCCAGTTCCTGTTCCAGTTGAGAAGTCATCCTATCATGTATTTGTATTTTGGGTTGCATTTTTGTTGCAATACTTAAGGTAATCAGATATAATCTTTTGTAGTGCCCCTCCATTCTCACTGTGGATGTGCAGGTAGTTGGCTTTGGAACTTGGAGACGAAGGTAAAATAATAGGTATATTTAAAGGTAAGTGCTAAGTTCACTCCTATGCCCTCTACCATTACTTCCATCTCTTGGACTGATACAAGGTGATGACTGATCTCAATTATAAGTAACTATACCCTTATAAATGACAATAACATCTCAACCGTCATTAAAATTTGAGAGCATACAAGAATGCAATAGTGTCCATGTTTGGGTATTGTATCTATTTATGATAAATATACAATTAGATAGATTTTGTATTCAATCACCTTTAACTAATGAAGTTTAATCATCACACACAAATCTTCCCATCATGCCAAACATAACTATTATGTAGAGAGCTAGCACTATGCTATGCCCTTATAATAGACTATGCTCAATCAGTTCATAGTAATGTATATATCCCTAAGGTGAAAGAAAATTAACCTTTGATGGCAAGGTACTCTATTATTACCTTTAGTCTTGAAACACTATCATCTTGCCCTAACAAGTTACAATACAAATGAATGGGTGCCAATAGGCTTAATCTAACCATGATCCATATTCTTCATGTTGATAATTCATACAAACCTTGTGCAAAGATTACATCGTGAGTTGAAGCTAGCTACTAAATGACCCCAAGACAACCATAAAGAACCAAAGTTATATTGTGGGCTAATGAAAATACAAATATAAAATATTATTAATATAAATATAGATTAAATATTTTTATAAACATAATTACAATATATAATAGTAATTGTAATACAATAATACATATAAAGACAAATGAATCTTATTAAAGATTCCATAAGGAATCAAGTCTATGTTAAGACTAAAGCAATGAATGACTAAATCCTTATACACATTTACTAAAGCTGCAATGGTTATTAATATCAAGATTAGTATATGCCATGGCAAATATATTAGACAACATCTTAACTCCTCATCAACAAGGTTATATCATCCCCTCTTATCGTGCAAAGATTATATGAGCATTACACTGCATCTATTACCATCGAATCATACACTTCAAGGAAGAAATAAACGATCTTACCACGTATGAAAGGGCGACTAGCATAAGACAAAGTAATCGTCTCCTCTAAGCGGCGATCTCATGAAACATCAAAGGCTAAGACAAGTCATAATCAAATTACAAACGGCCTTAATATGGAAGCGATCAAGTTTAATAACCAAAAGACCCATAACCAATGCTACCGAATCCCTTGGGAATAGTTGCTTCCCTTGGGTATTCCAAGATATAAAACAAATTGGAATGATCAACCTCCGGAGGGGGAGAGGCCCCACAAGTCTAGCGCTTATGATTAATATTGATACCTTATAGCCTGCGATTTACATAACGAAGGCCTGGCAGGAAATTAACTTTAGAAGGTGCACTTGTATGAGAGGGAGGTCACCTTAATTGAAGACTCTAGATGCCATTGATAATTAGATAACAATCACTATTAATAGAGGTAATAAGAAAGATACAATTTTCAAAAGGTGGCCTTCGTGAGGTACGTATCATCCGCTTCTTCCCTTTTATCAATATTGAAAACTTCTCATTTCTCTGTGTAGAATTTGATTCCTCAAGTTGAGAAACACATTTTCTTCTTGTCTCTTAATTTATCACCCAAACTAGTCATTCCGTTGCCCTTATTTTTGTTTTTCGTTTTTCTTTACGTTTGTGATCCTCTGTTTGTATTATAAGACCTTCCAAGTGTTAATTTCGTTCCATAACATGAAATCTTTGTTTCTAGTGAGGTAACGTCTCTTAGAGACATTTAATCCATCATTACTTTTATTACTCAATAAGTCCATTTAAGACCTTAACCTGTAATCAGTTAGGTAAATTAGAGATGCCAAATTCGGAATGTAATATTTCTTGATTTTTTTATTGATAGCTTTCTTAAAGGTAACTTTCCTTTTAGAAATATTAACCGTGGCAATATAGTATATATATCATAAAGTGTAATGTCCCCTTCCTAGACGACTTTCATGATGAATAATTTAGCCTTTATCTCCCGAAGGCTAATTGACAAAATAAGGGAGATTATTAAATTAATTATTTTATAAGGTTATTACTTAATTTTTAATCAAAAGGTAATCTTATATTTAATTAATTTAATATAGTGACTTAAAATTAATATTATATCATTAAAGTCACTAAAATGAAATAATAAGATTTTTCTAGAAGCCTCTTGAAGTGGGATAAAAAAATGTATAAAAAAAGGGGCAAGGCAAGCTTCCAGGCATCCAATTATTGATATTTGCATATGATGAGTGTTGTGGAGCCAAGGGTTTCTGCATATTTGGTCTTTGGGAATGGAAACTCCCATAGATTAGCATAACTAAGGTGGTGAAATACCCTCCGAAGGGTTGCAAATTGGAAGGGATACTTCAGTCCTTTCATTTGTGCTTAAATCTGCAGTATTAACCAGGGGTTTGGAGGTATCAATTTGCATATCAGAAGTTTTCTATTGGCTGCTATAGTGTTTTTGCTATAGTATGCTATAGTGTTTTTGCTACAGTGATCGCTACAGTGTCGCGCTACAGTGTTTGCTACAGTGCGCGCTACAGCACCATGAACAGTAAAACTACAGTGTCGGCGTGAACAGGGCAACTGGGAGAAGGTTTCAAATTGGGTTTGGACGGAACTCCTTTCCTTGGATATTGGTTTATTCTCCGTCAGCGTCATTGGGCGTCACTATTATCAGGTTCTTCTTACAACTATTAGTAGTTTGCATTGTCATCTTAAGCATTTACTTTTGCTGCTGTAAGTGATAACTCAGAATCAGATTTGGCATTGCTGTAGTCGTCATTGTAAGCCAATTAGTCTTGGCAAATTCATAGCAACATTGTACTTGGGAATGAATTCAATAAAGGAGATGTATGTTGCATACCATTTGTCTGACGAAATGTCCATCTAATAGCATACATGATCAGCATAGTAGTTGCATGCCAATTGTTTGACAAAATGCAAATTGGCTGTAGGTGTGCATTTCATGTCTAATTTTCATGTATATGCATCAAAAATACCAAAAGAGAAGTCATATATGTATTTAGATTAATGCTTAGACATTATAGTTTTGATTTATGAGCATTTAGAATACTCAGCTATCATTATCAAGCAAAAATATCAGACTGAAAACACAAACCAACAAGCATTGGGTTTACATCAGAAGTGTTTGACAATATTCCTTGAGCCTCTAATCAGAAAAATAAGGTCTGAAATAGCAAGGGATATTACATAAAGTTCAGTTTTAATATAGATTTCATTATGGCCTTGACTTGGAATGGGAAGTTAGTTTACTGTGTTTAAATTGTTGTCAAATAGTTTTTATTTTAATAAAAAGTAGTAAAGACATGAATAATAGTAATGTTTATCTTGTAATTTCTTAAATTTTATAAATGATATGTGGTAGATATTATTTTATTAGAAATAATTTGTCTATTAGAGAATTCAAGAATAGGAAAACATGTTTAGATAATGATGCATATGTATGTTCAATATTGTGGGCAAATAGAAAGAAGAAGGTTAATTAAGGTGAATGATAGAAAGATGTAAAATATAAAAATGATTGGTTGAATGAAATGATGTGAAATGTGTAAAATATAACAACTTGGTCTCTTATGCCTTTTGTAGTTTGACGATCTAGGACATGGTAGTTACCATATCTTGGTTCTTTAGGAATCTAATCTCTCAATCTTATGCATGTAAGAACTTTTTTTTTATGAAATTCATAATTCTCTTTATTAAGGTTAACCTTTCTTTGGTGTAAAAGTTACCTATTGAGAATTAGAGCCCAAAATAGGGAGAGGACTCAAACATCTTGTAGAATTGGAAATCCTAGAATATTAATCTATTTTGTGATATGTTGTCTGAAGGAAGAAACTATTTTAAATTTTACTATATTTTGATGTTTTTCTTTTAACCCTGACTTAGTTGTATCCTCATCTTGATATTATATGAACAATTGATTACTTTTATTGCATATTGAGAGGTTTTAAGTTAAAATTAACTTTGGTATATCTAAGACCTATATGAGTTTTGTCAAAGATTTTGTCTTGTAAACTTGTTAAGAGGGTTCAATTAGGTACAATGGTTTCATGAATAAACTTAATGTTTGATTTATGACTTTTGATTGATGATAACCCTAGTTATAACTTCATGGTTAGTTATTTAGATAAGTTGAAAATCTTAAGTGGCAAACTTTTTAATGTTTTTTGCATGCTCCTTGGTGTTATCATATGGTTCCTTAGACTAAACTAGTAAATGCAAATGTCTTTTGATCTAGAATTAATTTATGTAGATTTATGACATTGTGAAATAGTACCTTATAATTGTTTGATCCTATCATTAATGGGAGTGAGTTTTTTAATTTGTGTCAAAAATTAATAAATGGTTTTATGTCTTTCCAATCACTTAATGCATAAGCAAAATCATTAAGGTCAACCCGTACAGAATTACTACTAGTCCCTAGTGTTTTATTATTTAGGGATTATATGAATCCATGTGAATTTGAATGAATAAATTGATTAAAGTTACTATTGATTATTTGTGATGTTAGAGTGAACTAATGAATCTATGTTGTGACTGACCTTGTCATAACATCTATTAATGTTGAGAATACTGTCCTAATATTATTTCTCCTCGAGTTAGATGAGGGAGCCTTGTTTTGTAGTAAAGATTTGGTTAACAAGTATTTACTATCAAGATGTATTTGAGATGACCTTATGTATATGCTAGTCAAATTACTTTGAACTACGAAGTCTCTGCGCTACGCGTACGTAGACAAGGCCATCATGAGCCCCCGAGACATTAGGTCGGCCCCTTAGGGCCTTAGGCGAGTATATTGTTCTCTTTTATGGTTATTAATAATTTTTGTGGAACTAATGTATGGTTCTTACTATAATTATTTGTAAATGCATGAGAGACATCTTGTTCCTGTTTGAGAAGATCTCTTATCATGTATTTGTATATTGGGATGTATCCCCGTTTGTATCTCTTTATGTAACCTTTCATTTCTTGTATTCTTGATTTGTGAGTAGTGCAGTCAAGGAACCTTAGAGGACCTAGGTTTAGATTATTATGTCATGTTATGCATTCTACTATTATTTGCTTTTTAAAAAATTGTTCCTTTTAATTTGACCTAGTTTAGTGTTGTCCTCTAGGGTTTCTTGGCAGGGCGTTACGTCTTTCATTTGATGTTTAGCTAGAAAGTGATTTGAAATGTTAAATTGATCATATTATCTTTTATGATATGTTCTAGTAACCTTGATGTTAGCCTTGTTAGTAGCGCAGACGAGGAATCTCAGAGGACCTAGGTTTAGTTGATTATGTTATGTTATGCATTCGATTGTTAATTGCTTACAACAAAAAAATTGTTCTAATAATTTGGCCTAGTTTAGAGCTGTCATCTGGGATTCCTTGGTGGGGTGTTACAAACATCATAATGATAATGGAATTACACATGAGTTTTGCAAGAAACAAGAGATTCGTTGTTTATTAATTTTGACATACCAAATTTTATATTTTCTCAAATGATCTTTGACTTATGCTAAAATTTTCTATAATTGAAACATCTAGAATTTTTTTATATAGTTCTATTTGAGTCATGTCTAATAGAAGTTTTGGATGAGGATCATGATTTTTTGACCCTTCATAATTTTAAAACATAGCTAGCATTAGACGATACCCTTGTATTATCATGCTAATATTTTTCAATTAAAGACCTAATTTCATTATTTAATTTGATGTCAGACCTTGGGAGTCTACCACTAAAAATCTGACATTTGTTAATTGTTCATCTTCAATACTTACTCTTCTCTTTATCACTCTTCTTAAAGTTTTATAATTTACATTTAAAAATTCACTTGTCTTACTTATCATTCTTTTACTCAAAACTAATTTATTAACTAAAGCAGTTGTTATTACTCTTTTTTCCAATAGAATCAATAGAATTAGAAACACTAGACATAACTTGTTTCATTGATTCATTTTTCTTTTTGGGTTTTACAATTACGCCTAATTTTTCATTACTATTCACATTTTAAACTTTCTGATTACTTGCATTACGAGTTGACATTGAAATCCTAGACTTCTATAAAAAAATAGTTTATACAATCTATTTGCATGGGGTTGAATTTGTCTCCAAGATATCTTATCATGAAGATTATCCAATACATTTCTTTAAATTTTAAAAAAATATTTTCATTTTCACTCATACAAGGGATTTTATTTTCATTTTTTGTTGTGTTGTTTCTAATAGTAGAATTTAAAATCAACATTACTATATCCAACTTCCATTAAACAACTAATATCATTACCAATTAGTGTAATTGAATACTTACCTAGATTCATTTATATAATCACCTTTTCCATATTCTTGAACTCTTCCACATTCACCATTTCCACATTTGTATATTCTACATTTAGCTCATCCATGTTGGTCTCTTTAATGTTCTCCTCTTCAATATTCATTGAATTGGATGCTTCAACATTCTTAATTTCTCAAATCCTCTCTCTCCTATCTCTTTGTCATTTTGCGTCTTTCTCTCGATGTGCTTCAATTTCTTCAGGTGTCATGAGATTCTTTTTTGTTGAAATTTATTTGATCCAATAATTACCAAAATATATTTGATAAAATTAATAAATAATCTTTAGTTTACTTTGAGATGGATCCCTCGAGTTTTCTAAGTACAAGTAGATTTAGATCCTTTATTCAATATATCACATGTGCTTGATTCCTCTAAAAAATAATTCCTTTGCTTGATTCCTCTAAAAAATAGTTCCTGTACTTGATCCACTTGAAAATGCTTCTTATGATTGAATCCCTTTACAAATTAAATATGATATGTCTTGCTAAGAGATTGTGCATAATTTCATTTTTGCATAAATGGTTGTTGTCGGTCCATACTTATAAAACAAAAAGTTGTAGAGCTATTGTCATAGTACATTTTACTAAAAATAGAATGATAATGGATATAATAGAAATGGGTACCCATTTAGAAATGGATACTTGTTAATTTTTAGAATGCATACACATTTTAAAATGGGTACTCATTTTTATTTTGACCTCGTATCCATTCCTTTTCAGAATGACTATGTATTTCAGAGTGGGTATGCGTTCCACATAATTTTAAATTTGAAACCTATAGTTTTAATTTGGTTTTTGATAGAAATTAAGATCTTAGGATACTAATCATTATGAACAAAATATAAAAAATAAATATAAATGAGAATTATACAAACATAGATTTAACACACTACACATGATATACATGGGGAAAACCCCTTCAGGTAAAAAACCCCATAAAGCGTCATTTTATTAAAACATTTATAAAAAATAGATTGAACCTAGGGATATTGGCAGGTGTAAAACTAGATTCTACAACCTTTCTGTCGGCATCCTCTCTGCCTCTGTGATAAACCCCCACTCTCCATAGGATACAAACCTCCTTTCCAAAAAATGTCGACAATTTTTTTCTTTCCCCTCTCCTCCACGACGAGATCCATTAAAACATCAATCAATGCCACGATAGACTTGTGTGCGATTTATGGAAGGACCGATACATCACATGGTATGTTTGTCAGAGAGACTCAAAGAGGTGTCAATTCATCGATTGCAACCATTTTTGGAAAAGCACAAATGGTTATGCAATAAAGCTAAGAGTTAATTTTTTTTAGAGCCTCAAAAGATTTTGGTTTATTTAAAGTAGGGTGGTCCCACAAATAAATTATATCTCTAAATAAAATAAATAAATAAAGGCATTTCATGCATTATGTCCTTGAAATTGAAAATTCAAGTGGCTCAAGATAATGAATTCACAAAAATTACCTTTCTTGACATGCCTCAATAGGAGTGCACATTCACAATAAAAGGATTAGATTTTGTACAGAACTTTGATGACTAAAAGGGTGTATATATATATATATATATATATATATATATATATATATATATATATATATATATATATATAATGGATGTCTTCACATGCGAATATGCATGAAATGATGAGACAATGACCACATCAACAACCGTCATTCCTCAACTATTCTACTCAGTCCTTTGCAAGGTTAGAGTTCAATGTTCTAATATACGAAACAAGGCCAAGGCAATAAATGTAACAAAGCCTCCAAGGATCTAAAAAAGAATCTAGAGGAATCAATTCCATCCATTTAGAATGGAATATCAAACAACCATTGATTCTAATACACATGTTGTCACAATCACTGGATCTACGGTGACTAGTTCTTAACAAGAGTCAAGAAGGATTCAATACAAGGGTGCAGATTTTTTATCAAGTCTTTCACCGACTTGAATCTTAATCCCATAACTGAACTAAGAACATCATGACAATATTATTCAAGTGAAAGATACAAGGAGAAACCATGAACCCACCTGGTTAGGTGCTCACTAAACAAAAACTACCAACATATCAATTAAACTCTTAGAAAATACAATTCTAACTACTGATATAGCACGTGGTCTATTTGGCAAAGAGCCTCAAAGAGGTGTCAACTCATTGATTGCAACCATTTTAGGAAAAGTACAAATGGTTATGCAATAAAGCTAAGAGTTGATTTTTTTAGAGCCTCAAAATATTTTTTTTTATTTAAAGTAGATCGGTCTCACAAATAAAATATATCTCTATGTTGAAATGCAGGTGATTCGATGAAATGCAAGTGATTTGAAGACATGGGTTTTTTTTAGGTGTCTACATTTTGCCCCTCCTTGATGCAATGTGGTTCATAGTGTTGCGTCAAAGAAAATGATTGTTGAAGACATGATACAATTTTTGATGATGCCCCAGTGTAGCTAGCTGCCCCTGTTGTTATATGGAGCCTAATCAGACTCGGAGGTTAAATTTACCCCACTTTTATTGGCATGGTTTCTCCTAATCACATGATTTTCATTATTTTATAAAGGCATCGGGAGTTATTTTTCTATTGGCCGACATAAAAAAAACTCTATTTTTGTAACTGACATAAGGCTTAATAAAAGCGGCTAAGGGTTAGGGTTTCCGATGATGTAATGTAGCATTTTGCAATAGTATTGAGTTGCAAGGATTGCTGGTTGTAATCAGTTTGATTTACTGGATAATAATATTGGACTCTCTGTTGGTGGATGTAGCCTGAGTTTGGGTGAACCACGTTAAAACTTGTCTCTCATTGTTATTATTTCTGTGTATTTTCATTCCTCTGTTTAATCTTTATTTGCATTTAATTGATATCTCATGTCAGCTAACCCTAACAAGTGGTATCAGAGCGGGTTGTGTTTGATTATCATCTGCAAGAAGGTCTCACGGTTGAGTGGGAGCAATGGTAGATGAGAGTAAATTGAAGGTAGATAAATTCAATAGGCAGAACTATCAATTATGGAAGATGCAGATGGAGGATTGTCTCTATCAAAAGGATTTATGAAAGCCGTTGGAAGGAATAGCCAAGAAACCAACAATAATGACTAATGAGGATTAGAATCTTCTAGACAGAAAGGCACTGGGAACCATTCGGTTGTGCCCGGCACCATCTGTGGCTTTTAATATAACAAAAGCGACAACAACAAGTGAATTGATAAAAGCTTTGGCTAAATTGTATGAAAAACCCTCAGCCTCAAATAAGGTATTTCTCAAGAAGCGTTTGTAATAATTGAAGGTGGATCTGTGACAGATCATTTAAATGAGTTTAATACGATTACTAATCAGTTAACTTCTGTAAAAGTGAAATTTGATGAAGAGGTGAGGGCTCTCTTGGTTTTATGTTCTTTGCCAGAAAGCTGGAATAGCTTGGTAATGGCTGTAAGTAACTCTGTCTCTGGTTCAAACGCTTTGAAATTTGATGATGTTGTTGATGTTATCCTTAGCAAGGAAATGCGACAGAAAAGCTCAGGAGGGTCCACATCAGGTAGTGTTTTAAATGCAAAAAGTAGGGGCAGATCAAAGGAGAGAGGAAAAGGTTTTGGAGGTCATGGGAAGTCATGAGGAAAATCAAAGGACAACAGGTCACAATCCAGAGGACAGAAGGATTGCTGGTACTGTGGGAAACCAGGTCATATGAAGAAAGATTGTTGGTCTCAAAAGAATAAAGGAGACAAACAAGAAGGCATTAAGGAGGCAAATGTGGTAAGTAATAAATCTGAAGATGATGCTTTGATTCTTTCCCTAGATAATGTTAATGATTCATGGGTTTTAGATTCAGGGGCCTCATTTCTTGCTAAGCCCCATAAAAGTTATTTTCTTGATTATGCCCAAGGGGATTTTGGGCTAGTTTATTTAGGAGATAACAAACCCTGTCAGATTGTTGGAAAGGGAAGAATTAAGATTAAGTTACAGAATAGGAATCATTGGCTACTACAAGAGGTAAGGCACATTCCAAGGCTAAATAGGAATTTAATTTCAGCAGGGCAGCTAGTTGATGAAGGTTGCATTGTTACATTTACTGATAAAAATTGGAAGGTTTCTAAAGGTTCCTTAATAGTAGCAAAAGGTGTGAAGTAGGCACCTTATATCTTTGTACAGGTCATACAATTCCTTCTACTTTAGCTGTTGCAAAGAAAAAACAAACAGGTTCAGAAACAATTGTTGCAGGTTTGCAGGAAGAGATTGAAACAGTTGCTGCAGGTTCTGAGACAACACTGTGGCATAACAGACTTGGGCATATCAGTGAAAAAGGTATGAAACTACTTCATTCTAAGAAAGTTTTACCATGTCTGAAATGTATTAATATAGATTTTTGTGAAAGTTGTGTATGGCAAACAAAAGAGAGTTAGTTTTCTCAAGGATGGGAAACAAAAGAAAGATGAAAAGTTGGAGCTTGTTCATACAGATGTATGGGGACCGGCTTAGGTATCTTCTCTTGGTGGCTCTCGGTATTATGTTACATTCATAGATGATGCAACTAGGAAGGTTTGGATTTATTCCCTCAGATAGAAATTTGATGTATTTGAAACATTTAAGAAATGGAGAAGATTGGTTGAGAATGAGATCGGTAAAAGATTAAAATGTCTCAAATCTGATAATGGTGGTGAGTATTGCAGCAAAGAATTTGAGGATTGTTGTTCCTTTAATGAAATTCACAGGTAGGAAATGGTTCCAGGGACTCCATAGGAAAATGGAGTGGCAAAATGCATGAGTAGGACAATAATGGAGCATGCAAGGACCATGAGATTGCATGTTGGGCTGCCTTTAAACATGTGGGTAGAGGTTGTCAACACTATTGTATATTTAATTAATAGAGGTCCTTCAGTTCCTTTGGGCTGTGGTACTCTAGAGGAAGTATGGACAGGTAAGAAAGTGAGTTATTCTTTTCTCAAAACCTTCGGATGTGAAGCATTTGCACATGTAGATTCTGAAAATAGAACCAAGTAGGATGCAAAATCAAAAAAGTGTACCTTCATTGGATATGGCATTGATGAATTTGGTTATAGGATTTGGGATTTTGAAAATCAAAAAATTGTGAGAAGCAGGGATGTTGTATTCAATGAGAAGGTGTTGTACAAAGATCAGTTGCAGCAGCATGAGAAGAAAGAAAAGGATTATGTCGTGTTGGATGATACTCCAGATAGTGATGTTCCAGTGGTTCCTCATGCTTCGCAATAGCAACAAGAAATACCACAAACTCTAGTGAATGTTAGATGGTCAACAAGGCTAAGTAGACCTCCTGAAAGGCTTTCTCCCTTTTTGTATTCTATTTTGTTAATAGATGTTGGTGAACTGGAAGGGTATGATGAAGCTATGTAGGTGGATACAAAGGTTCAGTGGGAGCTTGCAGTGAAAGAAAAAATGGACTCCTTGCTAAAAAATTAGACTTAGGAATTATGTAAGTTGCCTGCAGGTAAAAAGGCTTTACCAAACAAATGGGTTTATAGGCTAAAAGAGGAAGATGGAGGTAAGAAAAGATTTAAAGTCAGGTTAGTTGTAAAAGGATTTGCATAGAAAAAAGGTATTGATTTTGATGAGATATTTTCTCCAGTTGTCAAGATGACTTCTATTCGTATTGTTTTAAGTATTGTGGCTACTGAAGATTTGCATTTGGAACAGCTAGATGTGAAAACTACCTTTCTCCATGGTGATTTGGAGGAGATCTATATGGAACAATCACATGGATTTGAGGTCAAAGGTAAGGAGAAACTAATGTGCAGATTGAAGAAGAGTTTATATGGCTTGAAACAAGCACCTCAGCAATGGTATTTGAAATTTGATAGTTTTATGGTTGAGCAAGGCTACAACCGATGTAATTCTGACCATTATGTTTATTTTAAGAGGTTGGATAATGACAGCTACATTATTTTATGTTTATATGTTGATGACATGCTTGTAGCAGGGTCTAACATGGATCACATAAGAGAGTTAAAACAACAATTAGCACAATCATTTGCTATGAAGAATTTGGGGCAGCAAAACAAATCCTTGGTATGAAAATTTGTAGAGATAGGGAGAACAAAAAATTGACTCTATCTCAGGCTGATTATGTTGAAAAGGTGTTGTAGAGATTCCATATGGAGAATACAAAAGCTGTAAGCACACCTTTGCCTAGTCATTTGAAATTGACTAAGGAGATGTGTCCTAAGACACAAGAGGAGGAAGACAAAATGTCCAAGGTACCATATGCTTCAACTGTAGAAAGTTTAATGTACACCATGGTATGCATGAGACTAGATATTGCACGTGTTGTAGAAGTCATAAGCAGGTATATGAGTCATCCAAGATTGGAGCATTAGAATGCGGTAAAATGGATTCTCAAATATTTGAGAGGTACATCCAATAAACACTTATGTTTTGGGGGCTTTAATACTAATTTAGCAGGCTATGTGGACTCAGATTTGGCAGGGGATATTGATACTAGGTAGAGTACTATAGGTTATGTCTTTACTGTAGGTGGGACAATGGTGAGTCAGATCTCCAGGTTGCAAAAGGTGGTTGCTCTATCCACCACAGAGGTAGAGTATGTAGCTGCAACAGAGGCAAGCAAGGAGATGATATGGCTGCAATCTTTCATCAAAGAATTGGGCAAACAACAGGCTAACAATTATTTGTTTAGGGATACCCAGAGTGCCATACATCTTGCAAAGAATTTTGCCTTGCATTCAAAGACCAAACACATACAGCTCAGGTATCACTTCATCCGGTCGGTGTTAGATGATGGACAGTTAAGGCTGAAAAAGATACATACAAATGAAAATCTAGTGGATATGTTTATGAAGGCAGTGACAATGGAGAAGCTGAGCTCCTCTTCAGCTTCAGTTAGTCTTCGAGACTGAAAAATAAAATAAAATAAAATAAAAATAAAAAATAAATTAGAACAGCAGAGTCCAGGGTGCTTATTTCTAGTGGGAGCTACAGGGTCAGCGATGTTATGATCAGTCTCCAAGTGGGAGATGATATGGTGTGGAGTCTGATCAGTCTCCAAGTGGGAGATTGTTGTTATATGGAGCCTAATCAAACTCGGAGGTTAAATTTACCCCACTTTTATCGGCGCGATTTCCCCTAATCATAAGATTTTTATTATTTTATAAAGGCATCGGTAGTTGTTTTTCTATTGGCCGACATAAAAAAACCCTATTTTTGTAACCGACATAAGGCTTGATAAAAGCAGCTAAGGGTTAGGATTTACGATGATGTATTGTAGCATTTTGTAGCGGTATTGAATTGCAAGGATTGCTGGTTGTAATCGGTTTGATTTACTAGATAATAATATTGGAGTCTCTGTTGGTGGATGTAGCCCGAGTTTGGGTGAACCACGTTAAAACTTGTCTCTCGCTGTTATTATTTCTGTGTATTTTCTTTCCTCTGTTTAATCTCTATTTGCATTTAATTGATATGTTATGTCAGATAACCCTAACAACCCCTGTGTAGCTGGCACAGGATGCCCTCTCGAGAGGAAAGATAGGGAAACAACAGAAGGACTGGGTTGACGCTTGACTAGAAGATTGTGCTAGTGATAGACAAGGTTAGATTAAATAGAGGCTGACATGATGAAGATGATAGCAGACATGAGGATAGGTTAGATTAGGGTGGGAAGAAATAGGGTAGGGACACTATAAATAGGTCCCAAGGGGTCAACACACCTCACTTGCACGCTTAGAGTTATCCAATTATAGAGTAATTTGCCTCCTTGCTTAGTTTAGAGCTCCTTGCGTATGTTGAGTTCATAGCTTGCAAAGATGCTGATTCCTGTGCATAAGCACCAGGCGGAGCTTGTGTAGACTTACGGGAGACCTACGGGTGCGGCTGGACCGGTAAGTGATCGAAAACCTTGTTTTTGTTTGCCAGTTTTTAGGGATTTTTTAGGATTTTGATTTTTTTAGCCAAAGGCGCTGAGCTCGAGCTCGGCTCTTTTGGTACCAAGGTTAAGCACTTTCAGCATGACTCAGCGCTTTTGGTGCGCAGTGTCGTGCCTTTGGATAAATTTCTACGCTGTTCATTTGTTAGGTCCGCGCTACAGCGTTGTTGATTTACGTCGCAATGCTCTTGGTAGCGCAGCTAAGCGCCTCTGGTAGGGTAGTTCAGCACTATTGGTTTAGTTTAGGTTAAAAGCTCAGCACATATGCAGAGGTAGTAAAGCACTTTAGGTATCACTGTAAAGCACCTCTGGGTAAAAATAAGTGTTATTGGTCGTAGAAAGCTAAGCACCTCTACAAAGAGGTAAGGCACTTCTGATTTGACAACTAAGTGCCTTTGATGAAATCAAAGCACTTTTGGTTTTGAAAGCAGTTTGAGCTAGGTTACATTTGGAAAATGCGTTCTAGAGGCTTAGACTAGAGTTGAGTAGGTTTGACTTAGGGAGTTTTTGCAGTGTGTTACTTAGGATAGGATGAGTTCTACAATGTGTTTAACAAGTGGTTGTCATGGATGTAGATTGCCTTACCACCCTTGTAGTCTCGAGAGAGGCACTATCTAATTGTCGATCTAGTCGTACAGCTTGGCGAGGAGGAGGAGCTCTTCCTAGAGATCATGGGATTGTGGCATGTTGCACATCTTACGCCCATTAGGGCGAACCTGGCACTTTTGACAGCGATTGTGGAGAGATACCACAGCGAGACCTCATCCTTCCACTTTCTGACAGGAGAGGCTACAGTGACCCTAGAGGATGTCTAGCACATTCTACAGATTCCTATTTAGGGGGAGAGAGTTGACTATGACATAGAGTGAGGAGAGGCAGGCCTGCGAGAGGTGCTTGCGACTGATGACTTAGGTGTGCAGGATCAGGAGATCTGATGGGCTTGAGTACGAAGACTCTGCGATAGTATCAGATGGATTGTTGTTTCACTCATTGGTGGATTCTTATGTCCTGATCGACGGTCGAGAGGATTATCAATTGGAAGGGGGACAATGCTATCTGATATGTTCACTCACGGGATTAGATATGCATGGGGACCGTGTGTGCTTGGCCAGCTTTACCATGATTTGCATGACTGTGTTTATAGATCTGGGAGTAGTTTGTCAACAGGGGTCACACTATTGTAGGTATGGGCCTGGGAGCACATCCCAGTGATTAATCCAATCTCTCAGCATTGCCAAGATCATGGCGATCTTTTTGCTTTCTTGTATGAGGGTGTTATTACACACCAGCAGATGGGTTCTATGAGTTACTGGCGGCGGCAGCTAGATGAGATGGATATCTTCATGTGGCGGCCGTGGAGAGATTGTGAATCATGGGATGATGATCACGAGGAGCTGGTATACTGCAGGCAACCTAGATATCTATTTGGCAGACGTACTGACACTATTGAGAGGTACCTTCTAAAGAGGGTACTAAGGGAATTTGGATTACCACAAGGATTGCCTATAGGCGAGGCCATTTATGCGTGGACTAGGAGGGAGGTCGATGACTGGGGGCTAGAGATTACACTTGAGACACCTTTGGCAGGTTTACAGGGACTTGCCCCAGTTATTTGGGATTGGATTATAGGGCCAGTGGACCTAGGCACATTACCAGCCTATGACACTCACTAGAAAACACACAGGCCAGTCAGATTGACGAGACCGGGAGTTATGGGAGCAGTGCGGGAGGTGGTAGTTGCAGGGGCAGAGGTGAGGGCTAGGAGAGAGGCCCGACATCAGGCCGTAGTACAGAGGCAGGCTAGGGGGATGATGGAGAGGATCAGGCTAATGTGTAGATGGCCGAGGCAGGAGGTCAGCGGGGGGCACTGCCAGCAGGCACAGAGACTGTTACAAGAGGAGATAGTGAGGCGGACTCACTTGGAGCTGCGGATGGTCCGCATGAGGAGAGATAGAGATACAACCCAAGCAGAGGCCAGACAAGCTGAGGCACAGGCACAGTTACACATACAGGTGGTAGCAGTGACACATGTAGCATTAGCAGCGGTACAGGTCATGCCAGCACTAGCAGATGATGGGTAGATTGCCCAGTTGACATTGGAGAGGGACGCAGTAGTATAGCTACGTTTCACAGCAGAGGCCACCCTACAAAGGGTTAGGCGGAAGAGAGATGAGGCATGCCGCACATTGGGTGTGGAATAGATGACACTATTTAGTGAGCTCACCTGAGTTCAGGGAGAGCTGGCTACATCAGGCAAAAAGGCTGAGTATTATAGGGGTCTCTATTTTGGCGCAGTGCCGGCAGACCAGCAGGAGCCTAGCTTCCATGAGCGGAGCAGGTCAGGGGCCTCCTCGTCACGTAGGAAGGGGCAATCAGTGTCATCTTTTAGGGGACCATTTGTGTAGCCAGGTGGAGGAGGACCAGCCGGAGGACCTTCGTCGATTGCAGGCGGGGGACAGGGCTCACAGCATGTGGGCAGCTCTACCCACTAGAGCATGTATATATTATATATGTTGTACCTATATTTTGTATCATTGACACAATTTGTATATATTGATTGATGCTTGCATGCATCGGATGTATATTTGTGAGCTCTTGATAGTCATGATGTACCTTTTGATGTATATTTGGATGTACATATGGACTTTTGATGTATATACGGATATTTGTATTTTGATGACCAGACATGATGATATGTGATGACATGATCTTTATGCTCATTGATGCTCATGCTTTATTTTTGATGTACGTCGACATGCTATGGATGTGATGACATGTATTTATGATTATGGATTCATGTGATTATGTATATGCTTATAGATGTATGACATATGATGACATGATGATGATGTTATATGATGATATAGATTTTTTATGATGATGATATTATATGATGACATGATGATATCTAACATGTGGTTTTGATATGCACCAGACAGTGATGAGAGATAGAAGACAGTGAAGATAGAAGAAGACATGATAGAAAGACTATTGATCGATCTTTGCTTGAAAATCTATATGAATGACATGGATAAATGGATGGGAAAATGGATAAGCTTGTTGCAATGGTTTCACAAATGTTTATAAAGCAATCCTTATTTTTGATATAGCACATGGATAGTTTGCCACCAAGGTGCTGTGATATCTGATTGCATGGACGTTGAGTCTACAAGCAAGCGGTTTGAACTTAAATCCCTTAGACATAATATAACCTTGTTGGATATGTGAATGAGCCATAGTCTTGAACATAAAATAAACTTCAATACATAAATGCAAGAAGAATATTAATATGTAAGATGCTAGGTTGTAACACACACAAGATAAATATGCTGCTAAGAAAGATACTAAAGATCATTCCTCAAACATGGCACACAAAAAGCAATGACTATGCCCCCAATCCGTACTACATCGCAACATACCAAGATATAGATAAATCAAGGTAGTCTTGAATAAGTAATGGGAAAGGGACAAAAAGATAAACTAAAAAGAAAATTGACTGACTTACAAAGTAAACATACAGTCAACATATTCTTTTGCCAAAGAGGGTGCTCAGGATAGATTGGATTGGTTGGGTAGATAACAACCTTATTGTAGGAATGATATATCTGTTAAAGGGTGTTGATCTTTTGATAGGATAATGTCTAGTTTCAGGAAATGCAACATGTCGTATAAGACGCTTGATCTGGTTTCGACTATGGAACATCCTGTATAAGACAATTATTTGATCCATTGATTGGTTTAATTTTATTGATGTAGCAAATGTTGGCAATTGATATGTAGGACTATAGATGGCTTTGCAAGTAGGTGTTTTTGCTTCAGGTTTGGTGAAGGACTTTTGCTTTGAAAGGATGTGTTTGTTTGTTGTTTTACTGCTTGAGTTAATCAAGTCGAGGTGAATTGATTTTGATAAATGGAAGACTAGAAAGATGACATGTCAATGGATTGAGATGGGTGAAGAATGATGAATCGTATGTGCCTAAGTACTGGATACATCCTTTGTATTCCAGACTGCCTACATACCCTGTATCCACGGGTTCAAAGCACATTATGATGAAATATGAATTTGATAATATGTAGTTCTGGGTAGAGTGATGAGTGGGTCAAGTTGTTTCAGCTTGGGTAGGTGAAATTATGTTGTCTTATGTACCTAAGTACTAGATACTTCCTTCGTATTCTAGACTGCCTACATACCCATATCCATGGGATCAAGGTACCTTAAGATTGAGATGAGATGATATGTAGTTCTAGCTGGTATGATGATGTAGGAGTGATGTGTTTTTTTGTTTTTGTTTTGGTTGAAGTTTGAAGTGTTTTTGTTTTTGTTTGTGTTTTGAAGTGTTTTTGAACCACGAACAAGGATCCATTCCTAGACCTAGGTTAAGGAAAGGGTTGCCCCTATTCCAGTAGAGGTGTTGTTATGGTTGACTGACATAGCATAACAATGGGTGATAGGAAGACATAGATAATTGGACATGGTTCACTGACATAGGACAACTTGACATGGATAACTGTTGACATAGGACCACTTTGATATGGATAATGTTTTGGACATAGAATAACTTTGACATAGGACAAGACATTGATAAGTACTGACATAAGACAACTTTGACATGGATAGAGTTTGACATAGGACAACTTGACATGGGATAACGACAATAGCCGAACTAACATAGAAAAGCTGATGATTGGCATGGGATGAGTGACATTAACAAATTTCCAAGCTATTCTAGATAGGGAAATGGAAATGCAAACGGGTCAATGGTGTTATTGATGGATGGATGAAGATTTATTATGAAATGGGCATGGAGTGAACAAGACTTGATAGATGATGGATGCTGACTCTACACATAGCGCTTGTTTACCAGGTTTTCACTATGGTACTTATCCAAGGTGCCTGTTTACCAAGTTTTCACCAGAGGATGGATTATTTTGTTGTTGTTTTTTTTTTTGACATGGATACTCTAAGGATCAGGCATAAAACTTCTTGAGATGAACACTGTTGAGTGGCTCATCTAGAGGAATGCCTTCAGGTGTTGCTAAAATATAAGCTCATGATCCATATGCTAATGTGATAATAAAGGGCCCTAATCAATTAGGCTTGAACTTGCCCTTTTTTTCTCAATCTTCTTGATTTCTCTAATTTTCCTTTAAGACAAGATCACCAACTTGAAACTGTATTTCCTTGATCTTCTTGTTATAGTTGCGCCGGAGGCAATTTTGACAGACATGAAGATGATTAAGCATTGCAAGGTGCCTTTCATCTAGTAGTTCTAGCTCAGCTAATCTAGAAGTGCGATACTCCTCTCCATCAATCAGGTGCTGCATGGATACTCTAAGGGATGGGATCTCGACCTCTATATGTAGAATGGCTTTAGAGCCATAGACCAAAGCATAGGGTGTTGCACCAGTTGGTGTTCGGATACTAGTGCGGTAGGCCCATAGGGCGGGATTGAGTTGCAGGTGCCAATCATGACCAGCTTCATTGACTATTTTCTTGAGGATTTTTAGAATGGTTTTATTGGAAGCCTCGACTTGGCCGTTACTCTGCGGATAGTAGGGAGTGGAAAAGTGATGTTGGATATTGTATTGGGTGCATAAGGTACGAACATCTTGATTCTTGAATGGTCTCCCATTACCAGTGACAATGGCTTGGAGGATACCGTACTAGCAAATGAGGTAGTTAAGGATAAACTTGGCTATTTGTTTACCGATGATATAAGTCATGGGAATGGCTTTGACCACTTTGTGAAGTACTCAGTGGCGATAATGATAAATTTATGGCCATTGGATGATGATGGGTGGATTTGTCCTACGAGGTCGAGACCCTATTGTGAAAAAGGCCATGGAGTTGTCACAGGTTGTAGCTCATGAGCTGGTGCGTGAATCAAATCTCCATGCTTCTGGCATTGTAGACACTTTTTAGCAAACTGTAAAGCATCATGTTCCATTGTAGGCCAATAATAACCTACTCTGAGTATCTTCTTAGCGAGGTTAGCACTAGTAGAATGTGTGCCACAGACACCTTCGTGTATGTCTCGTAAGGTAGCATCAGCTTCTTCCACGTTAAGACATCGTAAGAGGATACCATCGAGACTCCAGCAATATAGTGTATCACCCAGAATGGTGTAACGGGAGGATCGACGGATAAAGGTTTTGTGTTGGGTTGTGGATAGTTCAAAGGGAAAGGTACCATTTTTTAGGTAGTCATAGATATCTTCATACCAAGGGGAATTGGGACCAACAAGTTTGCAGATGATTTCAATAGTTGGAACATCAACAACTGGTATCAACAATTGCTCAATCAAGAATTCACATTTCTGTGTGTTTACAAGAATGTCTATAAGTGACCCCACAGAGGCCATAGAATCTGCAACTTTGTTATACTCTCTTGGAATTTGTTCAAAATTGATGCTAGAAAAGTGTGGTTTGTAAGCATCCACTAGTTGTTTGTAAGGGACCAACTTTTCATCTTTTGTTTGGTACTAATCTATGACTTGTCGAATGACTAGTTGTGAGTCTTCATATACCTATAGATCTTTAATGTCCCACTGGACTGCTGTATGGAGAACTATGAGGAGTGCTTCATACTTAGCCATGTTGTTAGTGCAAGGAAATGCAAGCCGATATGACTTTGGGATGTAGTCATTTTGAGGAGTGATAAAAAATATTTCGGCCCCTGATCCATGTTGTGTGTAGGAACAATCAAAATACAATTTCCACATTACTGAGGTAGAAAGAGTGAATAGATTCTCATCTGAAAAGTCATATACCATAGGATGTGCATCTGTCATGGGTGCTTCTACTAGTTGATCTATGAGGGCTTGTCCCTTGATTGCTTTATGATCCACATAGTCAATGTCAAACTCACTAAGGATCATGACCCATTTAGCTAGTCTGCCTGTGAGAGCTGCTTTTGCTAAGAGATACTTCAATGGGTCAATTTTGGCTATTAGATTTGTGTGTTGGTTCAGCATGTAATGCTGCAACTTTTGGGAAGCGAACACTAAGGCTAAACAAGCTCTTTCCATAAGTGAATAATTGAGTTCATAACCCACTAAGGTTTGACTAATATAATAGATTACATGCTCTTTTCCTGACTCATCATGCTGTGCTAGAAGAGCCCCTAGGGCTGCAGTTGTAGTTGAGATGTACAAGATCAAAGGTGTATCGACAACTGGTGGTACCAAGATAGGAGGCGTAGCTAGATATTCCTTGAGCTGATCAAATGTTGCTTGATACTTATCATCCCATCGAAATGAGACATCCTTTCAAAGAAAGTGTTGAAATGGTTGACATTTATCTACTAGATATGAGATAAAATGCCTGATGGATTGTAACCTTCCTTGAAGGCTCCTTAATGCTTTTAGATTCTTTGGTGGAGGCATCTCCACGATAGCCTTAACTTTTGTTGGATCTACTTCAATGCCTCTGCGAGATACAATGTATCCCAACAGTTTTCCTGAGGTTACCTCGAAGACACATTTCTTTGGATTAAGTCTTACTTGATGCTTTTCGAGTCTGTCAAAGATTTGTCCTAGAACCTGTATATGATCTGCCCTAGAAGACTTTTCTAGTATATTATCAACATAGTCCTCCATGATGTGATGAAAGAGATCGTGGAATATCACTGTCATTGCTCTTTGATAGGTTGCCCCTGTGTTTTTAAGACCAAATGGCATGACACACCAACAATAGGTACCCTAAGGACAAGTAAAAGCTATTTTATGTTGATCTTCTTCTGCTATCATTATCTGATTGTAGCCAGAAAACCCATCCATTAGAGAAAGCATTTCATGACCAGTAGCCAAGTCTACTATGAGATCAATGTTTGGCAATGGAAAGTCATCTTTGGGACATGCTTTGTTGAGATCTCTGAAGTTAGAACACATGTGGATGCCCCCATTTAGTTTAGCCACAGGTATAATGTTTGAGACCCATTCTGGATAATCAATAGGCTTGATAAACTTTGCATCTAATAACTTCTGTATTTCCACTTTCACTAAGAGAATGATTTGTGGGTGCATCTTTCTTAGCTTCTGTTTGACCGGTTTAGCTTTTGGATCAACTGTGAGATAGTGAACTACTAGTGAAGGGTCTAGCCCTGGCATATCAGCGTAGGTCCACGCAAAGTTGATAGTTCTCTGTAAGAAGAAGTTGGTAAGATTCTTGTGCTCTTGTTCTGATAATGATGTTGCAGGGAAGGTGGTCTTAGGATTTTGCTTTGTGTCAAGATTTATCTCTATAGAATCTTCCACTAGGAGAGCTAATTTCTCTTGATACTTAGATGGTAGGGGAAGGTCAAATCCTCCATCCTTACGTGCCACAATTGGGTTTTCACTTTTGGATACGTCCTTTGTTTTTACTATTTTATGATCGGGAGGTGCCATAGTGTGGTTTTCACCTAGAGATCTTTCTTTATTTTTGTTTTTGTGACTTGAGGATTTGGCATTCTCACCTAAATAAGCAGTTTGCTCTAGTTCCTTTACAAAACTAGCTTTGTGATTACCAAGAGGGATACCATCCTAGAGTCCCATAAATTCTGCAAGAGCTTCATCATTCTGAAATACATCTAGAACGGGGGACCCTTGTTGGTCCCAATTGATAAGTTCAGGGTAGACAAGTGTTACAATCTGGGTGCTTGTGTTTGATGTGGAGGATACTGATGATAGCATAAAGATAGAGGATTTAATGAATAGGTCAGTCATATGGAGGTAAGAGTCATAAGATCAAATGCAATGATAATAACTACTCAATTACCCATAACATCAAAAGATCTATCTAAGCAATAACCAAATCAATGAATAATCAAGTTACGAACAAAGAAGCTATCACCTAGATTGTTTGGATCTCTTGGTCGAATGTGGATTGCTCTTTAAATTGCAAAACTATGTTTACAACAAGTGGATGTAGATTGTGTTTGTGCTCAACAACGTAGAAGTGCTCAACGATGCGATGAATGTTCCAAGCGCTACAAGAATGCCTAAGAATAAATGATCGAAGAGGATTTGTTATGAAGATGAGGGGGGTTTATATAGATTCCACACATGATCGATCAATGGTTGAAATAAATCCATAGAATGGATGGTTGAGATAAATCTAGAATTCATGATGAATGTGCACCTGATATGTGTCACACAAAAAGATATTTTTGTTTGAGTTAACTAATTGATTTGACATAAAAAAGACATGGAACAAACATATTTTTAGATTTCATAAAAATAGAAATACTTTTTTCTATTTTATGAGTTGGTGATAAAAACAATAATAATTAAGTCAATTAACTCAACTTATAATTTGCTTTTGGCATGATTTTAGATAAATTAAATAATAAATTATTTAATTTTGTGTGCATGATGAACAAGATTTATTTTTAGAGGAATCACTTGCATTTCATCAAATCACCTGCATTTCAACAACTAATTAAATAATTAGATTATTCATATCAAAGTTGTCCTATGCCAACAATTATCTATGTCAAGTTGTCATATGTCAGTGAACCATGTCCAATTATCTATGTCTTCATATCACCCATCGTTATCCTATGCCAGTCAACCATAACAACACCTCTACTAGAATGGGGGCAACCCTTTACTTAACCTAGGTCTAGGAATGGATCCTTGTTCGTGGTTCAAAAACACTTCAAAACAAAAACAAAATCAAAAACACTTTAAACTTCAACCAAAACAAAAAACAAAAAGAACACATCAAACACAAACAAAAACACATCACTCCTACATCATCACACCATCCAGAACTACATATCATCTCATCTCAATCTTAAGGTACCTTGATCCCATGGATATTATTCAATTAATTGTTGAAATGCAGGTGATTCGATGAAATGCAAGCGATTCGAAGACATGGATCATTTTTAGGTGTCTACACTCTAAATAAAATAAATAAAAAAGGGACATTTCATGAATTATGTCCTTGAAATTGAAAATTCAAGTGGCTCTAGGTAATGAATTCACAAAAATTACCTTGCTTGATATGAGCCTCAATAGGAGTGCACATTCACAATAAAAGGATTAGATTTTGTGCAAAAATTTGGTGACTAAAAGGGTATATATATGCATAATGGATTTCTTCACATGCCAATATGCATGAAATGATGAGACAATGACCATGTCAACAACTATAATTCCTCAACTATTCTACTCAATCATTTGCAAGGTTAGAGTTCAATGTTCTAATATACGAAACAAGGCCAAGGCGATAAATGTAACAGAGCCTCCAAAGATATACAAAAGAATATAGAGGAATCAATTCCATCCATTTAGAATGGAATATCAAAAAACCATTGATTCTAATACACATCCTACCACAATCACTGGATTTGCAGTGACTAGTTCTTAACAAGAGCCAAGAAGGATTCAATAAAAGGGTGCAGATTTTTTATCAAGTCTTTCATCGACTCGAATCTTAATCCCACAACTAGACTAAGCATATCATGACAATATTTTTCAAGTGAAAGATACAAGGACCACCCACGAACCCACCCAGTTAGGTGCTCACTAGACAAAAACTACCAGCATATTAATTAAACTCTCAGAAAATACAATTCTAGCTACATGCTTCTAAGTGAGTGTGTGGATAGATCCCTTCACATCATGACACCAAAAAATGACTAATGTATCTCTCCCCAATGATACTCTATCTCCAACTAGAGAGAGCATTAGTATTTCCTATCGCTTTTACAGAATTAGAACACATAATTAGTCATCATCAAATTGACATCAATATAATTCCATAAATGATTAACATTACTAGAAATCATTTCAATTAAATTCAATTATATTTTCTAATAGTTCTATTAATAAAACTTATCTAGGAAAAATAAAAGGGATGTGACACTGATGTATGCAATGTTTGCACTAGGCCAAATATTGCCAAGTAGTGGGAGTATTGAGTGGGTTTATGTCTAACCCTAGTAGAGAGCATTGAAATTATGTGAAGAGGGTACTTAGATATTTACTCAGTACTTCTAATTATTGTTTGGTTTATTAGATGGTACTAACAGTATAGATAATAAATACATTGGACATACAGGGATTTGTTGATGCAAATTGGGCTAGTGATTTGGATATTCAAAGGTCCACTAGTGGCTATGTTTTTACTTTGTTTGGCAGTGCAGTGAGTTGGATGAGTAAGAGGCAACCCACAGTTGCTTTATCCACCACCAAACCAAAGTATATGGCTACTACCCATGTCTATAAGGAGGTAGTATGGTTACAAAGATTATGTGTAGGTATTAGTTTTGGTTACAGGATAATTTAAATTGGTTGTGATAGCCAGAGTGCAATTTGTTTAGTTAAGAATCTTATGTATCATGCTCAGACTAAGCATGTGGATGTTTAGTACCACTTTGTTTAGGAAATGATTGCAAATGGACAAATTGAGTTGAAGAAGGTTCACACTCGGGAGAATGTTGCAAATTCTCTTACCAAACCTATGAACACATAAAATTTCATTTGGTGCAAGGAGGCTATAGGCCTCGTATCTTGTACTTAATTGATTTATGTTTTCCTATGGATGTATTTACAATGTATGGTGTCAAGTGGGAGAATGTTAGAATTAAGGCATCATCAATCTTGTAAATCTTATGTCATTTAATTATTCCTAATATTAGAAATCATTAGTTTTCCACAGTCCATGATGTTGTATTCCTAATATTGTTTGTAAATGCATTCATAAGGGATGAAGGATTCACTAATGGTGGTAATTAATTTATACTAGTACAATAACTAATTATTTATCAAAAACATTAATTAATTATTTACTGGCAGTGGTTTAATATTTACCAATTAGAGCATCTTTTACTTTGGGAATGTTACAAATGAAGTGATAAGGTCAAACTAGGTGCCCATCTTGGAGTGGCTATTCTTGGGTTGTTATGACACACATAAGAATGGATCTTCGTGTTGCTATTGTTTGTCTATGACATCTTGTAATAGCATCTCCTATTTTCAAGGGATTATATGACAAACTAGGCACCTAAAATGGAGAGTTAATTTTAGTCAGTTACATGATAGACTATAAGATGTTGTAAGAAGTCATTCAAGGCTATGTTTAGCATGTTGGTGGGATTCCCAAAAATGAAGCATTAGAATTTTCCCAAGTTTGGATGCCACATCTTTTATATTCTCATGTATGTAATTTATATTTAATAGGTGTTTATGAAGGTAGATAGTAGTATGAGTTGAGATTGCATAGGTACAAAAGTGCTATCAGATTGGATGTGAAGGAGTGTAAGAAGTGACTGTACGACATTCTTGTTTCAAGATAATACATACTTGGCCTCTCTTCTTGGTGGATTTTTTCCCTGAAAGGGATTCTCCACGTTAAACATTGTGTTATGTGTAAATCTCTCATGTTTGGTAATTTTCTTTGTTGTTGATTTTACATGTTTAAATCTCTATTTGGCACTTCACTGTTAAATTCTAGATTTGTAGATTAAAATTTACATTTCCATTCTATAGTGGTTTGCCTTCATTTCTAACAACATAAAATTGGATTCATCTCTATAGTTAATAGTAACGCAGTGTCATAACCTATTGGATTTTCTAGGTCTAATATGGATGGTGAATTTGTACCATTAGCAATGGCCAATTTCTCTAGAAGTTGCTTTGGTCTAGGTAGCACTCCACCTTGATGCAATAAGTGTAGTATTGTTGGAATAAGCAAACAATCTCTAATCCAATTGTTAATCATCAAATCACCAAGATATGATAACAATTGGTGAGATACAAGGCTTTGACTACTACAATATAGAAATCTGAAAAGTGTATGCAAATCTAAAAATAAGTTTGCTTAATCCTTGAAATACCATGAAGAGATTCAACTTATTTATGATGCTAAAATCAGCCACTCTAACATGCTTGATAAAACCACCCTAGATGAACCTATAATAGAAATAACATCACCATAAGATAGCAAAAACAAAGAGGAACAAATCAACAACATAAGAATGTAAGATCTCACAACTCAAGGTAACAATGGAGCAGAAGATCAAACACATAACACAGTGTTTACATAGAGAAACCCTTGAGGGAAAAAACTCCACCAAGAAGAGAGGCCCAAGTTGTATTATCTTCAAAATAAGATTATAATACATCCACTTCCAATCTCCTCTTCAGTCTTCAATCCAACATCACCTATGTATAGAAGAACTCTCTCATGCAGCCTATTACCTACAAACAAGTTTTCCTCACTTCCGTTACTCAACCAAACTTCACTATCAAGTCTCATATTTATACAAAATGAGTACCCACCAAAGAAATTCGTGGGAGATGGAAAAAATATAATATTTCTATCTTGGAATACACCAAAATCATCTTCTTACAGATTCCTTTACACTTGTCATAGGCATCTTCCCAATATAGGTACCTAGAACCAAGAATAGGAACTTACAAGACAATAATTGTTGTCATATGTTGTCATAGAATCTCTTACACCTTATGACAATTGTAAGTTGTCATAGATGCTCTAACAAACTTATGACACGCGTCATAACAAACTAAAAATACATTTCCCTAAGATAGGCACCAAGATTCTCCACCTCACTCCATTTACTATTTACCGAGATTCCTTGAGCAGGAAAAGTAACTTCATAACAACTTGTTGGTAACTAATTAATTACCGAGGCTAATAAATAATTATTTACTATACCAGTAAAAAATAATTTACCACTGATGGTGAAACATTCATCTCTTATGAATAAATTTATAAAATTAACACCCTATCTCCAAGGATGTTGGAACTCTCCAAGAACCTTGGAACTTTCCAAGAACAATGGAAACTATGCAGTAGGATTTACAAGGTTGATGGCACCTTAATCCCAACAAGTATATCATATCTAATATTTGTTTCCTCCTTATCTAGCCTTTATTTTTCTATAATCTCTACCCTGGCTTCTTTGAAAAGATGTGCAACATCTTAAAATAACTCACATCATATTACCCATGATGGGACAAGGAACATGCCAGGGTGAAACATATCAACTATCACTGAAACCTGCACCAATCTATACATGAACACAAGAATCAAATTCAAATGATAAAAAATGACTCTCAGTGACTGCCACACTCATACCAAATTGGAATAGCAACTAGAAGTTGCTAGCTCATCCAAACTATCCATATATCAAACCAAGGTAAAAAACTATCATAGGTAGAACTTCATGCTATCAACATAACAACCCAAATCTGCAAACAAGTCCCTGTATATCCACCATCCTGCAAAAGAAGACTCCAAGGTAACAACACACATATACATGCAATAAAAAACCTCTGAAGTAACTCACTACAGTAAAGTGTAACTAGTCCAAGAGAGGTGCCCCTCCCATATAGAACACATATACCTTCTAGAACTCCCACTGCATAGGTAATGTCAAATCTGAAAATGAGATCACAACATTAACAAGTCCTCCTCTAGCACTTCGCATAGAGGATGTGGCTAACTCCTCTATCATAGTGTCAAAGAAGCATACAATATATGCAAAATACATCTCTCATTACCAATCCAAATAACTCTTCCAAGTCCTCCAACCAATGAAGAAAGAGATCAAGGAGCTACCAAACTATTGGCAAAAAATAATGAAGTACAAACAACAACACATGACTCCATTCAAAACCTCAACTCCATAGACATAAGAACCTTCAGGAAGAAGACAATATATCCAGAAAGAGAGAACCTGCAAATCAAACCATGTCCTTATACCACACTAACAAGTGTCAAATTGTGTAAAGTAAGATCTCCTTCAACACTCCCAAACTGAAAGGATATCAACATCTAACCATTTAACTTATAATGAAACATGGCAGCAATAAATGTAAACCTCTCACGGAAAGTAGATCAAACTAGCTAAACATTCCCACAACATAAGGGAATACGCCCAAAGCCACTAACCATCTCCTGTACATCTCCTACCAAATCCTTAGAACTAACCCAAGTTCAATATTATAACCTTGAGAACAACAGAAATACATAAAATCATACATCTACTTCCCAACAAGCCCTCAGAACTCAACTTTCAAGACTAATGCACAAGAGAAGACAAGATACGTATAAAGAATGCATCTAATAATCAGGTGGGCAACACCTCTTAGATCATTCACCTGCTAAGTAGACCAAGAGTGGGATACAAGATTGTCATGTGCATACTGTTGGATCTAGGGCATACAACTGAGAGGGGGGGGGGTGAATCAGTTGTATAAAAACTTCTTCTTCTTTCAAACACTTAATTCTCTGTTGTTAGTTAGCAGTATATCAAATAATCATCCATGGAAGCATAATACATAAACACAAGAGCAGATAAGCATCAACACATTGAACACCAAGATTTTGACGTGGAAAACCCGGTTAAGGGAAAAACCACGGGGTGATTAACCCAAGAATTATTCTCTGTTAGAAGAATAAAGAAAAATGAATGGCACATGCCAATAAGGGCTCACTGCCCGAGCACACTGCTCACAAAGAGGCCCACTGCCTACAAGGAGACACACTGTCTACAGAGTGATAAAAATCACAGTCTTGAACTGGAGAATGACATCTCTACCATGTCCGGATCAGTTCCAATTAAGCCCAAAATCTCTGCTCTACCTTTCGCACGTTTCTTCGCTATGCCACACTCATCACCACACACCACACCTTGAAATGAACTCACAAACTGTTATTTATACAAGACATCGACTTAGGAACAAACATCTAAGTCGGCAAACAACCATAGGAGTATCCGCAAGATGAATAACACATCCGGTCGGCCATCACAAGAACATTCGCAGGATGAACAACTCATCCGGTCGGCTAAACAAAGCAAGAACTTCATCCGGAAGAATAACTTCAATTCCGGGCTCTACCATCTATGCGGACCAACAACACAACCTAAACATGATCCAAGAACCTTCACAAGCCTGTCTGAATGTCCGGATACATCCGCACTTCCTCTACTTACTGGGGTCTCTTGTCTTCCTCATCCGGAACTTCAAGAACACAATCTGTCGCCACTGTCATAATGCAAGAGGTACTTCCGGACCTCCAAATCATACACAAATCAGGATGACACATCACAGGGACATCCCAAACACTCCGTCCAATCCGCAGATTAGGATGATACAATTCCGGACCTCACCGGACCTTTTTGTGATCCTCTGTCACCTCTGGATACTTGCCGGACCCGGTTCTATACCGGCAGCCACAACTCCTTCAGATCTTCATGCGGACCTCTAAAATCTTAACTGTAGCATCTCAAGACTCATATCTACTAACCCTTTAATCCGCATCCTCCGGTTCTCATCCTATACAGTACATTTACCTTCTTCTCATCACTGTTCTTCACTGTTCCTGACTGAGGCTAATTTTCTCAATATCCTCAGCATACAGCTCATCAAATCCTTCTTGTCAATGCAATATGAGTGTGTTGACATCAATGACAACAATGGCTCACCTCATACTTGCAACACATACAACACCAAGCAATATACAATTTCAATAAAGACAACCTTATCATTAGGTCTAAGATGGACTTGTTAGATCTAGGGCACACAACTGAGGGGGGGGGGTGAATCAGTTGTACAAAAACTTGCTTCTACTTCAAACACTGGATTCTTCTTTGTTAGTTAATAGCATATTAGTTAATCATTCATGAAAGCATAATGCATAAACACAGGAGCAGATAAACATCAACACATTGGACACCAAGATTTTGACATGGAAAACCCGGTTAAGGGAAAAACCACGGGGTGATTAACCCAAGGATTATTCTCTGTTAGAAGAATAAGAAAAATGAATGGCACATGCCAATTAGGGCTCACTACCTGAGCACACTGCTCACAAGAGGCACACTGCCTACAAGAGACACACTGTCTACAAAGCGATAAGAATCACAAACTTGAACTGGAGATTGACATCTTTACCATGCTTGGATCAGTTCCATTTAAGCCCGAGATACTTCTGCTCTACCTTTCGCTCTTTTGCTATTCCACACTCATCCGCTCCATAACACACTTTGAAATGAACTCACAAACCTTTATTTATACAAGGCATTGACTTAGGAACAATCATCTAAGTCGGCAATCATCCATAAGAGCATTCGCAAGTCGGCAATCATCCACAAGAACATTCGCAAGATGAATAACTCATCCGGTCGGCCAGTCTGAATAAGAATATCTTCATCCGGAAGAATATCTTCAATTCCAGGCTCTAACACTAATGCAGACCGACAACACAACCTCAACATGATCCAAGAACCTTCACAAGCTTGCCTGAATGACCAGGTACATCTGCACTTCCTCTACTCACAGGAATCTCTTCCCCTCCTCATCCGCAACTTCAAGAACACAGTCTGTCGCGACTGTCAAACTAAAAAAGGTTCTTCCAGACCTCCAAACTTTGTACAAACCAAGATGACACATCACAAGGACATCCCAAACACTCCTTCCAATCCGCAGAGTCTGATAAAGCACCTCCGGATCTCACCGGACCTTTTTGTAACACTCTGTCCCTCCGGAGCATCTCCCGGAACCAGTTCTACTTGACTGATCACAACTTTATCATATCTTCATGCGGACCTATGAAATCTTAACTGGATCATCTCAAGACTCATATCTACAAACCCTTTAATCCACATCCTCTGATCCTCAACCTATTGAGTACATTTGCCTTCTTCTTATCATTGTTCTTCACTGTTCCTGATTGAGCCTAATTTTCTCAATATCCTCAACACACAGCTCATCCAAACCTTCTTACCAATGCAATATGAGTATGTTGACATCAATGACAACACTGGTTAACCTCATACTTGCAACAGAACTCACGTCCATTTCTAGGTGTAGGCTCCTCGGTCTTTACTGTTGAAAATTTTTTATAACAAGTAACTATTCCAACATATATCTCTTAAGTACAAGAGATTTCCAGCCTAACCCAAGTCTCTCTAGTATCCATGAGCAACCACCAATCAATCCATGCCAACTTCAAATGCAACCTACAAAATCATGATGCTTCAAGCAAATGATTAATACTCAAAACCAAAGATAATTACATCATCTCCAAAGGAAGAACAATAACACCTTTACCAAAGACTCTAAGAATCCTCCATGAAATAAGATGTTAACACCTCTTCAAATCACATGAAGATAACCATATCTTGCTATATCTCCCACTGGATTGTGATACTGAGCTATACATGGCAACAAGATAAACATCAAACCATCACTGTCAAAAGCTCTCACTAAAACATGTAACCAAGCTATCCATGACATCATGATAACCATCTCCTAAATGAAGATCATTCATGGCCTCAACACAATCAAAGAATCCCACTGTAACGACAATAGCTCCCAAAAGGTCAAGTAAACCATAATCTCCAAACCAAGAAGATAGAACACACTATGTAACTACACAAAACTCCCACTAAAAGTGATACTGAGTTGTATACATGGTATCATGACCTACATCATTACCAAAACTCTACTAAAAGTGAACAGAGCTTTTCATGCACCATAACTTACTGTTATAGATTCTAATGAACAAATAATATTAGGTACTCCAAACCATTCTTTTATCTTACTTTAATAAACATACCAATGCAATCAAGGTGACCAAGAAGAGGCCAACCAAACACAATCCTCATCAGATAATTTACAAGATCTACACTCATGCAACATCTCAAAGGAGAAAAAACATGGTCAGTGCTCCAATCTCAAATAACTGAAAGATTCAACCCCACACCAGTAACATGTAGAACAAAGATAACTAGGTATAACATGTAGATTTCCAAGACTCAAACACCAGGATCAATGCTAGACCTAATTTGCCAAACAAATCCACACAAGAGTAACCATAGATCATAAGAACCCAACAAGCAGCCCTACAAATCTGTAATTGCTTCAATCCAGAATGCTCTAAGAGTCTGAATACAATCTTTACACAGATCTACAAACCACAGATTTTTGTTAACATGTAAACCCTGCAAAACCATCTCTCTATAAATCTGAAATCACTTAAACATCCAGATATTGACACCATACATGTCATCTAAAATAATGAAATATCACAGATCTATGAATCCACAGCTTTTTGTAACAGGAAAATTGTAAAACCTACATATCCAAAATAAAATGAATATGAAAAAGGAGGAACCATGTTGTCTATGAGTTTCCATATCACTAAAATACCAACTCCACAACCCACATGCAACAGGTGGAAAATCATCCTTGATGCTTTCATGTAACCAAGGGCTAAAACCATGAATCCAACATAAGCAATCCATTTCGTAGTCCAAAAAACAAATGTTCTTCCATGTGACCAGGAACCAAAATCAACCACCCAACATGAAAATCCATTCACCTCACATGACCACAAGGTAAAGGAACATAAAGTACAACATGCAAGAGGATACTCACATATTGCCAAACCGGAGCTCCAGATCACTACCACGAGATCAACTCCATGAAGATCCATAAACTTGAGCCTCAAAAACCCACCATAGATCTCATTGACAATATCCATCCAAGAGTTAGATACCATGGCTTCCAATCTCACAGATCTGTAAAACAATGCCAACATACAGAATATCCACTCTAGCCCAAAAACCTCCAACATTCTACATTTCCTTGCAACATATTCACAAGCTTTACAAGCTAAATTCAAAATGGAGGAATACCCAAAACTAAATTACCATGAATCCATCACATGCAATCACATGCAACTCACATGCAAGAACATGCAAGCACATGCAAGCCATGGAACAACCTTAAGCTCTGATACCAATTGTTGAAATAAACGAACAATCTATAATCTAATTGTTAATCATCAAATCACAAAGATATGATACCAATTGGTGCGATACAAGGCTTTGACTACTACAATATAGAAATCTGAAAATTGTATGCAAATCTGAAAATAAGTTTGCTTAAACCTTGAAATACCATGAAGAGATTCAATTTCTTTATGATGCTAAAATCAGCCACTCTAACATGCTTGATAAAACCACCTTAGATGAACTTATAACAGCAATAACATCACCAGAAGATAGCAGCAACAAAGAGGGACAAATCAACAACATAAGAATGCAAGATCTCACAACACAAGGTAACAATGGAGCAGAAGATCAAACACATAACACAGTGTTTAAATGGAGAAACCCTTGCAGTAAAAAAACTCCACCAAGAAGAGAGGCCCAAGTTGTATTATCTTCAAAACAAAATTACAATACATCCACTTCCAATCTCCTCTTCAGTCTTCAATCCAACAACACCTGTGTACAAAAGAACTCTCTCATGTAGCCTGTTACCTACAAATAAGTTTTCCTCACTTCTGTTACTCAACCAAACTTCACTCTCAAGTCTCATATTTATACAAAATGAGTACCCACCAAAGAAATTCATGGGAGATTGACAAAATCCAATATTTCTATCTTGGGATACACCAAAATTATCTTCTTATAGATTCCCTTACACTTGTCATAGGCATCTTCCCAATATAGGTGCCTAGAACCAAGAATAGGAACTTACAAGACAATAATTGTTGTCATATGTTGTCTCTTACACCTTATGACAATTGTAAGTTGTCATAGATGCTCTTACAAACTTATGACATGCATCATAACAGCCCAAAAATACATTTCCCTAAGATAGGCACCAAGATTCTCCACCTCACCTCATTTACTATTTACCGAGATTCCTTGAGCAATAAAAGTAACTTTGTAACAACCTGTCGGTAACTAATTAATTATTGAGGCCAATAAATAATTATTTATTGTACCAATAAAAAATAATTTACCACTGATGGTGAAACATTCATCCCTTATGAATAAATTTACAAAATTAACACCCTATCTCCAAGGATGTTGGAACTCTCCAAGAACCTTGGAACTTTCCAAGAACATTGGAAACTATATAGTAGGATTTACAAGGTTGATGGCACCTTAATCCCAACAAGTATATCATATCTAATCTTTGTTTCCTCCTTCTCTAGCCTTTGTTTTTCTACAATCTCTTCCCTGGCATCTTTGAAAAGATGTGCAACATCTTAAAATAACTTGCACCATTTATTGGTATCAATGGGTTTGACATGACCCTTATGATGTGTTTCCCTTTACATCAATATGCATGTAGGTTACACTTTGTGTGAGAAGGAGAATGTGCTTGTCAGGTTGTGCTACATGACTTGCCCTTGATTTAACTACATGAATCATGCACATAGCTTTTTTTTATGATTCAAAAGATTGAAATAGAAAAGGGAAATCCTCTATCCAATGTGGTGCATCACAAAATGTGCAAGTTAGAAACTTTGTACACTTGTGCAAAGTATGACCATTTTCATCACACTTGTAGTAAGCAAATCCTTGACCTTGATTGTTATTGGGTCCACCTCCATAACCTGGGTGGTCTCCAATATGTCCTTGGCACCTTGGATCATACTATTACTAAGGTGTGTATTATTTTTGAGGTGCATATTGGGGTGGTGTGTATTGCAACTAAGGTGCATACTATAGTACAAGTGTAGGTGATGATTACACACTTACATTTAGGACATGCTTTCCTTGAGACATGCATAGGTTTTGTACCACTTGACAAGCATTGGTATTATGAGTTGGGTATTACAAACTTCACACCAATAGTTAACTATGACACCTTTCAATGTATGAAGCATGGAACACAAGGAAGTGTCATGATACTTGTGACAAAATATACAATCTAGAATGCATGGATGAATTTTAGTGATGTTGACTACCTAAACTCTCACCATCAAACAATAAATTGTTACATATCCCTCTAAGAAACATTTTGTATACCATAATTTGCATTTAGAATCTTACACACATGCCAGTTGTTCTATGTGTGTATCCATCTAACACATATTTTATTCCAACTATGTCGTTGCTTTGTATCCTTGTGGTTGTCCAACAACCTCTAGGTGGAATGCAACCTCTAATGCCTTCTTCCGAGTCACAAAAGTGTGTTATTCCAACTAAAATTGTATATGCATAGTTATACCTCCAATGAACTACTCTAACTCAAGATAAGGATCAATGTCTTGCAAAATCTTAGTTGCTAATCCCTTAAACCACTAATCATATTTTCATACTAATTCTTTGAATTGTTGCTTTAAATCCCTTAGATTATCTATGTTTGCATGTTTGAGCTTTAGTACACATGAATTCTTGTAAAAACTCTTCATAACCCCATATAGATAAATCTTAGTACCATTCAGGTCTTATTTAGTATAAAAGTCTTGTTCATATCCTCGCAGAGTGGAAACAAACAAATTAATCTTATGTGCAACATTAGTCACATTCTTCATACACTAGGCTATTTCAAAGGCTTTCTAATGATGGGGGCATCCTCCTCCCCTCTAAGAGTTTTTACTATGGTCAACATTAACTCCACAACCACTATATGGTCCATACAATATTTGTATCTTAGAAGTACTTGCTAATTCAATTGTATTATTAATTGATCAATATACACAATAAAGAAAACCACAAACTCTCTTTATTCAAACCTAACTTTATTGAACTCTAGGTCAATCAAATACTCATACACTAGATCAACTATGATATATCTTATCTAACTTCTACCTTAACATATTTCTTGCAAATGAAATAACTTCTTGACAATCACTAAAATATGTACTAGATAACAAATCAGTGTTGGATGATGGTGTCAAGGCCGTAACAACCTCATCCTCATTTGAGTGCACATAAACCTTAGCAACATTTGATCATCAAGGTATAAGTGGTATTCCTCCATACTCTCCAACTACATCATACTCTCCTCATGATTACCTTTGTGTATCCTTAAGCCCATACTCTGGCACATTTGCATGATCTTATCTATCAATTATTCATTCTCTACACTACCTTCTTTGAGAGTCATGCCTTCCTAGATCACTCCTCCTGCAAGGTTTCAAGTGTAGCTTATATTTTCTCATTCCACTTCTTTTTACACTCCAATCATTCTTCACTCTAACTACTACCCTCCATATCTACACTTTGTTATACTTGGGATAGTAACTGGTCACCCTTCCACCACACATCCTATTGTGCAAGAGGTGACTAATCCATGGAAAGAGATTCAACATGCTTTTCAATCAAAACATAATCACCTAAAGAGCTATCATGCACAATAACTTCCATCAAACTAATGTAAAAAACTTCTACAAACCTCATCCTCTGTGTTATAGGTTGAAATAACAAACTATAGTGTGTAGCTATTCATATCATCTTTCGCAAAAGCATCCACTACATGCATCCAAGTTGTGTCTAACCTCTACAAATGTAAGGTTCTCAAACATCCACTCTACTAGACCTTAATACTGTATAGTCCTCTATTTCACCTAAGACATAAGCCAATCAAATAATTATTCTTGTAATTCAACCCATAATTCTTGGTATAAAGGATCAAAAAGCTATTTCCCATGCCACTATCAATCTTTGTGCTTGTAGAGATCTTTTTGCTTACAAATTCTTTCACTTTCTTTGACCACCAATAATGGAATTTGAGGATTGTAACCTACCAAACCATGCTTATGAAGTAGTACATAGAATCTAAGAGGGTCTTGACAAGAATTCCAATATATTAGCCATTTCTCATATGCATGCAATGACCAAAGGATAAATATTTAAGACCTCCTGCATACTAACATATCTCACTATATCACCTAAAACATTTTGAATTCTTCACCCTCTACGTTGCTCTATGTACTACAATATGTGAAAGATCCTAACTGTCCATGTGTATACTAAGAAAAATGCATACAATATGATTACAAAAGTATTCACACACAATATAGTTCAAATTATATTACTTAGTATCTCATAATGCATTAGTATCTCAATGTATACAGTATCAAAGGTATATATAGGCACTTGTTCCCTAGCATTGACTAAACTATTCATAAGATCATGCATAATTACAATTATAGTGTAGACTTGCTTATAGTGAATTACATGTAACATTTATTCCAAAATACAATATGTCCCTTAATACAATATATGTACGATTATCTCCTTACCCCTATTTATGTACATGCATGATACTTAGCCATGTGCTCTCTATCTATAGCTAGGTACTAATCTAGGAGCTATGACAACATGTGTTACAATCAAACACCAACAATAAATTGGCACTCACATCACCTTGGCCCTCATGCTTTCAAAATTACACTGTGCTAATAACATATCTTTATAAAATAATGGTTGTTCTTCTGAAGGAACTTGTGGAAGACCAACCAAGAAGGATAACCACTTCAAGGAACCGTTGAATGGGGCTCTTCAATGTTCCCTAGAACGGTTTGGTTTCAAATTGCTATCAGTTGTTGTTTTGTTTTTGTGTTTATGGATTGTATACCCTACTTGTTTTGTTATGCAGTTGTTTTGGTTGCAACTGTTGTTGTAATGATTGTAGTTGGACTACAGTTCTACTAGTTGAAATTATGCAATAATTTCACCATTGTAAAAGATTTGTGGTCTTGTTAAAACCAACTCGGGTTTATGGTCCCTTCAAAACCAACTTATCTTAATCAAAACATATATTTATAAAATGAAATACAACCATTATTCAATGAACATATTGCTAGTTTCAAGTGCATGGGTCATGTAGGTCTACACTCAAAGCATTTTCCAAATGTGAATTGAGCCCTTTATTTTCTATTTGTGCATAGTTATCTTCCCACAAGTGTTGATTTGTAAACATGTTGGTTAATTTGATGGATTTTAAATATAAACTAGCACATGCATCTTTAGGGGTGCAATGGATGAGTCGATAGAAAATTTTGAAGGATGCATTAATACATGATGTCAAAGTGGTTTGAAATCAATCCCATTAGTATAAAGGTAGACATGCACAATTTTAAGTATATATATCAGATTATAAAGGGGAAAAAAAGGGGAAGATGAGTTACAAATGAGTACTAGTGAGATGTTTGTGGCTAATGAAAATGCTATTAAAGTCATATGGAACTTTGGTAGGGAGGTCAATAGAGGTCAAGGTCATGTGTCCATTACCATGAACCATGAGTCTCTCTTGTCATCCTCAACATTCAAGTCAAAAGTTTATGGAACAAAGAAAAAGTGGTATTTTAAAGGATTCAAACCACAAAATTTCTTATCTAATAATCCAAGCAAGACCACTAACAATAGAAACCAAGAAGGCCAAGGGGGTGAAGGGTCCCAACAAAATCCTAAAAACTTTGACTCGTAAACACACTCATACATCTAGATAATACCCACTTCAATTTACTTAACCACCAAGAAATAATTTAAAAAAAACTTAACTATATATAAAATTTATTTATTTATTCGTGATTTATATACTTAAATAAAATAACTAAAAAAATTAAAATTATTTTGTTGTTAGTTGGATGTCCTTTTGCTATTTGGTCACATCTTTGTTTCTACCTAGTGCTCTCCTCTTGGTTGTAACTTTTTTGAATTTTAGTTTTTGACACTAGTGTCACTAGCTTGTCCCATGATCTTGTAAAAGGGTTTGGGCCCTTTCAAAAACCTATATTTTACCAATATAATAAAAGACAAAATGCATAAATATAAATAAATAAAATAAAATAAAAAGTAGAAAAAAATAAAAATAAGCATATATTAAAATAAAACCAAAATATAAAATAAAATAAACAAGCAAGACCACTAACAATAGAAACGAAGAAGGCCAAGGGGGTGAAGGGTCCCAACAAAAGCCTAAAAACGTAGACTCATAAACACTCATACATCTAGACAATAGCCACTTCAATTTACTTCACCACCAATAAATTTAAAAAAAAAAAAAACTTATATATATATATAATTTATTTATTTGTGATTTATATACTTAAATAAAATAACTAAAAATAAATAAAAATTGTTTTTGTTGTTAGTTGGTTGTCTTTTTGTTATTTGGTCACAGCTTTGTTTCTACCTAGTGCTCTCCTCTTGGTTGTAACTTTTTTGGATTTTAGTTTTTGACACTAGTGTCCCTAACTAGTCCCATGTTCTTGTAAAAGGGTTTGGGCCCTTTCAAAAACCTATATTTTACCAATATAATAAAAGACAAAATGCATAAATATAAATAAATAAAATAAAATAAAAAAGTAGAAAAAAATAAAAACAAACATATATTAAAATAAAACTAAAATATAAAATAAAATAAAATAATAGATAAATATTAAAATAAAGCTAAAATATAGAATTAAATAAACTTGAAAAAAAATTAAGCCTACTATTTAATATTTAAATCCATAATCCAAACCTTTGTTCGTTTTTAATATAATCCTTATAAAAACAAATACAATGTTGATTGTAACCAATTTTTTTTTCATTTTTTATATAATCTCGTGTAAATTTAAATGTAATGATTAATTGATTTATTTTTTCATTGCATTACACATTTAGTAAAGTGATTTAAACTTTCAAACATGTATAAGCAATGGAGGTGAATTTAAAAAAAAAAAATCTTAAAAAATTATCATAATGATATCTTAATTCCAAACATGAATATTCGCATAAGAAACCTATTGACTAATTAGCCGATAGGCTTTTATATGTAAGCATTGTAATGCTCCGAATTGTCTCATGCCGATAATTTTCTAAAGTTGTGGGTTGTTCCTATCAACATATTCCTTGAACCAGCATGGGTGCAAGTGCTAGTTAACATTATTTGTTTCGAAAAAAAAGTTACCCCACATCCATCACTCAAGTGCATAAGTATTAAAAACATCAATTAAAAGAAAGAGAGAAGAGAAAGAAAGGGTTGATGTCATTATTTAATGATTTGGAGCATAAATGTTGACACCTCACCAAAAGGTATGGAGTTCGGCCTAACTCCCTACCAAGTTAGTTACGCTGTCCCATTCTCCTTCCCCATATCAAATTCCACGTTTGGGTAAGGTAGTAGTTTTAAGCCCTTGTTTTAAACTATAAATTATTCTCATAGGTAGAGCACTAGGGCAAACTTCTACGGCTAGCCTCCACCAAATCCGATCCTCTTTCAGTATAAAATGTAATAAATTGATCTAATAAAATAAATTAATTTTAAAAAATCTATAATGGTTTCAATAGGAAAGAAGAATTGAAAGGAAAAGGTATTACAATATAATGTAGATAAAAAATTTTATTGGTCAAATTTAAGTGTATTAGTTAATGTTCCAATATATTTGAAGAGAAGAATGGCTCATATATGTCATTGAACATATTGATCAATTCAATGTACTTTAAAAAAAAAAAGAGTTTTTTGTGTTTAAAGTTCACAATTCTAATGGTAAGGATAACAATTTAGACTTTCATATATGATAGGAGTTGAAAATTAAGTAATTGATGTATGAAGAGGATTAAATGTGTAGATTTGTAATTAAATAAACATATATAATTGTTTATTATTAAATTGAAAAGATAAACTATATTCTAACATGATTAGTCTTAAAATTGAAGAAATATATGAATTGATAAATTCATTATTTTAAATTGAGGAAACCTTAATTTTCCTTTCCAACACTAACATAAAATAAAATGATATGTTTAATTATTTTATAGTGATTAGACCCTCAAATTGGTTCATAACTAAGAAATGATCTCTTACTTGGAATAATATTATAAATAGTGATAGATAACTTATTTGTAAGTAACTATATGATAGTTAATATATTTAGATGTTGTCAATGGGCCCTTGGTCTACTGGTGGAGCTGAATGGTTCTGAATGAGCCCACCAGGGATACCATATGACTTTGGTGGAATGGATACCTCTAAGTCCTTGGCTCTCAACCAAAGAGTTTTCAATCTAAGACTCATGCTACCATATCGAATAGCTAAATGATTTTGTGGGTTTGATATAAAAACCCTCCAACAAAAATATATTTAGATGTTTGGTGTAGCAATATAAATTACCTTGAGTTTGGCATTAGGTGTTTGGTTTAAGTCTTTCCTAACTTTGTATTCAATACAAATAAATATATAATATTAATTGATGAAATTAGAAAGCACTTATTATTGTTTTACATATAAGGTTAAATTAGGAAAACAAGATATTCAATGTGTTGCATAGCTATTATAAGAGAATATTTAGTAAATGATAATTGTGTGTTTTGATCAAAAATACCTAATTTATCTTTATGTCTGAGTTTGTAGCTATAGCCTTTTGAAATAGATTTATTAGTCTTAATTTAAAATTTGTTTAGAGATATAAAAAATATATAGAAATATTAGATGAGAAGCCTTAACGATAATCATATAATTTTATCTTTCTAGTTTACAATGTTTCATTGGATGAATGTTATCTTTATAGAATGGATAGAGTACGTTCATGATCTATATTTTATTGGTTAGATGATTGTGAAGCATATTATAGTTTACAATGTTTCATTGGATGAATGTTATCTTTATAGGATGGATAGAGTACAATAACGTTCATGATCTATATTTTATTGGTTGGATGATTGTGAAGCATATTATTGTTTACATATATGAATATATGAATTAAAGAAAAATTAAATCAAATGATTGAATTAGAAACTAAAAAAGGTTTACTTGATGGTATATATAGAGGTTGGATTTGAATAATTAATTACATGAAGAAAGTTTAATATGATTCTATAATAGAGTATACTTAATAAATGAGTTGGATACCTCATATTTAGAATAAAAGGAACTAGAACCCTTTATAATTTGATATGTAACACAAGTTTTGAACTAGAAATACAAGTGCAAAAATTTGGGTTATGTACATTAGACACTAACACACAAGTTGGACCAAATTATGAACATGATAATATTCCAACATTAGATCTAAACCCAACTACATCTTTCATAGCTCATCGATAAATTCAAAGACACCAAAATTGACAAGCCATGTTGAAATAGCTAAGCAAACCCTATCTTGTTTGTTTTTATATACATACTTCAATTCTCAACTATTTAATTAACTTAAGGCCCATTTGATGTTATTTGATTTATAATTCTATTAAACATCTAAATTAAAGTAGGGTATTCTTTTTATCCCACATAGAGACACTCAAACTAAAAATTATTTTTTAAATTAACTATAAATGTTATGGTTAAATTTGCATGCCCATACCATTTCCCATTTAGTTTTGTGCCCATTTTTAAGGAAATGTCTTGATACATATAGTGACAAATGGCATGATCTTGTGTGAAGTTGGACTCATTCCCTTAGCCTTTTCTATATCCATGTACACATGCATCACTACACACTTAGCACCCACATCATTCTTACATACACACATTTCTATGCATTCACCTTATTTGCATATTATCACATTCACTTATGCACCTACCTCCATATAGTTGTTAGCTACTTGGATTTAACCATTTGCCCACACTAAGACATTTCTATGGTTGTAAGGGCAATCATATAGTCACCAACTTGTCCCCTCCTTTTCAACATAAAATTTTAAATTTTAGCCAACTGGCCCCATTCACCTTCCTATCTTGGGCCAATTAAACTTTGGCACAATTTTACACTATGTTGTGATATTTAAAGGCATTCAATGCATTCATTCTAATAAGTCAAGGATTCATGAAATCTTAAGTATCATCTCTTGTTCTATAGCATGGAATGAGCAATTTATAGCAATGCACTTTGATTTGGTGCTTTAAAAGGAGTAAAGAATTTGCATATATCATTCTAGGGCCCTTGTCTGCTATCTTCAAATCTTTGTACATATTTCTAGGGGTTGACATAGGAGAACTTGTCTCCTTGCAACAAAACAATGACCGTTCTAAGGTATTTTTAAATATTTTCAACCCTTAGATCAATAAGAGCAATAGAACAAACAAAGATCTATCAAACAAGTTGTAAGGAATAATTTCACATTGCACAAGGATGAGTTTGGACTTAAAGGACTAGTCTTTGACCATGATTTTGTCCCACACCTATGAACTTGTTCCCTAATAAAGCATAGATCCAACACAAATTTTGAGGCATTTCACTAACATAAGCATTATTTTTAGAATACACTCTAGTTTGACTCCAGAATCTTCCTTATTGGCACTCACACTTTAGTCATAAAGCTAAATACCATCTTCCATTACATTTACTTTCCTAATTTATTTACTAAAATATATTATATTATGAGTAATCGCTAAATAAATAATTAATCTAAATTAATTATATTATATTATTATATGCAAAAACCTTTTAAATGATTATGGAGCCTAAAGTTGAATCCCTTTTGCTTGGGTATAGATATAATGATCTTCTAGAGCCTAGGGTTGAATCCCTTTTGCTTGGGTATAAATATAATGATCTTTAGGGCAGTGAGGTGACTTAAAAAAAATTATGCTAATTAAGTTAAACGAAATTGCTTTGGGTGTTAGTTTGTGCTTACCTAATTTGGTGTCTTGTGTTTAGACCTTTGCATTCTGATCAAAATTCTGTGTTGTGTCTCGATCTTTAATTTTGCCTTTGTCTTGTTTGGTGTGCAAACTCAGGTTCCCGTGCTTTAAATGAGCCAGATGTCACCGTACTCAAGCTTTGGTGCCAGATAGCGTCCGCCCCATGATCACTGAGACTTACTCAACATGTAATGCTCGAAGGCCCATGTGGGCACTTCTTTCCCGATGATTTAGATTGATGGTTTCGTTTCTTCGACGATGATGGTCTCATGCCCGTCACAGGCATTGCCAACTGTTGGTGTTGGAAATAAGCCACACCCGGATCGACGATGGACTAGTCCAAGAGGGGCTAGTAGCTCAGTGGTGGAGCACTCCAGCAGCGAATGGAAGGTCCTAGGTTCGAGTCCTAGCTAGTCCATGTCTCAACATGGTATCAGAGCCAGGCCCAGGCTAGGAGTCCCAAGCACACAAGAGGTGTGGCTTAAGGGGGGTGTTGGTGTTGGAAATAAGCCACACTCAGACTGATGATGGACTGGTCCAAGAGGGGCCAGTAGCTCAGTGGTAGAGCACTCCAATAGTGAATGGAAGGTCCTAGGTTCGAGTCCTAGCTGGTCCATGTCTCAACATGGTATCAGAGCCAAGCCCAGGCTAGGAGCCCCAAGCACATGAGAGGTGTGGTTTAAGGGGGGGTGTTGGTGTTGGAAATAAGCCACACCCAGACCGATGATGGACTAGTCCAAGAGGGGCCAGTAGCTCAGTGGTAGAGCACTCCAACAGTGAATGGAAGGTCCTAGGTTCGAGTCCTAGCTGGTCCATGTCTCAATATGGTATCAGAGCCAAGACCAGGCTAGGAGCCCCAAGCACATAAGAGGTGTGGCTTAAGGGGGGTGTTGGTGTTGGAAATAAGCCACACCTGGACCGACGATGGACTGGTCCAAGAGGGGCCAGTAGCTCAATGGTAGAGCACTCCAGCAGTGAATGGAAGGTACTAGGTTCGAGTCCTAGTTGATCCATGTCTCAACTTGGTATCAGAACCAGGCCCAAGCTAGGAGCCCCAAGCACACGAGAGGTGTGGCTTAAGGGGGGTGTTGGTGTTGGAAATAAGCCACACTTGGACCTACGATGGATTGGTCCAAGAGGGGCTAGTAGCTCAATGGTAGAGCACTCCAGCAATGAATGGAAGGTCCTAGGTTCGAGTGTGGCTTATTTCCAACACCAACACCAACAACAATCTCACTCGTCTGCACATTTCTCTTGCATCCTGTCTGCATGTAATGCCCTTTGTCTTAGTGCCATTGAAAACCTGCATATCCTTATTGAGTTTGACCACCTATTTGAAAAGGGATCGATTTAATCTGATTTGGATGGAATGCATGAATTGGTAAGTCTATAGGCATTAAAATAAGTATTGTCGATACGTTAAGAAGAGATCGCCTGAGACTTATGAACACCCTGTTTCAATTAAGCATCATGGAGTCTGTTCTCTTGAGTGCATATAGATATATAAGACAACCCAAAGGGTTTAGACTAATTAAGTTTCTAATATACTCTTCTCACTTATAGGTGTTTGTGTATTAAGTTGGTAGGATTTGGTGAGCAGTAAGGGGAACGAGCATGATTGTTCATATGGTTCATTTAAACCAAGAAAATAGATTAAGTGATGTTTTAACTCTATAAACATCCTGTGATGTCAATTTTTAAAGAGTAATATGAATGCTACAGGAGCTGTTCTAGTTAATTGTCTGGTAGACATGTATGCAAAATGTGGAAGCATAGACAAGGAACATGAACTGTCTAACATAATGCCTCAAAGAGATGTGTCCTTGTTGATTTGTTGAAAAGGCTTTAGAAACTTTCAAGCAAATGTAATTGGTAGGTGTAAAGCTAAATTCCATAACCATTACTAGCATCCTCCCTACCTAGGCTAAAATGGGTGCTTTGGAATAAGGTATGGACATTCGGGGTACAACCATCAAAGCATAATGGAAGGGGGATTTTGTCAGATATTATAGTTGGAAATGCTGAGTTGACTTTATGACATCTATGCCTCTCCCTATTCCCTCCCCAATACTTACATATGACATTCTCAATATGTATGGGATATACTATTAAGATTTCACTAATTAAAACTCTTTGTATTGGGTGGGTAGTAAATCCCTTTAGAATAACAAAAACAAAAACAATAAAAGAAGAAATAACAATCAAAATAAAAAGAGTATAAATAAGATATTAATATATCAAAATATTAAAAGGAAGAGCCAACCAAAGAAGAAAAGAAGTCAAAACAACACAATATTTGAATTTCATGTACAAAAAACTATATGGAAACCAAAGAAAGAAGATGCGGTGCATCAAATGCCTATCATTTCACCACAACCACAAGTTAAAAAGCAAGTTAAAAGGCAAGGATGGGTAAGGAAAGAAGTACCTATTGTTATATCGGTTGAACATGTGTTTACACCTAGCATGAAGAAATATCAAGAATAAACACATGTAATTGAAAAGGCAGGTAAAGCGCAAAAAATAAAAACACAAGAAGGTAAATTGGATGATAACTTTTGGGACAATGATGATCTAATGGATGAGCCACAACTAAAGGTTCCAAAGGTAACACCTGAGATGAAGTTTATTCAATGAGTTGTGAGCATTGCTATAATGTATACCCATATATACTTGTAGCTTAGTTTCTACTTCACCTCTTTCTATTTGTTTTATGCCTTAGCCTTTTTTTATTACTCCTTGTTTCGCCTTCTCTATTTCTTTTACATTATTATCTTCCCCACTTGGGGGAATTTTTGGTTTCCCCTTTTTATTTACTATTTTCCTATGCCTTGCTTTTTGCTTCTACCTTTGTTTTCATTTCCTACTTGGATTTCCCACTTGCATTTTCCTACCATTTATCCCTTGTGCATGTTTGCATTGCTTATGTTCCTTTATCTTGTTATTTCTTGCTTATGTCTATGGCATGTGGACCTTATAGTGTTATATTATGCTTCTTAGAGCTTACAAATTGATCTCATATTGTTATACCATGCTTGCTAGAGATTATATACATATATATAGATCTTACATTGATCGATCATTCTATACATGGATCTTACATTGATACATTTTGCTTCATAGAGCTTACACATTAAACTTATATTGATACATAATACTTCGTAGAGTTATCCATACTCTGGGGGACCTTGTGACTTCTCCCCAACACTTGAGCTTGCTCTAAAACATCTTTACACTAGGGGGTAATGTGCATTTCCCCTCACACCTTTTGTGTTCCTAATTCCACATTTTTAGCACTTACACCTTTACATTAGGAGATTTTATGCCTTCCCTTCCTATACATTGTGCCTTCGTGGTTACATTTTTACATTGGGGGAATCATGCTTCCTCTTTCCACACTATGATTACTATTGATATATCTTACACTGGGGGCCTACCCCACACTTCCAACTTCATGCCTTAGTTTTGGCTTCGTGCCTTAGTTTCAATTCCATTCCTTAGTTTGGACTTCATGCTATCATTCACATGTTTATTACCACTATGGACTTATTGTCTTACTTGCACCTTTGTGTGCTTATTCTCTTGGATGCCACATTGGGGACATATGCCCATCTTAGTGGCATGAGTACTTATAGGGGTGTTTTTGGCCATTCAATTCCACATTGCCATTTTCTTGCCCATGTTGGGGGTAGCCTTATTTCCATGATGTTATCTCTAGCCCATATATGTTTATCACATTTTATCAATCCTAGATGTTTCACATGCTTATCACATGATATTTTCATTATCGCTAGTACTATACATGATTCATATGTTAATTGAACAGGGGGAATATATCATCACTAACATTCCTAGGTTGAGTTTTTAGGTACTGACGGTGCTACAAATACTCATTATCATGACCAGATGAAGCATTATCACATGACATGCCTTTCTATTGATCCTACTTGCTAGATAGTTTGTAAGACCTCATTTTGTATTAGATTCTCATTTGTGATGTTGGTGCTCAAACATGCAACTCCACAAATCCTAAAGACTGGCACCAAAACCTAAGGGCAGGAATATGTGAACAAAGGTAATGGACAAGACTTATGCTCAGACAATGGCATGAATGGACCAATTATTGTGAGTGGGTAAACTCACCTTCAAATTTAGGCTATGCAAGGTTGAGGGGGGTGTTACCTAAGGTCTCAACAATAGGACATTTAAAAAGAAATAATAATTTAAACTCTAAGCCTTTAAACAACTATACCCAATATGCTATGAACCCCAAGATTTGTCACTAAGTTCATGTCAACATTATCTATATACATGCCTATAAGACCTCTAGTAAACAAATGATAATTTCACTCTTACCATGCACCAAAAGATATAACAACTATATTGTATTGTTCCCTAGCAAATGACTCCACTTAAAATTACATACACATAGGTAAGAGGAAAAACACACCAACATGATTCTCTAATGATATTTCAGTTTAGGACCACACAAGATATGACAATTTACAATGTTATATCATGTAAGTATGGTGGAACATAACCTACTCCTACAACTAATAAGAGAGATAATTAAAATAAAATGTGTTTGGCCTCTCACTAATCAGACTGGTGCCTACTTTGGGCAAAATAGTCACAACTAAGAAAGAGCATGGATAAAATGTTTATAAATCAATAATGGAACCAAGCTTGCATATGCATACAAACTCATGGGATAAGGAAACCTACGAATGGAAATTTTTAATTATCCATTACAAATTAGTAACACCCCACATGTAACAAAAGAAGACCATTGCAAACAAATTTGGAATGCTTTATAACACATTTCAAAATTAATCCATTTTTTTACAATCATGCCATCAAATGTGGCAAGTGAAAGATGACAACTAGGTTTGAATCCCCTCCTGATGTTTTACAACCTGTCGATGGAGACATACCATTTCCAAGAAAAACCTTACTAGACTACCCCTTCTTTGATTTAGAAACATGCTTCATCATTAACAAAGATGTATATTCATCATTTGATACCCTAGAATCTGCTTGAGACACTTACATTAAAAAATTGGCTCAAACCAACCCCTATTACATCATCTAAACATGTATATATATAGCTCCTCAATCCATTCTTATTACTTGGATGGGAATTCTAGAGTGGTCAACATAGTTTTCTAGTTTCCCATTCCCATTGCATCATCTTCGCATGGATTTGCACTTGGATCCATGCCCTCTGCATCAACAACTCATGCTTTTGTACACAAATCATGTCCATGTGGGGTCTAGGTATCAAGAGGCATGTGAAAGTATTCATCCATTTTATTGAGTTGATTGGGGACCATTAATGGTAGTCCTAGATCACGCAGGGGAGTTGTTGGGGCAGGTGAAGCTTTCTAGAGAATTATGGGAATTCACTATGGGAACAAATGTTACCAAGTGAAGTTGGCAACCTTGCAGAACTAAAGGTGAGAACCAGACATTTGGAAGCAAGGGAAATGTGTGAAAGAAATCCAAAAGTCTATTGAGTTTTCATAAATGAAGAAAATGAGTGATTTGATGATGAGGAGAAAAGTGGTATTTGGTTGTGGAATTGGATCTGAGGACAAGACATGAGGTGGAAGGAATACATCCTAAAGTCCATGGAAAGTCTACAGATAGGAGGGAATGGAAGCTATGAAGGTGCGGGAAAAGCATGCGAGACTAGAAGTAGGAAGTGGATGTGTTAAATGGAAGAAGTCCAAGAGTTTGCTAATATCCCACAAAAGGCATTGTGAGGACTGTGGGAAAGGAAGGAATAACCAAAGGTGGAAATATATGGTTTAGGAGTGAAATTCCACAAACAACATGGGAAGTGAAAAAGAGGATTCGTAGAAAAGAGATCAATGTCAGGCTATTAGGAGATGGAATGAAAATGGAAGAAGTTCACCAAAACTCTGTGAAATTCAAAGTAACGGAAGAAGGGAAGTGAAAAGCTTGAACATGAATTTTGCAAAAAGGGATAGAAGGACCGAATATTGGAACATCAAGGTTTAAGATTTGACAGTCTAGTGGGATCTCACAATTGGAAGAAATGGGAAAAACGAGAAAGACTCAAGGCCTGATATGATTTGTGGGACTTTCATGCAAGAAAGGAGGTGAGGACTGGATGGGAAATGAAGGGGAAATGTCTAATAGTCCACTAAAACTCAACAACTTCACAACAAACACCAAAAATGACTTAAAACTCCCCATACAAGGAGAACTTTTTGGATTTTTTGGAAATTCCAACATGGGGAAGGTAATGCACAACTCCAAGATAAAAATTGACCAGAGGAAGGCCTATTGAAGGAAATCTCAAATTAGTTATCAATAATAGGTAAAACACTTCCAAGGCAACAACGGGACACTAAAGTGGGAAATGTTCACATTTTTGGGCAAGTGCCAACATGTGAGACATAAGCTACTTGTTGCACACTTTTTCTATGTTTTTCAAGTTCCCATGGAGAGTGCATACCGAAGGACACACTTACACAATGACACCTTGCAGGGTCCATTACTTTATACCAACCCCCTTCACATCCTTTAAAAATTGTTTGAATATTTACTTTATGTGCATGTTTGTGAGTGCTACATACTTTGAGATGTATGATCATTTTAGGATTCACATTCATCTCAAAGTGAGAGAAAAATGTAATGGTGAAATTTGTATACCCATGCCATTTCCTATTTAGTTTTGTGCCCATTTTTTAGGAATGTCTTGATACATGTGCATAGTGATCAATGACATGATCTTGTGCAAAGTTGGGCTCATTCCCTTAGTCTTTTATCCACCCATATACATGCATATTGTTATACACTTAGCCCCTACATCATCCTTACATATGTTTCTATACATTAGCCTTACCCACATATTTATCACATTCACATAAACATCTACATCCATATAGTCATTAGCCACCTAGATTTGATCATTTGCCCACATTGGGACATTTTTGCAATCATGAACTCATCCCCCTCCTTTCAAAATTCAAATTTAAAAATTGCCTAATCGACCACATTCTATGCTTCAAACTCAATGGTTTCACTTATTTTGGAAAAACTATCACTTTTACCAGGTGGCAGTTGCAAAAGTTATCGTGACAATCTCAGAATTGCCATGATGAATTTTCTCACTGTTCTAATAGTCTTATTTTTAGCACAATGGTCTTGCGAATGTCTTAGTGATTTTGCTAGATGCGAATAAAAAAATATTGGATTGTTTCACCTTCCCAATCCATTTTGTAATGCCTCTCTTGCCCAAAACTTCTTGTAATGTCTTTATCACACCTCAAAAACATAGTGTTTCACCTCATTTGGTATCCTCAAATCATTTTTTGAACAAATTAAGCATCCTCAAGCCCCAAATCTTAAGCTTTTCAACTTTCACGATTAAAGCCACTTGCAAAGTTGCCTCCCTTTCCCTATAAGCTTAGACAAGCCTCTATTTAGCTTAGCTCACCCTCTCTTTATGATCTACCTATACTCAGATATGAGGAGTGACTAGTTGTAAGTGAATTGTGATACTTTGGAGTGCTCCTGAGGATATTTTGAACACTTCAACATTTCTTCATCAAATCTACTATGAATTTGTGGACACATAGTGCATAGATTAGATTTGTGGGTTTGTTTTGTGGTTTATTTTTGTATGTTTGTTTGATTGAGTGTCAACTTGTTTGGAATTAGTTAGAATTAGTTTGTAGTCTATTTTGTTTTGTTTTAATGAGATTGTGTGTGTCTTTGTTATTTTCTTTTCTTTTTTTATTTGGATTAGTTTTTGGATGGATTCCAAGCTTCTCCCTTCTATTATAGGCCTTTCTAAAGGTATACAAGACCACACTAGGGACTTAGTTCATCCCCCTTTGGCTAGAATTTAATTTGCACACTATTGTACATGCACACATGCCATCAAACATCAATTCCATAGTGCACAATCTCACATGCAACTCTTTGCTCCATGTGCTGCTTGCTCAATGCTTGTAACCATGATTGTAACTTAGTGTACATCATCTAGCTCATGTGTAATGCTTTACATCATGTGACATCCACACAATGTGAAGGATCATGTTGCACAACATTACCAACAACTTTGTATGTGTTTCATGTTGCACTTGCATTCTTGTGCATTAGCACACACAAGGCACATAGTTTGGGACAACACAAAATGTCATGCAACATCTCAAAGCACCACACAAGAGTCCCATGCATCTTCTGAAGTCATTTCATGGCATGTCACTACTAGCACAACATGCGACCAAGATCCTAATCGTTTGAAGATGAAGCATCATACATGGAAGATAAATCAATTCAACTTCCACGACAACCTCTTCATGATAATGTAAAATATAAATGTAAATATGTAAAATAACATAAGAGACAGATTTAGTAGCCAGACATTGTGAATGAATAGCCACACATCTCCATGAGAGTGTGTCATGTACACAACACAAATTAATAAAACAATATGTTCCAATTCTTGTATTCTTCATCTAATACATTATCTTTGTATTGCTTTTGCACACTTACACCACAACTAAGTCCTCATTTAGAGTGTTGTCCCCTAGACCACCTAGGGTCCATATCATAAGCCATCATTTTGAGCCCTCTCTTTGTCAAATCAGACCTTTTAAGGTCTCAAAATCTTTGTTTAGTTGTTGTTTTGCATTTGTGACAAACCCAAACACATATGAGATCGATTGGTTTTGTAAGAGCTTCCTAAAGCTCCCTTACTATTGTCTTTACTCTTGGATAGACCCCAAGCACTTATGTTCACATATGCACACTATATTTCACTATATAATCTATCTACAACCTTTAAAGGCTCTTGAATATTTGTCCTAGCATCAATTATAGCCTTCCAAAGCTTTATTCTTTGTTGTCCCTATCCTTCCATGATATTTGTATGTTGGATTATACTCATGGACAACCTTAAAACATTGTTAGACATTGCCTTATATTGAAAGCACAACTACCGCTTCACTTGGGCATAAAATAAGCTCATTTGCATGCTTATTTCTATGATAGATTATTATGACAATAGCTTACTAGTTTAGTTATTAATTTTCCCTAGGTATTTAAAAAATTGCAATAATTACTTATTCATTGGAAATAGTATTTATGTTCATATCTAGACTTGCATACTTCCACATCGGCATATAAGCTTGCATTCTAATTTGCTACAAATGTAGAGTTTCATTATCTTCATCATTTACATAATCAAAACTCTGTTTGCTTTCTCTCGTGCATCAATGAAAGCACATATAAGAAAATATCATATAGGGAAATCTTGCATCCTAGAAATTGCATATATCTTACTCACACTTCATTTAGGCAAGTTTTACTTTATCACATTGGTTAGTTAGTAAACATCTTAAAATCATAAAAACACAAAACATTAGAAGACCCCCCAAAAAAGTCACTATCTTCATAGGAGCATCCATGCATACCCATGTGCCCTGGGATCCTATTGAACATTATCAAGGAGTTATTACAACAATACATTTTCCTTACCTCTTTAGCTGATATCCTTTTAGGATTAATTGACGAACTGACATATGAGCCTAGAGCTCCTATCACACCATTGACACTAAGGCCTAATCCTTCACCTTAGCCTACAGACAAATGTTTTCTAGCAACATCTCCTATCATCACATTCTTGCTGCTTCACAAGTAGGTGTAGCTTGAAGACCCAAAGCCTCATTGATATACCCATGGGTCTCTTATCTTGATCTTAGCTGCCTAGTGTGACTTATTCATCAATATTTTTGCGGTTGACATTATTTGACCACATGAAAAAGGTGTAGTTGTTAAACACACTTGGTGAACCTTAACTCTTTCAAGAAAACTAGATACAACTTCTTCTATTTGCCATGTTGACTCAACTTGGGTCGACATGATTCAACCTGAGGTTCTTTCTAGAGGTCTCATAGTGTGTTTCTAGAGCCCTAGCTTTAGGTCCTTCTTTGGATTTCTATTTAGGACTCTACAACTTTCTCTAGCATAAGCCCAAGAAGTCATGTGGTGTGGAGATTCCTTGAAAAGATTTCCTACATATGCACATTGACAAAGCACATATCCAACGTAGATTCCAAGGCATTTTGCCGATAAAAAGACATTATTTTATGAGCATACACCAATTTGACTCCAAAATCTTCATCATTGGCACTCATTCTTTGATCATAAAACTAAATACCATCTTTCATTACATTTATTTCCCAGATTTAACTATTACAATTTTTTTTTTGTTTCGTAATCGTTGGAGGTCACAAGGGGGACCTCCTCCCCATCAACATATACACTTAATCAACTTAGAGGCCACATAGAAACCACATGTTACTTGGGGGATTCGAACTTGGATCTCCATCGTGAGAACCATTTGGCCTATGCCATTCAACCACAACCCTGTTCACAACTATTACAATTTATTAATTAATCAATACCCAACTAAATAATTAACTAATCAAAATTAATACCCAACTAAATAATTAACTAATCTAAATTAATTGTTCTTATATAATATCAAATTAACTTAAACTAACCCCATGTCCCTATGGCGCTGCAAATTTTAAATTATGCATAAAGGATAATTTGGAATTTTTCCCTATTATAGTGAAGCAACTACATTTAAGGGATGAAAAAAAAGGGGGTTGAAGTTATGCAACCATTGCATAATGAAAAATATGCCATGTGGCTGCATATATTTCCTTCCCTTTTTTTTTTTAATTTTCTTCTAAATCTAATCCCCTAAATTTTCTATATAATTAAATAATTCTTTATTGATAATTTATTTTTATTTTTTATATAGTAAAAAACTACAAATTAAGATAATTGCTTAAAATAAGCTATATATATATATATTCATGAAGTCACTAGCTTCACAAATATCTCCTAAAACAATTGAACAATAGCTACTAGCCAAAATAAGCCAAGGAACTGCATAGGGCCCTACCCAAAACAATCGCTACTAGCCAAAATAAGCTAAGGAACAATATGGAGCCCTACCCAAAACCTAAAGAAAGTAAATAACTGAATTCTCTTAATGAAATTGAAATCTACAATTAGGGCTTAAATTTGATGGCCGTATGACCGTATTTGACTTTTTTTGCCGTAAAATACAATCAAAATTTTAAAAAGAATGTATCACATGAAAGGGTAGATTTTAGATAGAATGTCAAAATTTCTATATGTATTTAGTTTATATATAATTTTTTATAATAAAAATATATCTTAATATTCAAAGGGCAAGTTTGAGTAGATAACCGTCATGAAAAATTGCTTCACAGGCAGGATCGACCATCAAATTTAGGCCCTGTCTGCAATATCTTCAAGATCTCCAAGGAATAATACTTTTAAAAACATATATCAACCCAATCTATTGCTTCCATCACTGTGTGCTCGTGGACATTATTAAAATCTTTCATTTCATTTTTTTCGTATTTCTTCCTAAGATGACCAATCAGTCCTTGGAGGGTCAAGCGCAACATAGTCCACCTCCTTTTAAGGCATCAAAAGGCAACACGGGGGAGCCTTCTGTGGAATATTTAAAAGAGATATAGAACAAAATGAAAGTACTTGTTCGTTAGATTGTTGGAATGAGATAAATTTTGTCCTTTCAGCACGAAACTGGCAGCAAAATGGAAGAGGAGAATCGATGGTGACCATTTTTTTCAACGCCCCTCTTCTCTTAAGCCCTCCGTCTGAAATGATTTCACTTGGGCACATGGAGTGCAGTGTGGCTAAAAGCTTGACAAATTCTCCATCCTTCTCCAATGGATTTAGAATTACAAAGAAAACAATTATACCCAAGCTCATGTCTTGCAGATTCATGGAAGTTAAAAAGCTCCAGCTCAATTCCTCTGCAAATAGATGTCGCCTCAGAGTAGTGTTGATGCAGGATGGTAATTCCCCTTCCCACTAATTACTTAGTGCTTTGATCCATCTACCTATGTGACCGACCATGAGTTGGATTGATTTATTATTTATACAGGCGTGGCTGCTGCAAGCACAGGCACAGAGAAAGCAAAAGGGGGAATTATGAATATGCCCTTGACTCCAGTGGAGGATGAAAGAAATGGGGTTTTTGATTTCAGGAAACAAGCGGCGGAGTCCACGGTGAGCATTACAGTGGTGGGAGCATCAGGGGACCTTGCCAAAAAAAAAATCTTTCCTGCACTCTTTGCTCTATATTATGAAGACTGTCTGCCAGAGGTATATAACTCTACATAATTTCAATCATTTCATTGTTTGGATTCAATATCCTTCCAATCGTTGCCAGAATACTCATTTGAATTAAATTGTTTTTAGCTGCTGGATACGACTTGAATTTGATGCCTTTGTTTTTTTTTAAGTGTACCTGGTGATGACACGCACTAGTTTCTGTTTTCTATTTTTTGAAAACCGTTTCTTGCTTTTGTCACATAGTTGTGGTATGAAGGTTGTCTTAAAAAAAAAAAAAACTGATATGGATTTTATCTGCAAATTCTTGTTAGAAACAGTCACCTCAAGCAAGCACTGAGATGTTAGAGCTTAAAGCTCAATTCCCCAGTTATGGCCTGGCTTCTAAATCTAAATTTGTCCTTCTGGTACTAAAACGCACAGCTTTGTACTGAAATGCACTATATTACATTGGGCATTCTACTATGAAGAAGACTTATGCCAAATTCACCATGATATTCAATGATGGTGCTTAGACACCATCAAGTAATTTTCAAGTATAAATAACATTATTTATGCTTCATCCATGCGTGCTCACATGTGGTGTATTATCTGTTTCGATATTATCCCAATTTGCATCAGATCCAAAAACTTTTTAACAGGCGAAGAATTATTTTGTGTGAGGTTTAAATTGTGGAATTGGCCGTTGCGGACAATTTCATTTTTTCTCTCACTGTATCACAGTTCATTGGTGCAGGCTGCAGCTCATATTCTCATCTTTCATACATTTTTTAGCATTCCCTAATTAGATACAGCAAATTGGAGATTTCAAACTCAAAAATCTAACAGGAAAGTTTGGTGCTATGTAATGGCCAATCAAATTCTAACCAGAGTTACTGTGTAGACGAAACCAATGGTTGATTAAAAAAAGATTGTCTATCTTCATAAGAATAATTATTACTGGTGAATAGTTGGCAAACGTTTTCTATAAAAAGTGGGAAATGTCACTTGGATTGTAAGACTAACAAGAAACAGAGTGAGTTTGTGAAATTCGGATCAGATGCTAATTAAAGATCCAAAAAGTTGTGAAAGAAAAGTGAACAACTAAATGCAACGGACAAGAATGAGCAAAGAGGGATGAGGAAATATTGAGAATTAGAAAGCATAATCAATCATCCTAGTCCAAATAAAATTCTCAAAGAAACAAAAAGTTCAACAACTAACAGATTTGAAGGATGCTAATTGATGCAGTCAGGATTAGGAGGTCTTATCAGACTGCCTAATCTTGCAGCCTTAACATGTCATCGAACCCACACTTTTGCACACATACCAAAGACTATATATATTTATTGCAGCAAAATCTGAAGCAAATTTTTATTTACAACTTCCATATGTACATACATACAGCAAAATTCCTCAGGAACAATTATATACAGTCAAGATTTCAAGAAGAAAACAAAATTCAGAAATTTTCAAGGGTTTTCAGGCACTTCATCCCTTCAAGTTTTCAAACCCTCATGCCATCACACTTTCTTGGCTTCACTCCTTTTTTGCAATCTGATTTTTCCTTCACCCTATAGCTCTCTTGGCTGCCTTGAATACCTACAACTCTCTTCTTCTTTTCTTATTTTCTTCCTCTCTTCGGCTAGCTAATTTTCTGCATCTCTTCATGCCATTCTCTTGAGCGACCTGCAAATTTCTTTCTTCAACCTTGTTGCTATTGATTGCTAACCCTCAACATTATTCATGGCTGCATTTTATAGAGTACTTCACACATATGAGACACCAAAATGTGGCACCTAAATCTGCTCCTTCATTTCTAAAGAATTGACCCTTTAAATTCCTTCGAAAAAAAATAAAAAAACACAGTTTATTGCTTGCAAATGTGACGTCTAAGGTTGCTACTCCTTCTCCAACGTTTTGCTGCTCAAAAGACCTTTGAAAAATGAAGAAAATCATAAACCAAGTCATGCTCATTCACCCTCCCAACTTGGAAATTGAAGTCACTAATTTGGTTGCAAAAATCAATGGCTTTTTCCTCCTCTTTAGGTGCCCAAATTGAAGAAATGCAACATTAAGTTTCAAATGAGGGATACCAATATTCACCTATCCTTTACACACTTCCCAAGGCATCCAAGTTGAGTAAATTAAATTTAATTGATTTTTCTTCACAAGCCCCTTCTACCATGGTAAATGAACCCCTTCAACCCCTAGGACCTTGAAATTGTGCAATATAATAATTTTAAAAATCACATTAAACACTCTGGTTGCCTTTGATGTTTGAAATGGAAGCCAAGCCTTGACAAATGGAGATTTTTATCCTTATGACACTTCACAAGATGCTCCTAAAAATCAGACCTACACCAAAAATGCAAAAAATTGAATATGAAAAGAAAATATTTTTTTGGTGATGCAGGATTACCTGTAGACCTAGATGCTCCTGAATCAGACACGTCATGTAAGAATTTTTTGTGAGAATGGACTCACAAAATGGAGTTGAATGATAGAACCACCCTTTTAGATAGTAGATAATTTGTAGCATACTCCAATGCTTTCTTCCTCTTCTTCCAACATCTCTCTGGAACTCTTCCTGTCTTTCTCTGCTAAATCTGCTCATCAATCTCTCTTTCACTTGTGGACTTCTGTCCACCATAGACCGACCTCCATGAAATGCACTTTCCTTTCTTCTCTTCTCTTCTCTTGTGGGATTCAACCCACCACAATCTGACCACCTCCACCAAAATTCTTTCCACTCTCGTCACTATCTCACCTACACTATTACAACAAATATAATTAAAATTAAATAACTCCATAGTCAACTTTGTCTCTTCTTCATTCACTTTTCTTGCACACAAATTAACACTATGGAAATTCCTTCAACTACAAGTCTATTTAAATTCTTAGTAATTTTGGGCACTCCCTTTTTTGATGACCATCTTTTTTACATAGAAAACAAGAACTCAAACTTCCTAGGACATACATTTCACATTGGATTTGATTATTACTCAATTGAAAGTACAAAATATTTGGATTAATGTCATGCCCCCGAAATAAGAATGTGAATCATAAACCAAATACCTACTTATGGCCGACTTCATCATATAATGTAAAAACTAAAAACTACTGAATAAATATATGTGTGATGTTGAGCGATCAAGCGCATCAGGCAGCACTAAGACATTAGAGAAAAAAATATATAAACAAATTCTTATAAGGCCAACCTTCCACATAAGGCGCTCCATTTATGTCTTAAGAAAAGCATTCGATTTGAAAGATTAGTGCCTATGATTTATGTATGAAGAGTGATCTCCTCTCGTAAAGGCATATCAATACGAGAAGGGTCGCTTCTCTTGAGAAGGAATAAAAGAAAGGAAATGTGTGGATTGATGGTCTCAGAAAAAAAAAGGCATTGGATTCATCATAACAGCAAGCATATTGAGAAATATATACAATATATTATAAAAGGATTTAGGACAGATACCTGAAGCGTAACAACATAAGGAAAAGAAACTCATTAATGAATATATATATATATATATATATATATATTAGTAGACATATATTACAACAACATATCAAGAAACAAGAGAAAAAGGAAAGAAGTGGAACAACAGAAGAGAATACCTAAATACTTAACACCTTATAAAATCAGATCAGAATCTAACCCATTGTGTCTGACAGAAGGGGAGGATTGAGATCTGCTTTAAGGGAGAGAACGGCTTAGGGCACTTCGCTATAGTGGCAAATAGGGAGAACAACTAGACGGGCACCCTGTTGCACTAAAAAGGGGAGAGAACGGCTAAGGGCACCCTATTGCAATTTCTCTTCCAATCCATATGTCAAGGGACTGTTGAGAAAGTTAGAACTTGTTACATAATGATGAATATATGATTCCCTTGTAATAATAATAGATTTATTTCATGAACTGTATTTGCAATGTTACCTAACATGATTGCAGGACCTAAATCAGGATTATCTTGCTTAAAGCATTCAATCGGTAAGTTACAACCCTAACGATGTTAAAGTTGTGATTCTAGGGGAAGATTTAGGGCAATCCCGAAAGGGGACATTACAAATGGTATCTGAGCATCCTTCCTGCCATCCTGTGAATGATAGTTAATGCAATGTATATTCAAGTGTATACTTCATGACTTACGTGTATTTATGCGTATACTTTGTGTATTACGTATATGCTTCATGCTTCTTGTATTACATATGCGTATACTTCATGTATTACATGTATTTATGCGTATACTTCGTGTATTACATGTATGCTTCATGCTTCGTGTATTATGTGTATTTATGCGTATACTTTGTGTATTACATGTATGCTTCATGCTTCTTGTATTACATATGCCTATACTTCATGTATTACGTGTATACTTCATGCTTATTGTATTACATATGCGTATACTTCGTGTATTACGTGTATGCTTCGTGTATTACGTGTATGCTTCATGCTTCTTGTATTACATGTACTCGTGCTCCGTATATTACGTGTATACTTTGTGTCTTATGTATACTTCATGTATCACGTGTATTTATGTGTATGCATCATACTTCACATGTACTTATGTGTATACTTCGTATATTACGTGTATTTATGTATATGCTTCACACTTTGTGACTTACGTGTATTTATGTGTATGCTTCATGCTTCACATGTATTTATGTGTATACTTCGTATATCACGTGTATTTATGTGTATGCTTCACATGTATTTATGTGTATATTTTGTGTATCACATGTATTTATGTGTATGCTTCATGCTTCACATGCATTTATGTGTATACTTCGTATATTACGTGTATCTATGTATATGTTTCACGCTTTGTGTCTTACGTGTATACTTCGTATCACGTGTACCCATGTGTATGCTTCATGTATTACGTATATCTGTGTTTGCTTCATGTCCGATGTTTCTTCAACAAGTTTACTCCATGTGTGTTTAAGATTACTTTATGCTTAAAAATTATGAAAATACCAAATCTATCAAAGCTTTATTGTCAAACACTAATGATGAGTTGTAACTAGTGAAGCGAAAAAGTGTGACTCCCCCAAACTTGAGATATAAAAGGGGAGAACATTTCATTTGAGAAAGACATCCAAAACATCATTGAAGAATTCAATTGAGAATAGAACCCTAAGTGATTTTATAAGTAAATTAAATTAGGTCCTCAAGAATAATGATGATGTGAGAAAGGATGAAAACCCAAATACGAAAAGTGTGACCCTTCAAATGTAGGACTTCCTTAACAATAAAATATAAAAGGGGAATCATTTCCTTGTGAAGAAACCATCAATAGGAAATAAATCTAACAATCAACTCAAAGGTAAAGTATTATTCTTAAAAAAAGGACAGCCAAGAAAAGTAGTGACTCCTTTAAGAAATAAATATAAGGATAAATCAATTCATTGACATAGCAATCATCATTCATCTATTCATCAAGAAATCAGGCAATCAAAAATATCAAAAGTTTCCCAAGGAAGGAACAATCAATCATAACCACTCAACATAGTTGAATCTAACAATATAATTTGACTTCATATTCTCAATTGAAAATCTAGTTGTGACGGAAACTTAGGCATAACTAAAGATACAAAGATGGATTAAGGTTATCTTTCAAACTTCGAGATTTAGGTACACTGTGGTATCATCTTGACCTAGGATGGTCAATCTCTTAAAAGCGAAAACAACATTTTGAGAGACTGTAATAAAGACAACTCAATTCTTTATGAACCTACAAATTTAGACTCTTGAAAGATCTTACGAGAAATGTTGGAAATCTATTAAAAGATATATTCATCAAGATTCATGGAGGAGGAACATCATTAAGAATAAATTGTTCTATTCCTTTGGAACAAGATCAAATGTACAATCATATGATCTATCCCGCACTCATAGAAACAATGGCAATACATGTATCAAACTTGTAACCTACAAAATTGATCTAGTGAACTTTGTCTGGGACTAAATTCACTTCTATATGTAATATCTAGAGTAGATCATTTCATCCAAGGGTCTTGTTGATGATGTTTTTGTGACAACAACAATAGAATAAAACACCAAATATCTTATCCTCTCTTGAATAAAGTCTCTCAAAGGCTAAGCTATGTGATCCAGTGAGAACTTCAAGGTTCCTTATTCGTGATTTGCAGTGGATAGACTCAGTGATTTGATGTGATCTTGCTGGTAATCACAAAGGGACTTACGCAAATTGCTCCTTCTTCATGAACATGGAATGTATTCCTTACTCCTTGGATGTGAATGAATGGAACTTCTTCAATCAAACTTAAAAGAAAATGCAAAAGATAAGGGTTTAGAGAATCTATTCTAAGGACAATGAAATAATGAATCATGCTAAAATAGACAAATTCCTCATGAAACTAAATTCCGCTTCACCATGAGAACCAACAATTACATAGAGTCAGTGCAATCTTCTAAGGTCATTCAAGGATTTTCAAATTGTAAACCTTCATCCAAACACCCATAGCTGGCGCAACTTGAACAAGTACTCGCAATCAAACTAAAGCAAATGTGGTTCAGGCTAACTTTGCAAAATGACTTATCATCGACAAATCATGAAAAGTATGAACCATTAAAGAATTCATCAAATATCTTTGCATGAACTCATTACATCAATGAACTTCTAATCTAGTATCCCAGCTACTTGGAAACATTTCTCAATCACATTCGAGAAATCAGAAACCATGCTAACATTCCATAATCACACAAAATCACCATGAAAATCAACAATGAGCTTGTATTGATCTAGGAAATATTTTTACAACAATTTCACAATATCTCTTCAATGACTTCGAAGAGCTTCCTCTACTCTACTCGATATCCTACTCTCCTACAACAACTCTATGATCTCCCTTACAAATGAGGCGAATGAGCCTTTTTATAGTCCTCAAAGTATAATGAAGGGCCAAGATTGATTTTGGAATCAATGGTCGAGATCTTGCCACATTGGTAGTTAGTTACAACAACTTGCTATTTTTAGCAAAAGTAAAAGTTGACACAACTTGTGTACATAAAAATTCATAGGTAATGAAGGCACGTTTCCCAATGTGATAAGCATGAAATAGAATCTTTAGAATCTTCTAGATAAGAGCCTTCTTTAGCCTCTTGCTTGTTGTATATTCATTGAACTTGGACGAGTGATGTGGCTAGACATGATAGGCTTGATGATGTGCACACGCCACCTCAACATCTTGCAAACTGGTTTGATTTTCAATACGTTCACATTGCTCGGAATATTTCCCAACATTCTTCTTGGAATAGTCTTCGAACTTGGATTTTCACCTCTGGAACTTAGCTGCTTGAACTTGAAACTTGGGAATTTTGAATTTCTTCATGTAATTGATGGACTTTCTTGATGCTTATGCTCAGTCTTCATCTTGTGACATTTGTTCTTGTGTAGGATTCTGGCTCTAAATGGTGTAGGAAGTAGAAGATATCTTGTGCGTAAATTCTTGGAGTAGATTGCATGATGATTGTCTTTCTTCTTTCTGGCTCATGATAACTTTGGAAGGTTGGACGTGGAATGAATCTCTGGATGACGACTTCCTCTCATGTGAGATGAAGTGATGCCCCTCTTACGAACATATGAAGTCTTCAAAGTAAAATGAACTTGATGTAGGAACTCCTCCGTGTGGTGATGATGATGAACTCGAGCAACTTTCCTCCACCCTCTAAACTTCTCATGTATAAGCTCTCGCCATTCACCTCCTTGGATCCTCCATCACCTACAAAAGAGAAACGAATATCAATTGCAAAGATGATGATCATTAACAACATTTGATTATGAATTTACTCTTATTATCTATCTCAGACACCTTGCGATTATTTTTGGCGAGGTTTTCACTGTTTGGAGGGAATGTGTGTGTAGGGCGGATTTTTCTTGTAGAAGAGAAATATGTGCCCTAGCAAGGGCGCATTCTGAATGTGTACGGGAAATTTCCTCATTTTTTACTTAGAATATTTTTAGGTTTTCTGCTTCAAACTCTTTCAAAATTGCTTTCCTTTTGGCGAATTTCTCTTTGATGTTTAAATAATTTTGGCATTTTTCATGGATCAAGTTATCTTCTTTTCCAGGGCACATATTTTTCGTGTACGAGAAATTTCCTCCATTGCAACTTTAACACTTACAAATCTATGCGAATTTTTCTCTAAGTCCTTTCAAATGATCTTTGCTTGTTTCCCAAATAACTTTCTAGGATCAAGTTTCAAGATTGGAAGTCTTCAAAGTGAGGGTGATTTTCTTGTGTGAATCCTCTTTCATGCTAGGGCGCATACTGAATGGGTGTGTTCAGTTTCCTCCTAGGGTGCATCTTGACTGTGTAGAGGAAATTTGCACTCCTCTCTTGGACCTTATTTTTGACTTTCAAAATTTGTGAATTTTTCTAAGTCCTTTTCTAAGTCAAGGAGCACATTCTCTTCCTTGCACCAAATTTACCAAACTTACAATCTTTCGCCAAAATTGGACATCAAATACCCTGGGCGGATTCTAACTATGTACAAGAAATTTCCCATTTCCCTTGGGCGCATATTGCATGAATATGAGAAATTTCCACCTTCACCTTGGCACTTTCACCCCTTCTCTTGCCTTAGACGAAGTTTTTTAACTTGAACACATTTTGATTCTAACTTATTTTCTCAAAAAATGTTGAAAATGTATCCACTGACTTGGGCGCATATTTCTCGTGTATGAGAAATTTCATCACTTGGCACTTTTACCTTTAATTCTCACTTCCAAACTTCTCAAAGTTTTCAAATGTATTCTTATGAATTTTGACTAAGGAGACAAAAATCTTCATGTTTGGGTCCTTTAGTGATCAACCCTAACCTAGGTGCACTTTGACTGTTGATGAGAAATTACCCATTTTCCCAGGCGCATATTTCTCGTGTATGAGAAATTTCCTCACTTGGCACTTTTACCTTCAATTCTCACTTCCAAACTTCTCAAAGTTTTCAAATGTATTCTTATGAATTTTGACTAAGGAGACAAAAATTTTTATGTTTGGGTCCTTCAGTGATCAACCCTAACCTAGGCGCACTTTGACTGTTGATGAGAAATTTCCCATTTTCCCAGGTGCATATTTCTCGTGTATGAGAAATTTCCTCAATTCCCAATACTTAGTCATTTTCTCAGCTTTGATTCCTCCATTTCGCGAATTGACAAAGTTTCATCACTTTTGGTTGGGCACATTTTGAATGATCAGAGGAATTTTCACTTTTTCCCTGGGCGCTGTTGATGATGTTTTCTTGACAACAACAACATTAGAATAAAACACCAAGTGCTCTATCCTCTCTTGAACAAAGCGTCTCGAATGCTAAACTATGTGATCAAACAAGAACGCTCCAAGGTTCCTTGTACGTAATTTGCAACGGATAGCCTCGGTGGTGTGATGTGATTTGCTGGTAATCACAAAGGGACTTACGCTGAATATGCTCCTTACTTCATTCAAATATGTACTCTTTCCTTATGAAATGGAACTTCTTCTAATCAACTACGAAAAGAAAAGGCAAAAGGCAAGGTTTAAGAAGGCTAATCTAAAGACAATGACATGATGAACGATGCTATGATAGACAAATTCCCTTAGAAAACCAAATTTCACTTCGCCATGACGAGCAACAACTACATGAAATAGGTGCAATCTCCAAGGGATAAACCAAGGATTTTCATATCGTTGACACACTCCAAAGTACCCACAGCTGGCGCAACTCAAAGGAGCATCAACAATCGAACTATTTGCAAGATGTGGTTCAGGCTAACTTTACATGATGACTTGCCAGCGACAAACCATCAAAAGTATGAACCAACGGGAATTTATCAAACATCATTGCGTATATCCATTACATCAATGACCTCTATCTACTTTATTATCTACGCTACTTGGAACCACATCTTCATCATATTCAAGAACTTGAAACCATGCTAACATTTCAAAGCCACAAAATCACCATGCCAAACAACAACAATGAGCTTGTATTACTTTGAAATGTGTCATTACAACAATCTCATGTCTCTCTTCATGACTTTGAAGAGTTCCCCCTCTACTCTACTTGCTATTCTACTCTCCTACAACAACTCTACTCCTAATCTCCTCTCTATATCTTACAAATGAGAAGAATGAGCCTTTTATAGACTCTAGAAATTACATGAAGGGCTAGGATTGATTTGACAATCAACGGCCGAGATCGAGACAACCAGGCAGTTTGTTACAAAATTTACTATTTTTAGAACATGAAAGAGGCAATGAAGGCACGTTTCCCAATGTGATAAGCATCCCTGGAGCATCTTTATAGTGGACCCTCTTACATGGCAAAATGCTATTGGCTTGATGATGTGTACGCGCCACCTCAGCATCTTTGAATGAACTAGCGTGATTCACTTCATGTTCACTTTACTTAGAATATTTTCTTCTGGTTGTCTTGATGTAACTCATGGATCACTTTGATGATCATGCTCATCTCTATCTGGTGATGTTGTGCCTGTGCAGGATCATGCCTCTGGACAGTTGCATGGACTCATGGAGTAGACTAGTGCCTGATGAGAGTTCTTCTTGTCTGGCACATGATATGTGAGCTTCTGGATGATGACCTCCTTCAAGGTATGCGTGGTGAAGTGACAACCTTCCACTGATCCTCGCCTCGAACGAATGATGCTCTTGATGATGAACTACACTTGTAACCTTGATCATCTTAGACTAGCTCCCTTTCGCATGGCGTTATATCTACGAAGTCTTCAAAGTAAAATGAACTTGATGCAGGTGCTCTCCTCCATGTGGTGATGATGACAAGTTTGAGCAACGTTCCTCCACCTTCAAAACTTCTCATGTATGAGCTTTCACCATTCACCTCCTTGGATCCTTCATCACCTACAAGAAGAAACACATCAAATTAAGACTCAACATAAAGGATTTTCAACAACAAATTACATCCACCTTATATATGTGGGATTAAAACAATTAATTTCAAAACAACATACCTTAGAAAAATCAGATTTTAGGAATAAAATCAGATTTTTAGAAGACTTGACCTTTTGAAGAAACTTGAATTTTTGACTTATCTCCTTGACAAGCTGCTGCTCCTTGCTGCTCTGTTGTAAATCAGAAGCAAATTTGGATTTGTATTTGATTTAAAATGCAGATTTGAACCTTCTTAAATATCAAACTTCACCCCTCTATAAGGCAGGTCGGCCTAGCAAGAGGAAAACTGAAGTTTTTAAATGTTCTCCATGCCTTCATGTGATGAGCGCCCAACATGAGCGGGTTTAAAGGGTATGTGTGGAGGATTTCATGTGGAAGGTGACATTGTCCATGTGAAGCTTCTAAGACCGCCCAACAAGGGCGGGATTGGGAGTAGTGTGTGGACAAATTCATGTGGAAGGTAACATTGTCCATGTGAGGGGTCTAAAGCCACCTAGAGGATGACCTTTGGATTTTTCAACTTAAACAACTTTGCACTTGTTCATTTCACCTTTGACATGTTCATCTTCATTATTTCCATTGATTTTACTTGCAAATTGTATTGTCTACATCCCTGGGCGGTTCTGGAGGTGTTGTCTAGAGAATGCATTGTGTCAGGTGACATAATCCACAAAGACCTCTTGAGGCCGCCCAGGTAGGGCGGCTTTAGAGGTGACCCTTGGATTTTTCCTCAAAATGCCTCCAAAAACATTCAAACCTATGAACTTCCATCAAATCTTCATGATCTCATTGTACTTCAACTCAAAACATTGCAAACTTGATAGGTCTTCTACTTGAGCGGGTTTAAGGTTGATGTCTGGAGAGTGTGTTGTGCAAGAGGTGAAGTTGTCCAAGCATAGAGGTCAAGGCCGCCCAGGAAGGGCGGGCTAGGAGGTGGTGAGTGGATTTTATCACTTAGGCACTTTCTAACTTGGTTTTGACAATTTCAAGACATCTTCACTTGCTTCCTTGATGGTTTAAAATCCTTGCATGAGATTTGCATATTAGATGAGTGGAATTTGAAAGTGATGTTTGGAGTAGTTCATGTGAAGATCAAGAGAATCCAAGCTCTCATGCTTAGGCCGCCCAAGTAGGCAGATTTGGAAGTGAGGCTTGGATTTTTACTTATTATGCTTCATGTATGTTCCAAACTTGCATGTGTTTGTTCAAAACTCAGTGTTAGCCATTGCCTTCCTTGCAAATTTTTATGTCATTTCTCTTGAGCGGATTTGAGGTTGGTGCATGGAGGATGTCATGTGAAGACATGAAATTGTCCGAATGGAGGGTCTAAAGCCGCCTAGGAAGGGTGGGTTTCAAGGGTAGGCTTGGATTTTTCATGACTTAGTGATTTTTGCTTAGTTTTGATAGTCTAAAACCTTTTACACTTGTTTGATTGATAACTTAACCTCTTTGAATGCAATGGAAAGCCATGAGAGGATGGGCGGATTTCAAGGGTCTAGGCAGAGTATTTCATGTGAAGGAGATGACTCTGTCCAAGTAAAGGTCCTAAAGCCGCCTAGGAAGGGTGGGTTTCAAGGGTAGGCTTGGATTCTTCACTTCTAACCTTCATTTGATGCTTGTTTCCTCCTCATGATTTCTCCTTGTTCTTATCTCCTTGTAAGGTTTCATTTCTATACATTCTTAGGCGAGGTTAGAAGGCAGATCTGAAATGTTTGATGGACTTATCCTTATGTCATGGTGGAGTCCGCCTAAGCTAAGCAGCCTTGAAGATGTTGTATGGAGTGCATGATGTGAAAGAGGTGATGAAAGTGAGTTTCTTAACAAGATAGTCTTGAGAGTGTGTATGGATTGCTTCCCTTAGCTCATTCATCTCCTCATGAAGACCTTCTCTCCAACACCCTTAAGACTCAAATGATGCATCATGGATACTAAGTGATGATGTTATCCACCTATCATGATGAAAACCACCTAGGAAGGGCGGGTTTGGATAGGTAGTAAGGATTTTGCTATGTGCACACATCTTTACCTTAACCTTGACACTCCTCTTCCACCTCCATGACTTAGTGACTTTCAAACTTCCTTCCTCTTAGAATGACCTTAATTATCTCATCTCCTGAGTGTGATCTTGATCATCCATCAAACAAACTTGCAACTTATGTCATTCTTCACCCTGGGCGGTTTTGAGAGTGTTGTGTGGAGAGATGCATGTGAGGACATGGGAGAATCCAGGACCCCTTCTTGAGGCCGCCCAGGAAGGGCAGGTTTGGGAGCATGGTGTGGATTCTCTCTCTCTCGAACTAGTTTCCTCCTTAACAATCTCATCTTCTTCTTACATATCTCCAAGTGGATGGCGGATTTAGAGGTGATAGGTGGATGAAGCGTTGTGGTGGACATGTAGTCCAAGCAAGGAGATGAAGGCCGCCTAGCAAGGGTGGGTTTAAGGGAGGTATGTGGATTTTCATCACTTAATGACCATTCCTCTCCTCATGAAGTCCCTTCTCTTGAACTTGCCTAAGACTTAGCCATTTTGAGATGTTTATGAAGTGAGAAGGCAAACTTGGAGATGTTAGGTGATGATGTCCTGCATTGGTGAAATCCGCCTAAGAAGGGCGGGATTGGAGGCATTGTCTGGAGTATTTGATGTGGAGGTAAAGTTGTCCACAGGAACCTCTTGAGGCCGCCCAGGTAGGGCGGGTTTAAGGGTGACCTATGGATTTTCATTCAAAACTCACTTAATCCTCTCAAACTTTCAAGTTTCCATTGAAATGTCATCACCTTCTAGTGCTTTATGCTTGAAAACACTTCAAAATTTGATCATTTTCACCTAGGGCGGGATTGGAGACAGTGTGTGGAGGAATCCATGAGGTGATGAAGACATTGTCCATGTCTACATGCCAAAGCCGCCCAGGTAGGGCGGGTTTGGACATGACCCTTGGATTTTCATACTTCAACTATTTCCTTCATGTCAATCTTGATAATCTCACCTTCTGAAAGCCATCTTCTTCATCTTTCATCAAGTAGACTTGTAAATCATGCCATCTAAACCCTTTAGCGGTCCTGGAGATAGCATGTGGAGAGTTTCATGTGGCAGGAGAAAAAGTCCAAGACCCCCTCTTGAGGCCGCCCAGGTAGGGCGGGTTTGGACATGACCCTTGGATTCTTCATGAAAGTGCATCAAAAACCTCTCAAATGCCTTGAAATACATTCAAACTTATGAACTTTCATTAAATCTTCATGATCTCATTGTTTTTCAAGTCAAAGCATTGCAAATTTGATAAGTTTTCTCCTTGAGCGGATTTAACTGTGGTGTTTGGAGAGGTTATGTGCAGGAGGTAGAGTTATCCAAGCATGGAGTTCAAGGCCGCTCATGTAGGGCGGGTTTGAAGGTGTGGTGTGAATTTCTTCACTTAAGTTTGATTCCTCTCCCCGTGAAGATGTCTCTCTCCTTGCTCCTTAAGACAGTCAAATTTCCAAACTTTCCTCCTTTTGAATGATCGTCTCAGGGATGTGAGACATCATGATGAGTTAAGGAGTCAAGAGAGAGTAGCTACACTGCTTTGACATCAAAATTCCAAGCTGACCTCTCTAGGCCGCTCATGTAGGGCGGGTTTGAAGGTGTGTCTTGGATTTTGGCATTTAGACACTTCTCATTCCTTGATCTTGACTGTATCCTTTCATTGGCATCATCTTAATCATTGAAGTCAAACAAACTTAGCAAATTATGTTATCCCTCATTCTGGGCGGTTTTGAAGCAAGTGTGTGGAGAACTTCTTGTGTCATGTGAGATAGTCCACAAGGTCTTCTTGAGGCCGCCCAAGTAGGGCGGGTTTAGGAGTAACCCTTGGATTTTTCATTTAAAACTCACTTAACCCTCTCAAACCTTCAAGTTTTCATCAAAATTTCATGATATTTCAATACCTTGTGTTTGAAACACTTCAAAACTTAACACTTTCTCATAGGGCGGTATTGGAGGTTGTATCTGGATAGTGTCATGAGGTGGTGAAGATATTGTCCAGGTGAACATGCTAAAGCCGCCCAGATAGGGCGGGTTGAGGAGTGATGCATGGATTTGCACTTGAAACTACATTCAAACTCTTCCAAATGGACTCTCCTTATAATTTGATCATCATCCAAGCACTTGGAGCTCAAAACACTTGACAATTTATTCCTAGGGCGGATTTGGAGGTACTGTCTGGACAATGTCATCTGGAACAAGGCAAAGTCCATGAATGCAGCTTGAAGCCGCCGAAGTTGGGCGGGTTTACAAGTGAGGCATGGATTCTTCTTTGAAATGCACTTGACTCTATCTAACTTGCAAACTTCCATTGGAATTTCATCATGTCTTGTGCAAGAAAACCTTGAAAACTTAACCATTTTTTGCTTGGGCGGATTTGAGGGTTATGTCTAGACAAGTGCATGTGCATGACGTTGAATCCATGACCTTGTGCCAAGGCCGCCCAGTCTGGGCGGGTTTGGAGGTGAGGCATGGAATTTCTTGCCTTAGTCAAATTTTGGATTTCCTGAATGGAAGTATATTGAAAATATGTTTAAGTCAGATAACTTTAAATATTTATCAATATACTTCCAGGATGTTTGAGATAGGTCTTGGATCCATAGGATTTAGCATACAGATTCTAGATTTCTGAGGATCCAACAGATTTCAGACTTAGTCATTTTTTCAGGATTTTCAGGATATCAGACTTAGTCATTTTCAGGATATCAGACTTAGTCATTTTCAGGGTCTCAGTGACATGCATCAGGATGAAGGCATGTAGACCTCTTGGCAAGAAACTGTCGAGACATGGGCAAAACAACACTACCAAAACCCTACAAGCTCAAAGTAAAACTAAACCTAAAACAAAACAAGGATAGAAAGCAAGAAAAAAGAGGGGGTCCCCATTTGCAATGGGGCGATGTGTGATTACGTCACAACAGGCGCATTCTAAATGCTCATAAGAAATGTCCGCTCAAGATTCAAGACTTCATCTTTTTTTCGCCCGATTTCGAAGTGTCCTGGGTGGAAGTATATTTAAAAATATATTATAGGAAATTGAATTTCCTATACTTTAAATATTTTGAAATATACTTCCAGGATATTTGAGATAGGTCCCGGATCCATGAGATTTAACATGCAGATTCTAGATTTTTGAGGATCCACCAGATTTCAGACTTAGTTTTCAGGATCTCAGAACATCAGACTTCAGGATATCAGACTTAGTCAATTTCAGGAGTTCAACTTCCACAGAGACCCTGGGGCAAGAACTCGACGAGACATGGGCAAATCTATACTTCCAAACCTACAAACTCAAAGAAATCTAAACCCTAAAGCAAACCTATGACAGAAAGCGAGAAAAAGAGGGGGTCCCCATTTGCAATGGGGCGATGTGTGATTACGTCACAACAGGTCTAAGTTATTTTTCTTGATTAGAGTAACTTAGATAAATTTGATACACATCAAGTTATACCAAATTTGTTACATAAGTCTATTTTAAATTACATTATGGGCCCATAACCCACAAATCCAAGGATCATTTTTACCTCTAAAACTTTGGGAAAAATTAAGATTGTTGAACTAGATGGAATAAAACAATACTTTTCTAAGGGATGAAAATTATCCTAGTATTAACCTCCCATTGATATGGAAATTGGATGTTAATGTCAATCTATAAATTCAAATTCTATGAAGTGTTCGTAAGTGAAAACTGTTTGCTATGGAGTCTAAGACTTTGGCACATCCAATAATTTATACCTGAGGATTATCTAAGGAATATATACTTAGAAGGTTATACCATGTTATTAATGAGTTTATGATAAGATGATATATGTTGAAAATTGTTTGGACTAAGTGTTATCAACACCTATAAGATATTTTCGAGTACACCCTCAATCTTCTCTCAAGCTCTATCTGAATGATTAAGTGGTGCAGGAGCACCTAACACAAGGTGGCCTCCATGAGGCATTCAACTTCATGACTTGTTTTGATGTTCATTTTTGTCTTGTTGATTCTAATAAGGTCCTAGAAGACCATCCACTTGATTGTAATAAGGACTATGTCCAAATATCTGCATATTGTTGTCATGTAAAAGGCAATCATGAAGTCCTAGGGGCAGTCATATGTTTCCTCACATTTGTAAGCCTTCCTAAGGTATATAGGAGGCAATCTTCATGATTTTAAGCCTTGTTAAGGTATATCAAGGAGTCTAAGGTGATGTCAAGAGGTCTAAGGTGATGTTCAAGGCCTAATTACATTGTCAAAATGTTTGAAAGCATTGCTAAGCATAAACCAATCGATGCAGTCCTAAACAGGGCAGTTGCCAATGAGTAATTAGTTGCAGAAGTTAATAAATAGGGCAGTTGATGGTTGGAAAACAGGTTTTACACCTTCCATCGGTTCCCACTGCCCTCCAGCTACTCCAAGGCATCGTGACAAGCTTCTTAAAGCCTTGAACCTATTCATTTTGTGTGTAGATGAAGATTGGAAGTAAAAAGAAACGAAGAAACATCAGTTCCCTTGCAAATTCTTTGTTTTCTTACTGTTTCCAGCCCGTACCTGGCCCTGTACAGAATTGTCATAGTCTATTAGCATATTGGATGGATAGTGGATCGAAGTATCTTTGATTTGAACATTGATTGAAGGCTTGACAATAGATTAGGTGGAAGAAACCGTTGGTTTACCATAAACTGTCTTAAACCCTGAGTTAGGGCTTCTTGAGTAAACTCGATGCATTTTCCTTCATTCCACTGATCTTTTCTGTTTATGATCAGTGGAATGGATTGTATTATAGGTAGTCCCACGACTTGTGATGGTTTTGGAAGCAGGGGAATGGAATGGACCGAGTTTGCTGTGTAGATGACCCAACAAAATCATGTGTTGGGACTTGAAGAAGAACAATAGCAAATAGGTGGTAACCATTGACTGTGGAAGTGAAAAATTTGTGAAATGCTAGGCATTGTCACTAACACAAGGTGTTCTAGATCTCCTAATGGTCCTATGACAGGAAATAGGATGAGTTCCTCTGTGAAACCAGTCCATTCTGCCTGGTTCTGACTCTGCCAGTCCTCACCAAAGACAGTCATCTCAAGGAAGGTACTAGTTGTGTTTTGGTATGTTGTTGATTTGTCATGGGAGCATCTAAATTAGACTAAGTTTGTTCAAGTTGAAATCATTGCAAAAGGACATTGTGATTGTCTTTTAAATAGAGTAGTTAGTATTGTGACTGTCCCATGGAATGCTCATTAGAATTGCTGTCTTTAGACCCTGCACAATGAGTTGATGGAGTATCTAGATTGGGTCAGGAACCTTGTGATGTCTGCCCTGAAGTCTACTCACATTTTGTGTCTTGATCAAGCATGGTTGTTGGGTTAAAGCCCTTTCCTCATGAAAGATTTGATCTCTGTCAAAAACAGTGAGCCTTGTGAGTCAGTTTGGTTGAGTTCTTGAAGTTTTCTTTCCAGTCCTTGGTGCTCTACATCATAGTGGTATCAGAGCCATAAAAGGTTCTGTTGTTGGCTTGGTATATGTCAGCAGAAGAGAGTGAAGGAGAGGCTAGCAATATGCCTCCAAAGGGGATGACCACCGAAGTGGTCAAGAAGTTCAAGGAGATGGAAGAGAAGATGAAAAATGGAGTCAAGGAAGCACTCCAAGCAGAGTTGAAGGCATTGAGGATAGGAAAGATGATAGATGAAGGTTCTGATGAAGAAGAAGAAAAGGAGGAAGAAGAAGAGCAAGAAGAGGTAGAGGTACCGGTTGATCAAAAGTATTTCCTTGAAGCCATCAAGGCAATTGGCAAGGATTCTTCAGAGGCTCGGATGGAGATTCCCATGTTCAGTGGGAAGATGAATGCTGATGAAGTCATGGAGTGGATTGAGACTCTAAACAACTACTTTGAATACAAAAAAGTTCCTGAAAATAAAAGGGTGAAGTTTGCAAAAACTAAACTCAAAGGTGCTGCCCTCACATGGTGGAATTACACCCAAGGTGAGAGGGTAAAGAATGGGAAGAGTATGATCTCTTCATGGAGCAGAATGTTGGAGAGGATCAAATCTCAATTCCTTCCATCAGACTATGAGGTGCAGATCTACAAGAAGATGCAAAATCTCAAGCAAAGAGATTTGGATGTGGCTACTTACACCGAGGAGTTTCACAAATACACTCTTCGTTGTGGGTACATAGAAGATGAAAAAGGTAAAGTGGCAAGGTATTTAAATGGTTTGAGGTTTAATATTCAAGATGAAATCAGTTTATTAACCCTTGAAACCGTGGAAAAATGCTTTCAAGTGGCATAAGGGCTGAAGAGAAGTTGAAGAGGAAAGGTGAGCAGTAAAATAGAGGAAGAGGTGGCAGAAATTTCAGAGGTAGGGGGAGTTTTGAAGGCAGAAATCAGTCCCAAAGAAGTCAAGAGGAATCTAGTTCCCAAGAACAAAGTGGAGAATCAGGTTCAAGAGGAAGATTTGGAGGAGGAATAGGTTCAACTACATTCACAGGAAGGTGCTACAATTGCAATGAAGTTGGTCATACAGCATTCAAATGTCCAGAAAAGCAAGGTTCATCATCAAGAGGTGATAGGAAGAATGAAAAGAGGGTTCAATATGTGCAAGAAGAGGAGGTAGATGAAAGTGTTAACTCTCCAATTGGGAGTGCAGCCCCAGTTCAAGATGGAGAAGCATTGATGCTAAGGAGAACACTCTTGAAGACATCCAAGGACAAGGAGATGACACAAAGGAGAGCACTTTTTAGGACCAATTGCAAAAGCAAAGGTAAGGTATGCAAGGTAGTAATAGATTCTGGTTCAACAGATAATATGGTGTCTAGGGAAATGGTGGACAAATTGAAGCTAGAAAGGATTCCTCATCAAACTCCTTACAAAGCATCTTGGGTAAGTGATAGTCAATCACTTTTGGTAGATGAACAAGCATATGTTGATTTTTAGATTGGAGAATATAAGGATAGGGTTTTATGTGACATTTTGCCCATGGATTGTTACCTACTTTTAGGTAGGCCATGGCAATTTGATAGGCAATCATTATATGATGGATATGCTAACACATACACCATCAGGAAGGATGGAAGGACTTTTGTGTTGACACCATTGTAGGAGGATGCTGAAGCAAAGAAGGCAGCCAAGGTCATCTTGGTGGGTAAGAAAGAGTTTGTGAAGATCAATGAAGAAGAGACAAGGAAAGTTGAGGATACCTCAAGGAGTGGGGTTGCCAAAGATCAAAGTTTGAAGGTGGTTTCAGTTTTGAATAGTGGAGATCAGATGGTGATGTCTGAGATGGATCAGAAGAAGGTCAAAGAGCAAGTCTACAAGCAGCCACAAGGTGGTTGGAAAGAAGGAGATGCTATCATAGTAGGGACCATTGTTTGTCCTCTAGAGCCAACAAGAGTTGAAAGACAATCATATTCTACCATAGCAGAAGTACAAGAAGCATCAACCAAGGTTTTGAATGCAGGTGTTCAGGCAGAGATGACAGTAAGGAAGAATGGCAAGCAAAGTATAGGTCTGGTTGCAAGCACTCACTCATGGCAAGGTGTGAGTAGAGCCTACAATGCTAGGCATGAGTTTTTGATTCCATGGAAGTAGGTTGCAGTCCAGAGATCATGGGGAAGACATGAGGCAACAGAGGATAAAGGTGGAGCAAGACAAAGAATCAACTCATGTGGCATGAGTTCTTTTCTAGGTGGGGTGTATGGTGCAGGAGCACCTAACACAAGGTGGCCTCCATGAGGCATTCAACTTCATGACTTGTTTTGATGTTCATTTTTGTCTTGTTGATTCTAATAAGGTCCTAGAAGACCATCCACTTGATTGTAATAAGGACTATGTCCAAATATCTACATATTGTTGTCATGTAAAAGGCAGTCATGAAGTCCTAGGGGCAGTCATATGTTTCCTCACATTTGTAAGCCTTCCTAAGGTATATAGGAGGCAGTCTTCATGATTTTAAGCCTTGTTAAGGTATATCAAGGAGTCTAAGGTGATGTCAAGAGGTCTAAGGTGATGTTCAAGGCCTAATTACATTGTCAAAATGTTTGAAAGCATTGCTAAGCATAAACCAATCGATGCAGTCCTAAACAGGGCAGTTGCCAACTGGTAATTAGTTGCAGAGGTTAATAAATAGGGCAGTTAATGGTTGGAAAACAGTTTTTACACCTTCCATCGGTTCCCACTGCCCTCCAACTACTCCAAGGCATCGTGACAAGCTTCTTAAAGCCTTGAACCTATTCATTTTGTGTGTAGATGAAGATTGGAAGTAAAAAGAAATGAAGAAACATTAGTTCCCTTGTAAATTCTTTGTTTTCTTACTGTTTCCAGCCCGTACCTGGCCCTGTACGGAATTGTCATAGTCTATTAGCATATTGGATGGATAGTGGATCGAAGTATCTTTGATTTGAACATTGATTGAAGGCTTGACAATAGATTAGGTGGAAGAAACCGCTGGTTTGCCATAAACTGTCTTAAACCCTGAGTTAGGGCTTCCTGAGTAAACTCGATGCATTTTCCTTCATTCCACTGATCTTTTCTGTTTATGATCAGTGGAATGGATTGTATTATAGGTAGTCCCACGACTTGTGAAGGTTTTGGAAGCAGGGGAATGGAATGGACCGAGTTTGTTGTGTAGATGACCCAACAAAACCATGTGTTGGGACTTGAAGAAGAACAATAGCAAATAGGTGGTAACCATCGACTGTGGAAGTGAAAAATTTGTGAAATGCTAGGCATTGTCACTAACACAAGGTGTTCTAGATCTCCTAATGGTCCTATGACAGGAAATAGGATGAGTTCCTCTGTGAAACCAGTCCATTCTGCTTGGTTCTGACTTTGCTAGTCCTCACCAAAGACAGTCATCTCAAGGAATGTACTAGTTGTGTTTTGGTATGTTGTTGATTTGTCATGGGAGCATCTAAATTAGACTAAGTTTGTTCAAGTTGAAATCATTGCAAAAGGACATTGTGACTATCTTTTAAACAGAGTAGTTAGTATTGTGACTGTCCCATGGAATGTTCAGTAGAACTGCTGTCTTTAGACCCTGCACAGTGAGTTGATGGAGTATCTAGATTGGGTCAGGAACCTTGTGATGTTTGCCCTGATGTCTACTCACATTTTGTGTCTTGATCAAGCATGGTTGTTGGGTTAAAGCCCTTTCCTCATGAAAGATTTGATCTCTGTCAAAAACAATGAGCCTTGTGAGTCAGTTTGGTTGAGTTCTTGAAGTTTTCTTTCTAGTCCTTAGTGCTCTAAATCATTAAGTGAAATAAAATGTACCTACTCCTAGTTGATGGTATAGGGAAAAGGGTACAAACTGTAATAAAGGATCTTGTTATTCACAACACTTCGGATGAAAGATGCAACATTATTTCTATCATTCTAGATTTCCACAAGGGGTAATGAGGAATTTGTATCATTACGATGACCAAATGAGGGAAACTTGTCTTAAATAACAAAATCTTGCCAATTTCCAACTCTTGGTTTGGTTGTTAAGAGTTATTGGAGTACATGAGCCAGAAGAATTGTCCTCATACTTTAGAGGATAGTATTGACCTTATTGATAGTCAAGTTGAGGCAAGTATACTAATAGCTACTGTCCAAAAACATAGAGTCAAACATAACCAAAATAATCGTCACTTGGTTTAAAATCTCCAATTCCTATCAAAGTATCACAATCAAAGTTAATGACCTCACAAGAATACAAATCTACAGGGTTGATTTAGAATCTTGGTAATTTCAAGAGTTTCTTAGTTTGTGATTGCTTGAGGACAAGCAATCTTGGGCAGGGCAGACTGTCATGCCCCCGAAATAAGAATGCAAATCATAAATCAAATACCTACCTATGGCCGACTTCATCATATAATGTAAAAACTACCGAATAAATATATGTTGATGTTGAGTGATCAAGTGCATCAGTCAGCACTAAGACATTATAGATAAAATATATAAACAAATTCTTATAAGGCCGACCTCCTTCCACATAAAGCACTCCATTTATGTCTTAAGAAAAGCATGCAATTTGAAAGATTAGTGTCTACGATTTATGTATGAAGTTGCAATCCACATGAAGAGTGATCTCCTTTTGTAAAGGCATATCAATACGAGAAGGGTCACTTCTCTTGAGAAGGAATAAAAGAAAGGAAATGTGTGGATCAATGGTCTCAGAAAAAAAAGGCATTGGATTCATCATAACAACAAGCATATTGAGAAATATATACAATATATTATAAAAGGATTTAGGACAGATACCTGAAGCGTAACAGCATAAGAAAAGAAACTCATTAATGAATATATCTGTAGAATAAATATATAGATATATATTAGCAGTAATATATTAGTAGATATATATTACAACAGCATATTAAGAAACAAGAGAAAAAGGAAAGAAGTGGAACAGCAGGGAACAGCAGAAGAGAATACCTAAATACTGAACACCTTATAAAATCAGATCAGAATCTAACCCACTGTGTCTGACAGAAGGGGAGGATTGAGATCTGCTTTAAGGGAGAGAACGACTTAGGGCACTCCGCTACAATGGCAAATAGGGAGAACAGCTAGACGGGCACCCTATTGCACTAAAAAGGGGAGAGAACAGCTAAGGGCACCCTACTGTAGTTTCTCTTCCAATCCATATGTCAAGGGATTGTTGATAAAGTTAGAACTTGCTGCATAATGATGAATATATGATCCCCTTGCAATAATAATAGATTTATTTCATGAACTGTATTTGCAATGTTACCTAACATGATTGTAGGACCTAAATTAGGATTATCTTGCTTAAAGCATTCAATCGGTAAGTTACAACCCTAACTATGTTAAATTTGTGATTCTAGGGCAATCCCGAAAGGGGACATTACAATTAACCACATTAGGTTTGGGAGAAATCAAAACCTTGGCATTAAGATGAGGGAGAGTGTTTCTTCCACTTGCAACACATTACCTGGAGAGTTGAGACCCTGACGGATAAAAGCCCACATGTGAGGAGGGAGATTTTTCAATTCTAGCCTCTTGGGGGTAGTGTTAGCTAACACCTCAAATGGGGTAGTGTTAAGGGACCAAGAGATGGCCCTAAACATAGATTTGCCCATATTTCAAAACTGTTTCTTAAAACCCTTGATTGCATACCATGAGTTTTGAATAATACAATGAGTAAACCTTTCTGAATCATCCTACACAAAGAAACATGGATGCCCATCTTTTTGCCACACTCAACAAAAAATTTCCTTGAAGGGAGAAAATCAATATCCAAGCAAACAAAGAAAACAACAATGTTCTTTAAACTTTCTTCTTCCTTCTTAACAACTTTAACCATATTTGGGTTAGGTTTTATGCGAAGTACTCTAGGAAGAGAAGATGCCTTACCGCTTTCTCTTCTAGGCTTTTTAGTGTCGAGGTTGCAGTTCCTTCCTCTATCATCTTGACTATTAATGTCAAAGACGTCGGATTCTAGCACCACCATTGGTTTGTTGGCCTTTAGAGCTGCTTTGTAAGATTTCCTATCAATTTTAATTTTGTTCGCGTTATTTTCTTCCACTCTAGCTTCACTACCAACATTACCAATATTTTGTCCATCATTCATTACTTTTTCCATTAAAATTATCTGTAGCTAAGCATGACATCTAGGATATTAGCCAAAACTAACCTATTTTTCAATGGACAAAAAGGTTGGGCAAAGGATAGTGAATACAAAGTAATAACAACAAAACACCACCAAAAACAAAAAAAAAACAACCAGAATGTCAAGTGAATAACATGAAGTACAACTAACTAGCATGAAACCCAATAACATAAAATAAAAAAATCAACCAATTGTCTACAATTATGGCATATTAGATATATTAGCAAATAGACAAAGCATAATCAAGAATGGGGAAGTGTACTAATAAGAGTCAATCTCAACAAAGTGAAGCGTCCAAGAAATACAATGGAGGATGACTTTTTGTCTTCCTCACCAGTTCTCAGAGCTTCCTCTTTTTTTGAATTCAAAGGGTTAGAAAATTTCATTCATTGATATTTAAATTTTATTTATTTGAATATTGAAATTCTAAACAAAATGAAAACCATCAAACTTGAAAGATTTGAGTGTGAAGTTCAATTTTGAACTTCATTGATGAATGATGATTCATGAAGACGATTGAAATGGAGACTCTTCCTTTTCCTCAATGCAAATTGTTGATTGTGGTTTCAATTAAGGGTGTGCTATCATATTTATAACGTTTTGGGGGTGGAGGGTCTTGGTGAGACCCCTCGCACATTAGGGTTAATTGTTTCCCTTAATTTTTTAAAAGTTTTTTAAAAAATAAAATAAAGTGTTGTATTTTTTTTTAGCATGGGGACTCCTTGCCATCCTCAAGATGGTTGAGGGATGCCAAGACATCCCCTAGCTATTCTGGGGACAACCACTCTAGTCGGTGACAGCCGTGGGACGGTGAGAGGTTGACTTGTCCCCATCCTGCCATCCTTGGGATGTTCTTGTCCTTGAAACATGGGAGTTTTAGAGGGGATGGACCTTGTGGAATAATGAAATTTTATAAAGGTAAAAACTTTAATGTTAACAATGAGTGATTGCATGAACATGAATTAAGAAATATAATCTAAGAGGCAACTTAGAATAAAGAAAAAAAGCAATGAATATATATATATATATATATATATATATATATATATATATATATATATATATATATATATATATATATATATATATATATATATATATATACACACACCTGTGTTTTGGGGATAGGGACATCTCAAGGATGGTGGGATGAGGATGAGATGTCCCCCTACCATCCCACGTCTACTACGTATTGGGGTGGTTGTCCCTAGGATAGCTTTGTAGAGCAAGGGACAATCGGGTATATATATTCCAAGTAAGTACCATAGCTCAACTTCTGAAAACAATGGATGGATGTTTAAAAAATTAAATCCATAGTTCCAAGGCGAAACAAAACCACTTGTGGATGACCTACATGAGATAGGAATCATTGCCCTACTCTATAATGGCAGGGAGTATAGATTTAGTTGGTTGAACCAAGAGTATGAGTGATTGTGAGGATGTTAGATCCCCTATCTATAGTAAGGACAAAGTAGAGAGAGATGAACCAATCAATATAGGGGCAAGCACTTCATTATTCCACTTGGTTTTGTTTATTGAATAGAGAATTTGCTCTTGGAATTGTATTTGAATGTCCATTTCTTTGCATGGCCATCTTGGGGATGACCACCTTAGTAGGTGATAGCTGTGGGATGCCTTGTCCTTGTCTTGCCATCCTTGGGAAGTCTTTGTTCCCCAAAACACAAGGTTTTTTAGGGGGAACATGTCCTTGGGGAATAATAAAATTTTATAAAGCTAAAAACTTTAATGTTAACTAAGGGTGGTCATGTGAAAGTGAAGTAAGAAATATAATCTTAGTGATGGAACTTTGGTGTGCTATTCACTTTTAGAGAGTTCTTGAGTGAGAGTGAGGTTTTTTAGGGGGAACATGTCCTTGGGGAATAATAAAATTTTATAAGGCTAAAAACTTTAATGTTAACTAAGGGTGGTCATGTGAAAGTGAAGTAAGAAATATAATCTTATTGATGGAACTTTGGTGTGCTATTCACTTTTAGAGAGTTCTTGAGTGGGAGAAGAATGTTTGGGAGTTTGAGAGTTCTTGTTACAAGTTTGATCATCGACATTGCAGTAAAATGCGGTGGGAGGTAGACTTTGTGGCATGGCATGGAGGTGTCTTGGAGCCTAGTGTTGCCATGGTAGCAACTGCATGAGATCTGGTTGAGAATTGGTTACTGCATTGTGAATAGAGTATGTTTCTGGAATATATATAGCAATGCAGGTGCATATGTTTACATTGTTGGAGTGCATGCATTGACAATAGAGGACAAGTAGGTGTTCTAGGAGATAATTTGGATTATTGTAGGTTATCAAAAGTGTTGTCTCTGTTACTACAATCCATGTGTTTGTCTTGGTGGTACTGTAGGAAGACATGCTAACTATTAGGTGTGTTTGGCCAACAATTGATAACTAAGTCATTGCAAGGCTATCTAAGCAGATGAGTTGATTGTCCATTTGGAGAAGTCTCATTGCAGTGACATGTGGCAGGTTGACATCATGGTATGGTTGTGTGGCAGTTGATATTCCATAGGCAATTAAAGTGTTGAGTTGGTTGGGATTCTAGGATAATGACTCAAGGTTACATCTAGTCTGTGTTACAGATGGAATAAGTTACATCTAGTTGTGCCTGATGATGTTGTGAAGCATGTTTGATGTTGTACAGTGAAGTCTATAGCTTGAGGAAGGCCATAAGGAGACTTATTGTATTTGGATTCTACTTTTTCAGATTAATACAATTGTTAACTCTCTTTGCTTGTGGGTTTTTTTCCTGAAAATGTTTCCTAGGTTAAATTCTTGTGTTTCATGTATGATTTCATGTTCTTCCATAATGTTTTGCTAATTGAATTATAACAACATAACTACAGTTTGGATCACATAGTCTTAAGGTTCTAGACAATCAGTTATTAGTTGTATTGGGATTAAATTTCCAACACTTAGAGGCAACCTAGCATAATGAAAAGAAGTGGTGCATATATATATACATGAAAAAGAGAGCTTTAAATTGAATCTGATCCATTTTTAATTTACATGGACCTGCAAAATTTAATGAAAAATTGACTTAGGTTTCAAAGATAATAGCAGAGTGTGGTAGGAGAATGTTAGGAGCCAATCTCCAATAAATGTCCAAATTTTGATTTGCATAGTTGAAGGGAGAAGAATTCTATAACAGAGAGAAAAAAGAATGGGAAGTGGTTGGCATTTGATTAGTATTCATAGTGGATGGTGAAGAGGAATACAATGTCTTGTATGTGAAGTGTAAAGAGATTAGATGGCAATGGTGTCCACTTAGCTTAAATATTGATGAGTCAAATCACATTAGGTGGTGACAATGTCCACATACTGCGGCAAAAGAATTGCTATATGCCAACAACTTCATCTTGATTGTAAAAACAATACATAATTTAAAGGATACCTTGAAGGCCTTATAATTTTTGTGTGAGGAGTTGGGCATGGATGTAAACATTAGAATGGCAAGAAAATAATCACACAACCTTCCTCTTTAAAGGAGATTCCTTAGAAATATAAGCAAAATACAAATACTTGGGCCGTGGTTTTCATAGGAAGTTCAGTTGGGAGTCATGTAGGTTGGGGAGAATAAAAGGAGGATGGAAAGCACTCTACTTATTATAGAACCAGTGCAGGGATTATGGTATTGGATAACCATTGTGGTGCTAAATAAGTTAGTTGTCATACCTGTAGTGCTTTAAGGGTGCACAGCTGGGACAGCATCACTTCATGTGTGAAACGGAGACAGGTTGAAAGAACCCAAAAGTGTCTTATGAATCTTATCAGTAGCAATTTCAGGATCAAACCCTTGGTCCCCTACAAGATCCTATTTGTAGAAGCAAATAACTATCCAACAGATTTAATGAGCTATGTTTAAGATCATAGGGTACTTAAAGTGGTTGAAAGGCATGGAAGATAATAGGTGGCCTCACATGGTAGAAGTAAAAGAGTCGAATAGAGAAAGAACACTTGGATGAAACAAAATAGTAAATGGATGAGTAGGTGGAGCATTATTCATCAGGAATGCTTAAACAACAATTTGGAAATAAAAAAGTATGTGAGACAAAACATAAGCTTACCTTGTGGGCAAAAAGACTTGGAAGAAAAAGACAGTACTACATAAATGAGTTTAATCTCACATATGAACACCACCAAAAGAGCTAAATTGGGGACGAAATTAAATGGAAGACAGATGCTCTTTTCTCAATTGAGGATCAGTTCACATCAATTACATTGCAAAACTGGCAAATGAATAAGGCATAAGGAACAATGGGGTGAGAGGAAATGACTGTTTTGCACCTCAAGCAGTTAAGACTGAATTGCACTATATCATGGAGTGATCGACATACAGTGACCTTTGAGAGAAGTATTCAAACACTTTGAAAGTTAACTTGATGCATGCTTGAGGGGTCAAGACTAGCAAAGGCAGTAGAACTTTTAACCAGAATTAGTAGCAGGAAATTGACTAATGCAAATCTTAGCATGCTATATTCTGATATAATTGATTTAAATGCTTCCCTTTGAGTCGTTTACTTGGTACACAAATTTATCCTTAGAGTTGTGATGCCTTTAAGTGTTGAAAACTGAAGTAATTGCATAAAATGAAATTAAGAAGTAAACTACACATGAATAGGAGAATCAACACGAGGTGAAGTATGCTACCATACCTGTTTGAACATACTCTTCATACAACCACACTCCCTTTAATCCATACGAGCAGAAGACACAAGTTTAGACATACCACCCTCTCTTAAGACAATATTATTCTCTTTAAGCCAATAGCTTCCCTTTTGTTTTGGTTCAAATAATAAAAGGTTTTACTAAAACTAGTGAAGCAGAGATACATGCCAAACCGTTAGAAACTCAAATTGGGGGGAACTCAGAAGATTGGGGTTATATCTTTCTTCTCCATTATCATCATGCAAGACATACAAGTCAATTGCTTCAATGAAACCTCTAAGAATGCTGTGAGAGTTTCATAATGATACTTCAATGCGCCATAGGCTTGTGTTGCATAGTGAACTTGCACAAACAACTTGCTTCTCTTCTTTACTCTGCTGCATACACATCCTAAAACTCCAGAATGAATTTAATACATGACTAAAAGGGTTATATTTATATAAATGCATGAGTTATCGAATTGGACAAGACCCCAAATGCCAAAAGTAAAACCATTGAAGAGATGGAAAGGGAAACGCTTTGCCTTTTATTGGGATGCTTGTGTTTATGTTTTTAGTACACATAAACCCATTTTCTGCAGGCAGATTTAGCATGCACCACATATGCTGACAAATTTGGCACTTGTCAAATGCATATGTATTGATTGATTTTCTAATTGCTTTGTGCCCTAGGATGTGACACTAATGTAGGAGTATCCTTGGGTTGACACAATCTTGCATTACCCAAAAATATTTGTTGTAGTTCCCATGTGCGAGCTTATCTTATGTGTGCCTCATGATGTGGTAGTTTGTCATACACTAAGTGGCCCATGTCACAGATTTAGTTGATTCATTGAAATCCATTCAAGCTTGGATTGAGCTCATCAAAACCACACAAAGAAGAGTTCTGGGCGCAATGGAGGACACCAATGACGATGAGGCAAAAAGTCATGATGCACAAGGTGGTGCTGTGGACTTGAATGATGTCGAGAACATCATAGTAGAGGAAAAATTCACTATTGCCTTGATGAAGGCCAAGAGCAAGTTGAGGTTTGATCCCCAAGTTACTCAGAAAGCCTAAATCCAAAAAAGTTGATTGATTGGACCATTGAGGTAGAGAGATACTTTGAATTAGAAGCAATCGAGGACCCGAAGAGAGTCAAGCATGTTGCCATGAAGTATGAAAGGGCATGTTGCCTTGTGGTAGGACTTGGTCCGGAAGAGTCGTGTGCAGAAGGAGAAGCACAAGATCTCATGGTGGCTAAACTCAAGGCAAAGTTTATGCTGACCAATGACATGCTGAATTTGCACAAGAAGCCCCAAAGCCTACACCAATTGGAGTCATCCATGAAGGAGTACATAGAGGAGTTCTACAAACTATGCATTCAGATTGGTCATGTGGAAGAAGACATTGAGAAAGTTCAAGGTATGTGAATGGATTGTGCATCTTAATCTAGGATGAGATGTGCTTCTTACCATTCGGTCCATCGAGGAAGTCTACCAACTAGTGCTCCAGTAGACAACAAAGCATGCCTAATAGTGGTAAAGGCAATTATGAGAAGAGTAATCAAAGTGAAAGAAGGCATAGCTTTGCATGAAAGGAAAACACAAACAAGTAGTGTTGTGCTAAGTGCAAGTAGATCTCCAATTGAGGTGGAGATGGAAGACATTAAAATAATATTTAGTTTATATTAATGGTCAATATTGTATTGGATAGTTTCTATTTCTGTAGTTTAGTTTGTTTCTAATTCCGTTGCTTTATTAGCTATTGTATCTTTTAGAAACCTCTTGTAATTCTTTATATAGAGCCTTTTGGTCTCTATTGTAAATATCAATTCATTTATATTTTTACCATTACATGGTATCAGAGTCAATCGAGCGGGAAAAACATTTTTTTTTGAAATTCTTTTTCTAGGCGCTCTCTGTTCCGTACGCGGCCGTACAATTTTTGTATGGCGTCGTACCTCGGCTCTTTGATTCACATTTTTTTTCCTTCAGTGTCTTCTGGCGTTTTTTTTTTTCTTTTCTGAGGGTTGGTTGCGACTCTGTGTTTGGATGCGATTTGCAGTGGTGTGCGGTGGTCTTTGTCTGGTCGTGATTTTCACAGGCGGTCATTTGTTTTGGTTGCAAGTTATCTATTAGGGCTTTCTGGCGATTTCCATTCTAGGCTTCCTTATTCCTTGTGATTGTCGTTTGGGCGTTGCTAGTTCTGTTAGTCACCGTTTCTCCTCTGATCGACGGTTTGTTTCTTTGGGTTGGTGTTTTTGGTCATAGGGTTCCTCCGTCGGCAAGCTCTTTTTGATATTCTGTAGCTGCGTCCGTCGGCAATTTACATATTGAGCGATTTCCATCTTGCTTTGGTCGTGGTTTTTTACAAGCAATTTGTGGTCTTTTCTAAGTCAGTGCTTATCACTAGCGCTTAAGTCCTTAGCCCCCGGTCATCCTTTGACTTGACACTTGGCGACCGACGCCCTTTAATCTTGGTCACGTTGAGGCCCACGCCCTTCTATGTAGCCTGTGGTCCTATTGCTGACCCAGTCTCAAAACCCATCGCTGCAGATTTGAGGGTATTTTTTTACCTCAGGATTTGTGCCTTGAAATCCGTGTTGGGGTTTTGAACTTGTTTTGAGTTTTGTGCCGTTAAATCTTCAGTTTACCTCATTTTTCGTGCCTCGAAAAGCGTGAAGGATGGCCTCATTGTCCAACATTATGTTGGAAGGTAGTAAAAAATTCAACAGCCGCAACTACAACACCTGGAAGCAGCGTATGTTGACCATATTTGAGTATCGGTGCCTTGACCAAATTGTTCTGGGCAAAACTACATGCCCTCCAATGGCAGGTAAAGATCAGGACAAATTTGATGAGTAGAATCGGGAAGCCCTGATGCTTATTAAATTGTCAGTCACTGATGACCAGCTGCCTCAGGTGCCGTCAGGCAAGATAGCTAAAGAAATCTGGGATCATCTGAAGGACCTACATGAAACGTCCGACAAGAGCCGAGCATTCTTTCTGAAGAGCATGTTGTTCTCCATCATGATGGATGAGAAGACAACTCTGTAGGAGCACTTGACAAAAATCAAGGACATCCGTGATTAGTTGGAGGCTATTGGTCGGAAAATGGAGGAAGATACGGTGGTCATAACTCTAAAGAGTCTGACCAAATCATATGAACACTTTATCGAGACGCTCAACATTACATCAATGAATGCTAACCTGAAGTTTCTTGAGTTGCGCAACAAACTTCTGCAGCAAGATCGATGGAAACAACAGTTTGGAAGCACTGCTAGCTCATCCTCCACGGAACAGGCATTTACTGCCAAGGCATTTCAGAAGAATGTTAGCATTTAAATTCACACCTTTCGGTGCAACTCTAAACGGAACAGCGTGTACAGTAGAATTGTTCTTCAAATTAGGAGGGGAAGCTCCCTCAAGCAAGAAATTTTAAAAGACGATTCAACTTAATCTATCTTTTGTTTCTCAAGGCACGAGCACAAGGTAATTCAAGCTCTTCTGCAATGCTATAAGACCTTTCAAAGTATTGCAAAAGAATAACTAAACTAATAAAGCATACTTTTGATTTCTTTGAGTAAACCCAGAGCACAAAGGAATCAAAGGGACAATTGGCGATTTGATTTAACACAAAAGAACAAAGAAGATCTGAAACGAATGTTTAAGCACAAAGTCATAAACAATTCCTCTCAATCTCAACAACACAAAAAGCTTCCACAAAGAAAAAGCATATATTTATTCTCAAAGTAATAAAAATATGCAACACCATTGAACAATAACACGTGAGCAATAAAAGCTTTAGCATTTACCATTAAGAAGTAAAGTGTGTAGAATACACTTATTTATACCCTAAAAACCAAAGGTGCAAGGAAATAAAAGGAAGAGTTAACTAACACTGTCCACCTGTCATGTTCCTATATTAGTAATTTATAATTGAATCCATTATATATTATTCATTCAAATTAAAGATATGAATAATATTATAAAGGGAATATATTTAATATATTTAATATATTTAAATAATATTTATTTAAAACAATTAACAAGATATATTATTATTATATTTATAAATAACACAAATAATATAATATAAATCATATATCATTTATTATGATATAAATGATATAATATAAATAATATAAAATAAATAATATATCATTTATTATAATGATATAATATAAATAAATAATAATATAAATAAACATCTTTTAACCTATCCTCTTATGATAAGGGAGTTACGTATGGTTAGAACTAGTTTTACCACAAAAAAAAATTAATATAAAGTAATAAAAATTATAAGAGGGTAAGTATGTCTTTTACCACCAAGCATAATAAGAGACGTGCCTCTTCGAACATATCTCTTGAAAGGGAAATAAATAAAGGTTGTGAGATAGAAGGAAAACATCATCAGAAGAAAATATAAAAAGAGTATCCGATAAATACATATATTTAGATCTGCATTATATATATATATATTTCTGAGTCATAAGTAGGAAAGATATCATAAATTAATATATAGAGATATGTGCATCAACAGCAAATGGGAGGAATGATTCAAGTAAAAATAAATAAATATATATATATAGTAGATACAGGATGTGATGTTCCGATAGAGATTGGCATGATTAAACATTATTAAAAATTATATTCATGATAACACTATAATAATAATGATATTATAATAACAATAATAAATAATATTATAATAATATATATATATATAATATTATTAATAACATATATAATAATATAATATAGAGATATTATTAATATTATAACAAATACTATAATATATAAATATTAAAGAATAGGCATGAGGCCAACTCAAGAAGAGTCGCAGCAAACAAAAAGGGACATTACAAATATATTTCATGTTGTATCATATATTACTGTATAACACCATTCATAATAATAAAGGCAAATTGTATGTTTTGGAAATGTGTGGAAATTGCATGTATTGTGTTTGTGATTTAACCAGGAAGGGAGAATGCATAAACCTTAGTAGATTGCCTATAAACCCCATCTAAGGTTCCGTCCCCATAGGCCCGAGACAAGGGTTTGGGCATTATGCCTTCGTAGGCCTGAGTCAAGGGTTTGGACCATGGAGGGATGGGGGTCCCACATTGGAACATGCCCCCATAGGCCCGAGACGAGGGATTGGGCAAAAGGACCAGCCCCCATAGGCCTGAGTCAAGGGATTGGGCAATATGACTGTGGTAGGCCTTTAGGCTACTAAGGGCTTATGTCTTCCCCTCCCCTGGCATGATAAATGTTTTCTTTTACCTATGTGTTTCAAAATGCAAGTGTGTTTATGTTGGACTGATGAATACTAGATATTAAAACTAACACGTAGCAATATGGACTTGAATATACATGATGTTGTAGGTACTAATTCAAAAGAACGTGTGATCTATTCAACCCAAGGTTACCCCATTAAAAGAGAAGAAACCCTAAACCTAATTCACAAGCAAATTCTAGGGCAAGTTGGGTAAGGGACATTACACCACCCTAACCCTAATGTTGTTTGGCAAGCATGCAAGCTTATTAGCATTTAAAATAATAAAATATCTCTCATGCAATTCAGTCAACTGAACTTGCATGTTATTACAAATTGAGTTCCACTTAAAGATGTTTTGCATGATTTCCAAAACAAATCCGAAAATAGATTTATCTTTGAAAAGCAAAGTCAGTTCTCAAAATAGAAATTGCTTTAGAAATCTCTCCAATTGCCCAAAATAGAATTCTCTTGCAGATAGTGAAAAATGGCTAAGTCTGAGAATTGAGATTTTGCTTGAATTCATCAACCTTAGCCTCTTCTGGGATAATGATAGGATCCAGATGCACAATTTTCGTCTACAGGATGGTGTTTGCATCCTCCACTATCTTCGCGAGATCCAAATACTCCTTGACCTTTGGACACTCATGAATGAGTGCTGATTTGGCCTCCATGGTGATAGAAGAATATTGCATGGTGACTTTTGGGCTTGTAGAAGTGTTCTTTTTTGCTGTCCTGCACTTCAAAAATGTGCCGGATTTGAGCTCTCGATGGTCAAGATTGATGGAAAATGCCTTTTCCCGAGGTGGGTATGCGACAAAAATGAGAAAAATGGACATAACAACCTTGAAAACTCCTTTTTCTATGGATGTAGGTGGTGATTTTAGTCTTGAACAGTCATAACCAGCAACAAAAAAGCTTAAAAAAACCTCAAAAATGGCTGCCAAGGTGAAGCGCTGTCCTTCAAGCATGCAAATCTGCCTTGGAATGTAAGAAAGAGAAAGAAAATCATGCCATGATGTGCAAAATATGCCCTCTAGGTGAAACGCTGACCCAAAAATGCCTTCAATCTCTACCTTTGATTTGATAAAAATCATGAAGAAATGCCTTTATTTGATAGAAAAACCCCTTCATCCTTGAGCATTGCCTTCAAATCCTCCTTGAAGCTTTTGTACATGATAAAAACAATGAAGAAATGGCTCCTTTATAGCTTGGCTTTACATCTTAGGGTTTCAATCTACCTTTCCTCTATTTTTAGAGTGCTTTTATTTGCCCTAGGCATGCAAAATTGGAGAGTGAAGTGAGAAGTGAAGTTAATTTCCATTTATAACCTCCAAAGGCATGAAAAAGCATGAGGTGGCGTCTAGGTCGGCCAAGTCTAATTTTGGAGCGTTTTGACCTTGGAGCGCGCTTCACCTTGAAAGTGCTCCAAAAGAGTGTTTTGACCTCAGAGCGTGCTTCACCTTGAAAATGCTCCGAAAGAGCGTTTTGACCTTGGAGCGTGCTTTACCTTGAAAGTGCTCCAAAAGAGCATTTTGACTTAGAAGCGCGCTCCATGAAAAAAGTGCTCTTTTGACTTGCACCTTTGGAGCAAATTTCGAGACGAACCTTCACCAATAGACAAGAGAATGTCTTTGACGCTTGATATTTTCACTTTTCACTTTGGAGTGCTTTTGCCTTGGCGGGAAAAGCACGCTTTTTCCATGCCTTCGAAATTTTTTTCAAAATTTTTAAAATTGCTTTGAGCCTTTTGACTTTGACCAACGCTCCAATATTTGCCTTAGAAATTTTTGAAAAACCTTCAAATTTTGATCTCATCCATTTGGAGCGCGCTTCACCTTGAAAGTGCTCTTTTCTTCATGCCTTAGACGTTTTTTTGACTTTGGAGCGTGTTGGAGTTGGAGTGCGCTTCGCCTTGGAGCGCTTTGGAGTTGGAGCGCGCTCTGCAAGACAAGTGCTCTTTTTGACTTAACCTTTTTGAAGCATATTTTCAGACGAGTCACTTCGAATGACGAAGAGAAGCCGTTTGAAACTTGAAATTTGGACTTTTGAATTTTGGAGCCTTTTCTCCTTGGCGCGCGCGCCTTAGGAAAAAGGCTCCAAAATGCCTTAAAATTTTTTTCCAAAATTTTCAAATTTTCAAAATTGGATTTTGAATTGCCAGACATTTTCTCGTTGTTCTTCGCCATTGCTTTGCATCATTTCGGTTTTCAATCCATCACTTTGGCCTCCGTTTCTAGATGATCTTTCATAGCTCATAGCCAATTTGGCTTCTTCGAATCTTTCTCCATTCGGGCCTCGTATCAATCTCCTTTGATGTATCTTGTACCTGCGCGGTTAGCAAATAATGACAAGGCGACATGGTGCTTGGGAGGTGTGTTTAGGCATCTTTTTAGGGTGTTTGTATACATAGACGAAAAATTTCATATGGGTACAACATTAGGCTCTGTCTGGGGACCATGGTGTATACTTGCGGTATAGGAGGACCTCAAAATCTCTAGTTTTCAATATAGATCAGTTTCTTATCAGTTGGGCAATAGAGTTAGGATACATACCTAAATCACCTCAAGGTGGAACTCTGGTCTACCTAACGGAACACGACAAATAAACGATACATAACTGGGAAAAACAATACTACATAACGAATACATTACTGAAAGGGGAAACACAATACAAAACAATTTGACACACAACGCTCTTTTTCGAGCGAGGACAAGGAAAATGAAAACTGTTACACAAAACCATCAACAGGTTCAAAAAAATAAGAACTTGTCCTCCTGAGCTGGGAAATTTGTCTTGGCAGCACATAGTCTTTCTTCTTCAGCAACACCTTCTTGAAGAGCCACGATTCAGGTGGGTAGACACGATTATGCCATGAGAAGTTCATGATGAACTGATTGATGCGCATGAGCTCAAGTAGATCATCTTCTTCAATGGAGGACAACCTCTGCAGTAGGTGAAGGTACAAAACCTCCTTCTGAAGATATGAAGCAAGGTCAAAGTATGCTTGTGGGAATGGTAACCACCACATATAGAACTTGACGTTCTTCATCCATGTCTTCAACATATGCAACCTTGAACTCAGTCAATGTATCATCCTCTGGAAAAGGTTGGAGTTGTTCATATAGAATCTCCATCAGTGGTTCTTGGCTTACTGGATCCACAATTGTTAATAGCAATTTATATAGTGACTCAGGTACTTCTTCATGGTTCTCTTCAACTAGGTCTTCGTCCATCCAATCCTTAGAATCTAAATGTGATAAATCATCAAGATCTGAATCTTCGAGCATCTGATTATCATTGAAGTACACCTATTGAAAAACATCTTCATCTAGTAGTTCACTTCGCCATCCATCATTTTGGGTCTCATCAACCTCCATAGAGCAATCTCCGTCAATAAATGTATCCTTGAGACCATGAATGCAGATATCTAGTAGCATCTCATCTTTGGCACCAACACACTTCTCTTCAGACATGCATGCAAGATCAAGCACGGATTCTTCTAAGCTTTGTGTTTCTTCTTCTGCTTGATTGATCTCACACACGGCATATCTTACAACACACTTGTCGAGAATTTCTGACTTCTCCATATGATTCTCTTCGGTGACCAAGACTGAATATTCAATGAATTTTTCCTCTCCACGAGTTGCTTCACATGTTACCTCTTGTGTTGATTTTATCACATCGGTGATGTCCTTTTCTTGCATAGGTTCATGGATAACCTCAAAAGGTTTAGCATCATGTTCTTCACCGGTGTGTATGAAATTCTCTGGAGACAAAGATGAAGATGGCCTAAATTGCAAAAGAAAATTGACAGTATCAACTGAAGATTCACTCTCCAAGTGATGTAGAATACTGTCAAGATCCAATGATGAATCTTCCATATGATCTCCGGTCTTGATAAATTCCTCCAATGATGAATCATCTTCCAAATGAAGATCTCCTTCTTGCTCCAATTGCAATGCTGCTTTGGTATTTTCTCCTTTGAGTGTATCTGCTGCAAATTCTTCAAACCATCCTTCAAATGATGACAGGAACAAATTGGATTCATCATTGCTCTCTTTAGAACATATGATTTCTTCTTCTTCACAATTTTGCTCTTGAGAAGTGTGTTGCACTTCTTCCTCTTCAGAGAAAGTATGCAAGTGCATTTCTTCAGGTTCTTCCATCAACGATCCTCCTTCATACTCGAAGAAATTATGCAAATTTTCAGCTTTCGATGAACATTCATGTTCCATATACAAACACACGATGTTGCTTGAAACAGAGTTAGGAGAATGATTCCTTCTAATATTTGATTTACACCGGGTAAATCCCTTCATAGAGCTGCCATTGGATTCGTCTAAAAGACTTTTAGGATTATCTAATAATCCTTGATTTTCATTTGAAGCTTTTAATATTTGCATGAATCTTCTCATCTGCGGGCAACTTTCTCCATCATGTTGGTTTGTTGCGTGGAACAGGGAATAGATTTGTATCACAGAAGACACATCCGCTACTTGACACACCGTTGAAGCAGGTTGATCACTAACATAGTTAATGAAAGAATTTTGCTCACTTGAAGGAGATGGAACTTGTCGAAGCGGTACAACGTTCAAGGGCACTAATGGCTTGATGGAATCTCTTTGTATCTTTCCCGAGGTAATCATGTGATCCTCTAATTCAACATCATACTCTTGAGCTTCTTGCATTTCTGTAGCGTGTCTTTGCTTGAGGTAGAAAGAAATGTCTGAAGATTGTGCATTTGTGAAACAACTTAGTAGAATTTCCGATGAAGGATTCAGGGTTTTCATAACTTTTCCAACCAGACGGTTGAATCTAGCCACGAACTCTTGCATCGGCTCACTTCTGTTTTTCTTGATATTTGAGAGTTGTGCAAACAAGACATGATTGTCTTATGCAGGCTTGAAATGGGCGAGAAATTTCTCCCTCATCAACTCCCAACTAGTGATAGATCCGGCAGCAAGGTGATTAAACCATTCAGCTGCTGAACCTTGCAATGATTCCACAAACAAACGCACTGCAACATCTTCATGTGCAACACCAAGAATCCCACATGCGGTGGTGAAGGCAGAAATGTGCTCATCGGGATGCTGCTTGCCTTCACCATGAAATTTTGGAAAGTTTTTTCTTGAGCCTTCAGGAAGTTCATGGCTTTCTGCTAGTGCCAACGAACTGATCTGATTTCCCCATGGCCAAGGTGGGCGATTATTGACGTGATTGCCTCCTTGATCCGCCATAGGAAGCCTTCTTTGAAACTAGAAAAATATGTGAACTCTATTATGTATGCAAAATAGAGTGTTAGTTCGAAATAACTTGCTTGTGCCCCACAGTGGGCGCCAAAAACTGTTAGCATTTAAATTCGCACCTTTCGGTGCAACTCTAAACGAAACAACATGTACAGTAGAACTGTTCTTCAAATTAGGAGGGGAAGCTCCCTCAAACAAGAAATTTTAAAAGACGATACAACTTAACCTATCTTTTGTTTCTCAAGGCACGAGCACAAGGCAATTCAAGCTCTTCTGCAATGCTATAAGACTTTTCAGAGTATTGCAAAAGAATAACTAAACCAATAAAGCATACTTTTGATTTCTTTGAGTAAATTCAAAGCACAAAGGAATCAAAGGGACAATTGGCGATTTGATTTAACACAAAAGAACAAAGATTTGAAACAAATGTTTAAGGACAAAGTCATAAACAATTCCTCTCAATCTTAACAACACAAAAAACTTCCACAAAGAAAAAGCATATATTTATTCTCAAAGTAATAAAAATACGCAACACCATTGAACAATAACACGTGAGCAATAAAAGCTTCAACATTTACCATTAAGAAGTAAAGTGTGTAGAATACACTTATTTATACCCTAAAAACCAAAGGTGCAAGGAAATAAAAGGAAGAGTTTACTAACACTCTCCACCCTAACCCTAATGCTGTTTGGCAAGCATGCAAGCTTATTAGCATTTAAAATAATAAAATATCTTTCATGCAATTCAGTCAATTGAACTTGCATGTTATTACAAATTGAGTTCCACTTAAAGATATTTTGCATGATTTCCAAAACAAATCCAAAAATAGATTTATCTTTGAAAAGTAAAGTTAGTTCTCAAAATAGAAACTGCTTTGGAAATCTCTCCAACTGCCCAAAATAGAATTCTCTTGTAGATAGTGAAAAATGGCTAAGTCTGAGAATTGAGATTTTGCTTGAATTCATCAACCTTAGCCTCTTTTGGGATAATGATAGGATGTAGATGCACAATCTTCGTCTGTAGGATGGTGTTTGCATCCTCCACTGTCTTCGCGAGATCCAAATACTCCTTGACCTTAGGATACTCATGAATGAGTGCCGATTTGGCCTCTATGGTGATAGAAGAATATTGCATGGTGACTTTTGGGCTTGTAGAAGTGTTCTTTTTCACTGTCTTGCACTTCAAAAATGTGCCGGATTTGAGCTCTAGATGGTCAAAATTGATGGAAAATACCTTTTCCTGAGGTGGGTATGCGACAAAAATGAGAAAAATGGACATAACAACCTTGAAAACTCCTTTTTCTATGGCTGTAGGTGATGATTTTTAGTCTTGAACAGTCATAACCAGCAACAAAAAAGCTTCAAAAACCCTCAAAAATGGCTGCCAAGGTGAAGTGCTGTCCTTCAAGCATGCAAATCTGCCTTGGAATGTAAGAAAGAGAAAGAAAATCATGCCATGATGTGCAAAATATGCCCTCTAGGTGAAACGCTGATCCAAAAATGCCTTCAATCTGCCTTTGATTTGATAAAAATCATGAAGAAATGCCTTTATTTGATAGAAAAACCCCTTCCTCCTTGAGCGCTGCCTTTAAATCCTCCTTGAAGCTTTTGTACATGATAAAAACAATGAAGAAATGGCTCCTTTATAGCTTGGCTTTACATCTTAGGGTTTCAATCTACCTTTCCTCTATTTTTAGAGTGCTTTTATTTGCCCTAGGCATGCAAAATTGGAGAGTGAAGTGAGAAGTGAAGTTAATTTCCATTTATAACCTCCAAAGGCATGAAAAAGCATGAGGTGGTGTCTAGGTCGGCCAAGTCTAATTTTGGAGCATTTTGACCTTGGAGCGCGCTTCACCTTGAAAGTGCTCCAAAAGAGCGTTTTGACTTAGGAGCGCGCTCCATGAGAAAAGTGCTCTTTTGACTTACACCTTTGGAGCAAATTTCAAGACGAACCTTCATCAATAGACAAGAGAATGTCTTTGATGCTTGATATTTTCACTTTTCACTTTGGAGCGCTTTTGCCTTGGCAAGGAAAGCATGCTTTTTCCATGCCTTAGAATTTTTTTTCAAAATTTTCAAATTTTCAAAATTGCTTTGAGCCTTTTCACTTTGACCAATGCTCCAATATTTGCCTTAGAAACTTTTTGAAAAAGCTTCAAATTTTGATCTCATCCATTCGGAGCACGCTTCATCTTGAAAGTGCTCTTTTCTTCATGCCTTAGACATTTTTTCGACTTTGGAGCGCGCTTCGCCTTGGAGCGCTTTGGAGTTGGAGCGCGCTCCGCAAGACAATTGCTCTTTTTGACTTAACATTTTTTAAGCACATTTTCAGACGAGTTCACTCCGAATGACGAAGAGAAGCCTTAAAACTTGAAATTTGGACTTTTGAAATTTGGAGCCTTTTCGCCTTGGCACGCGCGCCTTGGGAAAAACGCTCCAAAATGCCGTAGAATTTTTTTTCAAAATTTTCAAAATTGGATTTTGAATTGCCAGACGTTTTCTCGTTGTTCTTCACCGTTCCTTTGCGTCGTTTCAGTCTTCAATCCATCACTTTGGCCTCCATTTCTAGATGATCTTTCACAACTCATAGCCAATTTGGCTTTTTCGAATATTTCTCCATTCGGGCCTCGTATCAATCTCCTTTGATGTATCTTGTACCTGCGGGGTTAACAAATAATGACAAGGCGACATGGTGCTTGGGAGGTGTGTTTAGGCATCTTTTTAGGGTGTTTGTATGCATAGACGAAAAAGTTCGTATGGGTACAACAAAGAATAAGGGCAAAAATCAGCCCTCTTAGCAACCCAGCCAAGGTCAATCCCAGGACACTTCCAAGAAGAAGAATATCCAGTGCAACTATTGCCACAAGTATGGCCACATGAAGGAAGATTGCACTCAAGTGGGCTTTGAAACTTTGCCTTACCTTTGTGCTTGAGTAGCCCAAGTCCCCATTCTCCCATTTCTCGAAGTTCCCATTTCAGGATTTCCCTTCGTGGCATGCCTTTCTTCAAAGTCCCCATTCTCCCATTTCCCCAAGTTCCCATTTGAGGCTTTGGGAGTTTCCCTTACCTTGGTGTCTGAGTAGCCCAAGTGCCCATTCTCTTATTTCCCCAAGTTCTCATTTTGGGCTTTGGGACTTTCCCTTACCTTGGCAACCAAGGAGCCTGAATCCCCATTCCCCCATTTCCCCAAGTTCCCATTTTGGGCTTTGTGTAATGTCCCCTTCTCAAGCATAAGCTATTGATGACCCTTAGCCTATTTTCCAAAATTTTCCCATAGGATAATGGGGTGGTGGAAAAAGGAAAAATGATTAAATAATTAAATTAAGTTGTCAAAAAAGTGTTTTCAAGTTATATTGTAAAAGACAACTTATATTTAATTATTTAAAAAGGTTATTTTTAAGTTGTGTAGATAAAGTGTCGCTAGCTCCAAGGTGCAAAAAGGTGGACATCAGTCAGGACACTTTATTATATTTATTATAATTTTGAGGAGATAAGTGTGCACCAAAAAATAATATTATTTTATTTCTTTGAAAAAGTTATAAAAGGGAGATTTGTCCTCAAATATCTTCTTCCCTTTTATTCATTTTATTTGCTATGGAGAATGAACGTGAGTTCTTCTATTTGCTCGAGGACGAAAACCCTTTGGTCAATTCAGTTTTGAGGACAAAAACCCTAGCTAATTTGAGTGGTTTCATTCAGAATCACCTGTGTGTTGAAGAGTGTAGTTTCTTCCAGTTTCTGTTGCAATGGGGATTTTTGATGTATTCTGAGTTGCTAATGAAATGTGAATATCATGTTTTGTTGACTAAATCCCAATCATTGCTTTTTGGTGGAGTTATGGAGGTTGTACCACTTGTTGGAGGGTTGTATTGATAATTATATGTTGATTTCCCCTGTTTGTTGGCCATACCAATCATAGGGTGTCGTACCTTTCTTCCTTACTGGTTGTACAAGTTCCTGCAAGACGTACAAGTTTGTGAGGAGGTGTTTGAAGTTTGTGATTAGTTGCAGCAGTTTGGAATGCTATTTTGGTGCAAAAAAATGGGTTGTACTACTTTGATTTGTTGTCGTACCATTCGCTAGTGAAGTCGTACCATGTTGGTAGTGATTGTAGCATCTTTTGGGCATCTTGGAAGGGCCACACTATTGCTCTAAGAGGTTGTACAACTCTAATAATTTCCTGCAACAGTGACCAATGATTTTGGGGAGGTCCGTACAACTTGATTTTGGAGTTTTCTGCATGTTTGTGAGGTCATACAAGTCTGATTTGTAGTTTTAGTAGTGTTTGAGGACAATTTAGTCATCCGGTACTTCATATGTTTAGTTCTAGCCTTAAGAACAACATATCTTTAGTTTCAGCTTGATATGCTGAGTTTGCATGCAAGTCATTTCTATACTAATCCCTGAGTTGCAATAGTGTTGTTTACTGATTAGAATAATATTTTCAGTGTGTTGCTATTAGTTTCTCTCAATATAATCTCTAGTAGATCATACTACATACTTATTGTAATTCTAGATGGTAGTACCACCAGAAAGTTTTTGCATTTCATGGTTATCATATTGTAAAACTGGATGGCATACCACCAGTTGCTTGCATTTCATAATTGTAAGAGGTCTTGTTCGGTTCACTACTAGACCCAATTGTATTTCATAGCTCGTTTTGGCATTGATCAAGTTTGCTTAGCAATCAGCCAATTTGGCTTGATTAGACTTGTAGGAATTTGCCAGTGGCTTTGCATTTCAAGCATACTTGTTTGCTAGAGAGGTGTAGATTTGGGTCGGCCCTGCTGCTTGTATGCTTTTGATCGGCTTGCCATCTTTACTTTCTAGCAGTGCATTCATATAGTTAGAGTGTGTTATCTTAACATTTTATGCTCTCACCTTGCCCATCTCAGGATCTGGGTGATCAAAAAGTGCGAGGATTTACATTTGCATTTCAATACTTGCAAATTTTTTTTAAAATTAGTGTGGGTTGTTATAGTGGTATCAAAGCTAGTGGTCTTGCCAACCTATTTTCAGAAGCTAATCCCTTTCATTCAGTTTTTTCCCCATGCACGACAATGATAGAGAGTACAAATATTATCAAAGAGAGAAAAATAAGGGTACAAATCAGCCAAAAGAAGTTGTGACAACAGATATACACATGGTAGAAAGAGAAAAGAGAGCAAATGTGGATGGAAGTCCTAATGAATGGACTAAAAGGAAGTTTGATGTGATGCTGGATATGATGGCACAATTGCTTCATAAGATGGACAACAATATGAACATGCCCAGAAATCCGAATGGTGAAGGAAGCACCTCAAGGGCAAATAATCAGCTAGAGAGCAACAACACCCCTAGAATTGTTGTTGGTTCTACGTCTAGGCCATTCCACCCATCTTTCTTTGTAGAGAGGAAGAAGTTCCTGAAGTTGAGACTCAAGTTCCTATGGTTGATGAAATCACAGCGTATTATGCTGAGATTCGAGCTCTTCTAGAGGAGATCTGGAATGAATTATCCCTCAACAATTTCTTGAATCAGAAGAAGTCTAGAAGTGAACCTAGACATGAGCATAGGCCTTAAACACATCAGAGGGATTACCAACATGCTTTGGAAAGTTGACACTTTTCCCATTTGATGGGTGCAACAAGTGTACAACTCGTGCTTGGATACAGAAGTTGGACACTTACCTGTCACTGAGATCTATGGCTGAAGATGAAACCATAAAATTTGCCACTCTCCACCTTGAGGGTATAGCTCATGAATGGTGGTATCATGGGTTGATTACTCAAGGGCATAGTCTCATCAACACTTATGCTGAGTTTAGTAGAAGACTAATTGAGAGATTTGACATGAAAGATCCCGAAGTGCATTTCTGGGAGTTAGCACAGCTCAAGCAAAGTGGAAGTGTTGAGAACTATGTTGCTGATTTTTAGAAGCTTTCTATTATCGTACTTGACATCACCGAAAGAAGGCTCATTATGTTATTTGTTGAAGGCTTGTCTAAATCACTCAAAGGGTTGGTCAACGCATTTGATCCTCCCTCTCTCCATGAGGGTATGAAAAGAGCCTTGGCACTTGAGTCTTCCATTCCCAAGACCAAGTTTCAAAAGAAGACTTTTCCTCCCAAGAAGCCAATACACTCTTCTCTACTGCTTATGGTTGCCAAGCTGTTCAATTGTTCATTGAGGCCTCCTTAATTATTATCAGTTTTTTGAATTTCTACCTCTCAGACTTGATGCATGGCAATTCCTGTTATTATTTCTAAACAGACTAGAGTTTCAACATATATTTAAGGGGTCAGAGGTTACTGCAGGATTTAAACCTGGACTGTTTTGAGTTATCATCTTTGATAGAAAACTGCCTGTGTAAATGATCTTGTTTTGAGCGCAAGTAAAACAATGAATCTGACCCTGTCTCTGTCTCACTAAAAAAGGAAGTCTGACTTATTTTAGGCTGTTTCTTATCACCATTTATTGGTATGTGAATTTAATGTATCTTCTATTTGATCTTGTGGGTGTCAATGAAAGCACTTCAATTAATATGTTTGGATATGTTTGCCTCAAAATCACATTTTATAAAATCCATTTCAAGAATACCTGTGCAGAAAGTTGAAAATGCTGTTTAAAATAGCGCCTTTGATCAGCTAGCTAACTCAAAGAATTAGTCACCCTTTATTGCTAATTATTTTCCTTGTACTAGCAGCATTTCACCATATATGGTTATGCACGGAGTAAGATGACCGATGACGAATTACGAAAAATTATTAGTGGTACATTGACCTGCAGGATTGATAAGAGGTAACTTTTACTTATTTTGCCGAATGCCTAATTCATAATATTGCTGATTAAAGATTTAAACATTAATATTGCCGATTAAAGATTTAAACATTAATATTGCCATGGTTTGTTAGAAGCAAAATCCAATTTCTAGATGCATTGAACAAGAAATGTTTTCATAGGCATTTTAGCAATTAAGGAAATTCATAGTTTATTGAAGTGTAACTTTTGAAATTTTTTCCCGGTTGTTCAGGGAAAACTGTGGAGATAAAATGGAGGAGTTTTTACGGCGTTGCTTTTATCATTCAGGGCAATACAGCTCTGAGGATAACTTTAGAGAGCTAGACATAAAATTGAAGGAACAAGAGGTAGGAAAATGGGTTGAATAAGTCTAAACAGATTTTAGTTTGACTCTCTTATCTCTGTTGTACTGTTGACAAGCATTTCCCTTTTAGAAAGTAATATCATAATCAAATTATTTTTATCTTGAGGTGACTGTAGCTTGTGCTCAGTGTCATCCTTTTTGTTGTTAGAGTCAATAGTACAGCAAACATTATTTATTCTTTTCTTCTATTTTCTAGGATTATTTTGTTTTTGATACATTTCTTCAGCTAGAGAAAATAACCTGGATAAGTTTGCTCTGCACCGTGAACACTGCTTCTGTATATATAGAATGTGATGATATCTTTCAATATCTAATAAGAAGTATTCTGTCAGTGGAAAAACCATTTTACATAGGTATTTATCAAGACAACTAAAGCTATATCTGATTATTGAACATGAAAAAGCAATTGGAAGGAAGTTAAAAGGAGATGAAACTGAAGACATGACTATAAAGAAAAAAACTCTGGCATGTAGTGCAGCTCAAATATATACTGGAAGGCGTATATTGGGGATTCGTAATTCCAGAAATTTAGAATCTTGTTCCTTAGATATTGTTTCCTGTCAATTGATGAGGGGCTCCTAATGGATTTTTCATTAGAGAATCCCTTTCTTCTAGAGCATCATTTTGTGGTGATAGGGCCTGTTCACAGGTGTGTTCATGTTAAAACCAAGACAATTTAATCATGTTAGCTAGTTAGTGTCTGAATGGCATCTAGTTAAAGACAGATTGTTGTAGGCACATTTCCATTTTGAAGGAAACTTATATCCACCATGTTACTGGGTTCATCGGTATCGGGGGCCATAGCTGGCCCAAACAGTTCTGGGCTTAGCTTGCGTATGGGTACTCCTAGGGTTTGTACAAGTGAACCCAGATGAACCAAAAAGAAAAAAACACATTCAAGAAAGAAAAAAACAGATTTTCAGCACATTCAGCTCTGTAAATTTTCTTGTAAATGTTTGTGAGTTTCTGATCCAAGATTCCATTAGAATGGTTCAGAATCATATTTGGGAATCTATCACCCAAAAATGTCGCAATGGTTCTGATCCATATGGCAAAATCCATAGGATGATGATTGAGCATGGATGAGCGAGCAAAGAAAACAAGTTAATGAAGTGTGATACAATTGTTTAGTCATTCAAACATACAGTTGCTCAGCCCTTGGTTTACACGACATACAAGTTTACATCACTTATTCATTGTTAATGAAAGCCGATTCATGGGTCCTTAGCTAGGATTTAAGATTATGTATTGCTCTATTAGTAGTAGTCGGGATTTTTTTTGCTTTGAGCAACGGAGATAGTAGAAAATCCCACCCCCTTCTATGGTAAGTTGAACATCTTTATATATATATATTTGTGGAGGAACCAAACACATGGTGGGACCTGCGATGCGAGGTCCTAACATGCACCGCTATAACCTACATCCGCATGAGCTGCCCTCCATCCATGCGGTGGGTAAATCCAGGGGAATCGAACTCATGACCATCATTCGTGTTTTCCAAAAGCTTGACCATCCAGTCTACCCCCAAGGGCTAATTATATTTATATATTAAATTTATTGTTAATTTATATTTATATTTATTTATAAAATATTCTATATTTATATTATTATTTTTATATTAATCCTGTTGCAGTTCAAGTTTTGTTTTGATATTATTATTAATATTAATGTCTTTCATCATTTTATGTTAATCCTATTCCAATTCAAGTTTCTACTTGCAAAACAAGTTTCCCATCCACCCCCCATTAAAATGCTAGTCACATGCAAGATTGAGAAAGGTAAGCTATGGTCAAATTCCCCAATTGTGCATGCTTATTTGAGTGTGTCACCATCAAGCGAGCAAGATACAAAAATACATTTCATGGCTTCATGCATACAAGTGAGGGTTAAACAATGTTTAATTTCTCATTGAGTTCTCATATTTCTTGCCCCTGTCAATAGTCGTGTGTGTAAAAGAACATATATCCCAAAGGCTTTCTCATATTCAATGTTGTCATGGTGTTTCAAACTAAAGTCCTTCCGTCAAAGTATTGAAGTTCCCAAAATTCCAACATCCATTTCCTATATTTCTTGCCCATCCAATGGTTGTGTTGAAAGGGGCATATCCAAAATGGTTTTATCATATTCAATATTATCAAGGCATCTCATGATGAAATGATGGAAGATTGTCTTAGAGGAGGAAATTGGTCTTAGTGTTGTGGAATTGGCAAAGAGGTATGAGAAGTGCCTCATGAAGGATTTGAATGTGTTTAGGTGTCTTAAAGAGTGAAAGAGCATGCCGCAGCTATTCAAGCCAAGATTAATTGTCTATAACTCACTCAGAGTGCAGTTGGTGGTGCATTGTCAAGGGTTAAGTGTCTAAGAACATGGAAGAGTACGCCTAGGAAGTTAGGGCCAAGTTTGAGTGGGTTGGAGATTATAGGAGCACTCCTAGCATCATTCTATTAGGTTTTAGAGGTAGGGGCATGAGGAAAGCATCCTTGGAGGGTTGTGTGACCATGTTTAAGTGAAAGGACCTTGGTGAAGCTCGCCTCCTAGCACATCTGTAATGCCCCCTTTGGAAAATTGGAAAATAACTTAAGCTTGGAGAATGGAAAGTCACTTTGAATAGTTAAATCATGTATTTAACTATTTTTCCTTGGCAAAACAGAGATGGACTATGACTTGGAGTATTTTTGGGATAATTATGGTGAAGTCAAAATTAATAAAATAATTTTCCTTGGATTGGAACAACCCACTTGGAGGATGGAAAGTGAGAAAATAAAGATAAAATAATAATAAAACAAATGACAAAATAAAATAATATTTTATTTGTTAAAAATAATATATTATTTGCCAAAAGGTGACCGCCAAGTTGAGATGGAAAAATAATAAAATATTAATATTTTATTCCTCTATGTTCGCTGCCAAAGTTGTGGTAGGAAAAATAAAATAAAATAAAATAATATTTTATTATGGAGGTGGACTTGAAAGCAAAGTAAATTATATTGGATTTGGGCGCCCAACTTGTGGGTTATAAAAAAGGTGTTTGGGAGTCATTTTTCATTATCATTGTGTATTTTGTCATTTGATATTGGATATTTTTCCTTTGAGCTGCAACATTGGTTCAGCCATTTTCTAAGGACAAAAACCCTTGGAAAATTCGTGGATTGGATGAAAACCCAATGCCACTTGAGAGGTGAATCCATATGGAGTTTGCTATTGAGCTTATTGTAGGTTTTTGGCATAGGTTTGGAGCTTCAATCGACATATTATTTGCAGGGTTATATCAGCTAGGGTTTGAAGACCAAATTGTTGCAGATTTGTGCCAAATATCAATTTGGTATAGAGGTGAATTGAGGAGAAACAATTGCCAGGCTGTTTAGGGTTTGAATTGCATTGACATCATAAGCATTTGTGAAGGAAACAACACATTCAAGAAGGCAGATTTGTTTAAGTGTATTGCTGGTCGCCTAGAGTTTGATCTACATTGATACCATCGATATGTTTGAAGGGCGAAACATGCAAAGAGGTGGGTATTCCATGCAGACCCAGGCTTCATGTTTATGTAGATCGTGGCTTTTGCAGAGGTTTCATCATCTATTTGCATCCCTTATAGCCTAGGGTTTAGGCGCCATAACCCTTGAAGGGAAATCGCTGCCCTAGAAGATAATTTGCTGCCTATTTGGAGGCATCTTGGTGAAGGAATTAGGGTTACAGCAGTCTCTTTTCATATCAGAAATAAAATTGCAGCAGGCTACCATTTATATCAGACAGGATATCAGCATTCATCATCATATTACATCAGTCATCTGAAAAGCTACAACTGGGTCTGATTTGGAAGTGATTGCCTTACATTTTGGTATGTAGAAAGGCCTTGTTTTATTAATGTATTTGTTTGATCATGAACAACAAACATTTGAGTTAGATTTGGGCCTGATAAAGCATTGTCAATGTGAAGTTATTTCAGTTAGAACTTCTGATTTTGTAACAACAGTCATTCTGATTTGTAACAGCAGTTATAATATCATGAAATTTGAGTTTCCAAGCTATCTATATGGTTGTTATATTGTATGACAAGTGTTTGTAAATTGCCATATCATTTCCCTTATGAGGTCATGCATTATTTGTACTAGTTTGGATCTATTTATCTGCTGTTCTGAAAACAAACACACTCAGAAAATAAGCAAGACAGCTTGCATGCAAAAAGTTTGACGAAATGTCAAACTACCAAAACAGAAAATTCAGGACAAAATAAGAAGGGGTTCTTACAGTGGTATTAGAGCAGTGTATCTTGCTAGCTTGGAGGATAGAATTCAGTTTAGAAATCAGGTTGTAAGACAATTTACAAGTTTGGAACAGTTAGCACAATGGGTGATAGAAGGAATAGTATGAGTTCACAAAGAAATGATCGACATATGAAAGAGTTTATGAATGGTATGAATAATTTGGTAAAGTGTCAACAACAATTCATGCACACCTATATGCAATACCATCAAAAATTCATGGCAGCCATTGGACTACTTGCACAAGAAGAAGAAAGGAAGAGAAAAAATCAGTTGAGGAAAGAAGACGAATCAGTGATTACAGGTTCATTTCTGTGGAGTGTTGATATAGACAAAAAATAAATCAGACATTGTTCATACATATGAGTGCCCTACAAAAAGGTATGATGAAAGTTTTGATTTGCAAATTAAGGACAGAAGTTCTAATTTTCTGTTTTGTGATAGCAGTCCTATTTCCTCACATAATCATGAGATAGCAGCCACTTCACATGAGGAAAATGAGGTGGAAGAGTCTCCCAAAGTTGGCACTCAAGTTTTGGGTGTTAAGCATGAGGAGTATGTTGAAAATTCAAGCCACAACAATTCTGATTTTGTACATCATACCATGAAGGACGTCAAGAAGACTCAAGACATGTGTGATGGATGGGTACAAAGAGCTAGGAAGACAAAGTTGCTGGCTGTCCAAGCAAGACAACACCTACAGGAGGTCAAGGGACGTTGCAATCAACTAGAACATGCAAGACAACAAAAAGAGTCACACCTTAGATCTCTATTTCTTCCAAGGGAAGAATACATGGAGGTTGAGCAAGCAAAGGGAAAGCCTCTTGAGGTGAGCAAGAGAGAAGAGCATGCAGATTTGGTTGAGCAAGAGAATAGGTATGACTCAAAAAAATTTGTTTGTATACTTAATTTGCATCTTGAGGGTCATGAGTTACCTCTAATTGAGAGCCCCTTGAAGGCTCATGTAATGTTCTACCCCAAATTTTTTCCAATTTTTCAAAATTATCAAATAGTGTTAGCAAATCAAATGCAACCATGTAATCTCTTCCACACCTTCTGATCACCAAGTTCTCGATATGGGCAAGGTGAGAGCATATAAGTGCTTCAGACTTAGCAATTAAAATACAGAACAACAAATAACAACTTCCACTTGTTCAGTGGGAGTACTGAAAGGAAAAGCATAGGCACATCCACTTTTTCAGCAGGAGCCTTTAAAATGAAACCACTTATTTAGTGGGGTGAGTAACATAAACAAGAAAATATCAATCCCACTGGCGATATTACTATCCAGGGGTTACAATCACCCAATAATGAAATATAAATGTTTATCACAAATGATTGTAAGCTGCAATACATCAAATAATTCTGATTTTCAAATTAAACATATTGCTGCAACCTTTCACAGAAAGATAAATCTATTATCACTGCTATAGCATTGAAATCATGAAGAAATGACATTAAAAATCATCCAAACAACATATGAAGTCATACCCACAAAGTTCTGGTGTTGTAGATGATGAAGAAAGCTCAAACCATAGTTTAAAAACTCGGACCCGTGGCAATTACTCGGCGGACCAAAAATTTTAAAAACTTGGGACTCGGCAAAAAACTCAGCAATAACTCGGCAAAGTTATCGAACATTAAAAAATACATTAATTTTTAAAAATATGCTTTAAAAACATGCATATTACTAAATTTATGAATTATATTACCGATTTCCTTCATATATAGATCAAAATTGAAGTTCAATACATTAGTTTTCTAATGAAATATGAATCCCACCCTCATACATGTTTATTGTCTTTGTTTTTTTTGGCAAGAATGATAAATGATCTCTGATGTCTTCATAACCTATCTCTTTTGGAATTAAATAGAATTACTATGAAACAATGACTGACAAATAGCAATGACTGATAGGCATGATGAATGAGTCTTTGTCCTGGGAAACTCGCATTGAATTTGTCTGTATGTAGGTAGGGTCCTTGATATAAAAATATTTATAGATTTTTAATTTTTTAATATATATTCTATAAACATTTAATATTTATATACAATATTAAAATATGTATATTAATGTTATAATATTATATTATATTAAAAATATATAAATATTTTAATATTGTATATTAATATTCAAATGTTTATACAATATAATTATATTATAACACTAAGATACAATATTATATTTTCACATTTATTATTGTATAAATATTTTAATATTAATATACAATATTAAAATATTTATATATTTTTAATATAATATTATTATATTATAACATTAAGATACAATATTATATTTAATACTATATAAATATTTTTAATATTAATATACAATATTATAATATTTATATATTTTACTATAATATAATTTTATAACATTAATAATATTGTATATTTTACGATATAATAAATATAAATATTAATAATATACAATTTACATATTATAATATATAAATATAATATTATAATATATAATTACTAATAATATATAGCGTAGTAATTCAAACAAACCTTGCAGTATTACCATATTAATATTATAATATTTATAGATTATTTGCCGATAGGCTTTTATATGTGAGCATTATAGTGCTCTGAATTGTCTCACGCTGTAAAAAAATTCATGCCAGAATTTTTTTAAACTCGTCGGTTGTTCCTATCTGTCATGTCCCCATGTTAAGACATTGTTTAAATTAAAGATTTATAAATCATGATAAAACTGCTTTCTTGAAAATAGTCAATTGCGTACTATAACATAATTAATAAATGATAATATTATATAAATATTTTTATATGTATAATTATCGTATTTATAAATAATAAATATGAATACAAATATTAAATATTACCAATTATATCATATATAATATATAAATATAAATGTAATGCATATAATATATAATATAATTATAAATTATAATGATAATATAACTATTAAAATATAATAAATACACATATTTTCCTTAAAAGAGCCACTGATCACTATGAAGTGAAAACAAACTAATAAATAAATTACAATATAAGGTTGACATGGTGGAGCCCATGAATAAGGGTCCTATTTCCATGTTTAGGATAAACTTATTAGCAAACAATTAGTATATCTCCTATAGCAGTAACTATTAAATAAGACAAATTTAATTATGAAAATGGGCGATTGGCATTTGATAATATATAAGACAAAAGTCATTCATATAAGACAAAATGACTAGCATTAAAAAGAGGTACGTTGATATAAGAGGAATTCTGAGGTGGCCGATTTCATAAGTATTCACGCCATCTTCAAGGAATTATAGTTAAAACGAATAATTTGTGAAAGCCGACTTCCTTATAAGGAAGATTAAAATGAATTAAAACCCACTTGAGATAGAATAGTCGCCTCTTTTGGTGAAGAGACGTAAAAGTGATACTTATACAAGCATTCGATCAGGGATCAAGGAAAAAAAAAAAAGAAAAAAAGGGCAGAAAAAGCAGAAGTAATACCAGCAGCGAACCAAGGAAATAGAAATACCAACAGCGACCAGGTAAGTATAAAGAATAATATAAGGTAAGAATAATATAAGACTAGAAAGAATAGAAAGAATAAAAGGTATGCACAATGCTTTTCCTTCACATGATGTAAAATCTGATATCTATGTTTATCTCTATGAATTATATAGGCTGAATATTGATAAGGATAAGAAATTATATATTGCTGACTATATTAAAATTCATATATGCATCAGAGGTAACATTTACATTTCCAATTCTTCATAATATGAACATAGATAGATTTACAAGGGAAAACCATGGTGTTTATAATTAATAATTGATGATAACCATATTTGAATGAAATAAGAAAAGTAGATTGATCTTAGATATGAGATCATGAATAAGCATTAATATGATAAATAAATTCAATGATGCTAATGAAATGTGATCATGTGACATATGACTGGCCAATTATGACATAAAGCCAAGATGCACTATTTATAAGGCATCATGTGCAAAATGTTAATAAGGACTTAGAAATCATAGGATTGTTTCATATCCGAAAGGAGGATTAGCCTCATCATTAATCATTTTGCCATCCTAGGAGTATGGGTAAGTTAGTGTTGGGAATTAAGGTGTCTCATCCTTGGTAATTCTCTGCATTTGTAATGTTTGTATTTATTATTCAATTGCCTATGTTGTAAATAATTGGAAATTCCACTTTGTCATATTGTGGGATGTGGCACAGTGATGTGTCAATCCTACATGGATTATGACAACTTGTTATTTTGTCCTCACATGAGGAGATAGGCGTCCCACTTAGTGATAGGAATATTTTGCCATGTGTCGGCATCTTCTATGTTGTGTAAGGAATGTTTGACCGAAACGGTTATGACGGATTCCTATGACAAATCTATGACATGGAAGAGTCGAGAATAGAAGGTTGTAAGACAGGTAATGACATGTGTCATGTAGCATCTTTGAATGAGGCATATTTGGGCGCCCCAAGGTGGAATATGATGTGTTGTAAGAGAATATCCTATTTATAGCATGTATATGACAGATTCTCTTACAGCTGTAAGTTGTAACCGCTATGACAGATTCTATGACGGTCGTAAGTGTCGTAAGAGCATCTGTCATAGCCCATTTTGGAAATAGGCGACCTCTTTGGGATGGGAGCTGTGGACAAGTGTCAGACACATTCTACAATGTTGACCAAGTGTCCCTAGGCATGGGTTTTGGTCCAAGATGCCATATTGGACGCCCATTCCAAGAAAGGTCCAAAATTGCCTTGTATGTTATATTTAAACAAGTGCTTGGAGATGGAGTTTGTATCATAGGTTTACAGGTATTGTTATGTTGCCGGATTGACTCCAGACATGAGTGTCGAAGACCATTAAAGCTTGCATTGCAAGTGTATTGTAAACATTCTTTTAGTTGGTATCAGAGCTTGATCACCTTTGGTCCTAGTTGTTGGGTAAGGGTTTTTTGTGCTAATCTTAGGTTGAGTGGGAGTTTGTGCAGAGCATTCTGTATCTTATTGCAGCAAGGAGATGGCAAGCACATCAGGAAGGTTTGAAGTAGAGAAGTTCAATGGCAATAATTTTGAGCTATGGAAGCTCAAAATGGAAGACATGTTAGTTGACCGAGACCTTTGGGAAAGTGTGAATGGAACTAAACTAGCTACAATGACTCAAGATGAGTGGGATCTCAAGGATCGAAAGGCTAAGGGTCTCATAAGACTTAGTCTTGCCGATTTTGTGTTGTTAAATGTCCATGAGGAGGCTACTGCAAAACTCCTTTGGAAGAAGTTGGGGGACGTGTATCAAGCTAAATCCCTAGTCAATAAACTTTTCCTGAGAAAAAAGTTGTATTCTCTTCGAATGGAGGACGGGGGATCCGTGGCTGAGCATATGAATGCCTTTAATATGCTGGTTGCACAATTAACATCTATTGGTGTAAAAATGGAGGAGGATCGGTGTATGACCCTGCTTTGTTCTCTACCGGACTCATGGGATCATCTTGTCATGGCAATTGGAAGCACCACATCCACATTCAAAATGGAAGAAGTGGTTTCTTCGCTGTTGTCTGAAGAGATGTGGAGAAAGTCTTCTGAGGCAGCCAAAGAAGCGCTTGCAGTTCGTGGAAGACCCAAGGAGAAAGGGAAGAAGAAGGACGAGAAAGCTGAGAAGGGTAGATCCAAATCGTGTGGGAGATCCAAATCTCCTGGAAAGTCCAAGGCTCTTTGTTGGAACTGTGGCAAAATCAGGGATTTCCGAAAGGAATGCAAAGAGGAGAAGAAGAAAAAGAAGAAAGCTCTTGATTCAGATTCCGACAAATCACAAGATTACGGTGATGCTTTCATCGCAGCCCTGGCAACCCATGCATTTGATGATGTGTGGCTAATCGACTCTGGTGCATCATTCCACATGACCTCGCATCGAGACTGGTTCACTAAGTATGAGGAGTTCGATGGTGGAAAGGTGTATCTGGGTGATGACTCTCATCTGAAGATCGTTGGTCGTGGAAGAGTCTATCCGATTCCCTGATGGTCGAGTGAAGGGGATCTCTGGGGTTATGCACATCCCAGGCTTAGCACGGAACCTGCTTTCTGTAAGTAGTTTGAATGATGCAAGTGTGCAGGTTGTCTTTTCAAAAGAAGGATGCAAGATGACTAGAGGATCTATGGTGCTTGCTAAGGGTACTCAGAGAGGTACTATGTTTCAGCTGGAAGCATGCATTGCACAATGTAATAGTTCTTCTGACTTGAGGAAGAGGGCAGCAGTCACTTCATCCCCACCATTTGAACGAGCAGTGAAGAAATATGTTGTTTCTAGTCTTGGTTGTAATCGTGCATTGAAAGTTAAACTTCCTGCAGAAAAGACAATGTTATGGCATAAGAGATTTGGCCACATTGGTGAGAAGGGTCTACGTACCCTGAAAAATAAGAACCTCGTTGAGGGGTTAGATGATTGTAATCTTGAGTTCGACTTTTGCGAACATTGCATTTATGGAAAACAAAACCGTGTTCAGTTTTACTCGAGTTCTCATAAGTCTTCTGGTGTGTTGGACCTTATTCATTCTGATGTGTTTGGTCATGTTAATGTTCCTTTGTTATCAAAATCTGTATACTTTGTATCTTTTATAGATGATTACAGTAGGACATGGATTTATTTTCTCAGAAGCAAATCTGAAGTCTATAGCAAGTTTAAGGAGTTTAAAGCTTTTGCTGAAAATTAGACTGGTAAAAAGATTAAATGTTTGAGAACTGACAATGGTGGTGAGTTCTGTTCTACAGAATTCAATAAGTATTGCAAGGAACTTGGGATTGAAAGACATAAGACAACTCCATACACACCGCAACAAAATGGAGTTGCAGAGAGGATGAACAGGACACTGATGGAGAAGGCTAGGAGTATGTTTAGTGGAGCTGGTCTAGAACAAAAGTTTTGGGCTGAAGCTGTTGCCACTGCTTGCTATCTGGTAAACAGATCTCCTACATTAGCTCTTGTTGGAAAGACACCCATGGAGGTGTGGTCTGGTAGAAAGCCTTCAGTAAGGCATCTTCGTGTTTTTGGTTGTGAGGCATATGCACATGTGCCTAGGGAGAAGCGGTCAAAGTTGGAGAACAAAGCTGTTAAGTGTATCTTCATCAGCTATGGTGTTGGTGTGAAAGGATACAAGCTTTGGGACCCCGTGGCTGAAAAAGTGTTGTATAGCAGAAGTGTCATCTTCAGAGAGCTTACACCTTCTTCCATTGTGTTGCAGCTAGAAGAAAAAGAAAAGAAAGAGGATGTTGTTCAGTTTCCTCTCACCCCTGAGAAGACTGAATAGAAAGACAATGTTGGACCTGATGATGAGGAGAGCTCTAGCAGCTCTGAAAGCTTAGAGGAAGAAGCTGAACCTCAACCTCAGCTCTTGAGGATGTATACACGGATAAGAAAACAACCTGAAAGGTTTGGTTTTACATTGCTTGATTCTAGTTGTGCTTATGCTTTAATCACTAACAGTGGTGAACCTAGAACTGTATCAGAGGCTTTGGATATGAAGGATGCAGGTTCCTGGAAGGAGGCCATGGAGGAAGAAATGGCTTCTTTGGAAAAGAATCAAACTTGGAACTTGGTGCCTTTGCCTCCTGGATGGAAACCCGTTGGATGCAAATGGGTGTTCAAGAAGAAGATTGGTGCAGATGGTAGTATTGAGAAGTATAAGGCCAGATTGGTTGCGAAGGGGTATTCACAAGTGGAGGGTATAGATTATGATGAGATCTCTCCCATTGCAAAGCTGACATCCATTCGATTCTTGTTGTCACTCGCAGCAGCTTATGACTTGGAGGTAGAACAGATGGATGTGAAGACAACTTTTCTTCATGGTGACTTGGAAGAAGAGATCTACATGTAACAACCAGAGCATTACATGGTAAAAGGTAAAGAAAATTTGGTTTGCAAACTTAAGAAGTGTTTGTATGGTTTGAAGCAATCCCCTAGGAGATGGTACTTGAAGTTTGATGCCTTTGTGTTGTCAATTGGATTTGTGAGATAGAAATCGGATCATTGTGTTTATTATAAGTTTGATGGTGATCGTATTCTCATTGTTGCACTATATGTTGATGATATGTTGCTCATTGGAAAGGGTAAGAATATGATTTCTGATTTTAAATCTCAGTTGTCAGCTCAGTTTGAAATAAAAGATTTAGGGGTAGCCAAGTACATTCTAGGAATGGAAATCAGAAGAGACAGAACTAACAGAAAACTTTGGTTAAGCCAGAGTAAGTATGTGAAGTTCGTGTTGGACAGATTCAGCATGGCAGATTGTAGACCGTTGTGTGTTCCCGTTTCTTTGGGGACAAAGTTGTCTGTTGAGGATTGTCCAAAATCTCCTAGTGAGGTGGAGGACATGAGCAGAGTACCTTATGCTAGTGATGTTGGCAGTTTGATGTATGCTATGGTCTGCACAAGACCAAACATTGCCCAAGCAGTGGGAGTCCTTAGTCGATTTATGGCTAATCCTGGACGAGTTCATTGGGATGCAGTTAAGCGAGTGTTCAGATATTTGAGGGGTACTTCTGAGTATTCCATTTGCTATCATGGTAATGTTTCAGGACCTCGGCATTCTGTTGATATTCGTGGATTTGTGGATTCAGATTGGGCAGGTTACATTGACAGTAGGAGATCCACCAGTGCTTATGTTTTTACACTGTTTGGTGGTGCTATTAGTTGGATGAGTAAGCGACAACCTGTTGTTGCTTTGTCCACGACAGAAGCTGAGTATATGGTAGCAACTCATGCTTGTAAGGAAGCCATTTGGCTTAAGAGATTGTGTTCTGATAGTGGTGTTGATGCAAGTCAGATCACGATTAGTTGTGACAGTTAGAGTGCAATTTGCCTTGCAAAGAATCCAACTTTCCATGCTAGAACCAAGCACATTGATGTTCAGTTTCACTTCGTGAGGGACATGGTTGAGGATGGAAAGCTAAATTTGGAGAAGGTAGATACTTTGAAGAATGTTGCAGATGCATTGACGAAACTAGTGGGCACAGAGAAGTTCAGATGGTGTTCGGAGTCTATGGGCCTCTCGGCCTATAGCAGTTAAATCCTATTTTTCTATTGGCTCTTACAAGGTGTTCGACAAGTGGGAGAATGTTGGGAATTAAGGTGTCTCAACCTTGGTAATTCTTTGCATTTGTAATGTTTGTATTTATTATTCAATTGCCTATGTTGTAAATAATTGGAAATTCCACTGTCATATTGTGGGATGTGGCACGGTGATGTGTCAATCCTACATGGATTATGACAACTTGTTATTTTGTCCTCACATGAGGAGATAGGCGTCCCACTTAGTGGTAGGAATATTCTGCCATGTGTCGGCATCTTCTATGTTGTGTAAGGAATGTTTGACCGAAACGGTTATGACGGATCCCTATGACGAATCTATGACATGGAAGAGTCGAGAATAGAAGGTTGTAAGACAGGTAATGACATGTGTCATGTAGCATCTTTGAATGAGGCATATTTGGGCGCCCCAAGGTGGAATATGATGTGTTGTAAGAGAATATGCTATTTATAGCATGTATATGACAGATTCTCTTACAACTGTAAGTTGTAACCGCTATGGTCGTAAGAGCATCTGTCATAGCCCATTTTGGAAATAGGCGACCTCTTTGGGATGGGAGCTGTGGACAAGTGTCAGACATTCTACAATGTTGACCAAGTGTCCCTAGGCGTGGGTTTTGGTCCAAGATGCCATATTGGACGCCCATTCCAAGAAAGGTCCAAAATTGCCTTGTATGTTCTATTTAAACAGGTGCTTGGAGATGGAGTTTGTATCATAGGTTTACAGGTACTGTTATGTTGCCGGATTGACTCCAGACACAAGTGTCGAAGACCATTGAAGCTTGCATTGCAGGGGTATTGTAAACATGCTTTCAGTTAGGAGAATGTTATTGGACCTAGGTAACCCCAAGGAGATGAAATACCTCCGAGTGTGAGGCGAAGTCTCTTGGGCCAAGTGTCGAAGTACCTCCGGGTGTGAGGTGAAGCCTTGGGCCTATGGTACAATGAGCTCATCAATGTTAAATGTGCCCTATAGTGGGTGACTCCAATAGATGAAGTATGCTCTCTTGGGCCAAGTGTTGAAGTACCTCCGGGTGTGAGGTGAAGCCTTGGGCCTATGGTACGATGAGCTCATCAATGTTAAATGTGCCCTACGGTGGGTGACTCTCCAATAGATGAAGTATGCTCGGGTGTAGCATGAAGTCTTTGGAGCCGAATGGTGAAGTACCTCGGGTGTAGTGTGAAGCCATCGGGCCTCTGAATGGGATGGTTAGTGTCTCCTTAACGAACCATGCCTATGGAGTTAGAGATGGATTAATGATAGGGCGACATATGATCCTTCCGAGGATAGCACTTGAGGCCTATGAATATGATAATGAATATGACTATGAGGATGACAATGAATATGAATATGTATATGAATATGAAAATGAATATGAATGAGTAATGACTATGAATATGAATTATGTGATTATGGAATTATAAGTTTTAGGATAAATGTGGAAAGAATATGGATCTATATTAATTATGATATGAAAAGAGAAAAATTTGGAGTAGTAATGTTTCCTTTTTGTGAGTTGAAATTGTGCAAGGTTGAGAACAATTTGAGCTTACTAGAAGGGGACATTACACTATCGTCGTATTCCTTGAACCTCCTACGGGTGCAAGTGCTAGTATTAATACAATTTTTTATCTTTTTTAATGCAATGGTGTCATGTCTCGATATTAAGGCATTGTTTAAATTAAAGATTTAAATGACGTGGTAAGATGATGAAGTTGCGTTCGTAAAAATATTAATTTGAATGATAATACGATAAAATCGCTTTTGTGAAATACGGTATTCAGTCAATAGATGTTTTGTGAAATCTTATCTATCGTCCTATGAGAGCGTGTGAATTGTTATGGAACGGCGATATTATTCAGCGCCTTAACAAGTGATTGTTAAGGAACGGTGATAGTATTTAGCACCTTGACGAGCGATCGTTAAGGAACGGCGATTCATAGTCTCACACGGTAGGTGACCCTCAAGTGGTGAAGAATTGCCAGGTGTAGCAATGAAACCCTTGGGCCTATGGTAGTGGAGCTTTGTTATTCAACGCCCTAACGAATATATTCCCTGTCTCCGCTAGGGTTAACGATTAGGTTAGATTAGCGACTGGGCACGACGATAACTACTCCCGAAGTATATCATGAGGCCTAAACATGATTAAAATATAAATACATTTGAATATATGCATCATTGGTTATGATTATGATATTGCTAATCCTAATGATTATGAAAGAATATATGTATTTGCATATGTTGTTAACATTTATGATTGCAGGAATTGAATATAAGTATGCACAGGTAACATTACATTCGTGTTCATTATTATTGATCATAACTATAATGTATTAATTTCATTACGGAATTGATCTATAATAGTACTAATGTCTCTTTCTAGGAGTTATTCTTGTATGCAGGTTGAGAAATCAAGGATACCCTAAAAGGGGACATTACAAGTGGTATCAGAGTAGTCATCCTACCATCCTGTGAATGATAAGGACTTACATGACTTGTGTGTACTCCGTATATTATATCTTACACACGTATACTTCAATAGGGATCTTCTCTCCGGTGATAATCTTATTCATCATTGATTGCCTCCACGCTATCATATCATCAACTATTATACACTTCTACGATTGAATTTACCTTCTCTACAAATTCATCTCTCCGAATTTTCAAGATGACTTCATCATTTATGTCTTTCATCAATATCGCTTCATCTTGGAACTACATCCTCACCCATGATACTTGTATTATCTCAATCACACACTAGTTGATCTAATAATGGTTATAAATCTATAGAAATGATAGTAGAAACAAACAACTATAAAGTCCAAGAAAAACTTGCTCTCACAACTCTGATTTGTAATTCATGAGTAGACTCCATCACATAACTCATCTATTAGAACATTTTTGTATTAAAAAATAGTGATGACTTCCTCACCAAGAGTTATATAATTTGATATTATACAGATTCAACAAGAGTTACATATATAGTTTGATATTATAAATTCTCCATACAACATTCATATTGAAAGTTATGCCATTACTTCATAAAAATCTAATACTCTTCTATAATGGAAGATATGATAAATAGCCATAGTGGTAACCACACCTTATGCATTCAATTATCCAATCCTGACTCAAGTATTCAACATAAAGCAGGACAAATTCCTTACATCTCATACTCAGGCATACTGCCATTGTAAATATAGCCAAAACTGTTTTAGTTACACTTTTAATGAAAGAAATGTTACTCTTTAGAATTTATGTCAAACAGTAGCATAACTATATTTAGAATCAAATGCTCAGATATCAATATGCTTCTCAATTCAATAAAGGTTTCTGAAATCCTGTATTCAATCCAACTGAGAAGCAATCAATCATATATGCATTCAACCATGAATAATTGATTTAGTATGCTTAAAAGAGCAAGCTCCAGTCACGTTGGCTGTTTTTTTGCATACAGTGACAAGCAACAAATTTACCTTCAAAACAAGAGGCGAATGCATGCCCAAAGAGACCTGCTCTAGACTTGAACTGTACCACAAGGAACGACGCAATTCAATCCATTGTATTCACTCTATATCTCAAAATTAAAATTTTACATTTTTGGTATACTGTTGAGTAGATGGTTTGAATTAACATTGTTTCTCACTTCATACCATTTGGGATATAAGCTTTAGTAACTAAGCTTTCCATTGACTATCCAAGTTATTTGCAACCTTTCACCAATTCCTGTTCTTAAAAGATATGGGAAAATACAAACACATGAACCAAAAGAATAATTATTATCATCATCAACCTGAATAATTATCATCATCATCAACCTTATGATCTTACAGAACAATGGGGGCAATGGAACTAAGATAAGTATACAAACAACAAACCCTCAAGGGAATTGAAACGGAATTTTAAAGATTTTATGATTGCTTGAGACAAGCAATCTTGAGTGGGGAGGGCTGTCATGTCCCGATATTAAGGCATTGTTTAAATTAAAGATTTAAACGTCGTGGTAAAATGATGAAGTTGCGTTCATAAAAATATCAATTCGATTGATAATACGATAAAATCTCTTTTGTGAAATACAGTATTCAGTCAATAGAAATAATTGCGTATATATTATTAATATATAATATTTAATAAATGATATTAAATAATATTATTATATTAATAATATATTTATTAACAAGAATATATTATATTTATAAAAGTCATATAAATATAATATACAATATAAAATATAAATATAAATATTATTAATTTTAATATTATATTTAAATATATATAAATATAATTAATTAATAATATTAATATTTAAATATTATAAATATCAGTATATATATTAATATTAATGATTTAATCATATGAAATAAATGTAATGTCAGGGATTATTATTATTAAGGCAGTGCTGGACAAAAGACAAAGTATCATATTTAATACATATGAAGTATTGTGATTTTGTTGGCTGTGATAATATAATTTACTTTGGCTGCGTTTTGTTTGGTACTTAATTTTGTTTGGAAGATAATATAAATTACTGTGGTAGTGAGTAAGAATAACAAGAAAGATATTGGTTTGAAATCATAACAAGACTGGCCGACCATCCTAAATGGGAAAAAAATCATCTATCAACAATCAATACCATAGAATCAGCGGTAATATGAAGGTAAATAAAGTGGCATCGAATGGTTAAGAGTTTAACTAGTAATAATAAAAGGTGGTCTCTTGAATCAACGATCCTTTGAAGAAGGAAACTATTGATAAACACAACCGGTCAAAGATATAAAGGGGAGATCGTTGAGCATTCTCAAGGCATCTCATATCATCAAATAATATCAACTCAAATCAGTAGCAATCAAGGCATCGAACACCTCAGAAAGGAATCTCATCTCATGAATGGATCGTTCTAATCAATAAAGGCATTTCCAATATCCTCTAAGGCAGTTCGAGTAAACAGGGAATGGAATCAGACCAGCAATTAAAAGAAAGCATTTCCAATATAAATAAAATGCAAGTCATATTCAATCATATCAGTATCATCCGATCCTCATATTCAAATATATCAGCATCATCCGATCCTCTCAAGATCAAATCAACTCAGCTCTCATCATCAATCATTTATATGTCAGGCCGGCAAGCAATACAATACAAATATCAATCAAATCATCTCAGCATCTCGAGGCAGATTTGGAAGATCATTGAATATACATGGAAATCAACTATTCCACCAATAATAAGTATTCAAATATCACTCAGCAGCAATCTTATTAGCAATACACTTTATATCTTAAATATCAATCAATCAAGGAATCATATATACAACAAGATATCTCATATGATCATCAAATCTTCTCATGATCGAATACTTCATATTATCTATATCAGACTTCTACATATATATCTCTCAGCTGCTATATCAGACTTATGATGTTTGTATGAAGCAAGATATTCCATGTATTGGAGTCAATCGAAGGATCCCGTATCATTTATTATCAATTCAGCAATAAGCAGGTTATATTCTTCAAGGAGCAGCCATTATATCATTATTGCAAGGTATTGATATCAGCAAGTCATTATATTAGCTATTCCAAGCAGCCATCTCAACAGTTTACAAGGTATTCTTATCAGCATTACTTACATGATCATATGATCCTTATTTCAATCTAATCAAAGGATGAATATATATATATATATCTATATTGAGATAAAGCTACTGAGGCATAGTATTGCCATATATACTAATTCATCCGATAGTTGTGGCTTGCTATCTAGTTCCCATTGAAGGAACAATATTCATAAGAAAGTAATATCTAGTTCCCATTGACGGAACACTATGCATAAGAAAGTATTATCTTTGTGATCCATAGGATCACTAGAATATCACAAATCAATCGAAAAGACAAATTCCATATTGGTATGATCTCTCTAACCTTACTCATGAAATACTAGGGATGAGTGCGACAGTGCCGCGTCATTAATCTTATCTATCGTCCTATGAGAGCATGTGAATTGTTAGGGAACAACGATATTATTTAGCGCCTTAACAAGTGATTGTTAAGGAACAGCGATTCATAGTCTCACACGGTAGGTGACCCTCAAGTGGTGAAGAATTGCCGGGTGTAGCAATGAAACCCTTGGGCCTATGGCAGTGGAGCTTTGTTATTCAGCGCCCTAACGAATATATTCCCCATCTCTGCTAGGGTTAACAATTAGGTTAGATTAGGGACCGGGCACGACGATAACTACTCCCAAAGTATATCATGAGGCCTAAACATGATTAAAATATAAATACATTTGAATATATGCATCATTGGTTGTGATTATGATATTGCTAATCCGAATGATTATGAAAGAATATATGTATTTGCATATGTTGTTAACATTTGTGATTGCAGGAATTGAATATAAGTACGCACGGGTAACATTACATTTGTGTTCATTATTATTGATCATAACTATAATGTATTGATTTCATTACGGAATTGATCTTTAATATTACTAATGTCTCTTTCTAGGAGTTATTCTTGTATGTAGGTTGAGAAATCAAGGATACTCTAAAAGGGGACATTACAAGTGGATGTGTGTTTGGTGTCCAAAGGAGTATAATCCAAAAAAAAATCAGCGACCCATATAATCTATAAAACCTTGGACAAGTTTTTCCCTAATTTTTTGGTGAGTTTCACGATTTTCCGCGCGTTTTTTAGAAAAATCACCACGATTTTTTGGCAAAACTCGTGGCCGAGTTATTGGAGTGATTCCTCACGGGACATAATTTCTGGCGAGTACTCGCTGGGTTTTTAAACTATGGCTCAAACTATCACTGTAAACCCCTATGAAAACACTGTAACAGTAGAATCACAGGTTTGATATAAATTGGAGCAGGCTATGGGTCTAAAAATGAAACATTACAAACCCTAACCAGCAGAGAATAGTCCACAAATCTGATTTATTCAACCCAAAACAACATTGATTTCAGACTTGTGACTGAAATATACTGTTTATCAGGTCTGAACAACAAAGGAAACACTCCAAAACTTCACACTGATAGGTGTTATGAAGCACCCGGATGATGCAAATTGTCCCAACACAGATCTTCTACTGAAAACACTGGCATGCAACCATTAGAACTGACATGCAAGTGCTGATCATTAACATGCAATATGAAAATTAAATCTCCAAATTACTAGAAAAAACTGGAAGCGCTTCACACAAATAACAATGGCACAAACCGTTCAACACAATGGTAGTTTCTGACATGAAACCACACCCAATCTGCAAGAGGGTTTTCGTCCTCAAGAGATAATGGAAGAACACACAAGTTCAATCCAGCAGAGTAACAACATCATATCAATAGCATAACCTCAACAATGAGCTCTCATCCTCATTATATAGGCACTTTGTAAGTTACACAAGAATATAATTATTCCTTGGAAATGATTACTTTTTTCCTCCAACTAAAATAATTCTCTTTTCCCAAGCTTGAGTGCTCACTTTATGTGCCTAAACAATTAATATATCCTTCACCTTTTCCAATGAGCTATAGCACTCAGGCACTTTTTAATTATTTCCACTTTTTGGAGACAAAAGTGTAAATAATAATAACATAGCCCATTAATCCACCCAACTTTACGGAAAATCCCAAACATAATCAAACTGCAAAATAAACTATACCAACGTACTCCAGAAAGTTTGGGATGAAGAATGATGTCATCCGGGTGACTTTCTAAAAATAGACGACTTCTCGAAGAAGTTTGGAGAGCAATCCGAGAAGCCGAAAAAACTTCTAAAAGCATCACTGTAATTCTGAACACCAACTGAGTTCCATGCCATAGCAAAACATCACAAATAACTAAACCTGTGCTCTCCAAGAATTATGGAGCTCCTTAACCATGCTAGATAGCCTACGGAAGCTCAGGAAATAAGCTATTGATCACAAACTTGGCTAAACGCCAATTGGGAACATTACAGCTCAAGTCATAGATGATGATGGAATAGCTGAGCATGCACTTAGTGAATCAACCACTAGTGTTATATCTACACATGAAGAGAGGCTTCAATTTTGGAGCTATTGTGATCTTCCATCATCACAAATTTGTCATCAGAATTTTTGAATTCGTTGCAGATCTGAATAACAGGGATTTGAAAGTGTTCTTGGGCAGATCGTGGAGATTTTGAAGGAATAAGACCATTTGTCTTGGAGGAGCTATCGCCACCATTATAGGGTTTGTTGACAAGCATTTTGTAGTCATATTTTTATATCAGACTTCCGTATTCAGTTTCAGATTGGTGGAACAGTCTTTAGACAGCATTTGCATCATTCCATTGTCATTGGCTATCAACCCAACATTGGCGGCTACCATTGGTGTGATCGCTTCACTTTTGTGGGAGGTTCGTGGCCATTAAAGACATCATTTGCAGTCATTATCAGATCTGAATTTGTCACCAGACTTTATCCTACATCTGAGTTATGTATCAGCTCTCATATGTTGTATGATTGGCATCATAGCATCCTAATTCATTCGGGTATGTTGTTGTAATGAAATACTCTTCAAATCTCCAATTTGAAACAATCTAATTATTGTTCCTATCTATATCAGTGGTCTGATTTATATTTTCAGTCATCTGTTTATTTTGGTTTCATGCAAGAATGATTCTATATTGTTATCATATCATGGCAAAAACATTTATGCATTGAAAACACACAAAAACCCTTAAAAAACAAACAAGAAACCTAATTAGAAAATTCAGACCAGAACTGGAAAAGTGGATCAGATTTTACAAGGGATCTTGCAATGGTATCAGAGCTTTATGGCACATGTCACGAGGCAATTTCTTTTGATTGGCATGGACTTGAAGGAATGAAGTTTCAGCTGATCTATGATCCTAGGTATGGAGATATTGTTATGATACTTGGCTTCGAGTTGCATATGTTTGTGTATCAGCTGGACTATGATGTTTGGTTTGGATATGAGCATGAGGGTGTTGGTATTCCAGCCCAAATTTATGGACCACTACTTCATACATTGCGGAGAGTTGGCTGTTCTACATTGTCATACATCGATTCCCTAGGGAGTACTTGGAGGACAGTGGCTGATTGGATGTTTGGAAGAGACATGGATAAGAGACATGGATTGTTTCTTCATCATTGGAGGTTGGCATAATGATGAGGCGCTATCATTCTATGTTATTAGAGGCAATTTTTGCATCCACATAGGTCTGATTTTCAGTTGGGAGGTTGCTGTTCTGATCTACATCAGCAGCTTAGGAGGAGCTGATATGCATTTTTGGCACCTATGATGGGTGTTTTACACATCCATGGGAGGTCATTTAGAGTTGGAGAGTTGGTTGACTTTGTTAGGTCTTTGAGATACTTCTATCTCCTCATATTTGATGGATGTGAGAGCATGATGGCATTTGATTATAATCATAATTCTCAAGTAATTGTTATGCAAAGGGATGATATTTATGCGGATTTTTCAGTATATATCAGCATAGGACAACAAAAATATGATGGAGGATTGCACACATTTGGGAAATTGGCTGGATATTTGAGAAGGATTGTGGCACTTTTAGCAAGAAGGTTGCATGAACTGTCTTTTGCAAACCTTGAGCAACTTGGTATAGCACATGAGAAACCACACCAAGGGCCTAGATTGATTTGGGATCCGGGAATTGGTTGGTATGTTTGAGTTTAATGCAGATTTGATACATGTGATTGCTTGTGGGCAAGCAATCTCGGGGTGGGAGGACTTGTAATGTCCCCTTTTGAGCCATTGTGCAAAGTGACTTAGATATTTGGAAAATTAGAAAATAACTTAAGCTTGGAGAATGGAAAGTCACTTTGAATAGTTAAATCATGTATTTAACTATTTTTGGCAAAACAGAGATGGACTATGACTTGGAGTATTTTTTTGTGATAATTATGGTGAAGTCAAAATTAATAAAATAATTTGCCTTGGATTGGAGCGACCCACTTGGAGGATGGAAAGTGGGAAAATGAAGAGAAATTAATAATAAAACAAATGACAAAATAAAATAATATTTTATTTGTTGAAAATAATATATTATTTGTCAAAAGGTGACTGCCCAAGTTGAGATGGAAACTAATAAAATAGTAATATTTTATTCCTCTATGTTGGCCCCCAAGTTGAGGAAGGAAAAGAAAAAATAAAATAAAATAATATTTTATTATGGAGGTGGACTTGAAAGAAAAGTAAATTATATTGGACTTGGGTGCCCAACTTGTGGGTTATAAAAAAGGTGTTTGGGAGTCATTTTTCATTATCATTGTGTATATTGTCATTTGATATTGGATAGTTTTCATTTGAGCTGCAACATTGGTTCAACCATTTTCTAAGGACAAAAACCCTTAGAAAATTCGTGGATTGAACGAAAACCCAATGCCACTTGAGAGGTGAATCCATACGGGGTTTGTTGTTGAGCTTATTGCAGGTTTTTGGCATAGATTTGGAGTTTCAATCGACATGTTATTTGCAGGTTTATATCAGCTAGGATTTGAAGACCAAATTGTTGCAAATTTGTGCCAAATATCAATTTGGTATAGAGGCAAATTGAGGAGAAACAATTGCAGGTCGTTTAGGGTTTGAATTGCATTGACATCATAAGCATTTGTGAAGGAATCAACACATTCAAGAAGGCAGATTTGTTTAAGTGTATTGTTGGTCGCCTAGGGTTTGATCTACATTGATACCATTAATATGTTTGAAGGGCGAAACATGCAAAGAGGCGGGTATTTCATGCGGACCTAGGCTTCATGTTTATGCAGATCGTGGCTTTTGCAGAGGTTTCATCATCTATTTGCATCCCTTATAGCCTAGGGTTTTAGTCGCCATAACCCTTGAAGGGAAATCGCTGCCCTAGAAGATAACTCACTGCCTATTTGGAGGCATCTTGGTGAAGGAATTAGGGTTACAGCAGTCTGTTTTCATATCGGAAATAAAATTGCAGCAAGCTACTATTTATATCAGACAGGCTATCAACATTCATCATCATATTACATCAGCCATCTGAAGAGCTATAGTTGGGTTTGATTTGGAAGTGATTGCTTTACATTTTGGTATGTAAAAAGGCCTTGTTTTATTAATGTATTTGTCTGATCATGAACAACAAACATTTGAGTTAGATTTGGGCTTGATAAAGTATTGTCAATGTGAAGTTATTTCAGTTCAGAATTTCTGATTTTTTAACAGTCATTTTGATTTGTAACAACAGTTATAATATCATGAAATATGAGTTTCCAAGCTATCTATATGGTTGTTATATTGTATGACAAGTGTTTGTAAATTGCCATATCATTTCCTTTATGAGTTCATGCATTATTTGTACTAGTTTGGATCTATTTATCTGCTGCTCTGAAAACAAACACACTCAGAAAACAAACAAAACAACTTGCATGCAAAGTGTTCAATGAAATGTCAAACTACCAAAACAGAAAATTCAGGAAAAAATAAGAAGGGGTTCTTACAACATCGCTCACTTTTAAGTGGCATGGACATTGAAAGAGTGTTCCTTGACCGATTTTGACAAGCATAGTGAAGTGTGCCTAAGTAGTTTGAGCCATGTCTAAGTGAATGCAATCCTCTGAAAGAGTGCCTATTATTATTTTTTGTCAAGTGGCAATATGCCAATAACAGCCCATAAGTGCTCCTCAGGAGGTATTTGGCTAGTTTTAGTGTTAGAGAGGGTCCAAAGGTTCCCCTGATTAGTTATAACCTAAGTTACCGAATTGGAATCAGGTACGGGTACCGGGGTGTGGTACGCTGGAACAACATATCTTTTTGGAGGGTTGGGTATGTCCTGGGTACAATCGTACAAAAAAACTTATAAAAATCATAAATATACAATATTAAGGCTGCAAATATTATATATATAATATTATAGAATAGAATATTATATCATATATGTTATATAATTTAATATATTAATATTATTTAATATATTAGTATACATATTAATATTATTCTTTATATATATCGGGTTGGATACCATTGTGTTCGTGCCGACGGTCCAACATATTAAGGTAGAAAAATGCAACAAATCTTCGAAGCCTTCATCATTTCCTTCTCTCAGATTCCAATCCGTTCATTCGCCTTTGTTCCCACTCTCACCGTTTAGGATATTTTTAACAAACAAAGTCAATAAAATTGCAACAGAGCTAGAATCGCCTTGGAATTGGTTGCAAAATGCCACGCGGAGGTCGGAATTGCTTCTGTTGTTCTTGAAACACCTTTACCTGCGAAAAAACGAACTCTGGTCGAATTCACAAGGGATTCGGACCAAGTTCCAATTCTGAGACATTCTACTCCCAAAATTGGCCTAGAATACCTACGATTCGGTAAAGTAGGTTATAACCAAGTAGGCTTGGAGCTCTCCTAGCAGTTGTCTTCCATACTTAATGTGGTAATTGTGACGAAAAAGGGCCCCTAGTAGTTGTTTGCTAGTTTGATTGGTGAAGATCCCTCAAAAGATTTTCAAGGTTTATCATCTTTTTCCAAGGCACCTTTAGGGTTTCAAAAGTGTATCTGCAGGCTTGTCAAACCCTAGAACATCTATTTGTGGTTTAAAGATTTAGTTAAAGTGGTTTGAGTTTCATGGTGAAAATGTCAGCAAAGGGGTTTTTTTCATGAATTCATGGTTTGATGGTTAGGGTTTCAAGATTCTTTAGGATCCATCATGTTGTAGAATAAAGACATTAGAATCATTGGGAAGAGCCACATATTAGATTGCTATTTTTAGTAGCTGCTATTAATGAGGTCATAAGAAGATTTGTCTATCACATTGCTATTTTTAGCCATGGCTATTTTCAGAAGTTGCTTTTTTAGAGGTTCTATTTTCAGATAAAATGGATAAGTGTAATGTCCCCATTTTGCGCATAACCCATTTGTGAACAATTAGCCTATTTCTGAGTTTTCCCGTAGGCTAATTGGTGGTGTAAGGGAGAACTCCAGCTTTCTTGGAGAGCACAAGATTGTTCTAGCAGCAATATTATTCATGGTAGTGAGTTCAAGAAGCCATCATGAGCCCAATGACACTTCCAAGTGTGATTCTATCTCTTTGAGAGCACTCCACACTTCTTGGAGAACGCATGATTAGTCAGGTTGGATTTCTGACAATGACATTGAGTTCAGGAGATCTTGTTGAGTCCCATGCTTCTTTCAGAATGCAATTCTGCCCTTTTGAGAGCTCTCCACACTTCTTGAAGAAGCAAGCTATTTTTAGATTGACGCCAAGTTGGTTTGGGTCACCATCCTTAACCCTCGGGAGCATTATGGTATGATTAGAATTTCATATTTGGTTTATTCAGATGCTTTTTGCAACATGGGTGGATAATTAAATAATTAAATGGTTATTACTAAAGTTGTTTAAAAAGGTTGTATTCAAAAAGGCAAATATGTGTGTAACTATTCATTGGAAAGGATTTTAAGTTGTGCAAACAAGGGCACTAGGCACATGGGGGACTTTGCTCATGGAAAAAAAATATTATTTTGAAAATAAGTTTATTATTTATTTTTAAAAAGGAGTTTTTGGAGCAAAAAGGGAAAAAGTAATATTTTATTTGCTCCAAAAATTGATAAGAGGAGTGGAGCTCCTTGTTGGGGTTACTGATGAATTTGATTTTTGCTTCTGCAATTGAGAGAACTTGTATTCTTCTCCCATTTTCTTGAGGATGAAAACCCTCTCGAAAATACTAGTTTTGGGGACGAAAACCCCCTAGTTGGTTGTGGTGGTTTCGTCCAGGAATCACACTTGCACTGCAATGGAGTTTGATGTTTTTTGATTTGGTTGTTTGGGTTTGGTGTGACTTTATTGTTCATTTTGGAATGGTGTTTTCAGTTTGGCTTAATACTGATTTTATTTGGAGTTTGCTGTGTTTTTTTCAAGAAGGTTATTCTCTGCCAGGCGCCATAGAAAAGTTGTACTGAAGATTTAAAACTCTTAACTATTGGTTGAAGGTCTTGTTTGATCATAGGCGCAGGGGTTTATGTTCCATTTCTTTATGTTTTGAGGAGATTTAAGTGCTAAAACCTGCTCTTAATTCTGGCCGTATCTCTTGGTACCAGGCTGTACACCTGCTGGGAGGGGCGTGTGAGTTTGGGAGGCAAAATGCCTCACTCCCAAGATAGTAGATACAGTTTGTAGTGATTTTGAGTTGAGAAAATCAGATTTTGGAGTTGGGGTTTGCTGGTTGGGTTTTCAGTATGGTATTATCAGACATTGTTTTGCTGCAATATGTTTCAGACTTGCATCTTTAGTAATAACAGTGATTATAGTGCTTCTACAACGTGTTTGTGGCTTCTTTCTTCAACTACTACAACTATACTTCGCTTGGGTATGATTGCTTCTTGATTTTACATGATTTACAGTGCTATTACTTCATGATTTATGTTGCAGCAGTATGTTCAGATTGAAAATCAGAAAATAAAGTTATATTGCAGCCTTCTATTTCATTGTAGAATCATATTTTAAGTTGCAATATTCTTGTTTGTAATCCCTGAATGGTAGTATTGCCAGTGGGCTTATTTCATGCATATCATATTTGTAATAACTAGATGGTTTACCGCTAGATATTATAGCATTTTCTTTTATCCCATTTTGATATAGAATGAGCTTGTTGTTCATCAACCATTTTGGTTTGAGCAAACTTAGACATTCTGCTAGTGGCTTGCATGCACGCTAGTCCGCCGAAGAGGTGTAGATTAGGTCAGCATTGCCGCTTTGCGTGCCTTCATTCTATTGCATTGTGCACATCGACTGAACAAGCGTTGATAATGTCAGCTTCGCCGCCTTGTGCGCTCATTCTGTGATTGCATCGACACACTCCACTAAACAAGCGCATATTGTGGACGGCTTGGCCACCTAGTGTGTCATAGTGAGCATTGTAATGCATTTACTCCAGTAGTTGCACTTGATAGTTGTGTGGAATCCAACGCATTGTATGCTCTCACCTTGCCCATCTCGGGATTTGGGTGATTAGAAAGTGTTGTGGGTTTGCATTGTATGCATTTACATATTGTTGAAAAATTAAAAAAAAAACTAGGGTGGTCATCACAATGGTATCAGAGCTAGTGGTCTTGCCAGCCTATTGGAGTGTAATCCTTCGGTTGCAGATTTGGCATTCCAATTTCAGTATTTTGCATGTTGGTGACCAACACCTGCATGTCCATTTCAGCCATTCCTTGATAGTTGCAGAAAAGCAGAGTTTGAAAGACAGAAAGATGATTACAATTGAAAAGTCTATGTTAGAAATGTTGCAAGAATTGCATAAATAGTTGAAGGATCTAGACATTAAGAAAGTGTTTCTGAAGAGGATTGTGAAACAAGAATCTATGAAATCATGTTTGAAGGAAGAATCAAAAGTTCTAGAAATAGAGGCCAAAGGAAAGAAGTCGGAGCATGATGAAGGAGAAGAGGAGTAAACAACATAAATTTCTGAAAATAAGCTTGAATGCGAGAAAGACAAACATTCAGAACTGACCTATGAAGAAGAAAATGTCTCATTCCAAGAGGTATATGGTGGGGAGCTCCAGAATGATCTTAATGGGTCTGATCTTGGAGGAATTTTTAGAACTGCAGAGCATGTTGAGCACATACGTCACTCTAGTGATGATAATTCAGACTTTGAGTGGGCATTTCCCATGCAAGAAGTGCACTAGTTTGACTTCCTAGAGAATTCAATAGAGGGGCATGTTGATTTGGAGCTAATTTCAAATTTCAAATCAGCACCTATTAATGATTCATTGTTTGAGCATAGTGCTGCCATAACATCTGAGCAAAGAGTTTGTAAGGAGGAGGCTGATTTAGAAGATCATGTTGCTCCTGCAAATGAAGGTATTTTAGGATCTTTGCTACATGGAGACCAAAATCACTTTACAACACAAGGACCTAGAAAGCTACATGAATTGAAAGATCAATTATGGCTCACAAGAGAGAAGGAGATACAAGTCCTCACAAGTTTGGACAGCACACACAAGATCCTTGAAGACCTCATGTAGAAAAACATTGAGGGTAGAGTCACATCATCAAATTTGCAAACTATCAAAGATTCATTGGAGATAATGAAATCAGAGTACTTGCATTTGATCAAAGACCAGGACCATGCCATCCAGTTTGCAGAAGAGGCCTATAGTGCATTCAAAAAAATGGAGAGAAAGGTTGATGAGCTCACTTTGGAGCTTAATTCAAAAAAGGATTCATTAAGAAATGCTCAAATGGCACTATTGGAGGCAGAAGATCAACTTGAGGCTGTTAAAGATATTATGGTGCAAGAAAATGAAGCATGGACAAATGAAATCCAGCAAGTTATTGATTAGCTTGGTGAACTTCATGAGGATTTTGACTTGGATCAATGTCTAAGAAGATCAGAAATTGCAAGCCAAGGGTCCATAAACGATTTACATCTATTTGATAATCCACTCTTTGAAATGGATGAATAATTGACAATTGGTAATCCACTTTTTGAGTTGAATGATGAAATATCTACAGGTCTTAGCCCCTTAGTTTGTGATGATATCATAGTGGCGCAGCAAAAGCCATCTATATCACAAGTGGAAGCAAGTATTAGGAATGGCAAACTCCCAATTTTGATAAGGGATCTAGGTGAAGTTTACAGACATGAGAAAGATGTTATACCGGATTCTAAATGTGGATTTCAGCTTGCTGATGCTTTCGGATCAGCAACTAATGGTGAGCAATTTGATCATCTTTATGATTATTGCTTATGGTATGAAAGCATTGATGTTAGCAATGATTTATGGCAAGACTTATATCATAATAAAAAGTACCATAAGTTTGGAGAGAAGAAAAAGAATTCAACTTATGGCAAAGGATACTTACATCCTTTTGCTCAAGGATGTCTTCCCATAAGAATTTGGGATCCGAGTGAGCGTTTGGGATACCCATCAATGAAGTTTAAAATGGAACAAGCAAGGGAGTTTGATTTGATGCAGCACCTTGATGGTTCTTTTCCAGCCCATGGTTTTGTCACTCCATCTATTCAGGGAGTTCACAATGTGTTTGGCTTCATTGGAACTCACAAGGTATGCAAGAACCTTCTTGTTAAGAGATATCAACCTAACATAATAGGAGTGAGTATTAGTTGCAAAATGCAAGGACTAGGGGTCACTATAATGATGGTTCTCAATCTTAAATTTGTTGTCCTCCACACTTTCTTTGCAGCCATAGAAGGATTTTCAGACACATGGTGGAAGAGTTTCCAGTTTATCACCATTGTTGAAGTTGGTGTAGGATGGCTTTCAGCTTTTACATGCCTAAATCTTGAGCAAAGGAATTCAGTTGGGCAGACAGGGTATAATGCTTCTGTTGATCATTTTGATAATTTTATGTTTGGATAGATAATACTTTCCATGACCAGCTATAGACCTACAAGTATTTGGGAAATTTCATAGTTTATTCCAGCTTATGTATTGTTGTTTGGGAAGAAATTCCAAGCAAATTATGACTATTATAGGCTACAACCACCTTTAGTCCGCATACAATCTGATTTGAACTATATCTCAAATGGTAAAGTTTGCGATCTTATGGTAAGAGTCCTTGGAGTCCAGAGTAAATGTTATAACATCAGTTTAGAAGAGGTGACCATAATTATTGGCTTGCAATGGTCACATTTCTTTGGAAAGTCAGTTATAGAGTTGGAATTTAGAGTGAAGGGAGTTGTGTCAAGACAATTATCTTAGTAGAGCAGTCATGGACATCACATGGAGACTTCAATGGGAAGCTTGTATAAAAATCAGAGTGGTGCAATGTAAGCATGGTGAGGTAGTGTTAAACTTTGAAGGATGTGCCTAGATTCACTCACAAGGTAGGAGGAGAGCAATTGGTGATGATCTCATCACCCAAGGACGGAGGGAATATACTTGAGACAGCCATGCATCCAATTTCCACACTTAATGCTGATGTCATAATTATTATCAGCCACCATATGTTTATGTTTGTACACTTTCAAGAAGGTTGGTGAGAAAATTCAATCATGGGATGGAGAAATTTTCAGTTAAAGATTGTTGAGGAGGTTTTTATAGCCTCTACCAAGGTGATTTCAAACTTTCCAATGCTCACCATTCCTATTTGTGCAAGGAGATTCTCTTTTTTGTAGCTGCTGTTCCGTTTTCAAGGTGTTGATTCTAATAAAGTCAGATCATAAGTTGCTGTTTTTACTCTTGGACAGCTGTAAGAATTGTCATTTTGGAATACCCAAACCTTTTGAAAATGTTGAAAAAAGGTTTCGGTTGAAGGAAATGAACATTTCAGCCATCATAGCTCCATTTTGGGTATGAATATTTCAGTGGGATATCCAGGAACATTTCAGATGTTTGCCAACAACATTCGCTGTGAGGTGGATACTATGTGTTGGTAATTTGTTGAGAGAGCGCATATTGAGGTGGAAGAGCATCAAAGGGTACTTGGTTAAGTGGAAGAATCTTTTAGTTGAGGATGCTACATGGGAGAGTGAGAAAATTGTGGTTCATCCTGACTTGCAATTGCTTGGGGACAAGCAATTTTGGGGAGGGAGGATTGTAATGTTCCCATTTTGCGAAGGCTAATTTGTAATGTCCCCTTTTTGGTGCATAGACCTTTTGTGCGCATTATGCTTGTTCCTAATCTTCCAGAGGCTTTTCGTCATGTTTGGGAGAACAACATTGTTGGAGTGGCCGCAACTCAGTCTTGCAGAGTAGTTGTTCATGGTTTTGAGTTCGGCTAGTCATTTGGAGTTCATAGATGCTTTCAGAATTCAGTTCCGACCTCTTGGGTGCTCTCCAACTTTCTTGGAGAAACATGCTATTTTAGACAGTCACTTGACAACTTTCGATTTTCGCTCCAAGTCTTCTATTACACTTTGATATGGTCAGAGTTGTTTGAGCAATGCATTTCTATGCTTTCTGTAGTTTGGGACTATTATTTGACAGTTTAATTAATATTTCACTAAGGTTGCCTGAGGTTTGGAATAAGTATTAGCAACTTAGTGTAATATTAATTATAAAGTGGTGTTCCCTTCTTGGAGTGGATTCTTTTCTATGGCATTGAGCTCAATTGGTGTTCAAGATTACAGTGATGCTTTCAGAAGCACTTTCGACCTTTCAGTTTGCTCTCCAAACTTCTTGGAGAAGTCATCTATTTATAGTAAGTCACCCAGTTGGCATCATTCTTCATCCCAAACCTTCAAGATCATGTCGGTATGATTTATTTTGCAATTTGCTTCAGTTTGGATTTTCCTTAAAGTTGGGTGAATTATTGAGCTATTAATTAAGTTATCTAATGTCGTAAATATTTTAAAAGATAACTTAAGTGTAATAGCTCTTTGGAAAGGTAATTATGTGTTCTAAAAGATACACTTAAAAAAGGGACCTTGCACATGAAATATTAATATTATTTCATATAAAGGTTTTTTGGAGAGGAAAACAGTATTATAAATTTGAAGAGAAATATGAAGAGGTAAAAAGAAAATATTTTATTTCCCTCAAATGTTATAAAAGGAGGACAAGAGCTCATTGTTTTGGGTTATGTTGGAGGATTATATTGTTATGTTGTTGGATTAAACCTACAAGTTCTTCCATCTGTTGAGGACGAAAACCCTCTTGTAGATTCCTTCTTGAGAACGAAAACCCACCTGAAGTTGGTGTGGTTTCATACAGGAATCACCATTTGTGTTGAAGACGGAGTTTTGGAGCAATCTCATACAAAGTTTGCCATTGTACTCATTTGGTTTTGATATGTTCTGAAGTATTTTTGGTTGCATATTACTATGGGATCATTTGCTATAACATTTTGTGAATTTTGAAGGGTTTTAGTGAAAACTTCTTGCTGGCCATACCATTCTTCATGCAGGTCGTACCATTTTGGATGTGTTTATTGGTGGGTATTACTGCAAAGATCTTATTGGCTCTTGGAATGAAGGCTCTAATGTTCACAATCCCTGGCCGCTCTAGTTAGAAGGATTTCTGGAGAGTTTGTTGTTGATTTACACTTGTCTCTTGTTGGCCGTACACTCTTGCAGGGCCATACCAATCTTGGGATGGCATCTAAGTCTTTGGATTGAAATTGCCGTACTTTTCTTGTGATTGTTGGCTGTTAGGGAGGCGCTTTGGTATGTTTATTACCCCATATTGGACAGGGGTTGGACAAGGCAGATTTGAAAGGATCTCAGCATGTGGTGCTAGGATTTGAATGCATTTTCAGACCTATTATCTGCTGTTACAATTTCAGCTCTGCACATGATAAAGATTTCAGAATGTTTATTGAAGTTTTCAGTATTTGTTGAGCACATCAACTTCAGTTGAGTCTTCACTGGGGTATGACTGTTGCTTGGTTTTGGTATGTGTGAACAACGATATTTCATCATGATTTGATGCTATGACAATATAGAACAAATTGAATTAGTAATTTACATGTTTATTGCAGCTTACATAAATCATTGTAATTTCCTTGTTAAGTTGCAAACATTCTATATCACTCATTGGACGGTTTAACCACCAGTGAAGTTTTTTCTGTTATTTCTTACCCCACTGAATAAGTGGTCTTATTTGTAAGGGCTTCTCACTGAATAAGTGGATGTGCCTATGTTTACTTTTAGTTTACCCACTGAATAAGTGGAGAATTCCCATTGCATAAGTGGATGCCCACTACACAAGTGGATGCACTCTGAATAAGTGGAAGTTGTATTTAATTTGCATTGCATTATAATTGCTTAGTTTGAAGCACTTATATGCTCTCACCTCGCCCGTTTGGGAACTTGGTGATCAAAAGGTGTGAAAGAATGCATTAATGCATTTTAATTCTAATGGTGTTTGTGATAGCATTGAAAATTTCGAAAAAATTTAGGGGTGGGTTATTACAGTGATATCAGAGCTAGTGATCTTGCCAACCTATTTGGGGAGCTAGCCTTTTGCAGATCTTCAATTGAGGAACATAATTTCAGCCTTGCATGTTAGTGATCAACACTTGCATGTGAGTGTTCAGTGAGTTTCAGTAGTGGTTCAGATGGGCAAACATGACTCTCTTAGAGAAAATCATAATAGGATGCTTGAATCTATTAGGGAAACTCAAAATGAGATGATAAGAACTTTCCAAAGGTTCTTACAAAAGGAAGTGGATAAGGAGGCAATATTGAAAAGAGAGACCACACAATTATTGATGAGTACCAGGGCCTACCAAATGATTTGAAAAATCAAATTTCCTTTGATGATTCTTTGAGAATACTTGAAGAAGGGAATCCAAGCAAGATGAAACTATATAAGTACATCAGAAAATTGGGAAAGAAAGAAGAGAAATCAGAAGTTGTCCAAGAGATCATTGAGAAAGAAGTGCCAAAGACCAAAAACTATTCCAAGGCATCACCTTTTGGCCAACAGAAGGACTTTCCCATTATAAGGAAAAATGATGATAGCAAGAATGAACTCAGGAGAAGAAATCTTTGTTTCTTATGCAAGGAATCTTGGGAACCTAGCCACCGTTGCAAGAACAAAGTAGAAGAGATAGAAAAGAAGATGTTAGAACCAAGAACAAATGTTACTGAAGCTGAAATTCCAATGGCAACTGTAGAGGAAGAGTGTTGGATTTTTCTTGTAAGAGTCAGAAGATCCATAAGTAGAAGGAATGGACTTTGCAAGTCCTAAATTCTATGAGGAGTTTGATGATTATGAAGATGCCTTTTCACTAGAAACCAAAATGAGAATAATTGAAAGGATGCTAGAAGGCGATTTATCAAGCAAGCCTAAGATTATTGCAGCAAAGTGTCTTGATGAGGACATGGAGAAAAGTTTATTTGCAGCAATTGAAGAAATTGATGCTGCTGAAATTTTCAGAACAACACTTAATGTTGAACATCTTCATCATTCTAGTGAAGGCAATTTTGATCGTGAGTGGGAATTTCCCATGCAAAATGAAGAATCGTTTGACTTATCAGAGAGTTCAGATGAAGAGCTTGTTGAGGGGGAGCTTGTTGAAATATTTAAATCAGCCCAAAGTGTTGACTCATTGCTTGAGTTTGGAGATGCCATCTCATTTGATCAAAGTGACTGTGAAGAGGAGCCAGACTTTGAGGAACTTATTGCTCCTGAAGAAGAGGAAATATCAAGATCTTTGCCACTTGAAGAACCAAGACACTTGGGTGAGCACAGTACTAGTGAGTTGAGCGAATTGAAGAATCAAGTCTCAGTCTCTGAAGGGAGAGAAATTCAATTCCTCATTGGTTTGGACAGCACTCACAAGATCCTAGAAGACTTAATGCATAAGGGCGAGGGTAGAATTACTCCTACCAACTTGCAATTCATCAAAGGTTCCATGGAGCTAGTGAAGACAAAATTCTTGCACGTGATTAGAGACCGTGATCATGCTTTTGATGTTGTAAGAGAGAAAGAGAAAAAGGTTAATGAGCTCATCCTTGAGCTTTATGCAACAAAAGACTTGTTGCAAGGTTCCCATTTGTCTCTTCAAGAAGTTGAAGAACAACTTGCTGTTGTTACAAACTTGAGGGAATTAGAAAAAAGTGCAATGATAGAAGAAATCAAGCTAGTGATTGAAGAGCTTGATAGTGTTCAAGAGAAGTATGACTTGGAGATCATGCCGAGAAAGTCAGAAGTTGCATATGCAGATTTGGATGGTTCTGAGCAAGAGGAAAGTGATGATATTCATGTTTTCGATAACCCTCTCTTTGTCTTAGATGTAGAAGCAATTTATGATAATCCTCTTTTCATATTGGATAATAAAACAACTCCTGATAGAGGCAACACATTTGATGATAATATCAAGATATGGGATCCAGGAGCAGTTCAAAAAATTGAGTTAGAGCATGGTTCTCTTTCTGTTGGTGTAATGGAATCATATCACGAGGTTGAGCTGAGCCTTATGGTTAGTAATCCTCTTGGGAGACCACTTGATGAAGAGAATGCAAGTGAAGATGTAGTTTCTTCATGGGATGTATTGAATCATGAAGACTTCTACATTTTAGATTTTGAAAAGTTACCAAACAATATTTTTGAGCTTGCTGGAATTTTCAGAACAGCAGCAAAATGTAAGTTTAGAACTTGTTTGGCATGAAGATTTGACATCTATTGCCTCTAGACCTTTAGTGGAAAAAGCTTGCACGGTTGAGTTGCAAGAAGTCCAAGTTGTTACCATTCACTGTGATGAACAAGAAGGTGTGATCAAAATAAGTGCAAAATTGTATGTTGATCTTAATGCTAAGGAGGCACAGTTTGTGGATGGAACACTGATGTGTTGCATTAGAGGCATTTTGTTTGGTAAATATGCCTTGGGTTGCACTAGAAGATCTTATGATGAGGCACATATGAAGAACAGAGTAGCGCAGTACAAGCATGGAGCTGCTTCGTTACTTCAAATTCAACATAGTGGTCACCAACAAAGTATGTTGGAAGGATTTGGTGACCAAAGAGATTTTCCTTGGCAGAGGATAGTTCAAATTTTGTAGTATACTTTATTATTTTTGTGATAAGGGGAACTTCTTTAGATCAAAATTTTGTACATATTATATTTTTGGTGAAGTTATAGCTGAAGTATTTTAGGTGAGAAGCATAGGCACATGGTACTGTTGATATGAAATAAGGGTATATGCTATTGGAAAAAACATAAAAAACTCATTATATATATAACTTCCAGGATATTCATAGCACTGTTTCTTGGTATGCATTTAGGTTTGGAAAATTATCCCATTTTTCAAATATTTCTTGACAACATCCAGGTAAAATGGAGAGCTTGTCCTCCCTTGAACTCCCACATCTTCCTCAATTATTTAGTGGATCAAAATTAAACACTTTGAAAAAGAAGAATGATTCTGAAAATAGCTCTTATATTTTATTACAAAAATTATCCTCCTGCATGCCTCCTCACTACTTCAAACCTGTGCCAAATGATTGCCATGGTAGGATTTTTCAATGTACATATATCCCTTTATATATCTGACACAGCAATGGGACATTTATTTTTATCTCAGATCATCATAGAGAGAAAGATTGTAACTTTACTCTTTCTGAAGTACACTTTTGGAAGGGATGAGAATATGGGAACAGGAAAAGTGGATGCCTAGAATTACCCCTAAAATCTTAGAAACGATGTTTAAATAGGAAACTAGAATGGGGATTGGGAGAGAGGTGTGGAGATGGGAATGGGAACAGGGGCCGAAGGGTGGGGAAACATCCCTGTGGAACATGTATGTAACTGAACATATCACAAAATTATATGCATGTTTATACATATCACAAAGTTATATGCATGTTTATACCTATGCATAAAATCATGAAAATGTCAAATTGTGGCACGTTTTATCTGAACCCACATGGTTTTATATGTTGGTGACTGGTAAGTTTGCCCTCGTTCTTTTGGTTTTTTGTATTGTCATGATTAAGAATATGCTGCAATAGAGTAGTGTTTTCCCAGTTCTTTATGGGTTAAATGTTTTATATGTAGTTCCTCCTTGTTATGTTTCCTCGATTTTAATGAGTACTTGGCTGTGGGAAGTGGGAACAGTATCCTTGTGCTTAGTTTATGAAGTGTTTTTGGATATGATTTTAATTTTTTGCAAAAGTGGATACAAGCAGAGATTTTACTGATATGGCTAGATTTTATTTATCTGACATGACTTGGTATGGCAGGCAGGGAGGCTGGCAAATCGGTTGTTTTACTTGTCCATTCCTCCAAATGTTTTTGTGGATGTAGCAAGATGTGCCAGCTGTTCTTCATCTTCTGCTAATGGATGGACTCGAGTAATTGTTGAAAAGCCTTTTGGTCGGGATTCTGAGTCATCCGCTGAACTCACGAGGGGTCTGAAACAACACTTAACTGAAGAGCAGATCTATCGGTACATACCATTATTCCAAGTGTTCAACTTTATACCCCAGAAATGCATTGTCTTAGAAACTCACATTTTTCCTTATTTTACTTTTGAAATGTTTCCTTTTAAATGGAAAGTTTTTAGATGCAATACATTAGTTTGCTTGCTGTGCTAATTTGTTTATCTTTGTCTAACAGGATTGATCATTATCTGGGAAAGGAACTTGTTGAAAATCTTTCCGTTCTTAGGTTTTCCAATCTTGTTTTTGAGCCACTTTGGTCAAGGCAATATATAAGAAATGTACAACTGATTTTTTCAGAAGACTTTGGAACTGAAGGTCGAGGCGGGTAAGGATTGAATGTGGCATGCCATCTCTCAAGTACTTCTATAGTCAACTCTTGATGATATTGAATTGATCATTGATTGTATAGGAACGGGATTTCTTTCTTATGGTTATGTATAGGTACTTCGATAGCTATGGGATTATCCGGGATATAATGCAAAACCACCTTCTCCAAATATTAGCTCTTTTTGCAATGGAAACACCTGTCACTCTGGACGGAGAAGACATACGGAATGAAAAGGTTGATTGAAAGTCAAAACTTGATTTTGAGCCTCAGCAGAGTTAGATACACTATTTTTTAATTCATCCCTGTTGGGTTATGATATATGTATTACTTTCCATTAGAGATTGCTCTTTTTATTGAATTCTTATAGTTCATATGTTGCATCCATGCATTAGTCATTCTAATCCAGGGAAAGTGATGATTTATTGGACTGAATAATTTTGTATTATATTTTCAGGTGAAAGTGTTGCGTTCGATGAGGCCATTACAACTGGAAAACGTAGTAATTGGTCAATACAAGGCTCATGTTAAAGGTGGTGTCACATATCCTGGCTATACAGATGATAAGACAGTACCCAGAAACAGCCTCACCCCAACATTTGCAGCAGCGGCTCTTTTCATTGACAATTCCAGATGGGATGGTGTACCTTTCCTTATGAAGGCTGGAAAGGCTTTACATAATAAAGGGTATGATTGCATCATTTACACATTTTGCAATCTGTAACTGGACAATATTATTGACAAGGAACAAGTTTTACTCTCTTACATACTGGTGGACATTTTGTAAATGGCCATCGGCTTTTTCTGTTTTTATGTTTTTGCAACTTTACAGTGCAGAAATCAGGGTGCAGTTCAGACATGTTCCAGGGAATTTATACAAAAGAAGTTTTGGGACTGACTTGGACCGAGCCACTAATGAACTTGTCATTCGTGTCCAACCTGATGAAGCTATCTACCTGAAAATTAATAATAAGATTCCTGGTTTGGGCATGAGGCTGGACCGAAGTAATTTGAATCTGCACTATGCAGCAAAGTGAGGACTGACTAATCAATGGCTTGTCAATTTCATTAATAGTAATATATTTGCTTTGTTATAATTGCAACTATTCTGAAGGATGCTATGGTTTTTTTTTTTTAAATTACATCTCTATTTTTATCATTCACTGTCTCAGGTATTCGAAGGAAATTCCTGATGCTTATGAGCGACTGCTTCTAGATGCAATTGAAGGGGAGCGGCGTCTGTTCATCAGAAGTGATGAACTTGATGCGGCATGGTCTTTATTCACACCATTGTTGAAAGAATTAGAATCAAAGAAGGTTGCACCTGAGCTTTATCCCTATGGCAGTAGGGGCCCGGTAGGAGCACATTACCTGGCAGCCAAATACAATGTTAGATGGGGTGATACAAGTGGAGATTCACAGCAGTAGTGATAGTTTTGGTATCATTTTTACTAGGAGTGTTTTTAATTCAGTGTTACTGGAGATGCATCCCCAAAGGTCTGGGTCACGTCCTAGACATCCCAAGGACTTGGGGACGTGGGAGGTGATGCCCCCATTTTTCAGGACTTGACAGCCTGCTCCATTTGGTGCAAAAATCTTTTTTTTTTAAAGTAAATTTTTAAAGGAAAAAAATGCTAAAAACCCCTAAAAAGGTCAAAAGGGGAGAATTCTCATTGCAAAATCAGCACATTGTATTTATTAAAATTTCAGCTGCTTTTAGTTTTTTTTTCACTTTTAGTTACTTTAATAGCCATCCTCAAATTCTGGAAAATTTTTGCTGTCCCCAAAACCATGTCGTCCTCCTGTCCCAGAAACTTGGAGAAACAATAGTTTTTATTGATACGTTCATTGGTCACAACACAAATGTTGAGTGGCATGTCTGATAGAATACTTGTATGATTTAAAGCTCAGGGCAGGGGTCAATTTTGAGTTGGTTTAGTTCTGTTCTAACCTGGTATTTGTGGGGTTAATAGATAATGAAATAATCATAACGTAGGGCTTTTGCAAAGAAAGGATAATTTGTGTAAGTATGAGGTTGATTTTGTTGGATGTTTGGGTGGTCCTATTGTCAGGAAAATTCAGGTTTCAGATGCTATGAGGTCTCGCCCAGGCCCAATGGTGAATTAGAAAATACCTGGTGGCAATCTATTACAAGCTTTATCTCTGAGGAAACTAAATCCTCTAAAAGCCTTACATATTTAAGTATCAGTTTCTGTAACATATCTTCATGTTCTTGTTCCATAGGTTATATCCCAAAAATCTTGATCTTGAATTTTTGGGTTTATTTATCTTGCTGTTTTATTTTGCATAGAAAAGTTTTCCTCTAGATTGATGTACATCCGAGTTTTTAAATCACATTAGAAACACCTGCTGGCAATCTATTACAAACTTTATCACTGAAGAATTTTAATGCCTGTAAAGCATCACATATTAAGAAGCAGTTTCTGTAATGTATCTTCATGTTCTTGTTCCAGAAGTTTTATCCTTAAAATCTCGATCTTGAATTTGTGGGTTTAACATTCATCTTGCCATTTAATTTCACATGGCAAGTTTTCCTTTAGATTTATGTACCTCTGATTGTTTGAATCACATTGGTGTCATCCTACAAGAAAATATTGATTGTCTTTGTTTATTGGCAGAACTGATTGGAGCATGGGACTATTTTGATTACTTAAATTGTAGTACATCTACGGACAGAGGATGTAAAAGTTGGCTAAAATTAACACTTCTATTTTTTATTGTTGTATGTAGCACAAGCCTTTGGCAATGAAAATAGATTCTGTTGCTCCAGTGTAAATGAAGGCTGGAATTGCATAAATAAGAGCTCTGTAACATGACTTGGCTTCAGGGCCTGGCCAGTGAAATACCTTCACTGCTGCAATGTAGTCTCTGTAAGGTCTGTCCCACTGTTGCTGGAGACTAAGAAAGGAAACAAGAACTTCTCAATCAGGGCCTGCTGCTCAAAAAACCCTTGCTGCAAATTCCAGATCTTCCCCTAAATATAAATTTGATGTTTTCTGCTAATTTGATCGTCAGATTTAGTCTTACAAATCATGTCCCTGGGATGAGAAAAAGGCCTCGCAAAAATTCTTAGAGAAATCAGAATACAGAATGAATGAGAAATTTCCCCTCTTTTATAGCAGTTTGGCTGATCCTTGTTGAACTTTCCAAGTTGGTTGGTTTGCTCACTTGGCAAGCCTTGGAAGTCTCCTGAGTAATTTCCAAGTCTTTCTCATCAAGAATTGGGTGAACAAAAGACTCTTTTGAGTCTTGATGAGTTTGAGAAGCATCATGTCACAATGAAGTCGAAAATTTCTTCAAGACAATTACTTTGTCAGTCAATTATTATTGACTGGCAATTTCATGTCTCTAACCCAAGCGTAACTTCCAAATGACTAATAAAATACCTTAAGGGCTGCAATGTAGTTTCTTAGACCATGCTCACTGTTCTGTTGTAAAAACCCTTGCCGCAAATTCCAGATCTTTCCCCAAAAGCAAATTTGATGTTCTTTGCTAATTTGGTTCTGAGATTTAGTCTTTCATATTGGGACCCGAGACTGAGAAAAAGGTCCTGCAAAAACTGAGAAAATTTCCCCCCATTTTTATAGGTAGTTGGTTTGCTCACTTGGCAAATCTTCGAAGTCTTTCTAGTCTGGAAGTCAGGCTCACCAAGATTTGAATGAGATGAATTTAAGATTCTCTCTGTGAGTTTGAGTAGTATCATGTTACTATTAACAAGAAAATATCTTGAGCAATTACTTGTGAGACAAGTGCTCTTGACTTGCAGTTTCATGCGTCTAAGTCAAGCATGACTTTCTAACCCTGCAGTGCAGTGAACATAGGGGAAAGGTTGGGGCTAAAATGAAAAACATTTGTACGAACAATGTGTTTATGAAAGTTATAATTATTATTTTTATCAAAAATGAGTTTTATGTTAGTATCCTCCCAAAAAAGGCCAGGTTAGGCAATACAATATCATTCTCAAGAAACAAGAGTTAGACCAGCAACCCACCACCCCAAACTGGTCTATAATGGCATGCATTTACAGTACAAAGTCATGCAGCGTAATACTACCCCAAACTGGTGCAAGCACCATTTTACAAGCCTCTGAGCTTGCTAACACTATGGTAAAGAGGCATTATATCATAAAAATGTGCCTATATCTTAAGACCAAAACATTGAAAAGCAGAGAGCACCCATTTCCCCTAGACAATACCAACTTGGATATCAGAATTCAAACCACTTCTAAGTTCCTTTTGTGGATAGGAAAGAGGGATACTTTTCAAGAGCTCACACTATGTTGCTTGGAAATGTTGCTAAAGAGAAGGTGAATATCAGCAGAAGAAGCATCACAAGGGCCGTCCCTGGAGATGAACTGAACCTAATGTAATATTCCCAGTATAGGTAACCAAGAGATGGATGTCAGCAGTGTGTGACCAAAGGATAATGTGTGCTAGGCCTAAAGCAACCCCGGGGAAGAAGAACTAGCTGATTGAGCAAAGAGGACCTGCCCAAGGGATTGATAGTATAGAATAGAATAGTAGAATTTTAATGTTCACGAGGCCAAAGATAGCCTAGGAGACAGCAAATCTTGTTGTTCTAGCTTTCTAACTTGTTGACTGATTGCTAAAAAGCTTGATGATGAGCTCCCCTATTTTCCCAACCTCATCCTCTTTGAACAAACCTTGCAATGAAGTAGGCGCTACTGTGTCCACATACTTGGCAAGAATATCGTAGTAAACTTTACACTCTAGAATAAAGTGCATCCTATATTCAATTGCCCCAGTTGTACGAAAGAAATAGATTCTTTCCTCCCATTCTTCTTTAGGCTTTTTCCGTCTACCTGTTTCACGTCGATGATGATGTGAGCTAGTCCTCAATTGGGCTATAAGAATCTTCTCTCTCCAAGGTACATTTTCCCCTATGTATTTCTTTTGTTGATGATTGTAAGTGGGGTTAAATTTATCAAGATAATATTTCCAATTTCTCCCTAACAGTTTTTCCCACATAGAATTGCAGAATTTATCTATAACGAAGGTCTTTATTTCTTTGTTATTATTTGGGCACATACTTAGGTGGATGTTCCATTTTCTCATCCACTTGACGTTTTGTCTCATCCAAGACTTCTTTCTCTCATTCAAGACTTCTTTGATGATAGCCTTAGGCCATCTATGTGTCTCCATCTGCTCAACTTTTTAAAGATAACTTATGAGACACTATGGCAATGGCCTCAATAGAGAAGGTACCTGTTTCAGCTGGAAGAATCTCATATGGGATTGAAGCTTTGAGTTTGAATTTGCTTGTGATCATGTGTTTTTGAATCCTCTCCATTTACTTCCATTTTGCCATTGAAGTGTTGCTAGCCCATAATTCACATCTGTAAAGCACCATTGGAATAACTAAGAGCCCAAATAGAATTTGCATAGTTTCCAATCCCATCACTTTGCCTCTTTGCTTCTATTTTGTAATGCATAAAGTGCTCTCTAGCCTCCTAGAGTTCTCTTCCTTGTGCAAGTATCCCAATTGAGCTTGTTGAAGTCAATGCCAAGATATTTGTACTCCATTACTTCCTTTAGAATGTTCCTTTCAATGTAGAAGTTGATATTTTCTTCTTCTTTTTATTGGAGAAGATAATGATCTTAATCTTGTTGGTCTTAACTTCCATACCCACTCCTTGTAGAATTGCTCTAAGGTATAAATGCTCTTATAACCCTTGGGCAAATCTAGCAATCAAGATGAGATTGTTGGTGTACAAGAGAAGCCTCACAACATACTCTCCCGGAAAAACACTGTCCCCTCCTTGCATATTTAGCCATTCTTCTAGTTTGTCAATGTAAAGATAAAAAAATGTAGGGGAAAGAGGAGACCCTTGTTTGACACCTATGCCACTTCTAAAACTTTTAGAAAGGCCCACTTGAATTTTGATTTTTACTCAGAGTTCCTCATAAAGCTTATGACAACCCCCCCTATATTGCTCTAGGATACCAAGATCATTCTACACCATAATTTGTTTTTGGGAATTATAACAAAAGCTTTCTTGAAGTCAACAAAACAACAGTAGGCTTCCTCTTTTCCATTCCAAACTTTTTCAATGATATGTCTCAAAGTCATGCCATGATCTATAGTCGCGTGGTTTGACCTAAAACTTGTTTGCCCTTTTGCTATCTTACCCTTTTCTTTTACCCACTTGCTGATCCTGTGTTCAACCATGCTTTTGAACAATTTTGCAAACAAAGAATGGATCATGATGGTCAAGTAACTAGAGGGATTGTTTATATCACCACTCGTAAAGAGAGGTATTGCAAGACTGGTTGTTCAATCTCTTGGGAACCCAAGATTAATGATGTTGAAAATGTTCTTGATATAAGGAGTGAGAATGTTCTTTCCCCATTTAAAGTGTTCTACCTGTAACTCAACCATGTCGCAAGCCTTCCTTGTGCTCAACTTATTAATACCTTCTTTAACCTCTTGCAAAGTAAATGATTGTGTTGCCGTGTTGACCATGGGAGGTGTCTCTGCCTGTGGTTCATGCTCATATAGCTACCTTGCATATGTAAGCCAATGAACAATTGTGATGTTATTCTCTGTGTTTTTTTTTGTTGGAGCTCCTTTTGAAAAAATTAGGGTTATTCTTCCCTAAATAGATTAATTCATTTTCTAATGTTCATGTACTTTTTTCTTTTCTTTTACAATCTACTTGTGCAAATTTTTGTTCACCCCTTCTTTGCCTAGAGCTTTCCTTGTTGCCTTGCACTCCTCTTCAAACCAAGCATTTGTCAAAAAACTTGTTTTCTTTTTTCTATTTTTTGCCCTTATACATCTTTCAAGAGCCTCTTATATTTTGCATGTTAATTTGTGGCTTATGAAACATCACATTGTCTTTTCCTTCTTTTGCATTATTTGTTTTAAAGTTTCTATGTTATTTTTTTAAAAGTTTCTATGAAGGTAGAGTGGTTTTGATAGGTTATTAGAATTTTTCCTTTTGCCAAGTTTTGGTGATTAGGTTGCTCTTTTATTGTATGTTGATTTTTTTTTGGCATAAACAACATTGCACAAATTGGGTTGTGATCTAATTTTAGCTCCATAGGAGGATTTTCTATCGCTACCTTTGTTATCCTACCTATCAAACTTTGCAAGCAAATGATGTAATCAACCACACTTGCACCATTATAGGTTTTACATGTGTAAGTCCTAGAATTCTTCCACCTACCCATACCATTGCAGATAATCAAGCCATAAGTGTCACATAAGGCTAGTAATCGCTAAAATGACTAATGCCCATGTTATCTTTTGAACATCTTGCTTGTTAGTTTTTTTTGCTTCATCCATAAAGGATTGTTATTCTTCTTGTTGCTCAAAAGTTTGGTTTGTTCATTTGCAATCTTAGCATTGAAGTCTCCCATAAGAATGACTTCACCATGTTAAGAGTACATTGCTATATCGTTTTTAAAGGTTGCAAAAGGATCCTTTCCATCCATCCCACAATTTTTGTAGGTTTTGGAAGCCTATGCGGCAAAATAGCAAGCTACAATTTTGATGTCTTTCATTTTCTGCTATTCTAACCCAAATGTATTGCTTATTTGTGTCTTCTTTTCCAATTGAATGTTTCTACTCCAAATTTCCTTTACTAACACCATTATTCCTCCATAACCTTTGTCATTTCCTATTACTTCATTCCAAATTGCCATTTTCATATATCCTTCAAATATAGGAGTCTTGCAACCATCATGCTCATGAGTTTCCATGAGATAGATTATGTCTTTTCCATCCACAATAGACCCTAACCTAGGAACCCTCTTCCATGGGTACCCCCTACAATTCCAACACACTAACTGTAAGTGCTCTTGGGTGAGGCCTAATTGCTATTTACCTTGAGGTTGATGACTTGTGACAGTATCCTTGCTTCTTTTTACCCATGTTTACTTTATTTCATCTCTTTCTTGCGATGATTTGGTTGCCCTCTCTTTGCTGCCTTCCTATTGTGTTGTGGTGTTTCGTGGCTTAAAAGTAGTAATGACAACTTTACAGTTTTGTAATCACACCCATTTGCCCTCATTCTTTGCCGCTCTTACTTTAGCCAATTCTCCCCTTAGAACCTTTTCTTGCATTGGACTTAGGTCCTCATCTAGGAAGAAACATGGACCTTTTAAAAAACCTATTTTCCTTAAAAGTTGTTTCTTGCCATCTATTGTCATCATGATAGGTCAATTACTTTCTCCCTTTATCTTTCCAACTCTACTTGCTTGACAAATTTGTCCTTGCCATTGCATCTTGTCCCTAAGAAAGTCATTGGTAAGATTGAATGTGCTTTCAATTTCTCCATAGTTTCTTAGCCCTTTAATAATTATATTTTTTAGTTTGTCATTCCTTGTTGTGTTCTCCCTTTCTTGTGATTCAAGGTGTTTTTCTATTTTCTTCCATTGTCTTATCTACTGGCCCTTTCAACACCTATGCCCATGATTTGGTTTCCTTTAGATGGTTACTTATGATAGTTTCTTTCATCTTCATGTCGTGAGTGTTTCCTTGTTGTGGTATTTGCACTTGTGCCCATGACTTGGTTTCCTTTAAATGGTTACTTATGATAGCTTCTTTCATCTTCATGTTGTGAGTGTTTGCTTGTCATGGTATTTGCATTTTAACTCTTGCACCTTTCAGGTCTACCATACCTATGTCTAATTTTGCTAGTTCTTGCATGAATTACCAAGCTCATTTTATGGTTTGCAGTTCATATTCCCATGCTCTTAATGCTTCTTGGAGCATTACCACCTGCTCCTTTAACACTTTGTTATCCTCTTCTAGAGATTGATTTGTTGTTATGATATCTCAGAGTTTGCAACTATTTTCTTGCTCCCTAGCTTCCATACTTTCCAACCCACTCTTAATATTTAGTAGCTCCTCCAACTCGCCATTGACATTCAATAGCTCTTGAACATATAAGTTTGATTACCATGTAAGAGGTGTTGATGTGGGGTTGTAAACTGTTGGCAAGAGACACTGCTTTGCTTGATAGGTATTGTCAGTGATGGCAACTAAGATCATCCGCATAACACAAATTGTTGTTACCGGAAGTCAGATTCAGAATTTGTCTAAGTCTAGACAGTTAGGAACATAGTAGTAACAGGGTCCGGTATTTCGGTCCGGATCTCTCAGGCTGAAAGCCATGGTTAGTTGTGGATCTAAGGGAGTCATATGCATTGTCAAGACAATCTCAATCTAGATTTTTGTCCTCTGGTGATGAAGGATTCAAAAGATATTAGCATCTGAGTATCAGGTACCAGTTTGTCAGAGCAGACAGAAGGAGAACAGGTTGACCTTGCAAAAGGTTTTGATTCCGGATGTATAGAAGTTGTTTGTTAGACAAATAGTGATGATCAGTGAGCTTGGCCGACATGAGTGATGATTTTCAAGAACAAGTTTTGGTCCGCACCTTAAGTTATGCATGGATCTAGCCGACAGAGCAGAGCATTCATTAAAATTCTAAGTGTTGTTAAAGCCGACTAATAGAATGATTGTAGATCATGTTGTGAATATATATAGCCAATAAAATTGGACGATTCAGTGTGTAAGTGAATAAGGCGTATGCGAGAAGAGCAAAAATCCAAAGTGCGAGTGAAGGCAGAACAGTAAGAAGAGCAGAGCAAAGATGAAATGTGTAAGATCAGTTTTTGTACTTAACCAGAACTGAAACTTTTGCATAAGTAGATGCTTTTAATCAGTTCAGATCTCTATTATTCTATAGTGAGCCTCCATTGAGCAGTGAGCTCTAGGCAGTGAGCCCGAATGCATATGCATTCCCATTTGTAAAATACTTTTAACAGAGTATTAATTTTTGTGGGTTAACCCCCACCGTGGTTTTTCCCTTAACCGGGTTTCCACGTCAAAATCTTGGTGTCGAATGTGTTATTTAAGCTTTATGTTTATATGTTATTGATTAATGTTGAAATGTATATATCATTAAATTGATCACAAAAGCTAAAGGAAGATTGAAAGTAGAAAAGAAGAAAATGTGTGACAACTAATTCACGCCCCCTGCCCCCCCTCTCAGTTGTCCAGACCTAAACCAACAGTAAACTTCTTCTATTTCCCCTTAGACTCCATTCCCATTTATCTCCAAACTTTGTAGCACAGTCTTGTTTTCTTCGGATTTTTTAGTAGATTTCTTCCATTGAGATTGTTTTCTTATTGTCTAATCTAGTTTTGCATGAGAAAGTGCACATTTTATTATCCCTCTGTAGTGTTTTGTGTTGACTAATACCCATTTTCCATTTTTATCCTCTAATGCAAGTTTTACTTGCCCTAAACCATTTTTCCTTGAGTGTCGTGAGTCTTGCCAACCTATATACCTATTTATGTTTATCCCATGGGTTCCTTGATGTTTTGTTTTTTATACCATATTTTCCAATGAGTTGTCTTCCATTACAGAGTCTTGCGCATAAAAGAATGCATAAATAGACAAACATGTAATAAATAAGAAAATATGGACCATGCCTATTTAAGGTTGCACCTGGGCTCATGAATCATGGGCCCCTACTTGTCTAATTGCCTCCTTGCTTACCCTATTCACATCTGACAAAACCTTGAGAAACCTTGAAAAACCACAGCTTCTTCATTGATGCTCAGAAGATTTCCTTGTGGGCCCCTCATTGATGCTTAAAAGATTTCCTCGTGGCCCCTCATTGATGCTCAAAAGCTTTCCTCATAGGGGCAACATAGCAAAACAACCTAGAGCAAGATCAAGAGGATTAATCCTAGCCGTGCATTTTAAGGACAAGTCATAGCCATTTTTCTAAGACCGAATCATGAACATGTAATCTAAGGTTGACATCCTCTAGGACAAATTAAAACCAAGAGAGGGAGAGAGAGAGAGGGGGGAGAATAAATGGGAAAGGGAAAGAAATATACAAGAAAGAAAAATAGAGTGGAGTAGAACATGTTGTACAAAGGTATAGGAAAATAGCTAAGTGTGACTTGTGGAAGAGTGTTTTGTGTGCAAGACTTTATAACCATGAAGATTACTCAAGGATGACATAACTTTATGTAGACCACAATTCTAGAGTAATATAATGAAGGATTATATACTATTTGTCTATTTCATGAATGCAAAGGTACTTCTTTAATTCCTTAACATGAGTATTAATAGTAGTTTTGCATAATTAATCGACCACAACTGGTTACTAGATGTGATACCTATTTCTCTTGCACATTCAAAATAATTATTGATGGGTAATCTTAGGGAGTTTCACCTAAGGTGAGTTCTCAAGTCCTTCTAGACCCAAGTGAGGCTTGTGTGGTGTCTCCTTTGTTGGGTGGTTGTTGGTTTGTATAGGGCTAGGGAGCACTCACGAGCAACCTCGGTGTGCCCAACACATTGCACCATAAATGCCTTAACTAAGGTAGCTTCTTTCTCTTTATTGATGCTCATAAGAAAACCTCTTGAGCTAAAAAAAAACTCATCACAAGGTTCCCTTGGATGCCAAGAAAGATCTACAACAATGTATTAGAAGTACCAACCTTTGAATTGAACATCATAATGAGTAATGGACACATCATAATGAGTAATGCACATGGGAGGGATGGGGGGCTATACCATCATCATGTACACCTTTAAATTAATTGGTCTCTAAAAAGTATTCCATATAGACACTAGAAATAATCCAGTGTCATATTATAGGATTTAAGACAAAATTACTCAAATAAAAAACAAAATTGTCCATTAGGCTCACAAGGGTGTGATTCATTCTATTCATGATCTTAAGATTTTTCTCTCTATGTACCAACTAGACTACTTCCATTGTGTCATCATCTAGAGCCTCAAAGAGAAATTTGAGGATTCTTACGTAGATTTCTCCAAGTTATGGATTTTTCTCCTATTGGAGTAGAGGTTTCTCTAGCCTTGATCACCTTTGGCCCTCTTTCCCCTTCCCATATTGTCTCTTCCTCTCTTGTTGCTCCTTGCCATTGTTGCTTGGCTGGAAATTGACCACTAATTGAATCCCACACATAACACTAGTGTTGAACTTGTTGAAACAAGGTTTACAACTCAAAGAAAAGTATATAAAAAATTGAAGCAACATGATGCCAATTGGATCGAGCATCGTATTGGCACCTGCCCCAACAGTCTAAAATTTTCCAAGTTTGGTGCCCCCTTAGTGCTTTGGCCTAGCCCAATGCATCATGGATTCTAATATGAGAATTCTTCAATGGGCTCCCTTGGTCAACTGTATGCTTGGTGTTGTGCTTTGCCTCTACCCATACTCTAGTCATGTGCCCAATTTGCAAAATTCTCTAAACATTCCAAGTATAAGGTTGTTTGTGTATGTTTTTGGCCTTTGTTGGTTTTAGACTTTTCTCTACTGGCTTGCTTTCCCTCCATTTTCTGAAACCCTACACTTCATGATTGCCTCTAAGTCTTGTGTACTTTAGACTTTTTGGCTTTTGGGTATTTCATTACCCAAGTGCTTGGTTGCTTGTCTCCCTGCTTCCCCATTTTTCCTCTAAGTCCTTTGTGTGTTTCTAGATTTTGTATTTCGTTTTACTTGAGCACTTTGTCATGAATTTCCCTATTTCCCTATGCCTCCCCTTTCCACCTACTTCCTTTTCTTTCAAGCTTGGGCCTTTGGGTTTCCTCCAACCATCATGCTTGAAGACCCTATCATTGCATATCCCTGGTCCCTAATGGGTTCCCCTTTCCTCTTCCTTTTCCTCCACGCCTATGGTATCAAATTCCTCTAAGCCCCAATCCCACTTTCTCTTCCTTTAGTATTGAGCATTCTTATTCCTTGATCCTTGAACACTTTTACTCCACTTATGGGTTTTCTGGCCTCTCCATCCCCTCCTCCCCAAAGTGCACTTTGCACTCTGTAATCCTGAAACTCGACTACCTACCTTATGTTCATGTTGTCTTCTTGAGATTTCATGGTTTCATCTACCTTCCTACATTCCTTCTTGTGGTAGTGGGTATGTGAATTCCCCGATCCCCACTCCTCTTCATCCCATTCCTTCTTGTGGAACCTCGAACCTTCTCCTACCACCTTCCCTTTTGCCTATGTGGTATGGGGTATGTTAATTTCTTGATCCCCACTCTTCTCCATGCCCCTCTCTTTCGAACCCCCGAGATTCATAATGCTTGCATACCTAAAGCAAATTGTCACATGGCATCCCATAACCTCGACCTTTGAATCATGTTGCTTCTTCGTTCCATTTCCTTGGGCCCATAGATTTCCTCTTCTCCATTCGTCTAACATGTGATTTCCCTGACCCATGATTCTCTATCCTCCTTGGCATCTCGATATGCGATTTCCCATACTCTTAGCTTCGAGCCTCCGAAGTGTTTTTTAGCATCCAAGCATTGTTCATGAAAGAAAAAATGTAGAACCCTATCACTCAAATAAGCAACCCTACCTACCTTCTTGCACAACCTAGGATGTGATTAATGGCCTTGGATGTTCGTGATAAGACAAGGGATGGATTTCAAATCCTTCTTCGCACTTGTCATCTCTCAGAAGCATGGTTTGTATGTGAGTGGAGATGGTTGCTAATGTACGAGATGTGGTTTTAAGTATGTGACCATATGAAGATGATGCAAGCAAGCATGGATGACCTACAAGCTTGTTGGCCACTCTAGCATTATCACCCTACTTTCATAGTGAAATTATAATGCTATATATACATGTAAAAAGATGTCAAAATGGTTGGTCTCTGAGCCAATTGGTGGCCCTATTGTTGAAAGTGTATTCTAGGGTATCCAATGAAGTGCAGTTGCAACACTGTAAGGGGAAGATCATGTTTGTATCAGTTGTAGGAATGTGTAGTCATGTTGGGTAGTTGTATGCTCATATGTCTCCATGATAGGCTATAATATCTCAAGGAAATCTTTGAATCTAGTTGTTGGTTCTCCCTTGTCACATTTGTTGGTTTGATGTAATGTGGAGTTGATTAATGTCACATCATTGTAATGCATTACAAACCTTTTTTGTAATGGTCTCTCTTTGTTGCATGTGGGATATTGTTGATTTGCTCTTGATTACTATGTATGATGTGCAATGTTTATTTTTTATGATCCTATTACAACACATATGGTCATCTTTCTTTCTCACATGTTGTGACTTTGTTGCCCATTGGAGTAAGCACTAGTCATTTGGCTTAGGATTCAATCATTCATTTTCATAAATATTTTTTTTCTTTTTTGTTTTAGTTTAGTTTCCTATTTTTCCTGCATACACAAACCAATATTATTATTGTTTCCATATCTTAAGGGATTCATACTTGAACGAGATGTTAAGAGGTTTGTGCATGTAGGAGTCTTGCTCACCCTTACAGCCTATTGCTTTATAAATATACATCTTCAATGAGCTTGTGTTAGATAGATATTTAGAGGGCCATGATGATGACATTGCAAGATGTAAGTGTGTAAAAGTGATTTAAGGGGATTCATTTTTGGTGATTATATTTTGGGTACACTTACGAAGCAAAGAAACACACACGGTTTAATCCAGAAGCACTTCTTTGTAACTTACATGTTTGTTGTATCTATTATTAATGAGGTCTAGTAGGCTTGATCCTGGCCACCATTAGGGCATGGTAGTCAAATCCTTGTTCCAATTGCTGTCCTATTTTAAGACCTCAAGAGAATACCCCCTAAGTTCTTTAGAGCTTGAAAAAGAGGATTTTCCCTAAACCTATAAATTGGTCCAAAACCACTCTCTTTGTTGATGTATCACTCCTTTTGTCTCATTTTGGGTTGTGGTGCTAGAGGAGAGGGCTTGCATTTTTTAGCACCCACATGGGACATTGAATTGAGATGACTGAAGGAACCCAAGCTCACTAGTGAGTTGTGAGTGGGGTGAATGAAACACCCATGTGCGAGAGAGTGGGGTGGTAGAAACATTGTTGTGAGTGATATTATTTAGGTGAGCGAGTTAGCATTAGACTCTAAGTCTTTCTATCAAGAAAAACATATATAACCATCACTTGCACCATTAAAAAATGCAATGAGTATGCTGATAGGAAAAGACAAGAGATGATTATGATTAAAGTTGTGTGTACACAAATATGAAGTATATTATATGATTTTATGATAAAATTTCATTACAAATAGTAGAATATCAAACAAAATTAATTCTTTTGACAAAACTATAAGCACTATATTTAATTCTTGAGTAGCAATCAAATAGAATGTAGGCCTTATATGGAAGTATTTTAAAGATTTGACTCTTGGTATTGTGAAGGTCAAGTCTTATCTTTCGATCCTCCTAAAGTGTATTATGGTCTTCTATAATATAAGTGGTTTGGGATTTTGATATATGATAATTTCTTAGGCCACGCATACGGTTAAATTTCCCTATGGTTAGCCCACATTACAAGTAATAGAGGAAATATATTGAGGATTATTTATCCAACATTGGGCAAATATAAACTCGACAACCACATACATATGCATATTTGGTAATTTGGAGTCTAATTTGAAGAAAATATTTTCAACCTCTTATAGAGCTCCACTTATAAGACGAAATTGAATACATAAGTTGTTCACGTAACTTACATTGGATGATACATAGCACAAATTGTTGTGAAGGATGGTGATTGTTATGGTGAGTTCCAACTTTTCATTTTGTATTCTTTGTAATGCTTAATGCAAATAGGAGATTTAGCAATAATTGTTTGCTGGTACACAAATGAGTCAAAATGGTTTTGTTCAAATATTATCCTCTTACTCAAGTTGCACAAACTTTGAATATAAAATAATAACAAAAATAAACACCTTGGACTAAGAGAATTAAACGCAATGACAAAATGAAGAATAGTAGAATAATTGAAAGTAGTTGTTGTACATTCATCCATCCAATTACTTTTACGTAGTCATTATTATCATTCATTGCCCTTCACATTGTTTGCTTTTGCATGGAAAATTCATTTATTACGATTTTGTGCATAATGATAACTATAATGATTATTTTTAGTAGGAGAGGGGATAATCCCTTTGATATCCCCTTCTTCCCTAAAGCTAAGCTTATTTATTACTACACTTAGTAGCAGGGTTCATATTCAACACCTTTTTCGATAGTTTTCAAAGGTTTTCAACGTATTTTACTACTTATAAAAAATTTCTCTATTATTGTTGCACTATTTTACAAATTGTTATTCATACCATTTTCTTATATTAGTATATATTAACTATATTATTATTTTAATAATTATTTATTATACAATTATGATTATAATAAGTAGTTTTTTCAAACATTCTAGAGAAAACTGTGTAGTGATTTTTATGTTAATGTTTCACATTACACTTTGTGATCCATCATTAGGATAACTTAAATAAAGTATGTGAAAATTGTAGAAGCTAGTTTAACATTGTGCTTAAAATGTTGAAACAAGTGTGTTACCTAGGATTACATAGGAGGTAACATAGGAGGGGGTTCTTAAGTGCTTGTCGAAGGAGTTAGTGATAAAGAAAAATAAAATAAAATAAAATAATAATAATAATAATAATAAATTTTTTATTTAACTAGTTGTAGTGGATAGAGAATCCAATCCTGTTTAAGGAAGATAAAATAATATGGACAGAAAACTCAATAGGAGCATATTTAATTAAGTCAAGTGGAAGCAATACAGAATAGAGATACAAGTGTAATGCCTTCATGTGGATGTTTAGCTTGAATAATATCCCAACGGTTGATAATCTTAGGAAGATAGTTTTTCAAGGTCTTTTTAAATATAACTTATGTTGTAAGGAGGAGGAAATAACAAACCATATTTTTTGCATTGTGAATATGCAAGAGCAAGGTAGGATGTTATGATGATTTTTTTTTTTTTTGCATAAGGTAAGTGTTTCTATATATTGTATGACAACATTTAAGTAGTTGGTTGAAAGGCTTGAAGAACTTGAGTTTTTTTATGGGGTATAGAATGTTGCAGTAATCTGAGTCCTTTGGTTAGAAAGGAAGAAAATGATCTTTAGAGGAGGAGTGCAATGGGATAGGTGTTGGTTAAAAATTGAAATGGCTATTTCCTTGTATTCAAAAAATCATTTAGCAAAAAAATACAATTCCTTATTGGAGAAGAAAAAATGAATCCTTTAAATTAGGAGTTTGACATTCCTAAGGACCTTGTTAAAAGGGTTAATAGGGAAGAATAAAATTGAAAGAAGAAATAACAAATGGAGCATGTCGAAGGAGCGTAAGTTGAAACTAAATTTTTATAGAGCAACAAGAGGAAATCCAAGGTTGGTAGGTGCAAGAGTGGTTTTGAAGGATGAGAATGGGAAGTTTGTCAAGGGTTCTTCTTAGAGAGCAAGATGAATACTGAAGCATAGTTGTTAGCTTTAATAGGAGCGAGATGGCCAAAGCATTGGGATGTAATGCCTTCATGTGGATGTTTAGCTTGACTAATATCCCAACGGTTGATAATCTTAGGAAGATAGTTTTTCAAGGTCTTTTTAAATATAACTTATGTTGTAGGGAGGAGGAAATAACAAACCATATTTTTTGCATTGTGAATATGCAAGAGCAAGGTAGGATGTTATGATGATTTTTTTTTTTTGCATAAGGTAAGTGTTTCTATATATTGTATGACAACATTTAAGTAGTTGGTTGAAAGGCTTGAAGAACTTGAGTTTTTTTATGGGGTATAGAATGTTGCAGTAATCTGAGTCCTTTGGTTAGAAAGGAAGAAAATGATCTTTAGAGGAGGAGTGCAATGGGATAGGTGTTGGTAAAAAATTGAAATGGCTATTTCCTTATATTCAAAAAATCATTTAGCAAAAAAATACAATTCCTTATTGGAGAAGAAAAAATGAATCCTTTAAATTAGGAGTTTGACATTCCTAAGGACCTTGTTAAAAGGGTTAATATGGAAGAATAAAATTGAAAGAAGAAATAACAAATGGAGCATGTCGAAGGAGCGTAAGTTGAAACTAAATTTTGATAGAGCAACAAGAGGAAATCCAAGGTTGGTAGGTGCAAGAGTGGTTTTGAAGGATGAGAATGGGAAGTTTGTCAAGGGTTCTTCTTAGAGAACAAGATGAATACTGAAGCATAGTTGTTAGCTTTAATAGGAGCGAGATGGCCAAAGCATTGGGATGTAATGCCTTCATGTGGATGTTTAGATTGACTAATATCCCAACAGTTGATAATCTTAGGAAGATAGTTTTTCAAGGTCTTTTTAAATATAACTTATGTTGTAGGGAGGAGGAAATAACAAACCATATTTTTTGCATTGTGAATATGCAAGAGCAAGGTAGGATGTTATGATGATTTTTTTTTTTTGCATAAGGTAAGTGTTTCTATATATTGTATGACAACATTTAAGTAGTTGGTTGAAAGGCTTGAAGAACTTGAGTTTTTTTATGGGGTATAGAATGTTGCAGTAATCTGAGTCCTTTGGTTAGAAAGGAAGAAAATGATCTTTAGAGGAGTGCAATGGGATAGGTGTTGGTAAAAAATTGAAATGGCTATTTCCTTGTATTCAAAAAATCATTTAGCAAAAAAATACAATTCCTTATTGGAGAAGAAAAAATGAATCCTTTAAATTAGGAGTTTGACATTCCTAAGGACCTTGTTAAAAGGGTTAATAGGGAAGAATAAAATTGAAAGAAGAAATAACAAATGGAGCATGTCGAAGGAGCGTAAGTTGAAACTAAATTTTTATAGAGCAACAAGAGGAAATCCAAGGTTGGTAGGTGCAAGAGTGGTTTTGAAGGATGAGAATGGGAAGTTTGTCAAGGGTTCTTCTTAGAGAACAAGATGAATACTGAAGCATAGTTGTTAGCTTTAATAGGAGCGAGATGGCCAAAGCATTGGGATGTAATGCCTTCATGTGGATGTTTAGCTTGACTAATATCCCAACGGTTGATAATCTTAGGAAGATAGTTTTTCAAGGTCTTTTTAAATATAACTTATGTTGTAGGGAGGAGGAAATAACAAACCATATTTTTTGCATTGTGAATATGCAAGAGCAAGGTAGGATGTTATGATGATTTTTTTTTTTTGCATAAGGTAAGTGTTTCTATATATTGTATGACAACATTTAAGTAGTTGGTTGAAAGGCTTGAAGAACTTGAGTTTTTTTATGGGGTATAGAATGTTGCAGTAATCTGAGTCCTTTGGTTAGAAAGGAATAAAATGATCTTTAGAGGAGGAGTGCAATGGGATAGGTATTGGTAAAAAATTGAAATGGCTATTTCCTTGTATTCAAAAAATCATTTAGCAAAAAAAGACAATTCCTTATTGGAGAAGAAAAAATGAATCCTTTAAATTAGAAGTTTGACATTCCTAAGGACCTTGTTAAAAGGGTTAATATGGAAGAATAAAATTGAAAGAAGAAATAACAAATGGAGCATGTCGAAGGAGCGTAAGTTGAAACTAAATTTTGATAGAGCAACAAGAGGAAATCCAAGGTTGGTAGGTGCAAGAGTGGTTTTGAAGGATGAGAATGGGAAGTTTGTCAAGGGTTCTTCTTAGAGAACAAGATGAATACTGAAGCATAGTTTTTAGCTTTAATAGGAGCGAGATGGCCAAAGCATTGGGATGTAAGTGCTTAGAAGTAGAAGGTGATTCGAAGGTGGTTATAAATGAATGTATTGAAGAGAAAGTTAATGATTGAAAGTTAAATTGCATCATACATGAAGTGTAGATATTAAAGATTGAATTTCAATTCTTATCATTTAAATGTTGCTTTAGAGAAAGCGTTGAACTTGCAAACAATTTGGTGAATGAAGGGATAACGTAGATTCCTTTTACAACCAAAGTTAGTTTAGTTCACTTGAAATGGTCGATAGAAGATATGCTTTTAAAATATTTTAATTGGAGTTTACCATCCTTGCAGTTGTCATTTCATCATCCAAAATAGTGATTATAATTCAAACCTTATAAAGGCAATCTTATTATGCTATGAGTTGTGGAGTGCTTCAAGCAAGGGGACAATTTTAATCAACATGAGAAGATATTTACCTAGCACTTGTGAGATTGTGAGGCAACAAGATAATATTTTATAGGATGTTATTTGTATTTTAAATAGGGCTTGAAGGTTAGGCTCTTGGCAATGCATCATAGTAAAATTTGTGTAGAATTTGTATTGCTAAGCGATCATGAAGAGGCAATGTAGCAAATGAGAGAGAGAGAGAGAGAGAGAGAGAGAGAGAGAGAGAGAGATCTTTATCAAGCATATCTTGGGAGAGCAAGCATTTAGATGTATGAATATGCATAGCTCAAATGTAGCCATAGTAGCCAAGTTTGAGAACTTGAAGGCTTGGGTGGAAGATGGAAAAACTAAAGGTTTGATTATTAATGCACTATTGAATGATAATAAAAACCTCTTCATAGATTTGGAGGCAGAGGAGTTTACAAAGTTGAAGAACAAAGTAGGAAAGTGATATTGAGAAATAGAAACCTTGAAATCTTCAATATTTTTGAACTCTTTCTATTTTTTACAAAAGGGTAAATCAAGTAAAATAAAATGATTTTTGTATTTAGTGTTATATTAATAGATTAATCTTGTATTTTTTAATGTCTTAACTTTACAATATAATTTGAATTATTTTATATGATAATATACACTAGCAATTATATGTATAGTTGACATCAATATAACCATTTGTAATTGCACTTTTTACAAAAGGGAGTGAACCCAAACAAAGCTTCCATCTAAATTATCTAAATAATGTTAATAACCTAAGGAATGAAAAATAAATTAGAATAAAAAAATAGAGGAACTTTTCACTCCCTCAATCTTTGACCCATCGAAAAAGGATGTAATAGAAGAGTAAGTGTTTAATGAACAAGAGACGCATTGCGTCAGGTTCTTGCCATGATGCTATGAATGTTGTTGCAATTTATTATTTAAGTATTATTAAGTGTTGTAGACATAAGGATTGGAACTTGGAAATTGGGATAGACACCTACAAGCAATTCATCATCGTTCTAGATTGTATTTGTTGAATATGTCAATGTATAATTAGATGATATATGCCAATGTAGAGAAGGAGAGCATTTTACTTTGATTAGAAATTGTAGGGATTTGAATTTATGTAGAAGAAATTCATTATGGCATTGATGCTTGTTATGGATCTAGCTATCATATCATAAGGATAAACAATTAATTTCTACTCTATCAAATGCCCCAAGCCATTGTCTTTCCTTGGATTTAGGATCTCTAATTTTGGCAACATAATAACCCCAAGTATGCATCCTAACACCTCTATATCTTGTTGTCTGTCTATATATTTGACCTTTGTGGGAAGTAAGGTCAGGTGTTGACTTCTTAATAGCCTATTTGCTTTAGTATTTTTTGCATTTTTTAGTAAAATAACATAAAGCTTTAAGGATTTAAGTGTAGACCTTTTATAATTTTAATCCTTAGGGAAAATAAAGCAACTTACAAATGTTAAAATGATTCCTACATCTACGATTGATACGTATCATGACTAAAAACAATCTTAGACATGTTGCATAGCTAAACCACATACTTTGTCAAATCCATCAATATATGCACTTAAATGTTTCAATATAATTGTTATACCCAGAATGACTGAGATCTGGGGTTATGTACAACTGCCTAGGGAATGAAATGGAGAGAGAGCTCTAAAATAGCATAAGGTTTATACAATATGGCTCCGTGCATAGTCTACACCTGAGTCTTCCTCTACATATCATCTATTGAAATGACCTTCTGAAGCTTGTGAAAGTGGATTCGATTAAACTAAGTTATTGAAGTGCAAGTTTTGCTATTGTTGAAATTTACACAACAAAGAAATGAATGGAAAGAAGAATGGTGGCAATAACACCTTGCTATTGGGGAAGAATTACAAAGAAATTACAAAGGTAAAAATGTTATGCACCACAAAAATGGTTGCAAGCACATTCATATAAATTGACTTTTAATGGTGGATATAGTTTTGCATCTAGCAATGATTTCTAGGGTGAAATACCAAATTTTATTGGGAAGTTGACCAATGTTGATTTTTAATTTTGAAGTTGATGCAAAGATACGTAAATGAAATAACATAGTATGTTTTAGGATCAACCATCTTTTTATTATATTATGTAAATTTGAAAGTGTAAATAATTTTATTATTAAAAAAAAAAAATATAGAAGAATTTAAATTTAGGTTATTTTATTCTTCAAAAACATTTAAAATTAGGAAGAATTTAATAACTAAACAAATTTTAAAATTGTGAGAATATTTAATAAATATTAAAAAATTAATGAAATAATAACTAAATATAACATGACAAACAAATAGTAAACACAAAATTACATATATTATGACTTTTGTGCATTGTCCTAATAGCCCTATAATGCAACTCTTGTTATATATTTAATTATTTTTCTTTGGAGAAGTTTACAATCACATTGGCACATTCTTATGTACCATGCTCCAAGGTGGGCTTCTTGCTTTTAATATATTATTATTAGTTCCTACTATAATGGAAACATTTTCTTTAACATGTACTTGATTGCCGGGCTTTTCGCCATAGTTTTTGTTATTTTTTAAAAATTGGGTTTTTGTTATTTTTTAAAAATTGGTTCCATTGCAAATTTACAATGTTTAATCAGTTGAACATGCACGCTAATGCAAAACAAATTTAGATACATTCTTATTGGTTCCCCAAACCACAAAGGCTATTTCAAGACAAGACTTTTCGTGGTAGAAAGAAAAAACATTGAAAATTGGCCCATCAAGAACTTTTAAAACTAAGTTTATAAGTTTAAATCCAACAAATGCAAGAACAAGTAATTAGACCAGTTTATCAAATCGTTCAATTTTAACATGAGAAAATGTTCAACATGAATATATTATCAAGAGATCCAATAATTGCTCCAACTTGGAGAGATCCAATAATTGCTCCAACTTGGAGTTAATGGATTAGGGTATGCTAAGCCAAAATGAAAAAGGTTTGACAAATCGAAGAATAAATTCTCTGATAATATCAGTATAGAATAATGTCTCATGGTATAATACTTTAGAAATTTTCAAGCAAATGCAAATGGCAGGTGTAAAGCCACACTCCACAAAGCTTTTCTAGTGTCATACTACAATGTATTTTATGGATCTCCTTAATGTTAAGCCTCAAATTACTGGCTTGAAGGTCTTCCTGCGGTTTGTGAGCTCATCTGCCTGACTGTTCATTATCGGCGGGAGTGTATTCTGTCCCCTCGATGGACCAAAACCTCTTTTTGACTTTGACTTTCATCGGGGTGACTTGGTGCCTTTTGATGAAATACACTGCCTTCAGGAAGTCATTGATAACTCAAAAATCTATTATTAACTTGAGTCTCTGCACTTGAAAATAAGAGTCCCCATTAAAAGAAAAAAAGTACATACTAAGAACTTTGCCGAGGTACTTGCTTTCCAATGTTTCCATTAACTTGGGCCTCCTCTGGTATTCAAACAAAATAAATCTGAAATTTATTCATTAGAATTGCTATGATACAATGTCAGAAATACGTGATTGCTATACATGTAAGTCAAAACCTGCACATAGTGACACAAGGTTTACTACACATTAGCAAACTCACTACTGTGGTTTAACAAATGCATGATCATATATTGCAATAGGTTCTCACGTTATACCATCTCAGAGATTTGGCATCGTGTGTGTGTGCATGCATGTATGTAGGTATCTGCTGACTTAATAATGTAAAGGTTGGAAATTTGTTATACAGAGGAGGTTTTTTTAAGTGTTAGTATTGGCCATTTAACTTTTAGGTGCTGTTCAGAAGTTTCAGGGGATGGAAAATAGTTTATAAGGGAAGGTTGTTTCATTGTAGGGTACTTTCATGACCATAAAATATTATAGCATGTCCTCTTTTTTCTCTAAGGAGAACCAAGCGGCAGAAGTTTAAGCACACTGCATTTTAATTGGACATAAAAGTGCTCAACTGGTAACAGAGATAAAATAAGTCGTTTGGTGCTAAATAAGCATTGGTGACTGGTACATAGCTAGCACGTTATAGCCATTCATGCAATTCATTTATGTTTTATAAAGCTTGATCTTTGATTCAAAAGGTAGAAAAGGGAAACTATACTTGCATATAACAGCTCAGAAGTATTCTGAATTTTACATTCAATAAACAGAAGATGTTTTTGTTCTTTTCATGAAAGTAAATAAGCAAAATCTGGAAGGGAACATACCCATAACTTCCATTAAAGTTATATTTTTCATTTCCAACATCATTAGAAAAACCATATCTAGTTGTTACCAAGTTACTAATATGTTTTTGAATTGAGAGCAAGCCATTTCATTTTACCATACCCTCTTGTGTGTCAGATCTTTCGCCACAGGATTGTAATTGTAATGTCTCTCACCTTTCTTTCACTTGTTGGCTTTTAAGTCTGCAAAAGAGGTCTAATTTCTTTATTTGGATGAAACAGCTGGCTGCACAGATGGAGCCTGTGTTATATGGGACTTTGAAACCAGAGGAGTTGCCAAAGAACTTCATGATAATGACTGTACTGCATCCATAACAAGCGTGTGCTGGTCCAAGGATGGCTATCAAATACTGACATCATCTGTGGACAAATATTTGACACTATGGGCAGTTCTTGAGGGGAGAAAAATGAGACCTGTCATGCTCCAGCAGAGTCTCTTCGATATAAAAATTTCAGGTGCTAATTATAGAAAGCATACAGCTATCACATACAGTTGTCTCTTACCTACTGATTCTTGAAGTTAGTCATCAACCTAACGGTTTCCTAACCACCTTCTCAAACTACTCATCCTAACCCTAGTTGTTAGCTATAACATTTGATACTATTTGTGGCATTAAGCTTAACTGTTAACATCAACAGCATACATTAACATTAAATTTAACCTTGTACAGTTTTTGCATGATCTTAGTGGTGGTGGTAGTTGTATATATGATGACACATCATTAAAAAATATTCATTTCTCTCACTGTTTTTTTGCGAAACCCAATTCTATATATGCAAGTGTGTAAACACTATAAAGCATTGATTCTATTTAAGTGACAGCTATTCAGTGGTGGAGAAGAATCTATTGACGTGTCAAGTAAGGCTGTTCTAAATTGTGGAAGAGAATGAAAGAGCAGAAATATTTAATAAAAAATCAACTCCAGACATTATGGCCACGGAATAGGGAGAAACCAGCTTAAATCAACTCCAGACATTATGGCCACGGAACAGGAAGAAACCAGCTTTTCTACCCACAAGTCTGCACACAAAATTGACAATGGTATACAATTTTTTCCATTTCATTTCTACTCACATTTCACTAAGTTGCCTTGCCTTTTATAAACTGTTAAATGTGTGGATAGTTGTTATCATATATATGGTTTATATCTGTTATCATATATATGGTTTATATCGTGTGTTTTGTAGACAGAAATTTTCATTTTTTTTGGTTGTTGTGATGGTTTTCAGATTCATGGCAAAAAGTGGAACTGATGTTAGTTACAAGTTTCAACTGTGTGTACATTTTAGGATATTCAAACCTCATTCTAGTGCCTCTAGGATTGGTCTGGCGAATTATTGGCATGGTTGTTTTAGGTGCTTTGTCACTCTATGCCAATTTGTTACTTGCAAATCTGTATATTGTAGATGGCCAATACTCTTGAAAATACAGTTTAATTGTTGCTTGCAAATCTGTATATTATAGATGGCCAATACTCTTGAGAATTGTGAAGGGTGTTCTACTGAAAAATAATGTCTCATGGTATAAGAGTCTCTAGAATTGTGAAGGGTGTTCTACTGAAAAATAATGTCTCATGGTATAAGAGTCTCTAGAATTGTGAAGGGTGTTCTACTGAAATCAAAGAGATATGAACAATCTTTAAAAAATACAAAAAAGGGCAAAAAAAATGAAGCAAAAATTGCATGAACGTCACAGAATTTCTAGCTGACATCCAAGATATGAGCCTTAAACCCCAGTTTGTCCTTAAAGTTGGCAGGTTGAATGTATTGCTTCTTTCTAATGCCATAGTGAAATGCAAGCTTTGATTGGAAAAGAAAGTTACATCATTATGAATGCTAGAAAAATTACTCCTAAGAGCACAAATTTGAATCTATACCTATACCAGAGGAACTAAGTTCAAGAAGTAAAAATATCAATAAAGGCTAATAAAATACAACTTGTTGCACTATGCTTTTAGGGATGGTGCAAGTTGCAATCAATTGAAGCATTTCACTTCTATAGTTACCTATCAATAGCTTTACACTATGGTTATCAGGCATAAACCATAAACCAAAGCTGATTTCCTTTCAACTCTTCTCAAGCTACCTCCATAAAAAATCCCATCGATCATATTAGGGTAGGGACAACACTTTAAAGCTGAATGATGCAGCGAATGTATATTTGTAAAACTTATACCTGTAATGCCCCGTCATGCAACCCTAGAGTGCAAGGCTAAAAGTACAAAATTACAAAACTAATTTTTTTTTTGAAGCAAGTAAATGCAATAAGAGTAACCAAAGATGTCATAATACATGACAGGAAGAAAAGTGCACTTCTAACTCCTCTAGGGAAACATAACTGCATTAGAGAATATAAAGTATAAACCACACAAGTGATAACCATTTTACTACTGCTACAAATCAAATCAACTTTTACATTAGCAAGATAGTTAATTTATCAAGGTCTTAGTACAAGATTACAAGATTACAAGACCGATCTTGTCGGTTTACAAAAGAATGCATAAGAAAATATACAACACCACCGAAGGTAGGAAGCAAACTAGAACTGGAACACCTCTGCACAGAACTTGAACCGCATCTCCAAAAAAAAAAAAGACCAATGGATAGCTCTTACCACCCAACCATGTGGAACCCTGAGGTCCACCCCTCCGAGCTAGGAGATAAAGACGAGGATTCCACTAAGCCAAGAAACAACATCCAAAAATAAAAGAATGATAACTGACTTGACACAACTGACCATATCATCAAAGCTGCACAAGACAAGACATCACTCCAGAGGTACTACCAAGAAACAACAGAATTGTGTAAGGAGAGTGTCATCGCATGGTCCTAACATGGGTTACTCAGGCTATCTATCCCCAGAAGCCGGCCCCCATCTATGGTTACCCTGGCAGCCTCTCTCTAGGTGCCAGCCCCATAGGGTGACACATGCGGAGCCGACTGGTCCTCTCATGGAGACAAGGAGGTCGGCCTTGCCAACCAGGCCTTCCCATCCCATCCTTAGCCTATGAAAGCACTCAAGGCATGGGTGAGGTCCTTTACTTATCTTGTTAAGTGTTTTAATACCCCAACCCTCTTGATTAAGTTATTAAGTTTTCCACAAGATTACAACTTCCATGGGGTTACCCAGGCGTCCTCTCACTAGGCACCGGCCCCACCATGAAAGCCACTCCCTTAGCATTCTCGGGTAAAACATACATACCACACATATAGGTATAAAAGTCACAAATCAGATATGGGCCATAACGTATGCCTTTCACTAGGCCATAACAAGAAATCCATAATCTCTTCAAAATGAAGCAAAACCATAAGAACCAAGTACTGTATTCAAGAGGCCATTCCCCAATCATTGTAAGAAGCAAAAATCCAGATAACCCAATGCCATAATTCGAACCAAGGCCAAGAACTATCCCTCTGGAGTTAGGTACACAGACACTGTATCACAAGAAGATCCTCAACCAAAATGGAAGCCAAGGGTTAACACTTGACACGAGTTTACAACAAAAGACTCAAACCAGGAACTGAGCTTAGACCAATTGCATCATCCCTTTCGATATATTGCAAGGTTTCCCCTTACATGAACAAGAGCCATAATATACCATATTAATTGAAATACCCCATAAACATCATAGGCCTTGGAAAACACAATATGACCACATGACTAAAATTTATATCCGACTATGTATCATCTTCACAAGAAACCACCCATAAACCAACTCTCCCCCAAAATAGACACAAACATGAAGATACAACACGGAGGCATTCAAACATAAGAAAATCGATGAACTCCTTCTTCAAACAAGAAAGCAACTTAAGAGGCTATCTCAAATTCTAAAAGCAACTTAATCCACAGACATACCTTCTTATCATCTGAAACTACCAGCTTCGATTAGACAAAACAATTATTGAAATGAACGACTATAATCCTCTATGATTCAATTATAAACATGAGTCACTAGAGAACATTTACTTATAGACATTACATACTTATCTAGAGCTTCCAACAACTACTAAAAGCACTTTCACAACAAACTTCATTCCTTTCCCGAGGAACGCGAGAATAAAATGCAACATTTAGACAAGATCAGGTCGACAACCTCAAAATCAAAGAGATAGGAAATATACTCATTGCTAAGGCATATTCTAGCATATAAAAGTATCGATCCCTACCAACACAAGTCATGAACTTCTTATCAACAACAACCACACATACACATTTAATTCTTAATAATCGCAACCATAAGAAAATACATTTTCCTATTTCATCTTTTAACAACTACCAAAATATCATCTTTTCCTAACTATCTTGGAAAGACTACCCTTAAAACTAGCTATAACACTAACCATATGTTACCGAGAGTATATCACTCCATTAACTTAACCCAACTACAATTTCAAGTAGCTCAACTGAAAAATTTATGAATCTATTAACATCACTAAAGGCGTAACTTCCATTACCTTTATCTACTGCGAACCTCCATAAAAAATGATTTACCGTTGACATGAAGATATCTTCAAACACAAATATACTCCTTCCCAAATCATTTAACTATCTCAATTTCTAATAACCACAATTGAATTCTCCTAAGAACATAAATTACCATCTTCCTAAAGACAATTACAATTTCAAAACAAAACAACTATAAGCATCCATGATTCTAACTAGAGGTATGAGTCACTAGAAAGCATTTACTATTTCCTTCAACTTCTAAGTATTGTAACCCTATAAAACTTTCTAACATAAGACCATTCCAATAATCAAATCAACTTATGTATGTTCCTACGAGCCTGGATTACCATGATATCTGTTCTTTAAGGAAAAGACTTCTTTCCATAATATAATCTAAGATTACAATTTCCTAATTAACCAATTTACAGAGTATCACTAACAAGTTGTATCTAATAAAAGGAACGCAACTTACCTTATTAAACCTCTTGCACATACCAAAAGAACCACATTAATTTAAATAAATTTATTTCTGAAATTATTTAATACTGACAAATGAACCTTCAATAACATCTTCCTCCTAAAGACTTAATAACTCCAACTCCACTCAACATTTAGAAGTTTCCCTAAAAGCCCTCTCCTAACCATTACCAATGGCAAAACCACCCACCATAATTGAATACACATAAATTCCAACCTATCAAGAATTCCAATCAACATCATTATAACCTTAATTAAATTCCTATACACTTAACTTGCTATAAACATTTCCCACTAACCTAACAAACACAAGCATAAAAATCTTACCAATGTCTATTCACCTCTAACATCACACCCATTGCCATTTCTGATGGATATAGCTATAAGAAAAAGGAAACGACTACCCACATATTTCATTAGCACCGCATTATGACTAAAAGGACTTAATGGAAAAACGACTAGAAAAAACATGCATTTGGCTAATAGATTTCGACCAACTCAGGGCCATACCCATGACATTACAAACTACTACTACCAACCACAAAATAATAAGCTATTAGCTTCTACTAACAACATTCATACAAACTTTAATTAGGAAATTATTCAGAAATTAAACAATATTATATATTTATAACTAGTTTTGCTAATATAGAAACACAGTTAATATCAACCTATAATAAGACAATTCTTCCTAGCTTAACAATTAAACCACTTATTCTTACAAAGTACTACCTACCTTAACATGGAATGAAATAAGTATTAAATACTATTACTAACCTTGACTAAACACAAGGATTCTTATATAAATAAACTCCTAATATTCTGCCAGAACTATGAGAGGGAAGGCGGATTTTGTTTCTCCCAAGCAACTTGGACGCTATGCTACAGACTGACGTTGAACACACACACACCTTCGGGAAAAAGAAAGGTTGAATAATAGGTGCGAGTTCTAATCTAAGAAGAATCATATATAGAAGACATTATACCCCATCTAGCGAGGTTTCTCCACACTTCAGACACCAAGAAAAATATTTAAATTGATAAGAGGACCATCTTCCCGTAATTAAATCAAAGGCTATAATAACAACACAACTAATTACCAAAAAAATAGATTTCTTACAATAGCAACCTACCGTAGAAAGTGGCAGTCGAAAACGGTTATGAGGTCTGACAATAACTCTATAACTGACAATAAATTTCATGGTCGAACTTTACTACAGTCCTACGGACTTACACAAGGAAGTTTCCAATCTTGACTAAAGGACTCCTGCTCAAATGGTTCCAATAACATTAAATTTCAGAAGTATAACATCGGTGAACTGTTAGAAGGGTGGGGCAAAGATTGGCCTGCCACAGAATTCCAAACGATGAATATGCTGCAGGAAACAGATGAGACACCCAACGATGCCCAGGAGGAGGAACGATTTCCATGGTAAAGGAGTGTTTAGCCATGACCAGGAAGTGACAGCGGATCCTTAACATTTTCTTCCAACGGCAACAACCAGAGATGTCATCCTCTAGAAATTACCTCATTCAGTTGCGCCGAAAGAATCCGCAGGCCCAGAGTTCGAATCTCCCAGAGATGGAAGACAAGGTGAACATGCGTCACCGCAGGGCCAAAAGCACTACTCTACTTTGTTACTGTAGGTTTGGCTCAGATGATTCAGCGGCTAAGCGCTCACTTCTGAAAACCTTGTGGTTCCAGGAGGTCTCGAGGTTGAAATCGGGACCGGAAGCGACAGCCATGGATTTAGATTCTCCCAAATGGTGGCACAAGGGCTGGAATAGCGTCAGGCGTGCGGGCGAATGGTCCAAAACTGACGTGGAGGATTATGCCGGGGGCTGTCGTAGTGGGCCAAAAAGGAAGCATTTCGTTCAGAGGTGTAAGGCTGATGGAAAAACCATCTGCAATTCCAGGCCGCGAGGTTTCACTAAGGTCAAATGGATTATCAGCACAATTTTGATGAAGGGGTTTTCCAGGGCTGAAAGGATGATGGAATTTCAAGCATCCTCTAAGCTTTTCAAGGGAGAAGCTGGAACAACTGCAACATTATGAAAGGAGAAAATGTCCAAACCCTAAATTCTTTTTTTTTTTTGCGGGCTGGCCAGGAGAATAGGTACTCTTGTTGGTGCTGGTGGTATGGATTCAAGCGGATTCGAACCTGAAATCGCAACCAGAAATTCTGAGACAGAGACATGATGGCGAGACAAGATTGCACAGTGAGAGATATTGGAATGGTTTGAGTAATTAATAAAATATCCGATTGGATTTTGTATCATAGTGATTCTACTGTAAATATTGGCCCTCCATATTAGACTAATATCATGTTTCTTAAGAGAATAAAAACATTGGCAGATAGCCAACAATCTCAAATCAATATCAATGTCAATAGAGATGGAGAACTAATCAAGAAGGCCTAACAATGAAATCTTAAAACAAAATTCTTAAAACACAAAGGGTGCATTCCGAGAAGAGAGGATAATCGTTATGGAGATCCAATTGGAGAGGATTCACAAACAAAAGAGATACAGGATGCAACAGATGATCAGGGAATACATCCAGCAACCCTCCAAGCACCAATTCAACAAAACATTAAATTACTAACACAATATACATACCTAGAAAGATCGTTTTACTATCTCACTGTCCTTCCTTCTCTATTTCCCAGACCTCCTCTTCTCCCACCTCCACCCATTTTTTTTCCTCCCTTACACAAAAGAATCAACTCATAAAAATGGATGCAGACATGCATCCGCTACCCAATAACCCACTCCTCAAAATATAAAATTTTCTAATAATAGGGATTCCTCAGATCAGTTTACTAACAATAGAGATTCCACATCAATTTCCAGAGTGACAACTCAAAGCATTAATTTCCCAAACAAATTTATTCTGCACAAAATATATATACTAATCACTCATAACTCCAATATATGACGTAAATGCTTTTGAACAACAAACAATTAATTCTAGGCTATTTAAAATCCTAGCAAGGTAACCATCCAAAATCTATGCCAAACAAATAATATCTAATAAACATAATTGGAGCATTATTATTCTAATAAGAAATCAATATAGTATTAACCAAATACGCATGAGCATAATAACACAACTCAACAAAACTGGACAATACTTCCCAACACATGGCGACCAACAATCATGAGGCAAGAACCAAGCAAGTACCAAGCGACACAACACGACTCGAGACCACAATAGAAGACGAGGACCGACCTAGTGGAATAGACTTCATGTTATCTCCCATCACTAATACCCATTGGTGTAAGAACCCGCTCGAACCTGCTATATCAAGTGGAGTCGAGGTTCGGTACCTGCAGCCTACATTTAAACAATTGGTTACATACAATCAAGTACATATATGGAGAGTCAGAGAGTTGCGGCGTAACAGGGTACTCGAAGCGAGTAATGTTACACCGTCCCTGCTCTTGGACAAGATTATAACCATAGCATTTGAAACCAGATGTCAACGAATCTAATAAAACATGCAGATATTAATTTATTACTAATCATGTCCAACATATCCTAACTAAAGTAATCATGACCCATAACACATGTCTAAATAAATCCATTAAGCATAGTCATCCAGGTCAAAGTGAGCATACACCATAACATACTAATACAATGTCTCGGAATTGAATCATTGCAATGAACGACTAACAACTATCTCTGATTGATAGAGAGCAATGCACAATTACCACTATCATAGGCCAACGACGAGGGGGCACTACAATACCAAGTAAGTTGTGCCCGTGATGAAAAAGTAATAATGTAAATCAAGATTTTAAGAGAACAACATAAATTGTTATTTAAAAATGAAGTTAAAAATAGAAAGAAGCTAAAACCTTGAATTTGAAATACCTGCCTTCAACATCAATTATGTAGAGCAGAAATCTTGTAGAGCTTCAACCAGTATGGGAAAAGGAAACAGTTGCGGTCAGCATCAACTTGCAGAGGAGAAAACCACAACCATAGCAACCACAGTGATATAATTGTTACTTATAATGGAAAACCAGATTAGCAAGTAGATTACCACACCTCATAATTATAATAATAGGGGTTCAGAACATATGAAACTAAAATTAATCTCAGAGCACATGATTAAATTCCATAAAATCAACAAATAAAAGTAAATATATACCCAAATCTGAGACTATTGGACTTTTATTGTTTAATGGGTTTCTGGCTGAGGATTGGGACCAGATGTTTAATTAGCCATTGGGGCTTTGGTCATCGACTGTGGTTTTTGTCTGTTGTCGTTCTGCTGTTAGTCCGTTGTCTCTATTCTGGGTCTTTTTTTGGTTGTCTGTTGGTTAGTCCGGTGTCTACTTTTTGGTTCTTGATGGAACTTTGGTGCACCTTTTTGGTTGTTTTGTAATGGGATCGACACTCTTTTTTGCCGGTTTTCTTATCAAAAACATTTTTAGTATTATCTGAAAATAATACATGTACAAGTTTCAGAAAATAATATTCTTGTGATCTAAGGTTTTCTTCTGAGCTACAAGGTTCTATTCCAGGATCTTACACATGCAGACCTGTTTTGAACTGGGTACCAGCCTCGGGCTAGTTCTCATAACAAAATGGCCTGGGTTCCTCTATTTTTACTTTTTTTGTGCTTTGTCCAGGTTTGTTTGAGATGAGCCCAGGCTGTACCCAAGTCCATAAAGCCCTAAAAAAAAATTACCTTTTAAAAAAAAGTAAAACCTAATTTTAAACATTTTTTAGATCTCTTGTATAGTTGTATACAAGCCATACCAAAGTGGGTTAAAACAAATTGGGGCTAGGGCTGGGTTTAGGGTTGGGGCTGGGGCTCCACAGGGGCAATGTGTGAGGGAGTCACAGTGAGTGGTGGGTCGAGCGGCAACAGAGGAGGAGGTTGAGATTGAGGTTGAGGTTGAGGAAGGGTTTTTTCATACTTGGTAACATTGGTCTCGGGATTCCAATAGTACAAATAGCCAGTATTGCCATCAACCAGCGCTCTCTAGTTGAAGATAGAGAAAAAAAGACAAGGTAAATATCCAAGGTATGATAAATAAGCCATAAAGCCAAACTTGTCAGTTCCCTATATTTGATAGACACCATTAATGAAAGCACTGTAAGGATTGAATGTTCCATCTGGAATGATCAACCAGATACAGAGAAGTCTAAATCTAGTTGACAAAACAATAAAATCTAAAAGATGAAGTAAATGTAGAGCACCCCCTATCTATAGGGCAACAAAATTCATTAGCCATAGAGTCAAACTGAGGCCCCTTCATCATCATAGCTTCTGCTACTACTAAATCAACATTCGAGCCAGATTTTCCTAGATTAACCTAGTTTTATCCTCTGAGAAATTTGTGTTTAGGGTTTCCAATGGATTGGTTGATGCAAACCCTAGTTTTTTCCTTGAAGAAATCTGTATTTTTAGCCTTTTAAAAGAGAGTGGATTAGGTTTTTTCAGCTTTTAGAACTTTTTGTAGGGTTATTACCAACGCATTATGTTTAGAAAAAAGGCTTATTGGCATCCTTTCTGTTGGGACAGGAAAATTTGAAATTTTCTTGTATTCTTACCCGACCAAATCAAAAAACATTAGGCCCAAAAGTCATGATGATAACTGGTGTATCCCATTAAAATCACAAGCTTTTACCACAAGTGAGTGTATCACTCGCTAAATTACACTAAAATGAAGGGCTTCAATTCCTAAGTTTCGGCAAGACATCCCCTTTTGTCATACTGATCCATGTTCTGCGAGGGATTTGTTGAAATAGCTATCGGCATAAGAATAGGCATTGGCGAGAGGATTTCAAGAATTACCGATGGAGAAAGTGACACCGATGACCTTTCATCGGGGAGCAAATGCATGGTCACGCCGATCAGCATAAGGAAACACTATCGGGTAGTATTTTACAAACCCTCCCGATAGTATAAGTCATGCCGATGGTGAAGTCAATAGGACTCTCACCGAAGCATCCAGTGGAACAAAGGGAGCATTCGAGCATATATACAAGATATAAAAATGAACAATAAAATTTTTTGTATATTTGTTAGTATGTATACAAAATACAAATGCATAAAACGTGTGATACAAAAATGCAAATACATGAAAATGCATATACAATACGCAAGCACCGAAGATGCGTGCATGGGCCCCACCACAAACAGATATACAAAAAACTGTAGATGCAAGGCCAGACTCGATTAAAACATTAAACATTGTGAATTCTAAGTTGGGTCCACATTGGTATATCATGATGCATGTATTCGACGAAGTTATGGATTTGAAAAGAATTAATTGATTTGTAAATCCATTCGAATCGAATTTGTATATACATAAGCATATACAACGAAATGTGCATAGCGAACAGTAAAAAGTGCATGTATATGATATGCAAGGGATAATACAAATGGAAATGCATACAAAGCTAGATGTAATCGAAAAATCAAGTATTTATGTGGGACCCGCATTTGTGTATAAGGGATACTTATAAGATGTACAAAAGATGATAAAATTCCAGACCCGATTAGAAAGTCAAATTTTGAGAACTTTGTGTGAAGTCTGCACTTGTATATTATAATGCATTGTACATATCTGATATACAAAAGGAGAGATGCAATTGTGGATTGTATGTATATGATATACAAAAGATGCATACAATGGTGGATCCGAAGATAATTCCAATTCATTTCATAAATCCAATGAAGTCCATGATTGTATAAAAAGTGTATGCATATGATATAAAAGGTGATACAAACGAATAGATACAAATCCGGATCCGATTGAGAATTAAGATTGGGAGAACTTTATTTGAAGTCTGTGATTGTATATTGCAATGTATGTATACAAGATACAAAGACAAATGCATATGAGATACAAAGGAAATGTATATACAAATGCACAAAACACCATGTGGGCCCCATCGCCAATGGATATACAAGTTTATACAAGCCTGGATTTGAATGACAGAATAAATATTGTGAATTTTAGCTAGGGTCCGCTATTGTATATAAAGCACATGTATTCAATATACAAAAAGGTGATACAAATGCGGATTCGAAGGAGATTTCAAATTCATTTCATAAATCTAGTTGGGCCCGCTCTTGTATATGGAAGAAAATGTATGTGATATACAAAAGATTTGTATATATAGAGTCACAAATCTGGTGATTTTGAGTAGGTGTATGTTGCAAATACATAAGATATATGGATACACTACAATACAAAGGCAAAGGGCATCCCACCTGCAATGACCAAAGCATTTTAATAGTAAGAAGGTCAAGATTAAAATTTTGTTATTGAAGGAGATTAAAATAACAAAAGGTTGCACCGGATGTATAAAGGGTCATAACCCTAATATTGCAAGACATATATGGAGGTGCAAACCACGCAATCACATTAGATGAGTAGATTAGAAAAAACATCATGATCAGAAGTAGGAGTTAGATAACTGGATGGATTGACCAGTTGCTGAAATAAAACATTATGATGTACATTGTAAAATCTTTTGAAATTGTATAATGGAGAAAAATGCATAAATTCATGATTTAATATTGGTGTCTATTGTTTGTTGAGTTGAACAATTATTCGGCTGTCTCCACATTGTTATTTCTCTGTTATTTGAACTTGAGTTTCCAAGTTGATATTTCAGTTTCATCGAGACACACTTGTTGTTTTCGTGTAATCGAATTAATTAGTTTCCATTAAAGAATTAAAATCCTTTTGATTGATTACAGTAACTTGGAAGTAACATTTGGATCAGTAAGAAGAGCCATATAATTGACAAGATTGCCATACTGTCTCCAACTCGATGTTGTCTTGTTATTCAAATTGAGGATCTACTCCATTTGTCAATACACATTTGCTGTCATTGTGTGATTCTTTTGATTGGTTCCTTCAAGCAAGGATTAAAAATCCTTTCAATAAGTCACAGTAACCTGGTAGGATCGAGTGGGTCAATAAGTAGAGTCTGTCAATCACATTCTTGCATGTTTATACAAGCTATAAACAAACACAAGTGCCTAACAATTAGAATTGTAACCAGTAAGTGAATCATATATCATATACACCTTGACTCCATTAGCCCAATAGAAATAGGCACTGGTCATACCAATTCCACTCTAGGATTCCATAAAATCTCATTCAAACAATTACATCTCAGATCTTAGTATTAGGTGTAGAAGTAGTTTGCAAGCTTTTATCTATTCCACACTTTATGCCATTGTGAGTAGATACCTAAATTCATTTGAGTCATACATTCCTTTTATCTGCTTCAGCTTTCAAGGTTCACCTGCCTAGGTTTAGCAGAGCCTGAAGTGCAGGGAGTCATCAACCATTTAGGTTAACTCCATTAGTTGGTTCAAAAACATTGCAAGTCTGATCATAGAGCTTGGCATCCTCTTAGGGCTTGAAACCTGCATTTTTGAGACCTAACACTTTCAAAATTCAATAAATTTTTAAATCATTATTTCATTTTTACACTGACTATTCACAACATAGACAAATTAAATAACAGATAAATGATTAAATAAAAAAATATATTTATGAACTATAGCATTGTTGTTAAATTTTTTTAATTATTTGAGATGATTGGACAAATAGTTTAGAAAATTGCATCTAATGGATGCATTAGTATACCTGCCTTCTACATTATAAATTGAGAGAAGTAAAGGTGCACAATACAAAAGTATATGTACATGTGTACCAAATTAAAGCTGTGATGTTAAAAGAAAATTGAAGTGACATTACACAATATTATGTTCACGGTGTAAAGTAGTGCAATAGGTTGGGGAATTAAAAAAATGAAAATGAAAATAATGACAATAATAACATCAACATTATAATAATGATTATAAAAAGAATAAGAATAATAAGAATAATTATAATAACTATAACTATAAGTATAATAATTATGAGATAATTTCAAATAATCTTGATTTATGTTTAGTTCAAATTTTAAAATTTTATTTCAAATAAATTAGATTTCATCTTAAATACTTTATTTCAAATAAATTGGACTTCATACCAAATAAACTAAACTTATTCAAATTAAGTTGATACATTATATTTTTAATACATATTGGACAATTATAAAACTATACTTTACACCAAATAAACTAAATTTATTAAAATTAAATTGGACTATTGTCTTATTTCTTATAAATTTTTATTTTTGTAGACATTGAAACTATTTAAAGTTAAATTAAATTATTCTAAATAAACTATATACTTGCATAGATATTAAAACTATCTGAAATTCAATTAGGATAATCCTATTATTTTATTTAAACCGAATATTCTAATAAAATTAGACAAATCCTATTATTTCATATAAATTAGACTAGAAATTATATGAAGTTCAATTAAATTATTCCAAATAAACTTTACCATTTACTTGTGTAGATATTAAAACTATGTGAAATTTAATTAAGGCAATCCTATTATTTCATATACACTAGGCTTATTTCAATAAAATTGAATCAATCATATTATTTCATATAAACTATAGTTTTTTTTTTGTTTTTTTTTATAGATAAGTACTACCATAGGGGGTAGCTCCCTTTCATTTATAGTAACGGGAATACAAAAACCTGCTCTCTAAAGCAGTATGGAGGTGCCATATTGGCTAATACATTCAGGAGTGCCAAAGCACCCTTAGACCTTCAACCACTTCCCCCGCCCTCTCCGCCTATTCTGGGGACAGGAGGTCACCATACTAGCCTATGAAATAGGCAAAGGTCTCCATAATGTTCCTCATGACGCCTTCTCGGAAGAGGACCAAGGCCTGGGCAGAAACAGTCAGGGGATCCTGATCGTTGTTGACTGTGACCGCAAATATAAACTATAGTTATTCCAATGAAATTGGAGCATTTTAAATTATAATTAAATTATGCATTACCAAATAAATTGGACCAGTCCTATCATTTCATATAATTTGGAATTATTCCAATTGAATTTGAGCATTCAATATTATAATTCAATTATGCATTACAAATAAATTAGATCATTCAAAATTATAATTCAATTACACATTACAAATAATTTGGATTTCTTATAAAATTTGAAATGAACAAGAGTTAGTAGTTTAGTTGTACAGATATAAAAGCTATGTAAAAATAAATGGACAATCCAAATAATATAAACAAATCACTCAAAATAATTTGGAATCATTCAATTATAAATAATTAGGACATTTATTTTCCTATACAATAATGAGTATACAATAATGAGGGTTCCTTCCAATTCCAAATTTACAATACATATAATACATGTATAATATAAATAATTTGGGCAAACACGTGCCTTATATAATAACAATAATGCAAGTTCATTTGAAAACAACATTTATAATGAATTGGTAAAAAGGACAAAAATGTAAAGGATTAACCGTTTCCTTCTCTTTCATCTATTATTTAAATTGCAACATTGTCTTTTGTGAGCACCATCATCTTAGGCTTTGAGGCAACCAATGTCCATTTTGATCAAGAGTTGGGCTTTTTGGTGTCACATTGTGAAGCAGAGTTCTAATTGATAACATTGCTTTTTCCATGTCCATCAATTGAATTTTGTGGCAAAACCTTGGATGCTTCTAATTGATGGGTTGAACAAGAGAAAAGCAGTGTTTGAAAATTTGGAATCCTACTTCATAATGAGACACATAATAATCTTCCATAGTGAGGGTGTTTGAGGATCCCATCAAGAAAATGTCCATGGGTATGAGTTTATATGTTGTGAGGAAAATGCCCAAGGAATTGTGTGTTCCTCTGGCATTTGCCTTAGTGAATAAAACTCATTCTACAAAATTATTTACTTTATTTGTCATCTTCTTATGATTCATGAATAATCTTGGAATACATAAAATATTTTATTCAATGTGTATCAAGCATAGTTGTAGTCTAATGTAGTAAATGTAGTTCAATATAATAGTTCTTATGTTGAACTTCCCTTATACTTCATAATCTTTTTTAAAGGAACAACAAGGAATCAATTGGTAGTCACAAATTAACGATCTTCTTCATATGACATGGGCATCTAATGATGGGGTAGAGACAATGATGATGAGTTGAATACGCCACCACCATCTTTTACCCCCATCAACACAATCTCCATGTGAACAAGTTCTTCATAGCTTTCTCAAACAAATGAGCTCATATACCTATCTGTCATGTCCCCTTTCTAAAATAATTAATTAATGGTCAATATTAACCCATTTTATTCTTTCGTGGGTTAATTGGGCAAGCATAGGAAGAATAAATATTTAATATTTAATATTATCCAACTAATATCTATTCCAAGAGGACAATTAAATATTAAATTAAATATTGTGAGACTCAAAAGGGGCATTGGGTTTTGAGAAGTGTCCATTTGCATGCATATTTTGAAAATATTGGTAAATCACAAGTGGCGGGGGATTTTATGATAATGTATGACAACTTATGACAACTGAAATACCCAAAAATAGAAAAGAATCCAAGGAAAACATGGAAATCTTGGATTTCCATCCCTCCCACTAAATATTCATACAAAAGATGAAAATTTGGTCATTTGGAACTATTGTTGATTTGATATTTTCTCTCAAACTTGCAAATTTGCAGATTGTGGCTTCAGTGGACGAAAACCCATTGGAGTAAAGAAGGTTATGGATGAAAACCCAGTAGTTTCAGGTGGCCAGAGGATGCAAACCATTTGATCACAAGGAGCTTCATCCAGAGGTTGCACAAAGCTTCAAGGATTTAGTAGTTTTTTGCAGGGCTTCATGTGTCACAACAGTGGCTCCAGGAGTGTTCGAATGTGCTATTGTTGTTATGTTAATTTTTTTCAGTGTTGTAGCTATAGATTTTCATTGCATAGTGCCAGAGATCAGCTCTGGAAGTTCTGGGTTGTGTTGTGTAGTTTTTTGGCTTGTGGGTTTGAATACACAGTGTGTATTTCAGCTTGTAGTGAAGATTTGGTTGTGTAGTTTGCTGTAGGTATTTTCTACAGATATTTTAATCATATTAGACTATATTTCATGTATTTTCTTGTTGGTAATCAAACAATATCACTTTATGGTGTTTTTGGTACATTTGGGTGATTGCCTGTGTCGGTAGTTTTTGTGGGTTTGCCCAGATTTTGGCTATTGAAGTTGTAATGTTATTTCTGTTGTATATCAGTGTCATAGACCTGATAACATGTCATTTCCATCTGAAAATCAATTAAAATCATTTTGGTGAAGTTTCAGCATATTGGGTGTTAATTTATTGCAAGACTAGCTAGCTAGTTTCATTAATTTCGATGTAGTTTTTGGTGGATTTGTGGAAGTTGTATTTTTAGATATGATATTACATATTAATTTGAGTTGGCTCAATATAGTGGTATCAGAGCATGATCTTGCCAGCCTGCATATTTTTTCAATGATTGATGATACCGAGTGACAGAGAAATTAGATATTTGAGGAGAGAGCAAAAGAAATTGCAATTGGGGGAAACAATGGCGGATAGAAGAAATGTAGAAGAAGACGATGCTTCAAGAAAATTTAATCAAATGATCGAGGCACAAACCAAACTTGCTGAAATGTTTGGTCAGATGATGCATTGGATTCAAAACAACAACAACAACAACAATAACAATAACAATGGAAACAATGGTGGCAGTACTTCGGGTGCAAACAACAGTAACAACGGAAAAGGAAAGGAGATTGAGACACAAAATTCAAGGGCTGCAAACAAAACCTTATTCCTATCTAAAGAGGAACCTGAACAAGTTGAGTCTGCAGCTACTAGTTTGTTCAATGTGGGGACCCTTAACAAATGGCGTGGAGAATACAATGCATTAGTAGATGAGATCAAGAATGATATGTCTTGGGGAGAATATGTAGAGTTCCTGAGAAGAGGTGGATCTCAAAAGAAGGGAAATAGAAAAAATAAACAGTTGAAACACAAGTTGGGAAAATTAACAGTAGCCTTCTTCAATGGAAGTGAGAAGATTTCGGCTAGGGCTTGGCTGTAAAAGATAGAAACATACTTTATGCTCAACTCCAAGAAAGAGAAAGATGTAGTTCAGTTTACCACCTTGCATTTGGAAGGAGAAGCCTATGAATGGTGGTACCATGGTCGCACTACATTGGGACATGATCAGGTACAAACTTTTGATGAATTTAAACAAAGGATTCTTGACAGGTATGAATTGAAAGAGGAAGAAGAATATTTCAACCAATTATCTGAAATCAAGCAAAAGAGCTCAGTAAGTGAATACATAGAAGCTTTCCAAAATATTGCAGTGATGGTACCTGAAATATAAAAAAAAAAAGAGTGCATATATTTATTATAGGACTCACTGAACCTCTTAGGGGGTTTGTTAGATCTTTTGCACCACTCACTTTGCAAGAAACTATCAAGAGGGCTCTAACCCTTGAGCCATCAATTCCAAAGAATGTTTTCTCACACTCCTCCAAACCAAACACATGGCATCATAAGGGAGGATTCCAGAAGAAACCATTCCATGCACCTGCACTTGTACAGAAGAATACAATTCCTAATGTTGCAAAGAAGATGGATGAAGAAGCAAGGAATGAGCTTAGGAGAAAGAAGCTTTGTTTTTCTTGTAGAGAGCCTTGGGTCCCTAGACATAGGTGTTTGGGAAAGGGACAAGTCCATTACATAGAGGTTGTCTTAGATAGGGATTCAAACTCAGATGGTAATGAGGATTTTCATGACATAGAGGATTCTAACCCTGAAGTTGAAGAAGAGTAAAAAAGAAGGGTCGTTAGCTACACTTTCAGGAGCACCAAGATATCATCCTTTCAGGGTTTGTGGAGTGTTAGCAGGGCAACGAATGACTGTTTTGATTGATAGTGGGGCAACCCACAATTTTATTGATGAAGGATTAGTAATGAAGAGAGGCTTAAAGACTGAAGAATTTGAAGGTTTCAATGTGACTGTTGCAGATGGATTCACTATACCATGCACCAAAGTGGTCAAACAATTGAGCATCATATGGGAGACTATAAGGTTTGTGATGATTTTTATGTTGTTCAGATTGGTGAAACTGATGTTGTCTTGGGTGTTCAATGGTTGCATTCTATTGGAGGACACTATCAGAACTATCAAACTATGGAATTCAAGTTTTAGTCAGAAGGTAAGGAGATTACACTCAGAGGGATTTCGAATGGAGCTCCAAGAGTGGTGACAACAAAGAAGATGGAAAGGACTTTCAAAAGAGGTCAATTTTCTTGGGTAGCTACTTGCTTAATCCGACCTTCAAGATCTCCAAATGGAATTTAGGTAAATTTCATTTTGAAATTCAAGAAATTTTAGATAAGCATAACATTATTTTCAGTGATATACCCCCAGGATTACCTCTAGATAGAGGATTTCAACATGTTATAGAGTTGGAAAAAGATGCCAAACCTGTTATAACTACTCCATACAGGCATCCAAGGGGTTACAAGGAAGAGATAGAGAAGACTATCAGAGAACTCTTAGATATGGGATTCATTAGACCAAGTTCTAGTCCTTTTGCATCATTTGTAGTTCTTGTGAAGAAGAAGGATGGCACTCTAAGGATGTGCATCGACTATAGAGCTTTGAATAAGAAAATCATTAAGAATAGATATCCCATACCAAGGATAGATGAACTTATTGATGAGTTGCATGGAGCTGTTTACTTTTCTAAGATTGATTTGAGATCGGGATACCACCAGATTCATATGAGAGACAAAGATGTGGAAAAGATATATTTTCGATGTCACTATGGGCATTTTGAGTTTTTGGTCATATCCTTTGGCCTCACTAAAGCACCAACAACTTTCCAATCATGCATGAACAAGGTATTTGGCAAGCAACTCAGGAAGTTTGTCTTGGTTTTCTTTGATGATATATTGATCTACAGTAAAACTTGGAAGAAACACTTGGAACATTTAGATATATTTTGGGTATTTTGGAGCAGCAATCTTTCTATGCTAAGTTGTCCAAATGTGAGTTTGGATTAACTGAAATTATTTACTTGGGATATGTCATAAGTTCTAAGGGTGTTCAAGTAGATCAACAGAAGATTCAAGCAATACTAAATTGGCCTCCACCTACAAATCTTATACATTTGAAAGGATTTTTTGGGCTATGTTGCTATTATAGGAGGTTTGTGAAAAGTTTTGCTCACCTTGTTGTTCTATTGACTAATTTGACTAAGAAATGAGCCTTTGCATGGTCTGAAGAAGCTCAGAAAACTTTTGACAAGTTTAAGGAGGTAATGAGTTCATGCCCTATGCTTGCTATTCCTGATTTTTCATTTCCCTTTGTAGTTGAATGTGATGCTTCGGGTGAAGGTTTTGGGGTTGTCCTATGTAATGCCCCGCCATGCAACCCTAGAGATAAGTTCAACTAAAGCAAAAAAAAAGGGCAGATTTTTTTTTATAACTAAAATAGAAGTAACTAAAACATAACATAATCTATCAACAACCAGTTAAACTAACATCTCTAGGGATTACACAACTGCATTATTGAAATTAAACATTAATCAACAACATACATAGTTTATTCAAATAACTCAAACTAAGAACTTGATTACCTCATCAGATACATACATCAACATCTTTGCAATAATGTTTACCAATGCAGAATAGTTTATCTTACAAAAGGAATTACATAATTTCTATGATACAAAAGCACTTCCTTTCTGATTACATCAAATTACATAATGAGTTCCACTGATACACAGATCTAGATGTGAATAGTATAAATATCTATCTTCAAATATAGGTACAAATCTGGAAACATGAGATACAATTTCTTTACACACGAGCCACGGTGCCAGAAAACTAATGGAAGAATAGACAACCACCCAACCATGTGGAACCCTGGGGTCCACCCCCGTGCTAGGAGATTACAATAAGGTCCCACAGCATGAATAGTCAAGCAGACAATAACTATGGTGAACAAGAACTACACATGACCACAACAACATAGGTCAATACACAAACATCACTTCCAAAGACAACCACACAATGAATGGGAAGAGTACAACTAGGGAATGCTAGACTGCAGTAGGGAAGAGTGTCATCGCATGGTCCTAACATGGGTTCTCCAAGCTATCTCTCTCTAGAAACGGCCCCCCATCTATGGTTATCCTAGAAGCCTCTCTCTAGTCACCGACCCCATAGGGTGACACATGCGAAACCAACATTCCTTTCGTGAGGACAAGGAAGTTGATCTTGTCAACCACGGCCTTCTCATCTCATCTCAAGCCTAAACGAGCACCTAAGCCATGAGTGAGGCATACTTTATCTTGATTAATGTGAAAGCCCCCCCCAACCCTCCAAATTTATTATTAAGTAATCACTGGATTAACAACTTCCAATGGGTTATCCTAGCAACCACTTTGGGCACCGGCCCCACATTGGAAGCCACTTTCCCACCTGCATCTAGAAGACCCTATTCATCAAGCAAGACATAACGACAAGTATCCATATACCATGCAAGGCATTTACCTTCTTGCATACAAATCTCAACAAAATGTATCTAGAACAAGGCATGGGTCCTCTTGCTCCAAAAATCTTAACCATAAACAAAATGTATCCAGAGCAAGGCATGGGTCCTCTTACTCCAAAAATATCAACCGATTACATAAACCAACACAATACTTTATTCCATGCTCAAAACAATAATAAACCTTAACATTCAAGAAGAACTCTACCACCACATCTCGAAAAAGACATCAACATGAGTTCAAGGCAAAACCACAAGAATAGGTACACTAAGCAAGGCACAAACCATCTTGCACATGCATCATTCCAACATGAATAAGAAACCATATTTCAAGAATACATTTCATTCAACTCACACGATGCACACATAGCCAACCCCCACACAATCACACGCTCCTAGACCTCTGGAAACCACTTTCCCCAAATAACACAATGCATGACACCATTAAAACGCAATGGTCACACATCACAATCACTTCCAAAACACATCATAAACCAAAATTCCTCATCAATACTTCAGAAACAAAACCACAAATGCAACACATGATCTGATGCACTAATAATGGGTCTTGAAGAATGCAACATTAATTCCAATCATGGTCAATCATCCAACAAACATAAAGTGAATCTATCTCAACAATGCAGAACAATATTATTCTAACTATAGTAACAGTTACTAATATGATCAAATGATATAAGTGTCATACATAACAATATTCAATCCATTCCTACGCTATTGGCAATAGATAATATTAAGAGTCTTCCTTAGACTAATTGCAAGGTTAACATTTAGTAGTTGAAAGTCATGGACTATTATCAACGACTCATCATTAAATGATTTCTAATTAAAACCCAAAATTGATACTTCTACCTTAAATTAAACTAGGTTGATTATATTCCCTTCAAGCACAATAAGTCTCAAAATTATCATCCAATTTAATTAATTTTCCTTCTACCATTATCTAATTTTCAAATAAAAGATATAACTTGATAAACGTTATGTTATTTCTAATGCATTTAAGAGAATATAATTCAATTCCAACATAAATATTTTCATAATCACTACCCCATGTATGATTTCCAAAATCTTTTAAGTTATGTTTCTATTATTAAATCCAGATTAGACTATATTGCTAATTTCAAATCCTAAGAAAAGAATCTTAAAAACAAGAATCAGTCCTCAGATAACCAAATATCATGTTCAAAAGCACTAAAATAAACCACTAAGAAAGAAACATACTAATATGATCGATTAAGATATGCAAAAATAGATACTATATCAGAAAGAATATAGATATAGAATGTTTTGATAATGATAAGAGGCTTCAAAAAGGAAATGCTCTAGTAGACATGTATGCAAAAGTGAGAGCATAGACAAAGTGCATTAAATGTTCAGCAAATTGCCTCAAAGAGATGTCAAATTATGGAATGCAATGATTAAAGGATATGCATAGAATGAATTTGTAGATTTAATAACAACAATCAAGATGACATAGGAATGTCTGTCACTAATTGATACATATCTCTGAATTGACAAACTGGGTAATGCTAACTCTTTTGGATATAGTTTTCATAGGTAAGAGTTGAATCTTATATAAAAATTTCAGAGAAACCCAATTTGAAAATATAGAGTTATTGGTGACGCAACTAACTGTTTTAACAGAGATGAAATGGGTGAAAGGTAGACAGTCATAAAATATTCATATCTCCAAAACGACAAATTGGATATGGACAATTTTCGGATATGATTTAGGCAACTAGGTCATGCACCATATATCAAAAATTTAGAGGAACCCAGTTTGTAAACCTAAAGTTATGGCTAACGCAACAGACAGCTAAAACAAAGACGAAATGACTGAGAGGTAGACAGTCACAAAACATTCATATCTCCAAAACGACAAATTGGGTATGGACGATTTTTTAGATATGATTTAGGTAACTAGGTCATGCACCATATATAAAAAATTTAGAGGAACCCAGTTCGTAAAATAAAATTTATGGCTAACGTAATAGACTATAAAAACAAAGATGAAATGGGCGAGAGATAGACAATCACATCAATTGGTGATTCCCAGAAATGCAATGATACAGACATGCACAATTGGATCTGATAAAAAGGCTTCTAACCTCTCAAGCAAATTACCATCAACAGGAAAAATTATAAATCAAACATTTGTTTCGATAGAAAAATGAGACAGAAATTAGAACCAAAGGAACTTGATTTCGCTTGCTTGACTGGGCTGAAGATTCGATGTCGGGTTTAACTGTTGCAGCCACAAACCAGTCTCCCCCCAAAAGTTTCATCTGCTAAAGATTATTATGAGAGAGAAATCTCCCCCCTAAATACATCCCAAAAACTCCCTATTTTTAGCGAAAGCAATCCCCTAAAATCTTCCAGAAGATTCCCCCCACAAGAGGCAAAAACTCTTGCATGAACAATATCTTACAATTTGCTATTTTAAACATTTTAAAACTAAACCAAGATAAATATATTTTAAGGTAACACATAAATATTATTTATTTATTTATCTCTAGTTGCAATTACATTTATTACTATTATTATTATTATTATTTATTAACTTAACTTCTAGAATAATATATTTTTCATAAACTAAATTTACATAAGTACATTTATATATTTATTTATTTAACAAAAATGCTTCATAACTAATTATTTTATTTTAAGGCAACAATAACCAAAACAATACCAACAAAATAACCCAACTGTCAAACCATACCTGACTACTATGCAAGATCGGAAAACAAGACCACCACAACAATGACTGACTATCATGACCAAACCAACAACACTGACAGGGTACATAATCGGATATTCATCCTCTTCAAGGATGATAGCTAGGCTAGGGGACCATATGTTATCTCCATTCAACAACTTCCATTGGTATGAAGGCACGCTCAGACCTGCCAATTCAGGTGGAGTCTATACCTGGTACCTGCAACCTGCATCAAACAAAAATGTCGAATACATACGTATAATCATCCAAGCAGGCACATAGTGACAGGGAATCGCAGCGTAGTAGGGTACTCATTATGAGTAATACTACACTGTCCCTTCACAAAACACATCACAAGTATCCACATTAAACAAATTCATTAGTAAATAAACAACTAGATAACACAGATAAATAATCGCATTAATCACGTAGTAAAACTAATCTACATAATCAATTAACCCATAACTAATCACAACATAAGCATAATTTACTAATCATAAAGTATCAATAGTGTCATCATAATAAACATCAATGAGTGTCATCAACTACATCATAACAGTAAGCCTACCATCAACATGTCTATCATACCCTAAGTATTCTGAGTATTTTACCTTCTTCTTCATGCTCCTTAGCCCGACCACCTTCTCATCCAAAGTGAGAATGGAGGGGCACTACATCCTAACTCCAGGGGACATCCAATTGTTTTTGAGAGTAGGAAGCTAAACAATCTAGAAAAAACATATCACATTTATGACAAGGAAATGTTGGCAATTATGCATGCACTAGAGAAGTTTAGACAATATCTTGTGTGTGGGAAGTTTGTTGTGAAAACTGATCATAATATTTTGAAGTATTTCCTTGATCAAAAATATTTGAATGATCACCAACAAAGGTGGCTAAGCAAGTTGCAAGCATATGATTTTGAAATAGAATATATGAAGGGTAAAAGAAATGTGGTATCAAATGCACTTTCTAGGAAGCCAACTTTGTGTTCATTATCTTCTATTTCTGCAGAGTGGAAAGATTCTATCATTGTTGAATATGTCAAAAATACTTTTGCATCTAATGTGCTGGATGATTTAGTAGAAGATGACAGGTATACAGTGAATGATGGGTTGATTTATTACAAGAACCAAATTTTCCTTGTTCCTAAATCAAAAATAAGGAAAAGATTTTAAGAGCTTTTCATGACACTCCCTTAGCTGGTCATCAAGGTTACTTCAAAACATACAAGCGGATCCATGAGATATTTTCTTGGAAAGGGCTGAAAGAGGATGTCCACAACCATATCAAAGAGTACATGACTTGCTAAAGGAACAAAGGTGAGTAGATTTTTCCTATAGGTCTCCTACAACCGCTTCCAATTCCTGAACATAAATGGGAGAGCATTTCCATGGACTTTATCACAGAACTTCCCAAGGTACAAGGTAAGGACTGTATATATGTGGTGGCAGATAGATTAACAAAGTATGCTCATTTCTTTCCCATCACTTCAGAATTTAAGGCTTCTCAAGTAGCAGAGTTGTTTTTCAAAGAGATATTTAAGCTACATGGTTTACCAAATAACATTGTTAGTGACAGAGATAGTAGGTTCCTTAGTTCTTTTTGGAAGGAACTATTTCACTTGACAGGAATAGAGCTCACACCAAGCACAAGTTACCATCCACAAATAGATGGACAAACAGAAATTGTTAACAAGTGGATAGAGGGGTATTTGAGGAATTATGTTTCAGATCAGCAAACTAGTTGGGTCAAATGGTTGCACTTGGGAGAGTATTGTTACAATACATCACATCATATGTCAATTGGTATGCCTCCATTCCAAACTCTCTATGGTTATGATGAACTTTCTTTTGTTGATTTGATATTTTTAGACAGTAGAGTACCTACAGCTAGTGATCTTATCAATCATAGTCAAGAGATCATAAGATCCCTAAAAGATAATTTGAGGCAAGCACAGAACCAACAAAAGATATATGCAGATAGGAAGAGAACAAAAAGATATTTTGAGGTGGGAGACTTGGTGTTTCTTAGATTGCAGCCATATAAACAGAGTTCCTTGAAAAAGAGTGGGGCTGAAAATCTTAAGCCTAAGTTCTTTGGGCCTTACAGGATTATCGGGAGCTTATGAGTTGGAGCTTCCTCCAAACAGTAGGATACATAATGTATTTCATGTTTCTTGTTTGAAGAAAGTTCTTGGACAGCAGATTGTGCCTTCATCTGATTTACCAACTTTGGATGATGAAGGAAAATTGATTCTGATTCGTGAAAAGATTTTGGAAACAAAGGATAAAAGGTTGAGGAACAGGATGTTAGGGTTAGCCGGCAAAAGATATCAATTAAATGCAAATAAAGATTAAACAGAGGAATGGAAAATACACAAAAATAATAGCAACGAGAGACAAGTTTTAACGTGGTTCACCCAAACCCGGGCTACATCCACCAAACAAAGAGTCCAATATTATTATCCAGTAAATCAAACCGATTACAATCAGCAATCCCTGCAACTCAATACCGCTGCAAATGCTACAATATAATATCAAAACCCTAACCCTTAGCCGCTTTTATCAAGCCTTTTTGTCGGTTACAAAAATTAGGGTTTTCTTATGTCAGTCATAAAAAATAGGATTTTTTTATGTCGGTCCTAAAAAAAATTTCTCAAGGGCTGCCGCCCCCGAACCCTAGCGAGGATACATGGCTAGTGTACAGTACTTTCCTGATCAGTCGCCACCTACCAACAATCTCCCACTTGGAGACTAATCAGGCTCCACACCAAACAATCTCCCACTTGGAGACTGAGCCTGGATGACACCGCTGCGCATGCAGCTCCCATGGGAAATAAGCACCCTGGACTCTACTGTTCTGTTTTTATTTTTTTCAGTCTAGAAGACCAATCGAAGCTGAAGAGGAGCTCAGCTTCTCCCTTGTCACTGCCTTTGTAAACATATCCACTGGATTTTCATCTGTATATATCTTTTCCAGCCTTAACTGTCCATTATCCAACATCGACCGAATAAAGTGATACCTCAACTGAATGTGTTTGGTCTTTGAATGCAATGCAGAATTCTTTGCAAGATGTATGGCACTCTGACTGTCTGTATACAAAGAACTATTAGCCAGTTGTTCCATGAAAGATTGCAGCCATATCATCTCCTTGCTTGCCTCTGTTGCAGCTACATATTCTGCCTCTGTGGTGGATAAAACAACCACCTTTTGCAACCTAAAAATCCAACTCACCGATGTTCCACCTACAGTAAAGACATAACCTATAGTACTTAGCCTGGTATCAACATCCCCTGCCAAATCTAAGTCTACATAACCTGCTAAATCAGTATTAGAGCCCCCAAAATATAAGTGTTTATTAGATGTACCTCTCAAATATCTGAGAATACATCCTAACTCAAGGGAACATCCAATTGTTTTTGAGAGTAGGAAGCTAAACAATCTAGAAAAAATATATCACATTTATGACAAGGAAATGTTGGCAATTATGCATGCACTAGAGAAGTTTAGACAATATCTTGTGTGTGGGAAGTTTGTTGTGAAAACTGATCATAATAGTTTGAAGTATTTCCTTGATCAAAAATATTTGAATGATCACCAACAAAGGTGGCTAAGCAAGTTGCAAGCTTATGATTTTGAAATAGAATATATGAAGGGTAAAAGAAATGTGGTATCAGATGCACTTTCTAGGAAGCCAACTTTGTGTTCATTATCTTCTATTTCTGCAGAGTGGAAGATTCTATCATTGTTGAATATGTCAAAAATACTTTTGCATCTAATGTACTGGATGATTTAGTAGAAGATGACAGGTATACAGTGAATGATGGGTTGATTTATTACAAGAACCAAATTTTCCTTGTTCCTAAATCAAAAATAAGGAAAAGATTTTAAGAGCTTTTCATGACACTCCCTTAGCTGGTCATCAAGGTTACTTCAAAACATACAGGCGGATCCATGAGATATTTTCTTGGAAAGGGATGAAAGAGGATGTCCACAACCATATCAAAGAGTACATGACTTGCTAAAGGAACAAAGGTGAGTAGATTTTTCCTGTAGGTCTCCTACAACCGCTTCCAATTCCTGAACATAAATGGGAGAGCATTTCCATGGACTTTATCACAGGACTTCCCAAGGTACAAGGTAAGGACTGTATATATGTGGTGGCGGATAGATTAACAAAGTATGCTCATTTCTTTCCCATCACTTCAGAATTTAAGGCTTCTCAAGTAGCAGAGTTGTTTTTCAAAGAGATATTTAAGCTACATGGTTTACCAAATAACATTGTTAGTGACAGAGATAGTAGGTTCCTTAGTTCTTTTTGGAAGGAACTATTTCACTTGACAGGAATAGAGCTCACACCAAGCACAAGTTACCATTCACAAATAGATGGACAAACAGAATTTGTTAACAAGTGGATAGAGGGGTATTTGAGGAATTATGTTTCAGATCAGCAAACTAGTTGGGTCAAATGGTTGCACTTGGGAGAGTATTGTTACAATACATCACATCATATGTCAATTGGTATGCCTCCATTCCAAACTCTCTATGGTTATGATGAACTCTCTTTTGTTGATTTGATATTTTTAGACAGTAGAGTACCTACAGCTAGTGATCTTATCAATCATAGTCAAGAGATCATAAGGTCCCTAAAAGATAATTTGAGGCAAGCACAGAACCAACAAAAGATATATGCAGATAGGAAGAGAACAAAAAGATATTTTGAGGTGGGAGACTTGGTGTTTCTTAGATTGCAGCCATATAAACAGAGTTCCTTGAAAAAGAGTGGGGCTAAAAATCTTAAGCCTAAGTTCTTTGGGCCTTACAAGATCATCGGGAGCTTATGAGTTGGAGCTTCCTCCAAACAGTAGGATACATAATGTATTTCATGTTTCTTGTTTGAAGAAAGTTCTTGGATAGCAAATTGTGCCTTCATCTGATTTAACAACTTTGGATGATGAAGGAAAATTGATTCTGATTCCTGAAAAGATTTTGGAAACAAGGGATAAAAGGTTGAGGAACAGGATGTTAGGGTTAGCTGGCAAAAGATATCAATTAAATGCAAATAAAGATTAAACAGAGGAATGGAAAATACACAAAAATAATAACAATGAGAGACAAGTTTTAACGTGGTTCACCCAAACCCGGGCTACATCCACCAAACAGAGAGTCCAATATTATTATCCAGTAAATCAAACCGATTACAATCAGCAATCCCTGCAACTCAATACCGCTACAAATGCTACAATACAATATCAAAACCCTAACCCTTAGCCGCTTTTATCAAGCTTTTTTGTCAGTTACAAAAATTAGGGTTTTCTTATGTCAGTCATAAAAAATAGGATTTTTTTATGTCGGTCCTAAAAACAATTTCTCAAGGGTTACCGGCCCCGAACCCTGGCGAGGATACATGGCTAGTGTACAGTACTTTCCTGATCAGTTGCCACCTACCAACAATCTCCCACTTGGAGATTGATCAGGCTCCACACCAAACAATCTCCCACTTGGAGACTGAGCCTGGACGACACCGCTGCGCATGCAGCTCCCACGGGAAATAAGCACCCTGGACTCTACTATTCTGTTTTTATTGTTTTCAGTCTAGAAGACCAATCGAAGTTGAAGAGGAGCTCAGCTTCTCCCTTGTCACTGCCTTTGTAAACATATCCGCTGGATTTTCATCTATATGTATCTTTTCCAGCCTTAACTGTCCATTATCCAACATCGACCAAATAAAGTGATACCTCAACTGTATGTGTTTGGTCTTTGAATGCAAGGCAGAATTCTTTGCAAGATGTATGGCACTCTGACTGTCTGTATACAAAGAACTATTAGCTAGTTGTTTACCCAATTCTTCCATGAAAGATTGCAGCCATATCATCTCCTTGCTTGCCTCTGTTGCAACTACATATTCTGCCTCTGTGGTGGATAAAGCAACCACCTTTTGCAACCTAGAAATCCAACTCACCGATGTTCCACCTACAGTAAAGACATAACCTGTAGTACTCCCCCTGGTATCAACATCCCCTGCCAAATCTGAGTCTACATAACCTGCTAAATCAGTATTAGAGCCCCCAAAACATAAGTGTTCATTAGATGTACCTCTCAAATATCTGAGAATCCATTTTACCGCATTCCAATGCTCAAATCCGGGATGACTCATATACCTGCTAACGACTCCGACAGTATGTGCAATATCCGGTCTCGTGCATACCATGGCATACATTAAACTTCCTACAGCTGAAGCATATGGTACCTTAGACATTTTTTCTTCCTCCTCTTGTGTCTTTGGACACATCTCCTTAGTCAATTTCAAATGACTAGGCAAAGGTGTGCTGATAGCTTTTGCATTCTCCATATGGAATCTTTGCAACACCTTTTCAACATAAGCAGCCTGAGATAGAGTCAATTTTCTGTTCTTCCTATCTCTGCAAATTTTCATACCAAGGATTTGTTTTGCTGCCCCCAAATCCTTCATATCAAATGACTGTGATAACTGATGTTTTAACTCTCTGATGTGATCCATGTTAGACCCAGCTACAAGCATGTCATCAACATATAAACATAAAATAATGTAGCTGTCATTATCCAACCTCTTAAAATAAACACAATGGTCAGAATTACACCTGCTGTAGCCTTGCTCAGCCATAAAACTATCAAATTTCAAATACCATTGCCGAGGTGCTTGTTTCAGGCCATACAAACTCTTCTTCAATCTGCACACTTGTTTCTCCTGACCTGTGACCTCAAATCCCTGTGGTTGTGCCATGTATATCTCCTCCTCCAAATCACCATGGAGAAAGGCAGTTTTCACATCTAGCTGTTCCAAATGCAAATCTTCAGCAGCCACAATACTTAAAATAGTACGAATAGAAGTCATCTTGACAACCGAAGAAAATATCTCATCAAAATCAATGCCCTGTTTCTGTGCAAATCCTTTTACAACTAACCTGGCCTTAAATCTTTTCTTACCTCCATCTTCCTCTTTTAGCGTGTAAACCTATTTGTTTGGTAAAGCCTTTTTACCTACAGGTAACTTACATAATTCCCAAGTCTGATTTTTCAGCAAGGAGTCTATTTCTTCTTTCATGGCAAGCTCCCACTGAACCTGTGTATTCACCTGCATAGCTTCATCATACCCTTCTGGTTCACTAGCATCTGTTAACAAAATAGAATACAAAGAGGGAGAAAACTTTTTAGGAGGTCTACTTATCCTTGTTGACCGTCTAACATTCACTGGAGTTTGTGGTATTTCTGGTTGCTGTTGCAGAGCATGAGGAACCACTGGAACATCACTATTTGGAGTATCATCCAGCACCACATAATCTTTTTCTTTCTTCTCATGCTGTTGCAACTGATCTTTGTACAACACCTTCTCATTGAATATAACATCCCTGCTTCTCACAATTTTCTGATTTTTAAAATCCCAAAGCCTATAACCAAATTCATCAATGCCATATCCAACAAAGGTACACTTTTTTGATTTTGCATCCAGCTTGGTTCTATTTTCAAAATCTATATGTGCAAAAGCTTCACAGCCGAAGGTTTTTAGAAAAGAATAACTCACCTTCTTACCTGTCCATGCTTCCTCTGGAATACCACAACCCAAAGGAACTGAAGGACCTCTGTTAATTAAATATACAGTAGTGTTGACAGCCTCTGCTCACATATTTAAGGGCAGCCCAGCATGCAATCTCATGGTCCTTGCACGCTCCATTATTGTCATATTCATGCGTTCAGCCACTCCATTTTCCTGTGGAGTCCCTGGAACTATTTTCTGCCTACGAATTCCATTAAAGGAACAATAATCCTCAAATTCTTTGCTGCAATACTCACCGCCATTATCAGATCTGAGACATTTTAATCTTTTACCTGTCTCATTCTCAACCAAGCTTCTCCATTTCTTAAATGTTTCAAATACATCAGATTTCTGCCTAAGGAAATAAATCCATACCTTCCTAGTTGCATCATCTATGAATGTAACATAATATCAAGAGCCACCAAGAGAAGATACCTGAGCCGGTCCCCATACATCGGTATGCACAAGCTCCAACTTTTTATTTTTCTTTTACTTCCCATCCTTGAGAAAACTGACTCTCTTTTGTTTTCCATACACACAATTTTCACAAAAATCCATATTAATACATTTCAGACCTGGTAAATCTTTCTTAGAATGAAGTACCTTCATACCTTTCTCACTCATATGCCCAAGTCTGTTATGCCATAGTGTTGTCTCAGAACCTGCAGCAACTTTTCCAGTCTCTTCCTGCGAACCTGCAGCAACTGTTCCTGAACCTGTTTGTTTTTCCTCTGTAACATCTAAAGTAGAAGGAACAGTATGACCTATACAAAGATATAAGGTGCCTACTTTCACACCTTTTGCTACTACTAAGGCACCTTTTGAAACCTTCCAATTTTTATCAGTAAATGTAACAATGCAACCTTGTTCAGTTAGCTACCCTGCTGAAATTAAATTCCTACTGAGCCTTGGAACATGCCTTACCTCTTGTAGTAGCCAATGATTCCCATTCTGCAACTTAATCTTGATTCTTCCCTTTCCAACAATCTGACAGGGTTCGTTATCTCCCAAATAAACCAGCCCAAAATCCCCTTGGACATAATCAAGAAAATAACTTCTATGGGGCGTAGCATGAAATGAGGCCCCTGAATCTAAAACCCATGAATCATCAGCATTATCTAGGGAAAGAATCAAAGCATCATCTTCAGATTTATTACTTACCACATTTGCTTCCTTATTGCCTTCTTGTTTGTCTCCTTCTTTATTTTTCCGAGACCAGCAATCTTTCTTCAGATGACCTGGTTTCCCATAGTACCAGCAATCCTTCTGTCCTCTGGTTTGGGATCTTTTGTCCCTTGATTTTTCTCGTGACTTCTCATGACCTCCAGAACCTTTTCCTCTCTCCTTTGATCTGCCCCTGCTTTCTGCATTCAAAACACTGCCTGGTGTGGATCCACCTGAGCTTTTCTTACGAATTTCCTCACTCAGAATAACACCAATAACATCATCAAATTTCAGGGTATTTGAACCAGAAACAGAGTTACTAACCGCCATTACCAAACTATCCCAGCTTTCAGGCAATGAACATAATATCAAGAGAGCTCTAACTTCTTCATCGAATTTTACATTTAAAGAAGTCAATTGACTGACAATTGTATTAAATTCATTTAAATGACCTGTCACAGATCCACCTTCAACCATTTTCAAATTAAACAAACGCTTCATGAGAAATACCTTATTTGAGGCTGAGGGTTTTTCATACAATTTAGCCAAAGCTTTCATCAGACCATCTGTTGTCTTCGTTTCTGTTATATTGAATGCCACCGATGGTGCCAGGCACAACCGAATGGTTCCCAATGCCTTTCTGTCAAGAAGATTCCAATCCTCATCAAACATTGTTGCCGGTTTCTTGGCTACTCCTTCCAACGGCATCCATAAATCCTTTTGATAGAGGTAATCCTCCATCTGCATCTTCCATAACTGATAGTTCTACCCATTGAATTTATCGACCTTCAATTTACCCTCGTCCGCCATTGCTCCCACTCAACCATGAGACCTTCCTGCAGACGATAATCAAACACAACCCGCTCTGATACCACTTGTTAGGGTTAGCCGGCAGAAGATATCAATTAAATGCAAATAAAGATTAAACAGAGGAATGGAAAATACACAGAAATAATAACAACGAGAGACAAGTTTTAATGTGGTTCACCCAAACCCGGGCTACATCCACCAAACAGAGAGTCCAATATTATTATCCAGTAAATCAAACCGATTACAATCAGCAATCCCTGCAACTCAATAGCGCTGTAAATGCTACAATACAATATCAAAACCCTAACCCTTAGCCACTTTTATTAAGCCTTTTTGTCGATTACAAAAATTAGGGTTTTCTTATGTCAGTCATAAAAAATAGGATTTTTTTATGTCGGTCCTAAAAAAAATTCTCGGGGGCTGCCGCCCCCAAACCCCGGCGAGGATACATGGCTAGTGTACAGTACTTTCCTGATCAGTCGCCACCTACCAACACAGGAGCATTTCAAAATATTTGATCAAATGGAAGAATTTGCCAGTGGAAGATGCCACATGGGAAGGACCAGAAATTCTTAACCTTCCAAACTTGCATTGCTTGAGGACAAGCAATTTCTAGGAGGGAGGACTTGTCATGTCCCCTTTCTAAAATAATTAATTAATGGTCAATATTAACCCAACTTATTCTTCCGTGGGTTAATTAGGCAAGCATAGGAAGAATAAATATTTAATATTTAATATTGTCCAACTAATAGCTATTCGAAAAGGACAATTAAATATTAAATTAAATATTGTGAGACTCAAAAGGGGCATTGGGTTTTGAGAGGTGTCCATTTGCATGTAGATTTTGAAAATATTGGTAAATCACAAGTGGCGGGGGAATTTTTGATAATGTATGACAACTGTCATACCCCAAAATAGCAAAAAATCCAAGGAAAACATGGGAATCTTGGATTCCCATCCCTCCCATGAAATATTCATACAAAATATGAAAATTTGGTCATTTGGAACTATTGTTGATTTGATATTTTCTCTCAAACTTGCAGATTTGCATATTGTGGCTTCAGTGGATGAAAACCCATTGGAGTAAAGAGGCTTGTGGACGAAAAACCATAAGTTTAAAGTGGCCAGAAGACGTAAACCCTTTGATCACAAGGAGTAGATTCATCCATAGGTTGCATAGAGCTTCAAGGATTTAGTAGTTTTCGGCACCTTCCATTGTTTGTGTGTGCAGAGCTTCATGTGTCACAACATTGGCTCCAAAAGTGTTCGAATGTGCTGATGTTGTTATGTTAATTTTTTTAGTGTTTTATCTGTAGATTTTTATTTCACAGTGCTAGAGATCAGCTCTGGGAGTTTTGGGTTGTGCTGTGTAGTTTTTTGGCTTGTGGGATTGAATACACAGTGTGTATTTCATCTTGTAGTGAAAATTTGGTTGTGTAGTTTGCTGATGTGTATTGTAGGTGTTTGCTACAGATATTTTAATCATATCAAACTATATTTCATGTATTTTCTTTCTAGGAATCAAACAATATCAGTTTATGATGTTTTTGGTACATTTGGGTGATTGCCAGTGTTGGCAGTTTTTGTGGGTTTTGCCCAGATTTTGGCTATTGAAGTTGTAATGTTGCTGCTGTTGTATATCAATATCACAGACCTGATAACATGTCATTTCCATTTGAAAATCAATTAAAATCATTTTGGTGAAGTTTCAGCATATTGGGTTTTAATTTATTGCAAGACTAGCTAGCTAGTTTCATTAATTTCGATGTAGTTTTTGGTGGATTTGTGGAAGTTGTATTTTTAGATCTAATATTACATATTAATTTGAGTTGGCTCATTACACTATCACAATATAAATTTTTTTAGTTAGACCTTAAAAAATAACCTATTTTATAGTTAAGTTTATTTGAGAGCACTAAGCATCAATTGATGGTTACAAATTAACAATCTTAATATGACATGGGCATCTAATCATGGGTGTAGAGACAACACCAATTAATTGAACACACTGCTACTATCTATTTCCCCTATCAATAAAATTCTCGTGTGAACTACTTTGTAGGTTACAATTAATTTGTAGGTCTAAACAATTGGAATGACATGGACATCTAATGATGGTAGGGCTATTTAGTTGTATTGATAGCCTATCATTGCAACTGAATAGTCCTATGATCAATAGAATGTCCATGTTAATGAGTTTTCATAGCTCTTATTTATTTTATTTTTTATTAAGATAAATGCTTTTGACTGGAGATATGAATTGGAATTACAAAGGAGGGGATATGCCCCAAACAAAGAAACAAGGACAACCAAAGACGACTAAACAATGGCAAGAAACAAGGTGCACAACAAGAGACATCAAGAAAAAACAAATGACAACATAGAAAGGGCAAAACTACCTAGAAAATAGGGCCACCAATCAAGGTGGTTTAAAACCAAGAATTTTCAAGGAACTTTGTTTCAAGTTGGCATCCCATGAATTAACTAGGATAAGTCTCTTATTGGATGGATTCTTGAACTGAGGATTAAGGTTTAAATTGAGCATAGTGTAGCAATTCTTTTTTGAAGACTTCTCTTCGTGATTTTCCTTGTTGAAGGGAGAATTCCAATGACCAGACATAAACACCACTGAAGTCACTGAGTTGGTCAAGTGTCCCAGAGAGGGCTATCCAGCCTCTCAATCTCCTCCAGGGGTTTGATAGCCTCTTCAAGAGGAGGTCCCTACTGAATATTTTTCTCATGATTCCTTCCTTTAGAAACTCCACACATGGCTGAAGCATGTCCCAACTTCTGGCAATTGAGACACATCACCTGAGATTCCTCATAAACGATTTGTTGCACCTAGTCACCAAGTTTTGATGAAAGAGTGATTGTAGAGGGGAGCGCTTTGTCAACAACAATGTGAACACAAAATCTAGCAAATATAAATTGCTTCCTGGATCTAGTCACCTCTTATTCATTTCGTTGTGCCTAAAAGAACAACACCATAAATATAAAGTTATGTCTCTGGTATTTAAGAAAACATGAAAGATTTTTTTCTAATTACAATTATTTAGCCTCTTCACTATTATTTGCAATTATTTATCCTCGATTCTATACAATCAATTGCAAATAAAATAATTTGCATTAATAGTGGATTTCTTGCAATAGACTTTTTTAAAAAAATAATTATTTTTTAAAGTTTAGGTCAAGAAAGGCACAATAATACAATATAAACTTTGGAATAGGTTTATATTTTAATTGTTCAACCTTTTAAACAATAGGCCACTACATTGGGCATGTCATTTATGCTTGCCCCTAAAAATGTGATGGTAGGTAGTTTTCTTCGCCCTTCTCTATCTTGACTGTGTTTTTGTAATACCAAGTTGGGGATCATTATAAATATTGCTCAATGGTTTCTTGAAAGATGGCTTCCCTTTTCCACACAAACCCAAATCAATTACATCTATGTAGCATTTTTTTTGGCACGATACAAATATAAAATGTTTTGCAATACTTGGGAAGAAGTGATATATGGTACATTCTATATTTTGTAGATTCATTAAATACCATAAAGCACCATTGAAATGTTGCTGGAAATTATGAGAGGATTCTTGTAAAATTGGTCAGCAATACACATCATTGATTCCAAGCCCAAGAGATTGTAGTTCCCCTATGTACCGATTTTTGTTTTGTTCTAGCAGACACACACAAATACCTCATCCATATTAAATATAAGTATATGCTTTTTAACATTATTAGATCTTGCCTTAGTAAGAGATTATTGTTTTCGCTTCAGTAAGGTTGCAGTTCCATGGAGGGGGCTTCCTAAATTATCTCAGTTGTGTTGCTGAAATTTTTCAGGAGCATTTTAAAACAAACGGTCCCATGAATTTTGTGGTTGCAGGTGGGCTTAAAATTTTAAGCTCTAAAATTTATGAAAGTTGGTGGTTTGATAAGGCTTTTAGTTTAATGCTAAATGATTTAGCAGAATTTAGGACCTACAAATAAAAAGACTAAAAATGATCAAATAAAAAAATTTACCTCCAAAATATTTCCTAAATTAAATGGAGGGAATCTAAAAACTGATAGAAAAATCCCTAAGCTAGTGGAGGAAAGTTTCAGCTCCTCATAAGTATCTGCTCAAAATCAACAAACTAAAAAGTAGGGGCTCAGATTTTGGAGGAAAAGATTCTAATTTATTTATGTAGTAGCATTTTTTTTTGGCTTCATGGGACCCCTTGCTCCACAAAAATAGATCATCTAGTAGCTCCATGGGACCCCTTCTTAAATCTGCATTTGTTCTCCAAAATATTAAGTGGATTGCAAAGGTTAGGAATTTTTTTTAGTTTTATGCTAACTTTGGCTTTTTTGATTGGAGGCATATTTTACCCTATGTATTTTATTCTTAGGAGCAGGGAAGGATTTTCTTGTCCAATGAAAAGCCATCTGCAGGAAAATTTTATGGGATTTCTAATGTTTCGCATGGCTTTAGAAGTGTCATGGCCATGGGCTCGAGGCTTTGTTGACCCACAGGTGTTCATGGCTGAGGGTGCGTGCTTTGCTTGCTGGAGACAATGTGTTTCGTGGGGGGCTCATCTAAAATACATGTCCCAACCACCTGTGTTGGGTGTTTCCCAAAATATGATGGAAAAATGTATATTTGCATAATGGATCGATGTAAAGGTTTTGCGTGGTTGTTTCTATTGGGTGGAGGAGATTTTGGTGAGTGCTTGTTTTTTGTTTACATCTGTTCCACGCTTTTGAGTTGTGGTTGTTTTTTTCTTTGTTGTGCTGGTATAGTTTCTATGGCTTTTCGAGGTAACAATTAGTGGGCAGATAAATAGTGGCACCATTTTGTTTTTCTTTGTCTTTAAGATTTGTCTATTATAATTTCTTTAGGTTTATCTTTGTCATCACTTAGGTTCCCATCAAATGCCTTGAGGTGTATGTTTCTAAAACAGTTTCTTCATTCTCTCTCACCGCTCACTGAACTCATCCTTTGTGTAATAGAAACCTCACTCTAGATGGAGACGTAATATTGTGTCCTTGGTGTCATGTAGGAGGCTCCTTCACGATTTGAAGGCGCAATTGATTCTTTTCATGTTCAAATTTGTAGAATCCACTGACCCATGTTATCTATAACTTTATAAATTATTCTCATCTGGAAAGACATGGCTTGCATGGGGCCTAGGTTATTGGTTAGACATCATTAACAAATCTGTATGCCATAATGCATTTTTTCCTACATAGAAAGCAAAATCATACCGAGGATTGAATTTGTTCAAACTGAGGGACATATTTCATATATTTGAAGCAGTAATCTTTTAAAATTAAAGTTTGTCGGCTTTCATTTTCTGTTTAGCTTGAATTTGACTTTTCTGTGTCCTTAGTTTTTAAAGCTCCATAAGTGTTTAATGATAATCTATCTATACTTATTTGTTGGCTTCATAATTATGACTAATAAATTCAATTGAGGTATGTTTTCCTATCTTTGTTGTAAGACTATATAATAAATGGCAGAAATTGTCTTCTGACAAGTTGGAAACAACTGGAATACTTAGAATGTAGTATGTATCAATACCAACAATTGTGACACCCACAGTTATTATTATTTCCTTTTGGCAAGTCCTTCCTAATTTTGTGTTGGAAGTCTCTTTATTCATGATGCTTGCTTCCTTGTATCAATCTAATAGATGCTTTTTTGCAGTATTTGAATAGGCTAGATATTTATCTACCCCTTTATTGTATTCTGCTATACAATACATTCATCAAAGCTCCTACAAACTAATGATGGGCATGGGAAATATGCATGCTAATAGATAAGAAAGTAGTAACCTTGCTAATCTATATTAGGTTTGATTTTTTTGCTATGCCAAGCTCTGTAAAACAGAACGTGAGCAATATATGTACTCACTTTGTTAGCCATAAAATAGGCTCATAGATCCTCTCAACACCAAGCTAATAAAACTTGTCAAGGCACTTTGTTATGTCAAGTGTTATTTTACTTCTAAGCTGGTCAGTGAAGTTTTGCTTTTGTGGTAGGCCACTTTCTCATCTTTTGCCATTTGCTAGGGATGAACCCTTGCATTATGGTAGCCATAGTACAATGAGTTTTATTAACGAGTGTTGTTCCAATGCTATGAAAAGGTCACAAATGTTGGCTTTTGAGACAACATCGAGAACAACTTAATCTAGCTAAAAGCCTACTTTTTCCAGCTTTTCCTAGGTATCCCATTCTCCTGAATCTTGGCTCATTTATATCTATCCTTCTGAGATTAGACCCTTGTGAGTTCTTGATAGATGAAATGAAGATTGACGCATTGTGTATGGTTGTCTAAGTCTGCACAAAAATGAAGAAAATATCTAGAAAACATTTGTGCTTTTTAGATTTTTATATCATTTATTATCTGCTTCTTTCTTATAGATAAATTGAAATGAAACATCTTGTACAATCAAGATCCCCCACTTGGTAAAGGTTGGCTTTCTTTGATTATTTTTCCCATTACCTATGGCTCCATGTAATAAGTCTTAGGCAACATATGTGTGCTCAGATACGATGTAAACAGATAAGTGTATGTGTGGTAGATTTGTAGGTTCCATCCTTTACATGGATGGCCAACTGGGCCACATCTTACATGTTAACTATATCCATATTCTAGCTATCCTAGATTGATTTTTCTGAAACAGTTGATTGGCAACAAATTTAACTTCAGGTAACTTAATTGTACCCAAAATTCGATTCTCAGCTATTATGGACTGGTTATTTAAAACAACTTTATGGTAATGCAAGTGATTTGGATGTATTAAAATCAAGACAGTTCATACTTGGATGTATTGAAATCATGCCTAAACTTTTTTCCTTCTCTTTACTTGTTAGTACATTGGTGTTATGTTCTATACAAAGGAGTAGGATTATCACACACATTGTATTTTGTTGTATTAGAATAAACTAATTCCCAACATTTTTCCTTCAACCTACATAGGACTAGGTTTCTAACATAAAAGATGGAGTTTGTTGTTGGGCATTTTGCAGGTTATAGTGCAGGCAACCGTGAGTGATTTGGATGTGGTTATGGTGGTAGAGATTGTAACAAAGGACAACATGGTGGGTTTTAGCATTTTATTCTATGTTGTCAAGTACTCTTAATCCCTAGTTTTTTTAGGTTCTTTACATTCATTTTCTTACATCTACTCATCAATACCACCTTTAAATTAACGTTTCAACACTTGTTATTTTCTTCAATCCTTTGTAGGTACACTCTATCTATCTTGATAAGCAGACAATCAGGTGTCTCTACTACTTTTCTAAATTCCATCAAAGAAATAATGGAGAAATCTCTTTTGTAAGGCTATGGTAAATCACAGATTTCACTTGCACTTTGTAGTTGTAGGTGTGGAATAAATGTGTGGGTGTTTTATCTTTAGTATCTGTAGTACTTGGTAATGGTTGGGTTCAAGCTCTCCATGCAAAATATTTATTAGGGCTTTTCTATGAAGCTGTGGAAGAATAGGACATCTCTACTTTGCTTTATTAAAAACCCATGTGGTAATGGTCTTTGGAATACAATACAATTTGGGCTTCGTTATAATTTTGGGGGAATTTCATGGCATGCTTTTTGCTGCCAATTTTCTTGCATGTTAAACAGTTTTTACTCCTTTAGGATAGACTTATGTGATGTTTTTTTGGTAGGACTCTACCGACATCAAGAACCTCATGGCTAACAAACTCAAGAACCCCATGAGGGAAATTAAAGTGTAGAAGTTGGTTCTCAACATATCAGTTGGAGAGATTGGAGATCAGTTTAGCAGAGTTGCGAAGGTATTTATCCATCCTTATGCTATTCTCCATATTTGTAATTTTAATTCATGTATTGTAGTTGTTTCTTAGCTGATTTTCTTTTGAAGGTTTGCCAAACTGAGTTTCGTTGTTTGTTGACTGTGGGTAGGTTTTGGAGCAATTAAGTTGTCAAACTCCAATCTTCTCTGAGGGTAAGATTTCCATTTATTGTATTTGTTTCTCCACAATCTATAAATCTTATTTGTATTTGTCATAGTTCTTCTCAGTTACATGCAACAAGATTACTATGAGGTCGTTTGGAATCAGACGTCATGAAAAAATAGCTTGTTATGTTATTGTACGAGGAGAAAAAGCTATGCAACTTTTGGAGAGTGGATTGAAAGTGAAGGCGTAGTGCCTCTCCATTCTCACCATAGATGTGCAGGTAGTTGGCTTTGGAACTTGGAGATGCTTGGCATTCCTACTAATATGTTTTAATCTAGTAGATTGATATTAGTGTCGGCATTTGATATCTTTCAATATTTCTTATTATCCTAGTTCCGTTAAATCTTAACTAAAACCCTAGCTTGCTAGTTGTCTCTGCATAGTCATTATGCAAAAGGCGATGCCACTGTGGTATGCAGTCCATAACGGTCTGTCACTAAATGTCCTCATCTCTTGGGAGGACCATCATGTCCCCATATCGCTAATGTCTAATTGAATCAATTATGAATTTTAATCATTTAAATTAAAGATATAAATGACATTAAGATTCATAGTCAAATATACTTACATGGTATAAACTAAATATCATAAATATTCGAATAATCAAATATATGATTATAAATATAAATAATAAACATAATTATCAAATATCAAAATTATATAAATTATAATTATTAATATTAATTGTTATTATTATAAGAAATAATTACTAATATAAATATAAAATAAATATTACTATCATTATGAATTGTGTTACAGAGGGCCGACCCTTTGAAAAGAGTTGGTGCCTCCATTTAAAGGGTGACGTCCCTTGAAAGGGACGAGCCTCCCATACTTATACGGAGTGCATAAGGAGGAACGGCGGGGGGGGGGAAGAGAATAAGGAAAAAGGTTGAGAAGCTTGTGATAATGCCTTAGAGCTAAACATGGTAGGATTATATTGCTTTGCAAACATGCTCGGCCCTGCTAACATCAATTAAACTCCCCTACCGTTATGCGTTGATTGGATGTCCATACCCTGTTGCAAAGCTCCCATTTGGTGCACACAGGGTGGACGTTGGCCAAGGTAGTGAAATTTGGCTTTACACGAGCCAAATGCATATGCATGAAAGTTTCTAAGGCCTTAACATTAAATCCATTTTGTGTGTACCCTACAATCAATTCATCTCTTGAGATGACACCTCTTGAAGCACTTAGTTTAAATAGCTATCGTGCCATGCTATTTGCTTATTGTATTTGGATTCTAGAACTGTTACACAATGCATAGATATTAGGTGGATTTAACAGCCTTTGACCGGTAGGGTTTTTACTTCATTCTCTAAAAGTTTAAATCCTGAGCATTTTATGTCATCTGAATTAGTGAATTAAAAAAATAAGTTTTGGGTAAAATAAGTTGTGATGTAAATTGTTTAGGTATCATTGGACATTTGAGAGGTCTTTAATTACTAGAATCGATGGATTTATCCAACCTAGTTTACAATTATTTCAAATCCAGATGTTAACCATTGTTTGAGTCTAATGTGGTTGATTCTTGTTCACTACGACCAATTTGACACTACAAGTGTTGAAGTGCTCGACGTTTTGTCATCAACAGTGTAATCCATACCCATGTGACATGTATGTTTCAATGCAAATAAGTTTTACACATGTTCCTAAGTGAAAGTGCTATGAAACTGAATATATTGAGAGGGCTCCCTAGTGCTCTGTGAATTGTGAATCCAAGCTTGAATGATAACATTGAAATATTAACGTAGGTCTACATGATAAATTCATGGTACCAAAAATAGAGTTTATAGTGATATATTACAAAACCTTGAAACAAAGTAAAAGGTTCCTAAAAGCCTATTTTGGTCTCTTCAGCCAATTCAAATCAGATTTGATATACATAGATTGAATTTAATTAATGTCAAGAGGAATACAATGAACTTAAATTAGGCACATAGCAATCTTATTAAATTTAATTTTCTTGATTGAAGGTACTACTCATGTTTTACTCAAGAATGCTATGAGATTCCTCCTTAAGTAGGACAATAGCAAGTGAATGCATATGAGTCCGTGAAATGATTAAGTTTAAAATTATTAAACTATCCTACTAAAAACTGAAGTCCACTTTAGTGGTTGATTATATCCCCTCCAAACTAGTTGGGATTATATCTTGTGAGATAGCTTGTTTTTAACCAAAGGTTCTAAATATGTTGATAAGGTGATATAAGGTCTTTTCTATTCAGCAACCTATTAAGGTTATTACAAACGGTCCATAGGGATGATGGCATTTTTCTTTTAACTGAATGGTAATATCCTTATTTAATAAGTTAATATTTAAAACTCTTCACTCATAAGGGCATTTGAATGTCGATATTATTTAATGCATAGGAATCTTAGTAGTGTAATTGTGTCTATCTTGAAAGGCCTAGTATCTAATAGTGGATTTAGTGTTATCGAGTATTGTAGATGGATTATCTTTTCAATTCTCTCTCTCCCTTAATGCACTAGTAGTACCATTGATAGATGATTACGCTAGGTATATTAAATCTCAACATCGACATTAGTCAAGCATATCATCGTAACTAAAGACCTCATATTGAACTATATCCTAACCTTGAGATATTCTTAGGTTTTGAAATAAAATGATAGCAAAAGATCTCCTTCTTGGTTTTATTGTCTTGTGATTTGTGTATCCATGCGGATCTATTTAAGTAAGTATTCTTATTAAGAAGTGAACTATTGCCTTATGAACTTATTGCATAGTTAGACTTATATGAAAGAAATGAACTCATTTTATACGTTTGTATTGCTAAGCTATATTCTTTTATAGATCTAATGCTTGTTATTGTGCAAATAATAACCTCTATCCTAGATCAAATTATGAAACCTAGTTTAGGTTTAAGCTAATTAGCACCATTTTTATGCTTGTATTTTGAATTGATATAAATACGTTGAACTACCCCTGTTAATGATATAATGTATATCTACTTGCATTAGTAAGTTTTGTTATGAATGTAAATTCCTTCCCAGTATTACTAGATGATGAGTATATTGCCAAATAGTCAAACCTCAATTTTCAACGGCTCTCAAGTATGGTTTGAAATGTGTATGTGTTACTAAGATGGAGATAATGTCGATATTAAGTAAATAATAACTTAGAGGTTTTGATTTGTATGAAACCATCTCATAGTTGTAAATTTAGGTTCAAACTACGAAGTCTCTGCGCTACGCGTATGTAGGCAAGGCCATGATGAGCCCCCAAGACATTAGGTCGGCCCCTTAGGGCCTTAGGCTAGTATATAGTTCTTTTTTTATTATTGATAACCTTTGTTTCTTGCAATCTCGATTTGTGAGTAACGCAGTCGAGGAACCTTAGAGGACCTAGGTTTAGATTATTATGTTATGTTATGCATTCTATTGTTATTTGCTTTTAAAAAAAAAATCATTAATTTAACCTAGTTTAGTGTTGTCCTCTGGGGTTCCTTGGCGGGGGCGTTACAGAAGGAGTATGAATTGCTTCGAAGAAACTTTAGTGATATAGTTTTTTTCGGTTTTGGAATTCAGGATCACATTAATTTGGCTATCAAGTGATTTGAAGTTATCTGAAAGTTATTTTTTTTAGTGCAATTTGTTATAAAAGAAAAAAAAATGTTTTGTGCTGCACTATGGATGGAAATCAGTCTTTTTTCCCAATACAATCTGAGTAGTTGAATTCCATATATGCTTTTGGTTTGCTGAGTCAATCCCAATTCTTAGTAATGCTACTATAATTTAAAGTTATAAACCATTTTGATTTAACATTAACATTAATGATTTTACAATTGACATTGAATTATGAATTATCAACCATGTTCTCAATTCTGTATTTAATTTTATAAATTCCATGCAAGTTATGGTTAGGAATTTTTTTTCCATCCACAAAACCGTCTCCTGGAGACTCAGAGAAACATTGAAATTAACCATTCATGGTGATTTTTAAAACATCAATTTGTAAAACATCTTAGTTGTTTTCTATGTTTCTTTTACAAGTATGATCCTTCAACTGGTATTTATGGCATATACTTCTTTGTAGTCCTAGAATATCTTGGTTATAGAATTAGTTTTTGTGTACCATTTCTGACACCCAACAAAAGGGTCTTTCCTTTCTATCAAGAAGTTTTCCTATTAAAGAACTCTGGAAGGTTGTAACACTTTTAGTAAGGAGGAACCTTTTTCTTTTGATATATTAGATTGTTAAATTCAAAGAATCTTATTTGGATATTTGTGTTGGATTGTTGAAAAAGCTGATAATTACAGCAACATGTGAAATGATGTAGAATTCTTCTAATAGATAGATAACATTATGTTTTTACATGTTATTTCAAGTCTGTTTAGGAATTTGGATAAATGCATGATCATAAATGAATTTTATTCCTTATCCATTGCAGCAGTTGAGCCAATTGGGTTATGATCCTTAACTTTAACTTCATTGTTTAATCTAAGTGGGTTTTCTCACTTATGTCATACTTAGATTAACAATGAGGTTATTAAATTCCTTCATCTGCATCTATTTTTATAGGGAATTAGCCTCTTTATTAGCTATCCTCCTTGTTCTCGTGGTTTAGAATTTTGATTCCTAGGGATACTTGATTTCGTTAGGTTGGTTTGCAAATTTATTTGATTTCTTTACAAAATTGTTAGTAGCTCCAATCTCCTATTTACTTATTTCTCATTTCTAATTGAGCAATGCATCTCTTTCCCACGCTATATAGATTGAGAGAATTTTCTAAGGCTAATATGATTGTTGAGAAGCATGCCTGATTGGAGGTATCCTCTACACCTTCATTGTAGGTGAGGGTTATCTTTTCTATTAGTTCTATTATGTGACTCCCTTGTTTGGGTTTTTTATCGAAGCCATAACTTATATAGTTAATTTCTCCTTGTGACAGGACTTCTCTATGGTTTTCTTAAGTCCTACAATGTTTACATATGGACCTTACTTAGAAACGACCCAATAATGATGATAAGAAAGAGAAGGGCTAAAGTGCCAGATGTCAAAAGTTATTAATTTTAAATTTGTGTGAGGCCACCATATAGATAGATAGATCTAATCCTAATATGCCCTACCATATGCTTTTATTTACATTATGCTCAAGCAATAACCTTTATAACATTCTTGTCTGTATGAGGAAAGGATATTATCCTAATTTTTTCCCTTTCCTCTTTTTGCTACAATTGGACGTAATATCTTCATAGCAATAGAATACCCGAGACTGTGTTAGCAAGGCTGCAGTTATATCTCATGCCCAGCTATGAACCACTAATATAATTTTGCACCGAGTATAGCATCGACTATATGTATTATTGCAGTGTTGCTTCTATCTGACTGTATTGCTAATGTTTGTTGTAACAGGGTATTCAGGATTGGTCAGTCTTGCCTTCAGGTGTAAAATTTGCCCCCACGGGCCCACAGATCAAGAGTTGATAGAGAATCTTCAAGTAAAGGTCAACATTGATAATTGTAACCCTCATCCTCTGATTGATGAGTTTATTCCAACAATTGAAGGGGAAGATAGGATATGCTACACCCATCCAGAAAAACTGCCAGGTATACAATGTACTTTATGTCTGTTATAGTTTAAAATGGGTATCTATTTGCTTCATAAATTATTATTATTAGTATATTGAGATAAGCACAATGGCAAGTCTTGTTCTTTATAAACAAGTAATTTCATTATTAAATCAAACTACATAGAAACTATGGACAAGTCTGGCATTATGTATTTAGTTTTGTTATGTAAATATTGTAAAGTTATCCCAATGATTATCTCATTTATGTCATAACAATGGTTTATCATGTATTGCATTTGTTACAGATACTTACAAAGCCTTTTAAAATCTCATCTTTCTTCTTCTATGCATTTTACATCCAAATACCCATGTAAAATGTCTTTCACATTACAACTGGATTTAAGTTGTATTGGGTTGTCGAATTATTATTAAATACATGTATTTTTGAATGACGATTTACACATTTAAGCTGTATTTGATTATCAAATTCTTATTAAATTTATTTTTGAATGATTGTGTACACACAAGGAGCACAAAAGGTGCTAATAAAATCAAAGAAAAACTTGAATTTTTTACATAGAAGACACTAGTAGAGAAAAATGCTTCACATAAATGATTAAACACTACATATTTTAAAGAAGAAATCCTTATTGTAATTGAGAAAGATTTCACTTCTGGAAAAGTTGAGATTGGCAACATAGCAAGCAAACATCCATTTTATATGCTCTTATCTTTTCTTCTGGATAAAATGTCTATGCCGTTAGATTTCAAAATTTAAAATAGGGTATACAGTGATTAAGTGAAATGCTAAGTTTCATCATTTCTCTCATGCTTGTAGAGGCTACAACTGTCAGCATTTACTGTTTTTCTATCATTTTGGCAAATGATGAAAGAGAAAAATATTTTGCAATCAAGCTTTGGCATTCCACCGTATTTGGGTTTTGTGTCTGCTTCTTGCATTTCTACTATTCATGAGCTGAAATGTGCAGTGTGAGTTTAAAATAGGGCAACAATGTTCAAATATTTAGTATGCTTACAATACTTTTCGTGTTGGAAAGGTAATTGTTTATTTTTGAATTTTGAAGCTTTGTATTTGATTCTTGATCATGACATTATCGCCTACTATTTTTGAAGCATTATATTTGATTCCAAGCCCAGATATAATGCAGACAACTGTGCAGGTGCAAGGGCTATTGGAATGAAAAATTGCATAGAGCAAGCAGAAAGAGTTAAACAAGAAAAGGAGCACTGGGATCTCAATCTCAATTTATGTTAGGATTTTAGCAGAGTGATTGAGATTCTCTGTTATCCACAATTTACTAAGCAAAGCATCTTGTTTGTAGATAGATTGTAATATTATAAATGCCTTGACTGAAATTATGGCCAATTAATATTATATAAAAAACATATCCATATATTGAATATGTAGTTGCACTTGTTAAGAACCAGTTACTGTAGATCCAATGATTCTAGCAGCATGGGAATTAGTATAAATGGCTTCTTTGAAATTCCATTCCAAAAAGGACTAATTTATTTTCTCGAGGATTCTTTTGTAGATCATTGGGTACCCAGTTACATGTATTTCCATGGCCTTGTTCAGTAAATTAGGGCATTTTTATGAATGCATTTCTGCATATTTCCACACTGACCAAGGCATGGGATTGAAACTCTGGCCATTTTATATATGTATTAAAAAACATTTATATAAATTATGGTTGTGCATGCTACAAACTAGGCCCTTGACTATAATTATGGCCAATTAATATTATATATAAAATGCATCCATATATTGAATCTGCAGTGACTAGTTCTTTCTGAGATGGATAGTCTGGGCTAATTCCAATTTCGTTTAAAAGTTGATAATATTGTAGAAAATTGTGCACAACTTTTCAAGTTTCTTAGTTTTATCATATATGGATAAATTCACTCCTAACCAATATTCTCAATTGCCTATTGTGTAGCCTCAACTTTCTAGATATGGATGGGAAGTGTCGGTTGACCTTTTTCCCCTAGAAAATTTTGTAAAATCATTATGCATATCATGTGTTTTATTATTGCAGGGCAATGTACCTGTTGTTTCTTACATATTGCTTTATGCAAGAGGTTTCTAGTTTCCTCATAGTAATGCACATGGATCATAATTTTTTCTCCATTGCTTTTGCCAGGCTTTTATTTCTTTTGGGGGTAAGCTTAGCTTTTGAGGTCTAGGTTATTAGTTTCCAAAATCCTCTTAGCTCTAGGTTGTAATCATGTAAAATTTGTGTTCAACTTTGTGCCTGACAGTTGCATCTGGTATGTATCTTCAACATAAATTAACATCATCTGCTTATCTTCTGTTGTTTTGCAGAAGATTGATGAATTTCTTGCGGTATTAAATGTGAGTGGAGGGAATTTTTCTCCACCATAGTGGAAGCTTATGTTCTCAATTACTTATATCATGTAGATCAGTGTACATTTATACTTTCTAATTACATATGCCTTGCCTATTGAACTTCTCTTCTATTTAACTAAAGCTAAAAAATCTACCATGTGGTTCTCACAAACATCTTTTGTCATCAAACTTTACAACTTCAAAATTTCCAACCATACATCAATTTTTATTTCAATATTTGGTACATACATAGACAAACCAAGCTTCGTGTTAAGAAATAATACAAATAAAGAACACATAAAACCTACGGCAATATAAACATAGACATAAGAACTTAACATGGTTCACCAATATGGCTACATCCACAGGAAAGTAAGGCATTAATTTTATTATTGATCGCAGCAGTATACATAAAGTTTTCCCCCATATATATACAATATTCTTCAAAGAAGACAAAGGGACAAAATAGGAGAGATCAAGTGAACAGTCAAACTTCACATCTAAACAATCTCCCACTTGAAGTCCGATCCATGCTGCAAATAATCATACTCAGAAAATGTCACCTGCTTTCCATGGCCTATTGTCTCATAGAAGCAAGAACCCTACAGCAACTGATATCCAAACACAATCACCAAAATCCAATGGTAATAAATAGGTCTGCGTAGCTGACAAGAATCAATCACCATAGTTGGAATAGCAACCACAACTAGTTTCTAACACATCCAACTAACCATACAACATGATGATGTTACCAACAACATATCCAACCCATACTGCAGCTCTCATCCATGTATAATCCACTGTCCTGCTCAAAAAATTACCATCTTCCATGATAAAAAACACACCAAATCCATTGATGTGTAAAAAATCTGAAGACCCTTGCTGCTACAGCCCAATGAAAACACATATACATCCTAGGACTCAGGCAACATAAGCAATGTAATCCAAAAACAACTCAAGTCTACCAATCAGCACTTATATAAAATGTGTGGCAAATGTAATCAAATCATGTAATATCAAGAACAACCACAATGATCTACAAACTACAACCAACGTGCTGCAAAAACAAAGCGTACTTCCACAAATAGTTTTATTCTCAATTCTCTCACCTTTGATCTTCTTCACTTCTCCCAAGTCCTCCACATCTCAAATGATATACATTAAAAGACCACATACTGTTGTTAAAAAACAATGAAGTACAACAGTAGATGACCACAAACCAGTGATCATACTAGATGAATAAGAAACTCTAGGAAGAAACATAATACCATAAAGAGAAGTTGCAAATCATATCACATCCTTCTACCAGGGTTAAAGCAAGAATTTGAGTATACATTTCGCGGAAGTCTCCCGCGGATGAAAAATGCCGCTTGGAACGGGTACCTGTTTAGGATCGGGCTCCCGAAGCAAGACGGGTACCCGTTTTAAAATGGGTACCTGTTATAAAACAAGAAATGGGTGCCTGTTTTCAAAAAGTATTTTTTATTTTTTTACATGCATATGGCTAATTTTTTTATTTTTTAGAAACGGGTACCTGTTATTTTAAAAATGTGTACCCGTTTCTAAAATTTTGAAATTTCAAACCTGCCAATTTGCATTGGTTTTAGGCTTGGAAACCCAAGCCTTAGCTTTGGACCTGCAACTAGGAGACCATGAAAACAACAAGAGAATAAACTAGTTTCACCACTATGGCTAACGACTTTTTTTTCAAAATATTTTAACAAAATTAAAACCCATTATAGATCTGAAAGTCTAGTTTTCAAATATGTAATTTTTTCTACTATTGAACAAAATTTTCTATTTATTATTTATTTTCCAAACAAACTAACTCATAAACTTGAAATAACATAGGTTACTATTTTTTAATAACTTTTGATTTTGAAAGTTTCTTGAAAAAAAAAATATGTCTGACCAAACTAGACATCATTTTCTACATGATGAAAAAAAAATTGGTGAATCGACTAGTTTAGCTCAAATTATGTTGGCCGTAGATGAAGGGTTTTAAAAAACACTAATTAGGGCCATTAAAGAATTAATAATAAAAAATATATTTATCAAAAAATTACAAAAAAATATCCTGACCAAAATTCAACATCCTGAGAATCTTTCCACAAATGGAATTAGAAAAATACATTAATTTAGGTCAAATTATGTTGGCCGTACACATGCATGCTTTTGCAAAAAATAGAGGACTTTTAAAAAGCCACTTTTTGTACATCCAATAAAAAACCAACTTGCATCATCTGGGTATTAGAAAAAATTACATATTTGAAAACTAGAAACAAAATCTTATATTTCTTATTTTTACATCATCTTAATATTTTATGTACAAGTGCTTCAAATTGCCACTCCAAGTACGACAAAATTTGAAAAACAGGAAAAACACTTCCACTTTTTGGCCAAAAAGTGAACTCATCTTCTTGCACTTACCCACCAACGCCACCAAATGCTAATTTGTACCAAGTATGGTCTTCTTTACAACCCCAAAATGAAAATCCTTAACAACACCCAACCATTCACTCTCAAAGATTAAACCAACATGGATGTAAACTTCTCTAACCAAGGAATATCAAACTCAAGTATCCATTCCAAAACTAGGAATAATCCCAGTTGCATCTCCTAAACTCCAAACTCATATACATAAGGAGATAGCCATGCCAACATCCCTCAAATAAACCCTCCAAAACCAATAACCATAGCTCAAGGTCCATAACCATGAGAAGATAAAGCATAAAGAGAAATGCATCTAAAAATAGGATGGGCAATACCTATTTGAAGATAACCCTCTAAGTAGACCAAGAGTGGGGAATGAGAATACTCCTCCAGGATACACCAAGTCACAATGACTCTCTCCAAGAACAATCTCTTCTAGGTCCATTATGAACTCACATCTATAACCGGGTGTAGGCACCTCAATCTTCTTGTTGATAGCTCCAAACAGTAACTGTCTCAACAAATGTTCTCTAATCCCAAGAGACCTCCAGCCTCACCCAAGTCTCCAAGTATCCATGAGCAACTCCATGATTAATCCATGCTAAGCTCCAAAAGCAACACTGCACCATGATGAAGCTCTCCAAAAAAATAACCAATGTACTCAATACCAAGAGCACCAACAAGACCACTATCAAAGCTCCCACTTCATATCTGCATAACTTAGGAACGCATCATGACATCATGATCTAACATCTCCATAAACAAAGACCACATGCTCCAAAGAACATAGCCTATATCAAGAGAACCTGTATCATGCCAACACTCTAATCTAGAATCAAGAGTCCACCATGGCACAATAATAAACATCTTATAAACAAGGATCAACATCTCCAATCACTTGAAGATAACCATCTCTTGACAATAAAACTCTCACTACTAAGAGCTCCCATTAAAACGCGATACCGAGCTATCCATGGTATCATAATAAGCATGCTACAAATCCCAATAACCGACTAACCAAATACTCTAATCATCCATCCTCTCATCTCAAAGAAAACATACCAATGTATAAATAACCACAGAAAAGGCCAACTAACAAAATTTGCATCAATATTGAAACAATCTCATGGATATAGACAGTCCACATCCGAGTCATCCCACTACAATCAATGAGTTGCGCATACTGATAAACTACATAACTCGTAGATCCCAAAAGAAAAAAACATGCAAAATCAACATCACATCAGTAACCTGAGATATCAAAGAGGATAATTTGTAGACTTCAAGACTCAAACACCAAATCCACATCAGATCCTATTTGCCAATCTACAACGAGTAACCGTAGTCAAAGGAACTCATAAGAAAATGTTGTAGAAATGATACCAACAACTCCACACTGAGAAGGCTACAAAACACCTCAAACCATGCACAAAGCATACATGCAAACTTGCAACTATATTGCAACTAGAAATACCGCTGGGGATTCATAATTTGTAATATCCCAAATGGGATATTATGCAATAAATCTAATTTTTTTGCTCAAACCCTAATTCTAATTTCTGATTTTTATATTTTCAGCAAACTAATACTTCATAAAATACCATAAACATAGCATCAAAACATCAAAGTAACATGACATATGATTCGCGCCCAAGCAATAGGAATGAATTACACCATGAAATATACATAGACCATCAACATAAATAAACAGGTCCACTGCTATAATTTTAAATATATGCAGTCCTCAAATGTAAATATATGGCTAGGGCTAACCGCCACAAGCCTTACAACATGTCAAGTACTAAAAGCAATAATTACATACCAAATACATGCCAAAATATGCATGAATCTAATCTCCAAAGGAGGGGGCACAAGGTAGAGGTCTACTGCTACAATTTTTTGTTGTAACCCTCACCCTAGCAGCCCATGATCATCATCTATATGCCACAATTTTGCCCTTGATGCAAGTCACCCTTCCTTTAAGAGGTGCGCTCTATCCCTAGAGGCAAGATGCCACCAAAATATGCTCTCAAAGCTGATGTGAATCTGCCCAAATGAAGTTTAAGTGCAATGGACTCTCGTCACGGAATCCTCCTCAAGAAGAAGCTACGGTTTCATCCAACTCCTTCCAAAGACTAGAGGTTTTCATCTCCAATCCTTCTCCAAATATAACTTGAATGAGTGATGAATGAATGATGATGATAATGCCTTTAAACGATTCCACATTTATACCTCACTTTTTTCTTCTCAATTAAGGTTGACCTAGGCCATTTACCATTCTATTTGAAATATAATCTCCCTTTAAGAGGGTCGACCTCCATTACTCCACATGGGTGCCAATAATAAAATAAATTGAAGATATAATTTATTATTATATTTCCTCCCTTCAAGCACTAGCATAGAAGTAATATATTTTAGTGGGCGCCAAGGAAATAATAATAGTGATGACCTCCATGATGATGTGTATAATGAAATCACAAGTGAAGTTATAAGCAAAGCACCCATATATTTGTCTTAGCATGAATAAGGGCATCTCCTTAAGTCAACAAGATGTCTACTCAACACAAAGTGATCTCCAGGTGAGATGAGAATCCTCCCAAGTGACTCGCTCCACAGAAGACAAACTTCCAAGAGTCTCGGAGTGAAGTGATAAGCCCAAGTCCTCTCTAATGGCAACCATTCCAAGAATGGGGACATCATAGTCCTCCCTTCTCAAAATTGCTTGTCCTCAAGCAATGGCAAGTGTGTATCATGTGAGATAGTGTCAAGTGACATGTATATCCATCTATTCGCATGCCCGATGGCCGTACAAATCCTCCACAGGTGGTTGCATCCTCCAAGAAGAATGTGAAGAATGCAATGCAAGGTGAACTCCAGTAGTTGAAACATATCCTCTCGAGCCCAACCAAACACCATCCCCCAGATTTTGAAAGTAATCCCACAACCACAAGTGCAACACTCCCGAAGGTTCCCAAGGTGCCACTCCTCAAGAACCAGTAGTTGATCCAACCCGAAACCTCAAAGAACAAGTGATGAAGGACATGGCCTCTGAAACATAACCACGAGTCTCCAAACTTCTGCTACACTATAAAATCATCATCAAAATCCCAATGAAGTGATATACCTAGCATGCCACCACTTGGATCCCAAATCATCACTCCATATGTGTAGGGTGTGAGATGGTGGAAGCGCCTCTAAAAGTCCTCATCATTCGGCTAATCTCCCACTCCTGTAAACTTCCTATGAATGTGAAGTATGCCCAGTATAGGTTCAAAGAGATGTGTAACTGCTCCCACAAAGCTGCCAACAAGAACCCTAACAACAACCTCAGGATGGAAACTCAACTCCATGATAGTGCGGAGGACGTCCCTCATGACAAGGAATGGTAAGATATCATCAATGTGCTGCTCTCCCAGTATGAGGAGGTGATCCAATTCTCCTCTCAACTCCACAGTAACTATTGTCCTCCATCTGCTCCGTAAGATATCCATGTACCATGAAGTAGAATGATCATATCTTATCCATATATGCAAAAGGACCTCATGTACTAGGGCTAGAATATCCATGGCATCGGGCTCGCCTTCATCTCCAAGGTCAAAACCCATCTGTGAAACAAGCTCTAGTGCCTCCAATTCAGAAATGGGAACAACATCTCCATACCTCAGCATGTGAACCAACTGTATCTCAGGAGTATGCTCCTCTAATGCAAGTGCCTTGGCACCATGCACCACCAAGATTGGACATAGGACAACCTCCAATGCTACCAAATGATGATAACTTGTGTCATAGTAGCATCCAACTCTTCATCTCCCCCATGAATGATCAAAGAATCATCCCTTATGACTCCCTCTTCAAGTGAAATCTAAATATTAGTGGTTGATCCATTAAGTGTAGTCTCAACAACTCCACCAAGCTCCTAAGAAGCTGATGTTTGTCAAGAACTCTGAAGGGAATCTATGCAACATGAAGTAGAATAGTCATCTCCTAGCAAGGTATGGAATGGATCCTTATGAACTAGGGCTGGAACATCAAGACCTCCATGCTTTCTCCCAATCCCTATGCCATCACTCAGCTGAAACACAAGCATTAGTAACCCCAAACCAAACATCATAGCAATATCTCCATACCTCGTGTCATGGTTCAGCTACATCTCTATAGTATACCCAATAAAAGCAAGAGTCTCCATGGCATGCATATGAAATAAAACAACTACATACTCTACCAAAGAGTCACCAACATAATGGAGCTCATCACAAACAAACTCCTCAAGTACTCTATGAAGAACCAAAGACCCATCCTCATTAGTCACAACACTAGTGGCTGATCCACAGTGTGTGTTTAATGATGTCATCCAATCTCAAGACATGAAGTGTCATCAAACCCTCAAGAAGCAAACAAGTAAAAGATTATGTACCATACCTCAAATCTAATTGCTCTACTTGCTTAGTCACCATACAAGACTCATGCCATATGTCATGTTGAACTAACTTGGTTCTCTCAGTTCCAAAATCAAATCCAATGATAGGAGGGCTCTTCTCAAACTCATTCTCATGTGTAAGGGTTGTCAACATATGATTATGCAAGAGTGAAAGACTACTGATCCAAATAAAATCAGAACTCTTACCATACCTTTTTGTAGTGTCTTTACTCTTCTCAAACCTCTCCTTTATCGTTGTTGCATGCTCTCCATCCAAGGGTAATCCAACATGATTCTCTCCATAAAAATCACAAGCCTCAAGGTTGATCCCTTTGGTTGTCATGTCATGATGATGTGAAGTCAAGGGATTGCTATTGCAAATCAGAAAATTAGGCCTTACTTCATGCTTCTGAGAGATGTCTTCATAAACCCTAGTCTCTCCTTCCTCCATGAGTGAATAATCACCAATTAGGGTGGGTTCATATGATGTCTCTAGTGGGAAATTAGATATGTCATGTTCCTCAACGTCTATCCCAAGGCTGCAAGATGGATCTTCTATCTTCATGACCTCATCATAGGATCCTTCAAAATCTTCTTCCATGTCTCCACTCTTTGCCATCTTTGTGTTGCATTGTCCTTCCTTGGATGTGGCTGCCATAGAAGTCTGAATTTCTATCATGTATGATGAGGAATGTGATATGTTCAACTCCCAATGAATCTTCTTCACTCAATCTTCCGATTCTTAAAGGGCCTCTTGAGTGCTCTTCAAAGAATCCATAGTGTCCTCAAGCTCCAGTGTGAGCTTATCCACTTTATCTTCCTCCCTTCTCAAAGTGCCAACATATATCTCACCCATTTTGAATAGATGATCTCTATCCACAAGTAGATGCAAGTAGTTGTTCTTCACCATAGCCACGGCCTCTTGGAGCTCTTGAAACCTGGCAAGGTAAAGATCGTCTTCAATGTGCTCATGCCTCTCTAGGGCTTTCCAACACAAACCTGTCATCACTTCATGAACATGATCAAAATGACCTAGGGCAACCACAAGCTTACCTCCATTTGTCTTCAAGTGATGAGACTTATGAGATCCAAGGCCCTCATGCAACATATCCCAGTCATGCCTCCACAAGTCAACTTCTTCATTGACACCTCCTCCATCAAAGTAGTAGGTAGAGTCTTCTACTTCATGATCTTCCTCCATGGCTGACCTAGAAGATGTATGCACCGCTATGACCTCTTTATCTTTCAATGTCAAATCAATCTTATCCAATCCACCTTGATCACTTCCCATCAAAATTTTTGACTTGCCTTTGTGAACCACATCCAACTCAAAGATGTCCATACAATTGGATTCCTTGCCAATATGGTATAAAGGTGATGAAACAACACTAGGCTCGACCAAAGGAACATCAAATGAATTTGTACCTTCTTGTAGCTGATCCCACATGGTTGACTTGACAATCTCCATGGTTGTACCTTCTTTGATCTTATAGTCATCATGAAGTCTAAGGTGTTTTCCATTTGCCATGTATGAAGCTTCCTCGCCCATATCAACAAGTAGTCCTTCTTCTTCCATGGTTGCCTCTTCTTCAACCTTGTAATCTTCGTGGACACTTAGGTGTTCTTCATTGGGTAATTCTCCTTTGTCTTCATAGGGCAGAAATTCCTCTTTCTTCTTTATCTCTTCTTTTACAGACACTTCTAATTTTTCAAGAATGCACTTCCTTTTGGCCCTTGTAGCTTTTTCATTAGCAATCTGTCTTTCCAACTTCCTTTCCAAATCAATTTGAAGCTGCCACAAAGTACGAAAGGATTCCATCATTTTATCATCCATGATCAAACCCTCAGGATGGCAAGATCATGGCTCTGATACCATTGTAATATCCCAAATGGGATATTATGCAATAAATCTAATTTTTCTGCTCAAACCCTAATTCTAATTTCTAATTTTTATATTTTTAGTAGACTAATACTTCATAAAATACCATAAACATAGCATCAAAGCATCAAAGGAACATGACATATGATCCGCCCAAGCAATAGGAATGAATTACACCATGAAATACACATAGACCACCAACATAAACACATCCAACATAAATAAACAGGTCTGCTGCTATAATTCTGAATATATGCAGTCCTGAAATGCAAATATATGGCTAGGGCTAACTGCCACAAGCCTTACAACATGTCAAGTACTAATAGTAATAATTACATACTAAATATATGCCAAAATATGCATGAATCTAATCTCCAAAGGAGGGTGCACAAGGTGGAGGTCTGTTGCTACAATTTTTGTTGTAACCCTAACCCTAGCATTCCATGATCATCATCAATATGCCACAATTCTACCCTTGATGCAAGTCGCCCTTCCTCTAAGAGGTGCACTCCATCCCTAGAGGTAAGATGCCACCAAAATATGCTCTCAAAGCTGACGTAAATCTACCCAAATGAAGTTGAAGTGTAATGGACTCCCGTCACGGAATCCTCCTCAAGAAGAAGCTAGGGTTTCATCCAACTCCTTCCAAAGACTAGAGGTTTTCGCCTCTAATACTTCTCCAAAGATAACTTGAATGAGTGATGAATGAATGATGATGATAATGCCTTGCAATGATTCCATATTTATACCTCACTTTTGCCTTCTAAATTAAGGCCAACCTAGGCCATTTAGCATTATATTTGAAATATAATCTCCTCCAAGAGGGCCAACCTCCATTACTCCACATGGGTGCTAATAATAAATTAAATTGAAGATATAATTTATTATTATATTTCCTCCCTTCAAGAACTAGCATATAAGTAATATATTTTAGTGGGCGCGAAGGAAATAATAATAGTGACGACCTCCATGATGATGTGTATAATGAAATCACAAGTGAAGTTATAAGCAAAGCACCCAAATATTTGTCTTGGCATGAATGAGGGCATCTCCTTAAGTCAATAAGGTGTCTACTCACCACAAAGTGATCTCCCAGTGAGATAGCAATCCTCCCAAGTGACTCACTTCATGAAAGACAAACCTCCAAGAGTCTCGAAGTGAAGTGATAAGCCCAAGTCCTCTCTAATGGTGACCATTCCCAGAATGTGGACATCACATAATCAAAGAGAAATAGTTTGTTTGCAGATCTATAAAACCACAAGTTTTGATTAACTGTGTAAAACTTGCAAAACCATCATGTTATGCAAATCCATGTCCACTTATCATCTGATAAAAAACCCACGAATCTGAAAAATCACCAAAATAGTTGAACTAGAACAATGGAAAAACATAGATAAGCATAACCATATATTTTGAATGGAAAATCTACAAAACCAATAACCAACTCCACAGTTGTAATTGTCTGCTCCACTGGGACTATGCACTTTATTTCTCTTACCTACCTACGACCCTTCTTTCGTTCTATTTTTTTCTCTGTATATTTTATCACAATCTATCATGCCTTCCCTAGCTTCTTCCTCGTCACCACTTTCTTTAGGATAGTTTGAAATATTTTTCGCCTTTGCATATCGTTCACAATATTCTTTTACTTTTTGCTCATATTGTTGCTTGTCCCCCATCATAAGTGAGGTTGCATCGCCATTCAATGGATCTATTGGATTTGGATAAAGTAAGTATTGTGGAAAGAAAAACTTCAAATACATTGAAGAGGTCAAACATAGGACTCCATGTTTGGTTGATAACATCTAAGCATACAGAGCTCGACATTGTATTCGCAGTATTGAAAGACCTTGACCAGAACTGAAGCCTCAACTTGGACAAGGGTATGGTTCATTCACTGTCTCTAATACCTACATCTTCAATGATCTTGGACTGAAAAGCCACAGCCTACTCCACCTCAAACACTTTATTGTCTAAACTCTTCACTGTCACTTTTTGTTCCTCATCCATGGCGCTCTTAACCTTTGAAATGGACTGTTGTGCTAAATGTGAAAGAATCAGAAATCCAATGGAGGAAGACTTGTTGTTGGGAGATGAAGCCCATTCATCCTTCAGACTAGCACCTCTTGTGTAATGCCACTGACACATGCTTGGTGTAACGTCCACTACTCTTTTTTCCCTCTGATATTCCATGTTCGTTGGGGTTAAAAATAGTGACAAGTCTTTTGGAGGTTAAGAGGATATAGAGCATAAGCTACTGGAAGATGTCTTGACTGTTGAAAAATGTATTGTAACAAAGATTAGAGTTAATAAAAAATCCCCTGCTTCTTGTGGACGTAGCCTTAATGGTGAACCACATTAAAATTGGTATACTGATTTGTCTTATTGTTTTGCATCTTTGTCTTTATTTTTGAATTCACATTCACTGAATTTTTCTTTCATTTTGAATCTGTTTCAAATTGCATAACAATTGGTATTAGAGCTCAGTGATGGAGATATTAGGAAATCTATGATGAATTTCTGGAAAAATGGAGGAAGTGAATAAATGGAAGATCGAAAAGTTTTTGGGACAGAACTTCGGCTTGTGGAAGCTTCAGATTCATGCTTTGCTAATTCAGAAGGATCTTGCTATTGCACTGCAAGGGAAGTCTAAGAAGCCGGAGAAGATGTCGGATGATGACTGGGATGTCTTGGATCAAAAGGCAACTGCAACTATTATTCTTTCGCTATCCATCAATGTTCTCTTCAATGTTGCCACAGAGACAACAACTAAACAAATTTGAGATAAGCTGTGTGATATGTACGAAAGAGATTCAACAACAAATTGAGTTTTCTTGTTGAATAAACTGGTAAACTTGAAGATGAAAGAAGGTAATAGCATCTCCAATCATTTAAATGAATTTAATGTTGTTATCAGTCAATTACTTTATGTGGATGTCAACTTTGAAGAAGAAATGAGAGCCCTGTTGTTTTTGTACTCTCTTCCCAATAGTTGGGATAGTGTGATAATGACCATCAACAATTCAATATCCGAAAAAAGTAGATCCCAAGAAGGGGAGGATAAGAAAAAAGAAACAATGTTAAGGTATGATGATGTTGCTGCTACACTTCTCAATGACAATATGAGAAGAGGGCAAAACAAAACAACCAGAGATGCCTTGATTGTTGTTAGTAGGGGAAGGCCTCATGATAAAGGTAGAAATGATAATAGAAGAAGGTCCAAGTCTACAAGAAGATCGAAGTCCAGGGGCAGAAATGGAGAATGTTGGTTTTGTGGCAAAGCGAGTCACACAAAAAAGTATTGTTGGTCATACAAAAAGGCATAAGAAAAAGTAAAGGACAGCGAAGCCGACACTGCATATGACAAAGAAGAAGGCATTCTAGTTTTATCAGCAAGTGATACTTCTGCAGATTCATGGATGTTGGATTCCGGTGCCTCTTTCTATGCTACTCCATGCTGGGAGGTTTTCACAAACTATCAAGAAGGTCAATTTGGTAGAGTTTTTCTTGGTGATAACAAAGCACGTGAAATAATATGCAAAGGTGATGTAATCTTATAACAGAAAAATGGAAACAAATAGATTTTGCGGGATGTGAGACATGTTCCCGTGCTTAAAAGAAACGTGATATTCATAAGCCAGCTTTATGCTCAAGGGTGTAATATCAATTTCTCATTAGATTCTTGGAAGGTAACCAAGGGAGCCTTGGTGATTGCAAAAGGAAACAAATTAGGCAATCTATACATGTTAGAGAATAAGGCTGAAGTGGGAGCTGCAATGGCAGTTGTGGACAGCAGCTCTAAACGTTGGCATAAAAAGCTCAGACACATGAGCAAAAGAGGACTTGAAGTCATGTTAAAGAGGGATAAACTTCCAGGTCTAAAATCCATTGATTTGGAGTTATGTGAGCATTGTCTCCATGGGAAACAAAAGCGTATCAACTTCTTGAAGACTGGTCATGACAAGAAATCATCACCCTTGGAACTTGTGCATTCTGACGTCTTCGGACCTACAAAGGTAACATCTTTTGGACAAGCTAATTACTTTGTCTCCTTTTGATGGTTGTACTCGTAAAGTGTGGGTTTGCATGATGAATAGAAAATCTAAAGTTTTTGCAAAATTCAAAATTTTCAAAGCCTTGGTCGAAAATCAAACTAGGAACATAATAAGATGTTTACAAACAGATAATGGGGTAGAGTTTTGTGCCTTGGAATTTGATAGCTTTTATGTAGATAATAGCATTAGACGCATCAAAATAGTTCCTTTCACTCCTCAAGAAAATGGTACAGCCGAGAGGATGAATAGAATGATTTTAGAGAGGGCTCGATGTATGTTGTCTAATACAGGCCTAAGCAAAGAATTTTGGGCAGAGGCGGTTAATACAACAGTATATTTAATAAACAGAAGCCCCTCATCCAGATTGGATTTTGATATTCAGGAAGAAGTATGGCTGGGCAAATGGATTTCTTATTCTCATCTACGGATTTTTGGTTGTGAAGCATTCACTCATGTCCCCAAAGAAAAGTGAACGAAGTTGGATTCTAAGTCTAAGCGATGCATATTTGTTGGCTATGGTGAAGAACAATATGGTTTTCGTTTGTGGGATCTAGTTGCCAAGCAACTTGTTCGCAGTAGGGATGTTGTGTTTCATGATGAAGTATTCCCTGCTATGCAAAAGCAAGACATATCGGTGAAAGATTTTGTACCTGTAGATAATCTTGTTACTGAGAATAAAGGATCCTTTTCAAGCTCCAGTATGAGCACGCAGCCAGTGGGAAGTTCTTTCTCTACATAGCCTCCTTTACATATAGTTCGCTTCTCCCAAAATGATATGTAGGTACCCAGCTTTCAGCAACTTGGTAATCTTCAATGGTCAAGTTCCATCCCAGCTCACTTGGGATATATACCTCAACCAATTTCTAACATGACAAACCTGACATGCACTTCTTCACTGGATATACCTGTTGAAGACTCTACACATGATGTTGGTGACCACATGCAGCTTGCTAGAAACTCCACGCAGGTCATAACAAATTCAACGCTACCTAGTCAGACTCCAACACAGCCAATGACAATGTCCACGCAGTTATTTGAAGATGCCTCTCAGTCTATATCAAATGCAGCATAATCAATCGTTGCCTGGTATGTCTAAATCATTCCCTCTTCATAATCAAACACAGCATTTTAATGTCCAATCTCTGCCTGTTGGGAATAGTCAGCAATTCTTGGAAAATCCTAAGTTGCCTCAAACAAATTCATCACAGCCAGTTTCTAATCATCGCAACCAATGATAGACGTGAGAGTTGTGCCAAGCTTGGCACAGAGAAATAAGGAACAGGGCACTATACAGAGCACCATGCCTGAATAGAGTATTTTGCCAGAATAGGGTAACTTGAGGGAACAAGCACCTCAACTGTGAAGGTCTACCTGGGAACGCCGAAAACCAGAAAAATTTGAAGATTATGAATTATTATTTTCTGATCATCCTGAGTTATTGCTCTCTGACCAGGCAGAGCCAGCAAGTTATCGGGATGCTTGCAATGATAGCCAGTGTGACAAATGGATGGAGGCTATGTGAGATGAAATGGCCTCTTTGTAGGCCAATGATACTTGGGATTTGGTGAAGCTCCCACCTAATCAGAAACCATTAAAGAATAAGTGGGTGTATCGGTTGAAAGAGGAAGATGGAGGCAAACATCGCTACCAAGCCAGATTGGTAGTGAAAGGTTTTGATCAGAAAAAGGGGATTGATTTCAACGAAATCTTCTCACCCGTCGTCAAAATGACCACAATTCGCGCAGTCTTTGGTATTGCAGTTGTCTAGGATCTTAAGCTTGAACAACTTGATGTCAATACTGCATTTCTACATGGAGATGTTGAAAAGGATTTGTATATGGAGCAGCCTAAAGGTTTTACACAACAGGGGCAAGAGAAGTGATATTGCAAGTTGAAGCGCAGTTTATATGGCCTCAAACAAGCCCCAAGGCAATGGTATTGCAAGTTTGACAGCTTCATGGCTGAGCATCAATTCATACACTGCGAATCTGATCCACGTCTTTACTTCAAGCGGCTTGCAAATGGTGAGTTTGTCATCCTTTTACTTTATGTTGATGACATGTTGATAACTGGTAATAGCATGAGGGTTGTTAGGGAATTGAAGCAACATTTAGCTCAATGGTTTACTATAAAATATTTAGGGGAAGCCAAGAGGATTCTTGGCATGACAATAATAAGGGATAGACAGAAGAAAGAAATCAGATTGTCTCAAGAGAAGTATATTGCCAAAATTTTGGACAGGTTCAACATGAGGAATGCCAAGCCTGTTAGTACCCCATTAGCTGAACACTTTCGTTTGTCATCAGCCATGTGTCCTAAAACTCAAGAAGATCAATAACACATGAAGGGTGTTCCTTATTCATTTGCAGTTGGCAGTCTCATGTATGCCATGGTTTATACTCGTCCGGATATTGCCCATGCAGTGGGAGTTGTGAGCAGATTTATGAGCAATTCGGATAAACCTCATTGGAGGCAGTACAGTGGATATTACGATACCTGAAAGGTACTTCATATCGTGTTTTATGTTTTGGAGGACAAGATATTCAGCTGCGAGGGTATGTTGACTCTGATATGGCTGGAGACTTGGACAAACGGCGGTCTACAACAGGTTATGTGTTTACATTTTCTAGGGCTGCAATTAGTTGGCTTTCACGTTTGCAACAGGTGGTTGCACTCTCTTCAACTGAGGCTGAATATATTGCTCTCACCAAAGGAGCCAAGGAGATGATATGGTTACAGCAGTTATTGGGAGAATTGCGGTGTAAGCAATCTATTTTCACTTTGTTTTGTGATAGCAACAATGCTATTCACTTAGCAAAGAACTCTGCTTTTGATAATAGAACCAAACATATAGAGTTGCGATATCATTTTATTCGACATGTCTTTGAGGAGGGTAAGTTGCAAGTAAAGAAGATTGATATGAAAGTGAATCCGGTGGATGCTTTGATGAAGATTGTTCCAAGGGAGAAGTTCGAGTACTGTAGAACTTCTCTTGGCATTGTCAAGTTGTGACAATAAGCCTGAAGTGGGAGATATCTCTGAGTAGCTCTCTTGCAGCAGTGATTGGACTTCAAGTGGGAGATTGTTGGGAGATGAAGCTCATTCGTCCTTCAGACTAGCACCTCTTGTGTAACGCCACTGACACATGTTTGGTGTAACATCGGCTATTTTTAAACACCATCCATTAAAATAGTCAAAAGTCAATTTTGGCCAATAAAAATAAGACAAATATTTAACACTTTTTATTGTGGATGAGGTGTAACCAAAAAGATTATATGAAGAATATTTGGTGATATGCAAGGGAGGTTGATTGAAGAATCATCTTGGATTTCTAAGGTAGAGCTAGAACAATCTAGTTTCCATCTAGCCACTAGAAAGTGAGGGACTCACTTTTCAAATTATCTTGGGTGTCTGATGAAGAGCATACAGGGTGTAACAATACTCTTGCATCACCCAAAAACATGTTCTTTCATGTTTGTTTTTTTGCAAGTTTACAATAATGTACCATTCATCACATGATCACTGCAACTTGTGGTTCTTACTGCAAAGGTATATCAGAGTTCCAAACTCAACCGCAAGCATATCAGAGATCATTGTTTTAGTCATGTAACAACAATACAAGCTTTGTGGCAACAATTGGTTACATTTCCAAATGTATTGGTCCAAAGGAGGTTCATGATACGAACCACATTGATAGCTAATCCATATTTTTTACCATATTTGTTCTAGAAGGTTCCTAGCTACACATTACTAGGATACACATTTCATGTAGCATTGAGTTTTGTGTCGCCTTGTAGTCAACATGGATCATTCATAACGCTCAAGGCTCACTATATAAGCATCACTAATGATCATTCAAACTTAGTCATAGATTTGAGGGATGGAGGATTAGAAGTGGATTAGAATGTTCTATGGTAGAGCAAAAGTTTTGTATTACAATATCATTAAAGAGTTCTATAATTCACACATGGGTTCCCATTTATCATCGAAGTCTAAGGCCTCATGTTTTAAGCTCATTGCAACAAATTGTTTTATTTCATGACTATGAGTCAATAAAGATCAATTCTATTATTTTCTATTTCATTGAGTTATGTTGTACTTGTTTTTGTATTTGGTTACATGGTTGGATAATCCTTATTGAACCCTCTAGCCATGAATGCATCAATTGAAGAATAAATTCCATATATGTGAGCCCAAAGGGGAATTAACAATCATTAATACATGTACCAAGGTCATGCTATTCAAATATTTACTTTATAGAATTTTACACCACTTCGCTTCAAGATGCGACCACAACCCCCAAACAAGCTTAGCACCAAGTGTCAAATTCTACTTGAGGAGATCATGAAAGCCGAATCCCCATCCTTTTTTACCTTACACAGCCTCCCATGGAAGCAAGTGAAACTTCTTTTCATGCATACCTTTCCACAAGAAAGATCTCATTATTCTCTCTAGAGAAGAAATCACAGTAACCAAAGCTTTTAGGACCATCATACAAACTAGAATAGTTGCTAATACTAATTTAATCAACAAAATTTTCCTAGCAAGGGACAACCATTTGCATTTCTAGTACAATAGTCTAGATTAAAACATAAAACTACATGATTCTAGAAACCTCCTTACCAATATTGAAAAAGAAAGGAATGCCTAGATATTTTCTTCATAAGGTTCCAACATTTAACTCCAATAATCTGACTATATGCTTTTGAACAGAATTGGAAGTATTAAAAAAAAAAGATATCATATTTATCATTGTTGATAGACTACCCCAATGCATTATAATAGGTAGAGATGAAATATTTGATAGAGCAAGCCTTATTAATATTGGATAAACCAAACAACAATATGTCATACTCAAACTCTAAGTGTGTAATGGCCTCTACATCAATTATGATTTTGATACCCTACCAAAGGCCACCCTCATGAGTAGCAACAATGGATCCTTGATGTGACGGCATCATTTTTCATACTTTATTTTTACATTATGGCATATAATTACAAATACTTTTGGGTTGATTCTATAGTAATTCTAGACTTGAGACTTATTCTAATTTTCTTGGCACAATTAGTATATCTTCTAATTCTCTTTATATATGGATATGTAGACTAGTTAATGGAGATTAGGCTAAATATATTTGAGTACTTCTTTGTTTACTACTTATGATTAGTCTAGAAGTATTGTTATTGGATAGATTTATTCTAGAAATGTATGATTAGTTGATAAAATTTAAGGATAGCTCACTTATAATTTTGTTTAAATTGTGATAGAGTAAGCTAAATGAGAGGGCATGTAGACTTATCTTACCTTGTGATACTCTTGATTTGAACAACATAAGCACTATTTCAAGATTTTAGATAAGTTGTTAGGTCATGTGTTAATGTTATGATTGATCTCTGACAAATTATTGTCTATGGAGTGACCTATTATTGTAATCATGTACTTTGGCTATATTAGATATGCTAATGTGTGTGAACTGTGCAGATGAGCTTCATGATGGCCAATAGGGGGTAACAAAAGTCCACACTAGGAAACCCTATTGTCCAATCTTTCTCGCTCCATTATAGAGAGTAACTCAAGTTGTTAATGTGTAGGATTGTCTCCTTCACCACAAATTTTGTAAGGGGGCTACGAATTTAGCCCTTGCTCCCTCTAACCAAGCCTAATGTGTATATCTAGTGTAATGGAACCAAGGTTAGTCAAGATTATCTTAGGACTAATTGTGAAGACAATAGTTCATGCTATTGATACATATTTATCTTAGGACTAATTGTGAAGACCATAGAAGCAGAAATCGCAAAAAAATCATGATTTCTGGTTTGTGAATTGTCCAGTTTCATGCTTTTTTCCCCAAAAAAATCATATTTTTCCAAAATTCGCAGGTCAACAATATTTTTTCGGATTTTCCTCTGTAATCTTGAAAAATCTCGATTTCCTCTACCATTATGTGACGTTTCCTACCATTTAATGACGTTTCATTGCTATTCGTCTAGGGTTTTTTCAATTTTCTAAATGATTTAAAAAATTAAATGATATTTTTTAGCTTCAAGGAATATGCCGATAGGAACAACCAACGAGTTCAGAAAAATTGTCGGCGTGAATTTTTTTATGGTGACAAGTTTAGAAAATTTGCGGGCGTGAATTTTTTTATGGCGTGAGACAATTTTCCAAGCACTATAATGCTCACATATAAAAGCCCATCGGCTAATTATTATTATTTATTATACATTATAATTAAAATTAAAATATATAATTAATTTTTAACATTTTTTTTAGTTTGTGTTTTTTGTTTAAAATCTTTAATATATATTTTTTTAAAGATTGCCTTCAGTAAAAAGTTGATTTGTTTTTCTAAATGATTTAGAAAAAAAATTAAATGATATTTTTTTTAGTTTCTTTATTATTATTATTTATTATATATTATAATTAGAATTAAAATATATAATTAATTTTTAACATTTTTAAATTTTTTGAAAATTAGTTTAGAAATTTGTTTTAAATTTAAATACATATTTTATTTATGTGAAATAAAATTTTATAATAAATTTAATTTTTTGAAAATGTATAGTATGTAAGATTATTTTTTATTCCTAACCTCTAAAAACCCTATTTTCTTTGCCTTTCTATTTCTCATTTCTAGTAACATAGGTATGGATCATACTTTATTTATAATATATTATATCATTAATAGTTATATATTATAATATGATATTATTAATATATAATATATTGTTATATTATTAATATTTATAATATTTTATACATTAATATATTGTATTATTAATATTTATTATAAATATAATAATATATTATAAATATTATTATATTTATATATTATATTATTAATAGTTATATTTTATAATATTAAAAATTAATATATTCTAATATAATATTATTAATATATAATATATTATTAGTTCCTCCAAGATTACTAATGCATCGGTTTGATGCAATTATTTCAACTTATTCAGCCAATAGTCATGTAGAATTAAAAATATGAGAAAAAATACTAGTCTTTAAATTATTTTTTCTATTTAATGATTGGGAAAATGTGATTTATTTATTTTTCTATTGGGTGATACTTCAAATAGTTAGTGCAAAAAATCATTTTTTTAATTTTCAAATAAATGAATTAATTGACATTCAATGTGAGGACAATTCATTCAATGGATGAAGTGACATTTGTAGTCTTGTTACGCCGATAAGAGCAAATCAAGGTGCGCAAGCCAACAGTTCAGGTTGGACTTTCTCATTCGATTGTTCTAGATAGTAAGGTCGAGATGACACCTTTGTGGCTGAGGTTCATCAAGGTGATCTTCATACCCAAAAAATCTCCAATGCCCTGTCACATAAAACCCATTGAAATTTTGATAAAACAGATCAAAATCTAGTTTAAGGGGAAAAAAATAGATTTGTTAGTATGAGTACCTGGAGGCACAAGCCTTCTTCAACGTCACAAATGGGATAATCAACAGGCAGCAATAGATGGTGCATGTGCAGCACACGGCATTCTCCAGTTCGCAACATCCATAAACCAGACAAATATCTAGCAACTCAAAAAGACAGTAGCGAGTCTCTCCAGAGGCACAGTAAGAATAGTCGCTACACTCCACTGGCTTGGGGCTCAGTGGTGGTGGAGGTGGAGGCGGCGGACGAGGCGGTGGCGGCAAGAGATGGTTTGGGACTAGGCGAACTTCCCTCCTTGGTGGGATACGAGGCCATGATGTTTATAGCATGTAGAAATATTTCTTTATTCCCCAGTCTATCCCCCATGAATTCTTCAAAATCCAGTAGTCCTCGCCCTCTTCGGATGAATACCCCACGATAAGCATTGTGTGGTCGATGTCGTCCAGATCACTAGAGCAATCTCCATCGTATATCCCCTATTTCATCTAAAAAAAATTTATATTCTTAATATATAGATTTGGGTTTTTTTAGGTTTTGCATATATTCATTATGTATCGACAATTGGTTTCACACACTCAATGTTTATATATTGTATATTTTTAGGTTTTGCATATATTCATTATGTATCTACAACTAGTTCATATACTCAATGTGTATATATATAAGGTTTTGCACATATTCATTGTGTATATGTTGTAGAGGGAAGGAAAATGAACCCCAACGTAGAGTTGAAAGTCCTAGGCAGAACCGTCCATGCCCACGTTGACAGGCTGTTGAGCGGCAGCATAGAGTAATGCAAAATCAGATTTTACGACTTCCGTGTAGCCGTCTATTGTCACTATTTTCTTTTCTTCCTGTAAAAAATAAAATGAAAATAAACACAAGTTTCCTTCGTTGGGCTTTTTAATTTGTAATGCCAAATTAATTGATTTCCCAAAAGTTACTATACAATTTAATCTAAAAGCAACCATAAACATTATCATGAATGCATCTTTTTCTTTTGATGTGATGGTATTTTTGAATGGAAGCCTGACAAGATCGTATTATTAACTGTTGAATTTTAAAATCTGAAGATAGGCGAGCTTGTGGGAATAGATGTTGGCTCAAATGACCTTCCTTGTCCTCAACCCAAGTAACCTCTTTGGCATGTTTTCCTTCTTCCTGGCTTGTGTTGGTAATTTTCTCCGAATTGGCAGAGGGTTTGCCAGTTCCAATGCACAGGCAAATTCGGCCAACAAAGTACGGGAGGTTGCGTGAGCTGCCTCCCCTTCACTTCTGGTTCTGCCGCACCAAGGGGGGTGTCCCTATTTGATAAAGATGTAACATTTACTCTCCAAATGACAGAAAGATTTAACTTTGTGATAATAGGCAGAATACTCTCATGTATGGACCAAGATTTGAATGACAAATCACAAGTTTAGCAACACTCTTGGACATGTGTGTCTGGTTATGGATGAGAGTATGCAGGGGGTTCCTAATCCTACTCCTACAACTAATAGGTTCAAATTATGGAATGGTTTGAAATTATGGTTTGGATGCAAAATAGGGGTTTTGGATCATAACTACTTCACAAGAACAGACCGGTGCCTATCTCAGGGCAAGGAGTCAACTAGACGTATACAGGTGAACGGTTTGCAACTGCATTCAAGTTTCAGGGGGTCAAAGCTGGTATTCGCCTTACAAATACCACCCAGGAATGGGTATTTTAGCTGCCCATACTTATAGATATCCTGGCTGACATACATACTTCCCCATGATTGACCTAAAACAATTTAATCCACTCCTTGAATGGAAGTCAAAAGATCAAGCATGTGGTATAGAAAACTATACCCTAGAATCCAAGTAACCCTTAGCAACCAGATTCAGAAGAAGGAAATGCATACAGCAAATGGAGACAGACAACAAAACACATGCAAGAAGCATTTTTCATATAACATTAACACTGAAACTGAACATATGTGCAAAATGCATTCGAAATGCAACTCATAAACTCCAAAATGAGATAGAACAGCTAGGAAAATGCCCTGTATTTCGTTATTTACAAAAAAATTACCCAAGTCTTCAACAACCACAGACTGAGTAACACAGTCTGCTTAATACAGCAAGAAAGTGTACTCCGCATTAATTACATGGCACATCAAAAAATCTACCAGATACAATGCATTTGAAAATGGCGCTTAAAATCATCAATGCACTAAGTAGAGGAAGGAGAGGGAATAGGTAGAATCGGGAGATGTGCCGCCATTTCTAGATTTTCATCTTAAAATTGGTGGTTGGCATGTCATTCCACCCAACGTACCCCTGCAAGCGCTGCCATTAAGATCAACCTACCTGCACCCCTCAGAAATGCAGCATCGGATGCATCAGAAGTTTTCCCTCTTAAAAAAAACACGGCCACATACAAAGAAAACCTTCGCTGCTAGACGTTAAAACACTGCCATCAATCACCTCCCCATCGCCAAGATCAACAGCGCCAAAACACGTTGACCAAGTCACCGGCCAATCATATCGTACCACAAAGGCACCTCATGTTTCTATCACTGGCTTTTCCAATTCTCATTTTGCCTTTTCGCCCTTGTATATGCAAAAACATATGCATATACAAACACCTTATATACAAGTCGGACCTCAAATTTTATTAGAATAATTTGAGAATCAGTTCAAATCCACCTTGTATGCCCTTCATTGCACATCAGCTTGTATATCAGCATATACAAGCGCTTTATACAACCCACGGACCTGAAATACTTACTCACTAAATTTTATTCCTTCATCGCGTCCGGGTTGTATGTCCCTTTGCTTGCATCCATCGCCTCATACATACAAGGCGGATTTTAAACTTTTATCCGCCGCATCTGACTTCTCCTTCGGTTCCGGAATGCATATTTCACTTGTATGCTTTGAATGTACATTGGCATACATACAACTGCCTTTGTATACAACTGGTGGGCCCGACCATTTTCTCTCTCCTTTGCACTGTTCACTTTACATGTCACGAGCCTCTGTATAATTTTCAATGTACATTCCCTTGCACATACAAACAAGGAATCTTCTCCAAAATATTCCTGCAATGTATCTAACCATTGTATGTGCGCCCGAATGTATATTGCATATACATTCGACCTTGTATGTCTAGGGGCCCCACCACATGCATCTCTGCCTCGCCACTATAGCAAATGTATATTTGCACCTCCTTGTATATTTTGCTTTGTATATGACCCGACATACAAAGCGGGAATATTCCTGGGAATCTGTAAAAGATTCCCCCTTTGTATATGCACCTTTTAGAGCCCGATATACATTCAAAAATGCATCTAACTCAATTTTTCAAAGGGTGATAGAGTTTTCTGACCGACTAATGCACATTTGACCTGCACGTATATACAAACACCCTTGTACATACAAATGCACATGCATATGACTAATTTTTTGCATTTTTTAGCACTGCAGAGGCCAAAAGAGTTAGAACTTTTTGGATTTTGGGGAAGGGGCTTGCATATACATATTTAAATACTAACATAGGCTCTATCTGGGGACGCATGCCTCTTGCAGGCATGGCGAGAACCTCAGAATCTCTGGTTTCGCAGATTGGGCCTTGTCCATTGGGCTACAAAGTCAAACTTGCACCAACCTGCATCACAAAATAAATTTTTACACATTATTTTGGTGGCCCCGGGCAACCAAAAATAAAGAACCACAATTTTATCCTATCAAATGCCTGATTCCAAATTGAATAATCCCAACCACAGCTGAAAACGTTAAAACAATCTGCCCATATGCTGATCTGATCAATTAGATGCTTCACCATTTTTGAAAACTTGCCACTATCAGCACTGCCTCTGTCACTCTGCATTTTACAACCAGACATAACCATACATAGTAGAATATGTTTCAATATTAGGTAACATATGTAGGTTAAAATCCTCAAACAATATATCCTCATATTGCATTTGGCAATATTCATTATCTACCTAGCTGTTGCATATAACCAAACACATATCCAGCTGATCCAAAAACTGAAAACACTCAGAAAGTATGAGACCCTCAATGTAATTCATATCACCTGTTGACATTGAAAGAAAAACCTGATCCACATAGCCATTACCATCATTGCACATGTCTGAAACAATCGATGCTCAGCATTCATTATCCACAGTTTGCCAATCAGTATTATCATTTTCAAATAGAGGGTTAATTCTGCACCAATGAATGTCATAACTCACAATATCAAATGCATCCACAGGCTCATCATAAAGGGGATTTACACTCATTGCAAAAGTCTCTGTTTCCTCTTCATGACAATCTAGCTCTTTGTTATCATTAAATCCATAGTCATAAGAAGAACAAACCTGATCCATGAACTGATCATGGATATCATCACTATCAACTGATTTATCTGATTGCCCCACATACAAAATTTCTGCTACTTCAATGCACTCTGAAGTTGAACTGTCTACATCATTTTCCAGCCCTCTAATGCTTCTTGATGAAACTGATATTGACTCTTGATCCATATGATTACAACTTTGCACAACTGGATCATTTAAACATGAATTCTCTTTGTTTAGGACTGGCATGCAAATATTACTTGGGAAATTATTGTTGTCAACTTCATTTGCTGGGCAAAATAGGACATCCTCCTCTATAACAGAAACATCATCAACTTGGAATGATGCAAAAACTGGGACAGCAGGGGTGTGAGTACTTTGACATTCATCTCCAACATTTAAACTATATCCATTATCAACATTGGTGGCCCTAGGGCAGCAAAAATTTTTAGAGAAATACCCTTTTTGAATCCCATACCTCCAATTATTTTCAATGTCAATGGCAAACTGACGTGCCTAATGCAATGTGGTGGGCTCCTTGTCCCTCAATCTATAGCTCATTTTCCTATCAAATGCTCCCAAATAGACAACTAGGCACAGTGCATCATTTGGTCTCATGCATTTTGGAATTCTATTCAATGCCTTCATAAATCTGAGGTTAAAAGCTGGGATCAACTCATCTTCTTCAATATGGATATACATAAAATCACTAATAACTGCATATTCAGATATTCTTTCACCAAATTGTTCTAGAAATGCAGATTTAAAATCATGCCAAGAGCTGACAAAGTAAGCTGGAAGATAAGAGAACCAGTCCCTTGCATCTTCATCTAGAGATTGAACAAATAATCTAATAACTACATCTTCATGGTCAATCTCGAAATCATCTATCACATTTATAAACTGTTGCAAGTGTCTCTCAGCTGATTCATCCTTCACACCATTGAATTTGGGCAAACACTTTTTGATTTTAGATGGAAAAGCATTTGAGTAGCCACAAATGCCATCAAAATTTATGGGCTTATATCTATCAATGCTGAAACTTCTTTTATTACATGGTTGGGACTGATTATTATACATGGTTGCATTTGACACCTCACTAGGGTGCATGGGCTGATAATACATCATTATGTTTTTGCAACCCTCCTTTCAACTCAGATTTTCAATCATAATAATGACCTTAGGCCTTTAAAATACAAACTATTATTTCAGATTTCCTAAAGTCCTTCAAATGAGTCTTTTAAACAATATTGCATACTCCTTTTGAAATGCAAACTAAGTCCTCACAAAAGTATGCAATCTAATCACCAATATTTCCCTTTTGACTAGTGCTATTACACCAAATAGGGAACCTTTCAAAACTTATGAAAATACTTGGATATGTTGCAGCAACTGCAAATTCAACACCTCTGGTGTCCTCTTATCAGGTTCTTTATAGGCAGAGTCGCCACCTCCTTGGCAGAGGAATAAGCTTCAAACAGGCCGAAGCTGAAAATTGATTTCTTTCTAGGGTCTCCCACAGCGGAGCCACACACATAACTTTTCAGATTTTGCTGTAACAAACACCTCCAGGTCTGCTTCTTCAATCCTTTAGACTCAAACTTTCATGGATATGACATTGGTCTCCCCAGCGGAGTCGCCAATTCTGTTGGTAATTTTCTCCGAATCGGCAGAGGGTTTGCCAGTTCCAATGAACATGCAGATTCAGCCAACAAAGTACAAGAGGTTGCGTGAGCTGCCTCCCCTTCACTTCTGGTTCTACTACACCAAGGGGGGTGTCCCTATTTGATAAAGATGTAACATTTACTCTCCAAATGACAGAAAGATTTAACTTTGTGATAATAGGCAAAATACTCTCATGTATGGACCAAGATTTGAATGACAAATCACAAGTTTAGCAACACTCTTGGACATGTGTGTCTAGTTATGGATGAGAGTATGCAGGGGGTTCCTAATCCTACTCCTACAACTAACAAGTTCAAATTATGGAATGGTTTGAAATTATGGTTTGGATGCAAGATAGGGGTTTTGGATCATAACTACTTCACAAGAATAGACCGGTGCTTATCTCAGGGCAAGGAGTCAACTAGACGTATACAGGTGAACGATTTACAACTGCATTCAAGTTTCAGGGGGTCAAAGCTGGTATTCGCCTTACAAATACCACCCAGGAATGGGTATTTTAGCTGCCCATACTTATAGATATCCTGGCTGACATACATACTTCCCCATGATTGACCTAAAACAATTTAATCCACTTCTTGAATGGAAGTCAAAAGATCAAGTATGTGGTACAAAAAACTATACCCTAGAATCCAAGTAACCCTTAGCAACTAGATTCAAAAGAAGGAAATGCATACAGCAAATGGAGACAGACAACAAAACACATGCAAGAAGCATTTTTCATATAACATTAACACTGAAACTGAACATATGTGCAAAATGCATTCGAAATGCAACTCATAAACTCCAAAATGAGATAGAACAGCCAGGAAAATGCCCTGTATTTTGTTATTTACACAAAAATTGCCCAAGTCTTCAACAACCACAAACTGAGTAACACAGTCTGCTTAATACAGCAAAAAAGTGTACTCCGCATTAATTACATGGCACATCAAAAAATCTGTCAGATACAATGCATTCAAAAATGGCGCTTAAAATCATCAATGCACTAAGTAGAGGAAGGAGAGGGAACAGGTAGAATTGGGAGATGTGCCGCCGTTTCCAGATTTTTATCTTAAAATTGGTGGTTGGCCTGTCATTCCACCCAACATACCCCTGCAAGCGCTGCCATTAAGATCAACCTACCTGCACCCCTCAGAAATGCAGCATCAGATGCATCAGAAGTTTTCCCACTTAAAAAAAAAGCGGCCACATACAAAGAAAACCTTCGCTGCTGGACGTTAAAACACTGCCGTCGATCACCTCCCTATTGCCAAGATCAACAGTGCCAAAAAATGTTGACCAAGTCGCCGGCCAATAGATCGTGCCATGGAGGCACCTCATGTTTCTATCGCTGGCTTTTCCAGTTCTCATTTTGCCTTTTCGCCCTTGTATATGCAAAAATATATGCATATACAAACACCTTATATATAAGTCGGACCTTAAATTTTATTAGAATAATTTGCAAATCGGTTCAAATCCGGTTTGTATGCCCTTCATTGCACATCGGTTTGTATATCAACATATACAAGCGCTTTATACAACCCACAGACCTGAAATAATTTTATTCCTCCATCGCATCCGGGTTGTATGTCCCTTTGCTTGCATCCATCGCCTCATACATACAAGGTGGATTTCAAACTTTTATCCACCGCATCTGACTTCTCCTTCGGTTCTGGAATGCATATTTCACTTGTATGCTTTGAATGTACATCGGCATACATACAACTGCCTTTGTATACAACTGGTGGGCCCCACCACATGCATCTCTGCCTCGCCACTGTAGCAAATGTATATTTGCACCTCCTTGTATATTTTGCTTTGTATATGACCTGACATACAAAGCGGGAATATTTCCAGGAATCTGCAGAAGATTCCCCCTTTGTATATGCACCTTTTAGAGCCCGATATACATTCAGAAATGCATCTAACTCAATTTTTCAAAGGGCGATAGAGTTTTCTGACCCGCCAATGCACATTTGACCTACACGTATATACAAACACCCTTGTACATACAAAGGCACATGCATATGACTGATTTTTTGCATTTTTTAGCACTGCAGAGGCCAAAAGAGTTAAAACTTTTTGGATTTTTGGGAAGGGGCCTGCATATACATATTTAAATACTAACAGCTTGGAGGGTTGTCCATGTGACCATCCTCTGGAATTCTCTATCTGTTCTGTAGGCCTATAATTTGTCTTCATCTTCAAAAAGAACACCAAGCTTGTTTGAAAGAAGAGCAGGCTTCTTTCTTGCCTTGCTACCAGCTATTCCTTTATCTGGGATCTTGCTCGCCATTATTAATCCCTGCACACAATGATGTCCTACAATTATTTTTCAACTTCATGTCTACAAGCCTCAAAACAAAGTACAAATAACTGTGATATTATGTCCTATTTTTTGTTAAAATTATATAGTGTTTCTGTTGTTGAGGGGATGAATACACATGGCGCCACGTTTGGTAGTACGTGTTACCAAGCAATTCAACGTCTGGTTTACATGTCTAGTAAGTAAATTTTGTTATGTTTAGTCCAACATAGAAGTATCTCTTGAAAAATATATAAATGTTTTCTTATTTTGGGCTCATTTTTTGGAGGAGTAACAATCACGATTCATCTTGTCCTTCTTGATTCGTTTGCGAGAATGACAATTTCTAGAATATTTTTTTAGTTAGGTTCTGCTTCTTAGCATGCATTTTAAACTTAACGGTATTTTCTATTACAATATAGTTACTGTTAATTTACTAGTAAGCAATTTTTTTTATTTTGTTATAAACTGACTTTAATCTTATCACATGGTTGACAAAAAATAAAAACTGTGGAGTTGGATGGGAAGACAATTAAGTTTCAAATTGTATGAATGTTTTTCACTTTCGTTTGCGAGAATGACAATTTCTAGAAGTTATGACATTGGTTACTACTGTTAACACCACTCTTTAAATGGATTATTATTTTTCATGTTTCTATTTCTCAATTGAAAGCCATTTTTAAATGTCAAGAAAGTCATATTTAGATTATATTGTAAATTCTAGAGAAGAGAAAAATAAGTCAAGATCTCCTTACCATGTATTAGTTAGGGTTAGATAAGGTCTCACATAGCATTGATAGCTATAAGGATGCACTTAAAGTACTAGTACTCTAGGAGTTATTTGCGGTGAAAAACAAAGTTGTTTGTTGTATTAGAAGATATATTCAAATATGTATGAAAATTTATGTATATGACACTATCATAGGAGTTTGAAAAAATCTTGTCATAGAGGTCATGACAACATTATAAAAAAATTTATAATAAAAGTTACAAAGTAAAATGAGAGTCAATGAAAAGGTAAAACAAAAAATAGATTTGAGACTTGTGTTTTAGACTCCCAATTCCAGCTATTGTTTTTCCCATTTATTATTAGTTTTCAGATTTTGTATACAATGCCTTTAAAGTCCACTTTCTTGAACTTGTGGGCAGACACCGACATTATAGAGAGGGCACTGTTGAACACTTGATGGATTAAGTTAAAATTTCCTTGAATGGAAACACAAATAGATTTAAGAATTTTCCTCATATTATACTCAAAGAGAGTACAACTTGGAGGTCAACACATGGATGACATAGGAGCCAGATGTTGGAAATGAAATGAGGATATGACAAAAGCAATCTCAGTACTAAATGCAAAAAGAAGAACATGGCATATGCAATTCATATTGAGGACCATCAAGAACAAGTTCGCAGTTTGGTTGACCTAAAAATTAAGAGTGCTTTATTAGTGTTATCTTTAGATTTTGTTTGTAATGACGACAAGGGTTCTATTGAATCCTCAAAGATTGTTGACTTGCATACAGAAGATGATATTAGAGATAATGGCCAAGTTGGTATCATAATTGATGTGGTAGCTTGTAAAACTGCGTGGAAACGGATATGGTATTGGATATGGATATAGTGAATTTTCAACATCCCCTGATATAGATACGCTTAGATATGCCAATTATAAAAATATTAAGAATTATATTGTTTTATTCAATACAAATTAAACTATCATATTAATATGAAAATAACAATATAATATTACACAATATTATAATAATATTATTATTAATTAAAAAAATTATTAATAATTTTAATATTTTTATACATAAAAGAATAAAATAACTATAGAATGGTGACAAATAAATTATATCATTATAAATTATAATATAAATATTACAATAATATAATTTGACAGACATCAGATTTCCACACTCCATAATGAATGTTGATCCATAATTTGTTACTAATTTTTAATATTTAGCAAACATGAATGAAATAATAATATTAATATTAATATTAATAAAAAACAAATTAATTTGTTAGTTATTTTTAATATTTTTATACCCAAAACAATAAAAAAAAAATAGAAATTTGACAAATACATTGAATCATTATATATTATAATAATATAAATATTACAATGATTTTATGATTATAATAATGATAATAATCATATAACATTTTAATAACCAATAAGCAAAAATGAATTGTTTCATAACCAAATTCACATATTGACTCACTCATAAAAATATTTTAAATATTATTTGAATAATTAGCAAACTTAAATTGCTACCAATATTAGTTTCAACATCAGCTAACAAATAATATATTATTAATTTTATAATATAATATTTATATTATTAATATACAATAATGAATATATTATTAATATTTATTATTCTATTATAAATTTTTAATATTTATATCATTAATCTCATATATAAAAATAAAATGAACCCAACATATATAACGAACCCAACCCCAAAGAATTTAAAAAACAAGTTTTTCTTCTTTTTTTTTCATTTTTGTAATTTTTTTGGAAATCCCATTTTTTTCACAGTTTTTTTCGGATTTTTTCACAATTTTCTCATATTGTTTTTATTTTCAGTAATTGAGAATGGTCTAATAATTCATGGTATTGTTTTATATTTTGTTTATGAAATGGGAACAATTTGATTCCAGTATAGAGGGCTCATGGGTTATGACAAAAACTTACTTCCAAGAATTGTTGAACAATAAAAAAAATTCACAGCCCATACACAGCCAAGAATGCAGTGGAAACAACAAACACAAGCATGCAACAAGAACACAAACCACTACACATGATTTACCCTGGAAAACCCCAAACCGGGGAAAAACCAACAATGAAAATCTTCATATTAACCCTCAGCCCCAACCAGACTGAGCCTGGAGGCTTCAACCAGCCACATATACAATGGAGTCACCAAGCCATTAAATAGACTTCCATACATGCAACACCATGGGCTCAAAACCATGAGCTCCAAAACCATGGACCAATACAACTAGCACAAAACCATGTGCTCAAGACCACTTATGGTTAATCCACTAACTCTAACCCAAGAGCTAATTTAACCCAACAATCCCCCCTTTAAACTTGGTTTTGGGGTTAGCACCAAACCCCCCTTCCACAAGCACCAAGTGCAATGCCCTCTTGGTCATTTCAGGGATCAAGCAAGCCATACGTCTTATAGCCATCAGCCCATATATATGTATTAAATTTACAACTCCATTACAAATATTGGGATCAAGCAAGCCATATGTCTTACAGCCATCAGCCCATATATATGTATTAAATTTACAACTCCATTACAAATATTTTTGTTCTTGCTATAGCCAGCCTTGGACCTGCAACACTTTACATGCAGCAACTGGATACGATGACTTTTGCCAAGCAACATGCCTATAGCAGCAACTTATCTCCACACACTGTAAGCCCTGCATTATATACATTAAATTCTTCTAAGCTGCGGCATCATCAATTTTCAGTGGCTCTGATACCAGTTGTTGAACAATAAAAAAAATTCACAGCCCATACACAACCAAGAATGCATTGGAAACAACAAACACAGGCATGCAACAAGAACACAAACCACTACACATGATTTACCTTGGAAAACCCCAAACCGGGGAAAAACCAACAATGAAGATCTTCACATTAACTCTCAGCCCCAACCGGACTGAGCCTGGAGGCTTCAACCAACCACATATACAATAGAGTCAACAAGTCATTAAATAGACTTCCATACATGCAAAACCATGGGTTCAAAACCATGAGCTCCAAAACTATGGACCAAAACACCTAGCACAAAACCATGAGCTCAAGACCACTTATGGTTAATCCACTAACTCTAACCCAAAAGCTAGTTTAACCCAACAAGAACAAGGTTGATTTGCAACATCTATAGAAATGAACTTTATATTTTTTTTTGCATTTTGTTGTGTACATATTTGAGTTTTTTTAAGAAAAAAAAAGAGAAAATGAGAATATACAAACCCTCAGATATTTCTTACACAGGGTACAAAATTATGTGCACAAGTTTTTCCCAGTTTCCTTTTTTTTGAAAATTTCCTGTGTACATGTATATAACACAAATAAAATAAAACAGAAATAAATTTACGGGCATAAAAAGAAGTCCATGTTAGAATCTTGTTAATTTAATGGAAGCACACTTCTAGCAGGTAGAGCCACTGCGCATTTTATAGTTATAAAGAAGATTATAAATAAATAAATATAACTGGAATGAAACAAATATATTTATAATAATAAATGAAGAAGAAAATATTATTCCTTGCGTGGAGATCGTCCCTTATTGTCCCTTCTATGACCTTTATATCTCTCAAAGACCGCCATCTGGTTTTCCTGCAACTCAAATGTTAAGAGCGCACGAAACACACAAAAAAAAAACTACCATTACTCGTTAGAGATGAGCTATTCATGCAGCCTTCGACATATTCCTCCTTCTGTGCTACCTTTGTTTTGTTTTTTTTACTAAAAAAGTACTAGACCACCCATATCATATATTAGAAAAGATCGAAAGTACAAAAAAGTCAAGAATGCATCATCTGGCTATTCAAAAACATCAAAACATCAAAATATAGGGGAAAAGACCCCATAGGTGAGATAGTTCCAATGGCTGAGAAAGTATATATGCATTTAAGGTCCAATATTTTTTAAGTTTAGTGCCAGTATATGTGCATTTGAGGCCCAATATTTTTAAAGTTTAGTACTAGTAGTTGTGACTTTAAGGTTGTTAGTGTTACTAAAAGTACTAATAATTGAATGAATTGTGCCCTTTAAATTTAAAAAGCAACCAATCATGTGATGCCACATCAACCCACCAATAAAACATGACTTAATGCATACCTATTGGTCCACCCTTTTTTGGGGGAACTATTTGACACCTCAACAAAAAGCATGCTGATGTGGCATCATATTTGATGTTGTGGCCCTGAAACCTTAGTTATAAGCAGAGGCATTTCCAACTAAACTACTATAAAATTTTTGCAGTGATTTGAAATTGCCACGTATGATTTCTGGGTCCTCTCCCCTAAATATACAATCGAAAAACAAAAAGAGCCATGACTCTAATCAGAATTCGCCATGGGAAACAAGAGACCATGAGCACGAGTCCTGGGATCTCGGGGAGGACCGGGAGCTCTGTTTGGCGCATGGTTTCTCAGAAATCTGAATGCATTGAAAAAAAGGTAGTGGACCACCCATATCATTTATTAGAAAAGATCGAAAGTACAAAAAAGTCAGGAATGTATCATCTGACTATCCAAAAACATCAAAACATCAAAATACAGATATACGATCGAAAAACAAAAAGAGCCATGACTCTAATCGGAATTAGAGTCGCAATGCTCATCAGGGGGCGACATGGGAAACAGGGGAGCATGAGTAGGAGTCCTGGGAGCTCGGGGAAGACAGTATTCCACGCTATCACAATCAACATCAAAAATCCGTCTGAGGAAGATAGTATTCAATTTATTTTTGTTTTTTTTTTTTTAATTTTTCCAATTTATTTTTTATTCCGTAGTTTTTATATTTTCTCCACTTCTTTTTCTTCAACCATTTTCAATCTTTTTTGTTTTTATTTTTTATTTTTCCAATTTCTTTTTTAGTTTTTAGTTTTTATTTTTTATTTTTTACTATATATTTTCCATGTGCTCTATCTCCACCCCTGTAATTAGTATATTTATATTTAAAAATATATATCTATAATATGCATGTACTTGCTTTTTGTGTTTTTCATATCTTTTGTGATTTTCTCCACCTTTTTTTTCAATCGTTTCCAAATTCTTTTTTTACGCCAAGGCGTTATACAGTAACATTGGGGTGGGGATGAGAGCAGGACCTAAATTTGATAGCCGTATAGTCGTATTTAATCATTTTAATTGTAAAATACAATTAAAATTTTAAGAAGACTGTATCACTTGAAAGGTAAGATTTTACGTAAAGTGTCAAAAATTCTATGTAATTATTATTATATATTTATTTTTAGTCTATATATATTTTCCTAAAATAGGTAGGCTTTAATATTGGAAAGGCAACTTCAAATAGATGATTGTCACAAAAAAATGATTGACACGTAGGGTCAACCGTCAAATTTAGGCCCTCGATGAGAACACTCATCTTTTCTACCTAAATTTATAGAAAAAAAAAATTAAAATTCCAAAAAGAAAACTTTTTTTCATTTGAAGATCATTGGTTCCAATTTCTTTTTTAGTTTTTAGTTTTTATTTTTTCCAATTTCTTTTTTAAGTTTTTTTTTTGTTTTAATTTCAATTTCTTTTTTGGTTTAATTTCAATTTCTTTTTTGGTTGGATAGTTTTTGTAATTTTCTTATTTTCAATTTATTTTTTCTTTTTTCTTTTTTCTTTTTTCTTTTTTCTTTTTTCCAATTTCTTTTTCAGTTTTTTTTTTTTATTTTTTCCAATTTCTTTTTTTGTTTTTTATTTTTTATTTTTCGAAAATAAACTATGGAAAAGATATATCTCTCGGCATACTTTAGATATATTTTTTAAAATATAAATACACTAGTTTATTTTTATTTTTTCTTTTTTCTTTTTTGGTTCCATATTTTTTGTGATTTTCTCCACCTTTCTATCCTTCATAGTTTTTATTTTTTATTTTCTTCAATTTCTTTTTTTATTTTGATTTTTAATTTTTTCCAATTTCTTCTTTGGTTTTTATTTTTATTTTTTTTCTATATATTTACACCAAAAAAATGAGTGTTCTAATTTTTATTTTTTATTTTCTTCAATTTCTTTTTTATTTTGATTTTTAATTTTTTCCAATTTCTTTTTTGGTTTTTATTTTTATGTTTTTCTATATATTTACACAGAAAAAATGAGTCTCTCATCTCCACCCCGCTATCATGTAGAATGTCTCCCAGGCATTCAATAAAATATTACAAAAAATCATACTTTATTGTATTTTTGCTTTGTTATTGTCTTGTTTACAAAATGAATTTCGGGTAAGTTTTTATTAGTAGCTGCCTTGGCCAGTACTATTGCAAATTTGCAATGAGTTTTTTTATTTTTGCGAAAATACTATTTTGAGTAAAACAAACACATTAAAATTGAGCTGAAAAATACAGTCAAGAGGGAAGTATGGAACCGAATGAAGCGAAAAGCTCGCAATACTAACAGATTAACTTGTTTAAATACATTCTAAGTGGCTAAATTCTTAGTGGAAATTTAGTTATTAAACAAATAATATTTTTTTATTTAAATCTATGCAGATATTATAACAAAAATTGTAATATTTATATTAACATAATATTCATATTAATCTGATTATTTAATTTTGATTTGTTGTATATATACTATTTATAAATTTAATGTTTTAAATATTAATGAAATGATATAACTAAATATATAATAATAGAATGTATATTAAATGGGCGAGAGCCCTGGCTCGATTGGTTAAGTATTCCTATTGTAGGTAAGGAGGTCACGAGGTCTAGTCTCCCCCTATCTTCGTGGAGCCGAAGGGCGTGTCGATTGTGCTTAATGCCATAAGGAATTCATATTATTTAATTTTTCTTTATTATAATTAATATTTTAAATATTTACAAACAATATAATTATTACTATTTTTATTATTAAATTTGTTGAAACATAATAAAATAAAATATTGGGCGGGGGCCCTGGGAAATGAGATCTATAGAACACATAGCTGTCTAATTTTAACATTACTTTGGTATTGTTATATTTAAATATTTATAGAACAATCTAATTATTACTAAATTTGCTGAAACATAGTAAAATGAAATATTGTTAATAAAATATTTGCACTGTGAAATGAGATCTATAGAACACATAGTCGTCTAATTTTAACATTACTTTGGTATTATTATATTTGTACTAGTAATTTAAATTGCTAACTTAACATAAAAATCCAACAATGAAGGAGTGGGTTGGATAGACAAGACGATATTTTTTTAAGCTATGTTTAAGAGTAAGAACAAAATGGTTTATTGTTAGTTATCTTTTTGACATTGACCAAACTTCTATTTGGCAAATGCCTTTGATGCTTTAAATATGGAAGTACAAGACAAGTTTAATTTGAAAAGGCTAATCCTACTTGTTATTTTCTAACTATTTAAAAAATAATATTACTATAATTATATATTATGTCTTATATTAACATTATGTTATATTATACAGGGTGGCCAAAGGAAATCCTAGGCCGACTGGTAGTAGGGGAGTGTTAAGAGATGATAAAGGTAGGTTTATTTTGGTCGTGGTGCTCCCGTTGGGTATCCAGTCTAATCACTACACCGAAGTTGCAGCGGCCTACCATAGTATCAATCTAGCCTATTCAAAAGGTTACAAGAAAGTTTGGGTTGAAGGAGACTCTCTTAACATTATAGAATGTCTTAAGAATAATCAAGCACCTAGTTGGACTATTTAAATGTTGATAAAGGATTCGATCAATATAATAAATTCTTTTGAAGAATCCCTTATATCTCATATTTTTCGAGAGGGAAATGGGGTAGCCGATGTCATGGATAATGAAAGTTATTTCCCATGCTCTTTAACGATGGGAAACGTACTCAAACTTGCCTAGTGAGGCAAAGTCCATCATATCCAATGAAGGAAATTATGATTAAAGATCCAACTTTTATTTCAAGAGTTAATCTTATGATTACTATGTTGCAGATCACACATTTTCTCGGTAACTCGAGGACCTTCTTGATTAAGACTGGCTGGGTTTGGTTTATTCTACAGAAGTGGGACTAGAATTCTGAAAGAGACAATTTAGCTAGATGACTAGGATGGAAGGAGAGAGAAATAGAGTGGAGCCATGCTTGTGCAATGGGATCCGCAGAAGACCTCATTTGTGGAAAGTGATGTTGGATGGTGGACTTGTCCCTTACATGGAAAAGTTGCATGGGTCTAACCTGATCACCACCAACTTGTTTTTCAAAGGGTGGCGAGATAGGAAAATCCAAGTATATGGGATTGAGGCGAAGATTACTGAGGAGTTTATAGTGAGGATTACTGGTTTGTCGAAAGAAGGAAAAAAGGTTTTTAAGGATCGCAACGCTGGTGAGGAGGTGCTTAAGGTTTTCTTTAAAGACAACGAGAGAAACCAACTCATCAAATTCCATTCTGAAGGGTATGAAAGGAAGCCCATCAAGTCAATTTGGGGAGACGTTGCGGAGGTGATCATGCAGTACAGTCCCTCGAAGGTAGGTTTACCACCATATATAGCTATCATTTTACTGGTGAAATGCACAAGACAACTGAGAGGGGGGTGAATTAGTTGTCACCAAAACTTAACTTCTTATAAACATCAACACATCAATCACGTAATCACTGTTGTTATGATTTAACCATGAAAGCATGAAATAAGAAACTTAAGCACAATCACACATGAGACACCAGAATTTTTACATGGAAAATCCTAAACAAGGAAAAACCACAATGAGTGTTACTTCACAATATAATATGTAATAACAATACTGAAAATCAGAGGCTTACTGCCCAGAGCTCACTGCTCAAATGAAAGGGCTCACTGCCAAAAGGTTAGGCTTACTGCCAAAAGGGCTCAATGCCAGAAATTGGTGAACTAAGATAATAGCATCTACATCATGCCAGGTTCAGTTCCATTGAAGCGCAATATATCTCCTCTGCTCTGCTTTTACACTTCACACTTATCATCTTCGTACAATCATTCCTAATTCATGACTTCATTACATGTTTTTATACAATTCATCAACCTTGGAATGAACATCAAGGTCGGCATTACAATCATCAACCATTGGAACAATCTTCAAGGTCAGCATACACACATACATTAGAATAGGTTTGGATCTAAATAGATTTGTGAAGGAAAAGAATGAATGCGGACCACACCACTCCTTAGCTGGGACTCAAATGCAATCTCCCACACAACAACATGCTTTACAAACTTCGAAGCATAACCGCAAGTAGTGAAAACAACCAAGTCAGCCAAAACTGGTGTTCACACTAAGACTTTTAGGAACACGCTTCATGCACGATCTGGATTACACTTTGTGGACCAATCAAAAGGAAGGAACACGATCTATAGACATCCATAAGCATGCTACAATCATCAAAAACTTTTGCACAACCCCCAAACATTCTATCCAGAAGATTCTTCAAACTGGAGCACTTAAACATTACTGTTAACCACTGTCATAAAGGAAAGATCGCTTGCAGAGCATCAAATCACGAACCATTTGAACTGAAGGCACATAACATCATTACAAACTTAATTCTAGAACCGCAGACTATAAAAACTAAATGTGAAGCAGAATACATTCTCCCTATCACCATTAAACACTCAGAAAAATAGCTTTTACTCTGGTGAACAGAACTCACTCAAATTTTTATACTGGAGGCTCAAACTTGAGACCTAACAACTACAGACATCTCTTAACATAACTTCCAAACTACAGACAAAGATATTCAATCTATAGGATATGCGGAGCAAAACACTATAATGTTCTTCTTAGACACTTGCTCAAAATCATTCAAATTATTTCCTTAGATGTTGACCTTGGGTGTTGACATCAATGACAACACTTATTGTTCATACTTGCAACAATCTCCCCCTTTGTCATTGATGGCAACACATGATGTGAAAAACCATCAAGACAAGCAAACTTGCTTTGCTTCTTTGCTCCCCCTTTATGCTTTCTCTGGCTGCAACTTTCTCCTTAAGTTTTTCACATGAACTTATCTCCCCCTTTGACATCAATGGCAAAGGGTCATGGACCTTTTCTCTTTCTATAGTTATCAACGCTCAATTTAGATCTTATTAATACTGCACTACTCCCCTTGTCAGCAGCACTGCAACACTTACTGCTCTTTATCAGGAACTCATATCAGCAACATCTACCTACTCCCCCTGAGAGGTAGCCTTCAAAACATCAATCCAAATCAAAAGATGAAACTTTGGACACTATTGGACTGATACACTTCCTATGCATCTTAGTTTAGAGCAGGAGGGGTAATAACCCCTAACTTCTCCTTAAGATACTCAAAAGTATCCTTAGGCAGAGGCTTAGTGAAAATATCTGCAATCTGATCCTTTGTAGACACATATTCCATATTTACTTCATTTTCTGTTACCTTTTCTCTTAGAAAGTGATACCTTATTGATATATGCTTTGTTCTTGAGTGCATCACTCAATTTTTTTGAAATATTTATAGCACTTCTGTTGTCACAAAAGATTAAAATTGGTTCTTCATACACAACTCTTATATCCTTCAATGTTTGCTTCATCCATAACACTTGAGTACGACAACATGTTGCAGCAATATATTCTACTTTTGCAGTAGACAAAGAAACTGATTCTTGCTTCTTGCTTAACCATGAAACTAATCTGTTACCTAAGACGAAAGCACTTCCACTTGTACTTTTTCTATCATCAACATCTCCAGCCCAATCTGCATCTATATAAGCACTAAGAGTGAAATCAACATCTTTGGAATACCACAATCCATAGTTTGAAGTACCTTTTAAATACCTCATGATCCTCTTGACTGCCATCACATGTGACTCTTTAGAATCTTCTTGAAATCTTGCAACAAGACAAACTGCATGCATTATATTTGGTCTTGTATGGGTTAGATAAAGTAGTCCTCCAATCATAGACCTATACTTTTTTAGATCAGTCTTAGGTGATTCATCATTCTTGCTTAGCTTGCAACCAGTTACCATAAGAGTACATACTGGCTTAGAATCCTCAATTCCAAACTTCAACAATTCTTTCGCATACTTGGACTAAGAAATGAAAATTTATTTTTCTGATTGAGTAATCTATAGTCCTGGAAAGAAATTCATTTCACCAAACATAGACATCTCAAACTCCTTTTGCATGTCCTCTGCAAATTTCTTACACATACCTTCATTGCCTCCAAAGATAATATCATCAACAAAGACTACAACAATCATAATCTTATCATCATTAATTTTGAAGTAGAGATTATTGTTTGCAGTACCTTTACTGAACCCTAATTGCAACAAATACTTATCCAACCTTGCATACTAGGCTCTAGGAGCTTGCTTGAGTCCATATAAGACTTTCTTCAATCTGCATACCATGTCACCTTGGTCTGATGACTGAAATCCTTTTGGTTGTTCAATGTAAACCTCTTCTTTCAGTTCTCCATTTAAGAATATAGACTTCACATCCATCTAGTACACCTTGAAATCTTTGTGTGTTGCAAATGCCAAAAACATTCTTATTGCTTCAATCCTTGCCACAAGAGCAAAAGTCTCCTCAAAATCTATACCTTCAACCTAAGAGTATTCTTTGCATACCAGTCTTGCTTTGTTTTTTACCACTTCACCACTTTCATTCATCTTGTTTCTGAAGACCCATTTAGTTGGACGATCACATTCTTATCAGCAGGTCTAGGGACCAATTCCCAAGTTTTATTATTTTCTATCTGCATTAGCTCTTCTTGCATAGCTTTTACCCAACTTTCATCTTTGCAGGCTTCACTAATAGTTTTAGGTTCAATCTGTGAAAGTAAACAGTAGTTCACCTGTTCTTCTGCAGCTCTTTTCCTTGTCAATACCCATTTGCTTTTGTCACCAATAATCTGATCTTAAGAATGATTAATCCTTACATACTTGGGAGTCTTCACAGCACTTTCTGGAACCTTTTCTTCTTCATCTTGACTGTCTTGTTGTTCAACTTTTTCTTCATTTATAGTAGCAGTAGGTTCATCTGATTTATAGCCACTCAAATCTGATATTATTTCCTTGTCTTCATCAACCTTCACATTAGCACTCTCAATTATCTTTCTCAATCTCTTATTGTAGCACCAGTAGGCCTTACTCTTAGTAGAGTGTCCAAGGAAAATTCCTTCATCACATCTAACATCAAACTTGCCTAACTCTTCTTCTCTTCTGATATAACATTTGCTTCCAAAAACTTTGAAATATTTCACTGTCGGAACTCTTCCATACCACAATTCATAAGGAGTTTGAGTGCCATTACCTTTGACTTGAACTTTGTTTTGAATGTAGACAATAGTATGTATAGCTTCTCTCCAATATACTTTTGGTAGGTCTGCCTCTTTCATCATTGACCTAGCAACCTCTTGAATTGTCTTGTTCTTTCTTTCAACAACTCCATTCTGCTAAGGAGTCCTAGGAGTAGACAACTGTCTTTTTATCCCATGTTCTTTAGAGAAAATATTGAATTCATTTGATGTAAACTCACCTCCTCTATCAGACCTTAAGCATTTGATCCTCAATTCTAACTCATTCTCAACCATTGCCTTGAAAGCTTTGAACTTGTCTAGGGCTTCTGATTTATCTTTCAAAAAGGTGACCCAAGTCATTCTAAAATAATCATCAATAAGCAACATAAAGTACCTATCTCCTTGGAGACTTCTTGTTCTTGTAGGACCACACAAATCTGTATGCACCAGCTTAAGCAATCCAACAGAAAATTGTTCTTCGCTTTTGAAACTTGTCCTTGTCTATTTCCCGAATTGACATTCCTTGCAAATAGTATTAGAAGGCTTCACAAGCTTAGGCAAATCTCTCACATCTTGTACCGAGCTTATCTTCACCAAGTTGTCAAAATTGATATGACACATCCTTCTATACCACAACCAACTCTCGTATGTCTGAGCCAACAAACAACAATCATTAGTTCCTCTCAAATGATAAGCATTACCATTAGTCTTTTTACCAGTAGCAACCACTATTCCAGAGCTTTCCATGATCTTGCATCCATTATCCTTGAATCTCAGATCATATCCTTTGTCACACATCTAACCAACACTTAAAAGATTATGCTTTAAACCCTTCACATATAGAACATCGTTTGTGTTCTGCTTACCATCAAAAGAAATAGATCCTCTTCCACAAATCTTACCAGCTGCATTATTTCCAAACCTAACCAGTCCTCCATCATACTTTTCCAGACTTACAAACTTACTTTTATCATCGGTCATGTGATGTAAACATCCACTATCAATAATCCATTCATCCTTATCTTTCTCAAGCTGACAGACAGACAAAACATTCTCTTCTTCCAGTTTTTCTTCCTTCACATAGCTAGCAAATTAGTAGACATGGGTTCTTCCTTAATAGCAATAAACAAGCATTCATTTGCACTAGTATCATCAGACTCATCATCTGTCACACCATCATCATCAAGATCTCTAACATAATGGCATTTTTTTATAGTTCTAGGTCTACTTTCAAATTTCTTCTTACCTCTCTCAATTCTCTCCGGACACCTGGAGGCATAGTGACCAAGCTTTCCACAAGAAAAGCATTTGAATGGTAATTTACCTTTGAACTTACCGGTACCTCTTTGCATTATGTCCACAAAGTTAGCTTCAATCTCATCAAGGTCATCATCGGATTCCACATCATACTTCTGAGTACTTGAAGTCTTTTCTTAAGTGCTGGCTTTGAAAGCAGTCTCAGTCTTTAGCAGAGCATCACCAGACTCTCTCATCTCGAAAGTAGTAAGCTTCCCGAGCAACTAATCCTTTGTAATCTTGCTCACACTCATAACTTCTTCAATTGTTGACACCTTGTGACTATAGGATTTAGGCAAAGATCTAAGAATCTTCAACACAACCTCATCTTCATCAATAGTTCCTCCAAGACCTTTGATTCCATTAACAATTTCATCAACCTTTTACATGTAGATTGTTATGTTCTCATCATCACTCATCTTCAAGGCTTCATACTTTGCCTTCAGATTTTGTAATTTTGCACTCTTTACAGAATCATCTCCTTCATACAAAATTTTCAACTTCTCCCAAATCTCATGAGCAGTATCCAGATCCATAACTTTCACTAACTCAGTATTAGATAAGGCATTTAATAGAGCATCTCTAGCTTTTACGTTTAACTCATACTATTTGACTTCATCTTCAGATGATGGACCATTTCGAGGAATAGTATACTTTGTATCTGCCATCTTCCAAACTCTATAACCAAGAGAAATGAGATAACTTTTCATTTGTACCTTCCAAATTGAGCATAATCTGTTACTGCGGAGACTCCTTATGCGCCATCCCAGATCAACCTTAAGTTGTTAGGCTTTCTTTCGAGGAACCCTCGCTCTGATACCAATTGTTGAAATACACAAGACAACTGAGAGGGGGGGTGAATCAGTTGTCACCAAAACTTAACTTCTTATAAACATCAACACATCAATCACTTAATTACTATTGTTAAGATTTAACCATGAAAGTATGGAATTAGAAACTTAAGCACAATCACACGAGACATCAGATTTTTTATGTGGAAAACCCTAAATAGGGAAAAACCACAGTGAGTGTTAGCTCACAATATACTATGTAATAATAATACCGAAAATCAAAGGTTCACTACCCAGAGCTCACTACTCAAATGAAAGGGCTCACTACCAAAAGGTTAGGCTCACTGCCAAAAGGGCTCATTGCCAGAAGTTGGTGAACTAAGATAATAGCATCTACATCATGCCATGTTCAGTTCCATTAAAGCGCAATATATCTCCTCTGCTCTGCTTTTACACTTCGCACTTATCATCTTTGAACAATCATTCCTAATTCATGACTTCATTACATGTTTTTATACAATTCATCAACCTTGGAATGAGCATGAAGGTTGGCATTACAATCATCAACCATTGGAACAATCTTCAAGGTCGGCATATACACATACATTAGAATAGGTTTGGACCTAAACAAATTTGCGGAGGAAAAGAATGAATGTGGACCACACCACTCCTTAGCTGGGACTCAAATGCAATCTCCCATGCAACAACATGCTTTACAAACTGTTGGTGTTTACTTCTGAATCAGCAGTGGGTTTGCCAGTTCCAATGCACAAGCAAATTCGGCCAACTAATACAGGAGGTTGTGTGAGCTGCCTTCCCTTCACTTCTGGTTCTGCCGCACCGAGGGGGGTATCCCCATAGCTAAAGATTTGACACTTTTGATTCACCCAATGACAGAAAGATTTAGCTTTACAATGACAAGCAGAATACTCTCATGTGTGGACCAAGATTTGTGTGATAAATCACAAGTTTGGCATCCTTCTTGGACATATTTGTCTGGTCAGGTATGAGAGCATGCAGGGGGTTCCTAATCCTAATCCTATAATTAACAGGTTGGAAATATGAGTGGTTTGAATTTGATGGTTTGGATGCAAGACAGGGGTTTTGGATCATAACTATTACACAAGAAGCAGACCGGTGCCTATCTCAGGGCAAGGAGTCAACTAGACATATACAAGAGAATGACTTGCAACTGGGATTCGAGTTTCAAGGGGTTAGGACTGGTGTTTGCCTTACAAACACTACCCAAGAATAAGTATTTAACTGTCTCTACTTATGAATATCCCAGCTGACATACAATCTTCTCCACACTTAACCTAAAACAATTTAATCCACTCCTTGAATGGAAGTTACAGATTAAGCATGTGATACAGCAAAACTATACCCTAGAATCTAAGAAACCCTTAGCAACCAGATTCAAATGAAGAAAATGCATACAACAAATGGAGACAAACAGACAAATACATGCAACAATGCATTTTTCATATACAGTGACAAGAAACTAAACACATGTACTAGATACATTCAAATGCAACTCATAAACTCCACAGAGATACAACAAATGGGAAATGCTTTGTATCTCATTATTTACACCAAAATGCCCAAGTCTTCAACAACCAAAAAGAATAGCACAGTCTGCCTTTTATACCCAGACTGTGTATTCAGCAAAATTTACAAGGCAAATCAAAATTTTGCCAGATTCAATGCATCATGAGAAATGGCGCTCAACACATTGAATGCAACAGGTGGGAGAGGAGGCAGGGAGTGGTTGGACTCGAGCCCCGCGCCACCGCCTGGGGATTTACATCTTCAATCGGGTGGTTGATCCGTCCATGCCTTCGATCATCCCTTTGTTATTTCACCATTAATGGCCAGACCAACCCGCGGGATGCAGCAGACTGCGCGTCTTGTGGTTTTCCCGCCAAGAAATGCAACTGTAGATACATAGGAAAACCTTCCTGCCTTGGAAATATGAAACGGGCCAATAGAATCGCGCCACGTAGGCCCTTTATCCTCCTATGGCTGATTTTTCCCTTTGCATTTTACCCCTTTCGCCCCTTGTATATGCAAGAGCAAATGCATATACAATCGTTTTTCAAATCTTTGTATATGCAGGATGCATATACATACAACAGCGTTCAGACACATGTCAACCCCTGATTTGTTCTCTGTGGCCAGGAAAATGCATATCCATCGGCCATCGGAATGACCCTAGGAGTATCCGCCGATGTATTGATTCCTGCCGAAAATCTCCATGTATATTGGCCTTTGCACATGCATACAACTGCTTATCATACAAGGCAGACCCCAAAATATTATAGAACAAAATGAAAATCAACTCAGGTCCGGCTTGCATCTCTTTTTTGCATCTTTTCATATTGTATATTTGCATATACATGCAATATACATACAAGCCTCGGATTTCAAAAAATATGAAACACATTGCGTCCGTCTTGAAATCCGGCTTGTATCTCACCTTTTGTATATCGACATGTATGTGCAATCATACAAGCGAATATACATACAAGGCGAGGACTCCGGTTCTTATGAATTGGATTGGAAAAACTCTTTGAAATCCGGCTTGTATATCCTTTGCATTTGTGCGCTTGCATGTTGACTTGTATACTTGCCACCTAATGTACATTCTACTTTGCATATCCGCGAGCCCCACCAAATGTACATCGGCCCTTGTATCTTTTGCTTGCATATGCATCGACCGATGCATCCTTTGCACTGTTCATCTTGTATGCATATCGGCCGTCGGGATGACTATTGCATGAATTGCCGATATACAAAGCTTTGCCGATGACCTTTTATATAATTTCCATTGCATGTGGTGAATGTATGTCTAGACATACAAGCCCGATATACAAACAGAGCCGATATGCAAGAAGCAAATATTTCCGGGGATCTGCGAAAGATTCCCCCCTTGTATATGCACTTTCGATATACATTTAAAATGCATATAACTCACTTTTTACCATTTTTTGAAGGTCGATTAGAATTTCTGACCCACCAATGTATATTTGACCTGCATGTATATACAAACACCCTTGTATATACAAAGTGACATGTATACAACAGATTTTTGCAATTTTTTCTACTGCAGAGGCCGAAAGACACAGAATTTTTTGGATTCTTTGGGAAGGTGCCTGCATATCTAAATGCTTGAAACTTGAATACTCATGCAGGCACCACCAAAAACTTTGAAGCATAACTACAAGTAGTGAAAACAACCAAGTCGACCAAACCTGGTGTTAACACTAAGACCTTTAGGAACACGCTTCATGCACGATCCGGATTACACTTTGCGGACCAATCAAAATGCGAAAACACAATCGAGAGACATCCACAAGCACGTTACAATCATCAAGAACTTTTGCACAACCCCCAAACATTCTATCCAGACGATTCTTCAAACTGGAGCACTTAAACATTATTGTCAACCATTGTCATAAAGGAAAGATCGCTTGCGGAGCACCAAATCATGAACCATTTGAACTGAAGGCACATAACATCATTACAAACTTAATTCCAAAACCGCAGACTGTAAAAATTAAATGCGGAGCAGAATACATTCTCTCTGTCACCATTGAACACTCAGAAAAATAGTTTTTACTCTGGTGAACAAAACTCACTCAAATCGTTATACCGGAGGCTCAATCTTGAGACATAGCAATTATAGACATCCCTTAATGTAACTTCCAAACCACAGACAAAGATATTTAATCTACATGATATGCGGAGCAAAACACTGTATTGTACTTCTCAGACGCTTGCTCAAGCTCATTCAAATAATTTCCTTAGATGTGGACCTTAGGTGTTGACATCAATGACAATACTTACTGCTCATATTTGCAACATTTACGCTCTTAAATCATTTCAGACATAAAATGGTAGTCTCTTTCCCATTTTATCTCTTATCTTCAATGGAATTTTCCATTAGAGAAAATAAAAGAAACCCTAAACTTCCTATTTTACATGAGGGTTTAATCCTACTTATTATGAAGCATATTAAAACCCTAGTGCCTAGTGTGGAGGTTAAAGGTAGTACTGTGAAGAAAGGAAAACACCCTATTATAGATTATTATGTGTCTACATATGGTGAAATAGGGGAGGAGGAATAGGACCTTGATTGGGTCGAAGAGGAGTCGGTGGTCCTTTCCACTCCACGCTCCTCCCAGGATGAGGAAGGAGATACCTCTGAAAAAAGGAAGAGGAGTGTTGGTAAGGATATCCCAAAGAAACAGAGTAGGAATGATGAGATGTCCTGGTCTAAGGTTCCCCCTTAGAGGAAGAAAGGGACAAGGAGGACATTGAGGAGAAGGGGATTAAACAAAAAATTGATAAGAAGAAGAAAGTGCATAGTCAGATAGATATTGATGTCCCTAGAGGCAAACACGCTGATGACCAAAAGAAAGAAAAAGGAAAAAATGCAGAAAGGGAGGGATACATGTCCTAAAGGTAAGCAGAAGGGTACTATGATTGATGAACCCAAGGTTGGGATGCCTTTTCCTCATATTCTAGACCCCTCTAGCAATCTTCCCAGGAATTTTTCTTTTCTGCTTTCCTCTGCTACCAGTAGGGAGGAGCTTTCAGAGGCTATGGGGATGGTGAAGGAAGCAGTGGATAGTCAACACCGAATGACGAAGTGGTTCTTCATTGAAATAAACAGGATAAATATTAGGTTGAGTGTTATTCAACAGAAGATTAGCAGTGGAGTTGGAATTGATGACAAGCTAGGTGTTGAGATTCAGCTTTCCTGGGAGGCCATCCCTCAAGTGAATCAGTTGGAGAAGGATCTAGTGACCTACAACCATGACTATGATAGCCGTCTGGACAAAATAGAGAAGGAGATGAAAGAAATTAAGCAAAATCTTGAGAGAATGCTTGAAATCAGCAAGTGTACAATCCATAACAATGCCGAGGGGATTAGAATCCTCACTGAAAAGCTGAAAGAGATGAGAGAAGAGCACATAGCTAGTAAGGTTGGGGAGAAATATGAAGGGTGTAATGTGCAGAAGACTGGCAGCAATAGTAAACAAGGTAAAACTAGCGAACAGGGTGCCCCGAGCTCTAGGACACAGGGCAGTAAAAAAAATCTTTTCAAGTGGAGAAGGATGAACACTTGGGATTTGCGAAGCTTCATGAGGAATGTTATAAGCAGGAGTTGGCAGCGGCCGAGATACTCAAGAACATGTGACCATGTTGATGGATCTCTGTGGGTTGGCTGTTTATTTTGTTGTGTTCTGTTGGTTGGTAGTTTATATAGATGGTTATATCTCTAGGCTTGTTTTGCTTTATGTTTAATGTTTTGTGGTTTGTTGGTTGCTATCATGTTATGTCTAATCTTTGGGGCAACATTTTGATGTAGGGTTTCGGGGCCCCTTCAAAACCCGTTTTAGCCCTTTTAACAAAAACATTATGTTGTATTATACTATTATAATTATAATAATAATATAATATTACTATTATTATTAATTATAATGATATTAATAACATATTTATATTAATAATATATCATTCACAACTATAATCTTCACCCACTTAGTATAATTATAGTACATTAAACTTGCAAGAATTTATTCATCTTAAACTTCTTCCCACCTCCTCTCTAAAATTATATGTCACACCTCATCTATCGACAACAATACACACATTATTATTGCAACACTACAAAGGTAGGTACTCACCACTACGTGGAACTTGTTTAATTATATTTTTTAGTTATCCTCCCCGATTTTAAGCATCAATGGGTATTTAAAAAATAAAGAAAAGGCAACCATAACATGTGAGTGTGAGAAAATGTTAAAATAGAAGACCAACATCCATAATTTTATGTTTTTATTTTAAAATCCTAAAGTATAGGAACACTATGTTATGGTTTTAGTATATACATAATATAATATACAAATAAACCATCTTTCAATGGTTTTAGTATATACATAATATAAAATGCAAATAAACTATCTTTCATAATATTTCATATGTATAAAAACACTTGCTATTGTGTTAATAAAGGTATAATATATAATATAAATTAAATGGGTATGATTAAATTTTTTTAGGGCAACTTTTTATATTTTAAGTAATTCTAATATGATAGTATTATATTTATACTATTAATATTATAGTAATCAAACTTGAAATTTATTATATTATAGTTATACAAAAAGAATAATAATAAATCTCTTAAAAAATAATTGGTAAAAATTTTGTGTTTGTGTACATGTCTTGTGTACAATTTTGGGACATGACATTTGGTATTAGAGTCCAGTTTCAACACTAGGAACTCTGAGAAAACGGGCTACTATTATGGATTAAAATGTTTACCCTTGCTAATCAGGACATATTTTGACATCTTTTGGAATAATAAACAATAAAATCTCAATTTCAATGAATAAACCCGACAAAATAAACTTAGGACTACTCTAAGCCCACTGAGCCCACTTCATTTAACACTCTTTGGAGTTTGTGGGGCTAAAGGAGCCCTAGTCCCAGATGTTAGCCCCAACCCTATTTTGTGGTGTCAGCTTAGAACACCTCCTTGTCTTACCCTTGTCGGCTTAAAACACCTCATTGGCTTATCCTTGTCGGCCCCATTTGGTTTTATTCATTGTGTTGTTGAGCGGGAATGCATATAAGGAGTCTCATTATTCATTTTACACCTAGTTTGTTATGAGAATATTATAAGTACTTACATTATGCTTTGATGAGTTGATCTCCTATGCTCAAGTGTTCTTCATGGTTGGAAAAGCTCTTTGTGTGGATGTTATGATGCTTGTTTGCAGGTCTTGAAGGAAGTTCAAGCCTTCATCTTCTATCTCCTTGTTGGTGCATGGTCTTGAGTCACCTACTCCAACTAGGGCTTCAAATCTTGTAGTAATCTTTATCATTTACATTCATTCTTTCATCACTTATTGCAAATCTTGTCTCTGCCCTCCTAGGGCATGCACTCTTGGATCTCTAATCGTTGTTGTAATGGAGGTGGAAACACCAACACGGGGTTTGACTAAGGTAAGCCCCTAAACATAGCACAACTCTTTTCCCTTCTTGTTTGTGTGCAGGTGGCATCCGGAAGAATCAGACAAAAACAAGCTACAGAAAGGAGGAAGACACACAGGTGAAGTCACCCAGATCCTGACATTCTACAAAACTCTAATTTGGGTCTAGGGCGCCCAACACCCTTGTACTTCTCTGCTCCCAAACTCAAGTTCCTATTCTGTATTGTCTCCTAATCTATGTTATCCTTTCAGAATCTCTATATATGTTCCAACAATCGTTTACTGGCCAATCTTTCTCAATTAGGGTTTAGGTTTTTACCCTAGTTTGGTTGATTGAATTTGGTTGACACTCCTTTATCAACAAAGGGACAAAACCCATGTAGTTTGGCTTTGCTTCAAAGGTAGAAGTTAAACTCGGTTTGTGTTCCAATGTTGATAGAAGAGGGTTTGACCTAGTTTAACCTTTCAGGCTAAGTCTCTCTTTTCCATCTAACAGCTACATCTTGTTCAACCTTAAGCTCATGTTTTACTACATTTAGGATGCCACCTAGGGCAAAGAGAGGACGTTCACACAAACGTGCATTGGGATTGTTGGTATGTGGCAACTGATCATGCAAGTACTATACACATGTAACGTATCATTGCCGGGGTTCGAAGTCGGTTGTTAATTTTTGTTAACCGACAAAAGAAAAACGACATTGTAAAACCCTAATTTGAGAATCCTCCAAAAAGATTGTTATAAGCGGCTGGGATGTATGTTGCAATGTGGATTTCACGAGATTGTAATCTATTTTGCACTGGATAATAAAATCATTGGATGACTGAGTTTCTGTGGATGTAGCCCATTTTGGGTTAACCACGTTAAATTTCTATGTTGATCTCTTTTGTGTTCTTCTTCTAGTTTAATGTTTATTGTTTTGATCTACCTGAACCCTAACAACTGGTATCAGAGCCAGGTTGTGTTTGATTATCGTCTGCAGGAAGGTCTCATGGTTGAGTGGGAGTCTCACGGTTGAGTGGGAGTCTCACGGTTAAGTGGGAGCAATGGCAGACCAGGGTAAATTGAAGGTAGATAAATTCAATGGGCAGAACTATCAGTTATGGAAGATGTAGATGGAGGATTATCTCTAGCAGAAGAATTTATGGAGGTCATTGGAAGGAAAAGCCAAGAAACCAGCAGCAATGGCTGATGAGGATTGGGAACTTGTAGACAGAAAGGCACTGGGAACCATTCGGTTGTGCCTGGCACCATCTGTGGTGTTTAATATAACAGAAGTGAAGACAACAGATGAACTGATGAAAGCTTTGGCTAAATTGTATGAAAAACCCTCAGCCTCAAATAAAGTATTTCTCATAAAGCATTTGTTTAATCTAAAAATAATTGAAGGTGGATCTGTGTCAAATCATTTAAATGAATTTAATACGATTACCAGTCAATTAACTTCTGTAAAAGTGAAATTTGATGAAGAGGTGAGGGCTCTCTTGGTTTTATGTTCTTTGCCAGAAAGTTAGAATAGCTTGGTAATGTTTGTAACTCTGTTGTTGGTTCAAATACTTTAAAATTTGATGATGTTGTTGGTGTTATCCTTAGCGAGGAAATGCGACGGAAAAGCACAGGTGAGAGTTCAACATCGAGTAATGCTTTAACTGTAGAGAACAGGGGAAGAACAAATGAGAGAGGAAAAAGCCCAACAAATCGTGGGAAGTCACAAGGGAAGTCGAAGAAAGGCAGATCTAAATCTAGAGGAAAAATGGATTGTTAGCACTGTGGAAAGTCAGGACACTTGAAGAAGGATTGTTGGTCTCGAAAGGGCAAACAAGGAGACGGACAACATGATGACAGTAAGGAAGCTAATGTTGTAAGTAATAAATTACAGGATGCTTTAATTCTGTGTTTAGATAATGCTAATGATTCATAGGTAATACATTCAGGGGCTTCATTTCATGCCACACCCCATAGGAAATATTTTGTAGATTATGTTCAAGGTGATTTTGGACAGGTATATTTGGGTGATGATGAACCTTGTTAGATTGTTGGAAAAGGAAAGATAAAAATCAAGTTGCAGAATGGAAATGAATGGTTGTTACAGGAGGTAAGGCATGTTCCAAATTTGAGAAGGAATTTAATCTCTGCATGACAACTAGGTAGTGAAGGCTGCATAGTTACCTTTTCAAACAAAGTCTGGAAGGTCACTAAAGGTGCATTAGTAGTAGCTAAAGGTGAAAAGGTAGGCACATTGTATTTGTGTACTGGTAATACTTATTCTACCTTAGCTGCTACAGAAATAGTTGCTATTGAGATAGTTATAACACTTGCTACAGGTACAGAAACATAATTGTGGCACTATAGACTTGGGCACATGAGTGAGAAAGGGATGAAGATCCTTCACTTCAGAAAGTTGCTACCAGGTCTGAAGAAGATTGACTTGGAGTTCTACAAAAATTGTGTTTATGGAAAACAGAAAAGAGTGTGATTTCTGAAAGTTGGGAAAAAGAAGAGTGAGAAGTTAGAGCTTGTGCATTCAGATGTATGGGGACCAGCTCAAGTATCGTCTCTTGGTAACTCTTGCTATTATGTTACTTTTATTGATGATGCAACTAGGAAAAGATGGTTGTACTTCCTAAAACAAAAATCAGAAGTATTTGAAACTTTTAAAAAGTGGAAAGCTTTGGTTGAGAATGAGACAAGAAAAAATTTGAAGTGTCTTAGATCTGATAATGGAGGCGAGTATTGCAACATAAAATTTGAAAATTATTGTTCATATAATGGAATCCGTAGGCAGAAAATGATTCCTAGAACCCCACAAGAAAATGGTGTGTCTGAGAGGATGAATAGCACCATTATGGAGCATGCAAGGAGCATGAGATTGCATGTTGGACTACCCTTACACTTCTGGGTAGATGTACATACCGATGTTTATTTAATAAACAGGGGACCTTCAAATCCTTTAGATGGTGGCATTCCAGAGGAGACATGGACAGGCAAAAAGGTAAACTATTCATTTCTGAAAACCTTTGGTTGTGAAGCTTTTGTCCATGTTAATATTGAAAATAGAACCAAGCTTGAGGCTAAGTCTAAAAAATGTACCTTCATTGGATATAGAGTAGATGAATTTGGTTATCGGTTATGGAATTATGAAAATCATAAAATCATTAGGAACAGAGATTTTATATTCAATGAGAAGGTCATGTATAAGGATCAGCTACAGGAAAAGAAGCATGAACAGACCAAAAAGGAATATGTAGTGCTGGATGAGATTCCAGAAAATAAAATACCAGTGGTACCTGATGCTCAGCAACAACAAGTTATCCCACATACTCCTGCAAGTGTTAGACGTTCTACAAGGATAACTAGACCTCCAGAAAGATTTTATCCATCATTATATTCTGTATTAGTAACTGATTCTAGTGAACTTGAAGGTTATGAAGAAGCAATACAGGTAGATACCAAAACGCAGTGGGAGCTAGACATGAAAAAGGAAATGGATTCCTTGCTGCAGAATCAGACTTGGGACTTAGTCCAATTGCCTGCAGGTAAAAGAGCATTGCCAAATAAATGGGTTTACAGGTTGAAGGAAGAAGATGGAGGCAAGAAAAGATATAAGGCCAGACTCGTGGTAAAAGGTTTTGCACAGAAAAAAAGGTATAGATTTTGATGAAATATTTTCTTCGGTTGTAAAGATGACTTCTATTAGAACTATTCTAAGTCTTGTGGCTGCGGAAGACTTGCATCTTGAACAAATAGATGTGAAAACAACATTTCTCCATGGGGATTTAGAAGAGGAAATATACATGTAGCAACCACAAGGATATAAGGTCAAGGGTAAAGAGGAATTTGTGTGCAAGTTAAAAAAGAGTTTGTATGACCTGAAGCAAGCACCTCGGCAATGGTATTTTAAATTTGATAGTTTTATGGTTGAACAAGGTTACAAAAGATGTCATTCTGATTATTATGTTTATTTAAAAAATTGGTTAATGGCAGTTATATTATCATGTTGCTTTATGTTGCAGCATATTAATGAACTTAAGCAAAAATTAGCAAATTCATTTGCTATGAAGGATTTGGGTGCAGCAAAACAAATCCTTGGTATGAGGATCACACAGGATAGGACAAACAAAAAATTATTTTTGTCTCAAAGTGAGTATGTAGAGAAGGTGTTGAAAAGGTTTAACATGCAAAATGCAAAAGTAGTTAGTACACCTTTGCCTAGTCATTTTAAGTTGACTAAGGAGATGTGTCCAAAGATATAAGAGGAGGAAGACAAAATGTCTAAGATACCATATGCATTAGCAGTTGGCAGCTTGATGTATGCAATGGTATGCACAAGGCCAGATATTGCACATGCAATGGGAGTTGTGAGCAGGTATATGAGCAATCCGAGAATGGAACATTGGAATGCGGTAAAATGGATTCTCTGATATTTGAGAGGTACTACTTCAAAAAAACTATGTTTTGGAGGAACAAATTCCGCTCTAAAAAGATATGTTGACTCTGATCTAGCGGGTGATATTGATAGCAAGAGGAGTACTACAGGGTATGTTTTTACTATAGGAGGTATTGCAGTCAATTGGATTTCAAAGGTGCAAAAGGTTGTTGCACTTTCAACCACTAAAGCTGAGTATGTTGTTGCTACGGAAGCTGGTAAGGAGATGATTTGGTTACAACGCTTTCTGGAGGAATTGGGGCAACGACAAGAAGATAGCCCTTTGTACACTGATAGCCAGAGTGACATTCGTCTTACTAAGAATTCAGCTCTACATTCAAAAACTAAGCACATACAACTCAAATACCACTTCATTCGGTCAGTTTTAGAGGATGGATAGTTGAAGCTAGAGAAAATTCACACAGGTGAGAATCTTGTAGATATGTTCACAAAGGTGGTTACATGGGAGAAACTGATTTCCTCATCATTTTCTATTGGCCTTCACGACTGATAATGGTAGACATAACAAACCAGCCAGGCCTGTAATCCAGTGGGAGCTGCAAGTGTAGCAGTGTCATCCAAGATCAGTCTCCAAGTGGGAGATTATTTTGTGTGGAGCCTGATCAATCTCCAAGTGGGAGATTGTTGGTATGTGGCGACTGATCATGCAAGTATTGTACACACGTAACGTATCATTGCCGGGGTTCAAGGTCGGTTGTTAATTTTTGTTAACCGACAAAAAAAAAATGACATTGTAAAACCCTGATTCGAGAAGCCTACAAAAAGCTTGTTATAAGCGGCTGGGATGTATGTTGCGGTGTGGAATTTGCGAGATTGTAATCTATTTTGCACTGGATAATAAAATCATTGGATGGTTGAGTTTCTGCGGATGTAGCCCATTTTGGGTGAACCACGTTAAATTTTTGTGTTGATCTCTTTTTTGTTGTTCTTCATTGTTATATTTGGGTTATTTAATCTGCATATAATTGTTAGTGTTTATTGCTTTGATCTTCCTAAACCCTAACAGTTGATGCACTCCCAATAGATTTGATCGGAGCCATCACCACCTAAGTATGCACATCAAGAGCCACCCCTGAATCTTGGACCACAAATCCTGCAGTCCCTCCAACAATTGATTGGGGTGGTACGAGAACTAAGTAGGAGTCCTCTGAGACACCACATAGAGCATGTGGACGATGTAGGCATAGAGTCAGTGCATGTTGCCCCTCCACCATGGGTACAACAGGCACAGATTGGACATCATCATGACACAGGGGACCAATTTTGAGGGTTGTTATTATTGCAACCACCTACATTTTTAGGGTCTACAAATGGAGTAGAGGTAGAGGCATGGATCCTTATTCTCAATAGGTGCATTGGGTTCCATCCTTACAAGAGCAACCTAAAGGCACATTTTGCAATGCATCTTCTGTAGGGTATCACATCCACCTGGTGGTGCCAAGAGGAGCAGAAGCACCACTTGACCCTAGACACATTGACACGGGATACCTTTCTAGAGAGGTTTAGGGAGAGATATATCTCCAAACATTTCCATCAACAATAGATAGATGAGTTTCATCATTTACAGCAAAGGGGACTTATTATGGCTCAATATGAGAGCCGCTTTTTAGAGCTTCTTCAGTATGTCGATTATCTCCAAGATGAGAAGCTTCACGCCAATCATTTTGTCAAAGGCCTAAACTCAGACATCTCAGGTCCTATTTGCATGCCCAAACTTGAGACTACAAGTCGCAATGGAGAAGGATTTTATAGCAGAGGAGATCAAGGGGAGGACCTAGGAGACTCGTGATCGTGCATGGAACTACCATCAAAAGCAGCAAGAGTTTAGCCATCATATGTCCTAGCCTCCACCTAAAGGAGGTTTTAGGTCAATGTCGGTGCCTCCTTGGCCTCAATAGCACAACATCAAAGCCAAAGACCTAGACCCAAGTAGGGTCCACAAGGAGGGAAGACCAAGGCATGGCAGACTCAAGGCCCTCATAGAGATCAATTATCACATGCACATAATGCAAGACTAGCTCACACATAGCAATCTTTTAGAAGAGGTCATGATAGCCATAGTAAGCTTGGTGTGCAATAGACTAGAGGCCTATGTTTTGTATGTGGTGGTGGACACCTTTCTAGAGAGTGCCCATAGGGTTTTGCAACAACTAGATGACAACGAGCATGTGCGTCAGAGTAGACTTTTGGAGATGTGGGTAGGTCTCACAAGGCTTTTGTTGCAGTCGAGAATCACCAAGCTGAGCATCAAGTCACGGTTATGGAGGCTTTAGGTATGATTGATTGTATTATAATTACAATTTTATTTGTTTAAGGGGTGATAGATTCTTTTATAGCCCCTTCTTTAGTGGAGCATTGTAGGCTAGTGGTTTCTAGGAAGGATGATAGGTTGGAGCTTGAGATAGTTTCAAGGGCTAGGTTGGTTGTAGATTAAGTGATTAGGGGTTGGGATTTGGTACTCAGGGCTTTCACCACTTTAGTGGATTTTCGAGTTATTTGTTTGGGATCATATGGGATTGTTATGCATATCCTCTATCTCAACAAGTGTAGACCAACACTACTCAAGTAATAACTTAGTCCCCACCAAAAAAAGAACTCATTGGTCTATAACATGTCATGCTAAAAAAATGTAACATAGAGTTCACATTCTTACCCTAGCCCAACCAAAGTTTTTTGTTTGTTTTTTATCTTTTGATCCCCATAGCTAAGATAAACTTAGTAGCCGCCAAGTCCTTCATATCAAATTGTGTAGAACACTAAGATTCAAGTCCCTAATCACATCCTTACTATTACCAAAAAATAAGATATCGTTGACATACAAATTGATACCAAGGATATGATTACCATCTTGTTTGTAATAAAAACATTGATATGATTTGGACCTCACAAATCCCCATTTCAACATAAAAGAATCAAAGTTTTGATAACATATTTTAGGTGATTGTTTGAGACCATACAAAGATTTCTTTAATCCATAAACTAATGATTCCTTATCTCTTACAATATAGTACTTGGGCTATGTCATGTAGATTTATTCCTCTGAGTCACCATGTAAAAATGATGTCTTCACATCCATCTGCTCAATCTCAAGGTCAAAAGCCATAGAATAAGAACTAAATGGTGCTAGCTTATCAACTAGAGGAAAAATCTCACCAAAGTCAATTACCCCCAACTGGGAATATCCATTTGCAACTAATCTCACCTTGTACTTCTCAACACTACCATCTAAACTAAACTTCTTGAAGACCCCTTTACATCCAATAGGTTTCCTTTCTTTCAACAACTAAACTAAGTAATGAGTGTCATTCTTTTTCAGTGCAACCATTTCATCATCTATGACCAATCCCTAGGACTCACCATCATTAATCTCTATTGCCTCTTTCACAATTCAAGGTTCATTAATATTAGTAATCAATGAAAAAATACATCTAAAATTAAGAAGGCTATACCTCTAGTTGCTTCCCCTACCAAGTGGACCTCGTCAAAAGCTAAGGTGGAGGTTTTTCCTCCATAAAGCTCTTGACGCTCTTAGTACTATCCTCCTCATCTACTCCATCCTAGACCTCTGGTTTAACCTTAGGTTTAGTTGTCTCAATCTTTGGTTATAACCACATTGTAGACTTCACACTTTCATCTAGTTCCTCAATTATAGGAGAAGGCTTGATCTCTTTGTAGCTCACATTCCAACTATACAAAACTTTCCCCATCACATTGCCATCATAGTTGATGAAGATACATTTCACAACCTTATAATGCAACTTCAACCACTTACCTTAGGCACATGAACATATGCATTGTATTGAAAAACTCAAAGATGTGGGCTTCTTGCCTGTCCAAACCTCCATATGGTTTTTATCAATAAGCACTAATGTAATAGACCGATTAATCAAGTAACAAACAATGCTAACCACCTCTACCAGAATTTGTGTTCCAATTCAGCCCCATTTAGTATACACCTAGCTTTCTCCATAAACATCTTATTCTTCGTCTTCACAACTTCACTCTACTAAGGGGTGTGTGGAGATGTCTTATGTCATGAAATACCCTTCTCTTTACAAATTATATTGCACTCCACTAAACAGAATTATCCACCATTATTAGTTCTCAACACCTTGATCTCTTTTTGCTTACTTAGTTCTCCACAAGAGCCTTAAACTCCCTAAATCAAATAAAGACCTCAAATTTTTGCTTAAGAAAGTAGACCCAAGTCCTCATAGAAAAAATCATCAATAAAAGTAGCACAATACAAGGATTTTGAAAATGAAGGAACAACTATTAGACCAAAAACATCACTATAAATAAGATTCAAAATCTAATCAAACTTATGAGAGCTCAAGTAAAAATTAATACAATTCTATTTTCCATTTATACAATGCTTAGAAAATTTGAAGTCAAGAAAACAATCAACAAGCCCCTCTATAATATTTTATTTTTCAAGGTCCTTAGAGCTTTCTCACCAATGTGACCCATGCATTGGTGCCACAACATAGGCTTCTTGACAGGTAATTTTCTCTCTATGGTAAGAGCATGCTTAGGTATCCAAACTGGACAACCACTAGAACTAAATCACAATAGACCCCTTTGTTGTAGTTTCCAATGCAAGAGGTGTATATTTTGTAGATCTTTTCACCATATGTATAGAAGAATTATTGTAGTGAATGTATGTGAGCATCAAGTCAAAAGAAAGTACCGATCCAAACTCCCTTAATGAGCACCATAGCTCCTCAATTCACCACGCACTCCTTCTCAAAGACCACTTGCACACTCACATCATTCATCTTACTGACACACAATAAGTTCCATGTCAAACTTTAGATGTGCAGGACTGTTGAGATTCATTTGGTTCTCTCATTCAAGAATTTGATCTTGACTCTCCCATGGCAAAAAATACTAAGGTAAGAGTTTGTCACTAGGATATACCTTTCCACAATCAAAACTCTCATAGTCTAAAAATTACTCTTGATGGGTAGTCATTTGGGAAGATACTCCAAAATTGATCATCGATGCACCCTGACATGAACGTATAACCAAATATACAACAAATGCATCATTAGCATCCTCCAAAGAAGATTTGGAATCATAATCATCGTCAAATTCACCCTTGTCCATTTTCTTCTTCTTATCGTTCCAATTTTTTTGATGTTATTTTTGTCACAATTCAAGCATTTTACTTTGGACAGCCTAGAGGAATTAGATCTACCTCTAGATTTGAATTTTTGATCATTCATCTTGTTCTTGCCATTCTCTTTTTCCTTTGACCTTCCATGAACAACTAGTGTATCTTCGATAGCTTCTACAGTCTTTCATCTTAGGTCCCTTGAAAAAGAGCACCCACCACTTCTTCAAGCATCAACTTAGTGAAGATGCTACAAATGACTATAACTAGATTGTCCCAAGAATCTAGCAAAGAACATAATAGCGTAATAGTCTAGTCTTCATCTATCTAGACACTAATGGATTTCAACTGAGCCACCACAATATTGAAGGCATGTAGGTGCTCAAAAACTAAGACATCATCACTCATCTTCAAGGAATAGAACTTCTTTCATAGTAAAAATTTGTTCACTAAAGATTTACTCTGATATAAGTTCCTCAACTTCTTCCACAAGACTTTTCTATTGGTTTCTCCCAAAACATTCAAGTGCATTGAATCCACCAAACAAAATCTGATGAGACTCCTTGCCTTTCTATCCAACACCATCTAGTCATCCACTAACATATTCACATGTTTGTTTCTAGGCATCACAACCCATAGATCTCAATCTATGAGTAAGTCCTCCATATTAAGCTTCCACAACTCAAAATTAGTGTTAAAACTTTCCATCTTCCCAAAAATAAAGATCTCTTCTACACATGGCTCGCACACAAACCAAGCTTAGTCCAAACAATATCTTCCTACCACTTAAGAAACCAAGTTGATCACGCTCTAATATCAAATAAAGGAAGACAAAATAGTGGAACACTTCCTACACACCAATCTAAGTGGAGAGAAATGCATAGAAAATACAATAAAAAATTTAGGAGAGAGATTCAACACAAAAACATTCACCACATAACATAATGTTTATCCTATGATAACCTTTTTAGAAAATACCCAACCTCCAAAACTCGAACCATATTTTCTAGCAACACCAATAAGGTTACAATATAAATCCAATCCTAAGCCTTCATATCATGGATTACACTAACATACAAATCTAGAGTGATTCTAGCAACATAACAATATCCTACAATACAACTATGAAACCTCTATCTCAAGCATCAAATAAATAGAAGGAGAACAAACCACAAACCATTTGAGGTTTACAAAAACCATGAGCCAATCCCATAACCCAAAATTAACACTCAAAGAAACGACCAAAATTCCAATGCCCCTATCCAAAAGAATCAACAAGGTATTTTTAGTAATTCCTCTATCTTAAGCTATCATAACCCACTCTCCAAATTGGGCACTCCATTTTGGCTTCATTACCACCATTTAAAGATGCTCTATGAAATGTCATAACATGCATCATAAGATGGTCAAAAGTAAAGTTAACAATGTAACTCCCCCCTTACATGCTCTTACACATAATAGAATTGTTATAAGATCTCTTTTGCATCTTACAATGTCATAAGATGTTCTTACACATCTCTATCACAATAGATGCTCTTACAACTTACACACATAATGCATTATATCACACATGGCATTCCTAGCCAATTGGGACACCTCTTTTTTATGTGAGCAACAATAATAAATAAATACAAATAATGATTAAATAATACAAACATTGGGATGTAAGGTTTATGATACCTTTCCCAACAAAAGGACAACCAAGGATGTGATCAAAAAAAGGATGGAAATTGAATAAGACCAAAATTCCAAAGAAAAAGGAAAAGGGAGATGAGCAAAAAGCTAAGGGAGGGAATGTTAGAAAAGGCAAAGTGAGAGGAAAACAAAAGCAAGAAAAAATGAGAGAAAGAAGGAAGATGAAGAGCTATTATGGAAGAAGAGAGAATGAGATGTAGGGTGAATGGGGTCAAAAGACCTAGAGAGGGAGGTGGAAGATTGATGGAAGGAGAGTTGAAAGAAGACAAAGATGGTCAAGAATAAGTGGTGGGATTGTTTCTAAGTGAATGTAACATCAGTTTCTAAGAAAAACTTAGGTTCCAATTGTGATCACAATTGAAATTGGTCAGGTGTCTACCAATTTTTACCACCTCTTTTAATTTTCTCTCAAAAATATATCTTCTTTAGCTAAGACTTCAGTGGCCTCCAAGCAGATATGGTGTTTCATGTTGGGTGAATAATCAACAAGGATGAACTTGTTGATGTGCACATGTTTAAAATCAACATTGTGCTTATTGATGTTTATGCCAATATAACAATTGATTTCTCTAATGTAATGTGTATCACATGAGCATTAAATCTTATATACCCCAGAATTATGGAAGGTCTTTGAGATATTTGGTTTAAGGGATAAGGCTTCTCACTATCATATGGGGTTTGAAAGCACATCTAAGGCCTTTGTTGTGAAGAATTTTATAAATCTTATTGGAGATGCCTTCCACATAAAGGAGGGTGGAAACAAAGATAACAGGTGAGTCATCATCACTTCTACAAGAGTTACTCTTGAATTTGGGCTTGCTTAATTGGTCTAATAATGTGTTTTCTCTTTTCTCATGTATACTCTCTCAAAACATTCACAATGCATTTAAGATTTCCAAATATCAGCACCCACACATTAGAAGGTAGAATATCCTCTGATGCAACAAAATGTATTTTTCTTCCATAAAAAACTTGAAGAATATGTCATGTGTTCTCTTATACCATCCAACTTTAGTATGAAAAAACCCTTGATATTAGTTAGCATTAGAAATTGTAAAATATGACAATAATAAAAATTAATTCATGTAGCATCATTTATAGACGTGTTTAATTTCTAGGATATTTCATTTTATGGTCATATAGTTATATATGTGGGAAACATGTTTGGATTTATTTCTACCATCTTCAAGGAGATTTTATGTATCTTTGTTGTATAATTCCTTTTCTTTAGATGGCGATTATCATCCCATAATGAAGGCATAAGATATTCAATTGAAACTAACCAATTTTATTTAAATATTGTGCAAGAAAATGTTGTGTAAACAAATGTCACCTTATTTCTTCCTTTTTCCCACATATGTGAGTCGACATTCAAATGTACCTAATAGCTCTTTTTGGATAATTGTTTCCCCTAGCTTTTGTTTCTAATCAATAACCACAAGAAGATATGAGGTTTTAACAAAAAATGACGATTCCTCATATTTGACTGCAATTGGTCATCTTCCTTGTACAGTCGCAATGTATCCATCGTGTAGCATACAATCGTTTCTTAGATTAACCCCTAACTATTCGATGGTCTGCTTTACATGGAATGCTTTTCCATAAGAATAACTTCCATAAAAGATGTCCATGTTCTTCTAGGCCTAAAAGACAATTTGGCCATCAAAAGGGAGGTTTCCATTTTCTAATTGGCTCCATTTTCTTTGAAATTTCAAAGTGATTCATCCAGAAATCTCTTACCATAGTTCATCTTATTTCTTAAACTTTGGAACATTCAGCAGCCAATAGGTATCGACTGACAACTATTATAACAAATATATACGTACACCTACCTCTGCAACAACTATGACTGAAGTATTATCCAAGATAAATAGTATTTGCATCCATAGGTATTTTGATTTGTATTACTTTATTCAAGCCAACTACCAAAATGGTAAATGATAATTGATTCATGTCATTGACAACACAAGGGTTATAATCCTAAACTGAAATGGACGAGAGCGCGATTTTGAACCCGACTGTTGCCCCTGTGTTTGTTGGCATGAGCACTGCTATAACGAACAGTGTGGTTGTCTCGTCCTCTGCTCAAGGGGGTGCGCATGTTGTTGGCGTTCCTACTAGACGAGATGGGCTCCAGAGAATGCAGTGAAAAAAGATGCGAATTAGAAAATGCGAATATTGGTGCGAACTGTGTGTACGCTGAGGCAGGGACTAGTGCATATGTTCTTGGGCAGCATGCTCCTAGTGGCCCCCGACGGACATTTGGGGCAGTGACTGGTTCGAGTTCTCATCGTTCATCCCAGGGGGGTCCATCCAATCCCTTGTGCTCATTCTTCTCCTGTTGTGGTGTGTGGCCCTGAAGTCACAGAAAATGAAGAGTTTTGCCACAATAAAGGAGAGATATGTAGGTTTAATGGATTATGGCCCTCTCTGCCTGATCTTCAAAATTGGGTCATGGAGTCATGGAAGTTGTTTGTTACTAGAAAGATTGAGCTTTTTCCCTGTGCACGAGGATTCTCCATTGTGACTTTTGCTTCTTCCGAGCAACGAGATTTAGTGCTTGATGGTAGGATTTGGATGTGAGGGGAACACTCCCTTTCCATTAAACCATGGACTCTTTCTTTCAATCTCCTTACCGAGCCACTTAATATCAAGCCGATTTGCGTGCATCTCCCGAACCTCCCCCTCCAGTTTTGGGAGGATTCTTGGTACAAGGGCATTGGCAACGCCATCGGTCATTTTTTGAAGGTAGATTCTACTACCTTCTTCATGGGGCACTCCACGGTTGCCCAAATTTTGGTGGATATTAGCATCTTCAAACCCCTTTTTGGAGATGTTTTGATGGTAGGGGACTAGCCTTGGAAACAGCTATTGGACTATGAGGGTATCCCCTTCAGATGCCGGCATTGTTTTGCTATTGGTCATGTGGCTTCTGGTTGTCCTCTATCGCGCCACAAAGGCGTTGCAACTTGGTGGAAGGATGCTCTTTTGGATCACTGGACTATCAATGCTTCCCAAGAGGTTGATTTGTCCATTGGCGATGATTCTTCTTAGGAGAATGAGCTCCCTCTTGAGACTGTTCCTGAGGGGGTGGTGGCAGTTGTTGTGAACCCCTGGACTTCGTTGGATTGTTCGATCATCTTTCGGCTCCCACGTCAGCTCTTGCTGCTCCAGGCCAGATCGCTACTACTTCAGCGATTGTTCTTCCTTCGATTTTGCCTAGTTCGGACTTGGCAATTCTGCGCACAGGGGCTTTGGGCCAAGTTGCTTCTTCCTCTACTCCGGTCACTCTTTCAGTTGTGCCTGCTTCTGGGTCGACCTCTTTGTTTGCGCCTTCCTTGGCTGCTGCTCGAGAGGATCCCCCCCTCACCTCGCTCTGAAGATTTTGACGCAAAGGTTTCTTGGACTGTGGTTCAACGTAGAAAAAAAGGGCTCCCCAAATCTGTTGCGGAGCAACGCACTAGGGCTGAGCATGTTAGGTTTGCTTGTTGGGGATCTACTGTTGTTTAGATCCCCTATCTAGTTTTTCTGTTGTCAATGTGCGTCCGATGCACTGTTTGGGTTGGCCTTTTGGGCTGTTCGTTTCTTTTAGCTTGGTTGTTGTTGTTTTGTTGTGCCCTGCTTTTCTGACCTTGGGGCCTAGTTGTAAAGGGTTCAGCCCCTGTAAGCTGCTTACCTTAATCAAAAACAACACATAGTGGTTATGCATGCCCTTGTCAAAGTCTAATCCAATTGCATGTCCACCTTCAGCTGTATATTAGCAGCTCCAACAGCCAATAGTATCTCCATTTTCAGTCAGAATATTTGAGATGGATAGGAAAATGGTAGTGGTTAGATAAATATCCATAACAATATTTTACTTATTCAACCAGGCAAAAGTGTTTGCTGCATTGATTTCTGATATATAATTTTATAACACTGAGAATAGAACTTCCTCAAGCAGCAACTGCAACCAGACAAAAAATGCTAGGTTGGGTGCATCACCTATGTTTCGTGGAGTTTTGGAACCGGGGAAAGGGGTAGGCAGGGACGGGGGGACTATGGACCAAATTTTGGAGGCGACAGAGGGACTGCAGATTAACTTGTATAAATATCTTAAATACATCTATCTAAACCAAGAAATATCAGTTTCAGTTTCAAGGTATTTTATTTACTTAAAAAGAGTTATTTTATTTTACTTGACACATAAATTTTATTTTTTAGTTACGAATTATATTATTTTATCTACATTGTTTATTTTTATTTGAAGAGCTATTTTACATTTTAGTTTTGAAAAAGCCACCATTGTTTTGTTTTTACTTTGAAAAGTGTAGTAAATATTATATACTTATATGTTCAATTTTAATAGTTTCATATTAATATATATTTTTTAATTTTGTTTTTAATATACATAAGAACATTTTTAATTTTATAGTCTTAGTTTTTTTAAGGTTGTGTTTTGGTTTTTATGTACACAGTCACGACATGCCCCTGCTGCCACTGTACGGATGCCTCTGGAAAAAATTAAACTAAATAATATTAGATATATTATATTATTAGAAATAAATATGAGTCTTCATATATATTAATTAGTTTAATATATTTAATATTTAATCAGTTATATATATACTTTGAAATAATAGGGCTTCAAAGAAAAACTGCTTGAAAATGGACCACACGAATCTATAAAGGATGAATGAATGGAATAACCTGACCCTCCCTTCTACTTGCATGTCAGTACCTTTAATATCTCTCTCTCTCTCTCTCTCTCTCTCTCACACACACACACACACACAAGTCTTCCCCATGATTCCTATGTTTCCCCAACACCAAATCCTCATTATTTTTGACCAAATCTTCCTTCTTCAGAGAACTAACAATGAAGTTAGGGAATCTTACCAGTCTATATGATGATGGCTGCACAATTGAAGACAGGAATATCATCATTCTTGAATTTTTTTATTTATTTCTTCTCCGTTTTTAGAAACTCCTTACAGCAGTCTGTAGAAACTCTCAAACATCTATGGAAACTTGATAACATCCATCACCACCCCACCCTCACCGCTTCCTCCACTCTCTATTAAGCCTGAGGTGTCCATTAAGTACAAATTAAGAAATATTTGATCACCGACTTCCTAAAGTTAAGATAAGAGTGAGTGCATCTGAGTAAACAAATACAACAACAGCTGTTTTAATAGTCTATTTTGCCTCCAATACCATGTAAATATTCCTTCCTTCTTCCAAGGTCAACCAATTTGTACATACTATCATATTGTCTGTTTGTTCAAAGCTTTCACACAGATCAAAATTATTATCGTGACAGATAAACTTTGTTTGGCATGGGGATTCCTAGTGTCCCCGGGATAGTCAAAGGACACCCATGTGTCCCCCTGGCCCTCCCAAAGACATTGACGAGTCCCCTCAACGTCACCTGCAGAGGGGAACACACCTAGGATATCCCCTGCTTCTGCAAGGACATCTCAGGGTCGTCCCCTCCTGCAGGGGGCTGGGGGTCATTTTGTCCGTCCCCAAGTCCTGGGGGTGTCCCATCCCCAAAATGGCCCATTTTGGGGTGGGTGGGGGTAGAGCAGACAGGTCCCAGTGGAACACTGTGCATCACTCACCTAGATGGCATTTTTTGTAATGTATGGATAATGTACAGTCAAACTGCATTTGCTGACTTTGACATGCAACCCACAGGAGTACATGAACTTCAAAAACTTGCATATGCTTTGCTAGGTTGTTCGCATGAAAGTTGCTAGCATTACCATAACAGCAAAGTGTTAAGTACTTCCTCTCAATTTAGCCAATGGAAGGGACAAAATTTTAAATTTGCAATATATTTTAATATGAACTCCTTATAGTCATTCATGGCACAATGTGATGGTTAAATTGTGGCGTAGTTGTCCTTAGTCTTACCATCAAGGTTCAAACCCCCGTTGGGCCAACGAGCTCGCGGGCTTTGAGCCTCCGCTGGGCCAACGTGCTCGCGGGCCTTGCAGCCCCACAAGGCCCCTACTGGGCCAACGTGCTTGCAGGCTTAAAGCCCCCGCTGCGTCAATGAGCTTGCGGGTTTGTACCACCAGCATTAATGCAGGTGTTCATGCCAAGGGATGAGATCCCCGTGTTGTGGCCTCACCAGTTCATAGCTCTGGTCAAAAGCGCTTACCAATCTAAAAAATAAAAAATATGAACTTATAACTGCACATAACAATTTATTGATTTGAACATGAAGAAGAGTGCTTATGGTATTCACCATGGAATTCACCTCACATCTCTCATTTGATTGATGCACTTGCACTTTCACATAACTAAAACTTGCTTTGGCAATGAAACTCAAATAGAGCCTGAATGTATCTCCTTCATATTGGCATTTCCTTGGGATCTGATTGTTGTATATGCATGACCCTTAATAAGAATCTCTTTTTAAAAAGAGTGACCTGACTTTCCTCATATTAGTTGTTTTTTCATTTGATACGTGATGGGCATTTTTTCTTGAGCAACAGGGGATCTCCTCCATGCCAAGTAAATTGACTATTTAGAGAGGTATTGATGTTAACTGCATTCTTGTTGCATCATCCAAATCATATGCCTTTCTCAGTCTCTGCTATTTGTATTACTAGCTCTCAATATATAGTTCGCATTGCAGGACAAAAAATGTCTGCACCCTCCATATGCCAAAAGAAAGGAACACATAGCTATCTTTGGTGTTTTCCTTTACTCCACCATGCCTCCACGATTGGCTAATTGTGGAACACGAGCAATTTACTCCATAGAAACTGCGAGTCACTAAACTATCCAAATAGTTTAGTTAAACAGTTGTTGCTAGTTTACTTGAAGCAGATAGGTTATGAATGTTTGATGTGCGGAACACACCAAACTTCTGGAGTGTATTTATCATCCTTGGTTAAATAGAAAACAATGTGGTATCACTCCAATCTTTGTTTTTTATTCTCTGACAATCTATTATATGGTATCAGAGATACCTTCGACTCTATGCATGTGGAAGATTCAGTTGTCCAGGTGAAGATGATGCTACTTATGACATAAAGATGCCAATGAAGAGCCAACATCAACAGGTTGCATGCAAGTGAGTTTTATCGCCAAGTTGTTGCAATTGTGACGTGTCGTGTTAGGTGATCTTCCACCAGTTAAGCTGTTGCAATTGAGACGTACCTCAATCTGGTGTTTTACCCAACCAAAATCCAAAGACATAACCTTTTTATTATGCTACATAAATTTATCAAGATCATCCAGAGAGATTTGACAGCACATGGAAAAGCAAGCAGATAAGATTATTTTCAGTCATGTTCTTGTCTTCAGAAGAATAACTCTGCTACAGACATGTGCAGATAAAGAAGCAGGAAGCTGATTAAGTATGATTCTTTTAAAGAAATGTGAGCAGACAGTAATCTTTGAAAATCACAAATGGAGACAGCATTGCCATTCACCTTCTGGTCGTCAAGTTCAACCATAAAATATTAATGGGCCCAAGGCCATTATCTAAGAATAATGCTCTATTAAAGAAAGTTGTGTTAGGTAAACGTAAAGCAGCTACTTATTAGTCACTGGAATTGGGATTAGATATTCCAAATGATAACTTGATGCATTTTAGGTCACACTCCAATCCAATGCAAAAAAAGCCCTGGCTTTCCCTTTTGTTGTAAATTTCATTTTTAGGTGTGATCAACTTTCACTTCTTGGATATGAAATTACCTTATGCGACCATAAATTAATGTTTTCATGGGACTATGTTTCTAGTATATCCATTTTAAACAGTGTGAGCATTTTAAATTGTCCCTTTCAGGACAACACAAAACAGAACAGCATATAAGTTAAAACATTTCTTCGAATTAGAAAGGGAAGCTCCCTCGTAGCTGAAAACTAAACTAAACCCTAGAACTTTACAAAATGACCTCTATCTTTCTACAATATATACAAGTTAAATCTTTGGGTTTTGAGCACACATTGCAAACAAACTAAAGAAGTTGTCTGTTTTTTTGTTCTTGGGCAAGGGCACAAGGCTTATCAGCACTTCTAGACAAGATGAGATTTTTATATCTTTTGACTGACACTAACGATCTAGTCTATAACAGCTAACACACATTCACTCTTTCTAGCTAAAAGTAGAGACCAAAAAGACTTGAGTACAAACAATGAATTGAATTGGATTGAAAATGAAAGACAAGCTCCGAAAAATTGAATAATGGAAATTGCATACAAAGTTACAACACCGGCACTAATGAAGACTGTAAAGTCTGCAACAATCCCTAATTTCTATTTAATATACCAAATCAACACATACAACAGCACAACAAGCTTGAACAATAATTCTAGCGGCAAGTAAGCATAAAATTAATATTGGCCAAAAATATAAGTGCCAACAGCGCTTATTTATAAGTTTTTACAATTTGCATGTGATAAATAAATAAAAAGCATACTTAAGTTCCTATGCTAAAAATAGTTCACTTGTACTCAAAGCAAGCCTTAAATACAAAATTGCCTGAAATAGCTCATCTAAAACAGGAAAAACCTTTAAAAGACATTGACTAAATATATCACATCTTAAGGTCAACCTTCTAGAAAGTCATCTAAGAATAGCTATCCTCTCCAATAATGGCCATGGCTAAAAATATAAGTGCCAACAGCACTTATTTATAAGTTTTTACAATTTGCATGTGATAAATAAATAAAAAGCATACTTAAGTTCCTATGCTAAAAATAGTTCACTTGTACTCAAAGCAAGCCTTAAATACAAAATTGCCTGAAATAGCTCATCTAAAACAGGAAAAACCTTTAAAAGACATTGACTAAATATATCACATCTTAAGGTCAACCTTCTAGAAAGTCATCTAAGAATAGCTATCCTCTCCAATAATGGCCATGGCTAAAAATAGTCAGTCTGATGGCAAACGGCCTCTCTCAGTGATCCTATTGTAGCTCCTTTTTCTGACCATGACATATACTCCAAAGAAACTTGAAACCCCAACAACCACCAAATAATCTTGGTGACTTGAATCTGAAAACCTTATTTGTCATCTCTGCAAACTTGCAAACCTTGGTGTTTTGAAACTCTAAGCCTTGTCGGTAATGAAACCTTTGACAATTCATACTTTGCTTGATGACAACCTCCACATGATCTTTGGCAAAAAATTAGACCAATGACCTCAAAGCACCTCAAAGGAAGAGTGAAGGGAATGGTAAGACATTCAGTGTCTTATCAAAGAGTTGCGTAAGCCACTTGACCTTGTAGTGTTGCAACACATATTTTGGATTAAATGGGACATTCTTTTTCAATGTTTGTCAACTTGGACAACTTCCTACATGGAGTGCTTTTGCTGACTTTTCACCCCCAAACCCTAATTGTTTTGATCAAACCTACAACTTTGGGCATTTTGCAAACCCTAGGGGTGTTTGGAAATGCTGTTCTTTAAAATCTGTCCTAAACCTTTGAAAAGTCAACATTGCCTTCTGGAAATCCCTGCACAAGCACTGAAAATTTATACTAAAATGCCACAATGCCTGGGATGTATTGAGAACGATAAAAATTGATGACAAACCGTTGCTAAAAGCCTACAAAAATCACCGTGACAAAAACCTTACCTCCCTTGCTTGAGCATGCACCCCTGGGTCTACATGGCCTTTTAAAACTCTGCAAATTTTGTCTACCCTTTACTAAGGCACACTCCAAGGGACTAATTGCAAGACTTTTCTCATGTTTTCCACCTTTACTAGGGCATTCTTTGAGAAGGAGCACTCCATGACATTAGATGTTTACTTTTTGTTATGTTTTCAAGTTGACTTGGACAGCCTTTGGAGAGAGCACTCCTACACGCTACATATCCACTTTTTGTTTTAATTTTCACTTGGCTTTGCCCACTTAGTGAAGAGCAAATTACTCATGGTCTAGATGGGAACTTTTTATGTTTCAATTTTCACTTAAGTTGGATATCCTATATGAGAAGCACTCCAATACATTACAAGTCCACTTTTTGTTTTAATTTTCACTTGGCTTAGCCCACTTAGTGAAGAGGAGCACTCTTTTTCACTTAAGTCCCTTTTTGTTCTAAGTTCATGTTGACATTGAACAACTTATGAAAAGGAGTAGCCTTCTTCACTTATGGGCCATTTTCACTTGATTTTCACTTAAAGTTGGACACTCAATGGAGAGGAGCGCTCCAATATATTAATTGTCCAACATATAGTGTCCATCCTTTGGGGAGAAGTGCTCCAATACACTAGGCCTCAATTTTTTCCATGACAACCATTTTTGGCCTCTCTTTTGTGTTCGAGCTCCATTTTGCCTCTCGTCTGATGAGCTGGAAAGAAAATCTTGCTGGCCATGTAAAACACACAAAAAAGGATTCAATCAAGACTCATTAAGCAATAAAGACTTACATTCGACTGAAGATGACTCCATACAAAAAATTTCATATGGGTGCGGCAAAGAAGTCACTCTCTTTTTCATATGGGTACAACAAATAAGTCACTCTTTTTCTAAAAATGGTACCATTATTTGTCATCTTCTCTAATTGGTGTTCTTCCATACAAAACTAACAATGGCATCTAATTCTTAGTCATGTAAGACTCAAAGAGGCTAAGGTAAAATGGTACCAAAAAATAGATGTGTCGAATGCAAATAATATGGCATTCATTGACCCCCGTTTATAGGGTGGCTAGGGATCATCCAACATCTAACCCAAGGGCAGATGCAAGGTGGATACCACCTGATGTGGATTGGCACAATCTAAATTTCGATGGAGCAACTAGGGGTAATCCTGGCCGATCTGGGGAAGGATGCATAATTAGAATTCACCTCGGGGAGATGATAAGTTCAGCAGCCAAGAAACTCATAGAGGGAACAAATAATGAAGCCAAATCCCTTCAAACATGCAAAAAATTGGGACTATTAAAAGTCCAAATAGAGGGAGACTCTCAAATAATAATTAATGTCATTCGAAAACATAGATCTCCCAATTGGAAGATTGACCACATATTGAATCAATGTAGGGCTTTACTTGAATGGTTTCAAGAATATACAATCAACCACGTCTACCGAGAAGCAAATGGAGAAGCTAACAAGCTAGCAAACATGGGAATCAACAACATAGAGTGGGACTATCATTTTGCCAACTCTCCGGGCTCGTGGTAGAATATAGCATCGGATCTGCCGTCCATACTCACACGCTCAAGCCAAAGGAATGAATAATGTGTAGTTAATGAGCTGTGGCCAGCTTGCTTCTCACCAATGGAGTACATCACAAATGAGATACCGCAATTATAAAGACAACTCCACAACGTACGGAGATGGGCATAGCTTTGTAAAGGCCAGTGACGCCATTCATAAACACAAAGTTCATTCGGTTGCAAAACCTTATGCTTGTGAAAATCATCAAACTTGTGTTCTTAGTTTTAGAACAATTTAAATGGTGCATCCACTAAAAGGATGTTAAAAGTGCATTTCTAGATGGGGATCTATAAGAAGTGTGCATGCACCAACCCAAGGGATTTGAAGTTCAAGGCAAAGAAAATCAAGTGTGTTGGTTCATAAAATCGTTGTACAAGTTGAAGCAAGCACCTCATGTATCATACATCAAGATTGATGAAGACCACATATTGATTTCACCGAAGCCTTTTCAACTACAACTTGTACAAAGGGAACATGGACAATTCTCGTCTTAATCATGTATATTGATCTTGAGATCATTGTCGTCAGCAATAAAGAGTTGATTTCAAAGGTAAATCAAATGTCATGTCCCCCTTTTTGGGACTGAAATAAATAATAATATTATCTAAGTTGGGCTCGGTAATTTCTAATTTTGAGGGCAACTTAATAATATTATTATAATTAAAATAAAAGGTGTTTTTAAACACTAGTACTAAAATAAAATAAAAAATAAAATTCAAATACGAGTATTTTTAAATACTTGGCGGGAAATTTGAGTCCTAGGGCCAATTTGAGAAGATATAACAAGGTGGCACCTAGCATCATTTGGGCATCTAATTTCATTTGGAGGAATTTTCAGTTCGAGTTTGAGTTTGATCTTGCAATCCAGGACAGAAACCCTTGTTGCAATTCCATGCTACGAGAGGATGAAAACCCTTTTAACGCATTTTCTCTGAAGGTGAGGACGGAAACCCTCTCCTTTGGCATTGGTAAATTCCATTTAGGATTTGCATGTTGAGCTGACTAGGGATTTGTTTAAATTTTCAGGGTTTGGAGAATTCTTCTAAGCACTATAGAAGGGAGGTCATCATTTAACATCAAGCAAATTTCTAATATTGGCGCCTAGATTAGGTGGTTGAGTCATCATCATTAATTGCAGATTTCAGGGCTGATTGGATGCGCCTAGGGTTTCATATAAGGTTCAAGGCAGAAACATCATCAACCTAGCAGCAAATGGTATTAGGGACCAAGCACCATACCCTAAGGAGGAGTTTAATATATTTTCCAACGCCCTAGTAATTTTCAGCATTCACACGCAGCCGGTGGATACCCAAAGGGAAAGGATCATCAGTCTCAAAACTAGATCTGAGCTCATTTGAGGCCTACCGTACAACTCAGGAGTGTCCGTACAGTTCTCAGTAACACCATACAGCCAGCACAGTCAGGAGAAATCCAACAGGGTTCATAAATCAGAAGATCTGCCTTATCCAAGGTTTCAATAGCCAAAAAATAATAATATTTCTGAATTTTTCCTAAGCAGCAGCTACCTTTCAGCAGGTCATAAAATTTCAAACCCTAGCTGTACCCAGTCGTATGGATTTCCACAGTAAGTGCATTAAATTTGCAAAAATTCTGAAATCTCAGTTTGGTAATGTAAACTGCTGTACCCATTTTTTATGAATAAAATAAATTATTTTTGAAGGGTTTTCTTCCCTAGGGTTTATTCTGATTTCTCTACATCAGTTAGGGTTCACTTCACAATCAAAAAACTTGTTTTCAAAATTAAATATTGGCTGTAATGCTCAAGTTAATTGGAAAAATCAGAAGTAAAAATCAAGGTTTGGTCATTACACTATTAGGAGACATTTCATCAAACTCTGAATAAATCATTCAAGATAACAAATCTTGAATTGTTGCACTATCTAGCAGTATTGCCTTGGTGTGGAGGCATGACAAACAAAGAATTGTGTCTTTGTTTCAGACAAGTTATGCCAAAGAGTTGATTGAGAATATCTAAACAACCTGTCACAAAACAATTGTTATACCTGTGAAACCGTGATTGCAACTTTCCATATATGATATCATAAAAGGCAAATGAATCCCTCCATAAGCTATTGATTGGGAGCCTCATCTATCTTACAAATGTCCGACCAGATCTAGAATATCCTGTGAACAACCTCTCTAGGTTCATCACATGACCTAGAAAAACACAATAGAAGGCAACTAAAAGGGTGTTGAGTATGTATGTGATACTTCAATCTTTCGACTATAGTAGACAAAGAATGATTGTTTTTGCTTGACCGGTTTCTCAGTTGCAGATAGGGAAGGCTCTTTTGAAAATTACAAGTTATCATTTGTTTGCATTTTTAACTTATGCTCAAAAGAAGCTTCCTAGGCAAGTAAGAAGTAGATGACTATTGCCATTTCCTCCACTAAAGCAAATTACAGAACAACACAATAGCTATTTATGAAGCACATGGCTTTGCAGAAATTTGAGTGATATGATTGTACTCTGAAATCTGCCAACAATATTGTACTGTAATAGCCAAAGAAGAATTTTAAAGATGGTGAAGAATCCTGTTATGCTTGAGCGATCCAAACACATTAAAGTCCATTGTGATTCACTGGATGTCATAAACCCGTCAGAAAATATACAACGATCCTTATGAATCTATAACATGTCAGTAATTGTTTATAATATAATAATATTATCCCTTAAACAGCAATTTGTTGAGAGATCAGAATTAATAAAGATTAGTTAAGGCAACGCTCCATAAGGAATAAACAAATCCTTTATTAAGAGCTGTGAATTGGTGGAAAGTCACCACTTTTGGAAAGAATGCATCCATTCGTCTGGACTTGGGGATTTATATATCATTGTGGATTGGCATTTGGAAGGAGGAACGATGGGAGATATTTAGCAATTGGACTCGGAAATAAAAGCAGAACTGTGACATTCACATATTGATGATTCAGATCTGCAAGTAAGCCTATATTCAAGGCCAGTGTATTTATTGTGCATCATATATAATACTGAGAACAGATCAGCTTTGAATTCATATAAACATTTCTTGTTATCTTTAATCTAACTACCCATCACAAGAGGGAAATGATAGACAGTCTAGAGGCAAACAGTCCTGCCATACCCCCCTAAGGCTTGTTTGGGGGCAAGTCTGATCTGCACCCCTGCCATACCCCCGTAAGGGCCTGTATGGAGGCTTTGTATGACAGCTTGACCCTGCCAAACCCCCGTAGGGCCTGTATGGAGGAACTGAACATGTGATCTGCCATGCCCCCCGTAAGGGCTTGCTTGGAGACACTATGTGCCAAGGGCTGTATTATCATCACCACTATGATGGAGTGTAGTGAATGAATGTGATTACATGAAATTGAGTAGTTAATCAATCTATATAACTATTGTTTTCTACAGGGTAATATTATCTAACATTCTCCAAGAGGTATGTTTATATATTTACATATGTATTTTGTATCTATGTTTACTATGTTATGAGTGCAGAATTTGAGTACAAGACTGATGCAAATTGAAGATAAGCTAAAAGGTAATTTCAAAACCCTAACCCTAGTTTTGGTATTTGAACTTTTCTAGGGCACATTAAGTAGGGGACATTACAATTGGTATCAGAGCATAATCCTGCCATCCTGTGAAAGATTGTTGATGCAAAATAGTCAAAGGGCTCAAAGAGCTTTAGAAAGAGAAAAAAGGAACCTAGCCTCAATTAATAACTCCATACCCAACTACACCATGGGTGAACAAGGAAACAACGACTTGAGGACATTCACCCAAGCTCTAATGGAGCAAAACGAAAGAAACACTCAACTTTTTCTCAAAGCAATCCAAAACCTAACTAACAACAATAATACAAATGATGAAAGAGCTATTCATTCAAATCATTCAGAAAATAATAACTCTAGCAAAGACTCAACCACTAGACCAACCAGACCCTCTTTCCTACCACAAGAAAGAGAGGTGGAGGATGAGGGAGAAACCAATCAAAGTATGAATAGCATAGAGGAACTAGCAGAAGCTTATTCAAAACTCAGTTCTGCCATAAAGAAAGATGTCTCTTTTAGAGACTATTGTGATGCCAAAAGATGTGACAAACCAACCCAAAAAAGAGTAGAACCCGACAAAGACCTAAAGGGGAGAATTAGTAAGATGACGGTCCCAAAATTTGATGGATCCAGCAAAATAACAGCACGTGCTTGGGTCCAAACGTTGGATACATACTTTACACTTAGCCCCATGACTGAAAAGAATGCAATAACATTTGCCGTCTTCCACTTAGAAGGGGCAGCACATGATTGGTGGCATCACGGTCTCATTACCGAAAATCACAAAAACATAACAACCTACGATGAGTTCACACAAGAACTCATCCAAAGATTTGACCAAGAACATCCCGAATGGTATTTTAGAGAACTGACACTCCTAAGACAGCAAGGAACCGTGAAAGAATATGTAACCGAGTTCCAAAAACTTGCGGTAATAGTGCTTGAGGTATCTCAACGAAGATTAACATACCTTTTTGTCCAAGGATTAACAGATTCTATCAAAAGATTGATATGTGCTCTCAACCCTTCGACACTAAAAGATGCAATTCAACAAGCACTAAGTATGGATACCCCAATCACCAAGGACACATACCATACCAAACATCTAACCTTAGCAACTTCTCATGGAAATAAAAGACCTGAAAGGGAATTTTGAAGAAGCAATTGTTTTCATTGTAATCAACCATGGGAACGCCGACATAATTGTCCAAAAGAAGGACGAGATGATCTACAGAAAAAAGGGTTGTGCTTCAAATGCAAAGAACCATGGGGACCGGGACACACATGCAGTAAGGGTGGACGAATAAATAAAATGGAAATAACATCCGATAAAGAGATAAAGGAAAACCCTAACAAAAAGGCAAGAATGGAGGAAGAAGAATACGGGTCCCTCGCAACCATCTCCCAAAGTAATGAACACCGACCCTTCAAGATCAAGGGCACCCTAAAAGGGCAAAAGGTCATTGCTCTATTAGATAGTGGGGCTTCGCATAACTTTATTAACAAAAACCTAGTGAAAAAAAAAAGTTAGAAGCCCAAAATTTCAAAGGATTCAAGGTAGCCCTAGCAAATGGATCCATGGACCAATGTACCCAAGTAATTCCCCAATTAGAAATCACTTTAGGAAAACATACCATTAAAGGAGATTTTTATGTTGTAAACCTAGAAAATGATGTAATATTAGGAACCCCTTGGATACATTCTTTAGGCCGTTTTACCATGGACCTTCCGAATTCAAAAATTTGTTTTCAACACAATGGGCAAGAGGTCACGTTAAAAGGAGTACCAAACGGATCCCCAAGAATGGTCTCATGTAAGAAAATGGAAAGAATATTTAGGCATAATCAAGCCGAATGGGTCGCACAATGTATGATCTTAGATAAATCTTCTTCTCCAAGTCAAACCTACCATGTAGATATTCAACCCATCCTGAGAAAACATAAAAAGGTTTTTGAAGACATCCCACCCGGCCTTCCCCCAAGGAGAGGGTTCAAACATACTATAGAATTGGAGGCAGGAGCCAAACCGGTAATTACCACTCCCTATAGGCATCCCCGAAAATTTAAGGAAGAAATTGAAAAAACTATTAAGGAATTGTTGGAGATGGGGTATATTCAACCTAGTTCTAGTCCCTTTGCGTCCTCTGTCGTATTAGTCAAAAATAAAGACGAAACTATGCGAATGTGCATAGATTATAGAGCTCTAAACAAAAAAACAATAAAGAATCGTTATCCCATACTGAGGATAGATGAATTAATAGATGAGCTTCATGGGGCCCAATACTTACCCAAAATTGACTTAAGATCAGGGTATCACCAAATCCGAATGAGGGAAGATGTACCTAAGACAGCCTTTAGGTTTCATTATGGGCATTATGAATTTCTAGTCTTACCCTTTGGCCTTACGAATGCCCCCGCCACCTTCCAATCATGCATGAATCATGTCTTCCATAAACAATTGAGGAAATTCCTACTTACATTATTTGATGACATACTTATCTATAGCAAGACATGGGAAGAGCACCTCCGGCATATTGAAGAAATTCTAAGTATACTGGAATCCGAATCTTTGTTTGCCAAGCCCTCCAAATGTGAGTTCGGCCTAGAAGAGATCCTTTATCTAGGTCATAAAATTAGTGCAGAAGGAGTAAGTGTGGACAAGGAAAAGATTAAAGCTATTAAAGATTGGCCTAAGCCCAAAACTCTGACTCAACTTAGAGGATTTGTGGGCCTATGTAGCTATTACAGACGCTTTGTCAAAGAGTTTTCCAAAATCGTCGCTCCCCTAACAGACTTAACCAAAAAGGGAGCTTTTGCATGGAATGAAGCCTCCCAACAATCCTTTGAGAAGCTAAAAGAAGCAATGAGTTCATGTCCTGTCCTAGCCATCCCAGATTTTACCTTACCATTTGAATTACAATGCGATGCTTCAGGAGAAGGAGTCGGGGCAGTGCTTATGCAAAACAAACATCCCATAGCCTTTGAAAGCCGTAAACTTACCAACACAGAAAAGCATTACTCTATATACGATAAAAAAATGTTGGCTATTATGCATGCTCTAAACAAATTCAGACAGTATTTGGTATGCAGGAAATTCAATGTCAAAATCGATCATAATAGTCTAAGATTCTTCATGAACCAAAAAGACCTCAATGATCGCCAACAGAAATGGGTAAGCAAAATCCAAGCTTACAATTTTGATATCGAGTATGTCAAAGGAACTAATAATGTGGTAGCAGATGCATTGTCTCGACGACCCCACTTAAATACCATAACTAGCATTGCAAGGGATTGGAAAAATGATATTATTGCGGAGTATGCTAAAGAACCCCAAGCTCGCGAGATTCTTGACAAGAATGGATCACACAGTGAGTATAAGATAATCGAAGATCTCATTTTATATAAGGATAGAATCTTCCTTGTGCCCAATTCTAAAATAAAGGGAAAAATTATAAAAGAGTATCATGACAACCCCTTAGCCGGACATCCAGGATATTATAAAACTTATAAACAAATACAAAAAAGATATTCCTGGAAGGAACTCAAAAGGGATGTCTTGAAATATGTCCAAGAGTGCATAACTTGCCAGAAAAATAAAACTGAACAGAATCATCCAGCAAGTCTTTTACAGCCATTACCCGTCCCGAATCAAAAGTGGGAAAGTATCTCGATGGATTTTATTACGAGATTACCCAAGGTACAGGAAAAAGATTGCATATATGTGATAGTGGACCGATTGACTAAATATGCCCATTTCTTTGCAATATCAACTGATTATAGGGCACCACAAATAGCAGAAGTGTTTTTTAAAGAGGTCTTTAGATTGCATGGTTTACAAAGAACATAAATAGTGATCGAGACAACTGCTTCCTTAGTCAATGTTGGAAAGAATTGTTTCGATTAGTAGGGACTGATCTCACTCCCAACACGAGCTACCATCCCCAGACAGATGGACAAACTAAGATAGTCAATAAATGGTTAGAGGGTTACTTAAGAAATTATGTCACAGGCCAGCAAAACGCATGGCTTAGATGGTGCATTTAGGGGAGTACTGCTACAATACCACACACCATATGTCAATCGGAATGAGCCCATTCAAGGCCCTCTACGGGTACGATGCCACTTCTTTCGAAAGCTTGATCATCCAAAATAGCAAGGTACCCGGAGCCCAAGATTTCATACAGCAAAGCAGTGATATCATACACACTCTTAAAGACAATCTTCACCATGCTCAAAATCAAAAAAAGATTTATGTTGATTGAAATCGTGTAGAAAGGACATTTGAAGTTGGAGATCTAGTTTTTCTAAGACTCCAACCATACAAGCAATCTTCGATCAAAACCAATGGAAAAGAAAAGCTAAAGCCCCGGTTTTATGGGCCATATAAGGTCCTAAGGAGAATAGGTGAAGTAGCATATGAATTAGAGCTGCCGGAGAGTAGCAAAATTCACAATATCTTCCATGTATCTAGACTTAAAAAGGTTCTTGGGCAACAAATCATTCCATGTGTAGAATTACCACCGATTGACGATGAGGGCAAATTAATATTTTAACCTGAAGCAAACCTGAATGTACGAGAAAAAAGATTAAGAAACAAAACAATTTCTAAGTTCTTGATTAAACGGAAAGGTTTGCCAGAAGAAGATGCTACATGGGAAGGGGAAGAAATCTCTAAACATCCCAGTCTAGGTTGCTTGAGGACAAGCAAATTCGAGAAGGGTGGACTGTCATAAACCCGTCAGAAAATATACAACGATCCTTATGAATCTATAATATAATAATATTATCCCTTAAACAACAATTTGTTGAGAGATCAGAATTAATAAAGATTAGTTAAGGCAACGCTCCATAAGGAATAAACAAATCCTTTATTAAGAGTTGTGAATTGGTGGAAAGTCACCACTTTTGGAAAGAATGCATCCATTCGTCTAGACTTGAGGATTTATATATCATTGTGGATTGGCATTTGGAAGGAGGAACAATGGGAGATATTTAGCAATTGGACTCGAAAATAAAAGCAGAACTGTGACATTCACATATTGATGATTCAAATCTGCAAGTAAGCCTATATGCAAGGCCAGTGTATTTATTGTGCATCATATATAATACTGAGAACAGGTCAGCTTTGAATTCATATAAACATTTCTTGTTATCTTTAATCTAACTACCCATCACAAGAGGGAAATGATAGACAGTCTAGAGGCAAACAGTCTTGCCGTACCCCCCTAAGGCTTGTTTGGGGGCAAGTCTGATCTGGACCCCTGCCATATGGAGGCTTTGTATGACAGCTTGATCCTGCCAAACCCCCGTAGGGCCTATATGGAGGAACTGAACATGTGATCTGCCATGACCCCCGTAAGGGCTTGCTTGGAGACACTATGTGCCAAGGGCTGTATTATCATCACCACTATGATGGAGTGGAGTGAATGAATGTGATTACATGAAATTGAGTAGTTAATCAATCTATATAACTATTGTTTTCTGCAGGGTAATATTATCTAACATTCTCCAAGAGGTGTGTTTATATATTTACATATGTATTTTGTATCTATGTTTACTATGTTATGAGTGTAGAATTTGAGTACAAGACCAATGCAAATTGAAGATAAGCTAAAAGGTAATTTCAAAACCCTAACCCTAGTTTTGGTATTTGAACTTTTCTAGGGCACATTAAGTACGGGACATTACATTGGAGAGAAGGTACATAATGATAAGATACATGTGCAGTACATTCCTACTTAGGATCAACATGTGGATGGATTTTAAAAGTCGTGTCTCATATTGAATTTGTATAGTTTAGGACTGAACTATTTGTAATTAGATATTCATGGAGGTGTTAGAAATATTAAACAATAAGTAAATATTTAGTTAGCCAGTTGTTTGTTGGCAGTTTATGAGTAGCAGTTAGGTTGTGGATGTCCAGTACACTTAACCCACCAATCTTTTAGAATGTATTTATTTACACTTGCTTGAATAGAAAGTAGTGCATTATCAATCCAATCTTTGCTTTTATTCTCTGCTAATGTATTTGAAACCACCTTTGATTCCTGGGATCAAAGTCTTCCAACTTCTGTCCATACTTGCTTCACTTTTTGGAAAAAGTGAAGCAGGGATTAGAGACAATTTCATTATGTTCATAATTGAATATTGAATATGGCCATCCTACAAAAGGCCTTTGCTATTCACAAGTAGCGCCAAAACTTACTCCACAATCATACAACAAAATTGTTTTTCCAAAGTGAAAGTTTTGAGATCATGTCCATGGCTAGAGAGTCGGGTGCTTGCCCCCATGAATGGCGTATGTCTTAATATAGTGTTCATAAAGTCCTTCACTATGCTCCCCCAAGTTTTGGAGACGGGGACGGGGACGGGGGGACGCATTTTGGGGATGCCATTTTTTTGGGGGGGCCATTTTTAGGGGACGGCAGGGGATGGCTACTAAAAAATAAAGAATTCTTTGAAAATATAGGGAAATTTCAAATATTTGTATGATAACATTGATAAGGCATTTGTTATACACATTATAGAAGCTTAAAAAATAAATATATAACAATTACATCACACTTGAACTAAGTTTTAACTTGTCACATCAGAATTGACAAACAAATTAACAAAATTTAATTGTTTTCAATGACAATGTGCATATATATTATATCAAAATTACATCAAAATGCCCAAAGGCTGCAAGTTTCAACAACAAAATGACAAAACCATAGAGAATATTAATATATGGCCGTCCTAATCAGCCTCTGCTAAGACTGCATCAAAATCAGAGTCTAAGTCTGAGTCACTGCCACCATGAGTCTGAGTCACTACCACCATGAGGGGTTGCCTTATCCTGTTCACAAAATGAAAAATGTTGAAATGAGAAGTTTTTTTTTTTAGTTGTTTTGAGGGATATTTTAGGTTTAGGGTGTGTTTAAACGGATGTGGGGATCCTTGTGGGCCCCTGTCCCTTTTTTTTTAATTGTGTTTTTTTTTAAAACAAGTGTCAAACTTTGCTGGGCCGTAAAGGACAGCTAGCTGTCCCCGGGACAGTTGGGGGACGTCTGGCCGTTCCCTGCCTTTTTAGGGACGTCCCCGGGACATTTCCTAAAATTTGCAAAAAAAGGGGACGGGTAGGGGACGTTTCCTACCCGTCCCCACATCCCAGAAACGTCCCCTATAGGGGGCAGGGTGCTTTGGGGCAGGGGACGCGTCCCCGTGGAGCCAGCTTTCTTCCTAACAATCATCTTTGGGTTTTCAATTTGAAACTAAAACAATTAGGTCTTGAGATTGCTGATCTATTTTTAAGAAACTTTATATCACATTTGCTTCTTGAGTCTTAAACATAGTTCTTGTTCTCTTGTTAGATTGACAAAGTAACTTGGGACGTCCCTTCCAAAATTTCTTACTTGCTACAGATCTCGTCATGTAGTTGTTTGTCAAACTATTCTACCTAAATCCAGAGAGTTTTAGCTATTTATTTTACTAAAGATATTTGGTTGATCATGGGCATTTATATCAACTAAGGTGACTGCAGCATGATTAAACCAAAAGTGAGGAGATCAAGCTGGTATTATTGCTAGAAGCAATACCATACATAGGCACGGAGCTTGTTCCACAAAACCACAAGGTAAAATGGCATGGCATAGCCAAAATGGAAAGGGCTTTACAAAAGTTACTCAATTACCTGAACCTAGCCTTCTTTTACAAAATTCTTGAAATCTGGGACTGTTAAAAGGGGGTTCCCCTGTACCACATCAAGCATGTGATTTGCGACTTGTGCAATTACAAGTGAAGTGCCCCTTCTAACGAGAAAACAGCCATTCCAAATCTCCGAAGAAGATGATAGATCTGCCACAGAACCCATGGAGAACAAAAAGATGTGCAAGAAAGTCATGATGTAAAATCATTTTCAATGAGATGAATTGAAATTTAAATATCGTCCAGAACAAATCAGGAGTAAAAAAGTTAGATTTTCAATGAAAAAAATTGCATATTAACCGTGTTGAATGAATGTAAATCAAGCAATAGGGTGTTTCAACCGAGAACAGGGATCTATACACTCATTTATTTCCCTACAGCCTACCACAATCGGCCATCTAACTGCCTATTTGCTTAGAAAGAAAACTAACAAAAGTGTTTATATTTCTGAAACCAGTATTATTTGGACATTAAGGCATCAAATGTTTCTGGTATTCAACTATTTCCGAGTTGCATGCCAAACATGTACTTCTTCTACCAGGTGATGTAAGATAAGCTTACCCTGAAACATGGAGCACTACATATCACTTATCTAAAACAGTTTTTTTCTTCTTTTTTTATGGTTTTATAAAGCCCTTTTCCCACAATAATTAACTTCATCTGCACTCTCTTACTCTAAACCCAGAAGTTGTTTTCATCAACTCTCAACTAGATTTGCACACATCATCGCATACTAGACATTAATGGGCACACATTCACGGCCCAAAGTGATTTATAAAAAAAAAACACAGAGACTACATGCTCTTGGAGAAAACCCAAGGGGCAATAAAGAAGAGCAGCATTGTGAGATTGCTTTAAGTTGAATTACTAAACCCAGAAATTGTTTTCTTCAACTCTCGACTAGATTTGCACACATCATCGCATACTAGACATTAATGGGCACAAATTCACGGCCCAAAGTGATTTATAAAAAAAAAAACTCAGAGACTACATGCTGTTGGAGAAAACCCAAGGGGCGATAAAGAAAAGCAGCATTGTAAGATTGCTTTAAGTTGAATCCATTAAAACAGAGCAACAGCAAAACGAAGTGGTAATGATTTTATTACATGGTGTGCAGAAACATAAAGAGTAAGAAGTAGGTGTTCACTTATTTACGAGTTTGTCATTTTCTGTAAAGATCTGGAAATAGCAGAAGGATGTCGAGTGCTCACGCTGTAGGGCATATCATTTCTCATGACCCATTATCAAGCTCCCTTGTTGGGAGCAACTGAAGATTGATCTCCCTTTTCTTCGCTTATTTCTGACAAGGATTGCTCCTTAACATCTTCTTCTTCTCCATTAGCGTAGAGAAAAAGCGTATCAAAGTGCAGCATCCCACCCTGGTGCTGCTCCGCCACGCACTCTATGATGGACCTCTCTCTCTCTAGTTGAGGGAATGCCTCTACAACATGTTCCAGCTCTTGTTGCCATGTCCCTTCTTCTCCTTCTTCCTCCTCTTTTTCTTCCACTTTGCTTTCCCCAATGGTGAGCAGAGCAGCCACAAAAAGTGCAGTGGAGAGCAGCAGAGGCCAAAAGTATATGAGCAATGCCTGAACCCTTGGAAAGAGAAGCAACAAAGAGGCAGAGCAAGAAGACACCAACACCAAAACCCCACGCCGACGCAGATGCAGACGCTGTTGAACCCACGCCACTTTTTCTGCAATCTCAAACTTCATCTCATCTCATCCACAGATCAGCCTGGCAAATCCGCCTGCAAACAGAAAAACTTAAGGAATCCACAATCCCCACTACCTACAGATCCTTAGCTATCATCATGATGTTCACTCGCTGAGGAAATCGAAATGGAAGTGTGGGACCCACTGAAGATCCGTACGCACCACTAGAAATCCAGGAAGCACAAGGGACTAGGTACTATTCACTGCTCTTTTCACCCACCATGACCCACAGCTACAATAATTCAGGGTAATGATGGTATTTACATTCTGTACGACTCCATCTGAACACTGCAATCGCGCTAGAAAACACAATTGAACGGCATAGATTTACCTATTCAAATTTATATCCGCCATTCCTTTTCTTGGGCGCACCTGGCCTCGAATTTTCCCCCCTGTAGCTTCATTATTTTTTTACTTGACTCCATTCTATCTCATTTAATCCCCGTGATTGTTCTGGTTTTGGGTTCAATTTGACGGCTGCCATTATGATGGTAAACTTTTTATGTACGCCATACAGCCATCAAATTAAAAAACTGCCATGGACGGTCATCGTAGTGGCGCAGGTAAATTTTCAGTTGACAAATGCACAAATATCCATATTTCAGTCTGTTCGAGTGATGTTCCCTCTCAGTAGAGACGAAGTACTGACGTTGGTTTCAATTATAATTACTTAAATGCCTAATTCTAGTAACCTCTAAATTTTATAGTGTATGTATAAAATAAATGCCCAATTCCAATAACATCTAAATTTTATAGTGTATGTATAAAAATATTGAATCAAATTGTAATGGTTGATTGTATAACCATGCCCTTTTCCCTTCATATTTTGGGTTTGCTTTGATTAGAGTGTCTTATCTACAATAAAAAAGTTGATGAATGCTATATTTGTGCATGAATTTAGGTTACATATTATCATATCTTGATTTTATTATCATTCATCTTAGGAGATTTGGTGTCAATTTCTAGATTTCTCATTCATTATTTTAGGTCAAATATGTAGATGTGGACTTGACCTAAGTCATCTTCATAGCTATAAATCTAAACCTTTTTTTTTTTAAATCAAATTCAAAACAAATCCTGTTGACTCCCTCCTCCTAACTATTGTGACCTAACCTAGTGCATGTTTGTATTTAATTTGTGCGTTATATTGTTGTATTTAAAGACATTCATTCACTCATTTAAGATCATCTTGGAATGTAAAGGAACATCTAAGTAAAAGAGCTTAAAGGAGAATTTATCTTTGCACTATCTCCTTGTGACATCATCCTAGGTACCATTGTATGCTTGCTTGTTTTCTTCAATCTTTCACTCGGAGCTATAAAGTTAGTCCACTAAGGGTCCAAATGAAGAGAACATGATCCTCACAATTTAGTGGATTCCATAAAAGTGATTGTAAACACTGTTAATCCTTAGTCAAATTCATACAATAGAAAATTAAGATGAGTATATTTCAATTAATTGAATTCAACTAATTCATTTATTGAAGTACAACATTAGTTTTGCATGCTATATCAATTCCACATCTCCAGATCTAAACTGTGGTGAAACATAGTTAATTTGCAGAGTTTAAGATACTCGTCGTATCTCCTAAAATTTCAATTGTGTGGTACATTGATTTCCTGCATGTTCATCATCATTTTCCTATCTTTAGAAGCTAAGTTCTATCACATTTAAACTCATCTAATTTAGCATTTATTATTTCCAATCTCAACTCATATATCTAGGTTAATTGTAGGTGTAGTTGATTGCTTTGTTTCATTAGCCTAAATATTTTAGCTTACATTACTTAAGGAACATGATTTTTCTTCCACCCCTATGGTTTCATCCTCAGGGTTTATTCCTTCTCCATTAAGATTTCAAATCTAATGTTTCTTATTGTATACCTTATATTTTAGATTTGATTAGGGTTTGGATTCACCGTTTATTTGTGCTTCATTATTATTCTATTGATTGGGATTTAAGCCTTCATTGTCGACGCACCCACCCTTTAACTATGCATAATTAGATCATTTAGCATGGATCCTTATGCATCTCTATTTTGGGATTACCTTCATGCATACATCATGAATTATAAGGTCTTTTCATGTTTTATTGATTCATATCCTTTGATCCTTCATGATATTGCCTCCTTTCGCATTGATGATGCTTCATGTTCCACAAATGAGTTATTGTCATGTTTATCTACCCTCTCCTCTTTCATGGACTTTGCTAATGTGTTTCCTTCCATCTTGAGAGACTGTGCCTCATTTGTACACATGAATAACAATGATTATCCTCCTTGTGTGATAGATGATAATAGCATGCATAATGATGATAGCTCTTGTGTTGTTTAAAATGTGACCTAGACAATTTGAGGGTGAGTCACACTCCAACGAGACACATGAATTATCTTCCTTGCTAAGGGCGGCCTCCGAGTCGATCCCACTCACGTGGCAAGAGCCAATCGAGCGGAGGTAGGACTAGGGGGTTGTTCTGTTCTCGTTCTTGAGGGAGCAAAATGTCACAAATGGCAATTGGGTTGTGTGTTGGATATGTGTTGACAATTGTTTCTAAGGAAATGTTCAATTGTAGTCGTTGTAGTGATAATTGTATGACCCAAAGGGTCACTAGTCTTGATTCTCCTGAGCCTAGCATGAAGGTTGTTTTGTTCGTTGATGATTCAGAGACACTCCTATCTCCTTTCTTCGTTTTAGATTTCCTATTATATCATGTCTTGTTGGTCTATGATGTGTTAATGATGTTCTTATTCTTCTCTTGTTTGTTAAATGTTTTGTTGATGAATTAGATGGGTGAAGCTCTCCCCAATCTTGTCAAGGATGGATTGTATCCAATCTTCTCTAATGCTTGGGCACATTAAATGCTTGGAAATAGGGAGAAGTGATGTGCCTTGCAATGTTGTTGAATTGAGTTGATTTTACCTCGTGATGGAACCAAGGGTTTCTCTTTGTTTCAATGTTTGATTTTAATTATGTTTACCTCGTGATGAGATAGAGGATTTGTTTTTATTTCAATCTAAGTTTTTCTAATGTTTTTTGTGGTTTTTATGAATGCCATCTAAATGTATGCAAAACAATTTTGGTTCATTTTTTCCAATTTGAAATGTTATCTAATTAACTAAGAATTGAAATATGACTGCAATCTATACGATTTTTTCAAATTCAAGCTAATCCATGTTTTTGGAGTATTCATAGAACGAGTTTTGAATCTAATCTAATGAATTGAAATATTGAATAACTATGAAAGTAAATGTAATCTAGTGACTAAAAACAAGGCTAATCAAATCAAATCAAATGCAATGCTAATCTATGAAAGTAAAAAAACAACATATCAAGAAAAAGCAAAGCAATGATTTACTTTTTCAAGAGCAATATGTGAGCTAATTACCACTTTAAAGCATGAAGAACCAGCTATGAAGAAGACGTCAATGCCTAGATTGAGCCCTCAAAAGTCCTTGTGGAAACCCTCTCTTCCTCTATAGCAACGGGGTCCTCCTCTTGGCAACAAGAACAAAGATGGGAGCAAACGAAGTCAAATGAAGCTTTGATGAAAACAATTGAGCAAAAGAATGCTAATGAAGCGCTATGGCTTGGAGCTATGGAATCTTTGATGAAAACAATTGAGCAAAAGAATGCTAATGAAGTACTATGGCTTGAGCTATTGGAGTATTACAAAATCAAAAGGCACATAGGGTCCTACACGAGCATGAAAATACTATGGAGATAGCTATATGCAAAGCAAAGCAAGACCAGAGATGTGATACTAAATTTTCCTCCTAAGGGAAAGCTTTGAAGCTTTGCAAAAACAAAATAAAGAAATGAAGAAATTAAGAGGCTCAAAGGCCTATGAAGAAGCTTGAAAAAGCTTGTGGAGATGACAAGAGCATTCCCAGACTTGAGAAATAATGAAGAGGTAAGGGGTATTTATAGGTAGTGTTAGGGTTAGCCGGCAGAAGATATCAATTAAATGCAAATAAAGATTAAACAGAGAAATGGAAATACACATAAATAATAACAACGAGAGACAAGTTTTAACGTGGTTCACCCAAACTCGGGCTACATCCACCAAACAGAGAGTCCAATATTATTATCCCGTAAATCAAACCGATTACAATCAGCAATCCCTGCAACTCAACACCGCTGCAAAATGCTACAATACAATACCAAAACCCTAACCCTTAGCCGCTTTTTATCAAGCTTTTGTCGGTTACAAAATAGGGTTTTCTTATGTCGTTCAATGAAAAAATTAACTTCCAGTGCATTATAAAATAATAAAAAACTGTGTGAGGTTTTAGGGGCGCGCTGCCCCTGGACCCCGCAAGGGGTGCTGCCCCCAAACCCCCGCAAGGGGTGCTGCCTCTTGACCCCGTAGGAATTTGGGAGGAAACCGCGCCGATAAAAGTGGGGTAAATATAACCTCCGAGTCTGATTAGGCTCCATATAACAACAATCTCCCACTTGGAGACTGATCAGACTCCACACCATATCATCTCCCACTTGGAGACTGATCATAACACCACTGACCCTGTAGCTCCCACTGGAAATAAGCACCTGGGACTCTGTTGTTCTGTTTTTTGTTATTTTCAGTCTAGAAGACCAACCGAAGCTAAAGAGGAGCTCAGCTTCTCCCTTGTCACTGCCTTTGTAAACATATCTGCTGGATTGTCATCTGTATGTATCTTTGCCAGTTGTAACTATCCATCATCCAACACCGACCGAATGAAGTGATGCCTCAACTGTATATGTTTGGTCTTTGAATGCAAGGTAGAATTCTTTGCAAGATGTATGGCACTCTGGCTATCCGTAAACAAATAACTGTTAACCTGTTGTGTGCCCAATTCATTCATGAAAGATTGCAGCCATATCATCTCCTTGCTTGCCTCTGTTGCAGCTACATATTCTACCTCTGTGGTGGATAAAGCAACCACCTTTTGTAACCTGGAAATCCAACTCATCGCTGTTCCTCCTATAGTAAAAACATAACCTGTAGTACTCCGCCTGGTATCAATATCTCCTACCAAATTTGAGTCTACATAGCCTACTAAAACAGTATTAGAGCCCCCAAAACATAAGTGTTTATTGGATGTACCTCTCAAATACTTAAGAATCTATTTTACTGCATTCCAATGCTCTAATCTGGGATGACTCATATACCGGCTAACGACTCCTACAACATGTGCAATATCTAGTCACGTGCATACCATGGCATACATTAAACTGCCTACAGCTGAAGCATATGGTACCTTGGACATTTTCTCTTCCTCCTCTTGTGTCTTAGGACACATGTCCTTAGTCAATTTCAAATGACTAGGCAAAGGTGTGCTGACAGCTTTTGCATTCTCTATGTGGAATCTCTGCAACACCTTTTCAACATAAGCAGCCTGAGATAGAGTTAAATTTCTGTTCTACCTATCTCTACAAATTTTCATACCAAGGATTTGTTTTGCTGCCCCCAAATCCTTCATATCAAATGACTGTGCCAACTGCTGTTTTAACTCTCGTATGTGATCCATGTTAGACCCAGCTACAAGCATGTCATCAACATATAAACATAAAATAATGTAGTTGTCATTATCTAACCTCTTAAAATAAACACAATGGTCAGAATTACACCTGTTGTAGCCTTGCTCAGCCATAAAACTGTCAAATTTTAAATACCATTGCCGAGGTGCTTGTTTCAGGCCATACAAACTCTTCTTCAATCTGCACACTAGTTTCTCCTTACCTTTGACCTCAAATCCTTAGGGCTGTTCCATATAGATCTCCTCCTCCAAATCACCATGGAGAAAGGCAGTTGTAACATCTAGCTATTCTAAATGTAAATCTTCAACAGCCACAATACTTAAAATAGTACGAATAGAAGTCATCTTAACAACCGGAGAAAATATCTTATCAAAAATCAATGCCCTTTTTCTGTGCAAATCCTTTTACAACTCTTTTTACCTGCAGGTAACTTACATAATTCCCAAGTCTGATTTTTCAGCAAGAAGTCCATTTCTTCTTTCATTGCAAGCTCCCACTGAACCTGTGTATCCACCTGCATAGCTTCATCATACCCTTCTGGTTCACCAGCATCTGTTAACAAAATAGAATACAAAGAGGGAGAAAACCTTTCAGGAGGTCTACTTATCCTTGTGGACCGTCGAACATTCACTGGAGTTTGTGGTATTTCTGGTTGCTGTTGCGGAGCATGAGGAACCACTAGAACATCACTATTTGGAGTATCGTCCAACACAACATAATCCTTTTCTTTCTTCTCATGCTGCTACAACTGATCTTTGTACAACACCTTCTCATTGAATATAACATCCCTGCTTCTCACAATTTTCTGATTTTCAAAATCCCAAAGCCTATAACCAAATTCATCAATGCCATATCCAACAAAGGTACACCTTTTTGATTTTGCATCCAGCTTGGTTCTATTTTCAGAATCTATATGTGCAAATGCTTCACAGCTGAAGGTTTTCAGAAAAGAATAACTCACCTTCTTGCCTGTCCATGCTTCCTCTGGAATACCACAGCCCAAAGGAACTGAAGGACCTCTGTTAATTAAATATACAGAAGTGTTGATAGCCTCTGCCCACATGTTTAAAGGCAGCCCAGCATGCAATCTCATGGTCCTTGCACGCTCCATTATTGTCCTATTCATGCGTTCAGCCACTCCATTTTCCTGTGGAGTCCCTGGAACTGTTTTCTACCTACGAATTCCATTAAAGGAACAATAATCTTCAAATTCTTTGTTGCAATACTCACCGCCATTATCAGATCTGAGACATTTTAATCTTTTACCCGTCTCATTCTCAACCAAGCTTCTCCATTTCTTAAATGTTTCAAATACATCAGATTTCTGTCTAAGGAAATAAATCCAGACCTTCCTAGTTGCATCATCTATGAATGTAACATAATACCGAGAGCCACCGAGAGAAGATACCTGAGCTGGTCCCCATACATCTATATGCACAAGCTCTAATTTTTCATTTTTCTTTTGCTTCCCATCCTTGAGAAAACTGACTCTCTTTTGTTTTCTATACACACAACTTTCACAGAAATCCATATTAATACATTTCAGACCTAGTAAAACTTTCTTAGAATGAAGTACCTTCATACCTTTTTCACTCATATGCCCAAGTCTGTTATGCCATAGTGTTGTCTCAGAACCTGCAGCAACTTTTCCAATCTCTTCCTGCAAACCTGCAGCAACTGTTCCTGAACCTGTTTGTTTTTTCTCTATAACAGCTAAAGTAGAAGGAACAGTATGACCTGTACAAAGATATAAGGTGCCTACTTTCACACCTTTTGCTACTACTAAGGCATCTTTTGAAACCTTCCAATTTTTATCAGTAAATGTAATAGTGCAACCTTGTTTAGTTAGCTGCCCTACTGAAATTAAATTCCTACTGAGCCTTGGAACATGCCTTACCTCTTGTAGTAGCCAATGATTCCCATTCTGCAACTTAATCTTGATTCTTCCCTTTCCAACAATCTGACAGGGTTCGTTATCTCCCAAATAAACTAGCCCAAAATCCTCTTGGACATAATCAAGGAAATAACTTCTATGGGGCGTAGCATGAAATGAGGCCCTTGAATCTAAAACCCATGAATCATTAGCATTATCTAGGGAAAGAATCAAAGCATCATCTTCAGACTTATTGCTTACCACATTTACTTCCTTATTGCCTTCTTGTTTGTCTCCTTCTTTGTTTTTCCGAGACCAGCAATCTTTCTTCAGATAACCTGGTTTTCCACAGTACCAGCAATCCTTCTGTCCTCTGGTTTGGGATCTTTTGTCCTTTGATTTTCCTCGTGACTTCCCATGACCTCCAGAACATTTTCCTCTCTCCTTTGATCTGCCCCTGCTTTTTGCATTCAAAACACTGCCTGATTTGGATCCACCTGAGCTTTTCTTACGAATTTCCTCACTCAGAATAACACCAACAACATCATCAAATTTTAGGGTATTTGAACCAGAAACAGAGTTACTAACCGCCATTACCAAACTATCCCAGCTTTTAAGCAATGAACATAATATCAAGAGAGCTCTAACTTCTTCATCAAATTTTACATTTACAGAAGTCAATTGACTGACAATCATATTAAATTCATTTAAATGACCTGTCACAGATCCACCTTCAACCATTTTCAAATTAAACAACTGCTTCATGAGAAATACCTTATTTGAGGCTGAGGGTTTTTCATACAATTTTGCCAAAGCTTTCATCAGACCATCTGTTGTCTTCGCTTCCGTTATATTGAATGCCACCGACGGTGCTAGGCACAACCGAATGGTTCCCAGTGCCTTTCTATCAAGAAGATTCCAATCCTCATCAGACATTGTTGCCAGTTTCTTGGCTACTTCTTCCAACGGCCTCCATAAATCCTTTTGATAGAGGTAATCCTCCATCTGCATCTTCCATAACTGATAGTTCTGCCCATTGAATTTATCAACCTTCGTTTTACCTTCATCCGCCATTGCTCCCACTCAACCGTGAGACTTTCCTGCAGATGATAATTGAACACAACCCGCTCTAATACCACTTGTTAGGGTTAGCCGGCAGAAGATATCAATTAAATGCAAATAAAGATTAAACAAAGAAATGGAAATACACAGAAATAATAACAACGAGAGACAAGTTTTAACGTGGTTCACCCAAACTCGAGCTACATCCACCAAACAGAGAGTCCAATATTATTATCCAGTAAATCAAACTGATTACAATCAGCAATCCCTGCAACTCAATACCGCTGCAAAATGCTACAATACAATACCAAAACCCTAACCCTTAGCCACTTTTTATCAAGCTTTTGTCGGTTACAAAATAGGGTTTTCTTATGTCGGTCATGCTGCCCTTGGACCCCGCAAGGGGCGCTACCCCCAAACCCCCGCAAGGGGCGCTGCCCCTTGACCCCGTAGGAATTTGGGAGGAAACCACGCCGATAACAGTGGGGTAAATATAACCTCCGAGTCTGATTAGGCTCCATATAACAACAAGTAGAAAATCAACACCAAATATGGTGGTGATTGGGGAGTTAATAGAAATAGATTGGGGTGTGATTTGACTCTAATTGAGAGTGAACACTAGTTGTAGAGGAGATCATAGGAGAAGAAATGAAGTTAACACTTGACTGATTGAAAGTTAACTAAGATTGGTTGGGAGATAAAATTGGGTTGATTGGGAGTGTTGAAACAATTAGGGGGAGTTAGCCATCAGTTAGACGAGAAGAATCACACAATCAAGAGTAAATTTGGAGCAAATTTGGGCTAGAACTAGAAGAAAACATGTAAGTTAAAAGATGCATGGTTGCAACCCTTTCAAGAAGTAGATCACCCCTTTCACTAGAGTAAGTCACCCCCAGAGATCTTTCTTAACATGTTGGGTCACCTAGGGAGATCCTAAATCCATAAGGGGCAACCCACAAAGGAGGTTTTGCATAAGTGGTTTTCGAGATGAAGAATGATCTAGAAGGTCTAAGGATGGTTTTGGAGCCCTGAAACTATCCATAGGATCTTTGCAAGGTGGGTCACCCCTTTCACTAGGACAAGTCACCCTTGGAGATCTTGTTTCAGCTGTAGGGTTGCCTAAGGAGATCCTAAAGTGATAGTGGGTGACCCAGAAAGAAAAGTGAGACATGAAAATTAAGGTTACGGAAGGGATGGAGAGGTGAATTGGATGATTCTAAAGGGATGAATGCAAATGCATTTAGGGAACATGAATTTCCCCTCTTGTGAAGTGTATTGGTGAGGTTATCCAAGCTAGAAAATGACAAGAAAGATCCATCAAACATTGATAAGAAAACAAGCTAAAATGTGTGCAAGACCCTAGAAGGTTAGCTTTGAGGTTAGAAAAGCTCAATCAAAGTGAAAAACAAACCAAGACATGATATCGAGAGGAATTCTATCAAGAGGTATGTATATATTCATGCTTACATGTACGTCATTAGGACTATAGCTCATCCTCGGGCTACCATGTAGGCTTGTTTGTCTTTTTCATACTTGTAGTTCCCTAGATTCTCATGTTAATCGTATCAATGGTTCATAGATCCTACTATATTACATGATGATACTATTGTTGTTACAAAGGATTGCACCCTTGTCAAGCACGAAGCTTAACAATCTTGTGAAACATGGGATCACTTTCAAACTGTGGGTTGTCTATAGTGAAAGTGAACCTCCAGAAGAACTTGTTCCCTTTAAAATCTCCTCGATCTGGTGTACTTTGCAAGGAAAAGGATAGAAAGATTACTATGAAACTAAAAATTGGATCCTAGGAGGTGATGCACCAAAGTTTATATCTCTAACTTGTTATTCTGATTCAAAATTATCTCTTAACAGATTTATTTTCACAACTCAGATTGGGTAATCTTTTTACATAAATATTTCATAAGAAGGCCTGAATATATCTACTTTCTTTGAAGGAAAACTGATGTTTTCACAACTAGGAAAAGTCATAAAATAGCTTGCACAACCTATAACCTGTAAAAATCAATTACTTTTTTGTATCTACACTTCAAGGAATGAGACATAAATCTAAAGGATTTGTTCTAAAACACAATAAACCTCTTATCAAAATCATTCAATAAAACACAACACCTGAATCTGAGAAGGCAACACTGATTTTCTTGAAAAAATAATAGGAATACCTCTGCAATAACTCTGAATAATACTGAATAAAAATGCTGCTACTATATCAATATCAAATAAACTGTTGAGTTACAATACTATGATCTCTCTCAACAATGTGCAAAGGAAAAATAAAAGTAAGAACTGAGAAAAAGCGTAAGTTTTCTCTCCTATACAATACAAACTCTATCCAAAAACAAGGGAAAGTCAACACCAGTCTAACTGAACTCTCCTTTGATGCATGAATGAGTTGGAAAGAAGTCCTCAACCCAAAAATAATGAAATTCTAGTTGTTGGGCGAGCAAGGGAAAACGGCCTAGATTAGAGGGTTCGAAATTGTTCCATTTTGAGCTATTTTAGCCTTGAACTCCTCTTATCATTGCACTTGACCAAGTGGATCTCCAAAAATAGCCCTGTTTGACCAAAAGTCCAAGTAAAAAGCAAAAAATCACCCCCTTACATGATTTTGTAACTCATGTTTGACTATTCTCCTCTTCTTTCTCCCTTTTGCATGATTTTGAGGGCAATTATAGTTTATTTTAACAAATATTAAAGGTAGTTGATTTTATAATTTAATAAGTGTTATGATAAATTACAACTCTTACTTTGGGTTTACATAACAAGTATTAAGGTATTTTTATTAGCTATTACCTTTAATATTTGTTAGCATACATGTAATGGTCTTTTGACCATGCAAAAGAGAGAAAGGCTCATGATTATGTTTACTTTGACTTCCAACCTTAAAAAAAGAACCGAAGGTTTATGACTTTGTTGACATGGCATGATATAAGACCTAAAAAGCTCATTGCCCTCATCATATGTTTGTCTTTCATTAAACACTCCCAAGGGTTTACCACTTCATGGAATAGCTTATTGTGATTACAAGACCTAGACCATTGCTTTGACCTTGGACATGATTATTATTTTCAATGATTTCACTTTCAAAAGTCATAAAAGACTAAAGAAAGTTTGAGCTTGGCAAAGAAATTTTAGGGCATCTTCATTTGGGTAAAATGGTTTTCAAACCCTAGCTGACCTCACTTTGGTCTTTTTCTCATTTCACTCCATCTTTCTACTCCATTAGCGCCACCATGAAGGGTTTGCATGATGTTGCTCCTTGGAAGGTTCCTCTGTCTGCAATTGGTAAGCATTACTCTTATTTTTGTTGCTTTGGTGCTACTTTTGAATGTGTGAAGTACTAAAAACTCACATACTAAAAATAGTAAACCAAAAAGCATTACTCATTCCAAACAAGGAAAGTGATACATTTCATTAATCAATTATCCATAGTTGCACAATAATGGAAAATTTCCAAATAAAAAAGTATAATTACATACACCAAAAAGGGTGTTACATTGCATATGTTTCAATGTTACAAGTTCAAGATATTACATCAATGAGAGTATTTATATAATTACAAATTGACTATGCAAGCCATACAAAGGATAATACAATGGAATATACATCATGAATCATATAACATAAGAAGCTTTGCCCTCAACTGCCATGACCCCATTGGTCTTCTGCAAGCCGAGGCCAAGAGTGTGGTTAAGGTGCTTTTTCCACCCAACCACGAAGTACTGAACTTTCCCGGGTTTCTTCCTAACTCAAAGAAATCACCAACCATGCACGAGGAGCCTAGCAATCTAGAATGGTAAAAGCAGGAGGGAACTCTTGATGCAAGCCTAATGCCTATATGCATTCCTAATAACTAGAATGACATATTTCTTGCATGCAGGATGTGGCAGAGACATATAACATAAAATCTAGGATTTTCTAATCTATCTATTTCAATGGTACATGTAGCTCTGGCCAACGCAATAATAAAAAAAGTGGTAATTTAGAAAAAATAAATTACCGTCTCTGGGAGCCCACATTCGGCACCCTGTCCCGGAAGTAAATACATAGAAAATAAATATAACAGTCCACATAATTCAAAAGAATAACTTTGTTTTTAAGATTTAATCCATTTGCTCACAATGTGTTCTTTCAGAGAATAGAATTTGTTCAAAAGTTTCATTATTCTGGTTTGCATGTTTTGTCTAAGTTTCCAATTCCGGTGGTATGTAATGATCTTTCAAGGAAAATATGTTTTCTAGTTTTGATATGGAATAACTGTTTGAAACAAAAATGAATCTACTAGTTTCCTTTATTGCTGGTTTATTTTTCATTTCAGTGGTTTCGGTATATTCTACAGGTAAATGCTTGGTTTTCTCAAGTGAAATCACAATAAAATAGGCTTTTATATAAATAATTTCAGGCAATAAATTCATATAATGAGTCTATTTGTGCTAATTACAACAATATTTTCATTTCAAATTACAACCAATGGATATATATATATATAGCACATCATACAGGTATATACACATTTAATGTTGAATCAAAACAGCCCAGTTGAAGATTTTATATACAACAGGTGCCTTATAGACAGCAGAGGTTTCATAGTAAGTATTATACACAATAATTACACACACACAAACACACACACACATATTATATTTTATACAGAGATCGGTAGTAATCAGTGAGTTAATTGATATACAGTAGCATTCGAACTGCATTGAACAACATTACAAATTGTAAGCAGTAATTTATATAATGATAAAACTGCATCGCATATAATGCGGAAATGTTTAATGGAGCAAGGATCAATGCTCAAAGAACATTTTAAAGATTTAAAGGAATTTACACAGCAGTCACCAAAAGGGGCGGCAACCTCCATATGGGTGCCGCAGTTCCCATTGGGACTATGACCTCCATATAGGGGACACCGTGTGGGTTGGGTAGTGGCCCTTGTAAGGCCTGTGGGGAGGGTCGATGCCCTCCCACATCAATCGTACAAAATAAAAGTTTTATATGATATTTCCTATTTTATAAAATTCAATATAGAATCAAACACAACATTTATACTAATCGCTGGAAATTTATCATAATATAGTATCAACTATTTCTAGCACTTAAATTTCAGTATATACTAATTTATATACATAGTATAGTATTATCAGTAATATAATATATACAGTATTAATAACAACAATATTTCCTACATATACATTATAAAATATATAATTTTAACAACATATATTCTAATATATATATTAGTAACAGTAATAAAATCTCCAATATACAGAATATACACTTATAAAATAGCAATTTTATATATAGATTATCATAAAGAAAATAATGATATTAATATTGATATTAACATCAAGTACATAATTATAATATCAGTATTATGATATTTATAATAACAAAATAATAATAACAAATTTCTCTTTTCACACAGAAACACAGAATGACCAAACAATCGCTTATTCACACAGATTGAGATAATGTCATTATGGATTTGAATAAAAAACATGTTAATACGCTCTCTGATAGTTGAATCTCTTCTGATCCTCCATTCTTCTTCTTTTCCTCTATTGCTTCCTTTGCCCAAATATGAAATCTTCCCTCCCTGCTTCTTGTTTTTGAGAATTGAATATTGTGTGTGTGAGAATGAGAGGATTTTCTCTTTTAAATAACCTTCTTTTCTTCCCCTCTTTCTTTCTATCTTTTTTATGTTTTTATTTTTGCTTTATTTTTGTATTTTTTCTAAATTTAAGTCTTTTTCTATTATTTTATTTGTTTCTATCTTTTGTTTTATTTTCTAAGTTTGTTTTCTTTTTCTATGATCTCTAATTTATCAAATAAAAACATATGTTCTATTTTCAAAAAACATATTTTAATAACTAACATAGTTTTATTAATTAAATTTGCAACACAATTATTTCTAAAATAAGAAATAAGAATAATTCTAATTTTCAAATAAAAAACACTTTATAAATAAATTAAAACTACTTTTATTTCACCATGAGCATTTTTAATATTTAACAAACAATCAATTAAATAATCAATTGTAACATAACAATGATTTTCCTTTTCTACTAAAATAAGAAGCAATATATATCAATATGATTAATTTATGCAATGACAATGCAACTATATGCCATCTAAGTGCATGTGTGTGCAAAAGAGAGTCCACTCCATCCCAACCCTGCCAGGTAGCTAACCACCTCTACCTTAACCACACCCTTGTCTTCGACAACCTGCAACTCATGAAACTTAGATTTTTCCATTAATAGGTTAGTGTCCAAATAGTCGAAGCATAACCGGAGCATTATATTTCATTATTTCAAGATAAAATAATATTCACTATATCTCATTATTTCAAAATAAAATAATATCCACTTATCTTATCTTTTCAAAATACAATACTATTTATTTAGTCCGTACACAATTATCCATAAAATAGTTCCACTTATAGTAAGTTCAAAATGTATCAAATTTTGAGACGTGACATCCTTCCCCACTTGGAAGAGACATCATCCCGATGTCTTATTACACAAAACATCAACACAAAAGTCTTACACATCAAGTATCATATAATAAATAAGTCATAATTATGTAGAAATTAAAAGTTATGCTAAAATCTCAGATGCGGGAAAGCTCTATCCATATCCTCTGCATTCTCCCAGGTGGCACTATCCATCGAATACTGGTCCCACTAGACCCTATAGTGCACAACATTGTTGTTTCGCAACTTAATGTTGCGCTTCTCCAAAATTTGAGTGGGCTCCACTAGCACCACCCCTAGATCATGAACCTATAATGCACACCAATCAAGAATATGTGAAGCATCTAGATGGTACGACTTAAGCAAAGATACATGGAAGACATTACGGATATGGGATAGAGTCGGTGGTAGAGCAAGCCTATATGCAACCAAGTTAATTACTTCAAACACATCAAATGGTCCAACATATCTAGGGGCAAGCTTAGAACCCTTGCCAAAAGAGATTAAACTTTTTTGAAGTTGAACTCTCAAGAAGACCTTATCCTCCACTAAGAACTGTCTAAAGGTTCTATTCTTATCTGCATAACTCTTTTGGTGATATGAAGCCTGATTCAATTTCTCCTTAATCAGCTTCATCTGATCCTCCATTTCTTTCAACATCTCTAGCCCAATCACTATCCTATCCTCCACCTTATCCCAACTAATAGGTCTACGACATTTGCATCCATACAAAGCCTCAAAAGGTGCCATTCCTAGGGAGGCATGATACGAATTATTATATGCAAACTCCACTAAGGGAAGGTACTCCTCCCACTTATGTTGCTGGTCCATGCAATACATTCTTAGGAGATCCTCCACCACCTGATTCACCCTCTCTGTCTGACCATTAGTCTGAGGCTGATAGGCTAAACTGAAGTTCAATTTGGTCCCCAAAGATGCATTCAATGTCGTCCATAATCTAGAAGTCATCTGAGTGTCGCAATCAGAGATGATCATTTTTGACACTCCATTCAAACAAAAAAATTCTTGTCCAAACTTTTCAGGTAGGATTAATGATCCATCCTTGAGATTCCCAGGAATGAAGTGAGCTACTTTCATCAATTTATCAACAACAACCAAGATGACATCATGTTGGTTCTTGGTCATAGACAGCCCCTAAATAAAATCCATACTGATTACCTGCCACTTATACTCTTGTACACTATGTGGGTATAAAAGTCCCGTCAGATGCACATGCTCAGCCTTAACTCGTTGGCATTCTAAACATTGGGCTACAAATTCGGTAACATCCTTCTTGAGTCCTGGCCAAAAATACGAGGGTCTTAGTCCTTCTATCATTTTTGCTACACCGGGGTTCCCTGAATAAGGTGCGTTGTGAAATTCTTCGAGCACTTGTTTCCTCAACTCTCCTGAGTTAGGAACATACATCCATCCCTGATACCTTAAGAGTCCATCTATCTCAAACATATATCCATCAAATCTATGATCTGAGGGATCCTACTCTAGGACTTGTTTCCCCCTATCATAATGTTCATCTTGTGGTAAGGCCTGAATCACCTGCTGTCTAAAATTTGACCTTATAGTGAGCATAGCTACAAGATGTCTCCTCTTGCTAAGGGCATCTGCTACTCTGTTTTCCTTTCCCTTTATATATTCTATACCAAAATCATACTCACTCAAAAACTCCAAACATCTTTTCTGTCAAGCATTTAGGTTGGGCTGAGTGAAGATATACTTAAGCCCCAAATGATCTATTTTCAATTCGAATGGCTTTCCTAAAAGATAGTGTCTCCACATTTGAAGGGCATGCATTATGGCAACCAACTCCAAATTGTGTGGTGTATAGTTCAATTCGTGTTGTTTCAATTTTTTGGATTCATATGCCACCACATGTTCATCCTACATAAGTACTCCTCTTACACCCTCTCTTGAAGCATATGTTATCATAGTGAAGTGCCCATTTGGATCCGGCATAGTCAAGATAGGTGCAATTGTGAGCTTCTCCTTCAAAAGTTGAAATGCCTGCTCACACTTGTCACTCCATTCAAATTTCTTTCCTTTCTTTTGGAGTGAGGTGATGGGTGTTGCAATTATCGAGAACCCCTTACAAATTTCTTGTAATAGTCGGCAAGTCCCATAAAGCTCTGGACTTCAGTTACATTCTGCGGTGCTAGCCACTTCATGATCGCCTTGATATTTTTTGGATCCACTACTATCCCCTCTGCTGAGATGATGTGGCCTAAATAGTGCACCTTACTTTGATAAAAAGTGTATTTAGACAACTTCCCAAAAAGCTTATGTTCCCTCAAACGTTGCAACACTATTCTCAGGTGTTTATCATGTTCTTCTACTGATTTGGAATATATCAAAATGTCATCCAAAAATACTAACACAAAATCATCCAGACAGTCTCGGAAGACACTATTCATCAAGTTCATAAATGTTGTCATGGTGTTGGTTAGCCCAAACGGTACCCTGGTGAATTCATAGTGCCCGTACCGAGTTCTAAATACAATCTTAGATATGTCCTCATCTTTTATCCTTAATTGATGGTATCCCAATCTTAGATCGATCTTCGAGAACACCTTGGCTCACTTCATCTGATCAAACAATTCATCTATCCTAGGGAGCGGATATTTATTATTAATGGTATCCTTGTTGAGCATTCTATAATCAACACATAACCTCAAGGTTCCATCTTTCTTTTTCACGAAAATGACTAGTGCTCCCTATGGAGACACACTTGGCCTTATGAATCTCTGATTTAGTAACTCCTGTAACTGTGTCTTCAACTCATACAATTCAGTGGTAGTCATTTTATAAGGGGCCTTTGACTGAGGTTCGGTTCCAGGTAGCAAAGCTATCGAGAAATCAAATTCATGTTTTTGTGGTAACTCAGTTAGCTCATCTGGAAATACATCTTGAAACTCTTTCAGAATAGGATAATCATTAACTGATGGCTCTGAGTTATCTAGGTCTCTAACCTTAACTGCATATATAGCACACTCTTTCATGTTAGCTTTCTTTAGCTGCATGGCAGAGATTTCCCTAAGTACTAAGGGCCTTTTCAAACCATGAATCTCTACTTGATTTCCTTGATCATCTAAACATTTCATAAATTTCCTTTCACAATCCACTATGGACTTATGCTCGATGAGCCAATTTATTCCCAAAATTACATCATAGGATCCTAGGGGTGCCACATATAGGTTAACTTGAGTTTGAAAGCTAAGAAGTTCTAGTTCGCTGTAAGCTAGACAAAGCTCTACTTTTTTCTCTACCCGATTTCCATATTGATCTTTCCATGAGTTAGCCATATAACCGGATTTAACAAATAACTTAGAAATGACATTAGGATCTATGAAACATTTTGTGGCTCCAATGTCAATTAAGATAGAAACAGGGCAACCAAAGAGCTTATCGATACATTAGATTGGTGTTGCTTGGAAATCAACTTGGCGATTGTCAACCGCCGCATGGATATGATGGTGGTTCCTGTTCTTCTGATTATTTCCTCTCTATGGGCACATGCTGGCATAATGCTCACCACCACAAGTGTAACAACCTTCGTGGGGTTCCCTGGGTTTGTTTGATGTATCTCTCATGTTGTTGTAATTAGCCTTCTTGTTATTGGTGTTCTGATTCCCATCATTGTGGTCCTGAGAATTATTTCCCCTCTTAAGATTCTTGATCTACTGGTTATTATTGTTGCCTTGATTATTCTGATTTTGATTACTATTATCCTGATTGTTCCCCTGAAATTTCTTGTTACCCCACTTAGCATCCCTGCTCTTTCTGTAGTTGGCCACCTATTATAGCTTTTGTTCCTATTTAATTACTTTTTCAAATACTTCATCCATGGTGGAAGGGTTGTTAATGTCCACATGAACCCCAATTTGAGACCTTAGCCCCATGATAAATTTTTGAATCTAAAACCTTTCATCTAGCTGGTATTGAGGGAAATATTTGAGCAGGTGGGAAAATCTTTCCCAATATTGTGTCACTGTCATTCCCCCTTGGGTAAGGTTTTGAAATTCGATCATCTTTTTATCGAAATACAGCTGGGGTAGCCATCTTTTCCTAAACAACTGCAGAAATTGCTCCCAAGTTACCTCACCAAGTAACAACCGCTTCTCAACCTTTTCATTATCCCACCAAGTGGTTGTCTCACTGGTGAGCTGATACAATCCCTAGATAGACTTCGTCTCATTGGACAAGTTGTGAAGGGCAAAATACTTCTCCATTTCTATGATCCATGATTCTGCCCCGTCCCCAATTGTTTTGCCATCAAATTTTGGCGAGGTGACCTTCCTAAGGTCCTTGCCCAACTCCTCAGCTACTCTCTCCTGCTTATTTGGATTTCCTTCAGTTTCAGGTTTTCCTGCGTTAGCTTCACTTCCATTGCCTCCATTTCCATCTAGGTTCTATCCTGCTTGACTTACACGGATTTCTTGTTCCAAACTGTCCATCCTAGTCCCTTGTTGGGTCAATAGGGCTCGGATTTGATCCAGTCTTTTGTTTGGATCACCACGGGACCCTCTACGTTGGTAAGTATGCCTAGTTTCCATCCTAATCAATCTGCACACATTCACATTCTTAGCGTAAATAGGCGAAGGTCCTAGAGTTTAACCTAGACACTCTGATACCAAATGTAAAGTACTAAAAACTCACATACTAAATATAGTAAACCAAAAAGCATTACACATTCCAAATAAGGAAAGTGATACATTTCATTAATCAATTATCCATAGTTGCACAATAATGGCAAGTTTCCAAATAAAGAAGTTCAATTACATACACCAAAAAGAGTGTTACATTACATCTGTTTCAATGTTACAAGTTCAAGATATTACATCAATGAGAGTATTTATACAATTACAAATTGGCTATGCAAGCCATACAAAGTATAATACAATGGAATTTATACATCATGAATCATATAACATAAGAATCTATTTCCTCAACCGCCTTGACCCCACCGGTCTTCTGCAAGCTGAGGCCAAGAGTGTGGTTAAGGTGCTTTTTCCACCCAACCACGAAGTACTGAACTTCCCCGAGTTTCTTCCTAACTCAAAGAAATCACCAACCCTGTACGAGGAGCCTAGCAACCTGGTATGGTAAAGGCGGGAGGGAACTCTTGATGCAAGTCTGATGCCTATATGCATTCCTAATAACTAGAATGACATATTTCTTGCATGTAGCATGTGGCAGAGACATATAACATAAAATCTAGGCTTTTCTAATCCATCTATTTCAATAGTACATGTAGCTTTGGCCAAAGCAATAATAACAAAAGTGGTAATTTAGAAAAAGTAACTTACCGTCTTTGGGAGCCCACATTCGGCATCCTGTCCTGGAAGTAAATACACAGAAAATAAATATAACATTCCACAAAATTCAAAAGAATAACTTTGTTTAAGATTTAATCCATTTGCTAACAATGTGTTCTTTCAGAGAATATAATTTGTTCAAAAGTTTCATTATTCTGGTTTGCATGTTTTATCTAAGTTTCCAATTCCAGTGGTATGTAATGATCTTTCAAGGAAAAGATGTTTTCTAGTTTTGATATGAAATAACTGTTTGAAACAAAAATGAATCTACTAGTTTCCTCTATTGCCGGTTTATTTTTCATTTTAGTGGTTTCGGTATATTCTATAGGTAAATGCTTGGTTTTGTCAAGTGAAATCACAATAAAATAAGCTTTTATATATAGAATTTCAGGCAATAAATTCATATAATGAGTCTATTTGTGCTAATTACAAAAGTACTTTCATTTCAAATTACAACCAATGGATATATATATATATAGCACATCATACAGGTATATACACATTTAATGTTGAATCAAAACTGCCTGGTTGAAGATTTTATATACAGCAGGTGGCTTATAGACAGCAGAGGTTTCATAGTAAGTATTATACACAACAATTATACATACATACATACATACATATATATAATATTTTATACAAAGATCAATAGTAATCAGTGAGTTAATTGATATACAACAGCGTTCAAACTACATCAAACAACATTAAAAATTATAAGTAGTAATTTATATAATGATAAAACTGCATCGCATATAATGCGGAAGTGTTTAATGGAGCAAGGATCAATGCTCAAAGAACATTTTAAAGATTTAAAGGAATTTACACAGCAGTCACTAAAAGGGGCGACGACCTCCATATGGGTGCCACAGTCCCCATTGGGACTGCGACCTCCATATAGGGGGTGCCGTGTGGGTTGGGCAGCGGCCCTTCTCATAGGTTTTAAGGCCCATGGGGAGGGTCCATGCCCTCCCACATCAATCATACACAATAAAAGTTTTATATGATATTTCCTATTTTATAAAATTCAATATAGAATCAAACACAACATTTATACTAATCGCTGGAAATTTATCATAATATAGTATCAATGATTTTTCTAGCACTTAAATTTCAGTATATACTAATCTATATACATAGTACAGTATTATCAGTAATATAATATATAGAATATTAATAATAGTAATATTTCCTACATATACATTATAAAATCTATAATTTTAATAGCATATATTCTGATATATATATATATATATATACAGTATTAGTAACAATAATAAAATCTCCAATATATATAGAATATACACTTATAAAACAACAATTTTATATATAGATTATCATAAAGAAAATAATGATATTAATATTGATCTTAACATCAAGTACATAATTATAATATTGGTATTATGATATTTATAATAACAAAATAATAACAACAAATTTCTCTTTTCACACAAAACCACAGAATGACCAAACAATCACTTATTCACATAGATTGAGATAATGACATTATGGATTTGAATAAAAAACATGTTAATATACTCTCCGGTAGTTGAATCCCTTCCGATCCTCCACTCTTCTTCTTGTCCTCTATTGCTTCCTTTGCCCAAATCTGAAATCTTCCCTCCTTGCTTCTTGTTTTTGAGAATTAAATATTGTGTGTGTGAGAATGAGAGAGTTTTCTCTTTTTAATAACTTTCTTTTCTTCCCCTCTTTCTTTCTATCTTTTTCTATTTTTATTTTTGCTTTGTTTTTGTGTTTTTTTTCTAAATTTAAGTTTTTTTCTATTGTTTTATTTGTTTCTATCTTTTGTTTTATTTTCTAAGTTTGTTTTATTTTTCTATGAAATATCTCTAATTTATCAAATAAAAACACATATTCTATTTTCGAAAAACATATTTTAATAACTAACATAATTTTATTAATTAAATTTGCAACACAATTATTTCTAAAATAAGAAATAATAATAATTCTAATTTTCAAATAAAAATCACTTTATAAATAAATTAAAACTACTTTTATTTCACCATGAGCATTTTTAATATTTAACTAACAATTAATTAAATAATCAACTATAATATAACAATGATTTTCTTTTTCTACTAAAATAAGAAGCAATATATATCAATATGATTAATTTATGCAATGACAATGCAACTATATGGCATCTAAGTGCCTGTGTGTGCAAAAGAGAGTCCACTCCATCCCAACCCTGCCAGGTATCTAACCACCTCTACCTTAACCACACCCTTGTCTTCGACAACCTGCAACTCATGAAACTCAGATTGTTCCATTACTAGGTTAGTGTCCAAATAGCCGAAGCATAGCCAAAGCATTATATTTCATTATTTCAAGATAAAATAATATTCATTATATCTCATTATTTCAAAATAAAACAATATCCACTTATCTCATCTTTTCAAAATAAAATACTATTTATTTAATCCATACATTATTATCCATAAAATAGTTCCACTTATAGTAAGTTCAAAATGCATCAAAGTTTGAGACGTGACAAAATGTAAACAATGAAAGAAAGTGGCTTTATCTGTGGCTTATGATGAGATCTCCAAGTTGTTTCTTTGATCTTCTAGTGTTTCCTATATCTGTCCTTTTGATAAGGTGTATTATTTCCATGGAAGACTAGAATTATTCTTTCAAAACTTTGACTGCTCTTCTTGCAAATCTAAAATAGTTAGCAATCTCTTCATTTGCTATGGCTCTTATTGACTCCTTGAACACTCTGAATGCACTATCTCCATCATTTATGATTCTACAAGTTTGCACCGAGTATTGAAGAGAAATGGGTTCATTATGAGTATATAGTCATCTTAACTTAGCTTTAAAGCATCATTCAACTGATATTTCTCTCATGAAGTTCAGGATCCTGCAAAAGATACTCTGTATACTATCCTCCAATATTAGTTCTTGTCTTTATCTCATGATATGCAGTCAAAATCCTTAAGGAAGGTTGATCTCATTGTTAACTCCATGGTTATTTTCATGATCACTTCTCTCAGCATGGTGCCATATCCATTGCTTCCATTGATTTTATCATTCATATTTACAACTGACAACTTCAAGACTAGGTTTATGACTGGTTTGCACCTCTGCTGATATGCATAAGCTCTTCTATTGCCCAAAAACCTTTTAGACTGCTCTTGGACATTAGTAACCCTTCTCTGTTATCTTTGTATTCTATGTGGATCTCTTCTCGAGTCTTCAGGTTTAGGAAAAGTAATGCAGGCCTGATATCTATTGTGCATCACTATTTTTTCCTTTTTGAATGTACAATCATCATCATGATTTTTCCTAGCTCTTATGACAGTCATTCACCTGACTTTTCTTGTAGACCATTGACAGTATATACAATTATTTAGGATTGTTTTCCTTTTCTTTTTTTGTATGACACAATAAATCCTTGATACTATCATTAACTTTTTGATAGTCCTTAGGACATGACTTCTTGGTATGACTATCAATATGGAACATTCATGCCATGACTGTTAACTCAATCTAGTATATACCCATTTATGTTGGCAATCCTGTATATGACTGTCAAACACAGTCAATAGGACTTCATACAATCATATGACTGTTCACAAAGTGCACATGACTGCTCAAAAAACACAGACATATGACTATTCCAGGGTCTGCCTTATTTCATGATTTTGGTCAAGTTCTTCACTACTATTCTCTTAACTGTCATGGTGTTGACTGTCCACTCCTCTCCTCAGAGTCCACAAACTAGTCTAGAAACCTTAATCATCCTTCAAAACCCTTGCAGACTTCTCATCAATCTTTTCATCATATTGTTCGTAGACCTCTTCATTGTCAATGTTTACATATCTTCTATACCCTGTATCTTTCCATGCAAGCTATGTCTCTTGGTGTGAGGCCGATTATTTTCACTTCCCTATTTTGATCGTTTACATTTTAGTTGATGACATTATCAAACTTTGAGAGACTATTATATTCCATTATGCAGATTAGATTATAGTTCCTAACTTTTGGTTTGACATTGATTAGACATGTGGTGATTCGATTTGATCATATTTTGATATTATGGTGATGATAGATATATGAGATATAGTTGATGATGATTATTGTTGTGATTTCAAGTTCATTATGTGGATATATTATTTGATGAAGAGTATGAGACATTAGATAGAAGATGCAGTTTTATATTAAATTATGTTGTAAATGATTAATGTTGTATGCAACAACATGAATTTAATTTCATTTGCTTCAGCTATGATTATCCATGATGTGATTGACGCTTGATCTAGTTGTGCAGGATTATATTCCCAGGCCACGGGAAATCAGAGGTAGTGTTCACACATATGTTATTCCCTGTTTAGCCGATCCATTCCCAAGAGGGATGAGGATCACATTTGATCGGGTGATGTTTAGTGCATGCTTGGTTTAATTATTTTGGCCTAAGTTCACCCTTATTAGATTGATTTATTTCATGTGTTGTATATTTACATTTGTTTTACACCACTTGGTATTACTTTTGTTTTTGGGCCATTTAAAAGTGAATTTATGCCTCCCTAGCTATACCTTTGTGTCCCAAACTTACCCTAGGTGGTAACCCTTGGGTCTAGGGTTAATTTTGACTAACTAAATTTTAGGGTAACTCATTTTTGGTTACTCTAAATTGGGGTTTAGTCAAAGTGACGAATTTTGAAATGGCTAAGGGTGGGAGATGAGTCATGCTTTGGGAAAGACCCATCTCCCTTCCCAAAGTTTGAGGATCCCTTCACCAAGAAGACTTGAGAGGTCTTAAAGACTCCCAAGTGTGTGGGATCTCCCTCCAAGACTCTCACACATGCGTGAGAGCATCTTGGAGGGAGATGGCTCTCTTGGAGAATAAGAGGATGCCATATGGAATCCCTTATCCTCATGGAGGCTTGAAGGGAATTGCCACCTCACCACTTGGTCTCTCACACATGTGTGAGAGCACAAGTGGATAAGGTGAGGGTTTGAATGGAATTGGAGGGTGACACTTGTCACCCTCACATTCCTTCTCCCTTGCAAGTGGCATGGGATGAGGAAGGAGAAGGTGACAAGTGTTACCTTCTCATTCCTCAAGGCCAAATTGGAAGGCCTATATTACCTCCTCTTGGAGAGGAGTGTGGGGTTCTTTTTTTAAAATTTCTTTTATTCTTGGAGGTTTTGAGAGTGTTAGAGAAATTTGGAGAGTTGGAGAATTTTTTGGGAAGCTTGGAGCTCTTCATCAAACGTGCTTCCATTTTAGGGCTTTTGAAGGTAAGCTCCATGGCTATGGCCATTACCCTTTTGCTTATGTTGTTTTCTTTTTGTGTATGTGGTTGAAAATTATTTGTGTTGTTGTTCTATTTTTTTTGTTGGGATGGGTGTGGTGAGAGCACCTCCATTTTGGAGGAAAGGCTCAACTAGTTTGGGGTAGGGGAGAGTGAACCTCCTTGAGGTCATCTCCTTTGTGTTGCACTACTTATAGCCTTGAGGGCATCATATGAGTTTGAGGAACAATATGTGATTTGGCGTAAGTGCCATAGTGATTTTTGAGTTTGGTGGAAAATGTGTTTGGCTTGAGGCCTTGGGATTTTTGTGATCTTTGAAGTTCTTGGGGTGGCCTTTTGAGTTGAGGGGTCCACTTCCCTACCCCCTCTAAACTCAATTTATTGAGTTTTGTTTGTGCAAATCCATGGGAGTGATGTTTTGTGTGTTTGAAAATTTTCATTTGGTGGTGTGTGTGTGCAAAACCGTGTGAACTCCTACTTCCCCAGCTCGGGGGTGACCCACTAGCGGGTCTATGGTAGGGAGGAGGGCATTCCTTCATGGCTTGGTTTCCCATTGTTGTGTATTTATTGTAGGTTTTTAGTTTTGGGGAAAATAGAGCTTGTTGAAGTCTATTCTTGGTGTTTTGGGCACTACTTTTAGTTGGCTAATTTGAGCCCTGGCCTTAGAGGCCTTGTTGTAAATTTCTGTCAAATTATTACCATCCTATGTGTTGGTTGTTGTAAGGAAAATTTTATTGTGGTTACTCTTAAATGTTTATTCAAAATCTATTTATTATATTATGCTGTTGTGTTTATATGTTATGGAGAAATACAAAAGAAAATACAGTTTGCTGTCATATTGTTTCAAAAAATATATATGTGTTGCTGTTGGAATTTTAGTGTATGCTATGTGAAAAAAATAAATGCACAATTTATGTATGGTTGCAATGAAATTACTTGTTACCATTTGCTGTTGTGCATACTTGATTTTGGAGAAGTGGCAAAAGAACATTTACTTGTTGTTTTACATTATATGATATTGTTGTTTTAGTAATGGGTGCATTTAAACAAAAAGGAAAAATAGATATTGTTTGTCTTTTATTTAAGAAAAGATTTACTGTTCAACTATAGTTTTGTTCATAGAAGATAAAGGTAGAGCTGTAAATTTACTGGCTATGGAAAAGATAATAGTAAATGGAAAGATTTAATTAAAGTAAAAATATATTATTCTGTTTTGCTTATCTTTGCAAAAAAAAAAGAAGAGTAATTCTGGTCTAATTATTCTTCAAAAGAAAATCCTATATTATTGGATTTTTATGAGTTACAAATATGGGTAATTTCTATATTTTGTAATTGTGGTTATATATATATATATATGAGATATACACATATATATTTATGTTTTAGTTAAATGTTAACCTTACTGTGCAACTAAAAATAAACAGCATATATATATATATACACACACACAGAGTGATATATATACACACACACAGTGATATATATATATTAGACTTTATATTAATAAACTATTTTTTTTTACTATGAAATAAATCTGAAACAACAAGAAGAGCTGAGCTTAAAAATAAAAATATGTGAAAGAAGCCAAGTTAGGTTTTATGTTTTTGGAGTGTTAAAAAAAATGGCTATGAGCGGCGGCCATAGCTGCCGCCCACAGTCATGTTTGTTTGCTTTAAGGGGGTGTGGGGAGGAGGCGGTGCCTCCACCCACACCTGTGAGTGTGGGTGGAGGCACTACCTCCTCCCCACACCCCCCTTCACCCTTTAACCTCCGCACCTGCCCCGATAACCCTCTCCCTAGCGGATCTCCCTCGCGGTGGCGGCGGCACCTCCGTGGAACTCACTCCATTTTTAAAATGAAAGCCTCTGTATTATGTCTCAAACCTGCAATGTTTTACATCGATCTACATACAAATCTATATATATATATATACATGTTACCCTAGTTTCCAACCAAACACAGTTGTTATGAATAAACGAAACCCTATTTTGCATATATAAATAAGAAATATACCTCAGGTTGAACCCTCATGGCGGCCATTGATGAAGAGCAAACCCTTAACCTGAAACAAAACAATTGAGGCAACAAAACAAGAAATGGGAAAACAAAAGATGGATTAGGGCTTCCATAAAGAAAATAGAAAAATATAAGATTAGGGCTTCTAGAGGAAAATAATAAAATAGTGGATTAGATTAAGTTGGAGAATGAGGGAAAAATGAATGTGAAATGCATTTTAATTAATTCCCTCAACCTGTCTTGTGCATGGGAATTTATTTCTCCTCCCTTTTGCCTTGGGTCATTTTTGACTTATTGGACTTACTTGTAGTGGTTTTTAATTGTTTTAATATTTTTATTTGGGGTTGGAATTTATTCTCATGTGGGAAATTTCAATTGATGGGAATGGGGATTTTATTTATGGGATGTTTTATCCCTTGGGCTTTATTTTATGTTGGGGCATTTATTTTAATTTTCTTAGTACTTTTAAAATTATTGCAATGGGAAAACTTTTTCTCAAATTTTCATTTTAATCAGTTTTATTATTTTTTTCTATGGGGAGAGATATTTTAATTTTCCCCTTTATCAATTATTCTTGAGTTACTTAATAAATATAATGGTCGAAATTATATTTATTAAAGGACTTCATTTTAAAGTTTATTTTTGGACATTTATTTATCTTCAAATGCTAATATTTAGTGGAATGGTCAATTTATTTAACCTTGGAAATTTTACTTAATTTTCCTTATGATTATTTATTTTAATTTTTGCATTAATTTCTCCTCAGAGATTTTTTTTAAAAAAATTATTTCGATTATTAAAGACGCGTTATGCTGTCGAAATTTTCCTAGATTTTAGGGTCCCATTTTTATGGCATTTTTGCAACATCAATTTAATCACTCCATTGTATCACGCGACCACCTTACCAATTGAGGCGTTATTATTATTTGATCTTAATTATGCATTAGAGTTAGGGCTTGGTTTCAAATCTATCGAAATCATCTCTTTCACCTAGAAAACTTAGAGTTTGAATTAAATCCATTCTAACCCTAGAAGCGGTGCACATTGCGTTGCATACCCCCTAGTCAACTTTCATCACGCAGGGGATTGTGTAGGTAGATGCACTTCCCTGATTATGATTGACATGTTTACACCTTATGCGTATTGCCACCGAGCACGCAGACATGTGCGAGGGGGTTTCTAGGGACGTGGAAAAGTTTTTGGTAATTCGTGTCATGACCACATGACAAATGTGGACATGACACGTGTGTTGTGTGTCGTGACCGCATGGCAAATGCGGGCATGACACTTGGACTAACAAACCTCTTAAATTTAAAACATATGATAGACTGGAAGTATATGTAGGGACCGATGATACAATGTAGGCTTGGTATAAGGTTTGAAAAGCATGGTGATCTCAAAATCAAAAGATTTCAATAAAGAAACTCCATGTTATGATTCCATAGCACTGTCCCTGTGTCTTTTGAGTTTGGGGTTTTGTGTAAATACCCTACCCTAGATTGAGCAGGGTTCATAAGATTTTTTCAATATCTCTACAAGCTTCTAATATGTATGCTCAAGTCTCCTTATAGTATGAAACTTCCTTGGATTGAAAGCTTCAAGAAAGAGTATGTCAAATTGAATTCACAGTCTACTGGCACCACAATACTCCATCACTATCTCTGGCCTGCTTATCACTGGTTTTCATGGCTTCTGTACGACTATGCTCTTTTCATGATGTTGTCCTCACTTGAATGATATCTTTGATATGACTATCCTCATGATTTTAGTAACCCTCATGGATCTAATTGTCACTGCTTGACAATATTTTCTAATAACATGAATGTTCATTTATGCTTTTCCTTGACTGGGCATGTTGTTGTTCCTCTCTTGACTGTCCTATCATAGTTCTTTATTGCAACTGTCCCTTGTGATGATTGTTCCTTCAGGTCCTCTTTTTACAATTTTGTCTTTAATCCTGTCACAGACCTGTCAAGGGTTTGATAAGGTCTCTTTTACTATAGCATCTTCAAATACCTGCTAACTCATAACAAAAGTTAGAGTAAAAATTAGAGGCCAAGAGCCTCTCTTCTGCTTATGTGATCTTCACTTTTGTATCTCCTTGTGGCTGTATGCTTGCATCTGGAAGTTCTTTATCTCTTTCATTTCTTGCTTAGATGTTTATGAAAAGATAGCATGTACAATCTGATGTTCTTACATACAGGAATAAAGGATATCCCGAGCTCTAACACAGTTCTTCATCCCTCCTTGCAGGTACATTCTAAAGATAGACACAGAGAATCTGAAGATGATGCAGCCTCTAGTGAGGATTCATCTTCTTAGGCAATGACGAATCCCCTTTTCCTCCTCTATGTTTCTTCTTACTTCAGATGTATATGTGTTCTTTTCATTTCATCTTTTTCAGTCAATTCCCACAACTTGTGTGGAAAATTTGAACACATTTTCCTTGTGAATATAAGCAGTTGCTTTATGCAATGATTTGTATGTTGTTCTTCTTTTTGTAAACTATCAATTATATAAGGAAAATACATCTGAAACCTATTGCTTGATATAGTTGCTTATAATCATAAGTAGATTTAACAAGTTGGGTACCTTTATCATTTGAGACTTGAACAAACTATAATGAATAGATGAAACAATCTGAAACTCATAGCTTAGTTTCCTCCTCCTGCCTATTTTGGGATGTCTCCACTCCTGTAGGATGCCCTTCCCACTTTTATCTTGCTCTTGTAGCAAATCTTACTGAGTTGATACATGATTCTGGTAAAAGTGATGACTAGAATGGCCTTCTACCTGAGTAGTAGGCCTTCTAAAGCCGGTTGTGAGCTTGTACCCTTCATTAATCTTCTTCCTTTCTTCCCATGTCAAACATTTGGTCTAAGCTTATGTTGTACCCATCTCCCTCTTCAAGGTAGAAACAAACAAATGTTGTCCCAGCCTGACCTGTTTGGGTTGAAGTGCACAAATAGGTAACAACTATTTCTCTTTTTGAGGAGTTATTCCATGAAGACTTTGAAGGGTCTGGTGATGCATCTTTACATGTTAAATCATTTTTACTTACTAATTATGAATGCTTGGATGATGATATTTTATTGATTAGTGAGTTTAGACTTCACTTGAGCGGTAGAGCATTGTAATGGTTTGATTCATCTTGTTTATTCTATCATTCATTTATGGATTTGGTAATGCTTTTATTTCTCATGTTTGTTGTCCCAATGTGCTTGAGGATAGTAGGGCCATAGTTGAGCTTTCTCAAGACCTGCCTTTAGATTCTTGTCCATCCTCTTCTCCTATTATCCATATAGTTTATGTATATTTATGTACTACCTTTCATGTTGAGTCATCTCCTCCTATATGCATACCTACTTTCCATGCCATGACTACTATAATTAGACATACATATTAGAAAATGGCTAGGGGCCAGAATGTTACATCTCATAGACCAAATTTGCCATCTAGTGATCTAGTTTTTCTACCTCATCCTAAGTTAATAGAAAAAGCTAATAAGGGATATGATTTAATTGATTGACTTAAAAATAGCCCAGCTAAAATATATCTTTGGTATTTATTTTGTTCATTTGAGATAGAGAAATTATTTGACGCACATTTTAGCTAAAATCATGATTCCATCTAATGTCACCCTATAGAGATAGTACCATTTGATTCAACTGCAACCTTACACTTCATTAGTGCATTTAATATTGCTCATTGTGCACAACACAATGCTTGTGCATGCATGTAAAACACTATCCTCACACCTCTATTTACAGTTCTTGTGTGTCATCGCACAACACTACTTACATGCATAGTGTGGCATTATACATGGATTCACATGCCAATGCCCAATCAGATTGTACATATGTGTCATGTGAAACATTAGCATTCATGTGTTATGCTTCCACATACATGTGCCACCTAGCAATCTTTATGCCACAAAACAAGATCATACAAGTAACACCAAAAGCATTTGACATGTGGTGGCATTCATACCACATGTCCTAGTAATACAAGTCACATCACATGAGTTTGACACTGGATGTCATCCCATCCACATGATCCATACGTCATATGTGTTGGACACTTATTATCATCTACATGAATCCCAAATAATGACCTACATGTACTATTGTGTATAAATACCTACTTTGTATATTCTATAGAGTAGGAGAGGAACATCTAAATTCTCATCAAGCCCTCTATATATTTTCCCCTATTCTTACTGAATAGAAGTGATATCTATCAAAAGCCTTTTGATCTTGAATGTGTCTTTTGGTTTACATATTTATTTTCCATTACACCTTATATAACGTTGTTGCATTACTATCCTGTCTACAAGATTGTTCCCTGATTTACCCTAGTAATTGGATCATTGGTATTAGAGTTAAAGCTCTTATTTCATGCACATGCAAATATAAACACACAACTAAGGAAACTCAACACACTTGGTTCATTTTGTGAAATTTCAAATGAACATAAAAGAAAAATGGCTTACAAATGTGTGTCAAAGGTCTCAAAAAACATTCAATGAATGCTCAACATTGCCTTAGAAAGGCAACACCAAGAATTATTTAGACAATTCTACAACTCATAAATGACCTTGGACCAACATGGTGCAACAAAACTATACACAACTTACACATTATTGAAATCCTGTCGAAGTTCAAGTCAATCTAGATATTCCATGTTTGAAGGCACAATTGATGCCTCAATGCTAGATATCTAGATTTGATATCTTGAAGCTTACTTCTTCGTCAACAAATTTGTTGATACCAATAAGATCATTTCCTTTGTAATACTAAAATGTCCATTTCAATATCTAATTGGACAAGCACTCAACACACAACACGATAGAGATAACTAGACAATTCTAGCTTGGGAAGCTTTTGTCAATGCTTTACGAGAATAATTTTACCCCCTCAAACTTTATGAGGATGAATACAAGAAGTTCTAGCAATTACACCAACAAAAGGAGCAATATGTGCAAGAGTACACCAACAAATACCATGACTCTCAATGTACTTGCAGGAGAACCTTTCCAAGCAACATAGCGTGCCCAATACATCATCAAATTATCACTTTCTATTCATTCTAAAATGGAGTTCTGAACCTCAAACATACTGGGACAAGCATTCTAAAATGTGTCCAAGGTTGAGGCCAAGGGAAAGCTTAAGCTATAATTCTCCATGTGCAAGAACAAGCTCGTGCTATAAACTAGCTACAATATTTTTATGCAAAGACAATATTTTCTTTTGCAAAAGAAGCTACAATACTCTAAATTTGTCACATGGAGCCCTAACAAGTCTCCACTGAATTCTCTAGGCTAAGACAAGAATAAGAAACAATAACAAGGTGATATGTGGTGCCATAATCACTCCACCATCTCTCACAACAATGTTGAATTCCACACACAATAGTCTCTATTTGTGCAAGCCACATCAAGTTTTGATTGTGTCGAGGATACTAATCAAGAGGCTCAATGAATCAACTCTAATTTCATGGCCACTAACACTTTGGAGGAATGTGACTTACACATGAAGTGTTGGGTTAACAAACAACCTATCCATATCACCATTGATAGTGGTAGTCAAAACAACATCATTACATGTGATGTAGTTTGATGCCTAGGTCTCTCTACCACTACACATCAAAATCCCTACTCCCTAGGATGGCTGCAACATGGTCATGGTAATGACATTCAAGTAATTAAATAATGCACTTTCAAGTGTGTAGCAAACCTATGTAGAACACTATCGCTTGCGATGTCACACCTCTAAAATTTTGTGACATATTACTTAGAAGACCATATGTGTATGATTGAGATGGCATTTACCATTCCAAAACTCAAAGGTGGATAATACACATTGGTAAATGGTACTTCAACCTCCACAAGTCTAAATTACATGCCAAACTAGTTTTAGTCTTTGTAAAACATTGTCACAAGATCATTTCCCATAGGTAAAAGTTTATGGTTATCGCAATCTACCCATACGCACTTACACAAGTAAGCTCACAAAAACTAGTAGTGCATACTAACACACCAACCCCATTACAACAAAAAAAACATGACAATGTATTTTAGTTGTATGAAGATGTCTTTAAAGAATGTAAGTGTCTCCAAACACACTATGCCATACAACATTTATTTGATTTGGTCTTGGATGCCCTCCCCCAAATAACTCTCTATATCACAGGTCTACTTGGGAGAATGATAAAGTTCAACACCAAATCCAAGAGCTACTCGATAAAGGCTAGATTTAACCTAACTCTTCACCGTGCAATATCCTAATAGTCTATGTACTTAAAAAGGATGGAACCTAGTGCCTATCAATTGACTATTATACACTCAACAAGATCATATTGAAAAATAGATATCATACATTACTCATCGATGGCTTGTTGGACCAACTTCAAGGTGCACAATACTTCACCAAGATTGACCTTAAATCAAGATATCAAGTTCCAATTCAAACTAAAGATATTTTGAAGACAATTTTCAAGACTCGAGAGGGACTATACAAATGGATGGTTATGCTCTTTGAATTAACCAATGCTCCAACCACATTCATGAACCTGATGAATGAAATCCTCTAACCCTTATCTAACTCCTTCATCATCTACTTAAATGAAATCCTCGTCCAAAACAAGACTTGAGATGTGCATGTGGAGCAAGTGTCCATGTACTAGATACATTATGCTAGCATAAGCTACAATCCAAACTTGCTAAATACACTTTTAGCACTACATAAATTGAATACTTGAGCTACATCATCAACCAATCTGGTATACATGTAGAGCCCAACAAAATCAAGGCAATTTGAGATTAGCCAAAACAACATAGTATTACTTGCATAGCTTCCTTAGACTTGCTAAATTATATCATCAATTCACATTTGGCTTCTCTCACACCATGTGGTCACTCAATCAGATCATGTGCACCAAGATGTTCTCATGGACACCTACAAATAAACAAGTTTTTGAGGAGCTCAATCAATGCCTCTACATAGAACCTATTCTTACAATGACTAGCATTGCATACCCTTCAAGATTTAGACTAATGCATCTAACTATGCACTTGGTGTTATCCTCACACAACATGGACATCTAGTTGTGTATCATTCTAAATTTTGGTGACATGGTTTAATGTTACTCTAGCTATGTAAAAGAATTGTATGACATTGTACAATTTATCTTGAGCAATGGCATCACTACTTCCTAGTTAAGGAGATAATTATTCACTTTGATCATAAGCCGCTCCAATTATTGCACATTAAAGAAAATTAGAAAATGCATGCCACATGAAGTCGATGAGTTATATGTAGTGATGCCATCTGGAATCAAGCACAATAAGGGGAAGGAGAACAAGACAAATGACTGCTAGTTCACATGCTCATCACAGTGCTACACTCACAAAGTGGCAAATAAAAGCACAAACATGTTGATAGACATGGGTAATGATGGTGCATATCTCACAATTTTAAGTTGAAGCTCTTATCCATTTAATTTATTATAATTTATATTATTGACTTTTCTAGCTCCCCTTAAAATAATGAACAGTTAAACTATTTGAAATGTATAGCGTGTGCTTTTTTAGAGCTTGTTGAAATATTAAGTTTTGAGTTTTAAAATATCAAATGAAACCTTTTTGAAAACGTGGATTTCATTCAGCTTTCTTATTAACCAACCTAATTGGGAGACACTCTATGCAGTAGACACAAACTTCATGTAGACCCACTCTAAGCTCTTGCAAGGAAAATAGGTTGGTGAATTCTATATGTTCAACAAGCTTATCTACAAGCTTGGGTATCTCCATGTTCTAGATGGTTCACCGTACTAAAGACTCACCTAGGAAGTGCATTACACCAAGTAAAATGTATGGTTCAATATTACCAAAACATTGACAATGCTTCAACAACACTTTTTTAGCTTCATATGCATGCAATCATTGAGAGCCACATCGAGTTCTACATTCATTATAACGTCACTAAGCTTGTAAATAAGACCAATCCCTACACTCCTCTCTCAATCCTAAAATGGTATTAGGAATCCATAAGATATTATTAAGTGGACTACCTATGACAAAGCATTGGCATGACTTGGTGTTTATTATGGTAGACAAATTCTCCAAGTTGACCATCAGTAGAGCTCTTCACAATTCTATAGGGTACACTCCTTTCTAGACATGTCTTGGGCTCCAACTTGTTGCAACCCTTGACATATCGTAATGTGCAACATCCACATCAAAGTCACACATATAGGAATGGGAAGTCAACAAGGCATAGAAGTTTCCAAAGCACATTGAACATGTGAGCAATCAAATCTAACATATGCTACCAAAAGTAGAAATATAAAGAGCACCACAACACACTGTACACCTCACACATTTCAAGTTGTTGAACTAGTTTGGTTGCATCTTCACAAGGAGCACTCCAAGGGTCCACATGAGAATAAAAAGCCTTTGTGCTATGGTCCTTACACTATTCTTCATGCACCTGATGAGAACACCTTCATTCTTGATCTTCCCCAATACTTGGGCCTGCACTTGGTATTTAATGTGGAACTCCTTAAGCTATATTTTCCCCCTCTACTTAAGCTTGTGACTATCCAACATCCTACAAAATTTTTAACACCACTACAACTCATACTCACCATGTTGCCCAAAAAATCTTTCAGGTAATCAAGACTTAGCAGTTTACAGATCGAGCTAATTGGTACACTCTTTAAACTACATGTGTGATTTCATTAGTTTATCATTGATGTAATGGGGACCATTGCTCCTCGAGGGGGGAAATGATTAGAGTGCAACCTCCCACATACACTTCATGAATGGACTTAACATAACTCAACATGCATGAGATAATGCTCATGCATCTACATGCAACACTATCATCACAACTCTATGTATAGTCCTTACACACCATCACATAACATTGATTATGTGCATAGTGTGGTCATGCACATTATTATACATGCTAGTTTCTAATTAGACCATACATGGGAAACACATGGAACACCAACATCCACATGTTATTCTTCCATATGTACACACCACCATCCATCCTTTGTACCACATAGCATGATTATATAATTGGCACCATATGCATCTAATACATGGCAGTTTCCATGCCACATGTCATAGTAATAGGATTGGCACCACACAAGTCTGACACTTGGAGTCATCTCATTCACATGAGACACATGCCATATGCATTGAACACTTGTCAACGTCTACATAAATCCTAGATGATGACCTCTCTATACTATTGTGCACAAATGATTAGACTAGGAGAGGAATGTTTAGATTCTCATATAAACCCTTTGTACATTTTCCCTTGATCTTTCTAAATTGAAGTTTCATATCTCCTAGAGTCCTTTCACATCTTCAATGTGTCTTTGATTTGCATATCTATTTTCCAATATGCATTATAGGATCTTGTTACATAACTTTCTAATCTACACAATCATCTCTTAGTTCACCTTATGCACTAGATCAACATTCTTGAGCTTATTTATTAGAATCACCTAATGAGTTGCCTTTTGCCCATATTATTCAAGAACATTGACCATTATATATATTATGGTTAAATATGAGGATATTCAAATCAAAAAAGCCCTAATTGATAATGGGTCTAATTTAAATATTTGTAGTAAAACTTCTTGGATACAGTGAAGGTTAATTCTACTAATTCATCGAAACTTGAAGTCACCATTAAAGGATTTGATAATGTGGGTTATGAATATCTTGGTTTTGTTACTTTGACCATTACTCTTGGACCTATTACACTTGATATTGCATGTAATGAGCCACACAATAAACAAAGCAAATTAATGAATAATTACAAGTTAAATAACTCACAAATTCTACAATTTTTGAATTTTGTTTTTCAAAAAACATATAGATTCCACAATTAAAATAAAGTTGACAACATTACATTATTACATAGATTTCCATGATACAAGTTTACAAATAAAGAATAATAAGACACAAATCCATATTAGGACTAATGTCCTTCCAATCCACTTGAGTACATCAATTATACATGTTTTGAATTTCATTACAATTTTGGTTTAACCATCAATCATAATCATCTCATCTGAGTGCAAGAAATATAGTTGTCCAACTATAGGAGGGATAACATCATCCAAGCACTTTACCTCCACCCATAGACCTAAAAATCCCCTACTCATCTTCCTACTAGAAGAGGCCCAACCCTTCAACAAGGGTAAAAGATAGGGACATCTGCAATAGAACTAAATCCAAGAGCCAAGTACAAATATGAATATCCATCACATGTAATCAATCAGGCAGTCTCAAGATACCCTCTAGCTACCATGATTTTAAACTAGCATGAAACCTACGGGTATAGTGGATTGATGATGCTTATAGATATTGCATCACTTTGACCAAAGCATTCAATTATTGGTTGCATAAATGCAGGTCATCTGTTCACGCACTACTATCTCTTGCTTGACTCTTCCTTATGACAAATAACCGATGAGATTATAAAATGTCTTTTAGACACCGATCTCCATGTATACTCTACCCTAAGATGGTCCTACTAGATTTATATTATAATAGATGGCCTTAGATTGGCATATAGTCATCGAGCTCCAATCTCTCGATATTCCTTATCGTGAGATGGTCTCGCCTCCTAAGGTAGATAATATGACCAATGATACAAATAACTATTATTTACAAATCTCTTGGTATTCTTCACCATATAGTTAGTTCTAATTATACAAAGTATAAAAATAACTATTGTTTCCAATCTCCTAGTATGCTTTTATCCTTGAGATGGTTTTAAGGAATAAAACAATGCAAAGGATAAGAATAACTATGATTTTCATTCTTTTGGTATGTCCTTACCCTTGGGATGGTTTAATGATCACAATAATGCAAAGCATAAGAATAAATATGATTTCCATTCTCATGGTATGCCCTTAAAGTTGAGGTGGTTTAAATGAATTCAATAATGCAAAGCATAAGAATAAATATGATTTCCATTCTCATGATATGCCCTTACCGTTGAGGTGGTTTAAATGAATACAATAATGCAAAGCATAAGAATAAATATGTTTATAACCATGGGAATACACTCACATAATAATATTGATGCTAATGATAATACATCATGTCCCCATAATTAATACTATTTTATACATATGTAATTACATGAAGTTGCATACTAGTATCAAGATTATCTTGACCTTTTAAGGTCAATGCAATGTTATCGACATGTGTGTGTGTGTGTGTGTGTGTATTCACATTTAGCCTATCTATAACTCGTATAAACATCCACTGTATTATTTCATTCTACCATATCAAGGTATTATACAACTACTAAATGGATAATCCTCTTTATCATGAGGGTTGAGATGATCACCATTATGAATGGTAATAGAGGGAAAGAGCTATTAATAATCCTATTCAAGGACCACAACAATGATATTAATCTTAGCAAAGTTTGATAAGTCAGCTAGAGACTATCCAACTCCAAGACTCATATGACTATTAACTGCCTAGAGGGCATTCTAATATGACCACAGTGGTAAAAACAACATCCTATTGGTTATACATGGATGATAAATGTAATTAACCTTGATTTTGAGTCTCAAATTTATTAACAATGATGGTTACAATGGACATTGCATTGGTTTATATCCATTTATTAATAGAGGTTTCAACGAGTTTAAGTTCTATCACAGACATTAGTTAATATCATGCCTAGATAAATTGTGTATATGGTCACAACGACATCCAAAGGTTTAAAATATCTTAAGACAACTAACGAAAACATCTATAATTAGGCAAATCAAATGACCCATGAATAGCAGTGATAACACTATAGTTAGATGATTGAATGAACTATTATTGACAAAGATGATAACATACGATCATGATCCAAGACTGCATGGTCCTCTCACAACCTCTAAGCAATAGGTTGCTATAACCTATTGTTGGGATGAAATATTGTCCTCCCTTTATACTATTTCCATATGTTTTAAAGACCTTTTCTATATGGTTCTACAAAGACTTCACATATATTATCTCTATTTAATGTTGTTTTATATATATACTTTCCAAAGACTTAGACCCTATGTTGATAAATGAACTCAGGTGGTTATATTATCAAATGGATGATTTGAATTATCAATATGCATGAAATATAGATAGGATTTCATAAGTTTATTATGAGAGGTTGTTTTGTATATATGTTGGAATGATTAACCCTGTGCAGTCAGATAAAAAATCCAAGGAGGAGTAATTACAACAGGATGTAGAACAAAGGAATCAATGAGAATGCGGTCCAAATGCCAGACATAGCGATTGGTGGAGATAAATGTGGTCATCATGGGAGAATAAATGCAAGGGAGAAAGAAGACTCATTCTAGGAATCTCACCGAAGTTTATGAATCTTATTTATGAGTTGTTATGGTTAGAATTTCTATTTGGATAAGACTCTATTTCCTTTGTTCCAGTTAATAAGTTGATCTCAAAAACAATATCATGATGTCCAGGAATGAATTGATGATCGCAGTTAGTTATAAGGTTGCATAAGACTCTCCCATCTTTATATAAGTTAGGGGATGAGTTCGTTGATTAGGATGGTTGTTATGTTTTACTTTCAAAATAACTGTTACTTTGTTATAGTTATTAGTTATTCCAGACATGTTATAATTTTGAATATAATCTGAAGAAGATTCTATCTTTGATATGATTTGAATTCAACTGTATGTTATAGGATGTGTGAAGATCTGAAGTAGATTTAATCTCCAGAAAAAGTGAGATAGTTCCCTGAGCTGGCCACTCAAGGTACTAACTCTCACTTTGCATGTTTTCTTATTTATTCTTGCATTCTTCATTAATCTATTTCATTCCATCTTATGTGTTATATTGTGAAGCAAGTAAGAACTATTGATTGATATTTCCAATAATTGTGATTCATGAGTAGAGTGCACATTTTTAATCCTCCGGAGGTTAGTGTTAGCCTTTTTATCATTTTTGAGTTGTTAGATTAAAACCGTGATTTTTTGTTAAATACAGTTATCTTCAGCTTCTGCTGAAGGTACCTGTAGCAACTGGAAGTTTAGATTGTTTTTGCTATTTTCTATTTCTGTTTACTGTTTCACATTCCTATGCATTCTAGTAAGTAGGACTAGATAAAATAAGAATTGTACAAGATTTAGATTAGAAATGAGTCTTGAAGGCATAGATAGTGCAGGCATCATCATAAGCTTACACTCCTTGGTCAATAATTCAATGTAGGAATGCAATGATAGTGGACTATTCAGTTAGGTTAAACCTTGAATTTTATTTAAGTCTACAACACATTAGTTTTCCTCTACATTTTTGGTGCCGTTGCCAGGGATGGTGCAATCTTCATAATCTCATTTGTTAGATTTCACATGCTTTTATAAGTTAAATCTTGATTTCAGTATTAGATTGCATAAATTCATTTTTTAAGAAACACCAGGCATTCTACTAACATTATGCAGGGCCGCTAAAACATAAAGCTCAATTTACTGTATGCGGAGGCAAAGAGATACTCGAGGTAGATTCCTCCCATCAACTTCTCAGAATAATGAGGGTACAGTTGATTTCAACAACTACACAATAAGAAGTGCTAAAGGAGGGTTTCCTTTTACATCTTCATCAACACCCCCTACATCTCCATCAACTTGATCTACTGCCATAGAGGGAGGTTTCAGAACCATGGCAGATGTAGTAGAGGACCCTCCAGGACAAGCTACATTTGAATTCCCTATACCAGACCTAGCACGGGCAACTACTCTGAAAAATATACCACCATCTGCATTGCCTATTTTCTATGGTTTGGTGATTGAAGATCCTGACACTTTCCTGTTTGAGTTTGATGTTGTGTGTAGGAGTTATGATTATACCACTAATCCTTACAGACTCAAGTTGTTCCCTGCTACCCTAAAAGATGTTGCTTTAAGATGGTTTATGGGACTAGGGAGAGATGCCATTCCAGACTGGGATACCATGAAGACAAAATTCTTGGCAAAATACAAAGACTACTACAGAGGACATGATAGGAGGAAAGATGACATCTTTAGGATGTCATAGAAGGAGGATGAGCCATTAGAGGACTATGTGGAGAGATTCCAATTTGCCTTGAAGAAAAACCCTCAAAATAGGTTGTCCAAAGAATCATTGAAGCTGGTCTTTTTAATAGGAGTCAATGATGATTGCATGGATGCCCTAAATCTCATTGGAACAGGGGATATCTCCCAACTACCCTTTGAAGATATTTGTATAGCTTGCAGGAACTACTCTAGGACTTTTTCTAGAAAGCCCAGAGGAGAAAGAGTAACCATTGCATGAAGGCAGCTAATGGAGTTTCTCAAGTGGAAATTAGTAACTTGCTGACCAATATGAAAGAAGATATCATTAGCCACATGGCTACACAGTTGGACACTCTTCACATCAAGAAGAAACAAGAAGAGGCAGATACAATGCCCACTAAATATTGCCCCAGCTGTAGACAAAGGAAAGCCAATTGCAAATGTAAGAGGGTGGCTAGTATCCAGCAAGAAAGGATTGAGAGACCAAAGTTACAACAATTCGAAGGAGAGGACAGACAATTATTCTTCATTGCTCAAAGAAGGCCATGGCAACAAAGACAAGGTATGCCTCCCGATCCACTTTATTTTAATCCTCCCTTTCCTGCTGCAAATCAGAACTTCTCTACTTGGAATACTCAGCAATGGTTTGGTAACCCAAATGCATGGCAAAACCCACAATGGAAAAATCCCCAATGGCCTACTCCACAAGCTGGTTGGAACCAACAACAACCTAACCCATGGCCACAACAAAATTTCCAAGGACCTAACTATAATCCTCAGTGGCCTACTCAACAGCAACAATGGCAGCCTCAGTGAAACAAGGGCCAACAATGGCAGTAAAATGCACAATTTTAGCAACCTATGATTCCATCTCAACCACAATAGCCAGCCATCATGCCACCACCTCAAAATCCATCTCCTAGACCTACCCAAATCCCTACCCAACCTGCACCTAACCCTAACAACAAGCCTGTTCAGCAGGCTTATACTAACGAGGTGATGCAATATCCCACCTATGGGGTGGAAGTGAGTAATGTTCATCTTAGATCAAGGAAACAACTTGCAGGACCTTCATCTCCCCCAAATTACTGAGCTTGAAGATGAAGAGCCCACCGAAGAGACCTCAGATAAACAACCCTTGGACCCTGACTCAAACCAAGATGCCCAACCTCCCTTGCAATAGAAGTCTCCTCCTTTCCCTGAACGTTTGGCCATGCAAAAGCAACTAGCTCAAGCTGATACTGCCCTTCTTATCCAGCTAAAGGATTCAGCATCAAGATTCCCTTAATCCAAGCTATCAAGGATATCCCCATCTATACCAGAACTATTAGGGATCTTTGCATAAAGAAGCCAGGAAGGAAGAGAATAGACCCCCAGACAGTGCATGTGTTAGGTAATCTTGTAGACATCATGTTGGGTAATATAATTGTTCCAAAATATACAGACCCAAGAAGTCCAGTGGTGGATGTCAAGATCAACAAGACTCTGATTAAGAACACTCTGATAGATTTAGGTGCTGCTATTAATGTCATGACCAAGGAAACAATGCATATACTCCAACTGAAAAATCTTAGGCCTACCCAGATAGTTCTTCAATTAGCTGATAGGTCCATAGTCAAACCTGAGGGAGTCATAGAGGATTTGGTCATTACATTAGACTCTTGGGAGTATCTAGGTGATTTCATAGTTTTGCAGCCCAAAGGTAATCTTGCTGGTTATCCTCTTGTACTAGGCAGACCATGGCTTGCCACTACTGATGCATTTATAGGTTGTAGGTCTGGTAACATGATCATCTCTAATGGGACAGTGACCAAGAAACTAGTGTTGTATCCTCCAACCCAACCATACCATGAACTTGAGTAGACCATTTGGCCTTTCTAGGAAGAAGAGGACACTTACTCCTTGCGAACACTAATAACTATTGAATGCAGCGCCTTGTTAGATGTTCTAGATGAAGATGAACTAATTGCTCATGTCCTCCATAATGACTGTGGAAGGCATCCACAGCAGCAATATTGTCTATCTTGCTTGCAAGACCCTTTGAGCATCACAATACCAAGCTGTTCATCAAAAGAGGTGTCTCAAATATTTCATGCTATGCTTACCTATGTTACCCAGCCTTGATTTGTCTTCTATGCAAGAACTGTCCAAACAACTAGAAGTCAGACCAGGAAAGATGTTGAATATTAATAATGCCTTGACTGATGAACAACAACACTCCTTGCATAGAGTTTTAAATTCACACTCAACAACATTTGCATGGGATTATAAAGATATGAAAGGCATTGATCCTGCCTTATGCATGCATAAGATATACATAGATTATGGATACAAGCCCATCAGGTAGCAGCAAAGGCACATGAATCCAGCCCTTGGGGAAATTGTTAAAACTGAGCTACAGAAACTTTTGGATGCAGGCTTCATATACCCCATTTCAAACGACAAATGGGTTTCACCATTGGTTATAGTTCCAAAGAAAGGATGAAAGTGGAGGGTTTGTGTCAACTACAGAGAATTGAACACTGCTACTAGGAAAGATCACTTTCCATTGCCCTTCATTGACCAGGTTCTTGACTCACTAGCAGGAAAGAAATATTTTTCTTTCCTTGATGGTTTTAGTGGCTATAATTAGATTAAAATTGCTCCAAAAGATCAAGATAAGACAATGTTTACCTGCCCTTGGGGGACATATGCATACTCTGTCTTGCCCTTTGGCTTGTGCAACGCTCCAGCTACTTTTCAAAGAGCAGTTTTAAGCAATCTCTCTAATTTTGCACATGACAGTATGGAGATTTATATGGATGACTTCACCACATATGGTGACACATACGATGAAGCCCTACACAAATTGGAGAAGGTATTGAAAAGATGTATAGATCACAATCTCTCTTTGAGTAATGAAAAATGTTTCCTTATGATGACACAAGGAATAGTTTTGGGGCACTTTATCTCAAGTACTGGAATACAAGTGGATCCATATAAAATTGAAGTTATTTCCACCCTACCTATTCCACTAAAGAAAAAAGATGTTAGGAGTTTCCTAGGACATGCAGGTTACTACAGAAGGTTCATTCAAGATTTTAGCAAAATTGTTGCACCTCTATTTACTCTGTTAACAAAAGATAGTGAATTTGAGTGGACACTAGATTGTTAGACTTCTTTTGAAAAGTTGAAAACCTCCTTGACACAAGCTCCTATACTTAGAGGACCAAATTGGACCTTACCTTTTCACATCCATACTGATGCATTAGATTTTGCAATTGGTGCAATTTTAGGCCAACAAGAAGGATCCAAGGAATATGCTATTTATTATGTTAGTAAGAATCTACAAGGAGCTTAATTGAATTATACAGTGACAGAGAAAGAGATGTTAGCAGTTGTTTATGCCATAAATAAGTTCAGGCACTACATAACTGGTTACAAGGTCTTCATCCATACATATCATGCAGCCATTAGATACTTGATGAATAAACCCATAGTAGGTGGCTAACTTGTAAGGTGGTTATTGTTGTTGCAAGAGTTTGATAATACAATTGTTGACAAACCAGGCAAAGCCAATGTTGTTGTTGATTTTCTGTCCAGACTACCTACACAGTCTTCAGATAGCGTGGTTGATGATTCTTTTCTTGATGAGCCTTTATTTGCTCTCACTACATACACTCCATGGTATGCAAATATAGCCAATTATTTGGTTACAGGGCAAATTCTAGGATATTTTCTCCAAGGGAGAAGAGGCAGCTAGTGCATAAATGTTTCCCTTACTCTTGGATTTCTAGATTTCTATTCTACACTGGACCAGACAATATCATGTGGAGATGCATTAGGGAGGATGAAGTATGTGATGTAATGAAGGATTCTCATGATGAGCCTTATGGAGGACATTTTGCAGCTAAATGGACAGCCTTCAAAATCCTTACAACAAGTTATTACTGGCCAACGCTTCACAAGGATGCTGTCAAGTACACTAGGAGCTGTGATAGATGCCAGAGAATGGGGAGACCTACTAAAAGTGATGAGATGCATTTACAACAGCAAATCTCACTAGCTCCTTTTGACAAGTGGGTTTTGGATTTTGTGGGGCCTATATCTCCTTCATCCAACAACAAAGAATATATCCTGGTATGTACTGATTACTTAACTAAATGGGTAGAAGTGAAAGCATTACAGTTTGCCAGAGATGGCAATGTGGCCAAATTCTTGTATGAAGACATCTTCACTAGGTATGGTGTTCCAAGAGAAATAGTAACTGACCAGGGACCACAGTTTACATCTAATTTAATAACAAAATTGGTTGCAGAATACTAGATCAGGCATAAGACATCCACTCCCTACCATCCATAGGCTAATGGTCAGGTAGAAGTTACTAATAGAGAAATTGAAAACATCCTAACCAAGATAGTGCAGATTCATCGAAGAGATTGGGTTTCTAGGCTCCCTAAAGCTATTTGGGCATATAGAACAACTTGGAAGACAACTACAGGGTTTACAACCTATGAGCTGGTCTATGGCAAGACTGCAGTTTTACCTATTGAATTTGAGCATAAAACCCTAAGGACAACAATGGACCTGGGAATAGATTTGACTACTGCACAACAAGAAAGGCTACAACATTTGAATGCCTAGGATGAAATGAGACTAGAAGCCATTCGTCATATAGAGGTAATATAGAAGCAAAGAGCAAAATGGCATGATAAATATATAAAAACAAAGGAATTCACTATAGGAGACTAGGCACTACTTTATGATTCAAGGTATAAGGACTTCAAGGGCAAGCTTCAGTCAAGTTGGTTAGGTCCATATGAAATCCAACAAGTTTTTCCTAATGGTGTAGTTCAACTGCAAACTATTGATGAAGTTCAGTTTTCACTATTGGTCAATGGGCATAGGCTCAAATTGTACAAGAAGCCACTCTAGAGAGATGACTTTCTGGTATCTCTATCTGCTCAGTATGCTCCTCCTGATACTCCTGATTCAGATGTTGTGACACTAGAAGATGCTGATTTAGATGTTGTAACACCAGACTACACACTCCGATGCTGATACAACAACAACATCCAGTGATGTGGAGGTTGAGTTACAATACTCAACCCCTGATGCTGAAAATTAAATTTCTTTGTTTTTCTCACATGCACACACTGCACGATTTCCATGGTCACAACTTGATATCTACACCGGGACCTGTTTTTCACTTATTCAGTCGGGACCTGACTCAACTGGGACCTGTTATATTATGTTTACATTTACACAGTTGGGACCTGTGCTGTAGGTGTCTGTAGCAATACATGTCTACTGTTCTGTTCCATTGCATGGTGAACACTACCTCACTTCTCCCTCCCATTCCATTAACTTGTATTCCTTTCAAAATTGATTCATTCACATAATTCCAACTGTCAATTCACATTTATGAGTAGTACTTCCATCCGCCATCTTGCACTATTCAATTATCACTAAGTAACCGTACATCAAACTTCCCATTTGCCACATGCATATTCTATCACCTCACTAGTGTTGTTCACAATTTCCAAGGTATGTTAATTATTTCATTTAGATATATATGTACAATCAACACCTTTCTATTAATACAAATAGATTTCTTTATTTATATTCATATTTATTCATAATTTATTTCATGCATTCGATGTATATTTCCACCATTTCATTTTATCACTCCTCCATTCGTAAAACCTGCCATTTGAAGTATGGTCACTTCATCATTAAGATGGGGGGAGGGGTTTCTTTTCAAATGATTGTCATTTAATCATTGTTGCCTTTACATTTTTGCCTTTCAAAACCTTGTTTAAAACCTTGCCTTTTGAGAAAAAAACTAGACAAAATACTCTGCACTATGAACTCACCACTGTCAAATAATGAATTAATATCCTAAGGAGTTATGGAGTTATAGTGGAGAAGCAGGAAAGAGGCAAATTGAAGGACTGGTTTTTCAGGGTGGTGAGTTGAGGTAGTAGAAATTGGTTAGTTGGCATTGTGCAGAGAATTAACATTGCGGAGTTATAATTCATAGTCTTAATGGGAGGAGACATAATCAGAAGGGAACCCTTGGCACACAAGGAAATATTGGAGGATGTGTTGGTTCTTCCGCTCTTTACTAGAGTGGGTTGGCTTGATTACTTCCTTAAATTGACAGAATATGATGATGACATGGCAAAAGAATTTGCACTTACTCTGCAATATGATGAAGCAATGGTTAGAGGGTTGACAATAGACACTTCCAAGTTTGCAATTGCTCAAGTTTCAGGGTTGCCTAGAACAGGGTCTGAGTATCCAGTCAGGGCTGATGCAACTGCGGCCAGGGAGGAGTTTTGCGAAAGAGGTGAACACTTAGACTCTACCACACAAGGTACCAAACGATTATCTCTCCATATTTTTGGGGGAAATGTGCTTCCTATATTATCAAATATATCACTTGTGATGGTAGATATAATATGTATACCGCACATCTTAAATTGCTTAACCATTTGAGGCATGAGAAATTTGTCAATGTTCCCAATTATTTGTATAGTATGCTGAGAAGAATGTATTTAGAGTATCAAAGGCAACAAGAAGACACAACTCTTTCTCACCATTGTTTAATAGCTTTGTTAGTAAAAAGGAGTTTAAGGATTTAGTACCCACAGATTGACTGGGAAGCCTTTAAACAATGTGTAGACATCTCAACACTCTTGGAAGCACCCGAGCCAGAGGAAGATATTCCACATGAAACCGAACCCCCTGTTGATATTGAGTAGGAAGAAACACAACCTGAGAACCCTCCAGAGTTTAGGCCTGTATCAGTTGAAGAGCCCTCAACCTCTATTCCTAAAACAAAAAGAACCACTTCCTCAACATCTAGGAAGAAAACATAGAGTCAGAGGGAGAACAACAAGAAGAGGAAAAAGGTAGAAAAACATAAGATAGCTACTCCTAGGCGATCAGGGAGGTTGAGGAAGCAAGGTGTTAAAGAGAAAATTGTTGAGCACCCAGGAGAAGAAGACAAAAATAAAGGCCAACAGGATATTGATCGAGCTCCTCTGAATCTAGATTCAGATAGGGGAGAAAACCCTCTTAAGGATGCTTTTGCTGATGCCTGTGCAAATTATAATATGTCTACTAGAAAAAGAAGGTACATTTCTTCTTATGATTCTAAATCATAAGATCCGTTTATTGCTAGAAAAATTAGAAAACTTGTGCCAGATGACTTTGCTAAGGAAATCTTTAATGCCCCTGAAAAAGGGAATGATGAAAATCTTGAAGGTGAAAAGGAATTGATAGAAGACAGAGATATTAGGAAGGAGTTGCAAGAATCCCTAGACAGAATAAGGCAACTTGAGGAATAGGTAAGGGGTTATGAATAAAGAGATAGAGAAAAGGAAAAGAGGATTTAGGAGTTACAGGAGAAGATCCAAACTTATGGCCACGACTCTAATTTAGATTTGTTAGCACAGCTGGCTTAAAATAAAGCAAAGATTGAGGAAGAGGCAGTACTTACTCTGCAACCTCCTGTGGTAAAAACCCCAACATACCATACTACATTGTCCTTGGGTTTTGAACTAATGAAACTGACTGATGAAAACAGGCAAGAGAAGGAAAACTGGGAAAAAGAAAAGCATAACCTCAATGAATTTGTTGTAGAAAAGGATTTGAAGATTAAACAGTTAGAACAAAAGTTGACAGAGGTTATTGAAAGGGCCAAGTAGATTATGGGATGCAGACCTCCATCAAGAGTGTATGCACTTTGAAAGAAAAATTTCTCAGTTTTCAGTTTAACAGGTTTATCAATGATCAAACTGATTTGCATTCAAGATTTATCTTTTGTAATTACTTCCAAGAGGTTAGCCTAGAAGAACAAGACCAGTTGTGTGAGTATTACCTACACAATTATATAATGGATGAAGATACACAATGGAATCCCTGCATTTATGTTAGAGACCTCCAAGTCAGAGCATTAATGTCATATTTTAAAAATGAACAACTCAAAGGGTTATTGATGGACCAATATGAAGAACATGAAAAGAAAGTACCACTGCAACTGAGGAAGGAAGCCTTGTAGCCTGAAATCATCTTAACCCAAGGGTTGACATTGTTGTCTCATAAAGGACCAGGTAAGGTGATCATGGATTTAAGACTTACGGACTACAAAAGAATACAGAGGATGGCAGTGTCTATTATCCAAAATTATCAGAGGTATGTGCAGAGCAGATGGGACAGTTTAACTCCAAAGTTACAAAGGAAAGAACCCCATTCTATCCACAATTTCATGAATATGCTCGAAAGATTGCGCAAATGTATCCAGATATTAGAACAAAAGGGAATATCATGGTTACCTCTCACTTATCAGCCTCCTATATTTCTTTATCTAGTGCCACATTGGACAGGAGGGAAAAGTGAGCAGTGTAGGCGTGCTGAGCAGATCGGGATGGAAAGACTTGCATACTCTAATGGGTTCTACCTCAAGCAAGGAAAAGGAGTTAGAGAGGACACAGACCTCAGAAGAATTACCCTACATTATAACCTTTTGCCTTAGGTGTCTAGTTCTTTAATTTTGCTTAAGGACAAGCAAAAGTCTAAGTTGGGGGGAATGTTGGGATGAAATATTGTCCTCCTTTTATACTATTTCCATATATTTTAAAGACCTTTTCTATATGGTTCTGCAAAGACTTCACATACATTACCTCTATTTTATGTTGTTTTATATATATATACTTTCCAAATACTTAGACCCTATGCTGATAAATGAACTCAGGTGGTTATATTATCAATGGATGATTTGAATTATTAATATGCATGAAATATAGATAGGATTTCATAAGTTTATTATGAAAGGTTGTTTTGTATATATGTTGGAATGATTAACCCTGTGCAACCAGATAAAGAATCCAAGGAGGAGTAATTATAATAGGATGTAGAACAGAGGAATCAATGAGAATGTGGTCCAAGTGCCAGACATAGCAATTGGTGGAGACAAACATGGTCATCATGGGAGAATAAACCCAGGGGAGAAAGAAGACTCATTCTAGGAATCTCACCGAAGTTTATGAATCTTATTTATGAGTTGTTATGGTTAGAATTTCTATTTGGATAAGACTCTATTTCCTTTGTTCCAGTTAATAAGTTGATCTCAAAAATAATATCCTGATGTCCAGGAATGAATTGATGATCGCAGTTAGTTAGAAGGTTGCATAAGACTCTCCCATCTTTATATAAGTTTGGGGATGAGTTCGTTGATTAGGATGGTTGTTATGTTTTACTTTCAAAATAGCCGTTACTTTGTTACATTTATCAATTATTCCAGACATGTTATAAATTTGAATAAAATCTGAAGAAGATTCTATCTTTGATATGATTTGAATTCAACTGTATGTTATGGGATGTGTGAAGATCTAAAGTAGATTTAATCTCTAGAAAAAGTGAGATAGTTCCCTGAGTTGGCCACTCAAGGTACTAACTCTCACTTTGCATGTTTTCTTATTTATTCCTGCATTCTTAGTTAATCTGTTTCATTCCATCTTATGTGTTATATTGTGAAGAAAGTAAGAACTATTGATTGATATTTCCAATAATTGCGATTCATGAGTAGAGTGCACTTTTTTAATCCTCCGGAGGTTAGTGTTAGCCTTTTTATCATTTTTGAGTTGTTAGATTAAAACTGTGATTTTCTGTTAAATACAGTTATCTTCAGCTTCTGCTGAAGGTACCTGTAGCAACTGGAAGTTTAGATTGTTTTTGTTGTTTTCCATTTCTATTTACCGTTTCACATTCCTATGCATTCTAGTAAGTAGGACTAGATAAAATAAGAATTGTACAAGATTAACTTAGATTAGAAATGAGTCTTGAAGGCATAGATAGTGCAGGCATCATCATAAGCTTATGCTCCTTGGTCAATAATTCAATGTAGGAATGCAATGATAGTGGACTGTTCAGTTAGGTTAAACCCTAAATTTTATTTAAGTCTACAACACATTAGTTTTCCTCTACACCTATCATGTAAAATAACATTCTTTGAGCCATGTGGCCAATGGACAATATGAACTTATGGCTCAACAACTTCACAAACATAATGAGGTTATAGTCATTATCAAATCAAAGATAACAATAAATTGATATAACTAGAGATAGTGTTGAATCAAGATAATATCAAATTGATATAACCAATATTAAAATACAGTCTGCTATATAGTTGTTGTTTATTCACCAAACTAAAGAAATAATAGTATTACTACGTAGACTTTATTTCCTAGAAATTATCCCTTCAACTACTTCTTCCTCGCACCACCCAATCTTCTTTGCAAGCATATATGACACTACCTGGGATTTTGACTCCTATTTTCTTAGGCAAGAGGAATTATTCTAGTGTTATCTATCTATAAGAACAAGTCTCTATTGCGGTCTTGGTCATGGATTAAAGGAGAGAGTAGTCTCTTGAAACACCCACCTTCTCCCTCCTTTATTTACCACTACTATCAGTTATTTTTAGCCTCCACCATAAGAAATGTGCCTTAAGGGCTCCACACTCTCATTCCCTGCAGTGGTTACAACATGCAAGGATAAAATTTGAATATAATAATATCACAAGCACACCATTACTAATAACATATTTTCAATTACATCACATTATAAGATAATATTAAATAATTGGATCAACTAATACGAGACTAAGCTTATGAGAAACAAATAGTGTGGAAGGTGGGAATGTTAACTCAACTTCAAATAGGCATTGCTCTACACTTGCCTTATCTTGATTTGCATATTACACAAACCATGACGTACTAAGCACTCTAGGTACCACAAAACACTCAATAGCTCTAGTATTAATCAATATATAAAGGGAACAACCAAAAAGTGTACTTAAGGTTTCAATCAAAGCAATCTGGAACATAGTTTGGCAATTATCAACTATTGCATGGATTCTCTATTAAAAATCTATTTGTTGTGACAATAGAGGAGGATTTCTAAAGTTGTTTCCTTGATTCTTGTTTAGGAACTTACTAGCATAATAATCACCTCCACAAGAAAAACATCCTCTAGACAGTCCTCTCTTGTTGGACCTATTTTCTTTCCTATTTCCATTCCTTCCTTTTGGATCATTATTGTTTTCTTTAAATCTTGAACCATTGTTATTCTTTACATCATTTGACTTATGTTTGGAATTTCAAATATTTGTCCCACTTCTTTTTGAATGATGAGGATTTTGAGTTTTCAAACCTTTTGAGGTACTTGTCCCTTGAAGAAACAATGAACTTAATCTTTTGTTCTTGTTTTATGGCCTTTTCAAATACTTGATCCATGGATTGTTTGAATTAGGTTTGTCATTGATGTCAAAAGAGCATTGTTGTTATGGATTGTCAGTCATTGATGTAAGGTGATCAAAGGTGAGTTGATTGGTAGGAGTTGTGGACATGTATGCATCGGGAGGTATATCTTCATCAGGAGGACTTGTTTTTTGTTATAAGATTATATTGGCATTTCACTGATTTCAATTGGCCTGGTATGATAGTCATGAAGTGCTCGGTAGTGATGATGGAAAGATTGATGTCATGTTGGCATTATTTTGTCATTGATGTCACTATGGTGTGGTCAACATTCTTGGTTCAACACTTATCCTCTCTCAAAGCAAGGTTCCTTCAAATGCATCTAGTTAATGTGTTTTAAACTGGCCAGTGGTGAAGATCTAAAACCCTAAGAATAAAGGTTTAGTTGTTTGATTAAAGGAGTTTTGTTTATCATGACAACATTATGTTTTTGCAGAATCTGTTTACAAGTGATCAGAGTCTTTTTGATGAAAAGTTAGGGTTTGAAATTATATATTTTTGAAGACCAAAATGCTAAAAACTAATGACCTAAATGGTCTCCCTAAACCTTAAGAGCAAGGTTTAAACCCAAAAAGACAAGGTATATTGGCTTACATGATGCCATGTTATCTTTTTGTTATAGTTCATTGGTGACTTGCTGTAGCCAATTGAAGGTCACTTAAGTTATCAACTTAAGGGTTCAAGCTCATCAGGCAACCGACCCCCCCGACCTAAGCATCTAGTTACTCTTTGTATTCGAAGCACCAAAAGTGGATCCATGATGTGTGTTTGATCTTTCACTGGCGTGAAGGGCAGAATCCATGGTGGAGGTTTAAATAAAATTCAAACTACAGTGGTCTTCCTTTGTGATTGCATTTTAATGGGTAAATGGGTATATCCTCTCTATTTGGCAATTGCAGTTAGGGTTTGTGTAAATATTTTTGAACGATGGATTCTCAGTTTCATTTAAGAGGGGGATGATGTGTTTTTTGAGCCTGCTGATGAGTTTTGGAACAAGTAAAATGTGAGGTGATCATGATTTCTTTATATGGAAAATTTGTCACAGAATAATAAATAGCCTCAGTTTGAAAGAAAAGAGTTTTATGTGCACATCAAAGAGAATAGAGAAAAGATAGCAGAGAGTTATGATCTGCAGAGGATATATCTGAGGTTTATAAGCATATAAAAAATGAACAGAGTATTGTGAAATAATGTGAATGCAGTTATATAGAAGTTGATCTATTTCTTGCAGAGACAAAGAAAGCAGCAGGTTGATCATTACAGAGTTGGATAATAGAGGTAGAGTACAATGATTGCTTTAGGGTATATGTGGTAAAGATTTAATGCTCACAACATGATAATTAGTCTTTTTGATGTGTGTTTGTGATGGCTTTATATAGTTTTGTTAGTGCAGTAATGACATAAGCACATGTGTCTATATAGAATGAATGTTTGAGAGGTTTAGTGATAGAAAGATAATGTATCATGCAAAGAAGAAACTTCTTGATGTAGGTGTGGATGACTTTTGGGTTTAGGTGATTTTGCATTTTCTCATGATGCCATTGTAAACAAAGCAATGTATTTTTTTGATTTAATGCATGATGGTTTTGAAGTGTTATTCTTTGATAAGCCAACAAAGGAAGAGTGAATTATTGTTTTGAATATGTTCACATAGAGAAGTTGATTGAGTGAGAGTCACAGAATTCATCTATAACCTTTGTTAATATTGTAAACAGAGTAGTGCTCTGTATATCTTCTTGTCTTGTGTTTGGAGTTGGTGCTCCTAGTTTGAGTGGAATTGGCGTTCCCATCAAGGTGTGATCAGTGGGATCCTGTGATTAGTGAGGTCCTTGCCAGTGAGGCATAAATGTAATCAATTAGATTTTGGTCAGTGAGACCTAATAAAGAATTTGGTGAGGTTGGATAGTGGTTTTTCCTTGTTTAGGGTTTTCCACTTTAACTATTTGTGTCATGGTTTCATATTTGTGATTTTATTGCTCTCTATATATTTGGCATGTTAGTATTGATTACTTTTTCAACTATTGGATTGAACTAGTTTTATTAGATCATTGATTCACCTCCCTCTCAATGATCCATTGTATTCCAACAATTGGTATCAGAGTTGCAGGTTCCTTGCAGAAGTCTAATAGACTTGGGTTGATCTTGGTAGTGGAATACTATGGCAAAAAGTAAAATAAATAAGGGAAGAAGAAATGCTAAGCGAATTATTGATCAACAAGCACCATCAAAATCTAATACAAATGATGATGTAGAAGAAGTTGTAAGAAATGGCTCTCATGTTGAAATAGATGCAAGGTTAGAAGAAGAATTTTTTGAAGCACCTTTCTTTGATGGCACAAACTTTTCTTTATGGTGTATTAGGATGGAGTCTTATTTATCTTCTTTAGGGTTTGATGTGTGGATGTCAATAGAAAATGGGTATACTAAACCTTCTCAATCACCTATTACTGCAAGCGATAAAGAGGCTTATGAATGCAATGAAAAGGAAAAGAAGGTTATTCTTTCTAGTTTATCTAATGATGTCAATTGTAAAGTTATGCATTGTGAAATTGCACAAGATGTTTGGAAGAAATTGATTAGCATCTATCAAGATGATGTATTTAAAAGAGAGGATAGCCTAATGATCGAGGATGATGATAAAGAAAGAAGACATTCATATGAAGAAGAAGAAGTCAAAACTGATTTAGAGGATGATGAAGTAGATCTTGAAGAAGAACTCTATTATGCTTACAATGTGGTTGAAAAATTGAAAGAGGATAATTCAAGACTAATGGTACAACTTCAAGAAGAAAAAGAATCAAAAGACAAAGTACTTTCAGCCCTTGAAGAAGCAGAAAAAACTGATCATGGATTTAAAAGTGCAAGTTGAATAAGGTAAGAAAAAAGGAGATGTAATAAATTAGTTCGAGGCAAAAGAGGTTGATTGTGAAAAGTATGAGTTTGAGATAGTTTCATTGAGAAAGGAACTAGAAAAGGCATCCTCCAAGTTGCACAAGAACCTTCAATTTGAAAAGAGCACTGAATGTTTGAATGAGATGTTGAGCAAGCAAAAATATCACAAGGATACTACTGGATTAGGATATAAAAAGGATAGAGTTCTAAGGTCAGAGAAACTCCTAGGAAGAAAATAGATCTAAACTATCATTCTGTTGCTCCTGAGACTGAAGACAAGAAGAAGAAAAAAGAAAGAACTCCACAAGTCAACAAGAACAAGTTCAGAAGATCCTTTCATTCAGAACAACATCAAATGACTAGGTTTGAAAACTCTTTTCATGGTTATTGCTATTCATGTTATGAATTTGGTCATAGAGCAATAGACTGTTGGATGCATGCAAGGAAAGTTGGATGGAATAAGAGTTCTTATGATTTATCAAATAGAAGAATTAATGTCCTATGTTATAAATGTAACCATCTAGGTCACACTACAAGGTTTTGTAGTACACAAGTAAGAAATGATGGTTTTGGATTTTTAAAAAGATATAATTCTTTTGTTCCTCTGGTTGGTTACAAGACCATTTGTTATAAGTGTAATAACCTTAGGCATAAAGCATATCATTATAGAAGTAGGTTGATGAAATCACCTAGTCATAACAAGAAGATAGATACCCTGACCAAGCAAAAGAAAGGTATTATGAAAGTTTGGAGAAGAAAACAAGACCAATAGAAACAAAAACCTAATCTTGTGCATACTACACAAGAGAAATCACTAATTGCTTAAAGAGCAGCATGAGGTTAGGGGGAGATGTTCATTGCCTTATCATTCAAGCCCCATGGAGAAGGTTAAGAGGATGTGTCAGCAGGAGTTTGATTGTAGCAACCATTGACTGTATGTTTGTTGTAGTTTTGTACATGTCATATTAGTTTCCATCCTTGTGATGCTGTCAAATGGTATGGTGCAGTCATGGTTTTAGTTTGCAGGTATGTGGAAGTTGTATGCACTACAACCTTGATAGTTTAAGTGTAGTAGTAGTAGGTAGACAGCAATCAAAGGGCCTACAATTGGTATGCTGCAAGTTTGATAGTTGGTGTTTGCTTATGTCAGCATGTTTGAACTAGGAAGAGATACCTTGTTCATACTTTGAGTTATCTTGTTAATGTCAAAGTCACAATAGTCATCACTTAGTGCAGGTGGTTGGTATAGTACAATTTGCTAAGAATGAAGGTGTAGTAGTCATGTCATATATATTGTGTCTATGTTGCATCTTAACAAGAGTTTATGGTTGGCAAGTTGTTTAACAAGAGATACTCATTAGACAATTTGCTAGTAGTTGATTGTTGATATGTGGTTGTTGAATAACAAAGATCAAGAGAGGGCATATACAAGTATGGGATGAATTTGTTCAAAGCCAAACATGTCTGTCAATGAATAAAATGCCCATGCAGTGTATAATGAGAATGTGACATTGTCAAATAGAAGACAATTTTTAGTGGCTATAACTGTCAAGATGATTCACAAAATAGAAAACATGTATATCCTATGACAATGACTTAATTGAGAAACCCTGATAGAGATAAAATGAAGGATAGTGTGCTATCAAGAAGGTGTAAGTATGCTCTTTTCTTGCAAGAATCAGACAGATGTTTTAGCAGTTGTAGTGTTGTCATTCTATGCAATGATTGTAGGACACACAAAATAGGTTTGTTGAAAAGGTTATAGAAACAATTGAGAAAATACAGTTGGCAGGTGTAAAATCAGACTCAACAACCTTGTCCAACATTCTTTCAAAATTGGAAGCTTTGAAACAGGGTATGACATCCATCATAGTATAAAGAAGGGGGTTATTGTCAAATGTTGTAGTTGTAAGTGCCTTGGTAGACATGTATGCAAAAAGCAGAAGAATAGACAAGGCACATGAATGTACTCAAAGAAATGTGGTCTAATGGTATGCAATGTTTTCAGTATATTACTTCTTAACCTTTGCCAACATGTTAGATCTGTCTCTGCTTAAGATTGGAATTTTGGAAGTTTACTAGGAGTTTAGTTACATAAGGTTTAGTGGTCTGTCAGGACAATGTTGGTATTGAATGTGGATTTTGTTGTAAGAGGTAATAGTTGTAACTGCCATCTTTAATCACCACAATCTTAACAAGGAGTGTTAGTGTTTTAATAATATTGAATCATAACCTGACCTTATGACGGTATTTTTGATCAACATCTATGCTGAGTTGTTTGTTATCAAAATAGTTGCTTTGTTATCAAGACAGTTGCTTTGATGTCAACAAGATAATGGTTTGATAATAGTAATTTATAAGTGAAAGTTGTCACAGTGATTTGTAATTTTTACCTTGACAGTAGTATGACAGTGGTTTGTGCCTCCTTGACAACTATGTGATAGTGATTCATATCAAACATATCTTTGTGATTTACTTTATATCAAACAATGATTTGTCTTTGAATCACATTAGGATCAATATAAGAAGTAACTTTAGTGATGATCTATCAGAGGCTTTGTTGTGACAATGAATAAAAAAGAATTAGAACCTGCCATTGACAGTAGCATTATGATTAGTATGATCAACAGTTGGCATTATGATCAATGACTTTTATGACATTAGTTTTTCTGATCAGTATTGCTAGGACATCAAAGCAAGGGTATCAAGATATTTCAAGATTCAATCATGCCAATATCAGACATAGGACAATGTTTGTGGTTTTAGGACCCTGTCTGTAGTTGTGACAGTGTGGGACAATGATGAATTGTAAGTGATTTGTAACACTGTACTCTCTTAGAGACTTTATCAGATGTTATGAACACTAAACATCAATGGTTTTTATTCATTTGCCTTGCTTGATTTATATGCTTATTCACACATTAGGTGTTTCTCATTCATTCAAACATCAGTGATAAGTGATGCAGTGAGAAGTTAGGGGATTGTTGGTTGTTAGTGATCCACTCAGTCTATTATATATAAATGGAGTGTTAATGCAAATGCATAAATATGTGACAGTATAAGATATGTCCAAGGGGGAGTGAGTGCATCTGACTCATCACAATGTTCTTATTGTTGATCCTTGTTACATGACAGTGTGTTAGTTGTCACTATGATCTTTATTTGATCTCATAGTAGAGTACTTGATCTTAGAAGGTGCAATTGTTGCATGAAAGATAGGGGGAGCCTCAGTGGATAGTAGATTATCTCATGCCTTTGTCCTTGATGTCAAAGGGGGAGAGATTCAAGGGAGTGGAGAGTTTCATGTTTTGCCATCAATGACAAAGGGGGAGTTTGTTGGAATTAGGTTTGTCATTGATGTCAAAAGAGCATTTTTGTTACGGACTGTCAGTCATTGATGTAAGGTGATCAAAGTAAGGTGATCAAAAGTGAGTTGGTTGGTAGGAGTTGTGGACATGTCTGCATTAGGAGGTATATCTACATCAAGAGGATTTGTTGTTCGTTGTTATCAGATTATATTGGCATGTCACTAATTTCAATTAGCTTGGTATGATAGTCATGAAGTGCTTAGTAGTGATGATGGAGTGATTGATGTCAAGTTGGGATTAGTTTGTCATTGATGTCACTATGGTGTGATCAACATTCTTGGTTCAACACTTATCCTCTCTCAAAGCAAGGTTCCTTCAAATGCATTTGGTTAATGTGTTTTAAACTGGCAAGTGGTGAAGATCTAAAACCCTAAGAATAAAGGTTCGGTTGTTTGGTTAAAGGAGTTTTTGTTTATCATGACAACATTATGTTTCTACAAAATCTGTTTACAGGTGATTAGAGTCTATTTGATGAAAAGTTAGGGTTTGAAATTATATGTTTTTGAAGACCAAAATGCTAAAACCTAATGACCTAAATGGTCTCCCTAAACCCTAAGAGCAAGGTTCAAACCCTAAAATTGGCTTACATGATGATAGGTTATCTTTATGTTATAATTCATTGGTGACTTTCTATAGCCGATTGAAGGTCACTTAAGTTATCAACTTAAGGGTTCAAGCTCATCGGGCAACCGACCCCCTGACCTAAGCATCCGGTTACTCTTTGTATTTGAAGCGTCAAAAGTGGATCCACGGTGTGTGTTTGATCTTTCATGGGTGCGAAGGGTAGAATCCACGATGATGGTTTAAATAAAATTCAAACTACAATGGTCTTCCTTTGTGATTGCATTTTGACATGTAAATGGATGTATCCTCTCTATTTGGCAATTACAGTTAGGGTTTGTGTAACTATTTTTGAATGATGGATTCTCAATTTTATTTAAGAGGGGGGTGATGTGTTTTTTGAGCTTGTTGATAAGGTTTGGAACAAGTAAAATGTGAGGTGTTCGGGATTTCTTTATATGGAAAATTTGTCATAGAATAATATATAGCCTCAGTTAAAAGACAAGGGTTTTATGTGCACACCAAAGAGAATAGAGAAAAGATAGCAGAGAGTCATGATCTGCAGAGAATATATCTGAGGTTTATAAGCATATAAAAATGCACAGAGTATTGTGAAACAATGTGAATGCATATATACAGAAGTTGATCTGTTTCTTACAGAGACAAAGAAAGCAATAGGTTGATCATTGCAGAGTGGAATAACAGAGACAGAGTACAATGATTACTTTAGGGTATTATATGTGGTAAAGATTTAATGCTCACAACATGATAATAAGTCTTTTTAATATGTGTTTGTGATGGCTTTATATAGTTTTGTTAGTGCAGTAATGACATAAGCACATGTATCTATATAGAATGAATGTTTGAGAGGTTTAGTGACAGAAAGATAATGTATCATGCAAAGAAGAGAGTTCTTGTTGTAGGTGTGGATGACTTTTGGGTTCAGGTGATTTTGCATTTTCTCATGATGCCATTGTAAACAAAGCAATGTATTTTTGTGATTGGATGTATGATGGTTTTGAAGTGTTATTCTTTGATAAGCCAACAAAGGAAGAGTGAATTATTGTTTTGAATATGTTCACATAGAGAAGGTGATTGAGTGAGAGTTACAAAATTCATTTGTAACCTTTGTTAATATTGTAAATAGAGTAGTAATCTCTTGTTGTCTTGTGTTTGGAGTTGGTGCTCCTAGTTTGAGTGGAATTGGTGTTCCCATCAAGGTGTGATCAGTGAGATCCTATGATCAGTGAAGTCCTTTCCTGTGAAGCATAAATGTAATCAGTGAGATTTTGGTCAATGAGACCTAATAAAGAATTTGGTGAGGTTGGATAGTGGTTTTTCCCTGTTTAGGGTTTTCCACTTTAAATACTTGTGTAATGGTTTCATATTTGTGATTCTATTGCTCTCTATATATTTGGCATGTTAGTATTGATTGCTCTTTCAACTATTGGATTGAACTAGTTTTATTAGATCATTGATTCATCCCCCCTCTCAATGATCCATTGTATTCCAACATGGATGAGGGTTCATGAACATCTACTTCTCCTCTAATTTGGGGGTTCAATCCCATGATGAATTATGTATTTAGAATCATTCATATCATTGATATTAAGGAATGTACTTGAGGATCTAGGTGAATTTCTCCTAATATTTAGTTATTATAGTATCTCCTTACCTTAGGTTTTAAAAGTCAATCAATTTTTTTCAAAGTAGAGTCAGAGAAACCATCCTTTCCTAAATAGGGTCACAAACTAATCCCAAGTGAAATTGATGGAATCAATTCCCATTTCTAATTTCTTATCAGACCACCAGGTGGAGGCTTCCCTTGAGAGTTGATACACTCCCCAAACAACTTTAATTACCTTAGAATAATTGTAAATCTCAAAATATTTTTCCATTTCACTAAGCCAAGCTTTTGTTGTCTCCCACAATCATGACATCAAATTTTGGTGGATTGAACTTTTTCATATCTTGATCCAACTCATTTTATAGATGGTCTCTTACTTCTTCCCATCTTTCAATTTCCTCTTGGTTGGGTCAAGGTTCATCTAGTCTTTCATTGACACTAATGTCTTGCTCTTGGCCTACTTCATCCTCTTGGTCTCTAGGTCCTCTAATATGACGTTCCAAAGCAAATATCATTTCCCTAGTCTCATTAGGGTAGCAAGAATTTGATCTAGTCTAGCTAAAGGATCATTTGCAGCTTGGTTTGAACTACTAGGATCACTTCCCATATTCATCCTAGTTTGTACCATATTAACCTAGTATATGCAAGTTATCATGTATTAGCACATGTAACCCACTTCATTAAGTTTGATGTTCAAGATAAAAAATCATCAAATAATTATCAAAAGAAAGAGCAAAATTTTATTGATAGAAGATGGATATTACACATCCTTATTTATGATAAGGTCTCTTGGCTACAATTTTCCATAATATTATTTAGAAATTTCAAACTCCTCATGATATTCATCCTCTAAGTTTACTTCCACACTTCTAGAGGTAGGATATACACATAGGTACTCCTCTAATATGTCCTTGCTTATAATGTGGGAATAGCGTCCACGGACAAAAGGCATACCACACACTATCGATGGTTTCTTTCGTTTTGGCTTAATCTCAACCTTGTGTTTTACTTGTTTCTCTATGTTCAACTTTATATGACCCATAGCTAATGCTAAGGTCTTTCTACCAGATAACCATAATTCCTCTTCCTTAAGAAGTGGTTGGGTGGACTTTCCCTTTGAATGGGTTTGACTCTTTTTCTTCTTTCGAGATCAGTTCCTTGATCCAGATCCTCCCATCTCTGCACCCAGAGAAAGAAAAGCACTTTGAATTAGCCTAGGTTTATTTTTTTCAAAAGTTTTTGCATTTAGACATAGTAGGCTCATAGGCCCTAATGTTTGAACCTAGGCTATGATACCACATGTAATGAGCCACCCAATAAACAAAACAAATTAATGAATAATTATAAACTAAATAACTCACAAATGCTACAATTTTTGAATTTTTTTTTTTTTAAAATATAGAGTCCACATTTCAAATAAAGATGCCAAAATTACATTATTACATATATTTCCATGATAAAAGTTTACAAATAAAGAATAATAATATACACATCCAAATTAAGACTACTGTCCTTCTAATCCATCTAAGTACATTAATTATACATGTTTTAATTTTCATTACAATTTTGATTTGACCATTAGTCATAATCATCTCATATGAGTGCTAGCAATATGGTTGTCCAGTTGTTGGAGGGAGAGCATCATATGAGTGCTTTACCTCCAACCATAAACCTAACAATCTCCCACTCATCTTCCTATTGAAAGAGGCACGAAACTTCAATGAGGGTAATAGATAGGGACATCTACTATAGAACCAAATCTGAGAACCAAGTGCAAATATCAATATCCGTCACATGCAGTCAATTAGGCAGTCCCTAGATACCCTCTAGCTACCATGATCTTTGACTAACATGAAACCTATAGGTATAGGAACTAGCGATGTTTAGAACAATTACATCACTTTGGCTAAAGCGTTCAATTATTGGCTGCATAAATGTGGGTCATCCATTCACACACTACTATCTCTTGCTTAACTCTTCTCGATGACTAATAATCAGTGAGATTATAGAATATATTTCAAACACCAATCTCCTAGTATATCCTACCCTGAGATGGTCCTATTAGATTTATGTTAAAATAAATGGTCCTAGATTGGAATATAGCCATCAAGATCCAATGTCTCAATATTCCTAACCCTAAGATGGTCTTGCCTCCTAAGGTAGATAATATGACCAAGAATACAAATAATTATTGTTTACAAATCTCTTGGTATTCTTCATCATAGAGTTAGTTCTAATTATACAAAGTATAAAAATAACTATTATTTCCACTCTCTTGGTATACCCTTACCCTTGACATGGTTTTAAGGAATACAATTATGCAAAGCATAAGAATAACTATGATTTTCATTCTCCTAGTATGCCTTTACCTTGAGATGGTTTAATGAATACAATAATGCAAAGCATAAGAATAACTACGATTTCCATTATCCTAGTTTGCCCTTACCCTTGAGATGGTTTAATGAATATAATAATGCAAAGCATAAGAATAACTATGATTTTCATTCTCCCGGTATGCCCTTACCCTTGAGATAGTTTAAATGAATACAATAATGCAAAGCATAAGAATAACTATGTTTATAACCATGTGAATATGCACACATAATAATATTGATGCTAATGATAATACATCATGTACCCACAATTAATACTAGTTTATACATATATAAAATTGCATGAAGGTGCATACTAGTATCAAGATTCTCTTGACCCTTTAAGGTCAATGCGATGTTATTGACACACGCACACACATACATGTGTAGTATGTCTACAACTCATATAAACATCCACTATATTATTTCATTCTACCACAACAAGGTAGTATTATACAACTACTAAATGGATAATCCTGTTTATCGTGGGGGTTGAGATGATTGCCACTATGAATGGTAATAGAAGGAAAGAGCTATTAAGAATCCTATTCAACGACTACATCAATAATATTAATCTTAGCAAAGTCTGATAGCTCCTATCAAGTTAGATAGAGACTATCCAACACTAGGACTCATATGACTATTAACTACCTAGAGGGCATTCTAATATGACCATGGTGGTAAAAGCAACATGCATTTGGTTGTGCAGGGATGACAAAGGTAATTGACCTTGATTCTAAGTTTCAAATTTATTAACAATGATGGTTACAATGGACATTGCAATGGTTTATATCCAGTTATTAATAGAGTTTTCAACCCTGACCCAGGATTTAATTTCTATCATAGGCATTAGTTAATATCATGCCTAGATAATTGTGCAGATGGTCACAATGACATCAAAATGATCGAAAGATCTTAAGATAGATAATGAAAACATCTGTAGTTAGGCAGATCAAATGACCCATGAATAGCAGTGGCACTACAATTAGAATATTGAATGAACTATTATTGATAGAGATGATAATGTACAATCGCAAGTTGAGGATTGCATGGTCCTCTCTGGTCTCTAAGCCATAGCCTGTTATAAAATATCATGTAAAATAACATTCTTTGAGTCCTGCAGCCAACGAGAAATATGAACTTATGGATCTATGACTTCATAAACATAATGAGGTTGTAGTCATTATCAAAGACAAAATCAAATCAAAGAAAACAATAAATTGATATAACCAGAGATAGTGTTGAATCAAGATAATATCAAATTGATATAATCGGTATTCAAATGTAGTCCACTATATAGTTGTTGTCTATTCACTAGACTAAACAAATAATGGTATTACTGCATAGACTTTCAATAGGGATACACTTACCTGTAAATTATCCCTTCGACTGGTTCTTCCTTACACCACCCGATCTTCCTTTACAAGCTTATATGACACTACCCAAGACTCTGTCTCCTATTTTCTTAGGCAAGGGGAATTATTCTAGTGTTATCCATCTACAAGAACGAGTCTCTATTGGGGTCTTAGTCACAACCAGAGGGAGAGAATGGTCTCTTGAAATGCCCACCTTCTCCCTCCTTTATTCCACACTATTACAGTTATTTTTAGCCTCCACTATAGGAAATGTACCTTAATGGCTCCACAATCCCATTCCAAATAGTGGTTACTACACACAAGGATAAAATTGGAATATAATAATATCATAAGCACACCATTGCTAGTAATGGATTTACAATAAGATTAGGTTATAAGACAATATTAAATAATTAGATCAACTAATACGAGATTAAGCTTATGAGTAACTATATAATATTATTAACACCAAGGGAAAGGGTGTGGTCAAGGACTATACAATCAAAACTATAGAAAAATCCCTTAATGCCCCTATTAAGAATACAGTACTGATGAAGCTTAGAAGCAAGAACATTGTGACTAAGGACCCTGCTCCTAATATTAGGACTATTGATAATGAGCCCCACAGTAAACCTCACTTGAGAAGTATGAAAGAATCGGTTGGTAGTGGGGTTACCGAGTCTACTATGAAGGATATTGATACTCAGTAGAGCAACAACAAAGGTAAGGGTAAGAAGGATGGGAATTTGGTTAGGGATATCATAGTGCTTGATAATACTGGCAGGGAGGAAGATAGCCCAGCCAAAGGTAAAATGATTATTACCCAAAAGAAGAACGACATGTCAATAGTAACCCTACTGAGCCTCCCAACAAAAAGATGAAGGGTACTATTGACCATATTCAGGGGGATATTAATAAGGACTGTAGTTCTTGCAACCATCTTGTGGACAAGGTTTTCACTCTTTATCAAGCACTTGATCTGCAAAACTAGGTGTTGAAATGCCAGTTGGCCCAACTTCATCATGCTAAAAGGAAGATTCAACATCTGGAGGTGATTACTCAGTTGGAAACTACTGAATGGCCCAGGGAGAGCAGGGATGACTTGTGGGAGCAAGTGGAGAAGTTGGCTAGCATGTTTGAGAAGTGGGATAAGATGGAAGATGAGATTGTTTTGATTAAGGATAACTGGAAAAGCTCAATAGGAAAGTGGTAGAGATGGTGAACTATAGTAGGGAGATAGTTAAGAAATCTGCCACCACTCTTTATGTGCTCAAAGAGGAGTTAGAAAAAAGGAAAGCCATGAGGGAAGACAAAATTGGTAGGTCTAGTCAAGATGTGCAGAAACAGGGGATGGTTGGCCAGTCCAACAGACCCAAGACCAAGGACAAGAGCAGCAAAGGTAAACAAGTAAGTTTCCATATCAAGGATGCACATGTCAAAGAGAAAGAGTTTCAAGACTTGCAGGACTTGTAGGGATGTGATAAGGAGGAGATCATGTTCGAGGAAAAGTTGAAATTTCTTAACAGAGAATGGCAAGCTATTAGCAGCCTCAAGTCTATGGCCAAGCAGTAGCTTGGCCCATTGCTGGTCTTTTTGGGTTTGGCTACCTCTACTGGCCTATTTCTCTTTCTTACTATTTTTGCTTGTTGTTTGGTTGTTTTACCTCTTGTAAAACTCGTTGGGCTCATCATTTTTTGGCTTTTGTTTATGGGTTCAGACCCTTCTTGGTTACTAATATCAAAACTATATAATATTATTATGATAATTATAATAAAAATTGACTCTTAGAATAATAAATCAAATAAAAAAATAAACTAGTGCATCTACCTTTTGAGAACACCTAATATGCTCCTAAGTGACTATCATGCATTAACATACAATCATATTACTAAATTGTTTAGGTGTGTGATGTTCTCGGTTAATTGGTTCGATTGTCGACTTGTCACCATCTATCATCCTCTCCCAGATGATACTCTCCCTTTCCACATAGGTTGGGAAAAGGTTATCATGCATCCACCTTGTATCCAACCAAAAAGTAGTTAGTCCATTAGGAAAAATCATAATCACAATTTAAATAGATATTTGATTGCATATAATTCAACTTTCATATCATGAATATTTGTAATGCCCCCATTTTTGGGTTCCCTTGCAGTGCAGTTGACACTGACCTTGTGGATGTGTGTCAATGTTATCAAAGGAGTTATTTGATGATTCCAATGAGCTCAGGTGGTTTGGAGGACTCATATGCCACTTTCCAGGGTGTTTTATGGCTTTTGATGTGCTCTCCAAGAATCTTGGAGAGGGTGTCTATTTATAGTAAGTCACCCGATTGGCTTTGATTATCATTATTCTTCATCAGGATCACTCCAGTGCAGTCAGTTTTTGATTCTGATGCATTCTAGTAGTTTTTGAAAAATGGGTGTATTAATGGCTTTATTTTAATAATTTTACTAAGGTCACCAAATATTATTTAAAATATTTAAAAAACACCTTAGTGTTATAGCTCGTTAGAATTGGGATTAAATGTTTTAAATCATGGATGCATAAAATAAGGACATTGCATGTCAAATTATCATTATTTTAATAAAAACGTCTTTTTTAGAGCTAAAAGGGAGTTTAAATTAAAAAGTAAATTTTAAAATAGAAGCTCTTCGAGAGTTTGACAGAAAAATATAAAAGGAGGTTGTGAGAGCTCATTTGGATATGCAGATCATTATATTTCCCTCTGATGAAACCCTCGTGGTTCTGAGAGATTGAACTTGGTTCATCTCATCCTTCTTGAGGATGAAAACCCTCTTGGAGAAGAATAGCTATGGTGGTGAAATATCCACCTAGGTTATTACAGTGTGATTCATTCAGAGTTAGAGTTTGTGCAAGAAAGGTTTGCTGGTAGATTTATTTAGAATCTATGCTTGTGCTGAATATTGGTCAGTAATGATATTTGTGCTGAATATCTATATTTTTCCAGTGTTGAAGGTTTTACAAATTTATTGGAGATTCAATAAATAATAAATTTGTGAAGACTGCTAATTTTCTTTGATAATAGTATGATGGATTTGATAGGCAATTTGCAATGAGTTCTTCTATATCAGCTGTGGGATTTTATGGGTTCCTAAACCCTTGTCTTGGTATATGGTGGGTGTGATCCATAAGCATTGCATTTTAATAAGATTTCAATTAGATTTGGTTTGTTTATGAAGGAGTTATCTACAGCTACAACAGTTCACCATTATTCAACTCTGATACACAAGTTTTGACAACAGTTTGGAGTGGTCTTCAAGCATATTTATGAGTATTATCAACTACATAATTCATTTGTGTTATGCTATAGCAGAGTGCTTTGTATGACAACAACTTATTATCTTGTAAATTATCATCTTTTGGTCATTATATAACAACTATTGTAATATGAGCCTATGTAACATTGAATATCAATACATTGCTGGAGTTTGATGTCAGATTGTCATTATTAGTTATTTCTTTAATGCATGCTAAGTGTTTGTTGAAATGCCCATGATATTTCTATGCATTGTGGATTTACTATCTGAGCAAATATTGTCTCAAATTACATTTTGAATGATCCCATACCCAAACACATTGAAAATACATTGAAACAATTACTATGCAAAGTGTTTGACAGAACACCCGCATGATAGAAGACATAATTCTTTGTGGGTCTTGGAAAAAAATGGAATCAACTTGGGGTGGAACATTAAAGTATTCTATCAAGACAAACAAAGTATCATTTGTCTCATTATAGTGTGATACAAAAATGGAATAATAAATATTAAATTCACACGCTTAATATGTTCTAAATAGATAACCAAAAACAAGGTGTGACATTGCATTCCATGTGATGTATGGTTGTTGGCACCATATCATTGTACTCATGCACATAAAAACATGTAATTTTTCAAGCAATCTGGCATATAATATTTAATATTTTGTACTTAGTAAATGCACATGAATTTAATATTTGCTACTACATGAGAAAACTTGGTACCAAAAATGTAGTACATTTAATGAGAAGAGGAATCTATCTAAACCTCTACAGGTAAAAGTCTAGAGTTGTTCCCACTTTGGGCCAACAAAATAATCTTGGGTAAAACAGTTTCACCCAAAAGGTTTTTGAGTGAAATAGTTTCGCCTAAAACTATGTGGCACCTACCTAGCACAAAGGGTTTCAACTAAAAATATTTCACTCAAATACTTTAAATTAATATCAATTTGATATCAAAATTGAAATTTATATCAATTTGTATAGCAAATCTTTCCTAAAATGACTAAGCCGACAACCCATGTGGCAACCTAACCCCTCTTGTGGGGGAAATTCAATAAAGTGGATCTTCAACTCTACATTTCTCCAACCAAATATATTTTCATGAAAATATGAAAATTCCCTTTAGTAGGGATTAGAGCCTAGAATTCAAGAGTATATTTTTTTTAATATTTTAATTAGTTTTATTATTAATATTTAATTTACTACAAGCAGGCCATTATAATCAAACATAAGGTTGATAAAAAATTTAAAAAGTATACTAGAATTTATTTTAAAAATTTAAGAAAAATATGGTGCACTAGAGGAGAGAATCCTCTCCAAAAGTGTATAATTTATTCTTTTATGATAAATAATTTAGACATAAAATTGAATCCTATTGAAACTATTACATCTTGAGTAAACTTGACTTTAAAAAATTATAAAAATATAAATATTCATAAAAAAATACTTATTTTTCCTCCATGCATTAGATATTCATGTTAGCTAAGTGGGATTTAAAAAAAAAATACTATATTAAAAGTTTTGTCCCATCGACCTCATTTTGTGAAAAAAAATTTAATTGTTAAAATATTATTTTAAGTTTATAAAAAATATATATATCCAACTATTTTTTTTAAATTAAAAAAATTAGCAACATAAACTACACTAAGAGTGCCACATTTCACTCTAGTTTATATCATTTTAAAATTCAAAACATACATGTCACTTTTAGGCGTTCCAAGTTAAAAAATTATATTTGTGTTGGCCATTTCCTTTATAAAAGTGGGACCCAATTTTGGATTTTCACCCCTACACAATGTAAACTTGAGCTTGTTGGTGGAATGAATGAATGAAGCAATAAAGTTTTGTTATTTTATTGTGTTTAATACATTTATGAAATCATTTGCATGTTCATGTTTTCATCTCATCGTATAGGACATGTTAATTAGAGGGTGAAGAATCTTTAGTTTGCTCTTGGTGAGAACATGTGGTAGGAAGCTAGTATGCAAAAGATGAATAAGTGTTTAGCCAGAGGTTGCACATGCATGCTAGTGAAAAATGGCTAACATTTTGGTTCTATTGTTAGAACCCTCTTGATACTTGTGAGGTGCAATGATGAGATGCCTTGGTAGGTTGAGTGCATGTATGTTCACAAATGGTTTACTATGAAGGTCAAGGAATCCATATGACTAGAGATAACTACAAGTGTGTACCTGAGGCAATGGTGTCAAGTTAAACTATTTTATCCATTGAATGAGGAAGTTTGGGCATAACGACCAAATTATTTTTGAATGGTTGGTATTGTGGAAAAATTAGTGCAAGATTAAGTATCAAGGGATTGTTGAGTGGGAAACTAATAATATTGCATGGTTACAATGGTTGGATATAGTTTAGATATGCGTTGTTGGTCACACAACTTTTAAAGGCACTATTGATACTTATATCTAAAACTTGTTGATTTGACATATAATTTGGTGGATGAAATGCTATGCAAATGTTTATTCCCCAGTCGATGTAAGCTCCTAAAATAGTTACCTCTCTAGGTTAAGATGTTTCTAGTTGATAAGTGCATGAAGACCCTTTCGATGGAGTAGTTGCCACCATGCACTAGGATGCATGGTTATGGAGGTGGTTGGTTTGTCAATGGAAGATTAGCACACACATGTATTTTAATAGGTCTATGCAAGAATAGAGGTTAGGGTATAATTTGAAAGGAAGCTAGGTGTGCGGAAATTGCTTCCTACACTAATCTAATGAGGGGAGGAGAGTGCAAATTCAATTTTATTCTTACTATTACAACAATGTTAAACCACTAACAGAGATATTGTAGCAAACATATACACAAGAAAGTGAGACAAAAGAAGAGAGACACAAGATATACGTGGGGAAAACCCTTATCAGGTGAAAAACCCCACACTCCAAAACCTGCACAATGTATTATCAAAACTGAAATGGTTTACAATACACTTGCAATGCAAGCTCTTAGGAGTTTTCGACACTCGTATCTGGAGAGAAACTAGCAGCATAACAGTACCTGTAAAACCTGTAGTACATCTCCTCTCAAAAGCACCTATTTATATAACAAATACAAGGCAAATATGGCTCCACATAGGGATTGGCATCCAACATGGCCTCATGGCCCAAAACCCATGCCTATGGACACTTGTCCAACTCTGTAGGATGCTCCTGACACTTGTCAAGTCACCCCATCCCAAGGAGGTCACCTATTTCCAAAATGGGCTATGACAGATGCTCTTACGACTCTTACAACCATCATAGAATCTGTCATAGCTATCATAACTTACAGCTGTAAGAGAATCTGTCATATACAGGCTATAAATAGCATATTCTCTAACATGTCATAGTCCACCTTGGGGTACCCAAAGATACCTTTTTCAAAGATGCTCTTCAACACATGTCTTCACCTGTCATAGGATCTTCTATTTCTGACTCTTACATGTCATAACTTCATCATAGGATTCTGTCATGACCGTTATGGTCAATATTCCCTTACACAACATCTAAGATGTTGACACATGGTAAAATATTCCTACCACTAAGTGGGACGCCTATCTCCTCATGTGAGGACAAAATAACATGTGGTCATATGCCATGTAGGATGACACATCACTGTGCCAACTCCCACAATATGACAACATATGATTTGCATCCAATTAATACAATAGGAAATTAATAAATAAATACAATGTAAAAATACAAGGAATTACCAAGGTTCCCAACATTCTCCCACTTGTTGAACACCTTGTAAGAGCCAATTGAATCAACAGGATTTAACTGCTATAGGTTGAGAGGCCCATCTTCGAACACCATATGAACTTCTCTGTGCCCACTGGTTTCGTCAATGCATCTGCAACATTATTCAAAGTATCTACCTTCTCCAAATTTACCTTCCCATCCTCTACCACGTCTTGCATGAAGTGAAACTAAACATCCATATGCTTTGTTCTGGCATGGAAAGTTAGATTCTTCACAAGGCAAATCGCACTCTGACTGTCACAACTGATCGTAATCTGTCCTGCATCAACACCAATATCTGAACACAATCTCTTAATCCAAATGACTTCCTTACAAGCATGAGTTGCAGCCATGTACTCAGCTTCTGTAGTGGACAAAGCAACCACAGGTTGTCGTTTACTCATCCAAAAATTGCACCACCAAATAGTGAACACATAGGCATTGGTGGATCTCCTGCTGTCAATGTCACCTACCCAATCAGAATCCACAAATATAGACTGAATGCAGAGGTCTTGTAGCATTGCCATGATAGCAAATGGAATACTCAGAAGTACCCCTCAAATATCTGAACACTCGCTTAACTGGATCCCAATGTACCCATCCAAGATTAGCCATAAATCGACTAAGGACTCCCACTGCTTGGGCAATGTCTGGTCTTGTGCAGACCATGGCATACATCAAACTACCAACAACACTAACATAAGGTAAGGACTCCCACTACTTGGGCAATGTCTGGTCTTGTGCAGACCATGGCATACATCAAACTACCAACAACACTAACATAAGGTACTCTACTCATGTCCTCCACCTCACTAGGAGATTTTGGACAATCATTAACAGACAACTTTGTCCCCAATGAAACAGGAATACACAATGGTCTACAATCTGCCATGCTGAACCTATCCAACACGGTCTTCACATACTTACTCTGGCTTAACCAAAGTTTTCTGTTAGGTCTATCTCTTCTGATTTCCATCCCCAGAATGTACCTAGCTGCCCCAAGATTTTTCATCTCAAACTGTGCTGACAACTGAGACTTCAAATCAAAAATCATATTCTTACCATTCCCAATCAACAACATATCATCAGCATACAATGCAATAATGAGAATGTGATCATTGTCAAATTTGTAATACATAGAATGATCTGATTTCAATCTCAGATATCCAATCGACAACACAAAGGCATCAAACTTCAAGTATCACATCCTAGGAGACTGCTTCAAACCATACAAAGACTTCTTTAACTTGCAAACCAAATTCTCTTTAGCTTTCTCTATGTAATGCTCTGGCTATGACATGTAGATTTCTTCCTCCAAATCAACCTGAATGAAAGTTGTCTTCACATCCATCTATTCTACCTCTAAGTCATAAGAAGTTGCAAGAGATAACAAGAATCGAATGGATGTCAACTTTGCAATGGGAGAGAAAATTTCACCATAATCAATTCCCTCCACTTGTGAGTACCCCTTCACAACCAATCTAGCCTTGTACTTTTCAACACTACCGTTTGCACTGAATTTCTTCTTGAACACCCATTTGAATCCAATGGGTTTCCATCCATCAAGCAAAGGCACCAAGTCCCATGTTTTATTCTTTTCCAAAGAAGCCATCTCATCCTCCATGGACTCCTTCCAGGAACCTGCATCTTTCATGCCCATGGCTGCTTTCATAGTTCTAGGCTCATCAGTGTTAGTAAGTAAAGAAAAAAAACAACTAGAATCAAGTAATGAATAACCAAACCTATCAGGTTGCTTTATTGTTCGTGTAGACCTCTTCAATGGCTAAGGTTGAGGTTCTGATTCTTCTTCTGAGCTTTCAGAGCTGCTAGAGCTCTCCTCATCATCAGGTCTCACAGGGTCTGTTTGTTTAGTCTTCTCAGGGGTAGAAGGAAACTGAACTGCATCTTCTTTCTTTTCTATTTTTTCTGGCTGTAGAACAACCGAAGAAGGTGTTAGCTAGATCTGAAGATAACACTTTTGCTATACAACACTTTTTTAGCCACGGGATCCCAAAGCTTGTATCCTTTCACACCGACACCATAGCCAATGGAGATACACTTAACATCCTTGTTCTCTAATTTAGACCTTTTCTCCCTAGGCACATGTGCATATGCCTCACAACCAAAAACATGAAGATGTCTAACTGAAGGCTTCTTACCAGACCACACCTCCATAGGTGTCTTACCAACAAGAGCTGATGTAGGAGATCTGTTTACCAGATAGAAAGTAGTGGCAACAACTTCAACCCAAAACTTTTGTTCGAGGCTTGCTCCACTAAGCATATTCCTAGCCTTCTCCATTAGTGTCCTATTCATCCTCTCTGCAACTCCATTTTGCTGTGGGATGTATGGAGTTGTCTTATGTCTTTCAATCCCTTGATCCTTATAGAACTTATCAAACTCTATCGAACAAAACTCACCACCGTTATCAGTTCTCAAACACTTAATCTTTTTACTAGTCTAATTTTCAGCAAAGGCTTCAAACTCCTTAAACTGACTAAAGACTTCAGTCTTGCTTGTGATAAAATAAACACATGTCCTTCTACTGTAATCATCTATGAAAGATACAAAATATACAAATTTTGAAATCGAAGGAACATTAACAAGACCAAACACATCAAAATGAATAAGATCCAATACACCAGAAGACTTGTGAGAACTAGAGTAAAACTAAACATGGTTTTGCTTTCCATAAATGCAATGTTCGCAAAAGTTGAACTCGAGATTACAATCATTTAACCCCTCAATGAGGTTTTTATTTTTTAGGGTACGTAGACCCTTCTCACCAATGTGGCCATATCTCAAATACCATAACATAGTCTTTTCAGCAAGAAGTTTAACTTCCAAAGCATGTGCACTACCATCAGAACTAGTTACAACAGATTTCTTCACAACTCGTTCAGATGGTGGAAATGAAGTGACTGCAGCTCTTTTCTTCAAGTTAGAAGAACTATTACACTATGAAGTGCATGCCTCCAGCTGAAATAGAGTACCTCTCCGAGTACCCTTAGCAAGCACCATAGATCCTCTAGTCATCTTGCATCCATCCTTTGAAAAGATAACCTGCACACTTGCATCATTCAACATACTTACAGAAAAGTAGGTTCCATGCAAGGCCTGGAATGTGCATAACTCCAGTGATCCCCTTCACTCGTGCATCAGGGAATCGGATTGAGGCTCTTCCATGTCCAATAATCTTCAGATGAGAATCATCACCTAGGTACACTCTTCCACCATCAAACTCTTCATACTTCATGAACCAGTCTTGATACGAGGTCATGTGGAATGATGCACCAGAATCAATCAACCACACATCATCAGATGCATGGTTGGCCAGGGTTTGGATGAAGGCATCACCATCATCTTATGACTTGTCAGAATTTGAATAAGGAGCTTTCTTCTTATTTTTCTTCTCCTCTTTGCATTCCTTTCAGAAATGCCCAGTTTTACCATAGTTCCAACATAGAGCCTTGGACTTTCCAGGAGATTTAGATCTCCCATGGGATTTGGATCTACCCTTATCACTTTTCTTGTCCTTCTTCTTCCCTTTCTCTTTGGGTCTTCTACAAACCCAAAGAGATTCTTTGGCTGATTCAGATGTCTTTCTCCACATTTCTTCAGATAACAACGAAGATACTACTTCATCCATCGTGAAGGTGGCAGTAGTGCTTTCGATAGCCATGACAAGATGACTGCACAAATCTAGCAAAGAACAAAGTAGGGTCATGCATCGATCCTCCTCCATTTTCACACCCACAGATGTCAACTATGCAACAATCATGTTAAAAGCATTTAAATGGTCTGCAACAATCTTTTGTCTTCCATCTTTAGAGCAAACAACTTCTTTTTAGAAAGAGCTTGTTCACCAGGGACTTGGCCTGATAAACAGATCCCAGCTTTTTCCAAAGTTCTTTAGCAGTCTTCTCCTCATGGACATTCAACAGGATAGAGTCAACTGAACAGAGTCTTATGAGACCCTTAGCCTTCTGATCTTTGAGATCCCAATCAGCTTGTGACATTACTGTAGGTTTAGTGCCATCAATGGTTTCCCATAGATCACGATCAACAAGTAGGTCCTCCATCTTGAGTTTCCACAACTCGAAATTAGTGCCATTGAATTCCTCAACCTCTAACCTTCCAGATGTGGTTGCCATCTCCTTGCTACAACAAGATACAGAATACTCTACACAACACTCCCACTCAACCTAAGATTAGCTCAAAAACCCCCTACCCAATAGCTAAGACCAAAACTGGTCAGGCTCTGATACCAACTGAAAGGAAGCTAGGTGTGTGGAAATTGCTTCCTACACTAATTTAATGAGGGGAGGAGAGTACAAATTCAATTTTATGCTTACTATTATAGAAATGTTAAACCACTAATAGAGATATTGTAGCAAACACATATAGAAGAAAGTGAGACAGAAGAAGAGAGACACAAGATATACGTGGGGAAAACCCTTATCGGGTGAAAAATCCTACACTCCAAATCCTGCACAATGTATTATCAAAACTAAAATGGTTTATATACACTTGCAATGCAAGCTCTTAAAAGTCTTTAACACTTGTATCTGGAGACAAACTGGAAGCATAACAATACTTATAAAACCTGTAGTACATCTCTTCTCAAAAGCACCTATTTATATAACAAATACAAGGCAAATATGGCTCCACATAGGGATGGGCATCCAACATGGCCTCATGGCCCAAAACCCATGCCTATGGACACTTGTCCAACTCTGTAGGATGCTCTTAACACTTGTCAAGTCACCCCATCCAAAGGAGGTCACCTATTTCCAAAATGGGCTATGACAGATGCTCTTACGACTCTTACAACCGTCATAGAATTTGTCATAGCTGTCATAACTTACAGTTGTAAGAGAATCTATCATACACAGACTATAAATAGCATATTCTCTTACAACATGTCATATTCCACCTTGGGGCACCCAAAGATGCCTTTTTCAAAGATGCTCTTCGACACATGTCTTCACTTGTCATAGGATCTTCTATTTTTGACTCTTACATGTCATAACTTCGTCATAGGAATCTGTCATAACTGTTACGGTCAATATTCCCTTACACAACATCCAAGATGCCAACACATGGAAAAATATTTCTACCACTAAGTGGGATGCCTATCTCCTCATGTGAGGACAAAAATACATGTGGTCATATGCCATGTAGGATGACACATCACCGTGCCGACTCCCACAATATGACAACATAGGATTTGCATCCAATTAATACAATAGGCAATTAATAAATAAATACAATGTAAAAATACAAGGAATTACCAAGGTTGAGACACCTTAATTCCCAACATAATTAGGGTGTGAAGTTACAATTGTCACATCTCAAGTGGATTAGCCTAGAAAGGCACACCAAACACAAAGATAGCAAGATAAGGGAAAAAGTATTGATAGAGGAGATCATACAAGAGTTTTATTTGATGAGGGATGGTTGGCCACACTTAGCTTCAAGTCAATAATTTTCATGATGGGACGTAAGTATGTGAACCCAAGGTATCAACTATCGAAATGGAGTATGCATGTACTGATGGGGAAACTATGTTGTAATCCACAATCACACCCCTACACATATTAGTCAAGTCATAAAGAGTAGTTAGTGATAGTGAAGAGGCACGCTAAATAGCTTTAGGGAGGTTTGAACATGGTTCAAATAGTCTACCCAAAAGGTTTATGATTTAGATCAATTAATTAATAGTTCATTTGATAGAATTGTAAAAGAGTTTAGAGATTTACTAGTTTCACTACCACACATTGAAATACATTAAATGAACATATCACACATGAAGTAGAAGGATAATATGTTAGAGTTATAGAAGAGTCCAAGTAGATATAATTGATATAATGTCAAATATTATAGTAAACTATGAGCCAAACCTAACAGTGATGAAGTATTTCGTTAGAAATTTGAGCACATGTGGCATTGGAACACCTATAAGATTGTATGGAAATAAAAGAATGTGGTGGTTGATGATAGGAAATTTAAGTTATTTGTAGCCACCCTTAGTGGATGATCCCACAAGTAACAAGGGAAATTTGAAAAACTTAAAGAAATTGTTCCTTGCAAAATTTGAATATCAAAAGTTGGTGCTCATAAATATTGTGGCTCTAAAGGAAATTGAACAATCGTCTAGGGAGTTAATGTGCAAGAATGACTAGCATTCAAGGAACTAATTTAAAATTTCATTGAATATTGATCCCATAATATAGATGGAGTGGTTCATTGGTGGCTTCACTCCACATATCAAGTGTTATCTCTTATTGTAATCATATTGGTAGCACATTGTCACTAAGTAGAAGGATGCTTTAGAGTATGCTTTATGATTAGAGGCTCTAGGTGAGCCCCCAATATATGGGTTAGTTACATGGTTGCAGGATAAATTGATCTATATGGTAGCATGCATGGAGTAGCTTGTAGGCACTACTAAAACAAAGTTTGGACTATGATTAACATATTCTCATAGTGGGGCATATTATGACTGATTATTTAATGGTGAATCCTAAGCCATTAGTGAGCACAATCCTAGCTCTCCCTATTATTGTCATGTTCAATCTCTCTATAAATCTATTTTTCTAAGAGGTGCATGGAATTATCTTTGCCTCACAATACTATGTTCTATACAAAAATGATCAAACTCTACTTTACAAAATTTTGCACCATTGTCTATCCTCAAACTCTTAATCTTATTTTTATCTATCTGATTCACCACACGAGCCTTAAAATCTTTGAAATTCCCAAATACCTATGATTTATGCCTAAGGTAAAACATCCATGATTTCATTGAGAAGTCGTTGATTAAGATACATACTATAGAAGTTTCCAAGATATGGTACATCCAAAGGACCAAATACATCACTATGAATCAACTCTAAGATTCTTATAGATCTAGCAGAGCTTATAGAAAACTCAACTTTATTTTATTTCGCGTATATGCCACATGATGATCTTATTTGTAGGAAGCTTATGGTCCCTTGAATTAAGAACCTCTAAAGTTACATTCTATTGTGCTAGCATTTGAATGGAATAGAGTCCCAAATCAAACTCTCTTGGCTAAGACCATGTCCCCACACACCATCTTGCATCCATCCATATTGAAGACCACCTACACCCCAACATAATTTAATTTACTCACTAAAATAAGATTCCTCACCAATCTTGGAATGTGTAGAACATTGGAGAGGGTCTTGGTCTTCCAAATGTGGTCCAAACCCTGCCCCATCTAAAGATATTGAGAGAAGAGGTAACTCCTATACAAATACTACCATTATTGAAGCTCTCAAAAGTTGAGAATCACTCCTCATTAGGAGATATTAAAAGAGGTTCCCAAGTCAATGAATCCACCACCTCATTAATCTTCAACTTTGAAGTAGTGCTACTAATCTCCATCACAAGGTTATCCCAACTATTAGGCAAAGAAGATAGTAGACACGAGGGTAATGCACTATTCCTCCTTGCCCATCTTCATATCCACAAATCCCATCTGACTCACTAAGTTGTTGAATACATTTATATAATTTTTCACTAAGCTACCATCACACGTATCTATAGAGTACATATTTTGTAGAAAAATATTGTTCACAAGGGATTTTGTATGATACAAATTCCCCAACTTACCCGAATCTTCTTAATGATAAGATCTATTGAAATTCTCAAGAATAATGAATCTGAAAGACATATCCTAATGAGACTCATCACCTTCTAATTGACAACTTGTCAATAATATTCTTTCATTCTAGACAATTTATTATCTACCACCACAACCCATAGATCTCTACCCATTAGAAAATATTCCACCTTGGGCTTTCATAATCCAAAGTTGCCTCCATTGAGTTTTTCCACCTCCATTTTAGATGTGCTTGCCAAGGTTGTATCTTTAAAATATGATCTTGATACAACAAAATTCTCATTCAAAGAAAGATCAATAGAATTAATCCCTACTTCTCCTCATGGATCTATTGAGTTGGCCATGCTCTGATACCAAATGAAAGGAAATATATGCAAACTTCCACAATTATTCATATGATAAGTGTTAGAAATTAAGATCTTAGGATACTGATCATTATAAATAAAATATAAAATAAATAGAATGAGCATTATACAGGCATAGATTTAACACATTACACAAGATATAAATAGGGAAAACCCTTTCGGGTTAAAAACCCCATAAAGCATCATTTTATTAAAATACTTACAAAAAAAAGTCTATTAAAAAATAGACTAAACCTGGAGATATACTCCTCTACATACTTCCACATGGCCAATAATACTTCCTGTACATAGTGATATAATTCACTATAAAACTCCAAATTCACACATTCTCAAATGAGAGAAAACCTCGTTAAATAAAGGAGAAAGGGTGAAAAAATACCTGAAGGGGTATTAGTCACACCTTTTCAAAGAAACCATTTGTAAATAATTAATAATCTAATAGTTATTATATTATTAATTATTAAATAGTATATGCTTTATAACATAAGGTTTTATAACCTTATATTAGAACAATATATAAATGTTATAAGGGTATGACCCCTAATAACATTATGTTCTAACACTCCCCCTTAATGTTAATAGGGATTATCACATGTCAATTTCTATAAAATAAAAAATGAAGTACCCCAATAACGTAGGTCTTCTTTGACAGTGCTAATAGGGACACAAATATATGCCAAAATGAAGAGTATGTATTTTAGACTACATGAAATTCTATTGAGTATGAGAGACACTGAGAGGGGGGGGGGATGAATCAGTGTCTCATAAAATAGACTTGTTTTTGGCAACAATTAATAAACTTTAACAATCATAAACTTCAACCCTTGTATGATGAAAGAAAAACATTCATTTATGAACTATAGTGCAGTGACAGATCAACTTGTGAACATGAATGAACAAAACAACTGTTGGTGAACTATGACAAACAATAGAGGCAGTTTTATTTCTTTATTAGATAGAGATAAGTATCATATATATTGTGCATTTGTATTGACCCATAATGAACATCATGTCACAAATCCAGCAGTTAAATTATGAAACAATGAACATAAACTCATGAACAAAACAAGTGACCATAACACAGAGATTTGACTAGTGGAAAACCCTCTAGGGATGAAAAACCACTCCAGAAAATGCCTCACTAGCTTAATCAAAATGTGCTTCACTAACAAATACAGATGCCTCACTGACTATTTGTGCCTCACTGGCATTTTCAACAATGTCTCACTGACAATAGTGCCTCACTAGCTATTTGTGCCTAACTGTCTATTTGTGCCTCACTGGCATATTTCAATCCATACAATGAATAATACAGTTTAATATAGAGGGTTACTCTGTTTCTCTAAAAACCCAACAACTTTGATATAAATATCAATAATAATGCTCTCACTCTCTCGTATTCTCAACATTACATTAGATATTTATAACCAGCATGATACATTTCTTATCCAAAGCCTTTCTTTCTCTCTACAAACAGTTTGAAAACATAACTGTAGCAATGAAACTGTCTCAAGCAGTTTTCAACTGACAAGGTGGTTAAAGCAGGCATATGGTCGAACAGACCCATAAGAGATAAATGAAACCTTTTAACTGCATCCTCAACCATGGTAAGAAACTGCAAAGCATGTAGTTCAAGACTGTGTATAGAGTTAAAGAAAACTTTGTCAAACATCTTTAAAAATTGTCCTTGATAACCATGCAAGAAACCCTAATGAAGGGTAAAACAAATGTTCAAAGATTCAAGCAAACAACCCTAGTTTCAACCACAGATTACCCCATGGGTTGTCTCATCATAGTTATAACTGAATACAATAGTATTGAATCATTTACCCACAAAAGAAAAATTGTATGCCTTTGTTGTTTCATAACTGTCAACAAATCTTAACTAGTTATTCACAAAGAAATGTAAACCCTCGAGAGGTCCTTATGACAGTTATAGCAGAGTATTAAAAAATGAGAGAAAGATATCACCTGGTAAATCCACTAAATTCATGATGGTGTTGAACTTTCAAACCCTAGGTCAAGAAGCTTCATATTCGAAGATACATACTTTGCATTATGAGAAACAAACTTCCTTTTTGCCCAATGCATAAACATATGACCTGAATATTCGGTGAGCCCTAAAAAGAACCAGTCAATCATTGACCAAAAACACATCCTTTTTACCTTTTCTCACTGCCGACAACCTGCCCAATAGGTGAAGTAACTTAACGTGCTCGATGAGAGTTCCTCAAAGAGTGTTGTGTTCACTAGGTATACAAGGTGGTGATAAACAATTATCCCCCTTTTAAATTTTAAAAACAATTCAAGAGAATACCCTTAGATAAACCTTAATCAACCTTTAATGTATTGATATTTTATAATCCTTGCATTGTTATATCTTTAAAAATGATCATGCCTTTGTAATAAGAACTTCAAGAAGTTTGCATATAAAGAGACCATAGGAAGTAAATCATCAGGAGATCAAAAGTTCATCAAATGTGACTACCATAGAGCTATCATAAAGTATGTATGACTATGAGCATACCATCAACATTGTATGAACAACTAGTGCCAACTATCAAAATACCATGAGCATGAACCAACATACCAACTGAGATCATATATCAACTAAAATCACGAACTATCATGTGTCAGCTATCCACTATGATAATGATACCATACCAAGCATGAAAAGATATCACTATTACCAAGATGTCAATGTCACTGTGCATTATCACTACTGTGCATAAGTACATATGTCTAAGATACCTGTTTAGTGACCAAATGTATATTTTGCCAACCATGACAATTAGCCAATCTAATGATGCTAAACAAATAAACAAATGTCATCATGTAGTCATCATGTATACAATGTGTGCCATACCTGTGATCATGTCAATCACCAACAACCATATACCTGTGATACCAAAATACCAATTTAATGGTCCTTGTGTGGCTTGTCATCAAGGGCAACAACTGAGGGTGCAACAAAGTCATCTTGTCACAATTTATAGCCTCAATGTTTTAAAAATGATGCTTAAGCAAGGTCTTATAATGTTCTTGTTGGAGCCCAAAACTCCTCAAACTAGCCCCCATAGGTTCATTACATAGTGCCCGTAGGTCTTATATAATACAATTCTTTTACAAGTGGAAGTTTTATAGAGAAGAATTTTTAATATGCCCATAGGGCTTACATATAATACAAGGAGTTAGCCATATATAATGCCTAGAGGTCTTACTTTTTGCCTTTTAGGTCTTACATAGAGTTGCTATTGTTAGCACACTCTCTCCCCCTCAACGGCAACTCCTTACATCTTGAGGCTTTAAAATGTCTAAGGTCTTATTTAATGTCTTAGCTCTTACATCTAGAGGTGCTATTGGCATGCACACTCTCCCTCGATGGCCAAGCATTGATTTTAATTTGGAGAATTTGGTACTACATAGAGGTTTGATTCTATATTGCATATATAATTTCTTTATGATTACTGGGAGCCTAGCCTAGATTTTCTTGACATAATATATCTGCCATTTGATACTCAATCTTACAGAATTGAAGAATAATTTTAGGATGGAAGGACTTTCCTTTAAAGGAAGTGCCCATGAACTTCAACTGTGCTTTATTTATGGAAATAGGAGTCTTGAATAAGAGTAAATAGGTTTTCCATATAATAAAGCGAGACTTGTAATAACATCCAAATGAAAAACATTTCTAGTAATCTCCTAAGCACATTGATTCTTTTGTAGTGACTTTTGTAGTCAAGATAACTATTGAAATATTATTCTATCCATGTGATATCAATTATACAATATTTTTAAGACATAGATTGAGGTATATTCAAGGTGTACAACACTTTCCTAACACTTTTAGACATAAACTCTTAGACTTATTGATGAACATTTTGTATGTGTGTGGAAAATTCTTTTGTTTAGCACTCTAAACATGAGTCTTAGTTGTACTCCTTAATTTTGCTACACCTTTGGTACTACTTCCATACACCACTTGTAAAGGTTTCATACTTTAATGATTATATTGAATAAATTGTTATAAGACAAACTTTTCTTGTGCCAACATAAGATCCCATTATTTGGGCTCGTCTCCTATTAAATATATTATCAAATTTCCTATACTATGATTTACTACCTCTATTTCCCCATAAGTTTTTGGATGATGAGCTAAAATTTATCTGGGTATTCATCTTCTTTCACAATACTCTCTAGAAATTACCTAAAAACTTGGTGTCACTGTCTAAAGTAATACTCCTTGGTAAACCATGCAATCTTACAATCTCCCTAAAAAATAGTCTTGCAATGTGTGAATTATCGCTTGTCTTTTCACATGTTATGAAATGTACCATGTTGGATAGCCTTTCTACCACTATAAACATTAAGTTGTTACCATAATAGGTTCATGGAAATCCCAAGACAAAATCCATGCTAATATCCTTTCATGGATTTTGTGATATTAATAAGCATTGATGTGTTGGCAAGAGACACTGTTGTGATGGTTAAGGTAGAATGTTGTCATTGATGGCAACAAGGATTGATAACTAATAGGAATGCTATGAAAGCAGTTAAGTCTGCTCTTGAGTTAAGATGTGTAAAAGGATTTCTGGTCCGAAAGGTTAAAAGACTAAGTATGGGCATTATACAGTATACAGAGTAAGTGACAGTGATTGAGATAGTATGCCTCCGTAGATGAAGATCTCTCCATGTGATTATGGTATGTTATACTTAGATGTTATACAATGTCATATCCTAAGTTTCATGACTTGATAATCTCAGGAAGTCATATTACAAATTGCCTAAGTCTGGATAAGCAGAATTCAGTTAGAAATAGTGCATAACACTTGAGTAATTCACTTCGTATTCCTCCAGTATTCAGGATTTTGACTTGTAGATTGAAGGTGTTGTAAACACATATGAAGAATTATCTAATTCCAAAATTTCTAAGTTTGAATCCCTCCGAAAGATCATCTACAAGGTTCCAAGTTTTGATAGTAAGTTTGACAGTGTTTCTCCAAGACAGAGGTAACAGTTAGAGTTCCGCATATTGCCACTCAAGAACATTATGACTTACGGTTGTGAAGTTATGATTAGTATTGTCTAATGAATGTTTGATATGAATTTTAGAGTCACATGTGGTCCACACTAGAAGTTATGGTATGTCAGATAATAAAGTTCAAGTGCATATTTAAGTATAAGGCCGACATGCAGTTGGATCAATGTGCGGTAGGAAGGTAATTTTTAGATCACCATCTTAAGTTGTTCTATAATAGGTCCAGACCTATATGAAGATTCTTGAATGATTGTATGAGTCTGCATTATTGTTGGTGCACATGATTAAGCCGACAAGGTAGAACTTTGGCATACAAGTCTGATACTTTACATGCCTACATTGTTTTGGGATAATTCATGTTGTGGATATATATATATATACTCAGTAGATTTCGGTATTGGAGGTGTGGATTGATGTCAATAATGTGCGAATTCAATGTGTGTGCGATCTAAGGTAGTATTGTGATTAGAAAAAGATAGCAAGGGCAGAAGAACAAAGTGTATGTAAAGCAAAGTAAAAAGAGCAGAGCACACATAATGAAGACTTTTGAATCTATATACTGAGCCATCAATGGAACTACAATTCAACATTCTGTAGATGCATTTGGAGTAGTCATCTTTATTGTTGTTGTTCTCATGTTTATTCTATCTTCATGTTATTGATTTTGGTATTTGGATTAATGAACATGTTAAGTGGTTTTGCGGAATACTGATTCACTCCCCTCTTAGTATTCCTTGTATTCAAAAATTGGTATTAGAGCAAGGTTCCTTGGAAGAGGCTTAACAACTTGAGGAAGATCTAGGATAGTGTACTCATAGTAAGAAGAAGATTTGTAAATTACTCATATGAGAGCAATAATGAACTAAAAGCAGCTCTTATTGATCTTGAAATATCTGAAGTAGAAATCAAGGATTTGAAGGCTAATGTTCAAGAAGCTGATGAAGTCAAGAAATTTAAAGAGAAAATCAAGGAGCTAAGTGATCAATTGAATGAAGCACATGAAACCCTAAACAACTTAACATTGGAAGTTGAAGAGAAAGAGGAGATTGAAAGGCATCTGAATCAAGTTGTTAAGGATAAGTCCGAGGAATATGAAAAATAGGCTAAAGATGTGTTATTGCTAAAATTTGATCTGGAAGCGGATAATAGTTATAAATAAAAATTCAAAGTAAGCTCTGCTAAGCTTGAGGAGCTGATTGAAAGTTAAAAGAGTTTAGATGACAAGAAAGGTTTGGGATTTGAAAGAGGAGAAAGCTCAAAATTAGGTCAAGAAAACCTAGAAATGAGGAAAAATAGAAGCAACTAGTTTTCAAAATTAGAGAGGAAGATCTAGAAGACCTCCGGTCAGGTGGCCAAATTCTCAAAGGTACCCATCTTTCAATGGCTATTGTTTTAAATGCAATAAATATGGTCATAGGGCTACTCAGTGTAGGAGTAGAATAAATCAAAATGCTTCATCTTTCTCTGGTCAATACTTCAATTGCCAGAAAATTGGTCATAGATCAAATGAATGCAAAAGTCTTGTAAGAAATGGTTTCAACAATGTAAGGAACACTCAGTCTTTCAATGGAAAGTGTTTTGCATGCAATAGATTTGGACATATGGCTAACCAATGCAGATCAAGGGTAAATCCAAATAATGGAAAGAATCAAGGAGAGAGGCATATTGTTTTGTTCAATTGCAATAAGCCTGGACACATTGCCAAATTTTGTAGAAGCAAGAATATGAAAAGAAACTATCCCACATAAAAGAAGAAAATAGAGTAGAGGGCAGATAAGAGAAAGAATAAGGTTGGTCTGGAAGAAATCAAGAAGGAAATGGCGAAGGTATGGATCAAGAAGAATGTGAATGAGATCAAGGATGGATCCGCACCAACCTTTGGTGTAGATACTTCATCTGGGAAGTAAATTGAGAGCTTTGGCTTAGGGGGAGCACAAAGGAAAATCATAATCCCCTGGCCAGATTTTTGAAGCTAGAATCCAACAGGAAGCCATGTTGTGAGGATTCATATTGTAGATCTTTTGAATGAAATTCCGGTGGAAAAGGATCAATTGTGGAGCACTGTAGAATAATTTTGATTGACTGTGGGTGACAGAGAAGTGTTTGATAGATAACATTTATGGCACGTAGGCTAAAGAAAACAAAGGGTTAAAAGACTTGGATTCGAAAAGGACTAATCACTTTACATTCAATCTATCAAGTGTCCAGGAGAATTGAAGCAAGATTCCAAGTGTCTACAGAGATTTCCAAAGTGATTCAAAACAAATTAATCTCAAGCAAATCCCTAATTCGACAAAAGAGGTATTTTCAGTTAGAAACCCTACTACGAATTTAATTAAGTCTTTACAAAAATGGTAACACCACAAGTAGTTGATATAACTGAGAGAGCCCGACCAAAATTTAAGAAGCATCCATTCAAATCAATGGAGGTTGATCCAAGTGGTGCATTTTTAGGAATTTTGTTTGGTGTTATGCATGTGGAAAATGTTAGGGCTTATATTCATGCTGCCCTAGAAGAACATGAAGGTAGTCAACTAGTAGATCTATACCTAAAACATCTAAGTGGTGATAATTTTGGTCTAAAGGAAGAATACAATGTATTGGAAGAGAAGAAACTCATTTAGTATATAGACTTCCCAGTTTTTGCAGAATATGAATGGGTCTGATATGTCTTAAGCCAAATTCATGATGAGTTTATGTGGCTTAATTCCACATTCAAGATCACTAAAGATGCCATAAGGGTGGTCACATGATTAAACTCTACTGGTACAATTCCTATATTAAAGGCCATGAAAAATGGTACAATAATGAAAGCTACCAGACCAAAAATTGACAAAAGGGCATTGACGATCAGTGACATTGAAGATCATGCAGTTAGATTTGCATCCATGGTAATCGGCTACAAGGTCTACTTCACAAACTAGGAAAACTCTATCTTTGGTACTGCAATATACACTACATATCAAATGATTATGGAAAATGTAGAGTATGACCTGTGTGAATTTCTCCAACAATAATTAATGGAGAACTTGAAGAAAAAAAAAGAAAGTAAATACCCTTTCAAATTTGTATAGATTAGAAACTAGTTGAGCAGCATAGGAAACATAGATGCACCAAACTTAGCTCTATGGGGCTACTTTAAACATTTCCAAAAGATAATGCAATTGAGGGGAAGGATCCCTAAGGCCATTGTGGAGAAATACAAAGATGATATATGCTTCATTGTAAATAAGGATCAATGTATGATGGAGGTTGTGGAGCCCAGAACTATGTGGATTATGCCAATGGGTTATGAAGTTGCAAAAAATGTGCCAGATGGGTATGTGGTACTTATGCTAAGTAAACCCAAGGATCCCAAAGAAGAAAGATTTAGGACTTATGAGGAGCTATCTACAAAAATCTATGTTGAGGTAAGAAAACTTGAGATTTCAAAAAGGGCTCAGAAGATAGCAGAAGATTATGCCCTAAAAAAGGGTTACACCAAAGAACAAGTTAGAGAAACAAGAGAAAAGGCTCAAGAAGAAAGGGTAGACAAAGAGAAGCAAGATGAACCTATGAAGGCTCCAGATGAGCTTAAGAAGAAACCAAAGGAGTCTGCAGTGACAAGAAAAAGAACAAGAGCCTCTACCTCTCAAACTACTTCTACATCATCTAGTCCCACACCATTTGTAAGTGTGGAGGCACCTAGGCAGAAAAGAGTGAAAACCAAAGCCAAAAGGATGCATGTTAGTATTGGGGTTGATGAAGAAGAAACTGAGACAGATGAGGAGGTAAAGGAGATGAAAGTAGAGGCTACTAAAGCTTCTGGGAGCAGTAAGGAGAAGCCCTCTCGTAAGGTTAAAACTAAGAAAAGGAAATAAAGATGTACCATAGATAGGAGAAGCCACAATAAACCTAGAAGATGTCTTTAAGGCCATAACAGTAGATGGCAATCTAAGACCAATTGCTCAATTTTATGATGACTATGAAGATGCAGATAAAAGCATCATTGAAGCTGCTGTCATCAAATACTTAGATATATATAATAAAGCTCTTATTGAGATAATCACTGACCTCCCAGATAGCTTGGGAAGTATAATGTCTGCAAGAAAGGAAGTTGCAATGGCCAAGGATGTTGAGCTTAGAGAACATACATTAATGAAGCTATGTCCAAAAATCACTCCAGAAGATAAAACAAAGGTATCCAAAGTGCTTAGTAAGGAGTTTAGAACAAAAAGGAGGGTGAATAATCTTATGGAAAATGACATTGAAATAGTAGTCAAGGAAATTGAGGAAATCACTCTGAGGATACTAAAGGAGTTTCATCTCCCAACCATATATGACAATGAAGATACAAGTGTTGGAGATGACACATCCATTTTGAAAGTCAGCCTGGATCAAGGAGTAGATAAAACTGATGAAATGATAAAATAAAATGAAGATGATCAGATACCTACTAATGAGGACACAATTGATAAGGACACAATTGATAAGGACACAACTGAGTAGCAAACTGAAAACAAGGAGAAGACTGAAGAGAAGGATAAAACTAAGGACCAAAAGGATGAACAAGCAGAGAAAAGATCCTCACTGGAACAAAACATAGATAAACAAAAGGATATGGATCTAGAAGTACCAAAACAAAATCAAGAAGAAAGAATGTCTAAAGATATAACAAGAGACTGCTGATTCAATAAGCACAATTAAGGAGTTTTTGGAGAAACAACAAGAAGCAGAAGTCTTGGAGGCACCTAAGCTCATGGAAGGTCAAATCAAATTGGACTCAATGTCTCCTTTACAAAAGCTAAAGTTGGGGACATTCGTATAGGCCTGTAAGGCTCGGAAATGCCACTTGCTAAAAATATCTGAAGAAAAGCAAAAATAATCCAAAAGAGTAAATAGAATGAAATAATCATACTGCTAAATATTTTTCCATATAAACTCAACTCGTGAAACCACTTTTATTCATACACCCAAATAAGATTACATACGTTAGTAAATCATTAACATAGTAAATAGGACTGAGCCTTTACAATGATTAGCTGTATAGGCTTCAAGAATATTGCATTAGTTACTTGTACATATCATTCTGCACTTGTTCCACCGAACCTCACAGAGAGAGAGAGAGAGCATCATCGTGGTGATATCCACCCCGCCACGAAGCATTAAGCTTCCCTACTGGGAGGCCCAACCCATCACGAGGGGTCTACCAAACTAAAGACAACTTAGGTGAAGAAATTTGGTGCAATCATGATTTAACTAACATTCCTAAAGCATGTGTCAAATGCTAATGCTAATCTAAGTTAATGTTACCAATTACTATTACAAGATTGGACTAACAAACATTGACCAGAGAATCACCTGTCATGTTCCTTTTTCATCACACAAATGCATAAATAGAAATCACTTATATATGCCACAAGACATATGTCACCCATTATGCCATCGACAAAGATAATGTATAACACAAACATGGCATACTTCATCCATGATGCCATCACAAAAGCAATCATTGACCACACATACATCCATTCAGAAGATTTATGCCAAATAGATAATATGATAACCTATTATAATTCCAAAGATTCGAATGTGCAACTTCATTCCATACCGAAAAGCTCATCACAAGGACCTCATAAGTCGAACTACCACACATCACATACAAGTCTAATTACCTCATATCATTTTTCTCTAGATGTTGTCCTATTAATATCCTCGCAAATATTGTCAAAGAAAACTAATTTCGTAATATAATATTCATCTACCCATTTCAATAAAGTGTTAAAGCATTAATCAGATAAAACATATTATTTTCCTTTACTATTCATGCAGTACGTAAATCTATCAGTAAAGACCCAACCGTCATTTATTTCTAATATACCATCATTCATTATCATCATCTATCTTTAATACCCCTTGATGCCATACATACTCCAAGCAATCCAGACCATACAATTATCATCAAGGAGAATTAGATAAATTTCAATAAGGTACCCTACTATAATAAAAATAATACTTCCTAATTCACTATAATCCAATGCTTCAAGGAAATAAATCTTATATTTCATATTGCATGATTTTAGATGTTCATATGTTGAAGGCTATGATAGCTATAGGTTTTCCAACGCTTTTCTTTCTACAACTATTTCAAAATAAAACTACATCCTTCCTCCAAACAAGGTAATAACATAAATAAATAATTAAATAAATTCATATTCATTATAATTAAGGAATTCCCATATTCATTTTTTATATAAATATTTTTTTTAAACAAAACAAGGTAAAATCCTCTAATATCATTTCTTTCTTTATAAAAGACAAATTCTTAAGATAAATTCCTCTAATATCATTTCTTGCTTTAAAAAAAAACAAATTCTTAAGATAAATTCTCATCTAGTAGAATATTTAAAAGAGAATAAGGAAGTATAAATACACGAGAGTTAGTCTCTAATTAAAAGAAAAATCTAGAATATTCTCATAAGATTTAGTTTCTAAAAAAGTTTCCTTCTTACATTAAAAAGATTCTTAAAAGTAGACTAAGAAAAGAATGTTTAATTTCCTTCCCTTTTCCCTATACCCAAGAAGATGAAGACAATGCCAAATATTATGCAAAACAATTCTCTTAATGCATTACATTATCAACGCATATGGATATGCTTCTATTTAGTCAATTCAAACGAATTGATAGGGATTAAGTGATAATGGAAACATCTTTTTCAAATATAAGGGAATGAGAAGAGTATTAATTTCTAAATAAATAGTTCAAATGTATCGATGGATTAAGCATCATTTAATAAAGAGAAATGATGGACAAATAAAAGCAAACTACAATATAGGGTGCATCAAGGTGCTTAAAAGACATACTGCTATTACTTAGTGAAAGAATCAAGGCTGATTTAAAATGAATAGCTTTAAGAAAGGAACGCAGTAAACAATAGGATAGGTACAAGGTAAACATAGCAAAAGAAGGCCTAAGTAAGCTCTATAAATATTTGATTTCTAAAAGATTTTTTTTTATATATACAGATAAGAAACAATAATCAATGATATAGATAGATAAGAAATATTATGGTGATTCACTCAAAAACTAACAAACTAGATATTCGAACTCAATAATGAAAAGAGGCGCAATGGCTACAAAATAATGGATAACATAAAAAAGAAACCATTGAAGAGACATTCATGCCACGGCTAACAGAGGCATATAGACGGAAACCTCATTCTTTGCCAACGTCCACAAAATGGAGCATAGACAAAGCACAAGAACGATTCAATAGAAAAACACAAATGTTGAATAAGTTGATTGTTTTAAGAAAGGGCATCATAATGAAGATGCATGTAAATTGTAAGGCTGAAGTCATCAATATAAGTTACCTGAGAAATTCTTAGTGCCTATTTAAGGCATTGAAGAGAAAAAAAAACACCAAAGTAAAAGAAAGAGGACCCAATTTCAAAGAAGTGATTATAGAAATTTTTATACATTTAGTTGAGGAAAACAATTCAATCCAAAACATGAACTCAAACATTCCTGATTAATAAACTTTGTAACACACTTGATAAGATCTACAGAGAAAAATTATTTCGTCGCAGTCCCATTACACATTCCTTCAAACGATTAATTCCAGCCAAAACTTCTAGAAATGTTGGAGAGTTCTAGCTCGTTCCATGCCTTTTGAATGGATATCCCCGTAACCACCCTTTAATGCATATTGCTATCTCCTATTATTCATTGCTTCTTTCTTTTCCTATCTTTTGATTTTTGCCTTTCAATTAGTTTTTCTTCTATTTTTGCTCTCTTTCTATCTTTTTCATTTTCTTTATAATATTCTTATTCTTATCTTCTTATTTATTTTGTCATTACCTAATGAAAACAAAAAGATAATATTATAATTAGAAAATAAACTATCACATAGTCATCTCTTTTAAAAAATAAGTAATTAAAAGGAAAAATCATTTTCTTTTCTTAATTTGATTTTCTTTCCATAATTTCTAGATTTTGCTTTCATTCTAATTTAGTTTTCTTTTTCTAATTTCATAATTCTTATCCCTATCTAATGAAAGTAAAACAAAGAGTTGTTTTATTAATATATATATAAATTTATCTAATCTTCCAAATAGTTATTTTGGAAATAAATGAATTTATTTTTGCAATATGGTATTTTTTTTTTTATCATAACACATAATTATAGAATAGTCTTATTTTTGCTTTTATTCTAATTTTTTTGTTCTTCTTGCTAAAATTAATTTCTTTTTCTATTCCTAGTTTTCTTTCTCTCCTTTTTGCTTTATTACTAATATTTTTTTTTATTCTATTCATACAACTTGTCATTATTCCAAGGAATTATTTTTTTGAAGAGATTATCCATTACTATATATATATATATATAATTTCAATTCCATCAAATAATTATCCAAAGTAGATAAATAAATAACATTTAAAAGATTTTTTTTTTCTTTTCTTCACAAATAAAACAAATATATATTCGTGTCAAATAAATTTATTTTTATTTCCATAAAAGCATATTTAAATTTTAAAACAATTAATTAATTGGCAATCATAATAACATAACTAAGATATTTTCTATGACACGACAATCAATTTATCGACAAAGAAATAATTCGCGAATGATCAAATGCAAATGCAATGCAAATAAGATGCAACTAGGTATTTCAGTCTAATCCATAAAATTAATTATGAAATTATTTCACACACACAGACACATATATCAATGCACTTTAATCTATGTGAAACTGCATGGTGTGTGTGGATTCCTTTCACCACAGTTGCCATTAGTCGGCTAGACACTATTGGAAATATACACAACCAAGAATTTAGAATGCACAATAGAAACTCAAATCAAGCATGCAACAAGAACACAATGACAATACAGTGATTTACCTTGGAAAACCCCAAACTGACGAAAAAGTAGCAATGAAGATCTTCATATTAACCCTCAGCCCCAACCAGGCTGAGCTTGGAGGCTTCAACCAGCCACACATACAATGGAGTCACCAAGCCATTATATAGACTTCCATACATGCAAAACCATGGGCTCAAAACCATGAGCTCCAAAACCATGGACCAATACAACTAGCACAAAACCATGTGCTAAAGACCACTAATGGTTAATCCACTAACTTTATCCCAAGAACTAGTTTAACCCAACAATCCCCCCTTTAAACTTGGTCTTGGGGTTAGCACCAAATCCCCCTTCCACAAGCACCAAGTGCAATGCCCACTCTGTCACCGAGATCGACATCAAACTGGGAATCTACATGACTCTAAGCCCCCTTACCACCTAGGAGAACTCCTCTCTTACCAGGCCTTTCCTTTCAGGGATTGAGCAAGCCATACCAGGTCTTACAGCCATCAGCCCAAATACATGTATTAAATTTTACATACAACTCCATTACAATCTTGTTCTTACTACAGCCAGCCTTGGCTATGGCACCATGTAACAAATGCATACAATGACATTGACCAGGTAACATGCCTACAACAGCAACCATGACCAATCTTACACAGACCTGCTCAACCTTCTTCTAGGAGCCAGGGCACTGAGGCACACGATCAAACCTTCTGTTTCAACAAGAATACCAGATCAAATAATAAATGCTGCCTTATCTCCACACGCTATGAGCTGCATTACTCCTCCACAGACATGAATGTTGGAGCTTGCAACTCAAGCTCTGATACCAATTGTTGGAAACATTCACCACCAAGAATTCAGAATGCATAGCAGAAACTCAAATCAAGCATGCAACAATAACACAATGACAATATAGTGATTTACCCTGGAAAACCCCAAACCAGTAAAAAACTAGCAATGAAGATCTTCATATTAACCCTCAGCCCCAACTGGGCTGAGCTTGGAGGCTTCAACCAGCCACACATACAATGGAGTCACCAAGCCATTATATAGACTTCCATACATGCAAAACCATGGGCTCAAAACCATGAGCTCCAAAACCATGGACCAATACAACTAGTACAAAACCATGTGCTAAAGACCACTAATGGTTAATCCACTAACTCTAACCCAAGAACTAGTTTAACCCAACAGACACCCCCTCCTCGATGATACTCTCTCTTTGTCGAGAGTGTATTCCTGTCACGCACATGAGTTAAAATTGGTCAACAATTATTAAAATAGTAATATTTAAATTAAAACTTAATTATTAAGACTAGGGGTTGTGACATCCTCCCCCCTTAAAAGAATCATCATCCCACTGATCAAATCAACTTAATTGAAGATAAGATTTCTTACCTCTTTAATTTTGTTTTACCTCAATGCCAAATTCGACCCACCTGAGAATGTCTCATTGCTCCAAGCACCAGTTTGTTCATAAGTGTAAAAATTCCTTTGTCTAACATTCATTCACTTGCACACATTGTTAGCAGAGCATTATTCACCAAATCAATTTAGTTTAACACTTTACAATGAATAAAAAAATGCAAGCTAATTCCTTTTTTTCATAGAATTTTATTCATGTTCCAATTATTCACATAAAATAATATAGTCATGTTCATTTTTGCCATAATGTCTACTCTCACGAGACATTAGAGCATTTGCCCTTATGATGAAAACAAGCATCCCAGACTACTTGCTATCATCATTGGTAAATCAAAATCTCAACAACAGAAATTTCTCAATTTACAACAAATTCTTCATAAAAGATAAGATTATAGGTTTCCAATATATAAAAAGATCATTACATGGTTAGAAAATAAAAATAAGAAGTCCATCAAATTTCAATATTGATACATCCATTTATCAACAAGATAAATCTTAATTTGTATTGGAATGAAAATATTCAAAATGTACCATTTCTTCTAGTTTTCAAGTGCAGTTATTCATAGAGAAAGAAGTACAAATACATGCTATACCCATTTTCTGAATTATATAAAGAGATTTAAATGTACAATCTATTTTCAAAAGCATGGTTAAGGTGCTTTTCCACCCAACCATGAACACAACACTTCCCCGAGATTCTTCCTAACTTGAAGAGTACCCAGTCCTACATGAGGCACCTAAAAACCCAAAATAAAATGGCAGGAGGGAAGCTCTCGATGCAAGCCTAATGCCTTATATGCATTCTATACTAGAATGAACATATTTCTTGCATACAGGATGTGGCAGAGAAACATATAACATAAATTTTTCTAGGCATTCGTTATCCATCTATTTCAATGGTACATGGATTTGGCCAAAGCACTTAAAAAAATATCGGTCAAATCCTAAAAAGAGGATCTGCCTTCTCTATTATTCCACATTCAACATCTTGTCTTGGAAGGTAAGCTTTACCACATACATCACATTCAACAAGAATACTCTTTTTCAAATTGCATAAAATACAAATCAAATAAATATACTAGTGCATCCCTCGCATAAGTGCATAGATCGCACAAAATATGAAATATGTATAATAATAGTGATCTTTACTTGATCCAACAATAAAAAGTGTATCTCACACACACATTATGGATGTAATCATTACTCAAGTGCTTTATCTGCACAAAGGAATCAATAACTTACTCTAGTGCATCACTCGCACAAGGACAATAATAATATAAAATATACATCCAACACATTAGTATAGATATAGTGAACATTTCTCATTCAAATATAATAACTATGATAAGTGCATTTAAGGCAACAATTCAATAATATGATTACAATCACTCGTACAGATGCATCATTTGCACAAAGCATAAGATGTGCATTATTGTACGTGTGCATTACTTACACTAGAAGATGTATCATTCTCTCAGTATAGTACATATTTATAAGTACTTTCACTAATATAAATCAGGCATAAAGGATTTTTAAGATCCTTTTTCAACATAATCATCATTCATCCCTGCCCTCTCTATAAGGCAACTTGAGAAACTTATCTGATCATCCTTATTAATGAAGGCCCTTAAGTCATCTCATCTTGGCATTCTTCAAAGATCCATATCCTGAAAGAATAAGATGCTGCTCAATAATCAACTTACCCAAAGCCTAGTACTATTATAGATAATCTTGCCTTTAAAACATCCATCTTAGATTCTCTACCTTTGAGAAGGCTCATCCAATATTTATCGACTTTAATTATTTTACTGGTGATTTTCCTTCGTCCTCTCATCAAAATTTTCATCTTTCCTTCTTCCATTGTATCTTATCAATTCATTCATCCTTTGCATCATCAGAGAGATCTCTCTTCTCAATATACTTCTCTTATTATTCATCATTCATGGTTGTCACCATATCCCATCCATCTTAATCAATTCAATAGTCACCATTACTCTTACTAGCAACTCTTATTAAAACATGACTATGGCGAAGATGTATCACACCTCCAGAATGATCGATCTATGTCTAGATTTCTACTCTGTTCCAACTATCATCTAAGAATCACCAGGATTCCCACTCATCAAAAGCATCCTTGACCCATAACTAGGGTTCTCTATTCAATACCACAAGGTCACATACTATAATGCAACCTAAACGTAGAAGACTCGAGGCCCGAGTGTTGAGCATGGGTGCTCTGATACCACATGTAAGGCTCAGAAATACCACTTGCTAAAAATATCCAAAGAAAAGAAAAAAAAGTCCAAAAGAGTAAAGAGAATGAAATAATCATACTGCTAAATATTTTTCCATTTAAACTCAACTCGTGAAACCACTTTTATCCATACACCCAAATAAGATTACATACATTAGTAAATCATTAACATAGTAAATAGGACTAAGCCTTTACAATGATTAGCCATATAGGCTTCAAGAATATTGCATTAGTTACTTGTACATGTCATTCTGTACCTGTTCCACCAAACCTCGCAGAGAGAGAGAGCATCATCGTGGTGATATCCACCCCACCACGAAGCATTAACCTTCCCTGTGCTTCCCTACTGGGAGGCTTGACCCATCACAAGGGGTCTAGCAAACTAAAGATGGCTTAGGTGAAGGAATCTAGAACAAACATGATTTAACTAACATTCCTATAGCATGTGTCAAATGCTAATGTTGTGTTGGTTTTTTCCCAGACTGGATGCTTATTCCCAAATTTTCCTACAAGGTAGCCATCAATGATCAACAGGATCTCTGGGCCAGGGGCCAACAGTGTAGGAGATAGACTCTATATTTTATCTCCTCTTCTTCTTCAGGCTCTGCAAAACCTAGGGGGGTATTCCCTACTCAACATCCATGAGGATACACATACAAGGCTGGGATGCTGACAGAAAGCAGATAAGTCCTCCTGTAAGTAGACCAAAACTGTAAGATAAGAGCAAAGGGGCTAGCTTTGGGCCTATTTGCAGTTGTAGACAGAGGACTTAGATCCTAAAACTAATTCTACTATCCTAATGGTTGTTTTAGATTTTGATTTCGACTTTATATTTGGATGCAAAGCTGGACATGGTATATAACACAAAGACAAAGCTAGATCGGTGCCTATCCAGGGCCTGGAGTCAATAGACATACACCTGTGAATGATATGCATGAACAACTAAAACTGGATTTCAGGGGGACACATATGATACCTGCCTTACAGATATCTCCCAATACAGAGTGTTAAGCTATCTATACTTATGGCATCCCTACTATAGTATACCCTTCCCAATGTTCAATCTGAGAACAATTCAATCTACCCCTTGAGTAGAAGTTAAGAGATCAGACATTCAACACAGGAATTCTATGTTCTAGAGTCTCAAACATTGCTTAAATATCCAGACTCAGAAGAAAGATACATGCAATACTGGAAACAGAATTGACAAAACACATGCTAACATAGCATTTCTCATATAGAATTAACCATGAAATCAGTGGATTCATGCAAAAACGTACAACAAGAGATACATAAACTCACAGGTTTTGCTGTACAGAGCAACCAAATCAACTGTATTGTATTATAGAGCCAAAATGTCTAGTTTTCAACAACCTAAAATGATGGTAACACAGTCTGCTTATATCAGCCAGAAAATGTACCACAGCAATTAATTACAAGGCTTTTACAAAAATCTGCCAAATACAAATCCTTCAAAGGAATGGCGCTCAGAATTTATTGCTGCAGAGACAGAAAGTAGACAATGGTGGCCTCAAGCCCTATGCCACCATCTGGAAGTCCTCATGCCAAAAATTGGGTACATGACTATTCAACAACTCGCCCATGCCCCTGCTATAGTCGCCATTGATGGCTCAACCACCTGCGGCCGCTTGAAAACTGTCGCAGCACTTCAAAAAAGAAATTCCCGCCAAAACGCGTTTACCATAGGTTCAAAAAATGTAGGGAGATTAATCCCACATTGGTGCCACGGAGACAACTTTATCATTTTAAAAACACGGCCGCATGTATAACAAATGTCGAGCGCTTTTGCCGCGCTCGACGCATAAGCCTTTGTCCAAAGCCTATCGCCAAGACCTGAGCCATCGGCACACTCCCAAATCCTCCTGCCGACATCAATAGTCTCTCTGATGCCTATCGCAATTCCCTGTCGGCCAGACTACTACCATCGGACTAGCCAAAAGCTTCCCTGGCCGATAGACCAACTCTCCCCGATGACCAAGCAAAACACACTTGTCGCCAAGATATAGACCATCGACCAAGCATTCCACAGCTCACCCGATCTACCAAGTCTCTCCGATGGCCATCAAAACACACCCTCGTCGGCCAGAGACAGACCATCGGCACAACAAAAATCATGCTTGCCGACAACACAACTCACGCCGATAGACCACCTCCGTTGGTGTGACTTACACCATTGGAGCAACCAAAATCTGCCTAGCCGATCACAATAGTCTCACCGATGCACCAATGAGCTACACTTTGCTCCTCCATCGGCCAGACACACACCAACGACTCCTCATCGGCCAAACCTCCCGTCGTCGGCATAACTCAAAACACTGAGGCTGATAATACAGCTCTCGCCGATAACATATCCATTGGCCAAACATTGTATATCGGTGAACCCTCCAACGGTTAGCCCGATAGTCCATGTCACACTGAAACCAACCTTGCAAACAACTAACCTTCCATCGGCCAGAGGCAAACCGTCGGGCCAACACTCCACCGTCCACCCGATGATGAACGTTACGCCAATAAGACCAAAATCATAAGGCTTTGAACCATTGAACCCTGAACCAGTTCAACCCGATGGTTCAAAAGAGAAGTTCAACCGAGAAGTTCAACGCTGATAACACAGATGAACAAAGAATTCACTGATAGAAAAAGATGGAGCCTAAGCCCATGAACCGTTGAACCTTGAACCAAAAGGGTTCAACGCGATGGTTCAAAACGATGGTTCAAGCAAAAACTGAGTACCCAAAAAGAAGTTTCACCGATAGAGAAAATCACAGCGATGAATAAGGAAACTTAGGGCCCAAAAAGGAAAAAACCCTCCAACATCCTGCGCTCAGATCCAGACTAACACTGGCTCCGAATGGGGACGTGCAGGTGAAAAACCTGCAGTGAGAACCAGATCTCCGGGCAGACCAAGCAAAAAAGCCAAAAAAGCATGAACTGTACAGAACATTTACACTATATACATATTTTTACAAATGTGCACAGCGACAAGTCATCTATGCAAAATAGAACTTAAGGAATTGGCCATGCACAGGCAATTCTAGAAATTCACCATCTAGGGCCTAGAGGAAATAAGAATCCTCCCCATGAATACTACAAATCTGATATGGGCCCATCCATAAGGGTTCAAACTTACCATGTTTACCCTTGTCCTGATTTTTTGCATTCCAGATGAGCACCAGATCATTGACTTGAAACTTCCTTTTTGTAGCTCTCATGTCAAACTGATATTTCATATCTTGTTGTCTCTTGAGGTTAATCTGGTGTGCTTTCCTTCTATTCTCATCCAATGCAACCAGCTGATTCACTTTTTCTGTCATGGAGTCTTCAATCTCCTCATCATTTTCCTGGATGAATCTGTAAACTGGTAGGAGATTGTTTATGGGCAATCTGGGATGCACCATATACTAGCTCAAAGGGTGACATTCCAATAGCCTTTTTTACTGTCACTCTGTCAGCCCATATTGCTAACTTTAACTTTGAGTCCCAAGCTCTCTTGTTCTTGTCCAGCATCCTCTTGATAATTTTCATGATGCTCTTATTGCTTGATTCTGCTTGACCATTTCCTTGTGGGTGGTATGGTGATGCATATGATAGATTTATCACATATTTGTTGCAAAAATCAACAAATTCACCTGATCTGAAACACATAGCATTATGAGTGACTATCTTGAATGGTACTCCAAACCTGATGATAACATTTTCCAGTATGAAATCCATCACCACCTTACTTGTAGCTCTCTTAGTTGGAATGGCCTCGATCCATTTGGTAAAGTAATCAGTTGCCACCAAAATCCAACTGTGTCCCCCACTTGACTTGTCTGCAATTTCCCCTATGAAGTCAATTCCCCATTGCTGAAATGGAGCATCCACAGTTACAGTTCTGAGGGGTAAAGCACCATCATATCTCAATTTTCTTGAGAATCTTTGGCAAGGGTCACACTTCCTCACTAACCTTTGTGCATCTGAAAAGAGAGTGGGCCACCAATATCCTACTCTAAGAGTCTTATGAGCTGTTGTTTGGGCAGTATAATGTCCACCACACAATCCTTAATGCATATCAATCAAAACATTGTTAGCCATATCCTCATCCACACATCTCAGCAGCACACCATCAGGGTTTTTCCAGTATAGCTCACCTTGAACAATAACATACCTGATTGCATGTAACTTTAAAGTCCTCTTTTGACTGTCACTGAAATGGGAAGGACAATTTAGATTTTGCAAGTAGTAGATAATATCCTTGTACCATTCAGATCTTGATACATTTACATTCTCAAGGGTAGGAATTGAATTATTTTGGGCAGCCCTTAAAGCTTGCACTTTCTTCCTCAGGTCATCTCTGATTGTTATTGCCTGCTGATATTCGAACTCGGCCCTTAAGCTCCTAATTTCATCAGCTAGTTCTTCCTCGCTAGGCCTAGAGGAGGATGGTTTTACCATATTCTGATCTTCATCTTCATCATCCCTCAGAGACTCTGCCTCTTCAAACCTTTGACTAGGGTCTAGAAATGGGTGTTCTTGGAACACCTTTGACCTCATTCTCACGCTACCACCCTGTTGCCTCTGATATGCACCCTGAATATCAGCTTCTGCATTTGAAAAGTAAGGCACATGCTGTCCTGATGGCCTAGGGTTATCTTGCATATCATCATTTTTTCTGGGGGAACCCTCATGACTGACTGAGACAGCTCCCTTTCTTCTGTACATCATTCTTCTTATTATTGGTAACTCTTCAAATAAAGGATTTTGTTGGGATCTTCTCCCCTACATATAAATTTTACTTTGACCGGTTGGGAGAGTACTTCGGAGTCGCCACCTATTACTAGGAACTGTTTTCTTTTGAAAATCAGGGTTCTTTCACAAACTCCCCAGCAGAGTCGCCAGTTTCTGTTGGTGACTCGGATGGGCACACAGATATTTCACCAGGGAGGACAAAAATAACAATTTTTAAATCACCATCCCCAGCGGAGTCACCAATTTCTGTTGGTTTTTTCCCAGACTGGATGCTTATTCCCAGATTTCCCTACAAGGTAGCCATCAATGATCAACAGGATCTCTGGGCCAGGGGCCAACAGTGTAGGAGATAGACTCTATATTTTATCTCCTCTTCTTCTTCAGGCTCTGCAAAACCTAGGGGGTATTCCCTACTCAACATCCATGAGGATATACATACAAGGTTGGGATGCTGACAGAAAGCAGATAAGTCCTCCTGTAAGTAGACCAAAACTGTAAGATAAGAGCAAAGGGGCTAGCTTTGGGCCTATTTGCAGTTGTAGACTAAAGAACTTGGATCCTAAAACTAATTCGACTGTCCTAATGGTTGTTTTAGATTTTGATTTCGACTTTATATTTGGATGCAAAGCTGGACATGGTATATAACACAAAGACAAAGCTAGATCGGTGCCTATCCAGGGCCTGGAGTCAATAGACATACACCTGTGAATGATATGCATGAACAACTAAAACTGGATTTCAGGGGGACACATATGATACCTGCCTTACAGATATCTCCCAATACAGAGTGTTAAGCTATCTATACTTATGGCATCCCTACTATAGTATACCCTTCCCAATGTTCAATCTGAGAACAATTTAATCTACCCCTTGAGTAGAAGTTAAGAGATCAGACATTCAACACAGGAATTCTATGTTCTAGAGTCTCAAACATTGCTTAAATATCCAGACTCAGAAGAAAGATACATGCAATACTGGAAACAGAATTGACAAAACACATGCTAACATAGCATTTCTCATATAGAATTAACCATGAAATCAGTGGATTCATGCAAAAACGTACAACAAGAGATACATAAACTCACAGGTTTTGCTGTACAGAGCAACCAAATCAACTGTATTGTATTACAGAGCCAAAATGTCTAGTTTTCAACAACCTAAAATGATGGTAACACAGTCTGCTTATATCAGCCAGAAAATGTACCAAAACAATTAATTACAAGGCTTTTACAAAAATCTGCCAAATACAGATCCTTGAAAGGAATGGCGCTCAGAATTTATTGCTGCAGAGACAGAAAGTAGACAATGGTGGCCTCGAGCCCTATGCCACCACCTGGAAGTCCTCATGCCAAAAATTAGGTACATGACTGTTCAACAACTTGCCCATGCCCCTGCTACAGTCGCCATTGATGGCTCAACCACCCGCGGCCACTTGAAAACCGTCGCAGCACTTCAAAAAAGAAATTCCCGCCAAAACGCGTTTACCACAGGTTCAAAAAATGTAGGGAGATTAATCCCACATTGGTGCTGCAGAGACAACTTTATCATTTTAAAAACACGGCTGCATGTATAACAAATGTCGAGCGCTTTTGCCGCGCTCGACGCATAAGCCTTTGTCCAAAGCCTATCGCCAAGACCCGAGCCATCGGCACACTCCCAAATCCTCCTGCCGACATCAATAATCTCTCTGATGCCTATCGCAATTCCCTGTCGGCCAGACTACTACCATCGGACTAGCCAAAAGCTTCCCTGGCCGATAGACCAACTCTCCCCGATGACCAAGCAAAACACACTTGTCGCCAAGATATAGACCATCGGCCAAGCATTCCACAGCTCACCCGATCTACCAAGTCTCTCCGATGGCCATCAAAACACACCCTCGTCGGCCAGAGACAGACCATCGGCACAACAAAAATCACGCTTGCCGACAACACAACTCACGCCGATAGACGACCTCCGTCGGTGTGACTTACACCGTCGGTGTGACTTACACCGTCGGAGCAACCAAAATCTCCCCAGCCGATCACAATAGTCTCGCCGATGCACCAACGAGCTACACTCTGCTCCTCCATCAGCCAGACACACACCAACGACTCCTCATCGGCCAAACCTCACGTCGTTGGCATAACTCAAAACACTCAGGCCGACAATACAGCTCTCGCCGATAACATATCCATCAGCCAAACATTGTATATCGGTGAACCCTCCAACGGTTAGCCCGATAGTCCATGTCACACTGAAACCAACCTTGCAAACCGCTAACCTTCCATTGGCCAGAGGCAAACCGTCGGGCCAACACTCCACCGTCCACCCGATGATGAACGTTACGCCGATAAGACCAAAATCATAAGGCTTTGAACCATTGAACCCTGAACCAGTTCAACCCGATGGTTTAAAAGAGAAGTTCAACCGAGAAGTTCAACGCCGATAACACAGATGAACAAAGAATTCACTGACGGAAAAAGATGGAGCCTAAGCCCATGAACCGTTGAACCTTGAACCAAAAGGGTTCAACGCGATGGTTCAAAACGATGGTTCAAGCAAAAACTGAGTACCCAAAAAGAAGTTTCACCGATGGAGAAAATCACAGCGATGAACAAGGAAACTTAGGGCCCAAAAAGGAAAAAACCCTCCAACATCCTGCGCTCAGATCCAGACCAAAATTAGTGCTAACATGTTGATCTAAGTTAATGTTACCAATTACTATTACAAGATTGGACTGACAAACATTGACCAGAGAATCACCTGTCATGTTCCTTTTTCATCACACAAAGGCATAGATAGAAATCACTTATATATGCCACAAGACATGTAATGCCCCGTCATGTAACCCTAGAGTACTAGACTATAAGTGCAAAAGTTACAGCAATAATTTTTTTTTTTGAAAGCAAGATAGTGCAGAGTAGTAACCAAACATACCATGTTACATAGCATAAACAAAGTTACTCTTCTAACAACTCTAGGGCAACATAACTGCATTAATAAAAGAAAATATATCTACAAAAGGAATAACCATTACACTGCTAAAATGGAGACAATTAACTTTTGCTTTAGCAGAATAGATTAATTACAGAGTCTCAGTACAAGATTACATGATTACAAGATTATAAGACCGATCATGTCGGTTTACAAAAGAATACATAAGAAGGTATACAACACCACCGAAGGTAGGAGGCAAACTGGAACTGGAACACCTCTGCGCAGAATCTCGAACCGTATCTCCAAAAGGACTAATGGATAGCTCTTACCACCCAACCATGTGGAACCCTGAGGTCCACCCCTCCGAGCTAGGAGATAACGACGAGGAATCCACTAAGCCATGAAATAACATCCAAAAATAAATTAACAACAATTGACTTGACACCACTGACCATATCAACATAACAACACAAGTCAAAGCACCACTCCAGAGGCACAACAAAAGTAACAACTGAACTGCATAAGGAGAGTTTCATCGCATGGTCCTAGCATGGGTTACCCAGGCTACCTAACACTAGAAGCCAGCCCCCATCTATGGTTACCCTGGTAGCCTCTCTCTAGGCACCGACCCCATAAGGTGACACATGCGGAGTCGACAGGTCCTCTCATCGAGACAAGGAGGTCAGCCTTGCCAACCAGGCCTTCTCATCCCATCCTTAGCCTGTGAAAGCACTCAAGGCATGGGTGAGGTATCTTACTTATCTTGTTAAGTGTTTTAATATCCCAACCCTCTTGATTAAGTTATTAAGTTTTCACATACTTGCCACTTCCATGGGGTTACCCAGGCGACCTCTCACTAGGCACCAACCCCACCATGAAAGCCACTTCCTTAGCGTTCTCTGGGCAACTTACATACCACTACATGCAGGGAAAGGTTACCAATCAGATCCGAGCCCTACTTATGCCATTCACTAGGCCACCATAATAAGTCCTTAGAGTCCCATCAAAAATTGAACAATATAATCAAGAATCCATGAGCTATAACCAAGAGACCATATCCCCATTCATTGTAAGACACGAAAATTCAGTGAAGCCAATACATTGACATGCCATAATTTGAACCAAAACCAAGGACTACACCTCTGGAGTAAGGTACAAACAATAAAAAGGGTAACCACTATCTGACAATCCACATGGACAACAAGGGGTCCTGACATCTCACAAGATCCTATTTCACAACAATCCAACATATAGACATAAACTCCACCCATGGTGGACACAAGATCCGTTACGAGCAATTAACTCAGATCAAAAGGATAAATGAACATAAGATATTTGATGCACTCCCGAATACAATCATGAACACAACTTGAGAATTAACCACAATCTAAAGGAACATTCAAGTCCACAACATTAACCATTCTAATAACTACCATTGTAAAAACAACATCTATAACAATAATTCCTTTTAAGCATATCTTACTAACATATTCCAAAATCAAAACATCATAACCCTAATAGTGTAACTTACCGTTTAAGATTTGCCACATACACTTTTTAATTAAAACATCTATAAGATACATTTTACCAAAAACACATATTTTCCATCAAACACCTTCAAATCTACAAACTCTAATGAACACGAGAAATAACTTTAATTGTATAAGTTACTATCGAATTAGATTCCTTACCACAATCTATTAATTTAAACTTTTATATATATATACCTTTACAAACTTAAGCTACAAGCTCTACAACATCATTCATAATTAGATCTTCTTAAAATTACATTCCTATTTCACAAGAATGATCACATGACAAAACCATTTTATGAATCACAACTTCGAAACCAACATTATAACCCAACCATTATAAACCTATATCATTTCCTATAGGCCTAGATGCCCAACTAACCCTTTTTTTTTTGTCTCAAATCAAAACACTATAAAAGAGTATGTATTTTACCCTATCAAGGTATATCGGATTCGCTAAGAACCAACACCCAATTTTGTAATTTTAACACTAAAATTTCTAAATGACGATTTACCGAGAAGTATATTTTGTATAAGCATTAACTAGATCACTAGGGTATACTTAAAACTTAAATAGAACACTATCATTACTGTAAGAACTAATAAAATTAAATCATTCTAATAGAGAAGATAACTATTGAATATATATATATATATATATATATATATATATATATTCTTACATTTACGCAGCACAGAGATTTCCAACATACACTAACCATTTAAATTTTTAACAAGGAGACAAGAATATAATAATTATTAAAATTTAAATCAAGCACTGTGACCCAATAGTTCCCTACAAGTTTAAATTTCTATCAAGCATTGATTAATGTCTAATATAACACATTATGAAGGTTTTCTATCAATATTAAACAAAAATTGACAACACAAATATAAAACAATACCATTATCATATTTTAAAACAATACATACGTGTCTCCTAAGAGCACGGACCAAGCTACCACTTGAAGCAATAATGAGTTACCCATTCCTTTCCCCAAAGGCATAAGTTTCAACTAAATGAGGCAGCCCAAAACGTACATCACAAGAACACTAGGCAAATTCCCGTCGCCTCCACTATTCACAACGACTAACACACAACCACAAGGAACCTGCCTTATGACATAAGTTCTGACTAACACTACAGCATTGGCTAATAGTGCCCCCATCTTATCGACTGCCTGGTCCTCAACAAGGCGGCTATAGAACACAGCAACTAAAGCGACCCCCTAACCATCGGTCTTGACAAAACGACGACTCCACTCTATTAGAACTCACGGTTTAGCTATGGAAAGTGACTAACACTACACATGCTACAACACTTTGCTACATTTCTCACAGCGGCAAACATGGACACAACGACTACCCCATCCACAAAAAGGTGTTAGAAGTTTCTAATAAAAACACTTAACACCAGAGATATCCCCTTCGACCCTACGAGCTTTGATACCGCGCAAGCTACTTCGACCAACGTGACTTCCGCTATGACTATCGACCAAGCTGCACTTCCATGACTGCAGCAACTACATAATGGCGACTAGACTGAAAATGTATACCATTTCTAGATACCTGCCACTACTACACAGCTCACGGTTTTACTGACTAACACAAGAGATGGGTGATAACATGCTCACTCTCTAATCAGCATTCTAAGTCTTCCATTACACAAATCTGCCGAGAGTCACAACTAAACTCATGGTTTCAAAAAAAAGAAATAAAGATCTATTGCCAAGTACAAACTATGCTCAACACTAAAACCGCCACAGGAAGCAGCGAAAAGATTAGAACTTGCTAACTGTCTACTAGATAGGAATGGAAGTTACCTAAAGAGTTTCGATCCCGAGGTTAATACAATGCGAATGATTGATATACTTCACTCTGCAAAAAAAGAAAATCACTCCAAGGAAAAAAGAAAGAAGAGGTAAGAACAAAGGATTTATAAGGGTATCCTGATGTTCTTTCAACCAGCACGGCGACGCCTATGCAAGAGGAACCCTTCCAAGCAATGATAACGTCTGCTCACATAACCGATTCAAGGGAGACTTAATGGTGGAATTCCAGACGCCGTTAGGACAACCAACCATGGCAAGGAGATCAATTATGTGCCCATGGAGATTGACTTAAAAGGGACGATAATAAGAGTTGCAAATATTGTTTCCTTCGAAAGGGTTATTTAAGGGCAACCTTGATATATGTGATCATGATTAGGTAAGGACAAGCGCTTCTAGAAAGAGATCATCTTGAAAATGTGCTGGTTATAAGATCAAAAGAGTTTGTTGAGAAAGTCACCTAATCTTCCAGTCACATACAGAGATAAAAAAAGGGTTGGCCAATATCTTAAACATCCCAGATGGCAAATTTGTTTAGCTGGCAGCGAAACACATGATACTGTATTGTTTGCTCTGGTCACAAAGGTGCAGAAGGAAAATGAATTAGAGGGTCGGGAGTCACAAATTCGAAAGGCTATGCTGCTCCTGATTAGAGTGGAGAAGGAGGTTTCATCAGATCAGATGCTCTACAACAGTATCAACATGCCTTGCAATAAAAATGGAAAAGCCCTTGCAACACAGACTTAATGGTGGGAACAATCTTACTTATCTCATTTCAATGGAATTGCAAAGTTGTAATAAATAACACACCCATTCTAGAGAGGCATTGGAGCAGAGACCCAGGCTAATAGAATTACATGTTTGGGAGCTAGGTTTTAACCCAAAATAGAATAATCTTGGAAGGAGCAAAAGAAGTTACAATATTGATAGACATTTAGGGTGCAATACTTCAAAAGATGGTATGGTCAGGGCAACTGCAGAACGGGTGAAGCTGCAATAACATTTGAATTCCAAGCCACAGAAACAAATTTCACACTCAAGCATAGGACGATAATACCCCAATACAGTTTAAATTCTAGTTACAGATATACAATTTCACACACAGAGAGTCAATATAACATACCCGAGTTTCAGTTCCTCCTCTAAATTTTCTTGGACTCCTGCAACCAAAGTTCTCTATTTCTTCTTCTTTTAATTTTCTCTGTCCTCCTCCCTGCAAAACAAGGATTCAACCCTTCCAATAAATGCAGAAGACCTCCTCTCTTCCCAACAACCCATTTCTCAAAGCAAGGATTCAACTTCTCAAATAATGTAGAAGCCATGCCTCTCTCTCTTCCCAACAATCCACTCTCTCGTGAGATTCAAAATTTAACTATATCAAAAGGTTCCTAATTCCTCCAATTTTTTGAAATTGATAACACACGACAGTAAATTTTGCATTTCCCAAAAATATTCTCTACCAAATAACTACTAAGTACCTAGACTCCAATTTTACCACATAATTACTTTTTGGACAACAGAATATAATTCTCACCCATTACAAAATTTAACCAAAGTGTCATCCAAAGCTTTTAAGCTAATTCAATAGTTATCTAATAAACAAAATAGGAGCATTATTAATAATCACTAATCCATTAAAGAATCTTCTAACCACACAGGAGAATAATTTTAACATTATAAAGTATGACTTGACTAAACATTACGACACAACCTAACCCGTCATCACAAGACAAGGACCAAGTATCCCAACATGACTCGAGACCACAACAAAAACAACAACCGACCTAGTGAAATAGATCTCGGTTATCTCCCATTACTAATATCCATTGGTGAAAGAACCTGCTCAAACCTGCTATATCAAGTGGAGTCGAGGTTCGGTACCTGCAGCCTGCATCCAAACAACTGATTAAATACGATCAAGTACATATATGTCAACACACAGAGAGTCAGAGAATCACAGCGTAGTAGGGTACTCAAGACAAGTAATGCTACACCATCCCTGCTCTTGGATAAGATTATAATCATAACATTTGAAAACAGATATCTACGAATCTAATAAAACAAGTAGGTAATAATCCATTACTAAACATATTCAACACATCATAACTGAAGTACTCATAATGTCATCATAACTCATAACAGATGTCTAAATATATCCATCGAATATAGTCCATCAAATCAAAGAGATCATAAACCCAAAAACATGTAAATCCGATGTCTCGAAGCTAAAATGTGCAATAAAAGACTATTAACCATAACATAACTGTCATAAGGAATATGAAAATAACATCTATCACAAGCCAAGAAGCGAGGGGCATTTTGGCATTACAAGACATATGTCACCCATTATGCCATCGACAAAGATAATGCATAACACAAACATGGCATACTTCATCCATGATGCCATCACAAATGAAATCATTCACCACACATACATCCATTCAAAATATTTATGCCAAATACATAATATGATAACCTATTATAATTCCAAAGATTCGAATGTGCAACTTCATTCCATACCGAAAAGCTCATCACAAGGACCTCATAAGTCAAACTACCACACATCACATACAAGTCTAATTACCTCATATCATTTTGCTCTATATGTTGTCCTATTAATATCCTCACAAATATTGTCAAAGAAAACTAATTTCGTAATATAATATTCATCTACCGATTTCATTAAAGTGTTAAAGCATTAATCAGAAAAAACATATTATTTTCTTTTACTATTCATGCAATACGTAAATCTATCAGTAAAGACCCAACCATCATTTATTTCTAATATACCATCATTCATTATTATCATCTATCTTTAATACCCCTTGATGCCATACATACTCCAAGTAATCCAGACCATACAATTATCATCAAGGAGAATTAGATAAATTTCAGTAAGGTACTCTAATATAATAAAAAACAATACTTCCTAATTCACCATAATCCAATGCTTCAAGGAAATAAATCTTATATTTCATATCGCATGAGTTTAGATGTTCATATGTTGAAGGCCATGATAGCTATAGGTTTTCCAACGCTTTTCTTGCTACAACTATTTCAAAATAAAACTATATCCTTCCTCCAAACAAGGTAATAACATAAATAAATAATTAAATAAATTCATATTCATTATAATTAAGGAATTCCCATATTCATTTTTTATATAAATATTTTTTTTTAAACAAAACAAGATAAAATTCTCTAATATCATTTCTTTCTTTATAAAAGACAAATTCTTAAGATAAATTCCTCTAATATCATTTCTTGCTTTTTTAAAAAACAAATTCTTAAGATAAATTCTCATGTAGTAGAATATTTAAAAGAGAATAAGGAAGTATAAATACACAAGAGTTAGTCTCTAATTAAAAGAAAAATCTAGAATATTCTCATAAGATTTAGTTTCTAAAAAAAATTCCTTCTTACATTAAAAAGATTCTTAAAAGTAGACTAAGAAAAGAATGTTTAATTTCTTTCCCTTTTCCCTATACCCAAGCAGATGAAGACAATGCCAAATATTATGCAAAACAATTCTCTTAATGCATTACATTATCAACGCATATGGATATGCTTCTATTTAGCCGATTCAAACGAATTGATAGGGATTAAGTGATCATGGAAACATCTTTTTCAAATATAAGGGAATGAGAAGAGTATTAATTTCTAAATAAATAGTTCAAATGTATCGATGGATTAAGCATCATTTAATAAAGAGAAATAATGGACAAATAAAAGTAAACTACAATATAGGGTGCATCAAGGTGCTTAAAAGACATACTACTATTACTTAGTGAAAGAATCAAGGCTGATTTAAAATGAATAGCTTTAAGAAAGGAACGCAATAAACAATAGGATAGGTACAAGGTAAACATAGCAAAAGAAGGCCTAAGTAAGCTTTATAAATATTTGATTTGCAAAAGATTTTTTTTATATATACAAATAAGAAACAATAATCAATGATATAGATAGATAAGAAATATTACGGTGATTCACTCAAAAACTAACAAACTAGATATTCGAACTCAGCAATGAAAAGAGGTGCAAGGCCTAAAAAATAATGGATAACATAAAAAAGAAACCATGATTGAAGAGACCTTCATGCCATGGCTAACACAGGTATATAGACGGAAACCTCATTCTTTGCCATTGTCCACAAAATGGAGCATAGACAAAGCACAAGAACGATTCAATAGGAAAACACAAATGTTGAATAAGTTGATTGTTTTAAGAAAGGGCATCATAATGAAGATGCATGTAAATTGTAAGGCTGAAGTCATCAATATAAGTTACTTGAGAAATTCTTAGTGCCTATTTAAGGCATTGAAGAGAAAAAAAAACACCAAAGTAAAAGAAAGATGACCCAATTTCAAAGAAGTGACTAGAAATTTTTATACCTTTAGTTGAGGAAAACAATTCAATCCAAAACATGAACTCAAACATTCTTGATTAATAAACTTTGTAACAAACTTGATAAGATCTGTAGAGAAGAATTATTTTGTCGCAGTCCCATTACACATTCCTTCAAATGATTAATTCTAGCCAAAACTTCTACAAGCATTGTAGAGTTCTAGCTCGTTCCATTCCTTTCGAATGGATATCCCCGTAACCACCCTTTAATGCATATTGCTATCTCCTATCATTCATTGCTTCTTTCTTTTCCTATCTTTTGATTTTTGCCTTTCAATTTTTGCCTTTCAATTAGTTTTTCTTCTATTTTTGCTCTCTTTCTATCTTTTTCATTTTCTTTATAATATTCTTAGTCTTATCTTCTTATTTATTTTGTCATTACCTAATGAAAACAAAAAGATAATATTATAATTAGAAAATAAACTATCACATAGTCATCTCTTTTAAAAAATAAGTAATTAAAAGGAAAAATCATTTTCTTTTCTTAATTTGATTTTCTTTCCATAATTTCTGGATTTTGCTTTCATTCTAATTTAGTTTTCTTTTTCTAATTTCTTAATTCTTATCCCTATCTAATGAAAGTAAAACAAAGAGTTGTTTTATTAAAATATATATAAATTTATCTTATCTTCCAAATAGTTGTTTTGGAAATAAATGAATTTATTTTTGCAACAATTAAAATATATGGTTTTTTTTTTTATCATAACACATAATTATAAAATAGTCTTATTTTTGCTTTTATTCTATTTTGTTTGTTCTTCTTGCTAAAATTGATTTCTTTTTCTATTCCTAGTTTTCTTTCTCTCCTTTTGCTTTATTTCTAATTTTATTATTATTTTTTATTCTATTCATATAACTTGTCATTATTCCAAGGAATGATTTTTTTGAAGAGAATATCCATTACAATATATATGTATATATAATTTCAATTCCATCAAATAACTATCTAAAGTAGATTTAAAAAACAAAGGGGTAAAAACTTTATTAGAAATCAGAAAAGAGCATTACAATAATAACCAAGGGACCCAGCCCCAGAAAACAAGGCGAAAACCCCACAGCATAAACAACATCAACTATCCCCATGTATCCTCCTATCCTCCTCTAAGAACCGGTCTAAATCCAGATGCAGCTCAGGGTTAACCTGATCCCAATCCTCAACCTTCCAACCACTATCATGCTCAGAGGCCCGTTTGGCCAAGCAGTCGGCAGCTCGATTCCACTCCCTCGGGATGTGAACAAAGGATGCTTCCTCCATCCGAGAACTAGCCTAAAGAATCCGTTGAACCACCGAAGCCAACTGCCAATTAATATCAAATATCTTTCGCTCATTCAATAGATTAATCAAAATATGTGAATCAGCTTCACATATAACTTTTCTCCAGCCCAAAGCAAGGGCCCTCTCAATAGCATGCAGAATTGCCAGACCTTCCATGAAGTTAACAGTCTTCACCCCTTCATGTATAGAGAACAGAAAAATCATCGACCCAGTTGAGTCCCTACCAACTCCACCAATTCCAGCAGGCCCAGGATTGCCCCTAGAAGAACCGTCAGTATTGATCTTTAAAAATCCATTGGGAGGAGGTAACCACCTTCCAACCCGTTGAACCCTCTTTTTCCCATGCCTACAATTCCTGGAACTGACAAAAGAAGAATGAATTTCTTGAAGACCCAGTCTGGCCACCAACTCATCATCACCTCTCTCCAAGGGGAAAACCACATCACATTTAGCTGAAACTGACTCCTGCACCATTCCTAGCATATGTAGCCAAACTTGCCGACCCACCAACTTCTGATCATGAAAAATTCGGCAGTTCCGCTCCAGCCAAATCTGCCAAAGCAAAAAGGTAGGACCCATGAACCAAACTTCCTGCAAAAAGGAAGCCATAGAAGGAGGTCTTCCCATACTATCCCATAATTCAACCAAAGAGCACACATGAATACAAGGAAGCTTCCATACCTCCCACCACCAATGCCAAAGCTACACAACAAAGGGGCACCAGAAGAACAAATGCGAAGAATCCTCTTTTGCTCCCCCACACAAAACACAAATTGAAGGTCCTTGAAATCCCCGTTTACGAATGTTATCCTAGGTCAAACACCTATTCCAAGCCAAAGTCCAAACAAAGTAGTTGCATTTAGGCCACGAGAGTTTATTCCACACCCTTTTCCACCAATGAACCTCTACCCCAGTTAGCTTCTGAGCCAATAACACCTGATAACCAGAAGCAACAGAGTAAACCCCCTTAGGAATATGGGTCCAAGCAAGAATATCCTCTTCCAGAAGAGAACTACAACTCCTACTATGAAGAATCTTGTGAAGCTCAGCACTATCTTCTGCAAGTCCCAAATCTGGCCACACTGCGGGATCCTTCCAATGAGCTACCTCCAACTGACCAAAAGAAGCAACAGACTTGAAGTCACTCACCCTAGCCCAGCCAGCCTCGAGAAATCTTTGGCACAAAGGAAGAAGGTTGGGGAACTGAGAAGTAAGTGGAGGGAATCCATCCCAAGAATCTGACCAGAAGAGAGCTTCAGTTCCTCGTCTACAATTCCAAAATAAATTTTCCTTGATAAGCTTTGCACCCTTCTGAAGAGTATTCCAAATCACTGAACCTTTCCCCTCAAGAGGGTAACGAGGGAGATCCTATCGTGGAATCCTTGGGAAATACTTATGAGATAATATCCTGGCCCACGGCTGATCCAGTTCCACATACCATCTCCAAAATAGCTTAGTAGCCACAACCACTCCAGATAACACAGACTGTCGAAGACCAAGACCACCAAATTGCTTTGGGCTACACCCAACATCTCACCTGACCAGGCTCCACTTGGAGGATGACAAACTTCCCGCCCATAAGAACTGCCTTGCAAGAGAATCCAACTCCCTCAGAAAACCCGTCGAAGCCACCTGAAGCATACATCGGTAGGTAGGAAGAGCTTGCACCACCGACTTGAGAAGCTGAACCCGCCCCGCAAAAGACAACCATTTGTGGGTCCAATGATTAACTTTTGCATGGAGCTTATCAATAATATTCTGCCAAGAACCCTTGGGAAGATGGCGAACAGAAATTGGGAAACCCAGATACGTCAAAGGGAGAACCCCTATCTGAAACCTCAAGATATTAGCAATTTTTCTCTGAATGGGGGTCGACGTATTGAAGAAGAATATGGATGACTTCTCCTCATTAATCAATTGTCCTGAAGCAACAAGATATATGTCCAACACCTGCCTCAAGTTAGTAGCTTCCCTAATAGTAGCCATCCCCATCAAGGCAGTATCATCAACAAACTGTAAATGAGATTGCGGAGGCAAGTCTCCACCCCATCGCCAACCCTGAATGGTGCCAAGCTCCACCCTTCTTTTCAACAAACATCCAAGGCCTTCCACAAGAAGTAGAAAAAGATACAGAGAAAGAGGATCCCCTTGGCGCAAGCCCCTTGAAGCACCAAAAAGTTTAGAATGATCTCCATTTATCAAAACTGAGAAGGAAACAGACGTGACACAGCTCATGACCCATTGGATCCACTCCTCACAAAAACCAAAAGAAACAAGGATCTTCTACAAAAAAGACCATCTAACCCTATCATAAGCCTTAGCCATATCTAGCTTAATGAACATAGCCTTCTCGTGGGAGTTGTCCATGGAGTGGATGGTCTCTGTAGCAATGACAACCCCGTCAAGAATCTGTCGACCCGCCACAAATCCACTCTATTCCTCTGAAATCAGCACTTTAAGCCACTTCTTCAATCTCTCAGCCAATAACTTAGAAATGATTTTGTAAACCACATTGCAAAGAGAGATAGGCCGAAACTGAGATAACCTATCAGCCCCTTCACACTTGGGTATGAGAGCAAGGAAGGTGGAATTCAGAGCATGAAGCATCTGCTTATTCCTCTGGGACTCAAGAACAACCGCCAGAAGATCCAACTTTATGATATCCTAGAATTCCTGAAAAAATTCAATCGGGAAACCATCGGGACCAGGAGATTTACCCTTCTTCATTTGAAACACAATCCCCTCTAGCTCATCAAGAGAGATATCTTTCATCAGATACTCATTCGCCTCCCTGGAGACCAACTGAGGAATACAAGAAAGAACTTGTGCTTCCTCAACAGAGCCGCCTCATGAATCCTCCCTAAATAAAGTAGCAAAATACTGAGATGCCTCAGCAGAGATTTCCTAAAACGAGGCAAGACGTTCACCCCTATCATTCACCAAAAAAGGAATAGAATTACCATGCCTCCTATCCTTCACAGAATTGAAGAAGAAGGCAGTGTTTTTATCACCTTCCTGTAACCATTCAACCCGGGCCTTTTGCTTCTAATAGATTTCTTCTCGCAATTCAAATTCCTCAACCACTTTCAAAGTCTTAGCCTCCTCCCTTAGAAGATCCTCAGAGGCCCCATTCTCACGAATCAACCGTGTAATATTATTCAACTCCTCCTGGGCAGCAACCTTAGCATGAAAGATATTACCAAAACATCGCCAATTCCACCTTTTAAGCTGATATTTGACAAACTGAAGAAGCTTGGAGAATGTGTACATTGCCATACCAAAAGTTGGTCTACCAATCCGCCACCACTCAGCCACAAGTTCATGAAGAGTAGGATCCCGTAACCACATAATCTGGAACTTGAATGAGGGAGAACGAGGCCCCGAGTAGAGATAATACTAAGCTTAATAGGCCAATGATTAGAACCTCTCCAATCAAGAATTTTAGATCGAGTGGACCATAAGTCTCCAACCCAATAACAAGAAACCAAGAATTGATCAAGCCTCTCAGCAACACAACTCTCACCAATTCTCCTATTATTCCAAGTGAAGCAACCATTACTTGGCAGAACATCAATAAGATTTAATTCAGAAATGCTATCTCTGAATAACAGAGCAGAAGGCTCCAACCTAGGAATACCACCTCTTTTCTCAGACAACTCCATAATAGCATTAAAATCGCCAGCCATAACCCACGGATGGTAAGGAGCTAAGCTACGAACAAAACGAAGATGGGACCATAGAAGTTGTTTACCCGGAAACTCAACAGGAGCATACACATTAGAGAGGAGAATACACTCACCAGTCTCATACCAAGAGGCGACTAGGGATATAGAGGATCTAGAGGACATCCACCAGAGAGGGAAAATCTTCTGAGGGTTCCAAAAGCAAGCCACCCCTCCAGAAGCACCAAGAGCCCCCATACACTGGCATTCACCATATTTCCACAACTTAGGAGCCATGACCAACATATTATCTACAGATAATTTAGCCTCTTGAAGAAAAAGAACATTCAGAGAATGATTCCTAACCAAATCACGAACAACTTTTTATCGAGGGCCACTGTTCAAGCCCCTTACATTCCATGAGAGAACAATCATTTCTGGGGGCATGAAAAATGTGAATCTAGAGTCTTGACTGACCCTGACTCCACCAAAGTTTCCCCAGTTAATTTAATCTTCTCCATATCCTTCTTCCTTCCCAGCTTGGAAGTCCTGTCACCAACCCCTTTCTTCAGTTCAATTTGCTGAATACCCAAAAGAGAGGAGGCCAAAGAGCTCTTCCCCATATTCTTGCCTCCTTTCAGGGGCAATGGGGAACCACCTCCACCACTCTTTGAAGCTCCAATAGAAGATTCTTGTTCAGTCTAGACAATCAATTGTTGATCCGTATCCATCTGCCCAACCCCAATCTCTTGCACAACCTGCATGGCCTCCAATGGTGGCCCATCCTGTCCTGTACCCAAAGTTCCCTGATCCAAGTTTAGCAACCCCGGATTCACTTCCCCTTGGCTGAGATCATCCAGCACCTCAAACCTATTAAAAGTTTCATCAACCTGCCTCTCCCTCAAGGTCCGCTTGTGGCCCCGATTCCTATTGCGAGCCTTGATAGGGACATAGCCATCATCTCCATTACCATCACCCAGAATAGGCTCCTTACCATTATCAGCCCTAGGTGGATTACGAGAAGGCTGAGAAGGTAGGGGCACCACAGGCTTAGCCCTAGGGCACCTATGCTGCAAGTGACCATATTCATGACAAAGATGACACCAAAAAGGTAGGGTTTCATAATCTAGCTGTTGCACCCAAGTATATGATCCAGCACTCACTTCAATAGAATCTAGCAGTGGTTGCTTAAATCAATTTCTACACAGATACGAGCAAAAGTCATTTCCTTTTTATACTACATCTGTTGTGAAGACCCAACAGGTTTACCGAGCATTGAAGCCACCAAATGCAACACGTCATCTCGCCAACACTCAACTAGAAACCACGACAATCGAACCCAAACTGGGATTTGACTCGGTAATGCCTCAGTCGGGTTGAAGCCAGCATGCCATGGCTTGATAAACAAACCCACCTGGTTATAAAAATAGGGGCCACCCTTGAAGACCTTATTCCGATCTACCATGCAATCAAAAGAGACCATAAAAAAGTTATTCGCAAGGAGCCTAATCTCCATCTCCCCCTTCGGCATCCAAGTTCGCTGAGCCCAGGATTCCAAAAATTGTAGCGAGACTCTCAAACCCATGAACTTGCAATAAAAAGAGTGCCTTGAATAGTATTCAATATCATCTGCAAGCATTTCCATCAGGATAATCAACTTTGGTCGCTCTTTGCATCTTTCCAAACACCCATTAATCTTTGTTATTCGGGAACCACTAACTGATCCTAGATCATTCATCTCCATCTCTGAAGAAGACAGCATATTATCAAAAACATTCACTCCATGCACCGAAGGCTTCGAACCAACTGCTGATCGGAAATCCAATTTGGGGCTAGCCCCAGATGTTTCCCCACCCTGCATAGCAAAAAACAAGATCCCCAGCAGGCATGCAAACCCCTAGGACACGTTTGCAAGAAATGGAAAAAGATAAGATCCCAAGGGAAGGATCAAAACCCTTCCACCCACAAGCCACCCAAACGGCAGCAAGAAGGCCTCCAGAAAAGAAAAAAACCCACCACCACCACCCTGAAAGCTTCAAAAAACCCCCCCACAACGCAGAAGCGAGCAACACACAGAGAATGAGCTAGGGCACGGTCGCCCTAGCTCGGCTTGCAGAGCACGCGAACGCCATCCGAAATTCTAATCCATGCCAAACTATTGTTTAAATTGAGTTTTCAACTATCTAAAGTAGATAAATAAATAACATTTAAAAGAATTTTTTTTCTTTTCTTCACAAATAAAACAAATATATATATATATATATATATATATATATATATATATATATATATCTGTCAAATAAATTTATTTTTATTTCCATAAAAGCATATTTAAATTTTAAAACAATTAATTAATTGACAATCATAATAACATAACTAAGATATTTTCTATGACACGACAATCAATTTATCGACAAAGAAATTATTTGTGAATGATAAAATGTAAATGCAATGCAAAGAAGATGCAACTAGGTATTTCAATCTAATTCGTAAAATTAATTATGAAATTATTTCACACACACAGACACATATATCAATGCACTTTAATCTACGTGAAACTGCATGGTGTGTGCGGATTACTTTCACCACAGTCGCCGTCACCCCCTCCTCGATGATACTCTCTCTCTGTCGACAGTGTATTCCTTTCACGCACATGAGTTAAAATTGGTCAATGATTATTAAAATAGTAATATTTAAATTGAAACTTAATTATTGAGACTAGGGGTTGTGACAAGGCCAAAGCCCAAGAAGAAATCTTGAAATCCTATGTTCAAGATAGTGAGTTAATAGATAAGGCATCTGATGTTTTGGAAGAGATGATGCCTAGACTGTAGAGAGATACATCACTTGCACCATCTGAGAAACTCAATAGGCTCATAAACTCTGTAAGTTCTCATTTTGAATCCTTTGAAGTAGTGGCAGGTACAAAAGTGAGGGAAGAGATAAGTGACAAGAGGCTGATTGAAATGAAAAATAAGTTAGCCAATGATGAATTCTGTTAGATAATAGCATCAAAAATATAGAGACTGCTATTGAGAATGCTAGCAAAATATATGAGTTTTGTCTATCTTGGCCTAAAACTTCAAAAGAATTAAAGGAGAAAATAGAAGAATTGGAGCTCAAACTATTAAAGGTCTCAGAAACATTCAATCCGGCAACTGACTCCATTGCCAGCAGAAGGGCAGAGATTGAAAGCATCCATGCATAAATAAGTAGTCTACAGAGCAAGAAAGAGGCCACTAGAAGTAAAATGAGCCAAGTAAGAGAAATAATAGAATCTACACTTGATTCTATGATGAGTTTGCATATAGAAGCAGTAAAAATAAAGGCAATAATTGAAGTGCCTATAATTGTTGACAAGGGAGAACAGTTAATATTTCAAGTGAATGGACACATTCAAATTTTGAATAATGCTAAGACCAAATGGGATGGAGACATAGCTCAATTAAAAATCATATACTCAGACATCCTCTCCACCTTCTAGTAACTAAGCTTTTGACTATGTTTGTATATATGTGGCCAAGAACAAAATTACTTTTTGCAATTTTGACACAATTTTGCTACCTGTACATACACCTTTGCCATTGATGTCAAAGGGGGAGAAGAAAAGCAGTGAAAAATGGGCAAACACCTAAGGGGGAGAAGAAAAACAAGTGTACAGAGTAAGGGGGAGAAGATAAGCATTTTTCACTAAGTGTTGCCATCAATGCCAAAGGGGGAGATTGTTGGCAAGAGACATTGCTATGATGGTTAAGGTAGAATATTTTCATTGATGGAAACAAGGATTGATAACTGACGGGAATGCTATGAAAGCAGTTAATTTTGCTCTTGAGTTAAGACCAGTAAAAGGATTTCTGGTCTGAAAGGTTAAAAGACTAAGTATGGGTAGTATATAGTATACAGAGTAAGTGACAGTGATTGAGATAGTATGCCTCCGCAGATGAAGATCTCTCCATGCGGTTCTTATATGTTATACTTAGATGTTATACAATATCATATCCTAAGTTTCATGACTTGATAATCTCAGGAAGTCATATTGCAAATTGCCTAAGTCTGGATAAGCAGAATCCAGTCAGAAATAGTGCAGAACACTTGAGTAATTCACTTCGTATTCCTCTGGTATTGAGGATTTTGACTTGTGGATTGAAGGTGTTGTAAACACATATGAAGAATTATCTAATTCCAAAATTTCTAAGTTTGAAGCCCTTCGAAAGATCATCTACAAGGTTCCAAGTTTTGACAGTCAGTTTGACATTATTTCTCCAAGACAAAGGTAACAGATCAGAGTTCTGCATATTGCCACTCAAGAACATTATGACCTATGTTTCTGAAGGTATGATTCGTATTTCCCAATGAATGTTTGATATGAATTTTGGAGTCACATGTGATCCGCACTAGAAGTTATGGTATGACAGATAATAAAGTTCAAGTGCATATTTAAGTATAAGGCCGACACACAATTGGATCAATGTGCGGTAAGGAGGTAATGTTTAGATCATCATCGCAAGTTGTTCTATAATAGGTCTAGACCTATATGAAGATTCTTGAATTATTGTATGAGTCCGCATTGCTGTTGGTGCACATGATTAAGCCGACAAGGTAGAACTTTGGCATACAAGTCTCATACTTTACATGCTGGCATGTTTTGGGATAATTCAAGTTGCAGATATATATACTCGGTAGATTTTGATATTGGAGGTGTGGATTGATGTCAATAATGTGTGAATTCAATGTGTGTGTGATCTAAGGCAGTATTGTGATCAGAAAAGGACAACAAGGGCAGAAGAACAAAGTATATGTAAAGCAGAGCAAAAAGAGTAGAGCAGACAAAATGAAGACTTTTGAATCTGTATACTAAGCCATCAATGGAACTACAATTCAACATTCTGTAGATGCATTTCAATCAATCATCTCTTGGTAGTGAGCCAATCCTTCTTCTATCTTCTCTTCTATTTTATTGGCAGTGAGCCTAGTGCAGTGAGCACTTCTTTGGATAGTGAGTCCTTGGGCAGTGAGCCCTAAGGAAGTGAGCCTTCATGTAATTTAGTATTTCTATCATAATATATTGTGAGCTAACACTCACTGTAGTTTTTCCCTTTTTGGGTTTTCCACGTAAAAATCCTGGTGTCCATGTGTTATGTCTTTATGGTTGTTGTTCTCATGTTTATTCTACTTTCATGTTATTGATTTTGGTATTTGGATTAATGAACATGTTAAGAAGTTGTTTTACGTAATACTGATTCATCCCCCCTCTCAGTATTCCTTGTATTCAACATGATGTAGTTCTATATTCTAATTACTTCCCCTAGTAGAGTAACAAACTTAAAGTTTCTGCATAATTTCCTACACTTCCACTCCCATTCTTGTCCAATAATATCCTCCACTCAAGAGTGCCAATATCTTTTCCACTCCAAAGTGGGCTTCCATTCCTCCACTATGCTACTCCTAAATTAAACTTTCCCTCATTGATCCTTATAGTATACATAATGGTTGTTTCTTGAATAACAATCCATCTTAAACAAAATAGTCCAACCACTATATCCTATATTTGTCACTAGATTCTAACATGTGCTCCATGGCTCCTTGAAATCTACATTTGTTAAAAAACTCCTTCATTTCTTCAAATTCTAATATTCAACTCTTATCTCTATGAGAAATGCTCTACTATTCGATGCATTTGCTATAGGGTTGGATTTACTACTCATATGCTTCAACAAAAATGGGAAATTACAAGAATTAAACCCACTTTACATGCCTTTAATCCAATTTAATTAACTAATGATAAACTATAGTGCTTGATAATCTATATACAAAATAAACTTCTTCTCCATCAAATAATGCTTCCACTTCCTTAATACCTACATAATGGCATAAAACTACTCATCATACACATAATGTTTATGCTTAGCATCATTCAAATTATCATTAAATAATGCTACAAGTCTTACTTCTCGACTTGACATTACTCTAGTTATTGTACAGCTAGCATCATAATTCACCTAAAGCACCTTGTCAAAATTAGGTAGTGCTAATACCAATTGCTCAATCACATTCTGTTTGAGTGATTTAAAACTCCTTGTGGTGGTAGGTGTCTACCTAAGCTTCTTCTTATCAAGTATCATGGCTTCTATTATTGGCATAAAAATAGCACTAAATTTCTTGATGAACATCTAATAGAAACTTGCTAACCCATAGAAACTTCTAGCCTCAAAAAACTATAATAAGATGTTGGACACTCCACAATTTCCACCACCATCTTCAATCAATATCTAGATATTAAACACCTAAATATACTTTTTTCATTCATAAAACTATACTTGTTTAGGTTGGTCAGTAATTTTTCCTCTTTAAACCTCTATAAAACTTGTCACAAATGCCCCAAATGTTTCTTCTTAGTTTTGTTGAAGATGATTATATTGAATCCATTTATATTTTCTTAAAATTTTCAATGAAAGGCTTCAATAATTTAGTCATGAGTCGCATGAATGTATTTAATGTGTTAGTTGAATCGATGGCATAATCAACCACTCATACAATCACTTCTTGGTTTTGAAGGTTGTCTTCCACTCATCCCTTTCTTTTGTGTAGATTTATTGATAATCACTCTTCAAATATATCTTGGTGAAGTGGTGCACTCCACTTAGACAATCCATCAAGTCATTCATTTATGGAAATGGAATTTTGTACTTAATTATGATCTTATTGATGGCTCTAGAATTTGTACACATAGTAATTCACCTCCCTCGTTTGTCACTAATACTTTTGGTATCCCACAAGGAATAAAGATCTCCTTAATCAATCCCTTCTCAACAACCCATGCACTTAGCAACTCATTTCCTCACTCTCTTTGGTAAGAACTAATACACAACCTTATTTAGCATACTTTCTCTTCATATTAGATTTATGTGATGATTTATACTCATTTATTACAATAGTCTCTCTAGAATCTCACTTGACACTATGCTTGCATGCTCTAGTATTAGTTCCTTCACTTTTTGTGGTAATGTTTTTTGGTGTTATTGTAAATTCCCCTGGAATCTTGGAAACCAATGCATATCCCACTTTCTCTATCTTAAAAGTATTCAAAAATATTTTCCTAAGATTGACATAATTCTGGAGTCTATTTTATACTCTTCCTCTTGATCTTTAAATGATTCAAAATATACTTCTTGCTATGCTTAACAAGAGTAAAAGTGTTTGCTCTCCCATAATGTATAGATTTCCTATCAAACTACCAAGGCCTTCCCAGTAGAACTTCTCACACATCCATGTGCATAATCTCACACAACACTTCATCTTTGTATGAGATAACATTGAAGCTCACAAGACACTATCCCTTCACAACCACTTGATGCCCCTTTTATAGATAGGATGCTTGTAAGGATTGGGATGAGCCACTCTCTTTAATCCTAAATTCTTAACCATTTCTATAGGCACAAGATTATTTGTATTATTATTATAAATGATCACTTTGCAACACTCACCTTTGGGTTGCACATAGTATAGAAAAAAGCTTCTATGTTGTATAAATTCCTTGATTTCATAAGGTGGATCCAACAACACTCTCCTCACTATGAGAAGATTTTTGTGTTATAAATCTTTCTCTCTTAGGTGATCCAAGTAATGACTCATCCACTTGCACAACATGTGCACTTCCATCCTTCTTCATGGCCTTCAAATTTACTTTTATGACATTTAATAGCTTGGTGACCAAGCTGGACACACTTGAAACATGTACTTTCAAATCCTCTTCCATGGATTTAAAATCATCTTTGACCTATACTTAGATATGTTTTACACATTTATAGCCAAAGGGTTCAGAAGTACTTGCCTCCCTTCATCGTTGAGTGTTGAGCTCTTCTAGCATTGTATCTACCTTTACCTATGAAATTGTTTTATTACCTTTTATTTATCTTTTCTTCAATCTTCAAGACATATTGGTAAGTGTGTTTGATGGTAAAAATCCTCAATACTCATCTCATCTTGGATTGTAAGTCACAATTTGTTGATGTATCATGCCACCATCTTTGATCTAGTTCATGATGTTTAAACCCTATGTTGAATCTATATAATTATTTAGCATAATCCTTCACACTAAGCTCATGTTGTCCTAAATTTTATATATTTTTCAAAATACTTAAATGGTAATCCCTTGGTAGGAATTTACCTTTCAACTTAGTAACCCTTTTATCCTAACAAGTGGTCTTCTCCTTTCCACACCTTGTTCTATCTAACTATGACTCTTTCCACCACATTGCAACATATCCTTCCAACTTAATTTAGGTGATCTTCACCCTCTATAGCTTTGAGATATCCTCAAACTCAAAATACCCCTCCATTTTGGTGATCTAATCTTTTAAATCTTCAAGATTCAAAGTTCTTAAAAACTTGGCACCTCCATTGTGCACATTTACCAATCCTTAAGATGCCTTTCAACAAATTATCTTTGCATGTGTTCATTTTTACAGCTTTCTCTTACCCTGGATCTTGATTCAACATCTTTTCTACTTCATCCAATCTCTCATTTATATTAATAACTATATATCAACCTCCACTAGTAATATTTCTAGGCATCATTGTTGACTATGGGTCTAATAAAACCTATAGTTACAACTACATGTTACATCACACATAGGTTGAGCACTTAGGACTATGGATATCACATAACACACAATTCATAAGAGTAAAATCTCACTCTAATGCCACTTTGTGCACATTAGGTTTTGATAACCTAAGTATAGGTTGTTAGACTAAGCATCAATTAACAAATTCAAGTGTAATTGTAGAAAACACAAGATGGGAAAGAAATTAGATAATTGAATTACAGAAATTGGAATAATTTTACAATGGGTGCAAGGCCAAAATAATTACAAAATGGACTAATCTCTACTATATTATTGTACTTGGAGATCCATTTCACTTTCTAAGAGATGTTTAATGAATTCTTGGATCTAGAGAGTTTCTTTTGTATTACAATTCAAGTGTGTATTTATATACACAATGGTCTAATAAAAATTATTACAGTGCAAGGCCAAAATAATTACAAAATGGACTAATCTCTACTATATTATTGTACTTGGAGATCCATTTCACTTTCTAAGAGATGTTTAATGAATTCTTGGATCTAGAGAGTTTCTTTTGTATTACAATTCAAGTGTGTATTTATATACACAATGGTCTAATAAAAATTATTACAATTCCCCATGAATAGGTATAATTGCCTAAACTTGGAACTTTGTTTTAATTATATCTTATTTGTTTAATATGGATGAGTATCCAAGTGAGATCTTTATGTCACATTACCTCATGACATGTTTCATAGCAAGTAATACATTTTTATGGGCATCACTTTTTATCTATGTTATGATTGGTTCAGACAGGAAACACAAATTCTAGACCCTTAATGTGTGTTTATGTTGTTTGGAATGTGACCCATACAATTTTTGGGTGAGTCACACTCCATTGTGACATATGAACTATTTCCTTGCTGAGGGCAGCCTCCTAGTCATTTCCACTTACGTGGAAAGAGCCAATCGAGCAGAGGCAGGACTAGGGGGTTGTTCTACTCTCATTCTTGAGGGAGAAGAATGTCATAAATGGCGGTTGGTTTTTGTGCAAGGTGTGTGTATTGGAGATTGTTTGTAAGGAGATGTTCAATTGCAGTTGTTGTAATGATAATTGTATGACGTGAAGTGTCACTTGTCCTAAGTCTCCCAAGACTAACATGAAGGTTGTTTTGTTTGTTGATGATTAAGAGATGTTCTTGTCTCCTTTCTTTGTTTCAAATTGCCTATTGTATAAAGTGTTTTTGGTCTATGATGTGTTTTTGATGTTCTTTTTCTTATCTTGTCTATTAAATGTTTTGTTGATGAATTGGATGGGGTAAGTTCCCCCCAATCTCGTCAAGGATGAATTGTATCCAATCTTCCCTAATTTCTAGGCACATTGAGTTCTTAGCAAGAGAGGGAAGTGTTGCGCTTCATGATGTTGTTGTTGAATGTGTTTAGTTGACTCTACCTCGTGATGTAATTGAGGTTTTCTCTTTGTTTCAATGTTTGATTTTAGCTATATTTACTTCTGATGAGATTGAGGGTTTGTTATTATTTTACTTTAAGTTTTCCTAATATTTTGTGGTTTTTATGAATGCAATCTAAATGTTTGCAGAACAATTTTGATTCCTTTTTCCCAATTTGAAACATTGTCTAATTATCTAAGAATTGAAATATGAATGCAATCTATATGATTTTTTCAAGTGCAAGCTAATCTATGTTTTTGGAGTTTTTGTAGAACAATTTTTGAATCTAATCTAATGAATTGAAATTGTGAATGACTATGAAAGTAAATGTACTATAGTGAATGAAAATAAGGCTAATCTAATCAAATCAAATGTAATTCTAATCTATGAAATAAAATAAACAACTTATTAAGAAAAATCAAAGCAATGATTTACTTTTCCAAGAGCAAGATGTGAGCTAATTACTACTTTAAAGCATGAAGAACCTGTCATGAAGAAGATGTCAATGTCTGGCTTGAGCCCTTTGAAGTCCTTGTGGCAATTCTCTCTTCCTCTACAACAATGGGTCCTCCTCTTGGTGATAGAAACGAAGATGGGAGCAAATGAAATTAAATGGAAGCTTTGATGAAAGTGATTGAGCATGTGGATGCTAATGAAGCACTATGGATTGGATCTATGGAAGCTTTGATGAAAGCAATTGAGCATAGAATGCTAATGAAGCACTATGGCTTGGATCTATTGAAGCTATGTTGAAAGTAATTAAGCAAGATAATGCTAATAAAGCACTATGACTTGGAGCTATTATAAAATCAAAAGGCACATGGGGTCTTGCATGAGATTGAATATGCTATGGAGACAACTAACAAAGCAAATAAAGAGCAAGAGCAAAAATACTAAATTTTCCTCCTAAGCAAAATATTTGAAGCTTTGCAAAAACAAAAAAACTAAAGAAAGAAACTAAGAGGATCAAAGGCCCATGAAGATGATTGAAAACTTTTGTGAATATGAGAAGAGCATTCCTAAACTTGAGAAATAATGAAGAAGCGAGGGGTGTTTGTAGGTTAGAAATCAACACCAAAGGTGGTGGTGATTGGGGAGTTAACAAATTTGCTTGGGGAGTGAACACTAGTTGTATAGGAGGTCATAGAAGAGGAAATGAGGTTAACACTTGACTGATTGCAAGATAACTAAGATTGATTGGGAGATGAGATTGGGTTGATTGAGAGTGGTAAAACAATTAGGGGGAGTTGGAAATCTGTTAGAGAAGAAGACCCATGCAATTAGGGCTCAACTTGGAGCAAATTTGGGTTAGAACAGGAAGAAAACACACATGTTAAAATATCATTAGGTCACCCCTTTCAGGAAGTGGGTCACCTCTTTCACCAGGGCAAGCCACCCATGGAGATTCTGCTTAAGTTGTTGGGTCACCTAGGAAGATCCCGAAGACATAGGGGAGACCCATAGAGAAGGTTTTACATAGGTGGTTTCTGAGATGAAGAATGATCTAGAAGGTCTAAAAAAGGTTTTGAAACCCTAAAATTAGCCATAAGATCTTTGTAGGGTGGGTTGCCATTTTCACTAGGGAAAGTCACCCCTTGAGATCTTGTTTCAACTGCAAGGTCACCTAGGGAGATCTTGAAGTGATAGGGGGTGACTTAGAAAGAAAAGGCGGGACATGAAAATTGGGGTTATAGATGGGATGGGTTTGGAAGATGGCACAAGTAGTCAGAAGTGATGTTATGTTAGTATGTGCTACTACAGGCATGGAGCTAGTAGTGGTGGCTATACTAGAAAACATGAACTCCATGACAATGTTAAGTGTGTAACTATTGATTCATAGTGTGCAACGACTTTATATACAAGATAATTAACCATGTGGAGACTCCATGCTTGGTGATAGGTGTAACATAGAAAATTGCATACCTTGTCAATTTCACACTATGTTTTGGACTTGGTTTAGAGTCTATTCCCTTAGTGTGTTTTTTTAGGCTAATTTTAGCCCTTATCCTAGACTTTTCCCACCCATAGTGCTAAGTACATGTTCATGTTGTGCCTCCTGTGGTCCTTTTTATTAAACTCTATTTTATTTCTTTGTTCTCCTTACTATTCCCTAGTGATTGGAGTCTTTAGAAGATGAAGATGCTCAGATGCCAACATGATGTGTCGACATTTGTATGATGTGCTAGCATCCTGAGATTGTCAGTCATGCAATGACTGTTTTTGAATGTTTCTCTCACCTTGCTTGCCTCTTTGTTTCATAACACTATTGTCACAAATTTGAATGGCTATCTTGACCCTTGGACTTCTTATTTTCCTCTCATTCTCTCTAATTTTGAATCTATCACTTATCATCTGGTTATATTTTGGCTATCTCTATATCTGATTATCTACAACAATCTCTTTAGAAATTTAATAGCACTCTTTGGCATTGAACAATGATGTCTTATTTTTATATATGAATCTACAACTCTTTTTAGCACTCTTCACAAGGTATTGGACAAACTACATCCGATTGTGGATTCTTCCTTGGCTCTTGGATTTGTGGGTTTCATCTCTTCTTGGTTGGAGGCGATAGTATTCTTGTATTATTTGCATTTATGTTATTGTAATAGAATCCTTGTAGTGTTCTTGGCATTCTTAGGTTCTCATATCCTTTTTATCTCTCTATTTCATATACACTATTTTGCTACATTTTGTAGACCTAAGGGTAGCATTCATAGATCATTGTTGTTAGTGTTCTTAATTCCTAGAAGCACTTATGATAAGAGCACACACAAGTTTTTAAATCTCTTTATCATTGGCTATTTGTGGAGGTCAGAAGACCAACATAGGGGCTTGACCATTCTTAACAAGCTCCCATACAATCCCAAATAATGTTCTTGTCTTTTCAACTATAGGTTTTCATTGGGAGAAACTCAAGCACATGATTGTTTGATAATATCTTTCTCCTTTCATAATTTTCATCTCTTTTCTCATAATATTTAGATTAAATCTTCTTATTTTATTTCTATTATTACTAGAAGATATGATTAGTTATCTTTGTTTCATTGTTACAAGGATTGGGCACATATTTCAAGGAAAGGATACATTTCAAAGTTTTTGGTTCTCCCACCATATGGACTATAGCATGTCATTCAAACATCCATGCATCACATAGGCATCCCCAACAACAAATTTCTCTGCCAGTTTTTTTTAATCTGTCATTTATAGTTCTTCTTTTGTTTAGTTGAAATTAGTTTCTATAATCTATAAAATTAGTCTCATTTTAGTTTTCATCAGTGTTTTGGCTTGTTATAAAACATTTTTTGCAAGGATAAAACAAGTTAGGATCAACTAGCTTAATTTGTTCATCCTGTTTAGAATAACAAGTTAATCTTTCCAAAAAGAGCTAGTTGTTCTTAGTATAGTGCCTAAGAGAATATTTGGCTTAGAAATCTAGACTTTTTTTGGTTGAATCTATTTTGATATACTAGATTTTGGTGAATCCGCTTCTTCTACACACTTAAAAAAAAATTCTAAAACTTTTCTTTAACATTCTAGGTTGTGTGTGGTAAAGCTCATTTTGACAGTTTATACGACCCAATCTCTCTATTAATATAATGTTGTTCAAATAAGCTTACAAAATCTAAGAATGTCTCAACCAATGACTTCTCCAAACAAAATAACCATTTATGTCACAAAATTTTCTTATGATCTAGCTATAACTATTCTTTTTATTCTTCCAACTTCACCAACTACAACCTATCATGATATTTTTATCATGAAGCCACATTGGGCATGGATTCTCAAGTTGATATTAATAGTTTGGATAGGCATCTCATTAATATCTAGACACATTTGATTGACACTGAGAACATGTCCAATGTCACTACTCCTATAATCGAGACCCTTCATACCATGCTCATGAATCATCCAAACGATCTTGACATCTTGTGTTGGATAGCTCATATTGTGCATAGTGATGTTCCTAGCTCAATACTTCCTCATGAGCAAAGTCAAGACTCCCATTCAAACATTACAAATCAACAACTCTATATCTCTATGCCAACTCCTAATGTACATATGTTAACATCTACATATATGGCCACTAGCACTGCAAAATATGGTTAGGCAAACCACTCTTCTTCAGGAATGGTGAGGAACTCCATTTATAATTATGGGTTTGTTCCCCCTTCTTAGCCTTTTCAATTTAACTTTCCTGGTGGGCACCTTAGCCCTTTGTATCCCTTGCCTTTGTAGTGCATGAATTCCATGGCATTACCAACTTTTCTCTTTATAGACCCTACTATATCTATTGCTACTACAATTCCCTTGCACACCGTAGTCCCTGTAATCGATAAGATTTTAAAAAATGTTGGTGATCTTTACTAGTAGCTTGCTTCAATCTCTACGTCCTCATACTATCCACTTTTACCTCTTACTATCACCACAATTCATTGTCTATCAACATTCTTTCTATCTAACTACATGTAGACTTCAAGGTGTCCCACTTAAAAAAATTATGGTAGAAAAGGAGATCCACAAGCACACATCTCTACCTTCATCACACTTTGTAATGATTTCATTTTTTAGGACCAGTTGTTCGCAAAGCTTTTTCCACACTCATTGAAAGACACCATGTTGGATTGGTTTTTCTCACTACCTGATCATTCCACATCCTCTTTTGATCAATTGGTTAACCAATTCTTGTAGCACTTCTAGGCCAACATAGGCCACTAGGTCACATTTACTAACCTGGTACATTGTAAATAGGTTGCTAACGAAAAAGTTACTGACTTTATCTTTTGATATCCATCATTATTTTCTTAGATACCTTATGCACTCCTATATTTAGATGTGCAAAGGGTTTTTATTAGGAACATTTAGCCTCTAATTCAGGATAAGATCCTTCTCATGAGGTATCCTTCATTTTCTCACTTTTGAACGACTCTTTGTGACTACTAGCAGATAGCCAATTCAAGACACTATCTTTGTAGGCTCCTACACTGTCATCAAATCCCTCTTTATCATATAATAATAATTATAAAAAGAACAAAAAAATATTTAAAATAATGCATATGCTATTGTGAATAATACTACTGTACTGTACCTTAATTGACTGTTATAGCTCTTTCTTCTTCTAAACAACGAAGAAACTGATAGTTTACACCACTATCTGAGTTTGCCCACTCTATTCTACAACAATTCCTTGATAATAAATTGGTTTAGCTACTACCTACTAGACCTCTGGATACAAACAAGTCATTACCACCTTCTTATGACCCAAAGGCCTTTTGTCAGTTTCACAGAGTCCCTAGTCATGCCACAGAGTGATGCATGCATCTGAAAAACATTATTTAGGACCTCATTGAATCTAACGTCATCTAGGTCACTAGAATAAATGACAAAGGAACCAAGATTGTTTCCAAGCCTACTCAAAATTTATAGATCTATACCAATCTATTCTTGCACCATTCATCCAATTTTGCTAACCTCACCCCCATTTCACCCATGCTAGAGATTGATATTGATAATTCAAATTCCCCTTTTCTTAGCATGATGGGTGTTGGGTCCCAAAACCACAGGTCTATAATCCTAAAGTATATATCCACCTTCTAGGCTAGGGGTGTGACCAAGAAGGTGAGAAAGAGGATCATCCATAGAATGAGGATGGTTAAGGCCAACTAATGAGTGTGGGTATGATCTCCTACACTTTAGGATTATCTAGACCAAGGAGGGTGTTCCTAGAGGTATAAAATGAGACACAAGTAAACAATCACAACCATACCCAATGTACACTTGACCCCTATATTTGTCACTATACCAAGACAAACTAGTTGAAGAAAACCTCTAATTAAGCTGATAAGACACCTTTCACATGCACCTAAAGATGATAGCATTATGATATCCCCGTGAGATGAATTCACTTGAAATTACATACACAATGGTAAGGTGCAGACATGCATTACATGATTCACATATGATTTGAACACTTCATAGCCACTTAAGATTATTCCTTGGTTATAAAAATGATGTCACATCCCCAAATTTTGAATATGTTTTACCTTTTTCTTGTAAGTAATTAGTAGATAATCTTGTATAGATTAATGATTTGACGTTTAGTGAAAATGTCAGGATAAATCAGTGATTTCATAAGTTTATGATTATATGCATAGAATATAGACATGTGATTAAATGTTATCATAATTATTCATTCATGATGTATATGAAATAACTAACGATACACTAATCCTAGTTTGGTTGATTGTAAATTGAATCAGGAAATAGGTTTCCACCCTCCAAGAAAGAGAGGGAGAGTATCATCGGAGAGAAGTGAATAGACGTATGAAATGAACAAGTTGTACCACCTAAGTCTTGTGCTTGTTTTGGTTAGTAAACCATCATCTAGTTTGGTAAGATGTGATTCGGTCCTTTTGGTCTAAGTTGGTTTCGATTTGACAATTGATGATTTGGTGTTGTGATCCGTTAACTCAAGTTTTGTTAGGAAAAATCAAGTTTGGATAATTTGACTGTCGACAAGTTATAGTCGATTGTCGTAATTTTTCTTAAGTGATTTGAGTATAGTTGTTTATTATATCAATTAGATATTAGTAGATAAACTAATCGGTGATTCTCAATAAGTTATCCATTTCTTTTGTTAAGCCTATCTTTGATGGTATTTTTACAAGATTGAGAGAGGAGAATGCTTCGACCCCATTCTCTTAATCTTGTCAATGGATAAGAATCACGTAAGTATATGTTAAATATACTTACATTATGTTGTTTATATTTATTTAAGTATTATTTATAAGTTTAAATATTCGACATGTTATTGAAGAGCCACTCAGTATCATGCTTTATTATTTTTATTGTGAACACTGCATGTTCTATGTGAGCAATTAAGATTGCTATCTTAATGGAAGAGTTCGATAGTGGTCATTAAGACCAACAACTCCATAAAGGTTGCATGTTGGAAACACTTGTTTATAAGCAAAGATTTTGATTGTCTTCGCAATAATATTGTGGAAGAGTCAAGCCTTGATAAGGCTATCCCATTGAGGGGTTAAGGGACGGTTTTTCTTGAAGAGTCGAGACAAAAAACATTCGGAGAGAATAGTTAAGGTAGATTATTATAGAAATACATGGAGATCTTCTTAAGTAAAGTGGGTTGTATGCTATTGTATTGGGAGCTCTGTGAAACCATGATAAGCTCATCATAACATAGTGAGCCCAAGGGAGTAAATTAATCTTGTCAATTTACACAGTGAGCTCAACAGAATGCTACAAGTTCCTTATTGTCTCAGTGAGCCTAAGGGAAACGCAGTCAGCTCTTTTAAGATAATAAGATTTTGGGAATAGAGGTATGGTCACCTCTAGTTATATTTTTTATATGTTTATTAATATTACTTGTTAATATAGAGACACATGAAACTTATGTTGGTCTATTACATAAACATAGTGTTTTATAAATGTAGACGATTATATAACTGAACCTTGTTAGAAATAATGATGTTGCACTACAGATTGCACTCGTTAAAAGCCTAACTCCTTGTGATGCTATTAAATAGCAGAGGATTTATATGTTAAATAGTAGAGAACTGTAGCTCACCATATGAAGACTATGATGACATCTCTTTCTGTGGCCAACTGTGCCTCGATGCTTTAGAAGATTATTGCGTCCAACTGTTGAAGTTTAGTTGACTGTCATGATTCCATTCTTATCTATACTCAGATATTTAGAATAAGAAAACTTGGTTTAAAAAGTCTGTAAATGATTTCTTTAGTCTCAGAGAGTAACTATGCTAAGTTTATGCAGATATCTAGTTTTGATTTTGTAAGAGCCTTATTTTAAAAGAAGTTGATAGGAGTAAGTCTGTAGTTAAGTTTTGATAGTATACATGTTCTTTTCCTGTGCATAGAATAAGATTTATTATTATCAAAAATGATTTAGTGTTAGATATATATCTGAGATATTTATTGAACTGATATCAGTATTGCTATAAAAACACTTAGAGGTATATATATTATTATACAAGTACACTATCATAGAATAGTATTACCTTATTAATTGCATAATGTTATTCTTGAGATTGTGACTTATGGGGAAAGTTTACTTAAGTGGTCTATAGGAGACTAGTAGTATTTGTTCCAAGATATGTTTTTAAATTTTAACTTTTGTGAAATACTAGAATAAATATTATTCTTAATGTTTTGAGTAAGAGAAAGACAAAACTCTAGAATTTAATTTGTAGAATTTAGATAGTCTTAAGTGTTCAAGTCAGATATGACTAAGATCCTAATTTATTCAAATGGTCAACTTTAAATGGTCAAGACAACCATATAGATTTGAAAAAGAGTTTTAGTAGTCTTTTTAATGTTTTCTTGTTAAAAATTTAAATGAGGTTATTAGTACTAAAGTACTTAATTTTGAGTTGATGAGTAGAATGACAAGGAGTCATAGACTCTAATGGTTTCAAGAATGCAATTAAGAACTCTCTAAAGAGTTATATTTACATGAAGTATCCTTATATTCTAGATTCAGGGCAAGTTAGTAGCTAAGACTTAAGTTTATTCAAGATGATTCCTATCTAGAGTTATTACTCAAGCAAGTTAAATTGTTGGATGAGATAGTTTCCCAAGTTGAGTTAGAGGTGCGTGAACACATGAATACATTTATTGTAAATGTCTATTATAAATAGAATATTTGGCCAAAGTAATGTATTTGTCTCTGCATGCATTAGTCAGTTCACAGTGTCTAGACGACGTGACCTGTTGGTATGATCACACTTAACTAGAAGATTGTCTAGAGTTGTATGGATTGAGTTACATAGGACACAACACTAGAACTCAGATGGAAAACCTATTGGTTCCTTATGTCTATACTCTTCGTGAAGGGTAGGACCACTTCTAGGAAAGAAGGTGTGTGGGGGACCACTAGTTTGTGGTTGGAGGTAAAGCACTCATATGATGCTCTCCCTCTGTAGCAGAAGACTCACCGAAACTCAGGCTATGGATATCAAGAATTCTAGACATAGTATACTCTATGATTTACTTATGATTGTCAAATTTATGTAAATTTATGCCTATTGTTTTGTACAAAATATTTATATATGTAAAAGTGAAATGATATCACTGTAACTTATCTTTGAATATGTTGTATTTCAAGGTTGAAAAATATTCAGAAATATTTCTAAGTGATGATGTAATGCTTATAAAAAATTCATGTTTATCAACTTCATTTTACTTTCTTGGTTAAATGTGTGAGTAATATGGGAAGTTATGTTACAAATGAATCATGAACAACATGTGAAACCCTAAACTTCTCCTACAACTAATAGGATAGAGGGTTTGATCTGAAAGGTGTTTTATCCCTCACCAATGTGGACCGATGCCTATTCCATTGGGCAACATAGTCATATAATGCAGGGAGGAGGGAGATACATCCAACAACCATCAATAGAATAGGAATTGCATTCACATACAAATCCAAAATCAATTTCATACAATGGACATACTTAATAATTCAGAATTAACTATAATAATCCATATGCAACGAAGGAGTGATCGATATAAAAGATTTATATTACAGTAGATGCTATAACATGTACATCAAACCTCAGTTACAGTCATGCCAATAAATGTGGCAAAGGAAAATATACAACTGTTATTACATATTCCCCTGAATCACTATAAAATGCCATGGAGACATACCATTACATTAAAATGGGTATTGAAGATCATTCCTATGAATTGTAAAATGGATTCCATCTATGTGCAGAGTAGATCAACTTGGTTTGATTCCCTAGAACTACCATGAGTAGATGTAGAACAAAAATTAGTTTGGCGACCGACCATTTCAATTAGATGAAAACTTGTATTTATAACATGAAAATACATGCCCTAGGTCATTTTAGAAGTTTCCCACTCAAAATGAGTTGTTGCAGAAGTTAAATTGAGCATTTATGGCATTCTTGGGAGTTGCTGAGATGTCTTGTCACATTTTTGGGCATTACTGTGCACTCTGCTAGGGTTTCAAGTTTTCAAGGGATAGGCGGACCTACGAACATTGGAATGGGGTAGTCCAAGATCTGGGGTCTAAGAGGGACACATGATCAGGAAGGGGATAGGGACTAGAGACAAGATCAGGAACAAGGTCTAGTTTGGGAAGTGGATAGGGAGCAAGGATCGAGAATCAGGGAGGGCTTGGAACCTTGGAAGCCAAGAATAAAGAATGATGGAAACTGGGGATGGGGAGCACAAAGAAAGCCAAGATCTGGGGTCTAGGATGGATTAGGGATCGTGGTTCCAGGGGAAATTGGAACCTTAGGATGGGAACATAGGAATAGGGAAAATTGGGATCTAGGGTTTTAGAGGGACACAGGACCAGGAATAGGATTGGGTCTCGGAAGTGGATAGGGATCGAGGACTTGGAATTGAGAGGACTTGGAACCTTGGGACCAAAGGGTACAGGGAGTGGGAAATTGAGGAACTCAAGGTTCTGGGAACTAGGTGCAAAGGTTACAAGAACCCCCAAGTTCCTAAAAAAATGAAAAGGAAGGTGGGGAACATGGACTTTCAAGGTTTTTGGCAACCAAGGAACCCAAGGACATAGGGACAAGGTTCTAATGTTTTGAGAAAACCCAAAAACCTGAAAGGGTGAAGGGGAAAGCAGGGAGTGTAGGATTTCGAGGAAACTGGGAACTATGTGACTAAGAGGAAAGCATGAGGTTCTAGGGAACTTTAGAACTTGTGGACAAGGTTTCAAGGTTACAAGGACCCTCAAGAACTTGAAAAATTGTAAAGGCACCAAAACACCATGGAAAATCCAAACACTTAGAGATTTTTAGGAATTGGATGTTGACATCATGACCACCACCATAGGAACCTAAAAGAGTGCTCCATTGGGGTCTAGGGTTTGGAAGGAACCAGGGACTTGAGGACTAGTAGGATAGGGTGGGGAAATTCCTATGCCCAGAACATCCTAATGTATCGACAAAACCCAAAATCTTGGGAAGGCCAAAAATGGTTAAGGGAAGGCCTAACTTGGATTTTCTTTATATTTTTTTATGATGCCAACATAAGATGGGCATGTGGGGAAGCCAAAGAACAACACGAGGGTAAAAATATTACAAAGGTATAACCCATCAAAGGCTTCTCTGATCAGATATTAATGATGATATATATGTGACAACTGCAACATGGGGCACCAAACTTTGAATTTTTTTAGAAATTTGGGCATAGTGAATGTGGGTCCCAACCTTGGGGATGGTATACACCCACCCTCGACTACTTTAAGGGAGGCCTATCTTTAAACCTAGTATTTCCTTCTCTTCCACTGACATGCTTGTGGGCGTATATGATGGCCCTCTCTACATCACCACTTAGCTCTACATGACAACTATTCATGGTGTTCTAATTGATCCTATAAACTTGGTGAATATTGTTATTGAGGAGTTCTTATACATTCACCATCTTCATAGAGATGTGGAAGATCTATTGGAGGTCTCTATGTGCATGCATGATGACCTTTTTGTGCCTACCCTTGGGTCGATTACCCTTTTTATTTAGGTTGGACCTAAAATTCTAGACGTTCCTCCTTCTATCATTCTTACCTCAGACTAATTTCATCTATTGTTGCACCAGGCATGGATCATGATGATGAGATCTATCCCTTTTGTTATACATAAGTGTCTAAAGTTTCCACATAATGGAGTTGTGAATACTGTCCAACACAGTGGGTTCCAATCACTCTAGACTTGCATGGTAACTTATCTCTAGATTATTTTTGGCCAACCCCCATTGGACCCTTTTGACCCCTATAGACTTTCTATTTAAGCTATATTAAAAATATAAGGCAAGTCAAATGATTCCTAGTGCCTCTTCTTCTTTTTCTAAGCCTACTCCCCTAGAAGTCTCCTATCCTCATGTGGTTGCTTCTGTTTCTCTTCCCATCCCTCCAATAGGTCCAGGAAAGAAACCCATGTTAGAAGACCGTCCTTCTCCTTCCACATAGTCTCTAACATGCACAAGACATAATTAGCTTGTGTGGTAGCACAAGAATTGTCAGTGTGCCACTGCTAGAGGCTCTACCCAACTTGTTGCATCCTCCTACCATTTAGCTACCTCCTAATATCAAGCCTCCTTATGTACCTTAGCCTCCTCCTCCTTAGCCTAAGCATCTCCCTAGTCCCACCCCTCTTTCTCCTCCCTAGGGTGCAGATGAAAGGAAATATAAAAGAGTACAAGTAGTCCTAGCTTTGTCTATCGATAATCCCTTGATCCCACTTGTTTCAAACCAACCCCCTTTCTCCAAACCCCTTGACCTTCCAAATACCAGCATCATTTCTAGCACCACCCTTGCATATCTCGTGCCTTTAAGTGTACCCACCATGAAATCTTTCCTCATATGCTCCATCGTACCACCATCAATATAGACATTCCCTAAAAGCTACCCAAATGAAAGCCAGAGTGCTATCTTACCTGTTAGCTGCCGTTGCACCAAAAGATTAACCTTTTAATGCCTAATACAACCACTTGACTTAACAAGCATGGGAGGCGGTTAAGCCCTTGTCGCAAACCACCGCAGCGTTGCACTGAACAAGGAGACCAAGGGCCACACCTTGCAACAATCGCCCTCCCAGCGCAAGTGCGAGGTTTGAACCTGTGACCTTAGCTCTGATACCAATTGTTAGCTGCCGTTGCACCAAAAGATCGACCTTTTAATGCCGAATACAACCACTTGACTTAACAAGCACGAGAGGCGGTTAAGCCCTTGTTGCAAACCACCGCAGCGCTGTGTTGAACAAGGAGACCAAGGGCCACACCTTGCAACATTACCCTGTCATTCTATAGACCCAAGCCTAAGTCCCCTTCATCACTTCCTCATGTTGTGGAGGCTCCTCCTCCACCAACATATACTACTCTCACAATTCACACTACTATTATTAATAGTGAGCACCAATAGCTAGTACTATATTTAGATAGTGATTCACATGTCTCTTCCCCCAAGGAGTGAATGTTCGAGTCCATCTTAGATATTCCATCATTGTCATCAATCTTTATAAGATTATTGACCCTTGCTCCATTAGCAGATGCTCATGAGGTACTACACTTGTAGTTGCTCTTCTACATCTCATTGGAGACAATTCTCCTAATACTGATCTTGATGTAGTTCCTCTATCTACTTGTCCTCCTTACCCCTTGATCAAGATTGAGAAGCCAAGGATGATTTGATGGACCCTGTTCTTGTTGTCCTACATACTTGGGGGATAATTATGATTTTGTCCTTATCCCTTGATTATTATCAGTCCTATATATACATACTAACCCAAAGCATGTAGATCCCTTTGTGTCTTCGTGTGATGTTTCTTGATTCCATGTGACACATTTACTTTTCTTGTTGTCATTCCATGTTAGCACAATCTCTTGTTTATCATGCTTGCAACATCCTCTTCTATGTCTCTCCTTGGGACACCTTTTTCTCATAGGTGACTTTGGGAACATATCTACTCATATATGTTTCTTAAATATCTTTCATCTTATCCTCTTTTCTACCTTAATTGCATACTCTTGGTTTATGTAATCATTTTATTGGGGCATACTTTGCACTCTCATATTTGAACATGCAACATTATTGGCACATTCCCTACATCATTTGTAGCTTGTGGATCCAAGTACATAAGCTTTCTTGGACTGACCACCCTTATCAGGATTACCTAGCCATGCCAGTCCATGTAATCTCTGATATTGTATTGACGTGTGAGCCCCTAGTGATACAATGCTAGATTGTGTGCTCCATTTTTAGTTACTTTTCATAATTTTTGTGAGTCACTTAGCAACACAGTTTACTAGCACTTGTGATTCAAGAAATTATTGTATGGTTCTTGGCAACACTTTGCTAACCATACTTGGCATTGTTTCTAGCAACACAACACTAGAAATGCATTTTTTTCTTCTTCTCACTCTTATTATGTGATTCTTTGTTTATTATTTTATGTAGCATGTTTCATGAGTATCAGATTGTATGATTTGTTGACATATTTGTTTTGCAAATTATATTTGCTCTAAACCTTCTTTCTTGTAGGTTTATATGTTGTTTTGACATTGCTCCTTCTACTGGTTTTTATGGTTTGATGCATTTGTTTTGTAAGTTCTCAGCTTGAGGGCATGACTACCTTGCTTGAATAAGTTTCTACATCATCTACAATATTCTTTTAGGTATCCTTTTCATGATGTTTATTTTTATCATTTCATTTCTATACTTTAGTGTAGCATATCACTTAGTGTCATAAGCCTGCTAAAGTGGGGGCAAAAATGTAATGTAGAAAATTATACACCCTTTCAATTTCATGCTATGTTTTCAACCTTCTCTGGTGTCCATTCCCTTAGTATGTTTTTAGGTTCATTTTAACCCTTTTCCTAGCCTTTTCTCACCCATGGTACCAAGTACATGTTCATGTTGTGCCTCCTGTGGTCCTTTTTGTTTAATGGTATTTTAGTGCTTTGTTGTCCTTGTTGTTCCCTGGTGATTAGAGACTTGAGAAGCTAAAAGTTGCTTAGACTTTTATGTGACATGCTAGTATCTCAAGACTATTAGTCATGTTTTTGTCATGCTAGCATGACCGCATGAGGGTTTGATAGTCTCTTCCTCCTTTCATCATTTTCATCTCTTTTCTCATAATATTTAATTAAATCTTCTTATTTAATTTCTATTTTTACCTAGAGATCTACCCAATTGTCTTTGTTTTATTATTGTGTAGATTGGGCACATTTTTCAAGAAAAGGATGCATTTTTTAGAGTTTCTAGTTCTCTTGTCATATGAACTACAACGCGTCGCATAGATGTTCATGTGTTATATAGACATTGACGAGGGTCGTTGTAGTCCTCATCATTTAATTTAATGAATGTTAATCCAAGGCGGTGTCCATGACTATATGCAAAAGGGAATATGAATAACTTGCATGGCAATCCTTTCTACAAAAGGGAATTGACAACAATGCATGAAACAACTAAGGTTTAAACTCTACTGAAAAAGATAACTTAATCTAAGGAAAGCAATAACTTGAGCAGCTAATGTAATTCTGGAATAAAGGAATTGTACAATAGAAAAAACAACTTAACCTAAGGAAAGAAATAACTAGAATAACTAAAATAATTCTAAATAAAGGAACTGCATAATAGAAAAACAACTAATTAAACTAAGAAATATAGTCCCTGCCCTTTGGTTGGAGTGGGTACTTGCTCCACCTCCAGAGAGAGACTAATCACTTCCAGTAATCAGCAAATGGGTAGAACAACTTTCTTTATTCAAAACCTTGAAGATCAAGAGTGCATGCTATTGAAAAATAACATAGTTCTTCTTTTATCAATTTGTTCTTTTACAACCCCCTTTTGTTCTAAGCCATAGTTCTCTATATATAGATATAACTATGGTTATTAAATTCTAATTGAGGGTCTCTATAGAGTAGAGAACTTATTCATGCAACTAACTAAACTTATTCATCTAGTTAACTAAACTTATTCATTTAGTTAACTAGTTATACAACTGTTGATTACAAGGCAAAACATGCAATGTCTTTTAGAAAGACATGCAATGACACTAAATGTGTATTCTTTGCATGGAATAATTACTCATAATTGGATCCATTAATTTAGGAGTAACTATAGTCAACTTATCCTTCAAAAATCTCGGAGTGTGTTGGTAGATTGGAAGAATCCACAACAACTTCACAAAGTATTTCTGGAACGTCTCCGGAGTTGTTAGAACAATCATTTTCTATCATTAACTACTCATTTGTTTTAATATATCTCCTCAAATGCTTTCTAGGTTTTGTTTCCCTCACTTTAAGATTTCTAGATCATTTTGAAATTATGAATTTTATTAAGAAAAATGAGAGAGATATAGTAGTTTTACTAAAATTGTATTTTTGACTTTTTCTCTTCTACATCTCCAGAGTTTTATAATAGTCAAATTCTCTCACAAATTATTGATTTGTTTTAATAAATTGTCTCAAACACCTTCTGGGTTTTTTGTTCCTCATTCCTATCTTTCCAGATCATTTTGAAATTCTAAATTTAATTGAGAAATGAGGGAGATATCACTGCTTTATTGAGATTGTGTTTTTGACTTTTTCCTCTTGAGTTCATCCTTCTTTCTAGCAAATCTTCTTGGTGCTGCAACTTGACATAAAATGGACTTTCTCTTTAGTCTACTGATAAAATAACTGCTGATCTAGAGGTAAACATGTAATATGAAGATAAACTCATGCATGGTATTGATTGTTCTATTTAAACAAGTTTATTTGATGTTTAGCTAAAAATCTTCCAACCCATACTCAAGTCCACTTCAAAACTGATTTATTTAAGAGGAAATATATGCTTTTATTTGACTAAAGATGAGACGGTTTATGGTCTCATCATCTTCCCCACACTTAAAAAGTTGCAGGTCCTCATGAACTTCATAATGATCTTTTTGAGCCAATCTCTTTGCTTTTATTGTAGTTGCTCCAGAGATGCTTTATAGTTGTTCTAAGAAGAGCACTAGAGATGCTCTAGAGTTACTATTCTGTCGACCTTCGACGTTGTTGTTTTGGTGTTCTTTGGAGCAGTTGTTCTGATGATCTCTGTAGCTGTTGTTTTGATGACCTTTGGAGTTGTTGTTTTGATGATCTTCAGAGCTGCTATTCTGATGATCTTCAGAGCTATTGTTTTGATGACATCTGGAGCTGCTATTCTGATGATCTCCGGAGTTGATACCCTGCTATGCATCTTGAGAGATGATACCCTATTATACATCTCCAAAGCTACTTTTCTGCTATGCATCTCCAAAGATGATACCCTCTTGTGCATCTTTGGAGTTTATACCCTATTGTGCATCTCCAGAGCTGCTATTTTGTTGATCTCTAAAGCTACTATTTTGTTGATCTCTAAAGCTATTGTTCTGAGAACTCCAGAGATGCTATTTTGAGAGATCCAAAGTTGCTGTTCTAATCTCCAAAGTTATTATTTTTAGCTAAGTCCATCTTAGTTTTCCATGTGACCATCATGCACTAGTTTGTTCTCCACCTTTTTAGCCCATGTTTTACACAATGCATGCAAAGAGGTCTCCAACTTCTTAGAGCTATAATAAGATCCTTTATATTGAATAACAACTGTATCAACCTTGTTTTGCTAACTTTTTTAAAACCTTCCTTAAAAATTAATGCTTCTCAAGAACATTAGAACATAACAAAATTTTAAAAACAACCCCCAAAGAATAAACCAAGCATTATCCTACATTTTGCTTTCAAATAAGTTATAAATCCTAAAATTACATACAATCCACTTTAAGGATAATGAATGAAGAGGGAGAAAAGGGTGTTACTTTTAGGTTTCCACGAGAAAGATAATGGCCCCATAATCTCCCCCACACTTATGTTCTTGTAGGACCTTTTACAAGCTACTTTCTTTTTCCTCCATCTAAAATTTCTACATAGAGCTGAGAACTTAAAACACTTATCTCTCTAACCATTACTACTGTGTAAAAATGGGGAGAGGTTTTTCATCATATAGTAAAGAAGCACAAAAACCTCTTTCAGAATTTGATTTGGAGTATTTTGAAATTTTGGTCATTTTTTCTAAGCTTTATGCTGCTGAAAATTTCAAATGAAGATATCTTTTTTATGGCTGCTGCTGTGTAAAAATGGAAAGAGGTTTTTCATCTCATGGCTAAGAGGAACAAAAATCTCTGTCAGTTTTTTATTTGAATTTCTATATCTTTCTCTAGAGCTGATTTGGCATTGCTTCCCATACAAAATATATTTTTGGCCACTTCTTAGTGTAAATGATTGGAAGATGTAGATAGGTGGCTATTTTAGGGATTTGGGTCAAAAGTGGATTTTTGTAACATAACATTTATAAATGAATTAAAAATAGAAGAATAGGACAAATACCTTAGGTTGCTTCCTTGTTGTCATTGTTTCCATGTTATTGAAGTTCTATTGTTGGAATTGGAGCCCAAATTTGCAACAACCAATCATCCAGGATGCCTTCAAATGCTAAAATATCTGCAAGAGTTCTTTGAAGCAACACATTGTATAGAAAAAATCATGTACAAAACATTTATTTGCAGAAAATAAACCTACCCTAACTTACTCTACTTAGTGATGTAGAGATAGGTTACACAAAAACCATTGATTGGTTGTGAGAAATTACTTCCTTTTCTCACAATATGGGTCCATGCATTCAAATTTTTAAAAGAAAAGGAAAACCATGAGAAGAAAATGATTGAAAATTTGAACTTTGATGCTTCACCTTCCTTTGAAATAACATCCTTCCCCATAATTGCTGATTCTAGTACATGCATTGGTTGATTGGAGAGATCTTGCAATCCTTCCTTCCGTTCTGGTGCATGTGTAATTAGAGGCATCTCCTTGTTGTTCATGGGCTGATTGGAGAGATCTTGAAACCCTTCCTCATATTCTAGTGCATGCATGATTAGAGGAATCTCCTTGTTGTTCTTCAAATATCTGATTGGGCAACCCTCCTTGGACTTTGAAGGCATCCAAATAATACTCTTCCATACAAGCTCCTCTAGTGGAGACAAGATTTATTCATTGTACTCATTACCTATTGCAAGAAATAGGCCATCAATGTATCCTTCTTCAATAAGCTTTTCCTTGTTGGGACTTGGAGTCATGTTTCTCCAGTTGAAGAGGTTGCACAAGAGCTGAAATTACAGAACAACAAGGTCTTTCACCTTCTTTGCATGCAAGAACCTTATCATTTGGATATGTTGTTTGGGGGGTTTTGGTATATAGATCTCTCTTGAGGAACTTCTTTTATCTACCTATGTTGAAAACTAGACTTCAAAACAATAAAATTAAAAAGACTACCAAACTAATTTCCCCTTTTTAACCTACTATCACCAGATCAACAACTCCCTAATGACACCTATCCCTAGCAATGACGCCAAAAATGATGAGGGTCACTATAGTCCTCATCATTTAATTTAATGAATATCAATCCAGGGTAGTGTCCATGGCTATATGCAAAAGGGAATAGGAATAACTTGTATGACAATCCTTTCTACAAAAGGGAACTGACAACAATGCATGAAACAACTAAGATTTAAACTCTGTTGAAAAAGACAACTTAATCTAAGGAAAGCAATAACTTGAGTAAAGCTAATGTAATTCTAGAATAAAGGAATTACACAATAGAAAAACAACTTAATCTAAGGAAAGCAATAACTGGAACAACTAAAGTAATTATGAATAAAGGAATTGCATAATAGCAAAACAACTAATTAAACTAAGAAATATAGTCCCTACCCTTCGGTTGGAGTGGGCCCTTGCTCCACCTCTAGAGAGAGACTAATCACTTCTAGCAATCAACAAATGAGTAGAATATCTTTCTTTATTCAAAACCTTGAAGATCAAGAGTACATGCTGCTGAAAAATAATAAAGTTCTTTTATCAATTTGTTCTTTTACAACTCCCCTTCTGTTCTACGGCATAGTTCTCTATATATAGATATAACTATGGTTATTAAATTCTAATTGAGAGTCTCTATAGAGTAGAGAACTTATTCATGGAGCTAACTAAACTTATTCATCTTGTTAACTAAACTTATTCATTTAGTTAATTGATTATACAACTGTTGATTACAAGGCAAAACATGCAATGTCTTTTAGAAAGACATGTAATGACACTAAATGTGTATTATTTGAATAGAATAATTACTCATAATTGGATCTATTAATTTAGGAGTGATATGGTTGATGTATCCTTCAAAAATGTCAGAGTGTGATTTGGTAGATTGGAGGAATCTATAGAAAATTCACAAAGTATTTTTGGAACGTCTCCAAAGTTGTTAGAACAGTCATTTTATGTCGTTAACTACTCATTTATTTTAATAGATCTCCTCAAATGATTTTTGGGTTTTGATCCCCTCACTTTAAGATTTCTAGATAATTTTGAAATTCTAAATTTCATTAATAAATGAGAGAGATATCATAGTTTTACTGAAACTGCAACATATTTCCAAATCATTTTGAAATTCTAAATTTCATTGAGAAATGAGGGAGATGTTACTATTTTACTGAGACTAGGTTTTTGACTTTTTCCTCTAGAGTTCATCCTTCTTTCTAGCAAATCTTCTTGGGGTTGCAACTTGACATACAATGAACTTTCTCTTCAATATAGTGATAAAATAACTTCTGATCTAGAGGTGAACATTTAATATCAAGATAAACTCATGCATGGCATTGATTATTCCATTTAAACAAGTTTATTTGATGTTTAGCTAAAAATCTTCCAACCCACACTCAAGTCCTCTTCAAAACTGATTTATTTAAGAGGAAATATATGCTTTTATTTGACTAAAGATGAGACAGTTTATGGTCTCATTAGACATCCCCAATAGAGGCTTCTAGATTTCTTTACCAAGTACTTTTTAATATGTCATTTATAGTTCTACTTCTATTTAGTTGAAATTATTTTCCAGAATTTGTAAAATCAGTCTCATTTCAACTTTCAATAGTGTTGCCTTGTTAGAAAACATTTGTTTTGCAAGGATAAAACATCTTAGGATCTACTAGCTTAATTTGTTCTTTCTGTTTAGAATAGTAGCAAGTTAATCTTTCTAAAAAGAGCTAGTTGTTCCTAGTGTCGTGACTAAGAGTATATTTGGCTTAGAAAACTAGACTTTTCTTGGTTGAATAAATTTTCATACACTACAATATGATGACATCATAATATTGCCAAAATATGGTTGCATGACTTTTGGTATTCCGCATGTTTGTTTGACATTTAGAATTGGAATTATCATGTGCATGTTTATATGTTAATCTCATGCAAAGGTGCCAACATTAGTGATAGAAGTTTGGCATTGATGTCAAAAGGTGTATAGTGCCTTCATGAGGTTCACAGTGATTTGGAGTCGAGGTTGCAAGATGTGATGATGTTTCAAGATGTAGTGATGGATGTTTGTCATTAAGGTGCTATGTGTTGTGTTGCTAATCAAGTACATATTTGGTAAGCTGTGTTTGGTAAGCTTGTTGTTAGATGCTCTACTCTTGCTTATGTTGCATTCAGGATGTAACAATTAGGATCTTCAATATTTAACATGGTGTCTATATCCTCATTATGCTTATAACAATCAATATGTTTTAGTGTTCAAAAGGAGAAAGTCATGTGGTTTAATGTTCATTGAAAGGAGAAAGTCATCATCATCTTTCTGCAAGTAGTTGTCACATATTCAGGGTTGAATTGTCTAAGTTGAATTGTATGACATGCCTACTATATGGTGAGGGTAATCATGTTCAGTTGAATAGCTCCAGTGTTGAAGTAATCATTATGTGTCTCAGTCTTCTACACAGATATGACAACAAAGTGGATTTGTTGTTATAGAGGGAGTTTTAATTTTAAGATGATATGATGGTGTTACAAGGTGCAGGGACTTCAAAAGTTTGGTCTTTTTATTTTCATTCATATTGGTAATGGATCAGGTAATATGGTGTTGTCTTGATTTTATTCAGAATGGTCATGAGGTGTTAGTTGATGATGATCATGAGTGTTTGTTTACTTGATGTGACGCAACTATTATATGTGCAAAAGCTCAAGGCTATATGTTCATAAGATCAAGGCTTCAGGGTCTTCATAAGAAGTTTACTTATAATATGTTTGATTGCCATACATACATGCATGTATCAGATTAGTGGCAGGTTGAGATCAAACAAGGTATATATGAACAAGGTATGTGTTTCATCTTGTCATGATCTTCTTATTTTAGAGATCTGCAATTTGGTGCACAGTCTAAGATCATTCAAAGGGTTGAGATAGGGTTTATAACTAAAACCCTAAAACACTTAGTTGAGTGCAAAAAATAGCCCGTATACAAAGGAATGCACTCTATTTGTTTTTTAAAGTTGACCATCAGTCATAGGTCACATCACCTAAGTGTGACTGTTCAAAGGGTTCTTATAACATACTAAGTGACTAGTGTAATGCCCCTCGCTTTTTACCTGTGATAGATGTTATTTTCGTGTTTCCTATGACAATTCTGGTTTAGATGATAGTCTTGTAGCGCATGTTTACAGTTTCGAGATGTTTGGACTTCTACGTTATGGTTTATGATCTCCTTGAGCTTGATGGACTCTTTGATATTATGCTAGCTGATTATGGATCTATGTTAGGATGATGCTTGTTTACTTGTACCTTGTGCTTTCACAGTTGATGGACATGATTATAGATTGATGTTACTTTTAGTTTAATATGTTGTTCGATCATGATTATGATGTATGACTGGTATTAGTTATTCAATGATGCATTACTTGAACATAACAGTGTTGTATTACTCGTGTCCGAGTACCTTGCCACGCTGCGACTTCCGTTCATTATGCTTGTGATTACATGGTTATATATGTATATATGCACAACCTTGTTGTTTGTTGCAGGATGCAGGTACCGGGCATCAACTCCACCTGAATTACCAAGTCTGAGCGTGCCCTAGCCAATGGAATTGTGGATTGGAGTTGACATGAGGTTCCCCTAATTAGTCAACATCCTCAAGGAGGATGAGCTTTCAGTGTTGTACCCTGTCGTCATCGTCAGTGGACTGTTGTCGTCATTTGTCGTTATGTCCTGTGGCTTCACTTTGGTCAGGTATCACCTTGTAAATTAGGGTATATCCAATTTGAGTGTCAATCCATGCATGATTAATATTTTATTTAAATAAAGTTAAATTTAAGCTTAAATTAAATAAACATTGCTAGGGGATTATGTGTGTGGTTTATTAATTATAAATAATTCAATTATTGATAATTGGTAAATAAATAAATAAATAAAACTAGATAAATGATTTGACGAAATGTTAAATTACAAATTGTAATGGATTAAAATTAAACAGAAAACAAATGCATATGTGAAAATGAATAAACATCTCTAACGTTGATAAAATAAATCTAAACTAAAGTAATAGTGTGGTAAATTTGGTTTACGGATATTTTAACGGTAAAACAGTATTGTTAAGCGTAAAATGACTATGTCTTGGAGGGAGAGATCCGGCCAAACCTATTAAATTTATATCGGATCATGATGAGTTTAATTAGTTCTTTATTAAATAGATATTTGTTATAAAAAAAAAAAATTATATTTAGTCAAGAATTAATAAAATTGCTTCTCTACGGATAAAAAAATAATTATTATCCGATGACCCATGGGTTTGTTATTGCTATCACTATGATTATTTAGGTACATTATTAAATATAATCTCACTAACATTTTTTTTGGTTTAAAAATTAGGGTTGTCATATTTGGAGATATGCAAATTTACATCAGGTGCCATCATTGGTAAAATTGAGGAATTGGGAGTCCTTGGAAATAATTAATTTTGAACTTCTCGAAAATGTGGGCTGTGGGAAAATGAAGAGCCATGCCTCCTGCATTTACCTGAGGAGCTCAATCCTTGTTTCAAGAAAGTGGGTGGTTGAAAAGGCAGGCATGTCTCCTGCATTTATCCGGGGGGGAAGTGAGTCCTGGTTTTAGGAGGTCGGAAGAAATTGGAGGAGAAAGCAGTTACAGGAATCAATAGGGCAACTCTTGAACATTTAACCAGGTACTTTATCTTTTTCACAGATTAATAATTACATTTGCAGATTCATCATTGATTCTAATAAGGTTAATTGGAGTGTAGAATTAAAGTTGGAAACTTAATTGTTAAGGTAGTACTGTGATTTGTCCTCATAGATTGCTTCCAGATGTTTAATGCCATCCATTAAGCCCTTTGTATATAGGTTTTTTTTGGGCGTTCGTCATCTTGTTGTACCTTCCATTGTCGTGAGCATCGCTTGGTAGCCACCCGTATCTATGGGTTCCTCTCAAACTATTTTGTCTGGCAATCATCTGCTTATTGAGGGAACCCAAGTCCTTCTTACCTGTCATTTTGCTCTGGGGAAACCTTGTGACTTTAGAGGTATGGCCTTGTTAGTGCAAACTTTGGGTAACACCAGCCGTGAGTGCTACTGCTTCCTGTTGCCACAAAACTTCATTGTATGAGAAGATTTTATCAATCTTTCCCTAGAACCGAGTCGGCCCTAGCAACGTCAGGATCTTCCGTTGCTGTGTGAACGTTGCTACCTCTTGGTCAGATCGCGCAGCATGTGCTCTCTTTTCCTGAGTTGAATCCAACTGAACTGTAATCTGGATTTCCCTTATCTCTGTAAACCATCTTACGCCCAAGCCAAACCTATTCTTATTCTTCTTTGGATATTTTATTGCAAGTGTCTTCCCAATCATGAGGTCGTCAGTTCTGTTCATTCCTGAGGGCGAGTGACCTGTTCAGAAATCATGCATGATCATCATAGATGCGTCTCCAACAAGATGAGATATCTTTGCAAGATTATGTAATCATATCCGTATCTGGTTGAAAGACTTGTTTTCCTTTGGTTGTGAGTTCGCTGTCATAACCGGCAACTTTTATGTTATTGAAAGTTTCTAATTACGTGAATGGAAACTGCTTATTCTCCACATGCTATGCTCATTCTCTATTTGCCACAAGTTGGATCGGCTCCTTGCCTTGCCCAATAGTTTTTTTTTTTATATATCCTTATCTTTCGCTTATTGCCGTTGTCTGAAAGTTCCTTATAGCTTCATTCTATATCTAGAAGTGTTGCCTTTTCTGTTATGCATCGATGGATGCCTTTCGTTGCTCTGAAGCGACCACCGGTGTTGGCAGGAGGTGTGGAAGTTGGCTTCCAATCTTCAGATGTGCGTGCCTTTAAAATTGATTCATTCTTTGTTTAGACCTTGCGACTGTAATAATGCCTGACGCTGACCTGTAGTTGTGGGTCGTTCTCCAAACCTGTTTTGTACATATCCTACACTCGTCACATTCCCTAACCGCCGCTCTACATATTGCTCTGAGATGGAGATGAGTAGTGGATGTCTATGATTAACTTAGGGGCTTCCCTTAATAATTTCAATTAGGGTTCCTCAATAATTTGCAATTAGGGATTTGATGATGGATAATTATGATTAGAGTACTGTTGTTATTATAGTTATTAGGCAGACTGTAGTATTTAAGTAGTTAGTTTTGGTAAGGTGTTATATAGATCGCCCCATATGAATGAATTTAATAGTTTTTTTTTTTTAGTAAAGGTCACGGAATTAAAATTAGTAGTTGATTGACCTGTCATGGTATTTGGTTGACACAATTTTATTAATTTGATTATTTAATTATAGTAGATTTGTAATTAGAAGTCTAACGTAAAATATTTAATGGCCTTGGATGAAAAATAATTGTTGCATCGAGTTATTAAGGTATTGGAAATTACTGAAGGAATTTTTAAGTAAAGTCCCTTGGTGAAAAACAAAAGATTTCTTACGGGTTAAATTGTAATTATTTAATTTTAGAGTCAGAGTTAGATTACAATGTAATTATTTAATTTAAGAGTTGGATTTAGATTACAATGTAATTATCTAATTTAAGAGTTGGGTTTAGATTACAATGTAATCATTTAATTTGTTTGTTTTATAACAATGACAATAGTGGTTTAATTTAGTTAGGGCAATGATATTTGTATCTGGTAAACCAATTAAGTGATTATGTTAACAAGCAATAGGGTAATGATATTTGTATCCTTGAAAACCAATTAAGTAATTATGTTAATAAGCAATTGCATGTAGTAGGGTAACGATATTTGTATCTTTGCAAACCAATTAAGTAATAATTTTAATAAGCATTCACATATAGTTAACTTTATTGTAATTATAGATTTATTCCGTAATAAGAATCCAATCAGATGATAAGTTACATTTTAAAGTTAATATACTATTAGAATAACTTAGTCAAGTGCAAATTGCTATAGTGGAATTAGTTGTAAGAAGGCATAATTTGATCATAAGTATAATTGATTCTCGTAATATGTTAATTCAATATGTGGGTCATAAAACCGTTCTTATAGTCTTTGATTGCGTATCTTCCCGTGTGGCTAGAGTTCCAGAGGCTTAGCTTGGGATGTCTTGATTTCATGTGTTGTGTTGTTAGATGTCTTGAGATCATGATGTTATAAGAAGCCTTGTCGTCCCTAGTTATGTATGGACTAAATGACAAATGAATGATAAATGCACTTCTTGTGGTTGTATTGTCATCCAACTGGTTGTACTAGTCTTGTATCCAGTTTTGTGGTAAGATATGGAACAGGGTGACAAGGAAATCTTAGAGTTGTAATGAATATGTGTTATTATGGGCAATGGTCTAGGAGTCCTGCCCTTATAATTATGTTATGGAGGGTTAATGCTTTGTATTGTTATATAAGGATAGTTGTTATGCAAGATGATTAATGCCTTGCATGGTTCCTGTACCCTCATTGTTGTGATGTCTTGCTATGCTTGTTGTGTAGGGTTTTCTAGTTATAGGTAAGGGAGTGGCTTCCAATGTGGGGGCCAGTGCCAAGTGGCTAGCCAGGGTAACCCACTGGGAGTTGGTAATTCAGTGATAACATAATAAAATACCTAGGGGTTGGGTAGTGTAGACACCCTAAAATGACCGTGTCATCGAATCACTTACATTTCATAATCGGTCATCACTTGCATTTCATAATCGGTCATCACTTGCATTTCACACATTAATTAAATAATCTAATTATTTAATTAATTTCACCAAATTCTTCTAAATCACATACTTGCAATGTTAATTAAATAAATCCTCTTTATTTAATTAATTAAATCAAATTCCTCTATATTCTTCTACAATTAAATAATTGTAATTATTTAATTAGATCATTATCCTCTTTCCAAAAATCAAGTCCACATTAATTAGATAAATCTAATTATTTAATTAATTCAACAAATTCCCTCTTATCTACAATTAAATAATTCTTAAATTATTTAATTAAATTAGAACTGTTCTTTCAAAATCATGCACAAACAATTAAATAAATTTATTTATTTAATTTGATTCCAAATCTTCTAAATTAAATAATTCTAATTATTTAATTATTTCTTCCAATAATATCTTCTCTAAATTTAAATAAATCAAATATTTATTTAAATTGTTTTTTCATCTAATTTGAGTTATCTCTAATATAACTCAAGCTTTCTATATTTAATAAAGCAAAATATCTTCTTTTCTCATGCAAATCTCTTCTTCTTGTTTTAAATCACTTAACTGATCATTACATTCTGTTAATTGCTTTAACTCATTCTTCTATTCTTGATAACTCCTCTCATGCAAAAGAAAGCAAGACACTTGTCTTCTTCTTATTTGTTGCACGTTCCTCAATTGTTCTCCTCCATTGATTCTTCTGAATTATCTGGACCATTGATCGATCTTTGTTGAAACCTATATAAACACCCCTCATCTCCTTCATTACCTCTCTCTTCGATCGTATTCTCAGGCATACTTAACAGAGCTTTGAGCATACAAAAACGCGTCGATTGAGCAACCTTACGATCTCTTAACATTGATCTTTGAGCACACTACTTGCTTGTTGCAGCTATGGTTTCGCAACTTGATTGAGCAATCCACACTTCTCCAAAAAGGGAACAATACAAGTTTTGGTAAGAGCTTTCATTTTGTCTTTGATTTTATGATAATGCCTTTTACTTAGATTGGTTCGCTTTATGTGATTGATTTTTGGTTTTATTAGTTTAGATTAAATCAATTTTTCCTCATACACATTCTAGCACGCCTGGTGGGACCCAATAATCCCTCTTTTTCTTTGAGAAATTAATTTTTTTGAAGTATAATACGGAATAATGCATCTCGACACAAAAAAATGCCATTGGTAGAGCAGTACAGCACTTTCGGGCAATCCCGCAGCACCTTTGGTAGCACAGAATCACGCTTTTGATAATACAGTGAAGCGCAATTGAGAAAATTAGAAAAGCGCTATTGGTATGATAGTAAAGCGCTATTGGTAATAGTAAAGCGCTATCAGTATGACAGTAAAGCACTTTTGGTAATAGTAAAGCACTATTGGTATGATAGTAAAGCGCTTTTGGTTGAGATAACAGGGTTACAAACTTCAAAACCCCATAACTTTCTCAAAACTTAACGAAATTCGATGCTTTTTTTTAAAAAATTGCATAGAAAATCATAAGGAATCCATTGGTGATATTTAATCTCTTGTATCTCATCATATTTGTTACCAATTTATAGATTTCACTTTGGTTTTCTACGGTTTCTCACTTATTGTTAGGGTTTTGACTTGATTTTTGACATCTTGTTCTTTTCTTTGGAGCTAATATCACTTGGTGCAGTGTCTTATCACTTATCAACATCCTAGATCATCACTCAATAATTCAATCATCCCTTGATCTAGCATTTTTGACAAAATATTATTTTTTGCAAGCCTATTATTACACCGTGCGTTTGGTAGTACAGTGTCGCGCGTTTGGCAGTACAGTAGCTCGCTTTTGGTAGCAAAGTAGCTCGCTTTTGGTAGCACAGTACCATGTTTCTGGTAGAATAGTGCATCTCTTCTGGTAATATTCTCTGATGCTTCTGGTCTGTGTTACAACGCTTTTGGAAATACAGTAAGTCGCCTCCGGTAAGATAGTGTAACACTTTTGGTCAAGTTGATTTGTCTTTTGCTAACTTGTGAATTTTTGGTGGAACTGACTGACTTGTTGCAACTTTTTATTACTCACACAGAGCAAATAGGTGTTCTTAACATGTTCATGCAGGACGAGCATTGAAGAACTTTTGATTTATCTCACTAAGTCTTAGAAACACATTGCATGCTTAAAAGGATAATTGAACAAATCATTTTCTTTGCAATCTAAGTCTTAGGAATATACTACTTTTCTTAAGGGACAATGGACATGTATGCACAAACACCTCAATTTTCTAAGGGACAATAGACATGAATGCCAAACACTTCATTTTCATAAGGGACAATTGACAACTACAAACGTGTGTGTGCCTAAATTAGTTGCACCTTATTTTTCTTATAACGGGACAATTGAACCTTTGTTTGACGTGCTTGCTCTTACATTTCTGTACTTCCTTTAAAAAGGCCTGCTTTTGGATTGCGCTTCATCCAAAAGGGACGACCCTAAGTAGAGTTTTCCTTTGAACCGCTATATAAGAGGGATAAGGCGAAAGCCAAGTCCTAACCGACGTCAGCCTTACCTTGTGGTGCCAAACTGAAAAGAGGTGTACTAGCTCTTTGTGGAAATGATTTTCACATTGAGCGAAGTGTTTGATACTCTTAGTAGGATTGGTTAAAGCTTTTAGTAGCTTGTCGCGTTGCTCGTAAGGCGTTGGTCCCTCAAAGTCACTAAGAACCATTCTAGATAGAGACTACTTGACCTACCTCCGAACATTGCGGTAATCATCAGTGCAAGGGGAATCGATTTAAGCCCTTAAGATACTCACCATTGGCTCCCTTGAGAAGAGATAGTATTCCCTTGGACATAAGGCTCTTGTGACCTACTTGAGCTTTCCAAGGGGAGGGTGAGATATCCCTACCTATCGTCTCTCGCAAAGATACTAAATATCTGACACCTTTATGGAATGATATTTTTATCGACGGAGTATTAAGATGTGAGCTAATCTACTGCAATGAAACCTTGTCTCTAGGGATAAAAAGTGCTTATTATTGATTGCAATTGTCTTATACTTGTGGAAACATTGGGCTTGTTTGGAGCCTCGAACATACACTATCTGTTGTGTCAGTCCCTTGTGTGTGCCAACATTGTTTGCTGTGTTTTCTCTTGCCAACAAATCCAATCAGAAATAGAAACAATCCATCAAAATTTTGCCTTTTTGAAACATCAGACACTACTTCAGCACCCCTGGTATTACAGCAGCTCGCCTTTGGTAGTACAGTAGATCACCTTTGGCATAGCAGTAACGCGCCTCTGGTAAAGCTCTACTTCAGCACCCCTGGTATAACAGTAGCTCACTTTTGGTCACTGTAGCTCACCTTTGGCATAGCAATAACTCACTTCTGGTAGCTTAGTCCGTCACCTTTGGTGTCATAGTAGCACGTTTTTGGTTGCACAGTCTAGCGCCTTTGGTTGAACAGTATAGTGCCTTTGGTCCAGTACATTGTGAAATAGAGTTTTGTCCATTTCTCAAAGCACCTCACAGAATCTCAGCATTTGTCCTAGTGTATCCCATGGTAACCACTAGGCTCTAGCAAACTATGAAGTCCAAGCAAGTTGTCCCTAAGAAGCGCAAGTCGCCTCCTCACACACTGCAATCGGGACGTCTCAACATTACTCCCAAGGTTACTCCTAGTACACCTGCAGCAAAACCAATCAGCTCTCTGAACATGCCACACATTGACCAACCAAGCAATCCACAAGAGGGTAGGGTCCCTTTGGTAAGTACACCCCAATACACCACTGGCTTGCCTCCAGATTTTGTCCCACAAGGTTATACTATAGATCTAGCCCCATCTCAAGAAGAGTGACACTTTGAAATAAGTCAATCCTCTCAAGAAGATGGGCAAGATCTTGATGAATTTATACAAGATCCTAGAGCTGTGGCCGCCTTTGATAAAATCTTTAGTGAGAACCAAGATCATTTCTTTCACTTACTTGCAGAGCAAGGAGCCAAGTTACTTGAAGATTTCAATTTATCCTCTCTCAAGGAGACAAACAACACGTTGAGTGCCATGCAAGTGGTGCAAACCATGTCCACGGTGACTACGCCCTTACCTGCACAAGGCTCGCAGTATAGGAATCCCCTTTTTCAAAACCCAACAGAAGAGAGGGCCGTATCACCGCTTCTGATTCCTATGGAGATCTATAACAACCAACAAGAAACTCTCCAACGTCAAGCAGAGTTAGCTAAGCAAGCCTCCTTAGCTCGATTGAATACGCAACCACCTCCTAAAGGGTCCACACCAATCACAAGTGGAATCTTGGTTACCCCATCACGAATAGGTTTCCCTCCAAATTACAATCTGGGGAACAATTATGTAGCCATGCAACAAGGGTCTCATCAAATACCACCTCCTATATCATCAACCTTCATGTCTCTCAACCAATTAGAGTCATGCAACCCCAACCACAACATTCTTCTACTCTCATCCTCAATCAACCCCAACCACAACATTCTTCTACTCTCATCCTCAATCAACCCCAACCATCGCAAATCACTTCTACCTATGCCCCTCCTCCACAACATTCATCATCGCTCAACTTCTTTCATACATTGCCTAGCCACCCTCAACATTCCCAACATCAAGTTTCCCAAAGCTATGTGCCGCCATCACAACCTAATCAAACGCACTTTAGCTTTCCTCCACCCAACTCTTTTCTTCAACCATCACAAAGCCAACATTCTTACCTAGCACCACCTCAACCTCTGCCAAATCAAAACCTCCAATTCCAACCCAATTTGAACCAAACGTACAACCCGTATGATCCCAATCAATCTTATGACCCTTATAACACCAGTGTGCATGGCTTACATCATAATCTTCCATATGGGCAACACCAACCACTTTTTGGACAACAGGAGATGTTACCAACCCCTCCCACGACTATGGAGCTAAAGATCACAGAAGTTCAACAGCAGCTATCTGATCTTACATTTGGCCACACCAAAAAGACCTTCTCTTTAGAGGAAGTGTGTCCTTATCCTTTTGATTGGTCATTACCAATGATCCCTTTTCCTCAAAATTTCACTATTCCCAAGTTCGGTAAATACAAAGGAAAAGGTGACCCAAAAGACCATCTTAGGGAATTCTATCTTGCTTGCTTCGAGGTCTCACATAACGACACATATCTTATGCTTCTCTTTCCTCGCAGTCTTGGAGGTCAAGCAATAGAATGGTTCTCACACTTACCCACGGGTATCAAGTCTTTCAACGAGCTAGCAGAGAAGTTTGCCACCCACTTTTCTTACAACGTGGAGCATGAGATTTCCATGACCGATCTATGCAACAATAAATAGAAAAATGGTGAAACTTTCATTTCTTTCCTTCAACGATGGAGACAAATGGCTAGCAAATTCCCTTTCAATATTTTGGAGAAACAGCTTGTTAGCATATTTGTGCAGAACCTCAACCAAGAGTTAGGTTTCCATTTGCAAATTCTTAGTGCTACAACCTTCGACGAAATCACATACAAGGGAATCAATATTGAGAAGGCCCTCATTACTAAGGGTGTGGTCAAAATCTTCAAAGAAATGAAAGACAACGCTCCTCATCAACAATCGAACAATAAACCCAAATATTGGAACAAAAGCAAAAACATGGTCAACGATGGGGTGGTCGATACTAAACATGTCCAAACGTTGCAAACATCGCTGCAGCTCTCCAAACCAAGTCAAGCTCCACCTCAACAACAGCAGCAACAAAGGCAACCTTATAAAAACCAACAGCAACGACAACAAGAGCGGCCTTAACAAGATTACCCTCCGTGACGTCAATTCACTCCCTTGGGAGTGCCCATCGAATTAGTCTTACAGCAAGCTTTGCAGAAAGGGCTCATCACCTTACCTGATGCTCCCCCATATGGCGAGCCTGTTTACAAAACTACATGTTACAGAGACAATGAATATTGTGAGTTCCATAGGAGCAAAGGGCATCGAACTGCATCTTGCATGAAACTCAAGCACCTCATCCAAAACCTCATCGACGGTAATCAAATCACTTTTGAGAATGAATCACCAGTTCAACACACGAACAAAGACCTCGATATGTACAAGGAACCATTCCCTCATCATGGTCCACCTCCTCCTCAGGATAGAGGTAAAGGTATCAATCATGCTTCCACGTCCTTTGATTCCATTGTAGGTCGTTTTGAAGAGAGTCGAGTGTCTACCCTCACAATCAAAGGCAAATCTACGGATTGTGCTGTTACTACTCGTCATGGTCATGTCACCATTCGTGGTCCTACATCCAATCTTCTGGCTCAATCTGATTATAATCTTGTCAAACATCTAGGGAGAACACCAGCATAGATCTCTATTTTGGACCTTCTACGGTCATCACCTGCACATAGAGTGGTGCTAGGAAAAGCCCTCCAAGAGTCTTCCGTTCCTAACAACATAGCGGTCACAGATCTCCAAGCTATAGTAGGTAACATTGCTTCGCCCTACAATGTGGTCTTCTCTGAGAAAGACCTCCCCTCCCATGATCCACGTCACAATGATGCCTTGCATATTGAAGTTCTCATCCATAAGCGCAAAATCAAACGTATACTCATAGACGGTGGTGCTGGTCTCAACATATGTTCTTTAAAGTTACTAAAGCAATTGGGATATTCCGAGGATCACGTCAACACTGATCATAGTATTACAATCAAGGGGTATGATGATGCAGAACGCCATTTAGAAGGTGTTATTCACTTGCCTATACAATTGGGCCCTATCATGCTTGAAACCAGGTGTCAAGTCCTTGATATTGAGTTGCCTTACAACATTATCCTAGGCCACCCATGGATCCATGTAATGAAAGCTGTTCCCTCCACGTACCATCAGTCTCTAAAGTTCCCATACAATGGTACGGAGATCACTATCCCAGGAGACCCTAATCCTTTTGAATTCTGTCGTGTCTTATAAGGAAGCTATAAAAATTGCAACCAAGTGCCTAAAAATGACAAAGCCCTTGAATCCCCACTCTATGTTGATCCTGAAACTCTGACGCAACCCTCTACAAGTGAATCTACACCCCTCCCCAAAATCACAGCTCGCATTTGGGATATAGGCTTTGGAACCTATGATATCTCAAAATCTTGTTGTGTAGGGCGGATGCCTTTATCCCCTAAATCTTACGGCCAACCACCCATTGCCAAAGTAACTAAAAAAGTAGCTATTCCTCCCCCAGCATTCCTAACCAAATTCCAACAGGGAAAGTTATTGGAAGAGGAAACTATTGAGGACATTTCTTCTTGGCTCTATAAGGAGAAAGAACTAGTCACAATACCAGTCAAGCAATATGGCAATGGCTTAAGGATAGTCAAAAACATGGGCTATAAAGGCAAGGGTGGCCTTGGGAAATAGAATCAAGGAACTATGGAACCCATGGTTGTGACAAAGAAACTAGATAAGAAGGGATTAGGATTTGGTAAGACAGTACCACATGCCTTGGACATCGAGTATATCCTCGACGAGGTAGCTGACGCCTTTCCCGCCAATTCGACGTCTACAGAGGATATCATCGATGACTCGTCCCTCCATATGACCAACCTATTCGCAGAATCCTCCATTTTTATGCTATCCTCCGTATCCTTAACTTCCACCACCAGCACCCAGAATGTCACACTTGTCTACCCTGAACTTATCGATTGGGACCAACAAGGGTCCCCCATTATAGATGTATTTCAGAATGACGAAGCTTTAGCTAAGTTCATGGGACTTCGGGAAGGTATCCCTCTTGGTGATCATAAAGCAGGTTTTGTAATGGAACTAGAGCCAATGGCTTATTTTGGTGAGAATGCCAAATCCTCCAGTCGCAAAAGTACAAATAAGGAAAGATCTCTAGGTGAAAACCACACTGTGGTACCTCCTGATCACAAAATAGTAAAAACAAAGGACGTATCCAAAGGTGAAAACCCAACTGTGGCACCTGAGGATGGAGGATTTGACCTTCCCCTACCATCTAAGTATCAAGAGAAATCAGCTCTCCTAGTGAAAGATTCTACAGAGATAAAACTTGGCACATAACAAAATCCAAAGACCACATTCCTAGTAGAATCATTATTTGAAAAAGAGCACAGAAATCTTAACAACTTCTTCTTGCAACGAACCATCAACTTTGCATGGACCTATGCTGATATGCCAGGATTAGACCCTAAGCTAGTAGTTCATTATCTCACAGTTGATCCCAAGGTGAAACCAGTCAAGCAAAAGTTGAGAAAGATGCACCCAAAGATCGCTCTCTTGGTAAAAGTGGAAATATAAAAACTGTTAGATGCCAAGTTTATACGACCAATCGACTATTCAGATTGGGTCTCAAACATTGTACCTGTGTCTAAACCCAATGGGTGCATCCGCATGTGTAATGATTTCAGAGATCTCAACAAGGCATGCCCCAAAGATGACTTTCCACTACCAAACATTGACATTATAGTGGACTTGACAGCAGGTCACGAGATGCTTTCTCTCATGGATGGATTCTCTGGTTACAATCAGATAAGGATAGCAGAGGAAGACCAACATAAAACAACCTTTACTTGTCCTTGGGGCAATTATTGTTGGTGTGTCATGCCGTTTGGTCTAAAGAATGCAGGAGCTACCTATCAGAGAGCAATGACAGTGATCTTCCATGATCTCTTTCATCACATCATGGAAGACTATGTTGATGATATACTGGCTAAATCTTCTAGGGCAGATCACATACAGGTTCTAGGACAGATCTTTGACAGGCTCAAAAAATACCAAGACTCAATCCAAAGAAGTGTGTATTCGGTGTAACATCAGGGAAGCTGTTGGGATACATAGTATCTCGTAGAGGCATCGAAGTAGATCCAGTGAAAGTAAAGGCTATAGTGGAGATGCCTCCACCCAAGAACCTTAAAGCACTAAGGAGCCTTCAGGGAAGGTTGCAGTCCATTCGGCGTTTCATATCACAGCTAGCAGATAAATGTAAACCCTTTCAACACTTGATCCAAAAGGATGTCTCATTTCAATGGGACGACAAGTGTCAGGCAGTGTTTGATCAACTTAAAGAGTATCTAGCTACACCCCCTGTATTGGTTCCACCAGTTGCAGACAAACCTTTGATATTATATATCTCCACTACAAATTCGGCCCTGGGGGCCCTTCTAGCACAAAATGATGAAACAGGAAAAGAGCATGCAATTTATTATATTAGTAGAACCTTGGTGGGATATGAGCTCAATTATTCACCGATGGAAAGGGCTTGTTTAGCAGTAGTGTTTGCTTCTCAAAAGTTGTGGCATTACATGCTGAACCAACACACAAAACTGATAGCCAAAATTGATCCCTTGAAGTATCTACTAGCAAAAGCAGCTCTCACAGGCAGACTAGCTAAATAGGTCATAATCCTTAGTGAGTTCGACATTGAATATGTGGATCGTAAAGCAATCAAAGGAGAAGCCCTTGCGGATCAACTAGCAGAAGCACCTATGAAAGATACACATCCTATGGTAGCAGAGTTTCCTGATGAAAATCTCTTCACTCTTGCTAACTCCGTAATGTGGAAGTTGTATTTTGACGGTTCTTACACACAGCATGGATCAAGAGTCGGCATCTTATTTGTTACACCTCAAAATGACTATATTCCAAAATCATATCGGCTTGCATTCCCTTGCACCAACAATATAGCCGAGTATGAAGCACTCCTTAGAGGTCTCAATACAGCAGTTCAATGGGACATCATAGAATTACAGGTTTATGGAGACTCACAACTAGTCAGCCGCCAAGTGACAGATGAGTACCAAACAAAAGATGAAAAGTTGGTCCCCTACAAGCAACTAGTGGATTCCTACAAACCACACTTTTCTAGCATCACATTTGAGCAAATTTCAAGAGAGCATAACAAAGCTGCAGATTCTATGGCCTCTGTAGGGTCACTGATCGACATGCCTACAAATACACAGAAGTGTGAATTTTTGATTGAGCAATTGTTGATACCAGCCGTCGACGTTCTTGTTACTGAAATCATCTGTGAACTTGTTGGTCCCAATTCCCCATGGTACGAAGATATCTATGAATACCTCAAGAACAAAACCTTTCCCCCTGACCTATCATCCACCCAACGCAAAACCTTTATTCGTCGATCCTCTCGTTACATCATTCTAGGTGATACACTATATTGCCGGAGTCTCGATGGTATCCTCTTATGATGTCTTAACGTGGAAGAAGCTGAAGCTACCTTACGAGACATACATGAAGGTGTCTGCGGTGCACATTCTACCGGTCCTAATCTTGCTAAGAAGATACTTAGAATAGGTTATTACTGGCCTACAATAGAGCAAGATGCTGCACAGTTTGCTAAGAAGTGTCTATAATGCCAGCAACATGGAGATTTGATTCACGCACCAGCTCATGAATTACAACCTGTGACAACTCCATGGCCTTTTTCTCAATGGGGTCTCGACCTCATAGGACAAATCCACCCTTCCTCCTCAAATGGCCACAAGTTTATCATTACTGCCACTGAGTATTTCACGAAGTGGGTGGAAGCCATTCCTATGACCTATATCACCAGTAAGCAAATAGCCAAGTTTATCCTAAACTACCTCATATGTTGGTATAGTATTCCCCAAGCCATTGTCACTGATAATGGGAGACCATTCAAGAATCAAGATGTTCGTGCCTTGTGCACGCAATACAATATCCAACATCACTTTTCCACTCCCTACTATCCGTAGAGTAACGGCTAAGCTGAGGCTTCCAATAAAACCATTCTCAAAATCCTCAAGAAAATAGTCAATGAAGCCGGTCATGATTGGCACTTGCAATTCAATCCCGCCCTATGGGCCTACTACACTAGTATCAGAACACCAACTGGTGCCACACCTTATGCCTTGGTCTATGGCTCTGAAGCCATCCTACCTATAGAGGTCGAGATCCCATCCCTCAGAGTATCCATGCAGGACCTGATCGGCGGAGACGAGTATCACACTTCCAGATTAGCTGAGCTAGAACTCTTAGATGAGAGGCACCTTGCCGCACTTAATCATCTCCATGTCTATCAAAACCGCCTCCGGCGTAATTACAACAAAAAGATCAAAGAAAGACGGTTTCAAGTTGGTGATCTTATACTCAAAGAGAATCAGAGAAATCAAGTAGATCATGAAAAGAAGGGCAAGTTTGAGCCTAACTGGTTAGGTCCCTTCATTGTCACAGTAGTATATGGATCAGGAGCTTATACTTTAGCTACACTTGACGGCATTCCTCTAGATGAGCCACTTAACAGTGTCCATCTCAAGAAGTTCTATGCCCGATCCTCAGAATATTCAAATAAAAAAAAAAATCCAAAAAAAAATCTGTCCTTTGGTGAAAACCTGGCAAACAGGTGCCTTGGATAAGTACCATAGTGAAAACCTGGCAAATAGGCGCTATGTGTAGAGTCAGCATCCATTGTCTATCGAGTCGTGTCCACCCCATGTCCAGTTCACCGCAAATTTCCATCCATCCATAATAAAACCATTGACCTTGTTTGCATTTCCATCTCCCTATCTAGTATAGCTTGGAAATTTGTCAATGTCCATCATCGTCTCCCCATGTCTTGATCTGGGTCAACAGTTAACACTGTCTTGTCCTAGGTCAAGTCTTTCTATGTCTTCTTCGGCAGTCACCCCTATAGTTTCCTCTACCAGAATGGGGGCAACTCTTTCCTTAACTTAGGTCTAGGGGAGGTTCCTTGTTCGTGGTTCATAGTGCATACTTCAATCTTTTCTCATTTCCACAGGTAACACCCTTTAACAGACACATCGCTCCTACGATAAGGATGTTATCTTCTCAACACTTTTCCCACATCATCACACTTACCAGAACTACATATTATCTCTTCTTAGTCTTAAGGTACCTTGATCCCATGGATATGGGTATGTAGGCAGTCTGGAATACGAAGGAAGTATCCAGTACTCAGGTACATAAGATTCCCCCCCCCCCCCCCCCTTTTTTTTCACCTCGATCCATTTCATCACACCAACCAGAACTACATATTATCTCTTCTCAGTCTTAAGGTACCTTGATCCCATGGATATGGGTATGTAGGTAGTCTGGATTACGAAGGAAGTTTCTAGCACTCAGGTACATATGATCCCCTCTTCTCAACCCTTTTCCCACATCATCACATCAACCAGAACTACATATTATCATTATTTCAATCTTAAGGTACCTTGATCCCATGGATATGGGTATGTAGGCAGTCTGGAATACGAAGGAAGTTTCCAGTACTTAGGTACATAAGATCTCCCCCTTTCACCTTGACCCATCTCATCACTCTATCTAGAACTACATGTTTATCACTTTCACCTTTCCTCGTAATGTGCCTTGATCCCGTGGATATAGGGTATGTAGGTAGTCTGGAATACGAAGGATGTATCCAGTACTTAGGCACATACGATTCATCATTCTACACCCATTTCAGTCCATTAGCATTGTCACCTTTCTGGTCTTCTGTTTATCACAATCCATTCACCTCGACTTGACTAACTCAAGAAGAAGCTAGCGCATCCTTTCAAAGCAAAAGTTCTTCGCAAACCTGAATCAAAACAGCTTTCTTCCAGAGTCAACTACTGTCCTGCATACTGATTGCCAACATTAGCTAAGTCCCGCTTAACCAAAGCCCTAGATCAACAAACTTGTCTTCTGTGAAGTGTTCCATTGTCGAGACCAACACACGCGTCTCCAGCGACATGTGGCATTTCCTGCAGCGAGACATTATCTTTTTAGGTAGATAGCACCCTTTAACGGACACAGAGTTCCTACGATAAGGCTGTTATCTTTCCTATCCAATCTATCCTGAGCAACCTCTTTGGCAAGAGAATATGTTGGTTGTATGTTTACTTTGTAAGTCAGTCAATTTGTGTTATGGTTTATCTTTTGTTCCTTATCCTTTACCCATTCAAGGCTACCTTGGTTTATCTATAATCTTGGTATGTTGCGATGCAATACGGATTTGGGGCATAGTCATTGCTTTTGTATGCCGTGTTTGAGGAATGATCTTTAGTATATTTCTTAACATCATATTTATCTTGTGTGTGTTACGACCTAGCATCTTACATATTAATAATTCTTCTTGCATTTACATGTATTGAAGTTTATTTTATGTTCAAGACTATGGCTCATTCACATGTACCAACAAGGTCATATTATGTCTGAGGGATCTAAGATCAAACCGCTTGCTTGCAGAGTCAACGTCCACGCACTCGGATATTACTGCACCTTGGTCTTTTATACCTTGGTAACAAACTATCCACGTGCTATATCAAAAATTTGGATTGCTCTTTATATACAATTGTGAAACCAATGCAACAAGCTCATCCTTTACCCATCCATTCATCCATGGCCTTATATAGTTTTCCAGCAAAGATCAATCAATAGTCTTTCTCTTATGTTCTTTTCTATCTCCACTTTCTTCTATTCAACTTTGCCTATCTCCAACAAATCTTCTAGTCGAGCGTCAACACAGTTCTTCTATTGCTTCCCTATCTTTCCTCTCGAGGGGGCACCCTACGCCAGCTACGCTGGGGCAACTACCTACACTGGGGCATCAAAAATTGTATCATGTCTTCAACTATCAATTTCTTTGACGCAACGCTATTAACTGCATCGCATCAAAGAGGGGCAAAATGTAGACACCCTAAAATGATCGTGTCGTCGAATCACTTGCATTTCATAATCAGTCATCACTTGCATTTCACACATTAATTAAATAATCTAATTATTTAATTAATTTCACCAAATTCTTCTAAATCACATACTTGCAACGTTAATTAAATAAATCCTCTTTATTTAATTAATTAAATCAAATTCCTCTATATTCTTCTATAATTAAATAATTGTAATTATTTAATTAGATCATTATCCTCTTTCCAAAAATCAAGTCCACATTAATTAGATAAATCCAATTATTTAATTAATTCAACAAATTCCCTCTTATCTACAATTAAATAATTCTTAAATTATTTAATTAAATCAAAACTGTTCTTTCAAAATCATGCACAAACAATTAAATAAATTTATTTATTTAATTTGATTTCAAATCTTCTAAATTAAATAATTCTAATTATTTAATTATTTCTTCCAATAATATCTTCTCTAAATTTAAATAAATCAAATATTTATTTAAATTGCTTTTTCATCTAATTTGAGTTATCTCTAATATAACTCAAGCTTTCTATATTTAATAAAGTAAAATATCTTCTTTTCTCATGCAAATCTCTTTTTCTTGTTTTAAATCACTTAATTGATCATTACATTCTGTTAATTGCTTTAACTTATTCTTCTATTCTTGATAACTCCTCTCATGTAAAAGAAAGCAAGACACTTGTCTTCTTCTTATTCGTTGCACGTTCCTCAACTGTTCTCCTCCATTGATTTTTCTGAATTATCTGGACCATTGATCGATCTCTGTTGAAACCTATATAAACCCCCCTCATCTCCTTCATTACCTCTCTCTTCGATCGTATTCTCAGGCATACTTAACAGAGCTTTGAGCATACAAAAACGCGTCGAATGAGCAACCTTACGATCTCTTAACATTGATCTTTGAGGACATTGAGCACACTACTTGCTTGTTGCAGCTATTGTTTCGCAACTTGATTGAGCAATCCACACTTCTCCAAAAAGGGAACAATACAAGTTTTGGTAAGAGCTTTCATTTTGTCTTTGATTTTATGATAATGGCTTTTACTTAGATTGGCTTGCTTTATGTGATTAGTTTTTGGTTTTATTAGTTTAGATTAAATCAATTTTTCCTCATACACAGGTAGTTTTCACACTAACAAGATAATAAGATTTTTTGTTCCTCACTCATGCTTGTAGTGCTAGTTCAGACTAAGGATGAGGGGAGAAGGCTGGGATTGGCAGATCTACTTCCTTGTCATCACAAAAGGAAGGTTGATTCCGCATGCGTCATCCTATGGGGCCGGTGTCTAGAGAGAGACTGCCTGGGTAACCCATGTTAGGACCATGCGATGACACTCTCCTTACTACAGCCTAGCACTCCCTAGTTGTACTCTCCCCATTTGCTAAGTATTGCCTCTGGAAGTACTGTTGTGTTGTTTGTGATGGTGACTTGTGATGGTCATGTGTTGTCTCATAGCCTACTGGCTACCTAACCGTATGTTGTAGTGGGAACCTTATGTTAACTCCTAGCTCGGGGGGTGGACCTAAGGGTTCCACATGGTTGGGTGGAGGAGCTTTATCCATTGGTTTTTTTGCTTTGCCATCACTTGTAAACGAGAGGGGACACTCCTTGTGTATCAGACATCAGATCTTGTACCTGTTTACGAAGACACTTATTATGCTCATGTACTAGCCTGTGTATTAGTTGATTCAGATTGTATGTATTCAAATGTAATCAGAATAGTGATGATGTAAATTACATAATGATGTACTCATTTGTATAGACGGGGGAAAAGGTGCATGTAATCTTGATTAAATGGATTATCTAATTGACGTCATGGAGATGTATGGATATAATCATTAGTGTAATAGATTTAGAATGTTCTGCTGATGTTAGTTGTAATGCATGTAAACTATGTTGATTAATTTGTCAAGTAATGCAACCATGGGACCTTGGAAGACAAGTGGTTAGTTAATGATGTGTATTGAATTGCTAAACATTACCTTGTTATCTTATACAAAAAAAAAATATTCCGCTTTGCATAGCATAGATGTGTCATTTTCCAAGGTTTTCATGGTGGGGTGCTACATTTGGTATCAGAGCCAAGTTAAAACACTGGGTACCTTGGTTATATTCGAGCCCATTATGTAACCTAGTGCTTAAACTCTGTAGTAAGATTTAACTCCTATTGCGACCCTTTTTCTTAATATAATAATTTGCCCTTTTTTGTGTAGGGAAGATGCCTAGATGTAGGGGCCGAGGTCGGGGCAGGGGAAGGGGTCGTGGGGGAGGTGGTGGAGGAATTCCTCCTCCCAGTTCTCCTCATGGGAGTGGTCATGAAGGTGGGGGTTAGAACATGGAAGGTCAAGGTCAACCTGATGGAGCCTAGTTGAGACAGATTCTCGAGGAAGCCCTTGCCCGTTTAGGTCCCAGACAGGTGGGTGAGCAGCCTAGAGGTGGTCAGGAGGTAGACCAGTCGGGTCACAGAGAGAGAGAAAGGTCTCCCAGGCATAGGGATTTGACAGCCGAGCAGGAGGCCATGCAAGCCAACCATATGAGGGACTTATTAAGAGCACATCCTCCCATCTTTGATGGAACTGGTAGAGGACTTGAGGTAGAGACTTGGTTGTTGGACCTAGGCAGATGTTTCACCATGCATCTGTATGGTAGCAATAAGAAGGCCAGATGTGCTATTTTACACCTTCGAGGGTTTGCTTCAACTTGGTGGAGGCTAGAGGAGCAGAAGCTACATTTGGACATTGGCACGGTGTCTTGGGAGTTGTTTGAGGATAGATTCAGAGCTCGCTTCCTTTCTGACCATTGGAGGCAGCGTCGGGCAGACGAGTTTCATGAGCTGAGGCAGTTGGCCATGACAGTTGAGCAGTATGAGCGTAGATTTTATGAGCTCAAATAGTACGCAGGTATCGGGGATGACGAGCCCATGTTGGTGCAGTATTTTATCAGGGGCTTGAATGCCTGGATTAGTGGAGGGGTTCGTGTATTCGAACCTAAGACCATGGAGGTTGCCGTGGAAAAAGCCCGGCTAGTGGAGGAGAACTTGGCTATGGCCCTCAGTGGGCATACAGGTGTGCGCTTTGGCAGTACACCTTCGTCAGGACATGGTTCTCGAGGTGGTCACACCCAGGCATCAGGTTCTCATGCACACTCAAAGAGTGGTCAGCAGCAGTAGTATTCGCAGTCCAAAATGAGGAACTCTCAGCATCAGCAGGGAAATAGGTTTCAAAATAAGAAAGACTGGTCTTGGCAGCGCAACAAGCGCAACCATTATGATCAGTCAGCCCAGAGTGCACAGTCTACAGTAAGCAGGGGCAGTTTCCAACAGTCTAGTTCTTTCCGGGGTAACAGTGGATTTGGTAGAGGCATCGGGTGCTTCTCTTGCGGCCAACAGGGCCATATTGCCAGACAGTGCCTGCAAAAGGGTGCAATGGGATTTGGACATCTACCGGCGGCATCTGAGCCAACGGTTAGTGATGCAGGTAGGTCGCATCGAGTCTTTGCAGCGGTAGATGACTGGCAGGCAGAATATCAGGGCACAGTGGTGGAGGCTTTTGGTCGCATGCGAGGTATTGATTTTTCTGTTCTATTTGACTCTGGTGCATCTGATTCATTTATATCTCCTTCCCTTATGGAGCGTTGTGGCTTAGTGGCAACAAAGCAAGATGATAGGTGGTAGGTTGAGTTAGCTTTCGAGGCTAAGGTAGCAGTTGAGTCTCTAGTTTCAGAATGTAAATTGAAGATTGGCTCTCTATCTACTTCTGTGGACCTTCGCATTCTACCCTTGGGTTCATATGACATAGTTTTGGGGATGGATTGGTTGGAGGCCCACCGGGCAGTGATAGATTGTCGGCATAAAATGGTTAGATGTGTGGATGATTCTGGTGTTGAGGTTGAGGTCGTAGGAGTTCAGAGACCTATTTCCTTGCATACGGTCTCAGCTATGCAACTCAAGAGATGTATGCGTCGGGGATGTCAGCTCTTTGCGATGACTGTTAGTGATTTGGAGATGGAGGAGAGTCGAGAGGCAACTCTTGATGATCACCCACTCTTGAAGGAGTATGCGGATGTTTTTCCTTCTGATATTCCAGGGATGCCACCTAAGCATGACATCGATTTCAGGATCGATCTAGTCCCCAGTGCAGAGCCTATCTCACAAGCTCCATAAAGAATGACCACTCAGGAGCTCAAGGAGCTTCGGCTGCAGTTGGAGGAGCTATTAGCCAAAGGGTTCATATGACCTAGTGTTTCCCCTTGGGCAGCACCTGTGATCTTTGTGAAGAAGAAAGATGGATCTCTACGGCTATGTATCGACTATAGGCAGCTCAACAAGGTAACGGTGAGAAATAGGTATCCCTTGCCTCGGATCGATGATTTGTTTGACCAGATTAAGGGAGCAAAGGTATTCTCTAAGATTGACCTTAAGTCGAGATATCACCAGTTGCGGATTTTTGAGGCAGATATTCACAAAACAACATTTCGCACCCGTTATGGACATTATGAGTTCACAGTGGTGCCGTTCAAGTTGACGAATGCACCTTCGGTCTTCATGAGCTTAATGAATGGTGTGTTTCGTACTTATCTCGACCGATTTGTCCTCGTATTTCTTGATGATATATTGATCTATTCGAGGACTAGGGAGGAACATGAGGAGCAATTGCGTCAGGTGTTACAGTGCCTGAGAGAAAATCAGCTTTATGCTAATTTGTCAAAATGTGAGTTCTTCTAGACAGAGGTTAAGTATTTGGGTCATGTCATCTCTGGAGAGGGTATTGCGGTGGATCCCTCGAAGATCCAAGCTATTATGGACTGGCCTGCACCCACTAATGTTTCCAAGGTCCGTAGTTTTATGGGGTTGGCAGGTTACTATCGTCGCTTTGTCATGGGGTTTTTGAGAATTGCTCATCCCATTACTTCTCTTCGGAGGAAAGGGAAAAAGTTTGTTTGGTTAGAGAAGTGTCAGGAAGCCTTCAAGATCCTTAAGGAGTAGCTGACCAGTGCACCTATACTTGCAGTTCCTGATCCTGAGAGGGACTTTGTTGTTTGTACCGATGCTTCCTTAGAAGGTTTAGGAGTAGTTCTAATGCAGGATGGTCGCGTGATTGCCTATGAGTCTCGTAAGCTTAAGGACCACGAGTTGAACTATCCCACTCATGACTTGGAGTTGGCAGCAGTTGTGCATGCCTTGGTGAGATGGAGGCATTTTCTATTAGGGCATCGATTTGAGCTACACAGTGATCATCGTAGTTTGCAATACATTTTCACGCAGCCAAACTTGAATGCAAGGCAAAAATGTTGGATGGAGTTCTTGTGCGAGTATGGCTTCGAGGTCAGATATATTTAGGGCAAGGAGAATGTGGTAGCAGATGCTCTTAGTCGTTGAAGGCATGAGATCACAGCAGTCTCGCTTACAGTTGATTTGAGAGGACAGATTCTTGCTGCTCTTCCTTCTGACAGTTGGTGCCAGGAGGTGAGGACCGAGATTGAGTCAGGTAGACCTTTAGAAGGTAGATTCTCTGGTTATTCTTTTGAGTCAGATGGTCTTTTGCGATATTTGGGTCGCATCTATGTTCCTAATTCTGAGGGTCTTCACACCCTGGTTCTGTCGGAGGCACATCGGACACCCTATTCTACTCATCCGAGTGTCAAGAAGATGCATGCAGATCTGCGTCAACTGTACTTTTAGAGTGGCATGAAGCGGGATATTGCTGATTTTGTGTCGAGATGTCTTGAGTGTCAGAGGGTGAAGGTAAAGCACCAACACCCTGCAGGTCTTTTGCAGCCTCATTTGATTCCAGAGTGGAAGTGGGATATCATTTCAATAGACTTCATTGTTGGTTTGTCGATGTCCTCTTGATGACATGATGCTATTATGGTCACGGTGGATAGGCTAACGAAGGTAGCTCACTTTTCTCCTGTCCGTGCTTCTTACAATGCCTCTACGGTGGCTAGTGTTCATGGAGGACATCGTCAGACTTCATGGGATTCCTCATAGGATCATCTCTGATAGGGATCCAGTATTCACTTCCGCCCTGTGGGCTTCCTTACAGCATGCCTTGGGGACACATCTGAACTTTAGTTTAGCTTATCATCCTGAGACTGATGGTCAGACTAAGAGGGTTAATCAGGTTCTCAAGGATATGTTGAGGATGTATGTTATGGATCAGCAGAGCCGTTGGGAGGACTACCTCTATCTAGTGGAGTTTGCTTATAATAATGGTTATCATAGTTCTATCGGCATGTCTCCCTTCTAGGCCTTGTATGGTCATCCTTGTAGGACCCCCTTGAGTTGGGATCATTTGGAGGATAGAGTTCTTCTGGGTCCGGATATGCTTAGAGATATGGAGCAGCAGGTGGAGAGGATTAGAGAGCATTTGGTGGCAGCTCAGGATAGGCAGAAAAAGTATGCAGATGCTCATAGGATCAATAATCAGTTTTCCGTTGGAGATCGAGTGTTCTTGTGTGTGCGACCGCGAAAGAGTCCAATCTGCTATGGGAAAGGCTCTAAGCTAGCACCGCGCTTTGTCAAACCTTTTGAGGTGTTGGAAAGGATCGGTCCAGTTGCTTATCGTCTTGCTTTGCCGCCTAGCCTTTCACGCATCCATGATTTGTTTCATGTTTCGGTACTTAGACCTTACTATCCAGATATTGCTCATATTCTAGATTGGACTGCTCTACAGGTAGAGGACAGGTAGCTAGCTTTGGAGCCCGTAGGCATTCTTCAGCACAGGAGACTCGCTCTCAGGGGCAGAGACGTGGAGTAGGTCAGGATCTAGTGGGATCCTAATGATGAGACCTCTGCTACCTGGGAGGATGCTACCAGAATGAGGGAGTTATATCCTCACTTATTTGCAGGCTTCTAGGAGTCAGTCTAGTTCTAGGGGGGAGGATGTAATGCCCCTCACTTTTTGCCTGTGACAGATGTTATTTTCATGTTTCCTATGACAGTTCTGGTTTAGATGATAGTCTTGTAGCGCATGTTTATAGTTTCGAGATGTTTGGACTTTTACATTATGGTTTATGATCTCCTTGAGCTTGATGGACTCTTTGATATTATGCTAGCTGATTATGGATCTATGTTAGGATGATGCTTGTTTACTTGTACCTTGTGCTTTCACAGTTGATGGACATGATTATGGATTGATGTTACTTTTAGTTTAATATGTTGTTCGATCATGATTATGATGTATGACTGGTATTAGTTATTCAATGATGTGTTACTTGAACGGAATAGTGTTGCATTACTCGTGTCCGAGTACCTTGCCACGCTACGACTTCCGTTCATTATGCTTGTGATTACATGGTTATATATGTATATATGCACAACCTTGTTGTTCGTTGTAGGATGCAGGTACCGGGCATTGACTCCACCTGAATTACTAGGTCTGAGTGTGCCCTAGCCAATGGAATTGTGGATTGGAGTTAACATGAGGTTCCCCTAATTAGTCAACATCCTCAAGGAGGATGAGCTTTCAGTGTTGTACCCTATTGTCACCGTCAGTGGACTGTTGTCATCATTTGTCGTTATGTCCTTTGGCTTCACTTTGGTCAGGTATCACCTTGTAAATTAGGGTATATCCAATTTGAGTGTCAATCCATGCATGATTAATATTTTATTTAAATAAAGTTAAATTTAAGCTTAAATTAAATAAACATTGCTAGGGGATTATGTGTGTGGTTTATTAATTATAAATAATTTAATTATTGATAATTGGTAAATAAATAAATTAAACTAGATAAATGATTTAACGAAATGTTAAATTACAAATTGTAACGGATTAAAATTAAACAAAAAACAAATGCATATGTGAAAATGAATAAACATCTCTAACGTTGATAAAATAAATCTAAACTAAAGTAATAGTGTGGTAAATTTGGTTTACGGATATTTTAACGGTAAAACGGTATTGTTATGGGTAAAATGACTATGTCTTGGAGGGAGAGATCCGGCCAAACCTATTAAATTTATATCGGATCATGATGAGTTTAATTAGTTCTTTATTGAATAGATATTTGTTATAACAAAAAAGAAATTATATTTAGTCAAGAATTAATAAAATTGCTTCTCTACGGATAAAAAAATAATTATTATCCGATGACCCATGGGTTTGTTATTGCTATCACTATGATTATTTAGGTACATTATTAAATATAATCTCTCTATCATTTTTTTTGGTTTAAAAATTAGGGTTGTCATATTTGGAGATATGCAAATTTACATCAGGTGCCGTCATTGGTAAAATTGAGGAATTGGGAGTCCTTGGAAATAATTAATTTTGAACTTCTCGAAAATGTGGGCTGTGGGAAAATGGAGAGCCATGCCTCCTGCATTTACTCGAGGAGCTCAATCCTTGTTTCAAGAAAGTGGGTGGTTGAAAAGGCAGGCATGTCTCCTGCATTTATCCGGGGGGCAAGTGAGTCCTGGTTTTAGGAGGTCGGAAGAAATTGGAGGAGGAGAAAGCAGTTACAGGAATCAACAGGCAACTCTTGAACATTTTAACCAGGTACTTTATCTTTTTCACAGATTAATAATTACATTTGCAGATTCATCATTGATTCTAATAAGGTTAATTGGAGTGTAGAATTAAAGTTGAAAATTTAATTGTTAAGGTAGTACTATGATTTGTCCTCATAGATTGCTTCCAGATGTTTAATGCCATCCATTAAGCCCTTTGTATATAGATTTTTTTTGGTGTTCGTCATCTTGTTGTACCTTCCATTGTCGTGAGCATCGCTCGGTAGCCACCTGTATCTGTGGGTTCCTCTCAAACTATTTTGTCTGGCAATCATCTGCTTATTGAGGGAACCCAAGTCCTTCTTACCTGTCGTTTTGCTTTGGGGAAGCCTTGTGACTTTAGAGGTACGGGCTTGTTAGTGCAAACTTTGGGTAACACCAGCCGTGAGTGCTACTGCTTCCTGTCGCCACAAAACTTCATTGTATGAGAAGATTTTATCAATCTTTCCCTAGAACTGAGTTGGCCCTACCAACGTCAGGATCTTCCGTTGCTATGTGAACGTTGCTACCTCTTGGTCAGATCGCGCAGCATGTGCTCTCTTTTCTTGAGTTGAATCTGATTGAACTGTAATCTGGATTTCCCTTATCTCTGTGAACCATCTTACGCCCAAGCTGAACCTATTCTTATTCTTCTTTGGATATTTTATTGTCAAGTGTCTTCCCAATCATGAGGTCATCATTTCTATTCATTCCTGAGGGCGAGTGACTTGTTTAGAAATCATGCAGGATCATCATAGATGCGTCTCCAACAAGATGAGATATCTTTGCAAGATTATGTAATCATATCCGTATCTGGTTGAAAGACTTGTTGTCCTTTGGTTGTGAGTTTGCTGTCATAACTGGCAACTTTTATGTTATTGAAAGTTTCTAATTACGTGAATGGAAACTGCTTATTCTCCACCTGCTATGCTCATTCTCTATTTGCCACGAGTTGGATCGGCTCCTTGCCTTGCCCAATAGTTTTTTTTTTATATATCCTTATCTTCCGCTTATTGCCGTTGTCTGAAAGTTCCTTATAGCTTCATTCTATATCTAGAAGTGTTGCCTTTTCTGTTATGCATCGATGGATGCCTTTCGCTGCTCTGAAGCGACCATCGGCGTTGGCAGGAGGTGTGGAAGTTGGCTTCCAATCTTCAGATGTGCGCGCCTTTAAAATTGATTCATTCTTTGTTTAGACCTTGCAACTGTAATAATGCCTGACGCTGACCTGTAGTTGCGGGTCGTTCTCCAAACCCGTTTTGTACATATCTTGCACTCGTCACATTCCCCAACCGCCGCTCTACATATTGCTCTGAGACGGAGATGAGTAGTGGATGTCTATGATTAACTTAGGGGCTTCCCTTAATAATTTCAATTAGGGTTCCTCAATAATTCGCAATTAGGGATTTGATGATGGATAATTATGACTAGAGTATTGTTGTTAGTATAGTTATTAGGCAGACTGTAGTATTTAAGTAATTAGTTTTGGTAAGGTGTTATATAGATCTCCCCATATGAATGAATTTAATAGTTTTTTTTTATAGTAAAGGTCACAGAATTAAAATTAGTAGTTGATTGACCTGTCATGGTATTTAGTTGACACAATTTTATTAATTCGATTATTTAATTATAGTAGATTTGTAATTAGAAGTCTAACGTAAAATATTTAATGGCCTTGGATGAAAAATAATTGTTGCATCGAGTTATTAAGGTATTGAAAATTACTTAAGGAATTTTTGAGTAAAGTCCCTTGGTGAAAAACAAAAGAGTTCTTACGGGTTAAATTGTAATTATTTAATTTTAGAGTTGGAGTTAGATTACAACGTAATTATTTAATTTAAGAGTTGGATTTAGATTACAACGTAATTATCTAATTTAAGAGTTGGGTTTAGATTACAATGTAATCATTTAATTTGTTTGTTTTATAACAATGACAATAGTGGTTTAATTTAGTTAGGGCAATGATATTTGTATCTGGTAAACCAATTAAGTGATTATGTTAACAAGCAGTAGGGTAATGATATTTGTATCCTCAAAAACCATTAAGTAATTATGTTAATAAGCATTTGCATGTAGTAGGGTAACGATATTTGTATCTTTGCAAACCAATTAAGTAATAATTTTAATAAGCATTCGCATATAGTTAAGTTTATTGTAATTATAGATTTATTCCATAATAAGAATCCAATTAGATGATAAGTTACATTTTAACGTTAATATACTATCAGAATAACTTAGTCAAGTGCAAATTGCTATAGTGGAATTAGTTGTAAGAAGGCATAATTTGATCATAAGTATAATTGATTCTCGTAATATGTTAATTCAATCTGTGGGTCATAAAACCGTTCTTATAGTCTTTGATTGCGTATCTTCCCGTGTGGCTAGAGTTCCAGAGGCTTAGCTTGGGATGTCTTGATTTCATGCGTTGTGTTGTTAGATGTCTTGAGATCATGATGTTATAAGAAGCCTTGTCGTCCCTAGTTATGTATGGACTAAATGACAAATGAATGATAAATGCACTTCTTGTGGTTGTATTGTCATCCAACTGGTTGTACTAGTCTTGTATCCAGTTTTGTGGTAAGATATGGAACAGGGTGACAAGGAAATCTTAGAGTTGTAATGAATATGTGTTATTATGGGCAATGGTCTAGGAGTCCTGCCCTTATAATTATGTTATGGAGGGTTAATGCTTTGTATTGTTATATAAGGATAGTTGTTATGCAAGATGATTAATGCCTTGCATGGTTCCTGTACCCTCGTTGTTGTGATGTCTTGCTATGCTTGTTGTGTAGGGTTTTCTAGTTATAGGTAAGGGAGTGGCTTCCAATGTGGGGGCCGGTGCCAAGTGGCTAGCCAGGGTAACCCACTGGGAGTTGGTAATTCAATGATAACATAATAAAATACCTAGGGGTTGGGTAGTTTTCACACTAACAAGATAATAAGATTTTTTGTTCCTCACTCATGCCTGTAGTGCTAGTTCAGACTAAGGATGAGGGGAGAAGGCCAGGATTGTCAGATCTACTTCCTTGTCATCACGAAAGGAAGGTTGATTCCGCATGCATCATCTTATGGGGCCGGTGTCTAGAGAGAGACTGCCAGGGTAACCATAGATGGGGGCCGGTGTCTAGAGAGAGACTGCCTGGGTAACCCATGTTAGGTCCATGCGATGACACTCTCCTTACTATAGCCTAGCACTCCCTAGTTGTACTCTCCCCATTTGCTAAGTGTTGCCTCTGGAAGTACTGTTGTGTTGTTTGTGATGGTGACTTGTGATGGTCATGTGTTGTCTCATAGCCTACTGGCTACGTGACCGTATGTTGTAGTAGGAACCTTATGTTAACTCCTATCTCGGGGGGTGGACTTCAGTGTTCCACATGGTCAGGTGGAAGAGCTTTATCCATTGGTTTCTTCCTTTGCCGTCGCTTGTAAGCGAGAGGGGACACTCCTTGTGTATTAGACATCAGATCTTGTACCTATTTACAAAGACACTTATTATGCTCATGTACTAGCTTATGTATCAGTTGATTCAGATTGTATGTATTCAAATGTAATCAGAATAGTGATGAAGTAAATTACATAATGATGTACTCATTTGTATAGACTAGGAAAAAGGTGCATGTAATCTTGATCAAATGGATTATCTAATTGACGTCATGGAGATGTATGGATATAATCATTAGTGTAATAGATTTAGAATGTTCTACTGATGTTAGTTGTAATGCATGTAAACTATGTTGATTAATTTGTCAAGTAATGCAACCATGGGACCTTGGAAGACAAGTGGTTAGTTAATGATGTGTATTGAATTGCTAAACATTACCTTGTTATCTTATACCAAAAAAAAATTATTCTGCTTTGCATAGCATAGATGTGTCGTTTTCCAAGGTTTTCATGGCGGGGCACTACAACTAGCCCCTTGCAAAGTTATCGGCCTACCAAGTCACTTGGGTGCCCGAAAGGAAATCGAGGGATGTGGTTTAAAATAGCAAAAGCACAAAGTTGTGCATCAATGGTTGTTATTTGAATTAAGTTTAAATTGTAATGAATACCTTGGATCTCTAAATTTGATGATCATTTTTTTAGAAGGTATGCTAATTGCTTTGTAACTGTTCATATTCAGTTTCCAACTGACCTAGAAGGCCAAGAAAATAGATAAAAGACATGGCGTGTTAGATTTTTATGAGTTTGTTGGTATTCTGTGTTCCAAGAAGCAATATCTTCAAGACCATTTGCATAATGACTGTACTATGATGAATATATGAGTATGTGTAGATCTTGATGCTAAAGCTATGTGAAGGTAATGCAGCAGGGGCCAGGAAAATTCAGTGAGAGGACTGTAAGATATTTCTAGATGATTTGATCAATGATTTGTGTTAAGGAGGAATATATCTACATGTGGATATGCAGTTTGATAAATTTGATTGAGAAATAAGGGTGTTTGAAGAGCATGAAGTTTGTTGATAATTTTTAGGGGTTGTCTTCAATAGAATTGCTTGCAATATGTGAGGGAATGATTATTTGCAGAGGATGAAAGAATTTTAATTTGTTTATATTGACAGTATTTGAATGACTTGTGGATAAAGGAGATTGTGTTGTTTGAAAACTAGAGGAGATATAAGGTTTTGTGGTATAGAGAATCAGGGGAATCCCCTGAATTGTTTTCTTATATCCAAGATGATTGTCAATGCCAGTGAGGTAGTTGTTGTAGCCAGTGAGGCTTGCATGGTCAGTGAGACCTGTTTGTTGCCAGTGAGGTAATTGTTGTAATCAATGAGATTTTGTGTAGCCAGTGAGGCATGATTTTGTTTAAGCCAGTGCGGCATTTTTAGAGTGGTTTTTCATCCCTATGGGGGTTTTCCACTCATCTAATCATGTGTTATGTTTCTTGTTTGTTTCCATGTGTTCATATGCCCTAATGCTATTATGATTGATTAAAGGTCTTATTATTTCTGCTAATCATTGTACTTTTATGAATCCTTGATGTCTTTGTCATGTTCTATTTAGTATTTTAAAAGGTGCAAAAACTTGTAAGTTTTCTAGACCACTGATTGACCCCCCTCTCAGTGGTCCTATACTCCAACAATTAGATGATTGTAAAAGCTATAAAGGTTAGCATTGGATTGGACATTATTGTTGTGAGACTCTAGAGTGATTGTAGAAGAGTATGTTATAGATTGAGACTCTATAAAAGGCCTTGTTTTATTAAATCCTTGATTATGAATAATATAATTGTGAACATCTTTAGGTGGCGGGGTTTCTCCTGTAATGGTTTCTGTTAGAACATAATGTTATTAGGGGTCATACCCTTATAACATTTATATAATGTTCTAATATACGGTTATAAAACCTTATGTTATAAAGCATATACCATTTAATAATTAATAATTTAATAACTATTAGATTATTAATTATTTACAAATGGTTGCTTTGAATGGGTGTGACTAATACCCCTTTAGGTATTATGACACCCCTTCTCCTTTATTTAAGGAGGATCTCTCTCATTTGAGAGTGTGTGGATTTGGAGTTTTATAGTGAATTATATCACTATGCACATAAGGTATTATTGGCCATGTGGAAGTATGTAGAGGAGTATATCCTTAGGTTCAGTCTATTTCTTAATAGACTATTATTTGTAAGTGTTTTAATAAAATGATGTTTTATGGGGTTTTTTACCTGAAAGGGTTTTCCCCATGTATACCTTGTGTAATGTGTTAAATCTATGCTTGTATAATTATCTTTTATATTTATTTTATATTCAATATATAATGGTTAGTATCCTAAGATCTTGATTTCCAACATGGTATAAGAACAGGTTAGGCTATACTAATCATTTTTATAGGTTATACTAATAAATACATATACATGCTATCTATGCAATATATCTAGTGTGTATTTTCTACCATTTTAAAATCAATTCATCAAAGGCAAGTTAGGAAATTCTAAATCTTTTTTTATAGGTGATATCTGAGAGAAATTTCATACTAATCTCTTTTTATAACATATTTATATAGCATAGAAATGTTATTGGCAACTATTTGGTTCCAATAATTTAAGTTTAATTTTTGCTAGCTCTCTTATTCATTAAAATCAATTTATAAAGTTAACCAAAAAAATCATTTATTGATTTGTATCCTATAGAACTAATAATTTTCATTAGATGTAAGTAGGATATCTGTTAGTTCAAATTAATTCCATTATATAATGAATAGTATATAAAGAGAGTTAGGATTTGTTTTTTACGATGGGAGTCAGTTCCTGCTGCACGGGCTAGGGGAAACCCTAGCTCCACTTTCTTTCTGTCTACCTTCTGCGTACGGGTGTTCTAGGGGCTATTGATTGTGTTTGTACCTGGTGTGGGGGCAATTAGTTTGTGCAATGTCGCTTGGGTGGCCTTTGTTCTGTTTGTAGATTTTGCCTCTCTTTTGGCTACATGGAGGGGTTTCTCCTGCTGTGTGAAGCTCCCTTTCTTCTTTGGTTTGCTAGCCTTTGTGCTTAGGGGTTTGGGGATGGTTGTTCCCCTTTTTTGTCCTATTTGCTTCTCATTTCTCCTAGTTGGGTTTTGAGATGGAGAAAGAAGGTGTAGTCCCACCTTTGGTGATCTCCAAAGATATGGAGATGGTGGATCTGTCTCCCTCTTTGCATGCAAGGAATTTGGAGTGCCTAGGGAAGTTACTAGCTGGCGCGGGCTCTGCATCTAGGAGTGGATTTCCAAGACTCAAAAAAGTAAATGGCTATCTGGAGAGAATTCAAAATCATCCTATCTTGATGATCCAGCTAGACTCAGTCTTGGAGGATGTGGAGTACCTGAGCAATCATGCTCTAATTTGTAAGTTTGTGGGACTTCATCTTTTGCTGTCAGCTCTGGGATCTTGGACTTGGAGGGTTTGGAACCTCAAAGGGATATGGAGTTAATGATGACTGTGAACAATTACTTCTTGGTTGTGTTTTCATGCACGACAGACAAAAATAGGGCTTTTGAAGGTGGTCCTTATTTCTTCAATTAGGTTGGGCTTTTCATGAAACCCTGGCATGTGGGGTTCAACTCAGTTGAGGAGCTTCCTACAAGGGTCCTCATTTAGGTTCATCTTCCTAGGCTTCCACTCAAGTTTTGGAGGAATGGCATTCTACATATGATTTCTCTTTTGCTTGGTAAGCTGTTCGGCCCAGCTCAACAAACTCTGGACTCAAAGGTAATTTCTTTTTCCTATATTTACATGGGAATTGATTTAAATAACCCTTTGCTAGATTCTATGGAAATTTGTCTTGGATCTTCTTCTTGGATCCAACAGCCCGACTATGAAACCTTACCTTTTAGATGTCAGCTTTGTCATGAGTATGGGCATCTGTAACAGAAATACCCTCAACTCTCTCATGTGTCGACTGCAGCTAATGTTTCTTCTAATTTTGGCCCTAAGAAGGATAAAGGGAAGGCTCCTTTAGTTGATGGGGTTGTCGATAAGGAGGGATTTATTTCGGTTAAGCCCTGGAATAGCGGAGAGGTATGAAGAGAACCCTCAATGACAAACAAACTGATGGGGTCTTAAATTAGTTTGATGCTCTGGGGGACTTAGTTCAAGAGGAGGGAGTTCTAGTGGATTGCTGCCTGGGGTTGGATCCATGGGAGTAGCCTTTTTGGAAGATAGTGAAATGGATACTTAGGATTTGCCTTTGGTGGCTGTGCAGGAGGCCATAGAATTATCCCCATGACTGTCGATTGGTCTTGAATCAGATGGGGCTTTAGCTGTCAAAGATGTGGGTGATTCGGTTGATCTAGTTCCTTCACAGGTGAAGGAGGCTTTGGCCTTTGGTAAAGGCAGTGGATCTGTGCATACTTTGGGTCTTCAACCAAAGGCCCTTAAAAAGGGACCTCTAGAGAAACCAGCCAAGGTGGGCTGCAAGAAGGACCATTATGTTAGAAATGAAAGCAACACTACTTTAATGGAAATCTGATTCGAATAAATTTCAGCAATCTTTAAGTGTGCTTTAACAATGGAGATTGTAACAAAACATAAAACCCACTAGAAAAAAGATGTCAAACATGAAGAACTCAACATAATGACACAGTGTTACATGGAGAAAACCCTTGCGGGTAAAAAACTCCACCAAGAAAGAGGCATAAGTTTGTATTAATCTCAACAAGATTGTACAATACATCAACTACACAACTCTCTCCAAAAGTCTTTAATCTAACAACATTCTGGCAGCACTTGAGTACCTAAAATCTCTATTGTAGCAATAAATACATGGAAAATACTTATAGAAATGTTTTCCACTCCATTCTAGGCATTCACCTTCTCTCTCCTAAGATTCTCCAACTTGTAAACATTAATTACCATCTTACAAGCATCTTACACTTGTCCAAAAATAACCATGCAAAGGTTGGGTGCCCAAGACTAAATCTGGCCTCTTACAACATCTTATGACGCGTCATAATTGTCATAGATTCCACAAAAGAGTATCTTTCCAAGATAGGAACCTTGGGCTAATTATAGCAAATATATAACTAACATATCCATCATAGAATCTCAAAATCTTATGACAACTTGCAACTGTCATAGATTCACTTACCAAACATTATGACAGTTGTCATACATGCCAAAAATAGTAGATTCCTTAAGGGAGCATGCCTACCCTCATTTACTTTGAGTTTTTACATTTGCCAATAGTAAAAGTCACTTCGTAATCACCTCCGGTTACTCCAAAATTACCCCTGCCAGTGAAACTAGTACATCTCCTCATGGATAATTATAAATTACATATAATAAATAGAATAAATACAATATTGGGATTTACAAGGTTAATGGCACCTTATCCCAACATTCTCCCACTTGACATTATACATTGTAAATCAACCCATAGGAAATCAAATGAAAATAATCAAGCACTAGAAACAAGGCCCATGGCCTGTCTACACGACATGAACTTTTCTATGCTCATATGCTTAGTCAATGAATCTATAACATTCTCTTGAGTGTCTATCTTCTTCAACTCAATCTCTCCATTTGCAACCAACTCTCGAACAAAGTGATACTGAACATCAACATGCTTAGTCCGAGCATGATACATGGGATTTTTGGCCAAACAGATAGCACTCTAGCTATCACAACCAATCTGAATGATCCTATAATCAAAACCAATACCTATACACAATCTCCTCAACCAAATTGCCTCCTTAGAGACATGAGTAGCAGCCATATACTCTACTTCTGTGGTGGACAAAGCAACTGTGGGTTGGCTCTTACTCATCCAACTCACTGCACCTCCAAACAGAGTAAACATATATCCACTAGTTGACCTTCGACTATCCAAGTCACTTGCCCAATCTGATTCAACAAAACCTTGTATGTCCAAAGATTTATCAGCACTAGAATAAACCAAACAATGGTCAGGAGTACCTGCAAGATATTTAAACACCTTCTTCGCATAATTCCAATGCTGTCTACTAGGGTTAGACATAAATCTGCTCAAAACTCCCACTGCTTGGGCAATATCTGGTCTAGTGCAAACCATTGCATACATCAAACTCCCTACAACACTAGCATATGACACATTAGACATATCCTCAAAATCATCTTCTGTCTTTGGACACATATCTAATGAAAGCTTAGTACCAATCGGTAAAGGAACTCTAACTGGGTTATAGTCCTGGAAACCAAATGTCTACAAAATAGTATTCACATACTTACTTTGTGACAACCAAAGATTTTTGCTAACTCTGTCCCTCCTGATCTCCATTCCCAAAATATACCTTGCAGCACCAAGATCCTTCATCTCAAATGCACCTAAAAGTTGGGCTTTAAGCTCATTGATCATACCCTTAGTATTGCTAAAAAACATGTCATCAACATACAAAGCAATCACCAATATAGAATCATCAACACAATAAATGTAAACATAGTGATCCTCCTCGCTTCTAACAAAACCCAATTTCAAAACAAATGAGCCAAACTTTTGGTACCACATTCTGGGGGACTGTTTCAGACCATAAAGAGATCTCTTTAACCCACAAACCCAATGTTCTTTTCCTTTTACCTCAAAACCTGTAGGTTGTTGCATATAAATTTCTTCTTCATTATCTCCATGCAAGAACACAGTCTTAACATCCATTTGCTCAATCTCCCAATCATGAGTTGCAGCAATGGATAGGAGAAATCTAATAGAGTCAATTTAGTAACAAGAGAAAATATCTCACCAAAATCAACTCCCTCTCTCTGGGAGTAGCCCTTGGCTACCAGTCTAGCCTTGTACTTTTCCAATGACCCGTCTACTCCAAACTTCTTCTTGAAGACCCACTTACAACCTATGGGCTTTCTTCCTTTGGGCAAAAAAACAAGATCCTAGGTGTTACAAGAGTCTAAATCCATCATCTCCTGCATGGCTAGCTGCCAAGACTTACTATCATTTATAACAATAGCTTCCCTGTAGAATCTAGGTTCATTGTTAGTACTCAATAAAGCATATACACAATGAAAATCTGGTGGGCTATACCTGTCAACTAGATTTCGTTGTCTTGTGGATCTCCTCAAGGGTGGAGTAAGAGACTCTACTCGTTCTTCTGCATGATCATCTACACCAACTTCTTCTGTAACAAAAGACTCATCTTCATCAGAACTACTTGACTCTTCTTCTTCTTCTTCACCCCCCAATCCATCATTCTACTCTTCCTGAGGTGCATCTTGCTGCTCTAAACCAAAGTGCACCTTCTTTACCTTTTCTTCTTTTTCTTTTGGCTGCTCAGGTTTAGAAATAGCTCTAAGTTCCCTAAAAGTAACATCTCTAGAAAAGATAATAGTGGATTCCAAAGCTTATAACCTTTGATATTATCACCATATCCAATGAATGTACACTTTTTAGCCTTTGGATCCAACTTAGATCACTTTTCCTTAGGCACATGAACAAAAGCCTCACAACCAAAAACCCTTAAATGTGAAACAAATGGTTTCTTACCTATCCACACTTCATAAGGTGTCGAATCAAGATCCTTACAAGGAGATCTGTTTATCAAGTAGCAAGCAGTACACACAGCCTTTGTCTAAAAGTATTTATCCAACTATGGATCACTAAGCATACTTCTGGCTCTTTCCATAATTCTTCGGTTCATCCTTTCTGCAACACCATTCTATTGTGGTGTATACAGAGTTGTCTTTTGTCTGATTATACCTGCATGCTTGTAAAACTCATCAAATTCCTTAGAGCAATATTCCCCTCCATTGTTAGATCTTAATATTTTTATCTTTAAACCTGTCTGGTTCTCTACTAAGACTTTGAATTCCTTAAACTTAGTGAAAACTTTAGATTTATGTTTCATAAAATAAATCCATGTATATTTGGATACATCATCAATGAAGGTGACAAAATAACGAGATTTTTCGATAGATTCATTATTCATAGGTCCAAAAACATCCGTATGAATAATTTCTAACTTCGCTTTTGCTCTATTGCATCCTGAAGGAAATGATTTTCTATTTTGTTTACCAAACACACAATGCTCACATAAATCAAAATGCTCATTAGAATAGGAGAAACTGTCCAACAAATTTTTATTCTTAATAGTTTTTAATACATTATTTCTTGTGTGGCCCAATCTACAGTGCCACAACATACATGCATTTTCAATACTGGCCTTAGATACATAAGAGGCATTACAAATTGTAGTGGCTTCAAGCTTAAACAATTTCCTAAATCTCTTCCCTTTCGCTACCACCAAGTTCCCTTTCACCAATCTGCAGCCATGCTTGTCAAATGTCACATGCATTCCCAAATCATTCAACTTCGAAACTAAAATCAGATTTCTAGCTAATCCAAGAACATGCAAAACACTAGGGAGGGTTTTAATCCTCCCAGCACTGAAACACAACAATACCTTTCCTTTCCCGACAATCAGATATGAAGAGTTGTTACCAAGGTAGATATTACCTCCATCATATTCTTCATATGTGGAGAACCATTCCTTATGCGGGGTCATATGAAATGAGCATCCTGAGTCAACCAACCAGTGATAATTAGAAACAACATTACATGCAGAAAGTAAAACATCTTCACCTGCATTCGAGGACTTATCTGAAGCACTCTCCCACTGTTTATTGGGGTTTTTGCACTCCTTCACATGTCCCCTTTTACCACAGTTCCAACACTTAACTCTATTCTTTTTACCAGGAGTCTTAGACCAGCCCTTGGACTTGTCCTTGGCCCCTTTGTGATTACCTTTTGGTCCTCTTTCCTTAGACCTTCCCTTGACACTAAGAGCATCCCCTGAACTATCCAGACTCTTCTTCCTCAATTCCTGTGATAGTAAAACTGCAACAAGGGCATCCAACTTTGGATCTATGAGGTTAGCAATGATAGCAACTATAACATTATCCCAAGACTCAGGTATAGAACAAAGAAGCAGGATACATTTATCTTCCTCATCAACCTCAACATCTACTGAAGCAAGATGACTCATCAACAAATTAAATGAATTTAAATGCTTTGCAACTGACTCACCCTCTTTCATTTTCAAGGAAAACAATTTTATTTTTAAGTAAAGTTTATTTACCATACTCTTGGCTGGATAGATCTCACCCAACCATTTCCACAACTTGTGTGCAGTCTCTTCCTTTGCGATATTCAACAGGCATCCCCAAACACAAACGAATGGTTCCCCATGCCTTCTTATCTAGTTTTGCCCACTCATCCAGAGAGACATCATCGGGTTTCTTCTCTTTTTGAATAGCCAACCATTGGTTTCTTTCTTCCAACAAATCTTCCATTTTCAACTTCCACAACTCATACCCCATTCTGTTGAACTTCTCAATGTCCATTTAAGAGGTTGATGCAACGATGGATGCAACCATAATAACAACACAAGATTTGGAAAATAAACACAACCAAATCTCCCACTACAGCTACAGCTTCCACACTACCACCCAAGAGTCAAAGCTGGCCGGGCTCTGATACCAAATGTTAGAAACGAAAGCAACACTACTTTAATGAAAATTTGATTTGAATAAATTTCAGTAATCTTTAAGTGTGCTTTAACAATGGAGATTGTAACAAAACATAAAACCCACTACAGAAAAGGTTTCAAACATGAAGAACTCAACACAATGACATAGTGTTTATGTGGAGAAAACCCTTGTGGGTAAAAAACTCCACCAGGAAAGAGGCACAAGTTTGTATTAATCTCAACAAGATTGTACAATACATCAAATACACAACTCTCTCCACAAGTCTTCAATCCAACAACATTCTGGCAGCACCTGAGTACCCAAAATCTGTATTGCAGTAACAAATACATTGGAAAATACTTATAGAAATGTTTTCCATTCCATTCTAGGAGTTCATCTTCTCTCTCCTAAGATTCTCTAACCTGTAAACATTAATTACCATCTTACAAGCATCTTACACTTGTCCAAAAATAGCCATGCAAAGGTTGGGTGCCCAAGACTAAATCTTACCTCTTATAGAATCTTATGACGCGTCATAACCATCATAGATTCCACAAAAGAGTATCTTTCCAAGATAGGAACCTTGGGCTAAATATAGTAAATATACAACTAACATATCCGTCATATGCATCATAGAATCTCAGAATCTTATGACAACTTGCAACTATCATAGATTAACTTACCAAACATTATGACAGTTCTCATACATGCCAAAAGCAATAGATTCCTCAAGGGAGCATGCCTACCCTCATTTACTTCAAGTTTTTACATTTGCCAATAGTAAAAGTCACTCCGTAATTACCTCCGGTTACTCTGAAATTACCCCTGCCAGTGAAACTAGTACATCTCCTCATGGATAATTACAAATTACATATAATAAATGGAATAAATACAATATTGGGATTTACAAGGTTAATGGCACCTTATCCCAACACATGAGAAGGTCAAACTAGTTGGGGAGAATCTTGTGGATGCTGGGTTGGTGAAGACCATTGACTCTCATTTCTCTTAGCCTCTTAAATGATAGTTATCTCATGGAATGTAAGGGGTATGAATAGCATCCCTAGTCAAAAGGCTATTCATGAGATGATAGGTATTCATTCTTCTGATATTATCTTTCTTTAGGAAACTAAGTTGATTGTGGATGGGTTGTTGAATAAAGATCCCAATATCTAGGTGCGTGGTTTGTTTCAGTGTGTGGGGGCTCATGACAGTTCTAGTGGTGTGGCCTATTTTTGGAATCCACAAAAGGTTGTTTCTCTTTGGTGGATCTCGAACCATTCTATTTCTTTGTCTTCCTCTAGCTTAGACTCTGGTGAAATCTATTTTTTCACTAATGTTTATGCTCCTACTGCTCTTCTGGGTAAATTACAGCTTTGGTCTCATGCTCAGTATGTTCGGTCACTTTCTCCCATGCTTCCTTGGATTGTGCCAGGTGAATTTAACGTGGTTAATTTCTTGGAAGAAAAAAGAGGTTGCATTACTAGGCTTGACCCTTCAGATTTTCTCCTAAGGGATAACATAGAGCTTTTGCATTTGATCGATGTGAAGCCGAGTAATGGTATCTTCACTTGGAGCAATAGAAGATGTTGTGAAGGTGATATTTCCAAGAGACTGGATAGATTCTTAGTCTCTTGTTATTGGACTAGGGATAGGTGGAATACGACCTCAGAGATTTTAGATTGGAAGGCTTCAGACCACTAGCTGATTAAATTTTCAACAGTGCCCTTCAGTGCTCTGCAGAACCCTTGTTTTAAGTTTCAACTCATGTGGTTGAGAGACCCATCTCTCCAAGACTTAATGGGTGACTAGTGGCACAAAGGGAGGCCTGCTCATGGAAGGGCTATATATTCTTTTGCCAAAAGACTTCAGTATGTAAAATATAGGCTCAAGAAGTGGAATAAGAAGTGCTTCAACAATCTGCACCACAATAAATGATAGCTTAAGCTCGATTGGACAACATCACCCACCAAATTTGAGTAGGGAGGAGACTATAGAAGCTAAGGAATTAGAGGAATGTCAGTTATGTGAGGAGATTTTTTGGAAGCAAAAATCTCGTATTGATTGGCTATAGGAAGGAGATAGGAATACTACCTTTTTTCACAACTCAGTTAAAGTTAGAAGGAATGGTAATCTTATTACTTCTCTTGTGTCTCTAGAGGGAACTCATCTCTCCTCTCTGGGTGAGATTTCCAGCGAGGCCTCTCAGTTCTTTTCTTCCCTTTTTATGGAAGACTCTCCTCCTACTAGTGAAGATGGAATTTGAATTCTTGACTGTGTCCCCTTGCTAGTTTCCAATGAGATGAATGCAACCCTCATGCTTCCCATCTCGCTATGGGAATTAGAGATGGTGGTGTTCCAAATGAACAAAGTTAAATCTCTGGGCCCTGATGGTTTTCCTATAGAATTCTTCCATGACTTTTGGGAAATTATCAAGTTGGATCTTTTGGAGGTGGTGCAGGAGTCTCAAGGAAATAAGCAAATGTTAAGGGCCTTGAATTCTACTTTTCTGGCTTTTATCCCTAAAAAGGAAGGTGCTAATTGTCTAGACCAATTTAGGCCCATTACTCTTTGCAATGTGATCTACAAAATTACTACCAAACTGATTATAGAAAGGCTAAAGCCTTGGCTCAGCTCACTAATTTTAGAGGAACAAGGGGGATTTATTTCCGCAGACAAATTCTAGATGGGGTTGTGATAGCTATTGAGCTCATTCATTCCATGGCAACTTCTAAGGAAAAATCCATGTCCATCAAGCTTGATATGGCAAAAGCTTATGATAGGGTTAAATGGGCCTTCTTCAAGAAAGTGCTTCTGGCGTTTGGATTTGGTAGGGAGTTGGTGGATTGGGTGATGAGTTGTGTGACCTCTACTTCCTTTTCTGTTCTTATCAATGGGGAGCCTTTTGAGTTATTTAGAGCTTCCTGAGGCCTCCGTCAAGGGGATCCCTTATGTCCTTATCTGTTAATAATTATGGCGGAAGGATTGGGTAGATTTCTCAAGTATTGGGTTAGTCAAGGGATGATTTAGGGATGGAGTTGGAGTAATAGTCTACCTCCCCACTCTCATCTTCAGTTTGTGGATGATACTGCTTTGATGGGCTTGGCTAGATTTAATGAAGCTGTAAATTTAAAGAAAACTTTGGATACCTATTTGGCGGCCTTTGGATAAAATATTAATGAGAATAAGTCTTCCATCTACTTCTTCAATACCCCTCGGCTTATCCAAAGCAGGATTGCCTAGATTCTTCACTTTCAGATTGGTTCTCTTCCTTCAAATTACCTTGGGATTCCCATTTTTGTGGGGACTCAATGCATGGAGATATGGAAGATATTCTGGATAAGTTTCACAGGAGGGTTAGTCACTAGACTTATAAATGGCTCTCGTTGGCTGGGCGTGTGACACTTTTGAAGTCAATAGTTCAAGCCCTCCCAATTTACAGATGCTTTGTGCAGGTTGCTCCCTCAAGTTTCATTAAGGAGTTTGACGCCCTTGCCCGACAATTTTTTTGGGCTGACAATTTGTCCTTTTTGAAGTGGAGTCTAGTTAAGTAGGAATCTATTTGTAGGCCGAAGCAGGAGGGAGGCCTTGGGCTCAAGCCTGCTAGGTTGAATGGTTAGGTCTTAGCTGCCAAATTGTATTGGAGATGGTGCATTTGCTTAGATCAGGATTGGGCTCGTATTCTCACTCACAAATACCTTGAGGGGGTGGACCCTTCGAATGTGCTTTGGTATAGCCTTTTGAGGAAGGGATCTATGATTTGGGATACCCTCAAAAGAGGGGAAAAGATCATCAAGGATGGCCTTTTCTGGATTTGTAATGCTGGCTTTGAGGTTCTTTTTTGGTATGATTCTTGGGATGGTCACCCCCTATTCTAACCATGTTCCCTCATTTGTTTACACTCTGCAATAGTTTGCTTGAAGCTGGGTGGAGAAGGGTGGTAGACTTTAAGTCTACTCAGGTGTTAGGTCAGATGGAGGTCATGCATTGGAAGGAACCTCATGAGTGGCCACTAGGTGGTAGTGAGGAGGATTGATAGGAGCTTGTTAAAATTTTGGTTGGGAGAATGTGTAACTCTCTCAAAGGGAGGGATGTCTTGGCTTGGGGCCCTGATCTTAAAGGAAAATTCTCAGTTGCCTTAGGTTACTTGGATTTGGATAGAAAGTTGTATGGGCAGGTTGGTGTTCCTTGGTGGAAAAAGGTTTGGAATAAATTTTCTTGGCCTAAGTGTAATTTCTTTGCTTGGTTGGTTGTCCAAAATAGGTGCCTCACCTAGGAGAATTTGAGGAAGAGAGGCTTCCATGGGCCCTTCTATCTATGTGCTTTGCCACAACAGTGAGGAATGTGTCTCACATCTCATCTTCTAGTGTCCTTTCTCTTGGGAGCTTTGGCACCTTTGGTGGGGGGTGTGGAATCATGCTTGTATTCATGCCACTTCCTTGGTTGAATTCTGGGAAAGTTTAGGTAGGCCTCTAGCTTAGACCTCATTTCTCAAGACAGTTTGGACCAATGGGCCTACTTTTATTATTTGGCACCTTTGGTTAGAAAGGAATAGGAGACTTTTTCAGGGTGTGAGATTGGGGTGGTTCAGTTATGGCAAAAGATTTGTAGCAAAATCTAGGAGACTACTTCAGCAAAGTGTGATATCTTGGTCAATGTGGATCCTAATGACATGGCTATTATTAGGAATTTGAATTTGGTGGATGATGGTTTGGGTTTCTCTACAAGTAGATGGCCTCGATAGGCCAAACAAAAGCTTCAACGGGAAGGTTAGTGGTCCCCCCTCCCCAAGGAACTCTGAAGATTAATACTGATGGGTCTTCCCGAGGGAATCCTGGACATGCAGGGATTGGGGGTATTGGCAGAGATAGTGCAGGGGATGTTGTGTTTTCCTTCTCAACTTATAAAGGGTCTCATACTAACAATTTTATGGAAGCCCTTGCTATTCTTACTGCTGTTGAATGAGGTTGTTCCCTTGACTAGAAAAAAATCATCTGTGAATCTGATTCACAGATTATGATCGATATGTTGCTGGAGCAGAGGGTGGATGGAATTAATTGGCAGTTGGCCACTATGGTTAAGTAGATATTGGATCTTTGTTACTCTTTGGATTATGTTTCCTTTTGCCATATTCCTCGTGAGTGAAATAAAGTGGCGGATTGTTTGGCCAAGTGGGCCTCAGAGTATTGGGAGAGATTGGATGTTGGAGATTGGGATCCTCTGTAACCAGAGTACACTCTGGTTTTAGAAAAGTTAATTATTAAGGACAAAAATAGGAAGGTGGCTTTCTTGAGGTTCTTGTCGGGACTCTTGTTGGTTCTTTGTGAACCTGGAGCCTTTTGCTTTGTATTATTTCTTTTCTAATCAATAAATTTTTACCCCCTTTTAAAAAAAAATATAAAGAGAGTCATTTTTAATATAAAAAAAGTCAAAAGAAAACCTAAAAGTTACATTAAAAAAAAGACACAAAAGAAATTGCATCCTTTCTTAGAAGAGTCACATCCTTATATCCTTATAGTTTATATAAGGATACAAATAGATTCATATCTTTTTTGATAAGGGCCTCTTTATAGTTTATGGATCCACTTTTAAAAGAAGACTCATATCATTAATAAAAGAGCTATTAACCTTTTTAAGAGTCATTTCCTTACTAAAAAATAATAGGTTATTTTCTTAAAAAAAAGTTAAGAGTAAAAAAATAATAATAAGATTAATAAAAAGTAAAGACTATTAATTTTTTTTTTCATTTTTATTTTTTAAAGAGTCAATTATCTCTATCATTATGTTTAATGACGTGTTTATGGATCATGGAGTATGGGAGGATGTTGTTATTGGAGTGCAAATAGATTTAGTAAGTAACTTTTTTTTACAATATTTTTATCTTTTAAAATTGCTCCATTTTGTTCAAAAAACAAAGAGTATTATTTTAACTTAGCTTCAAAATTGTTATTGTAACTTTTTTACCCATATTCTCGATCTTAATAAGTCGTGACTTTATGTAATAACTTTATTGTTTACTCTAATAGATCATGACCCTTCAAGCATGGTTAAATTTCAACAAATTTCAAATATAAAAAGATGCATGGAAAGATATTAACATGACATATACCTTATTTATGTCTTCAAAATATGGTGCAACTGCTATCACATGGATGGAGTAATATTTAAATAGTTATCTTCTATAGCTCCTTAATCAAAAGTTGACTACAAAAGTCACTACAAAAGAATCAATGTGCTTAGGAGATTACTAGAATTGTTTTTCCATTTGGATGCTTTTATAGGTCCCACTTTATTATATAATAAAGCTATTTTCTATTACTCAAGACTCCTATTTCTAGAAATAAAGCACTTTTGAAGTTCATGGGCATTGCCTTCAAAAGAAAGTCCTTCCATACTAAAATTATTTTTCAGTTCTATAAGACTGATTATCAGATGGTAGATATACTATGTCAAGAAGATTTGAGCTAGGCTCCCAGTAATCATAAAAAAATATATATGCATTATAGCATCAAACCTCTGTGCGGTACCAAATTCTCCAAACTTGAATCAATGCTTGGCCATTTGGGGGGAGTGTGCATGCCAATAACACCTCTAGATGTAAGACCTAAGACATAAAATAAGACCTTAGGCATTTTAATGCCTTAGGATGTAAGGAGTTGCCATGTTGAGGGGAAAGAGTATGTCTAACAATGACAGCTCTATGTAAGACCTAAAAGGTAAAAAGTAAGACATCTAGGCATTATATATAATTAACTCCTTGTATTATATGTAAGCCATATGGGTATATTTACAAATTCTTCTCTATGTAAATCTTCCACTTCTAAAAGCATTTTATTATGTAAGACCTATGGGCAATATGTAATGAACCTAGAGGGGGGTTGGTTTGAGGAGTTCTGGGCTCCAACATAAACATTGTAATACCTCACATCATTTTTTAAAACATGGGATTATAAATTGTGACAAGATGACTTTCATGTAGTCCAAAATACATGCTTTTCATTTTGACATATATTTGTGTCCCTGTTTATCATTGTCAAAGAAGACCTACATTATTGGGGTGCTTCATTTTTTTTTTTATAGAAATTGACATGTGATGCCCCTATTAACATTAAGGGGGAGTGTTAGAACATAATGTTATTAGAGGTCATACCCATATAATATTTATATAATTTTCTAATATAAGGTTATAAAACCTTATGTTATAAAGCATATATACCATTTAATAATTAATAATCTAATAACTATTATATTATTAATTATTCACAAATGGTTACTCTGAATGGGTGTGACTAATACCCCTTTAGGTATCATGCCACCCTTCTCCTTTATTTAAGGAGGTTCTCTATCATTTGAGAGTGTGTGAATTTCGAGTTTTATAGTGAATTATATTACTATGCACAAAAGTTATTATTGGCCATGTGTAAGTATGTAGATGAGTATATCCCCAGGTTCAGTCTATTTCTTAATAGACTATTATTTGTAAGTGTTTTAATAAAATGATGCTTTATGGGGTTTTTTACCTGAAAGGATTTTCCCCATGTATATCTTGTGTAATGTGTTAAAACTATGCTTGTATAATTCTCTTTTATATTTATTTTATATTTTGCATATAATGATTAGTATCCTAAGACCCTAATTTATAACAGTTTCCCACATAAATATTTGAGCCTTTTGTAACCTTGTGTATGTAGACCATTCCATTTACTTCTGTGAATGCTGTTATATTTTGTAAATATTGTTGGGACCCTCATTTTCCAATCCCTTTTCATGCTCAAAATTTTCCAAAACCCATGTTTGTGCCCCTCTATTTGCCTTGGTCTACTTTGACCCATTATTGATAATCAATTTGAGACATCCTAAATGGGTTTCTACGTGTGTCAAGATGCAAGTAAAAATCCATAAAAAATTAAGTCTAGAATGTTTCTGGCCTTTTCCCTAGTCTTGTGCTTTTGTCATATTTTTCGAGTTTCAAGGTTTCATGTTCTTGCATGCCATCCTTATCGACTTCAAAACTCCACCTTGGTTGCTTGTTGATTTGCCTAAGTCTTTTGAGATCATAGTGTCAGGATTTCTCATTTTCCTTTGACAGTTAGGCATGAGTTTTGAGGCTTGCCCAATCTTTGATCTCTGACATTTTAAAATGCTAAGTTTTTCAGGATTGCAGGTTCAATCTTCCTTGGTTCTCTTTATCTTTCGAGCATGTGTTTTGTGGTAGCCCCGATCCTTAATCCTCGACACTACATATTTGCCTATCTTTCAAGATCACGGAGTGGAGGAGGTGCTTGTTTCTCATGATAAAGGGAAGGCTATTTGGCAAAGGCCCGATTCATCGGGGCCCAATGAATTTTCCTTCTAGTTATTGTGCCCTTTGTTTTTATTCAGACTTCGTACTTTGGGTAGTCTCACACTCCCATTCAAAAGTGGAAAGAGGTTTAATGTTCAAGCCCGAATTGTCAAAGCTCGATGAAGTTTGCCTTGCCTTTGTATTTCATCACGGTTTTAGGGAGTCTCATACTCCTGATCTAAAGGAAGATAATTGGTGGAAGTATGATTTGTCGAGGCCTGATCAAGTTGTTTTCCATCAAGGTTCCACGTAAAGGCATGAATTCCTCCAAAATCTTGAATGTATCCAGAGGTTGATACTTGTTTCATATCCTTCAAGAAGCAGCCAGGTCTGATGCGCTAAGGTAGTGAAGGTGGATGTTTTTCTTGTGTGATGTTTTTTAGGATCATGGTGTTGGGGAGTCTCTTACTCCCATTCTCAAGTGGAAGGACTTTTGGTGGAGTCTCGATTTTTTGAAGCTTGATAAGTGTTCTTTGCCTTTGTATTTCTTCAGACTTCAAAAATCAAGGAGTCCCAACACTCCCATTTAAAAGTGGAAAGGTGTTTAATGAAGGTCTAATCTATTGAAGCCCAATGAAATAGCCTTACCTTTGTATTTCATCAGAGTTGTGGGGAGTCTCCTACTCCTGATTCTAAGTAAGATAGTTTGGCAGAAGCTTGATGTGCTGAAGCCCGATATGGTCCACCTTCTATAGACTTTGGGGAGGTGCTTGATTCTCTTGCTAAGGTGGAAGAATATTCATCAGAGGATTGATTGCTGAAGCCTGATAAGTTTGTTACTCAAACTTCAAGGATCAGGAAGTCTCTTTCTCAAGTTCAAAAGCAGGTGGATGTTTGGTGATGTCTTGATAGCTTGGCCTTCCTAATTGGTGCACCCTATGTGTTTGTCAGAGTTGAGGGGAGTCTGATTCTCCCAATTATGAAGAAGGATTCTTGGTGAAGGCCCAATTTTTTGGGGCTCAACAAATTTTCCTTCCCCATCATTTGGTGTAAGGAAAAAGGTGCAAAATTTAAAAAGTTCATTTCCAATGTTCACGACAAGAAAGAAAATGTTGTAGGCGTGAAAAAAGGTACCAGAGGCAAAAGCATAATGAATGGTGGTGGATCTCAAGATCTAATTTCTAGATTTTTATAAAAAATCTGTAATAGTTTGCATGAATTTTCAATTATTCCCACCCATATGCATGCAAATTAGGGCGTGTCTTTGAAGTTATAAAAAAAAATTATATTCATTTGTAAGGGTTCAGAAAATTCTAGGAAGAGAAATTGGTGTAAGGTGAAGCTCTATGATATTTTTCAAAGGAATAATAGAGATCTAGAATTTTTTGTCATCATGTTTATTGTAATGTATTCACTTTGTATAAAATATATGAGCAAGAACTTGCGAGTCTAATTGTCTCATGTATTGTTTTGCATTTTCTTGGGCAAATATTTGTTTCAATGGAAACAAAAATTATTTACCTGCACATTTGTTGTGGGGTTCAACGGTTTGATTAGTTCATAGTCAAGGAATGAGGTAAATATTTTTAGATCATGAATGGACTATGCAATTGCTATGGAGGATTATTAAGTAGAATCAGATACATGCAAGTTAATTAGTGGGTTTAAGTCATTGTAATGTAGTGATTGTATTATTAAACCCCAATGGTAGAATTCTGTTATAATAGTATATTGAATTGAAATTTAGACTATGTGATGACAAGGAACATGCACCGATCTTTCCTAGTGATTTGATCCACTCTCATAATTTTAGAAGATTGTTTTTTACACTTTAAGTGTTGTACAACAACAGTGATAGTTTGTCTAGGTTCACGATGTTATGAGTAAAATACTGGTGAATACTTTATTATCTTTGGTCATATCATGAAATTTGTCTACCATTAATGATGAGATTTTTATAGTTAATTTGTTAGTTTTATTATTTAAAATATCTTAGGCAAATACCCTCCTGAGTGAGGCAGAACTCAAAGAAGAAGAGGAGATTTTATTAGGCCCTCCTAGCTGTTGGCCTTTTTCATCAAAAAAGACACAAACAAATGCCATTGAGTATTTTTTAGTGCACATAATATTAAGTTTCTTTAATCCAAAATTATTGGTCATTTGCAATAGGGGTGCAAATCCCCAACAGTGCACCTCCACCATTCTCCATCCTTCTTCAACACAAGTATTAAATGCATTGTACAATGACTTAGGTTTTCCCCAATTAAAACTCACTCTAATAATTCTTTTACTTTCTTGTTCAATTCCACATTCATTTCAAGACCCATTATATGCGATGACTTGTTTGGAAAACTATAACTTAGAATTAGATCCATGGAGCACGTGAGATGTTTCACATCATTGGAAACTCAACTAATATTCCTTTGCTAATCACATTTGATACTCATTGAGCATTATGTAAACTTAAGGCTCCTTAGAGATATGTGACATTTCCTACTCCTTCTATGTGAGCTTGAATACAAGTGGATATAAGTCCTACAAGTCTCCCACCTCCTCTCGAGAAACTAATTTGTTGACACACCAACACTTTTCCCTTCTGTATGAACTCTTTCTCTTCCTTCATGGGAAGTAACTTAAACTTATTCCCATATTTATTGATGGTGGAGGTGTTCTTGTGTCCATAATACATTGTACATTGATCATACTACCACGACCTTCCCAACAACACATGGTAGGTAGGCATCAAGATCACATCACACTATACCTCATTTTCATATCCTCTAGCAAAATATAACTTGATATTACTCTATTAATGTGAGTTGTTATCCCTTGTATACCAAGATAGTGTATGGTGTAGGGTGTACAACTATCTTCAACCCTAATTTTTTAACCATGTCTATGGAGACTAAGTCATTTGTGCTACCTCCATTAATGATTAACTTGGAGTACTTTCCACCTAAATTGGACTTAGTTTAGAAGAAACACTTTCTAAACAATATTTCATTATATTTGTGCATAGGTTTCAACAAAAAATTATGTATCATCAAGTTCTATGCAGCATCCAATTTTTGCTTTCTACTCCACTACCCCATGAGCTTGATTTTTCAACCTATGCAACACACACATGCTTCTCTATATGACCTTTATCTCACATGACATCTAGACAATCAAATACATAGTGACCTAGTTTCCCACATTTGAGAAAATCAAACTAAATCCTTTTTCATGGCTTCATGTTCCTCTATTTCCACCTCAATCAAGGATTTGCTCATGTTTCACGCTTAGTGGGGTGCAACTAGTTTCTATGATTTTCTTGTGTGGAAATATATACCTTCCCATACTTTACTTTATCTTTCCATCATTTCCCTTACTACTTCTACACATGCTATATTATATATAAGACAACTTTTCCTTAACCTCGAGTGTTAGCTAGTAGGCCTCCTCGACAAAAAATGAATTATGAGCAAGCACATATTATCCTAGATTTATATTCACAAACCATTTACATACCAAGACACTTTCTTGGTGTTTTCTTCCATGTGACCATGGAAAATGCATATTTTGTAGAAATCCTTCATCTAATCCTTCACAAAATCTCATTTTCTATAGGTTTTTGAGCTTCTTGTGAAAATCCCACACATACTTTGTTGGCATAAACTTCTCCTCGAATTTGGTCACCATATGATTCCATTGTGAGATCTTACACTTCTTTTTTTGCACATGAATCTTCTAGGTTAGGTCCCACCATAAGGAGACATGCCCTTTCAACTTGACTCTTTTTGGGTTCTAAATTGCTTTCAACTCAAAGTATTTATCTAGCTTAGTGATTTGTCGATAGTTTATTCTAGGTAGAAGCTTCCTAACTACCTTGGGATATCAAAACTCAATTTTTTGTTGGCCTTCATCAAGGAAATTACAAATCTTTCCTCTATTACAATGTCTTCCTTAATACCATAAAGATCCATGGAACTATATCTTGTGTCACAACCTTCTCTCTCATCATCACTAATGTTTTCCATCACCAACAAACCTCTTCTTTGTGTCATTTTGACGACTTCAAGCTAAGATTGAAAATATCTCAATATATCCTTGAGACCTACAAAGTAGGTCACTTGATCGTTTCTTGCGCCTCCTCTTTCAACTTTGTGAGCCATCTTCTCTGGTTCACTTGTGACGTGATAACAATTCATACAGACATTTAGGTTAATGAAACTCTCATGATCTCACCTCTATGACTTAGAACACTCACTCTGATACCAATTAGTGCACACAACAAAAGCTAAAAAAGGAAGATTAATGGAGATTGAAAAGAAAACTAAAAGTCTTATTTTAGAGAATGAAAGATTTATAAATGAGCCACCAATATCTAAAACCCTACAATCACTATGCTACCCAACACTATTAGAGAAATATGTGAAGATACTCTTTGCACTTACAATTGAATCAGTTGAAGCTCTATCTAAAACCAACTCTCTTTTTTTCCAAAGGGTTGAAACCCCAAAATGAATAAAAACATCATGCTATAGTGTAAACAATGGAAGAGTGGAGTAAGGTGCTTCCATAAATGAGCACTTAGAAGAAAATTCAATAATCAGATGCATTGTTTGTAAATAGAATAATTAGCCATTCTTCAATTGATTTAAACTTGACATTATTATAACCTTCTAGAACTAATAAGCCATTAGATAATCCTATCCTTTTCATCTACCATAAATATTCTAACATGCCCAATAGGTTCTGACAATATAATGTCAGCTAATTTCTCTAGGGTGCACACTAGAAGTAGGTTATATGGGTTGACATTCATAAAGTGCAAGGTTTTGTGTAGGTTGAAATGTGTAGGAACGAAGAGTGCACTAGACCAAGATGGTTTGCATGAGGCTCAAACAAAGTTACACTAAAGAGCATAAAGTATGCAGGACACAAAATTGTCCAACAAAAAACATGGGCACATAGGTTAGGCCTACACATCAACAAATTATTATAGCATAAAGGGCACATATAAGTTAATCCTACATGTGAGGAATGAGAAACACATTTCTTTAGGTGATGTAAGATTACATCAACCCAAGGATGCTCTTGCATCAAGTATGTAGGTTGAATCTCATTAAAGTGTTCTTCATGTTCTCAATCCTTCTAGGCCCTTATGGTGTTATATATAAGCTAAAAAATATTTACAAAAAAAATCATTGGAATGGTATGTTTGAGGTGAAGAAATTTCTATTGATGAAATGTGAGAAAATTTGTGGATGCTCTCCTAAGGTTGAGTGAGGTTGACGGATATGTTACTACATAACCAATCTCTTGCAACTAAACAAGCTTGGTGATTTTTGGTAGAATAGGACCATCCTTGGTTTAAATTGCTAAGAAGTAAATACTTTGTTACAAGAGAAGCCTTTGTGCAAATCAACAATATGGAATTTTTTGGTCTCCTATAAAATTTAATTGGGAATAGCCTAGCTTGGGACATTGGAAATGGTAATTCGGTGGGTTTCAGGAAGACCCTTGGCTTGCTAATTCACTATTGGAATCTCTCTTTGACCTTGGTGAATCTTATGCCTTGTGTTTGGTGTTGTGAAACTCATAAGTCAATAATTAATGGGTAGAATCAAACTATAGAGGTTTCCTTTCCCATAGTGGACACAACACCATTAACTTCGCTATGCCTATTTCTCAAAAAGTCTTGTTTTAAGATGTCTTAGAAGGCCTAAGAGTCCCTTCTTTTCTTTAGGATTCAAAAAATTAATGTGGAGTAGAAATCTACATGCAACATATTTGGTTAAGTTTGGATATTTTGTGCCTAGAGTGCATATCCTACTACATGTCCCATAATGACTAGTGGAGCTTTTCTAGTAGAGTGATTTAAATCTCAAGAGTAGTGCATGAGTAGTGTGTTTGCGTAATTTTAACCTTAAATAATTTACAAAAATGAGGCTTCTTGGGATCATCTATATGTTCTCTTTGTCAACTTGCTAATGAGATAATTGACCATCTACTACTCTGGTGTGAGTTTGTACACAAAGTGTGGGTAAGCATTTTATGTAATATGGAGTTTCCTTGGGCCTTCCCAAGAATATTTAAAGAGCATCTTTGCTCATGGACATGAGGCTCAAACTAAATTTGTTCGTTGTGATAGATTGTTCTTTGTTGTATAATGTGGGAGATATGGATCAAAGGAAACAATTGCATATTTTAGGATTCAAATTCTTCATGGGATCACTTTCAGAATAGGATTTATTCTACAATTTTATGATTCTCCAAGATCATGCCTATGAATGAAGTCTTTATTTTCTACCAAGGATCTAATCATTCTTAAAAACTAGTAGAATATTCTATTGATAGGGATTAAGGGAGTTTTAGGTAGGTTTGTAAATATTGTGAAGCTAGGTGGTAGTTTCCTAAGAATGGTGTTTTCAAATTAAACTGTGGTTGTGCTTCAAGTGGAAATATGGATCAAGATAAGGTGGAGATGGTGGTAAGAAATAGTTCTAGTATATTCATTTGGGGAGGGGAGGTTCTCTCTTCTTGGGTATCAAGCTTTGTTGGGAATTAAGGTGTCTCAACCTTGGTAATTCCTTGCATTTATTTATTGCCTATTGTGTAATTATGATGCAAATCATGTTTTGTCATCTTGTGGGAGTTGGCATGGTGATGTGTCATCCTACGTGGAAGGTGACCACATGTAATTTTGTCCTCACATGAAGAGATAGGCATCCTAGTTAGTGGTAGAGGTATTTTGCCATGTGTCGGCACTTTGAATAGTGTGTAAGTGAATATTGACCGAAATAGTTATGACAGATTCCTATGACAAAATCTATGACGTGTAAGAGTCGTAAATAGAAGATACTATGACGTGTAAGAGTCGTAAATAGAAGATACTATGACAGGGGAAGACATGTGTCACAAGACATCTTGGAAGAAGGCATCTTTGGGTGCCCCAAGGAGGGTTATGACATGTTGTAAGCGAATATGCTATTTTTAGTCAGTGTATGACATATTCTCTTATAGATGTAAGATATGACAAATTCTATGATAGTCATAAGAGTCATAAGAGCATCTATCATTACCCAACTTGGGAATAGGTGACCATATTGGGATGGGGTGATATGACAAGTGTCATGACCATGCTGCAGTGTTGGACAAGTGTCCCTAGGCGTGGGTTTTGGGTCATGAGGCCAAGTTGCACGCCCATCTTAAGGAAAGTTTATTTTTGCCTTGTAAACTTCTATTTAAATAGGTGCTTTGAGAGGAGATGTATTATGTGATTGACAGGTACTGTTATGCTACCAGATTGTCTCCAGATACAAGTGTCAAAGACTCTTGTAAAGACTTGCATTGTAAGTGTGTTGTAAACCTTGTTGTTTAGATAATACATTGTGCAGGTTTTGGAGTGTGGGGTTTTTCACCTGTAAGGGTTTTCCCCACGTTATATCTTGTCTCTCTCTTCTTTTGTCTTACATTCTTGCATTGTGTATTGCTGCAATATCTCTATTGTTGGGTTAATAACACTGTAATTGTAAAGGTTAAAAAGAATTTACACTCTTCTTCCCTCATTAGATTAGTGTAGGAAGTGATTTCTGCACACCTAGCTTCCTTTCAGTTGGTATCAGAGCTTGATCACATTTGGTCCTAGTTGTTGGGTAGGGGTTTTTTGAGCTGATCTTAGATTGAGTGGGAGTCTGTGTAGAGTATTCTATAATCTTGTTGCAGGAAAAGAGATGGCAGGCACATCCGGAAGATTAGAGGTGGAGAAATTCAATGACACAAAATTTGAGTTATGGAAACTTAAGATGGAAGATACGCTTGTTGATAGAGACCTATGGGAAATTGTATCCAATGTAAAACCAACTGCAATGACACAAGATGATTGGGATCTCAAAGATCAGAAGGCTAAGGGTCTCATAAGACTCAGTCTAGCTGATTCTGTCTTGTTAAATGTCCATGAGGAGAAGACCATGAAAGACCTTTGGAAGAAGTTGGGAGATGTTTATCAGGCCAAATCTGATGCAGAGGAACACAGTGATAGCACTTAAAACAGGTTAAAAACCCATTAAACCCACAAAACCAACAATACAAAATAAGATAATATTCAAAATGCTTTTAAAACTCTTCACTTATTCTCTGATATCCATATCACCCCGAAATGCATAACACTAAACTTTGACTTTGCATATACAATGCATGACCTTCTATCGCCGGTTCTCCTTTACCACTCTTACCGGTCACTACTTGCATCTTTTGACATGCACATTTGCTTATGCAACAACGATATACTTTTGCAGGATACACACAAACTGCTCTCTCATAAAAATGCAGTATATACACAAACTATTCCGACATACAAATGCAAGATATACACGAAATGCTTTCACATACAACTAAGGTATACACATACACTGTCTGCAACATACAATTGATGGATACTCACAACTTGTATCTTCTCAATATGCAATGGCAAGATGTACACATACATCTACGATATACATAGGAAATGTTCTTGACATGCGACTGACATATATTCATAAAATGCATAACTCCAACATACAAAACCAACGTGCATTTACCATATACATTCAATAAACCCAATAACTTCCTCAACAATTTCTGTAACTGAAAAGCACACAGGAAACAATGAAAATTTAACAGAATAGAAAATAAACTAAATACATGGAGGTCATTCCATTGATTTCACAGAAATCCACCAGTGGAATGACCCCAATCTACATTTCTATAATTAGGCCAAAACACCCAATCTATTTTTTCCTCTTTCTCAGAATTATACAAAAAATAGATCCATTCTTTCTTCTCTTCCTCCCTCTTTTAAATCCGACTGTCTACTACTTCTAATAAATACAGACTTTAGCTATTTTAAAGACACCTATCTGGACAGTTACACACGTGGTGGAAGGTGAACCACTAACAACCACTGATTACAATACCAAATAGTTTGGTTACATTCTTTTTAATCTTTCTTGACACATATAAACCTAAGATTACTCGGCTAATGACATTTGGACAAAATAGAATATGTAAGGGAATCTTTCAGATTTGTTATGTTTTGAGGTACTCCTGCACCAAAATCCTTGGTGAATAAGCTTTTTCTGAGAAAGAAGCTGTATTCTCTGAGGATGGAGGATGGAGGATCTGTTGTAGATCACTTGAATGCTTTCAACATGTTAGTTGTACAGTTGACATCCATTGGTGTGAAGATGGAGGAGGAGGATCGTTGTATGAGCTTGCTTTGTTCTTTGCCAGACTCATGGGATCATCTTGTTATGGCTATTTGAAGCACCACATCCACTTTCAAAATGGATGAAGTGGTATCTTTGCTGTTATCTGAAGAGCTGCGGAGATAGTCTTCTAAAGCAGCTAAAGAGGCTCTTATGGTTCGTGCAAGACCCAAGGAGAAAGGGAAAAAGGACAAGAAAGCTGAGAAGAGTAGATCCAAATCTCGTGGGAGATCCAAATCTCCTGTAAAGTCCAAGGCTCTCTATTGGAATTGTGGAAAAATTGGACATTTTTGAAAGGAATGCAAAGAGGAAAAGAAAAAGAAGAAGAAAAATGTCCCAGTCTCAGATTTTGACAAGTCACAAGATGATGGTGATGCCTTCATCGCAGCCTTAGCCACCCATGCATCTAATGATGTATGGTTGATTGAATCTGGTACATCTTTCCACATGACCTCGCATCGAAGCTGGTTCATGAAGTATGAAGAGTTCGATGGTAGAAGAGTGTACCTGGGTGATGACTCTCATCTGGAGATTGTTGGTCATGGAAGAGTCTCAATCCGATTCCCTGATGGATGAGTGAAGGGGATCACTAGGGTTATGCACATCCCAGGCTTGGCACTAAACCTGCTTTCTGTAAGTATCTTGAATGATACAGGTGTGCAGGTTGTCTTTTCGAAGGACAGATGCAAGATGACTAGAGGATCTATGGTGCTTGCGAACGGTACTCAGAGAGGTACTTTGTTTTAGCTGGAGGCATGCACTTCATAGTGCAATAGTTCTTCTGACTCGAAGAAAAGAGTTGCAGTCACTTCATCCCCACCATCTGAACCAACAGTGAAGAAATCTGTTGTAACAAATTTTGATGTTAGTGCATCTTGGGTACCCAAGGGTGCTCATGCTTTGGAATTTAAGCTTCCTGCTGAAAAGACAATGTTATGGCATATGATATTTGGCCACATTGGTGAGAAGGGTCTTAGAACCATGAAAAATAGAAACCTCGTTGAGGGCTTAAATGATTGTAATCTCGAGTTTGACTTTTGTGAACATTGTATATATGGAAAGCAAAACTGTGTTTAGTTTTACTCTAGTTCTCACAAGTCTTATGGTGTGTTGGATCTTATTCATTCTAATGTGTTTGGTCCAGTTAGTGTTCCTTCAATTTCCAAATCTGTATATTTTGTATCTTTCATAGATGATTACAGTAGAAGGACATGGATTTATTTTCTTAGAAGCAAGACTAAAGTCTTTAGTTGGTTCAAAGAGTTTAAAGCTTTTGTTGAGAATCAGACTAGTAAAAAGATTAAGTGTTTGAGAATTGACAACGGTGGTGAGTTTTGTTCGACAGAGTTTGATAAGTTCTGTAAAGAGCAAGGGATTGAAAGACATAAGACAACTCCATACATCCCGCAGTAAAATGGAGTTGCAGAGAGGATGAACAAGACACTGATGGAGAAGGCTAGGAGTATGCTTAGTGGAGCAAGCCTCGAACAAATTTTTTGGGCTGAAGCTGTAGCTACTGCTTGCTACCTGGTAAATAGGTCTCCTACATCAACTCTTGTTGGTAAAACACCTATGGAGGTATGTTCTGGTAAGAAGCCTTCAGTTAGATATCTTCGTATTTTTGGTTGTAAGGCATATGCACATGTGCCTAGGGAGAAACGGTCTAAATTGGAGAACGAGGCTATTAAGTGTATTTTCATTGGCTATGGTGTTGGTGTGAAAGGATACAAGCTTTGGGATCCTGTGGCTGAAAAAGTGTTGTATAGCAGAAATGTTATTTTAAGAGAGCTAACACCTTCTCCCATTGTTCTATAGCCAAAAGAAACATGAAAGAAAGAGGATGTGGTTTAGTTTCCTTCTACCCCTGAGAAGACTAAACCGACAGACCTTGTGAGCCCTGATGATGAGGAGAGCTCTAGCAGCTTTAAAAGCCCAGAAGAAGAAGAAGAACCTCAACTTCAGCCATTGAGGAGGTCTACATGAATAAGGAAGTAATCTGATAGTTTTGGTTATTCATTGCTTGATTCTGGTTGTGCTTTTGCTTTGCTTACTAACACCGAGCCTAGAACTGTGACAGAGGCTACGGGCATGAAAGATGCAGGTTCCCGGAAGGAGGCCATGGAAGATGAGATGGCTTCTTTGGAAAAGAATAAAACATGGGACTTGGTGCCTTTTCCTGAAGGACAGAAACCTGTTGGATGCAAATGGGTGTTCAAGAAGAAATTTGGTGTAGATGGCAGTGTTAAAAAATATAAGGCCAGACTGGTTGAGAAGGGGTAGTCACAAGTGGAGGGAATTGATTATGGTGAAATTTTCTCTCCCGTTGCAAAGCTGACATCTATTCAGTTCCTGCTATCTCTTGCAGCAACTTATGACTTAGAGATGGAGCAGATGGATGTGAAAACAACCTTTCTCCATGGTGATTTGGAGGAAGAGATTTACATGTCATAGCTAGAGCATTACATAGAGAAAGGTAAAGAAAATTTGGTTTGCAAGTTGAAAAAGTCTTTGTATGGTTTGAAGCAGTCTCCTAGGGTGTGGTACTTGAAGTTTGATGCCTTTGTGTTGTCGGTTGGATTTCTGAGATCAAAATCAGATCATTGTGTGTATTATAAATTTGACAATGATCACATTCTCATTATTGCATTGTATGTTGACGATATGCTGTTAATTGGAAATGGTAAGAATATGATTTCTAATTTGAAGTCTCAATTGTTAGTACAATTTAAGATGAAAAATCTAGGGGCAACCAGGTACATTCTGGGAATGGAAATCAGAAGAGGGAGCCAACATAAAACTTTGGTTAAGCTAGAGTAAGTATGTGAAGACCGTGTTGCATAGGTTCAGCATGGCAGATTGTAGACCATTGTGTGTTCCTATTTCTTTGGGGACAAAGTTGTTTGTTAATGATTGTCCAAAATCTCCTAGTGAGGTGGAAGACATGAGCAAAGTACCTTATGCTAGTTTTGTTGGCAGTTTGAAGTATGCTATGGTCTGCACAAGACCAGACATTGCCCAAGCAGTGGGAGTCCTTAATCGATTTATGGCTAATCCTAGATAGGTACATTGGGATGCAGTAAAGAGAGTGTTCAGATATTTGAGGGGTACTTTCGAGTTTTTCATAAGCTATCATGGTAATCCTATAGGACCTCTGCATTCAGTTTGTATTCGGGGATTCGTGGATTCTGATTGGGCAAGTGACATTGACAATAGGAGATCCACTAGTGCTTATGTGTTTACTATGTTCGGTGGTGCAATTAGTTGGATGAGTAAGAGACAACCTATGGTTGCTTTGTCCACGATAGAAGCTGAGTATATGGAAGCAACTCATGCTTGTAAGGAAGCCATTTGGCTTAAGAGATTGTGTTCAGATATTGGTGTTGATGCATGACAGATTACGATTTGTTGTGACAGTCAGAGTGCAATTTGCCTAGCAAAGAATCCAACTTTCCATGCCAGAACAAAGCATATTGAGGTACAGTTTCACTTCATGCGAGACATGGTAGAGGATGGGAAGGTGAATTTGGAGAAGGTTGACACTTTGAAGAATGTTGTAGATGCATTGACGAAACTAGTGGGCATAGAGAAGTTCAGATGGTGTTCGGAGTCTATGGGCCTTCTGGCCTATAGCAGTTAAATCCTGTTATTTCTATTGGCTCTTACAAGGTGTTTGACAAGTGGGAGAATGTTGGGAATTAAGGTGTCTCAACCTTGGTAATTCCTTGCATTTATTTATTGCCTATTGTATAATTAGGATGCAAATCTTGTTTTGTCATCTTGTGGGAGTTGGCACGATGATGTGTCATCCTATGTGGAAGGTGACAACATGTATGTAATTTTGTCCTCACACGAGGAGATAGGCGTCCCACTTAGTGGTAGAGGCATTTTTCCATGTGTTAGCACTTTGAATAGTGTGTAAGTGAATCTTGACCAAAATGGTTATGATAGATTCCTATGACAGAATCTATGACGCATAAGAGTCGTAAATAGAAGATACTATGACAGGTGAAGACGTGTCACAAGGCATCTTGGAAGAAGGCATATTTGGGCGCCCCAAGGAGGGTTATGACATGTTGTAAGCGAATATGCTATTTTTAGTCAGTGTATGACAGATTCTCTTACAGTTGTAAGATATGACAGTTATGACGGATTCTATGACAGTCGTAAGAGTTGTAAGAGCATCTGTCATTACCCAACTTGGGAAGAGGTGACCATATTGGGATGGGGTGATATGACAAGTGTCATGACCATGCTGCAATGTTGGACAAGTGTCTCTAGGCATGGGTTTTGGGCCATGAGGCCAAGTTGGACGCCCATCTCAAGGAAAATTCATTTTTGCCTTGTAAACTTCTATTTAAGCAGGGGCTTTGGGAGGAGATGTATTATGTGATTGACAGGTACTGTTATGCTGCCGGATTGTCCAAATATGAGTGTCGAAGACTCCTGTAAAGACTTGCATTATAAGTGTGTAGTAAACCTTTTTGTTTAGATAATACATCATGCAGGTTTTGGAGTTTGGGGTTTTTCACCCATAAGGGTTTTCCCCACGTTTTAATATTGTCTCTCTCTTCTTTTGTCTTACATTATTGCATTGTGTATTGCTACAATATCTCTGTTGTTGGGTTAATAACACTGTAATTGTAAAGGTTAAAAAGAATTTGCACTCTTCTTCCCTCATTAGATTAGTGTAGGAAGCGATTTCCGCACATCTAGCTTCCTTTCAAGCTTATCCATAAATTTTGCAAGCAACAATTAGATTTAGAATTATAGAATTAGATTTGCATTGTTGAGCTTGTGATAAATTTGCACTATGAATGTAGACTACATTTATGACTAGGTTGCACTCGTGATACGGTCTTAGGATGCTTTATCTCTAAAGAATATGGGCCTCTATTAATTCAACTTCTTGTGTTTCACTACTCTCTTCAATAGTTATGCCTAAGCATGGGTTTGGTCAAAAAACATAGTGGAGTCTACTGTGTACAAATATAAGGTTTACAACTTCCATGATAATGAGCCAAACCCCTTGTCAATGATACACAGTTGAAGACACACCAAGTGAGAGATGTGATGCCTATGATGTTAAATGCTAATGTATACATTGATGTAATGTTGATACTAGAGTGCGGATGCTTAATGATAATACTTTTCAATGAGTTGTTCCAACAAGTAATAATGATCTAGGACTATTTGGAAATAAAAGATTATAAATTTTAACTAATGTTATTTTGGTACGCAAACTGACAAGATAACAATTACTTTTCAGAAAGATCAACTCCAAAAATGAGATTTTTAAATTTAAAAAAGATGGACTAAACCATCCTCCAACCCAAACAAAGGGATAAGGTCACATATACAATTGGAAATTGAAATAATTAGTTAATTTATGCTCCAAACAAATTGAATACTACAAGAGTACCAACACTTTCATCCCTTACACCACCTTTTGTTTCCCAGTGTGTATGGGCAACAACAAAGTTGACAGTGAAGATGATATGTTTTTGGTGCAAAATGAAGTGGATAATGAATCGTACACCTACAAACAAAACAAAGAATCTCTCCCAAAATGGGGATGGATGGAGATGAACCCACCGAAAGTAACGAGTGATGAAAAAAATTCTTTGTTTTTTCTTACGACGTCATCATCACAACAATTTCCCATACGAATGGTCGGCTCGAATAGAAAGGCAAGGACATGATGATCGCCTATATAATAATAATATTACCGCGAATACTTTTTTCTTTCTTGTTGGGAAGCGAAGGACACGATGATCTCAATGTCTAGACTTGCATATTAAATATTAGTTTTCCTTTTTAACCAAAAAATTTATATGGTCAGTTGTATTTTTTAATTTTAATTTTAATTATGTGATTTTATATGATTTTAATTCAAATAATCTGTAGATGTGAATTATAACTTATCATAACATAAAATGGATGCATGGAAAGTAAGTTTGATTGGCATCTTAGAATTATTATTTTTATTATAAGTAAAAATGGGTTTTTGAAAGGGCCTAAACCCTTTTACAATAGGGAATCAACTAACGTAAGAAGCCTCAAAGGACAGACCACCATAAAACTAACCTTCATGAGAGGTAAAGACCACCAAGATAGAAACAACAACAAAGAAAATAAAAAGCAGAAGACTAGCAATACACAAACAATAATAATAGACAACACCAGAGCAACATAGATGTCATTTTCTTTAGGTCGCTAAACTCATCACACTCTTCATGAAGAAAGCCCAAGTGATCCTCTAAAACCTCCCTATCTAGGTCAATCACATCCTTGTCCTTTTACAACTACTAGGACCTTGTCCTCTTACTTGGGCCCTCGACTTCAACTAGCTTCATCCTCTTCAAAAAACTATCATACAACATATAGATACTAGTAGTTAAATTCTTGATGGTAGACCTGCTTAATTGAATCACCTTGTTTAGGGAAGTCACCATAATATCCTACTTGTTTTCCAATCTCAACATCCTCACCTTGAGTTCATTTAACTTTGCAAAATAGCATACAATAGCTCTGAATTTTATCTCAATCCTTCTCAAAAAAAATGAACATTAACATCTTCCTCAAGTGACTCACCATTGACCTGAATATGCAAGTTAGCCATCCTTTATTTCAATCTTTCATTTTCCACTTTAAACCATTTTAGAATACTATGTTGCAAGTTAAAATTGTCTTGTAAAGCTTTAATCTTTCACTCAAGCTCCACATCATTTAAACAGGATCAGCAACCAATATCCCTATTAGCAACACTTTTACCCACTTTTCCCTTCATTTGCTTAACACTCTTATCACCCTATAAACTAATCCCATCAAAAGAGGCAACATAACCCTCACCAAATAATCGCTCTCCCAAAGGTCTTTTTCCTTTATCCTTTAGAACATGTTCCACAACTAGCCCTGGGACCACTAACATTTTTGTCCATTCTAATAGTTAGAGGAGAAACAAGGGACCCACTACGCATGGCCCTAGTTGTGGGTCAAGAGACAAGAGGGTTGGAAGGCAGTAATTTAATTGTGACCACCTTAGGGGAAGACAATTCTTTAATCTTAGAAGGGGTTGGAGTAATTCCTTTGGAATGGCCTTTATCAACTAGTATAACCATAGGATTAGGCTTTGGGAAGACACCCTTGGCTTTCTCAAACCGGTACAAACAAAAAATAGGACCTTGGTGAAGAGGGAGTTTGACTTTATCCAACACAACATCAACCACAAACTACTCAATGGACATTAGCAAATAGAATGGAAGACTAACAAGCCATTTATGTTTGAATTGATTGAGTAGGGGAAAATGATAGGAGAAAATGCATTTATAATGCCCTTTCAGAGTAATGTACTTTATCAAGTAAAAACTCACCTCATCCCAAGGATCAGGAAGGGACTCGCGAAGATAACTAGCGTGATATCTAATTAACTTTTCGCTACCTCTTAAGGCCTCCATGTACTCATTTCTCTTCGATTTACTCACTTTATGGGTCTGCAAGCCCTCGATGGATAACCCTGTGGCCACTGTTATACCCTCCTTAGTAACTTTGAAGATAATGCCTCTCATTGTAACCTTCCTACCTTTCCAGGACATTAAAAATTCCCTTAAGAGTATCCATGAAAGATGCAAGCCCACTCTTGTGAAGGATGTGTCATATTATAGTCTTCATCTTAACCTCTTCACAAGAGGAAAGTTTTATGTGCAGTCTTTTTCTACCCATAATAATCGACCTCTTCATTGTCATGCCACCAATCTCCTTGCACATAGGAATCCACCTATTGTGACCTCCACAACATGCCCCTAAATTTTGCCAAATTTGGGGACCCTTCTTTTTTTAAGTTTTAGTTGAGTTGTGTTTCTAGCACATCATTTAATCTTGAATCCATCGTGTCCCTAGTCGTATGTTTAGTCATTATAGTTTATGTTGTGTCCAATTGCCTTAGTGTTCATGCATTGGTCTTTGCAAAATAATGTTTTATAAATTTGAATACGCCTTGCCACATTTTTCTTGGCCACTTGTCACATTCAGGATTATGTCGCAATCTACCTTTTGCTTGCAAATGCATTTAAAGTCCCAAAATTTCCATGATGTATTGTGTGTTGGTTGTCTAAATCTCGCATTAGGTAGAGTTGTCACACCACTTAAAGAAGTCTTTAAGGTTGACCTCATTAAGCCTTGAATCAATCATTTCAAGGTGTTTTATAAATTGTAAAGTGGTTTAAATATTTTAATCTTGTAGAAAAATTTAATTTTAATAATCAAATTTTAAATTTTTAAATCAACAAATCGCTTTAATTATTTTTTATGTATTCATATTATTTATTATTTAAAGTTTAAATTCTAAAATTTTGAAATCCATATTTGAAAATTTAAGCTTCAAATTTATCAAAGCATTTAATGCCTAAATATTCTAATGCCTGAAATGCTAGGGTATCAAAACAAAGGGAGTTGAAACACCACCATTATTTGCACAATATAGATTGGATGAAAAAGCTTTAAGCGAATGGATGGACATTCATCGAGGTAAAGAAAGCAGGCTGCACGAATAGTTTAATGGAGTTTATCAATTGTGTGTGATTTAATAAAATGCCTGGAGGCTGCCATATGTATATGCAAAAGTGAAACCTGAACCCCAATCTCTGCTAGCATCCTCAACTTGTTTTAATGGTGAATATAAAGTCAAAATCACAATCTTTGAGAGCATCCTCCATGCTAGTACTAAAATAGTTTTGGCTCTAGTATGAATACCAAACAGAGCATAACGGAAAAAGTTTTTTGATCAAGTATTGTAGTTGGAAATGCTCAAGCAGAGAGGCTACATGACCTATTTTATAAAATGCCTCCAAGGAATACTGTTTAAAAAAATGCTTAAAAAATGTGCTACACAACATGCTGCATGACCTGCTTGTCAAAATGCCTCTAAGAAATGATTCAGCATAGACCTAGTGCATGATCCATTTGACAAAATGTGTAGTCATAGTAGCATGTAAACCTGCTTGTCAAAATGTCTCAAGGAAATGAAATTGGATACTGAAATTGGAGTCCCAAAAATTATGGAAAATTTTGACCTCAGATGACAAAGGATCAAACACACACCTTGAAAACAAAAGAGTAACTAGAAGATTTACTTCACCAATTTGAAATAGTAGAGGAATCAAGATTTTCTTTGCAGGAATTGAAAAAGAGGGTGCCTGAAGAAACTATAAGTTGCAAGAACTATATAGACTATAGAGGAAATCAAGCTGTGATATTGAATCTTTGTTGGGCGTATTAGGGAGGAGAAGTTGTGATATCCAAACCAAATTAGGATTGTCAAGAAGAAGCAACTTTAGTATTGAATATGAAGCAAGCAGAAGAAGCCTTCACATTGAATCAAGGCTAGGGAAAGATAAGTTTTTAGCAAAAAATGTATTTCCAAGAGTTACATCTAAGCATTGACAACTATGGGTACACTTCATACAAACGGATAGTCCTAACAACAATAATGCTAAAATATCGCCATCCTACTCCATTAACAAGCCTTAGATTGTTTGAAAGTTAATGGTGCTAATGCCATTTCCATGGATTCTAAGGAAATACAATTAGCAAGTCATAGCATTGTTGCAGATGTAGCTTTCAACCTACCCAAAGACATCACCAGTACGAGAAATAAAGCAATGATGATGGTGATGGTGCGAGCAAAGGTCTAGAATCTTATTACCAAGAGAATGGTAGTGTGGTAGAGATGGATTACCTTCCAAGAGCTGGTGAAGAGCAAAGTTTTACTTGTCAAAAGTTCACATTAAAGAAATGGCAAAAAAATGTGGTTCAGGTCATGCTAAAAAAAATTGCGAAGAAGATGCTTGATATAATGATTTTGATAAGTTAGAAAAGGATCTTCATTGATGTTGAGTTGAATGATTGCACATTCTAAATTGATTAAGTTTGAGATGCAACCTAGGGATGCAGAAAATTCTAAAATCATGCATTACTACAGGGAAGAAGTCATATGGAAGAATAAATCAAACTAATTGTTTATGATTGATTAATGTTATTTAATTTGTTTGATTATGCCGAAGGCGTTCCCTTTGAGAAAGAGATACCTGCCTTGGGGGATCCACGGTGGACGTTTCTACAATCATGCAAGATGATTGAAGTTACTGGTGCCGTCTGATCTGTGTTTTTCTCATTCGCTGGTTTTTCTTTTAAATCGCCAGTTTCTTTCTCCATTTTGGTCATTTTTCCTTCTCACTTACCGCTTCCAGCGTTTAATAATCCCACTCCCCATGTCAGCCATTTTTGCTTTAATAAGTGGCATAATAAAGAACCATTATTCCTGCATAGGCCTGTGTAGAGGCATATAGGCGTATACATACGCCTATTCAAGCATAATGGTAACATTTTGTCAGCCATTTTTACTTTAATTGGCACAATGGTTTATTTTTTATTTTTCTTGAATTTTTTACTATCCATCAATAGGTAGGTTAAGTAATCACATTTAGTCCCGTAGTTTTGCTCAAGTATATTTAGAATATATATATTTTTATAATTTATATTATTAAATTATATTTATTAGAACCTATTTTCAGCAAGTACTATTGCAATGAGTTCGCACTTATCTAGTTATTAATCTATTGATTGTAAACCAATCAAAAGATAGGATTATTTTTCTTGTCGGGTAAATTTGATTTAAATTTGTACTTTTCCTATGTTTGAATGGACATGATGAAAACCTGTCTATTCAATTTTCTCAGTCTTGGGATAATCATAAGGTGCAAATTGGGAATATCAGTTTTGAGGTTTCAGAGAATGAAATTGCTATGGCTACAGGTCTTTCTCCAAAGGGTACGAAGATGTAGAAAAAGTCTATGGTTTCAGATGCTCAGAATTAGAAACTGTTTCTTGGTGAAGGTGAGGAGTTGGTGCCTTACCAGGGTGGTTTTGAGAGAGCCCGTCTTCCTGAACCATGGGCTGATATGTGCTATATGGTGATGAAGTATTTCACCCTTGAGGGCTGTTTTACCAGGTTTTATCACTATCATCTCCCTTTGTTAAATCATTTTAGAAGGAATGCCACTATTAGTTTCCCTTTCTAATTGCTTTCTTCTCTTGTGCACTCTGTTCAACATGTTAGGAAAACTCTACTTAAAAAGCCCGACGAGAAGCCTATTCCCTTACATCAAGGGCTCATTCATAGATTATACCAGTTTCACTTAGCTTTGTCTACTCCTTCTCTTCAGCCCTCTGGTCAGGATACCCCTACTACCTCTGTGAAAACTGGTCTTACTACTCCTAAATGACTTCCCGAAGGTGATCCTTGTTCTGGGACTTCTAAGTCTATAGCCAAGAATGTTCAAAACCCTCCTTCCAGATTCAAATTGAAATCTAAAAGACGCCTCTTAGATGTTGACATGAAGTCTAATCTTTTGAAAGAGGATATTGGGGATTCTGGGACCCAGAATGAGCAGAATCAGGGTAGGGAGGGACCCTCAAGGAATTTCAAAAAAGTTAAACTGGAGGGTAAATTTGCTGTTGTTAGGTGGTCTGGTCGTATTGCTGGCAAACGGGTTCCCAAGCTGAAGTTGATCGACTATTCTGAAAGCAATTCTGAAGCCTCTTCCCATGAGGAGGCGGATAAACCAAGGAGTGATGTTCAAAAGATTGCTATTGAAGATTCCAGTGGTGAAGAAGAAATTGATGGGCAGGACATTCCTATGGAGGCTTTTGATACTGAAGATAATATAGGGGTTCATAATTATGTCCCCATTGGTAACTATGTGGATGTGGGAGATACTACTACTCAAGTGGAGGTGACTGGTACTGATGATAACACTGGGAAAGATGCCCACTCTGTTCCCAATGTTGTTCCTGTTGATCCTAATCTATTTCAAGAGGATGGTAATAATGCTCAAGTTGGCAGGGAGGAAGACAATATTGAGGAAGTTAATTATGCTGATGATCTATCTCAGCTGAAGGAGCGAGTGGAGTTCCTGGAAAAAAGGGTGTTTTCTCTTGGTAATTTCATTACTAGCATGTTATACAGGATGACTATGGACAATCTCTCTCTGCTGCATGAACATGCAGTCCTCATTCATGGTACTGATAATGATAGGGTTAAAGAATTTGACAAAATGCTAGAGTTTCTTTCTAAGGGAGAGGATGACATCCCTTCCTAGTCTTTCTATGCTTTCTGTTACTGTTAGTATCTTTTTGCTATATATTGGTTGTATGTAAGCTATCTATGGTGGTTCTGGCTCTTTTTGTTTTCTAAGCCTTTTTTGCCCTTTTTGGGTTCTACTTTGTAAGGGATCGGCCCCTAGTTTGCCACCTTATAATATAAAAAATATGATAAATTTTTAACAAAAAATTATTGAAAAATAATTGATCTGTATTGTCATTGGCTGAAAAAAAAAATGACCTCTTCTCTGCGGATTGTCAGAGAGTGCAACAAAAAGCTATAAATGTGGAGAGAATTTTGGTTTGAGGGGAGGATGTGGCAAGTAAACAAAGTATGAACACAAATTTTGTTTCCCACTAGTTAAGTCATGCCTAAATGGATGGTGATAATAATGAGAGGGAAGAAAGGATGTGGCAAGTAAACAAATTATGAACACAATTTTTGTCACCCACTAGTTAAGTCATGCCTAAATGGATGACAATAATTATGAGAGGGAAGAATCATTAGTTTTTATGAATTTAATTATTTGCTTCATTAGCTAAACGTAAAAATTACTTTTTGTCAAAGGGACAAAGTTATAATATTAATAATACTATTAAAAATATAGGGTTCTACACATTTTATTTTATTTTTATGAAAATAGATTATTTTTGGGCTTTCAATTTTATTTACTCAAGAGTTAAAAATCTAGTATTTCAATTTTATTTACTAAAAAGTTAAAAATCTACAGTATCATAAAAAATATTTCGCCATGTTATTACATTTTTTATTTTATTCTTCAAACATACAATATTTTAATGCATTTTAAATTATCATAATATTAATATTATTACATTTTAATATCTTAAGTAGGCATTTCAAATAGGGCCAGGGCTTTATTTTTACCAAATTAAATTATTTTTGAGATTTCAATTTTATTTACCCAAGACATTTCAAAACGAGTTCACATAAAATTTTCCTTATAAATTTAGTTCTGTAAATATAATAGTTACAAATTTGAAATGACAAACAATTCTTTATCTTTACAAAAAAATATTACTAAACCACAATATTAGATTAATTAAAATAATTAAAATCATCTTCTCTAAAAGTACTTACTATTATTACTTAAACAAAAAATTAAGTGACTAAGATAAAATACTGTAGTGATCTAAATATAATATGTTATTGTTATTATATTGTGTAATTGGGTAAGTGCAAAAAGACAAGGGGCCAAAAAGGGGTCTTAGGTGGCCACTTTTTTTCTGAAATTAGGAAATGTTGGCCTTGGATGAGAAATTGAGCATAGTTACACTCAAAATTTGGAGATGCAATCAAAACAATGTTCGTAGTACTCCGAGTCTATTTTCTAAACTCCTATTTTTTTTGAAAATGGTATAGATTAAGGGGTTCAAAAGAGGGAGCCACATAAATTGGTGTTGTTTCGGTCAAAAAAACATAACATAGCATGTTTTGTGGCTCCCTCAAAAGGTCAACTCTTTTTTGGTATTTTTAAAATCACTTCAGTGAGAAATTAGCTAACAACATACAGTTTATGCCTGATTTTTCTGATAATTTTTTGATGAATATTTGATTTTTTACTAATTTTCAAAGTGGACACATCCTAAAAAATAGAATTTTGGCCGTGCTACCCCTATAAACTTTGAAAACTAATTGAAAATTATTTTTTTCTTTTTTTAATATGTGTAGAATGGAGTCTAGTTTCTAAATATGTAATTTTTTAAAAATTTCAATGAATAGTTAATTTACAATGAAAAAAAGACCAAACAGTTGTTTTTGCCCAAAAACGGACACACAAACAAAAGAAATTAAAGATGAAAGGCTTAACATTGTCAAAATGTGAAAAAAATCACATTGTCAAATAGCTAAGAGAAAGCCTAACATTACCCAGGTGTTTGATTTGTTCGACCTTGAAACACGTGCAAATTTGAGGGTTAACACGAACGAAATTATGTGAAATCCTGTAGAATATGGAAAAACATGTCTCTGGACATTGGGAAGGCACTCCAAGCCTTTGGGTTGGAAATCCAAAGCAAATCCCAAGCCCAAGGCTTGGGATTCCCAAAGCAAAACATAACGCGAGCGCGTTATAACGCGCTCGCGTTATGTTTTACTTTACATTTTGCCTTTTCCACAAAAGTTTGTGCACTGTTTGTCATGTTTGACATAACATGAGCGCAATATAAAGTGCTCACGTTATGTCCCCCTTGAATTTTTTATGTTCAAGGTTATTAATCATGTATGTATGTATGCCTATATGTATGTATGTATCTATGTATGCCTATATGTATGTATGTATAGTGTCGAGGGTAGAGGAGGGTAGAGATGGGGGTGAGCCAGATAGGGGAGGAGAGGGGTGGATAAGGATTGAGTGATTAAGGTTTAAGGTTGAGGGTTTAGGGATAGGATTTAGAGTTTAGGGATAAGCGATTAGAGTTTAGGACCTTGAGGGATTAGGGTTTAGGGTTGAGGCTTTAGGGATAGCGTTTAGGGTTGAGGGTCGAGGGATTAGGGTTAAGGTAGAGTGTTGAGGGTAGAGGGATTAGGGATAGGGTTTAGGGTTGAGGGATTAGGGTTTAAGGTATAGTTTTGAGGGTTGAGGGTTTAGGGATAGGGTTTAGGATTTAAGGTTTAAGTGTTGAGGGTTGAGGATTTAGAGATAGGGTTTATGATTTAGGGATAAGGGATTAGGGTTTAGGGATTAGGGTACCATAAATTATAATTAGGGATTAGGGTTTATGGTTTAGGGACTAGGGATTAGGGTTTAGAGTTTAGGGATGTACAATTAAGGGATACCATAAATAAACTGGAATTTAGGAAGGGTTGGGAAAATTTTGTGAATCATCATGGGCTGGAGATTAGAGATTTTGTTGTGTTCAAGTACATATCCAAGTCACAATTTATGGTTAAGATATTTCAAAGAACAGGGTGTGTGAAAAATATCAATGCTCTTCAGCTTATGAATACCAACATTGATACAGATAAAAGATGCCCTTCTTCTAATAGAGTATGTAGTTCAAGTCAACCAATGGGCAGCAAGTTGTTGAATGAGTTGGTTTAATGGGCGTGTCTTCTTCTTCAAGGCCCAGGTGGGCAAGAGTGGGATGTACAATTAAGGGGTAACATATAAATAAACTAGAATTTAGGCATGGTTGGGAAAATTTTGTGAATTATCATGGGCTGGAGATTGGAGATTTTGTTATGTTTAAGTACATATCCAAGTCATATTTTAAGGTTAAGATATTTCAAAGAACAGGGTGTGTGAAAAACATCAATGCTCTTCAGCTTATGAATACCAACATTGATATAGATAAAAGATGCCCTTCTTCTAACAGAGTATGCAGTTCAAGTCAACTAATGGGCAGCAAGTTGTCGAATGAGTTGGTTTAATGGGCGTGCCTCCTTCTTCAAGGCCCACATGGGTAGGAGTGGGATGTACAATTAAGGGGTACCATATAAATAAACTGGAATTTAGGCAGGGTTGGGAAAATTTTGTGAATCAGCATGGGCTGGAGATTGGAGATTTCCTTGTGTTCAAGTACATATCCAAGTCATATTTTAAGGTTAAGATATTTCAAAGAATAGGGTGTGTGAAAAATATCAATGCTCTTCAGCTTATGAATACCAACATTGATACAGATAAAAGATGCCCTCCTTCTAACAAAGTATGCAGTTCAAGTCAACTGATGGGAAACAAGTTGTCGAATGAGTTGGTTTAATGGGTGTGCCTCCTTCTTCGAGGCCCAGGTAGGCAGGAGTGGGATGTACAATTAAGGGGTACCATAAATAAACTAGAATTTAGGTAGGGTTGGGAAAATTTTGTGAATCATCATGGGCTAGAGATTGAAGATTTTATTGTGTTCAAGTACATATCCAAGTCATATTTTAAGGTTAAGATATTTCAAAGAACAGGGTGTCAGTTCAAGTCAACCAATGGGCAACAAGTTGTCGAATGAGTTGGTTTAATGGGCCTGCCTCCTTCTTCAAGGCCCAGGTGGGCAAGAGTGGGATGTACAATTAAGGGGTACCATAAATAAACTAGAATTTAGGCAGGGTTGGGAAAATTTTATGAATCATCATGGGTTGGAGATTGGAGATTTCGCTATGTTCAAGTACATATCCAAGTCATATTTTAAGGTTAAGATATTTCAAAGAATAGGGTGTGTGAAAAATATAAATGCTTTTCAGCTTATGAATACCAACATTGATATAGATAAAAAATGCCCTTCTTCTAATAGAGGATGTAATTCAAGTCAACCAATGGGCAGCAAGTTGCTGATCTTGAATTGGTTTTTGATGAAGAAAACAATGATGTTGTTGAAGCAATGGAAGAAAATCAAAATTGTAAGTCTAATTTAATTTATTTCAACTTTCAAAGCAGGCATTTGAATTGTAGCTTTACCTAGAGTATTGGTATAACAAAAACTTAATTATGTTACAAGCCTTTCTTTGAAGAACCCTGGACATTATGGACCCTATCATCTAGAAAAGCACATGACAGTGAACTCTGCCCCACCTTTCAAATCAGATATTTACCTTTTTATTCAATGAAAATGAAGTCACGGAATGTAAATCGACCATGCATACTAGTAAGATCAAATTCTTTGCCTTCTATTCTTATTACTCTTACTTTATTAAGAGAAGAGTGTCAAAAAGAATGGGTTTAATTGTAAGCTAACATAAGGCAAAGCAGTTTTGTTATTACATTTTTTTGAGGGATCTCTAATAGTCTAATATAATGCAGTCTTCTATAATATGAACATCTGCATTTGTGTGAATGCTAAGCTTTAATATAGTAGAGTATTAAATCAGTGCAACCAGCTATTTATTGGGTTAAAATAACTTAGTTTTTGTAATAGTTTGGGAATGCAGGAGTTGCCAAAAATAGGTGAATGTCCTCTACAATTACCAAGAGGAAAAAGTTTAGTAGTTCTTGTGGATAGAACCAGTAAACAATGGGAGATTATTTCCCTGTTTCATAACAATATACCTCCCCTAAGTGCGGGGTGGACATCAAGAAACATAGATGTACCCCAATGCAAATCTTTTCTCATAATGATCATCCTTCTGATTTCAACTGTTAATTACTCACTATGGATGTACCATACACAAAGCTTTTCTCATAGTGTGTACACCTATTGGCATAATGAACCCCAGATGGGCCAGAAAAACATGCCATATAACATTACAAACATGCCATATAACATTACTAACATTAAAAAAGTTCATAGCCATTTTTCTGACATATTCTTGCAACTCAGATATCTTTAAGAGAAGAGTGTAAAAAATGATGGGTTTAACAACCTAACATAAGGCAAAGCAGTTTTGTTGGGTTTAGGGATAGGCTTTAGGGTTTAGGGTTGAGGGATTAGGGTTTAGGGTTGAGGGATTATAGTTTAGGGTACAGTGTTGAGATTGAGGGTTTAGGGATAGGGTTTAGGGTTGATGGATTAGGGTTTAGGGTTGATGGATAGGGTTTAGGGTTGAAGGTTTAAGGATTGAGGGTTGAGGCTTTAGGGATGAGGGTTTAAGGCTTAAGATATAGTGTCGAGTGTTGAGGGTGTAGGGATACGGTTTAAGTTTTAAGGATTAAGGGTTGAGGGATAGGGATTAGGGTTTATGGTATAGTGTTGAGTGATGATGGTTTAGGGATAAGGTTTAGGTTTGAGGGATTAGGGTTTAGGGTTGATGAATTAGGGTTTAATGTTGAGAGTTGAGGGTTGAGGGTTGAGGGTGGAGGGTTTAGGGATAGGGTTTAGGGTTGAAGGTTTAAGGATTTAGGGTTGAGGCTTTAGGGATAAGGGTTAAGGGATTAGGGTTTAAGATATAGTGTTGAGTGTCAAGCGTGTAGGGATAGGTTTTAGGGTTCAAGTTTTAAGGGTTAAGGGTCGAGGGATCAGAGTTAAGGGTTGAGGGATTAGGGTTTGACGTTGAGGGTTGAGTACATTGAGGTTCAAGGGTTGTGGGTTTCGGGATAGGGTTGAGGGTCGAGGGATTAGGATTAAAGTAGAGTGTCGAGGGTATAAGGATTAGGGATAGGATTGGAGAGTTTAGGGATAAGGGATTAGGGTTTAAGGTATAGTATCAAGCCCGTTGAGGGTTTAGGAATAGGGATAGTGTTTAGGGTTTAGGGATAGGGTTTAGGGTCGAGGGATTAGAGTTAAGGGTTGAGGGATTAGGATTTGACGTTGAGGGTTGAGGGTCGAGGGATTAGGGTTAAAGTACAGTGTCAAGGGTATAAGGATTAGGGAAAGGGTTGGAGGGTTTAAGGATAAGGGATTAGGGTTTAAGGTATAGTATCGAGCCCGTTGAGGGTTTAGGAATAGGGATAGTGCTTAGGGTTTAGGGTTGAGGGATTAGAGTTAAGGGTTGAGGGATTAGGATTTGACGTTGAGGGTTGAGGGTTGAGGCTTTAGGGTTTAGGGTTTAGGGATAGGATTGAGGGTCAAGGGATTAGAGTTAAGGGTTGAGGGATTAGGGTTTGACGTTAAGTGTTGAGGGTTGATGTTTTAGGGTTGAGGGTTTAGGGATAGGGTTGAGAGTCGAGGGATCAGAGTTAAGGGTTGAGGGATTAGGGTTTGACGTTGAGGGTTGAGTATATTGAAGTTCGAGGGTTGAGGGTTTCAAGATAAGGTTGAGGGTCAAGGGATTAGGGTTAAAGTAGAGTGTCGAGGGTATAAGAATTAGGGATAGGGTTAGAGGGTTTAGGGATAAGGGATTAGGGTTTAAGGTATAGTATCGAGTCCATTGAGTGTTTAGGAATAGGGATAGTGTTTAGGGTTTAGGGATGAGGGATTAGAGTTGAGGGTTGAGGGATTAGGGTTGAGGTTTGAGGGATTAGGGTTTAGGGTTGAGGTAGACAAGGAGCGACTGAGAGACATAGAGAGGGGAGAGGTAGAGAGGTGAAGGGGAGAGATAAGTGAGATATAGAACATGAGCTAATGGAACTAGAGGTGAGATATTGTAAAGGTGCTATCGAAGGTGAGATAGGCACAAATATTTATGGATCAATCTATAGCAGGACAAAACATGAGCGCATTATAACATGCTCGCATTTTGTCCTACTATAGAAATAGTAAAAAAATGTTGACCCCCGTGATCCAGGCCCACATGCTCTATTTTCATACTGATTATGCACGTGCTCCAACATAAAAGAAGTGCTTTCATGTTGTTGGGAAGTTCACATGCACATTTTACACATTCTACCACCTTTGCATGATCTTTCCACCACCTTTTCTGCTTTGCCAACTTGAGAAGGAGGAAATAACATAGTTTTCACACCAAGTTTCATATATATCTATTGAAGTTTTAATTTTTGTAGTGTTGCAATGTTAATTGTGATTCAATTTTAGGAATTTAACATTATAGATTGGTTAATAGTATTGTTGTTAGTAATTATATTTGAGTGTTATTCAATTTAACATTGAAAAGGAAGCAAGTGGTGAAAAACTCAAATTGTTGAGGAGTTTGATGCAAGAAGGAAAAAACACTACATAATTGGGTACTCTCTCCATTCCAATCTTCATTTTTTAGGTATGTCAAGTCTTTACATGCATGTTCTTTACATTTTCCTTAATTCTATTTGAATTACTTTATCATGCTTTATCATACATGTTTAAAATAGACACATTCCCAATCAAGAAAGTAGCCTACAATCTCATATGATTCCATGTATATTTTCTACACTTGGGCTCTTTAATAATTATGTGTAATAAACAGACCTTAACATACCATGATGTCAAACTATACAAGAATAAATCCTTACAACATAATAAAAATACAATCCCACTATTATCTTGTCATATTAACAAGTTAAAATATAAATGAATAGGTGCCAAGATCATACAAGTATGCACATGACATGATGATTTGTATGCACATATCTTGGGCTAGGATATTCCTTATGCACCTATTCATGGTGATTTGTACATGCACATGACACAACAATTGTTGTCTATTCCTTCACAAGCCACCCAAATCCTAGCATCCCTAGTACCAACAAAACACCTTCTCAATTCCAAATCCTAGTAGCCCTACTAACAACAAACATGTCAAATTGGGTCTGCCTCAACCTTTTCAAACATGAAGTCCCGTGTACTCTTTTCATGGCTGCAATAATTTGCTTTGTATGCTTTGTACCTATTTTGGTTGAGTGACATTTACTATTTTACATGATGATTGTATGTACATTTACTGTGAAGGGTTGAATGACATATATTTTAGTTGTTTGTATGGATTCATTTCTTAGGAACTAATATTGGTCTCTTTATCATGCTATAGACAAATTCTCTATCATGCCGAGGGAACGATCAAGAATTAAACCAACACAGGAAGAGATAGAAGCTAAGAATGCAAAGAAAGCAATGGCTATGAGGGAACTTTGTGAGAAGAGGAAATTGGACACGATAAATAAACACATGCCAATTGAAGAGGAACCACAACCATCACAAAGAGATATGGCATTGGCAGCACAAAGAGAACGAATGCAAAAACTTTGTGATATGAGAGATTTGAATACCATAGTTGGAGACACGTCCTCTACCGTAAGTCAACATGTAGGGACACCATCTACCACATCTCAAGTTGAGAGTACATCATCACTCACATGTGATGAAGGAGGCACGCCATCGTTCCCACCTCAACCTCAAGGTATGTCATCTATTCCATCTTCGATCGAAGGTATGCCATATAGCCCATCTCATTTAAATATTGATGAAATTCCTAATGTTGAGATGAATTTATCTAACTTAACACCACCTAGAATTTTGCATAGAAAGCCAAAGTATTTGATTGATATTGATGAGAATATTTTGCAGCCAATGGAAGGTAAGATTCCAAAATGCACTTGTAGAAGATATGCTCATAAGATTTGGAGATTGTTCTTTGAAAAGTTAAATGAGACTACAAGATGTCAAGTATTCCTTGAAATGATGCGAAGTATAAAGTATAGGTCCATCATGAAGATTCTTGGGTTGAGGACATCAGAGGCTTCAAGTGAAAAATCTATTATCAATAATCTAATGAGTGTGTATGAGAGTGTGGGTAACACCTCACGCACAAAAGATAGTAATGCAACACGGCGTGTGATTACATCGACTATAGTAAGTAGTCAAACAAGGAAAGCTTGTCTCATTAGAAAGATGAGTCAAGAATTGAGAATTAATAGGAAAACTTTATCAAGAGCCATTGGAAGATGCTAAAGAATTGAGGACACTAATGCCAATGAATTATGGGCATTCTCGGGGAGACTACCACAAAAAGATAAACCAATTGTTGAAGCATTGAGATCACTAATTGAAGACTTTTGGAAGAATTACACAAGGGTATCTCTGAATCAAAGGGATGTGGTAAGAAGGAGAATTGGTAGTCAGAACCGTGAGCCACATCCAAAGTATTTTTTGGATGAGACTCAAACACAGTTTTATGGTAAATTTCTAGAGAAGTATCCTCAAATTAAAATTTGTCAAAGATATTTTGAAATGCTAAAACCTTTCTATGTCAAGATAAATCACACATGCACTACTTGTTGTTGTAGATTACATATTGAATTTTTGAACTATTTTGATGTTTATAGGTCTGTATGTTTAGATATGCATACTAACAATGTTTTGCAGGGTTGTGCCATGCTTGCCCCACCAACATCTTCAAGAGACTTCATATCAAGAATTTTATGTGAAAGAGAGGAAAGTCAAATATTCTACAAGAAATTATGCTTGGATGGCACATGTCATCATTGCGGTGGCTTGCAATATTTGCCAATATGTGAACATATGGAAAGAACACATGCAGTTGGAAACGAACTAGTAGAGTTTGACAAGTATAAAATAGTGGCATACAATAGAAAAGATGGTAAAGAAGCAAAGAGGTGTGAATTGGTTATTGGAAAGATTCCAATGTATCAGTTTATGCCTATATTTCGTGACATCATAGTGTATGAGTATGCAAGACATGCCCATAGAGCTCGATGGTTGGACTTGCAATTCAAGTTATGCAAGGACACATTTCCAGTTGGTAGCATTGTTTCAGTTGTCAACTTTGTAGAGAACTATAGTCTACAGCCACAGCGTGAGGTACAATCACAATATTACAACTCCACATAGGTTTCTATATTTGTGCACATCGTATTCATTCATGCAAATGATAGTACAGAGGATGACAAAAAGATCATAAGGGAGTATAATTTCTATATTAGTGATGATCACACGCATTCTACAGAGTTCGTGCAAGGTTGCTTTTAGGTGTTCTACAATGATTTGGCTAGAAGGGGCATATCATTCAGTCAACATATCATATGGTCAGATAACTGTGCGTCACAATTCAAGAACTCGTGGAATTTCTATTGGCTGAGTAGGAGGCATAATTTTACAGGTATTCAGCATATGTGGAACTTTTGTGAGGCTGAGCATGGAAAGGGGAAGCATGATGGTGCAGGAGCATGTATCAAAAGAGCCATAGCACGAGAAGAGTTAAAGTATAAAGACAATGCAAAGTTGACAGATGTAAAATCGATTGTCGAGTGGTGTAATTCTTCCATGGGTCCAGGTAATGAAGGTAAGTCTTCAGTTCGTAGATTTTTTTGGTTGATAGATGATACTAACATTGTACCATATGAGGACTGTTGTACACTGACATGATCAAATGAGATGCACTCTTTCAGAAGCTCAATTGCAGGTTCATGGAGTATCCATACATGAAAGATTGCATGCTTTTGTTCTTCCTATACAATTCAAGCCTGGGATGAGTGCGAGTCAAAGGAGTGGGTTGACGAATGATAGTTAAGTTATCTTAGCCCACTTGACACGTATCGACCCCCGACGGCACTGAAACTAACACACACTGAAACTAACACAGATGGAATCATCAGTTGACTTTGACCACATATCAGATCTAGTTCAACCAGGTAATATATCTATTTGCATAGTTTTTGAAATTCCTAATGTCATCTTACTTTGTAGTGTTTTTGTAATGTTGACTAATTTCATCTAATTTGCTACACATATCAATGTAGGGCACGTATATGCAGTTATTGTAGATGAAGATAATGAATAGGGAACATATTATTACTTATGTCATTGTGTTGAGGCCAAAAAGAAATTGGAGGCCCCAGTTATAGATGGAGAAAACATCGAATACCCTATAGGCTCAGTGGTTATTACTGGAACATGTCTTAGAAGGTACCCACATAAGAGTGTTAATGTTTGGATGTTTCAAGACTTTGACACACATCAGAAGATTCTTCATTACTCAAACCTTGTCATGGCATCCAATGTTCATTTGATACAGTATCGGGGTAGACCTTTGAACAAAATCTTGTGGAAGGTGCGTGAGTCTGACCATGAAGCAATACTTAACACAATAAAGAGTAGAGCAGACCTGGATGGTTCATTGGATTAATTTGTAAGTATTCACATTGATTTTGTAAAGTCACGTTACATTGAGTTGTAAGTATGCACATTAATTTGTAAGGTTTGTCTTTTTTTAATTCCTGCTACACTTTTACACATATACACATTTTTACATCATCATGTTATGGTTCATGGGGTTAGACCTAAGTGATGGATGAAGTTGATCCTGAGAATAATGTATAAAATCTAGGTAATGTATAAAATATAGGTGTCTTGGTTTCTAACTAGATAATAGGTGTCTCTAATTGTGATGTAGAGGTAATGGGATAGTTGGAGGATGATAAACTAGACAAGGTTTCCTTATGCTCTAAAGCCCAAATTTCATGATCATTATACAAAAGTGGGAACAACAGTTAGAGACTATGAATTCTTCATGGAAAAGGTGATTTTAGATGCTATGGGACCCATTCCAATCATTGCCAAAGGCAGACCAAACTCAGGATTAACACTTCCTTCACAAACCCAAGAAATGGCTTGTAGCCCTAAAAAAGGAGAACAGTCCTAATAACTTTTGATACAGATCTTCAAACATAGAACTTGGACAATCAGTAGATACCCATTTGGACTACCTATCACATATCTAAAACTGGGTATAGGTTGTTTTGGACGATATACCCTATAACTCCTCTCAATAACCTAGAGCCCCAATTAGGCCTAAAATACAAAGAGACCCCCCTTAAATTCACACACAGAACTCAACCAATGACTTGAGCACTTAGTATTCATGCCAAAACTATGAATTTTGTTGGTTTTGTCCTCCTACAATCTATTGTTCCCAAAAATGCCCCTATGGTTCCTTCTCTATGTCTCTAAACATCACCTAACACATGGTTTCGTTAGGTTTCCTCAAAGAAAACTTCTTCTCCTTAGATTTCCTGCCAAAAACTCATCATAGCATACTAGAAAAGACCTACTAAAACCCATTCCATTGATCAAAAGTGAATCAAATCAGTGGAATGGCCAAAAAATACATGTTTCTTACCAAAACCCTAGATAAGGGGTTCTTAAACTGTTTTCAGGAAAACGAGTCTTACTCTACTCTAGAATTGTTTCAAGATGCCAAACTAGATGCAAATTAATGTCAACTCACTCTAGTTTCATGCCACCACCATAGTCCTTCACAACTTGTCCGTACAGAAACAGGGTATGGACTGCTACAACGGAATTATACAGAAAATGTAGAATTTCTGAGTTTAATTACTGTTTCTCCTCCAAAAGACTTCTCCTCCAAGTCCAAAGTCTTAGCAATTATATACAATGGATTGAGAGGCAGTTGGGTTTGATGGAGGGTGTATAATTATTCTTCCACCATCGAATTGCCCTATCAGTTTCAAAACAACAACTACTTGCCATTGTTGCAATTGTCCTAATTAGGAATGTAGCGACTTGTTTAGGCTTAGTGAAGCCTTCAAAACACTTGAAAATTGTATTAAACCTTTGACAAGACTTGAAATACCTTTCTAACACTTTGACATGCCTTTGCAAGGCTTACAACATGAGGTTTTACATGACTGCCCCTTAAGACTTTATGACTGCCTCCTATACAATGTATGATTGTATGATGGCTTATTACAAACATGGCATTATAGCCCTTATTACAACATGAGAATGGCCTCTAAGACCTTATTGAATCCACAAAACAAAATGAACAACAAAAACAAGAGATCTCAAGACCTTAGTCTTCTTGGTACTCCTCCTCCAAATTGTGTCTTAGGTATATACGATATGTCAACTAGGTAGATAGAGACTAGAAAATAGGTGTCTTATGTGTCCTATGTCTACTAGACTACATGTGTCGTAGGTCTTAGGTGAGGCCACATGAGATTCCACCTTCACATGGTTCACCTTGTTAGTATAGAATATTTATATTTCTTGAAGCTAAGGGAAGCACTTTTTCTTAATGGGAAAACTTTATCGACTTCAGTTGCACTAATGGTGCAGGGGCACCTAGGTTGTCATGCCTCCAGGAGGGGTCAAAAAATAAAATTTTGTTTTGATTGAGTCAATTGTATGTAATAAGGTCTTCCATGACCATTTCATTTATTTTTAAGTCACTTTGAGTCATTTGGGGTCAGTTTAAGTCTTTGAGTCCTATTGCAAAAAAGTGTCAATGTTGTCAAGTTGCACAAAGCAACTTTTACATTTTTGGTGTCCTGCTCCTGATGCGACCAAACTAACAGTTCCAACACATCTGGATGGGTATGTTTAGGCTAGGTATGGTTTTGTTTTTCACCCAAACATGTTGAAACAGTCCGAGCTACATTGTACTGACAATATCCTTGAAGAGTCCAAAGTGCAAAGAGGCAGCAATCTTTGACGAGATGTTACTCGAAAACTGTTTCACTTAGAAACATTCCATTTGAGGAAACATTCCATTTGAGGAAACATGATCACGTAGAGTGCCTCTACAATAAACTCTCTCAGTTTTTATAGCTCTAAGGCATTTGGCCATGGTGAAAGGTTTTCTGCTGCCCCAAAAATCGTCAGAAGGAGGTAGTGTAAAGTTGCAAAGGGGTGTAACTTTTGTCCTGCTCCTGATGCAACCAAACTAACTATTCCAACGTGTTCAGATGGGTACATTTACGCTAGACATGGTCCTATTTTTCACCCAAACATGTTGAAACAGTCTGAGCTACATTGTATCGATGATATCCTTGAAGAGTCCAAAGTGCAAAATGGCAGCAATCTTTGACGAGATGTTACTCAAAAATTGTGTCACTTAGAAACATTATGTTTAAGGAAACACGATCATGTAGAGTGCCTATACAATAACCTCTCTCAGTTTTTTATATCTCTGAGGCATTTACCTGTGGTGAAAGGTTTTCTACTACCCCAAAAATCGTCAGAAGGAGGCAGTGTAAAGTTGCAAAGGGGTGTAACTTTCGTCCTGCTCCTAATGCGACCAAACTAACTATTCTAACATGTCCAGATGGGTACATTTACACTAGGTATGCTCCTTTTTTTCACCCAAACATGTCGAAATAGTCCGAGCTACATTGTACCGACGATATCCCTGAAGAGTCCAAAGTGCAAAAAAGCAGCAATCTTTGACGAGATGTTACTCGAAAACTATGTCACTTAGAAATATTCCATCTAAGGTAACACGATCATGTAGAGTGCCTCTACAATAACCTCTCTCAGTTTTTTATATCTCTGAAGCATTTGCCCATGGTGAAAGGTTTTCTACTGCCCCAAAAATCGTCAGAAGGACGCAGTGTAAAGTTGCAAAGGGGTGTAACTTTCATCCTTCTCTTGATGCGACCAAACTGACTATTCCAACACATCCAGATGGGTACATTTAAGCTAGGCATGGTCCTTTTTTTTACCCAAACATGTCGAAACAGTCTGAGCTACATTGTACTGATGATATCCCTAAAGAGTCCAAAGTGCAAAAAGGCAGCAATCTTTGATGAGATGTTACTTGAAAACTGTGTCACTTAGAAACATTCTTTCTAAGGAAACACGATCATGTAGAGTGCCTCTACAATAACCTCTCTCGGTTTTTTATATCTCTGAGGCGTTTGCCCGTGGTGAAAGGTTTTCTGTTGCCCCAAAAATCGTCAGAAGGAGGCAGTGTAAAGTTGCAAAGGGGTGTAACTTTTGTTCTTCTCCTCGTGTGGCCAAACTGACAGTTGCAACGCGTCTAGATGGGTATGTTTAGGCTAGGCATGGTCTGTTTTGCACCCAAACATGCTGAAACAATTCGAGCTACATTATACCGGTATATTAAATTATTGCCAAATATTTAATCATATAAACACAGAAATCATTTTAAGGCATAAATTAACTCCTCCAAGTCAAGGTGTAGATTAAGGTATGTGAAAAAACTAAATCTTGAATGGGTGCCTAAGCTAGATGAAGACTTTTTACCCACCTCATCCTTCAATCATTATAATTGTTCTCAAAAGACATCATCAAAACATGAAAAAACTCCAAGACTTGTAGTTTTAAGTTGATTTCCTCCAAGGCACCAATGTGAGGTTGTTTTGATGGCAAAGGGTGCCTTGATTCATGATGTTGAATCTCCTTCCTCCTAGGTGCCAAAATGGATAGTTTTGACAAGAAAAGGCGCCTTAGTATACTTAGATCATTTCTTGGCAATTTGATGGCTTCAATCACTTGTTCAAACCTATAGGAGACCATTTTACACTTAGGCGCTAGATCTTAGGATTTAGAAAATCTTCCTTCAAGGCACCAAAATGAGGTTATTTAGACACAAAAGTGCGCCTCCATACAAGATGCTTATTCTCCTTCCACTTAGGCACTCATTCATGATGATCCAAGTGACAATAGGTGCCTAGACTTCCTTTGGTAAGATTTAGTCATTTTGAGGGTTCTAACACTAGGTGCTACAGTTGGAAGTGATTTAAAGTTCATTTTCCTCTAGGCACCCAAAATGGATGGTGGAGACAAGAAAAGGCGCCTAGGCTTCTTTTGACGATTTTCAAAGTCTTCCTAAGTTATATTATGTTATATTGACCCTTAGGCACAAATGGATGATCTAGGATGACTCTAGGCGTATATCCAAGGTGATATCGTTCTAGGCGCAATCTTCACTAAGTTTAGACTCCACTTTACATCAAGGTGCCAAAATGGATAGTTTAGAGAGAGGCAAAAATGCGCCTATGATGCTCAATTTGATGTATTTGATCAATTTTGATAATCAAGATGAATTGCCTCCCTTAAGGCGCCCTCCTTTATACTTTGAAACATCCTTTCAATATCAAGGTGCAATTTTGAGGTTGTCTGGATGATGAAAGGTGCCTTGAGTTCTAGGCGGAGTTTTGAGGTTGTGCAAGTAGAGAAATGCGTCTAAGGTCTTAAAGCAAATTTGCGCCTAAAACTAAAAATCCCCGAGGTATGACTTATGGAAGCCTATAGCCCCAATGTTATGTTGCATACTAAAATTAGGTAAGACTCAATGTAATCTCATAACCTCACCTTATATGCAAGAGGAATTACATTTAATAACCACAATGGTCATCAAGTGCTCAAAAGCATATGATTTTGACTATCTTATTCAAAACAACAAACATACTCTTTGCATCCCACTATGGTATAATAACAAGAAATTAAGAAATATTTTCAATTGACCAACTCATAAAGAATATGGATCATTATACTCATTTGAATATTTTCAATTGAGCAACTCATAAAGAATATGAATATTTTTCGTTCAACATGATGATTCATTTTTTTTTAAATACAACTTTTATCTTTTAGTTCCAAAATGAGGTTTAGGTGATACTTGAATAACAATAGCTAGCTTATTGGATCAACAAACATCCTATGTAATACAACTGGACTTTAAACATTTGAAGTAGCCATCTACAAATATCCATTCAAACGTGGATTTATAATGCAAGTATGGACACCATCAATAAAAAAGTTTTGTATTAACCAAATATCCATATAGGCATACATCAATAACTGTCGATATAAGTATAACATATATACAAAATAGCCATATAGGCTTACAAGAATGCCATATAGGCATACAATGTCAACTATATGCAATACAAAATATATGTCCACAAATGCCATATAGGCATACAACAAAGGAACACAATAAAAATCATTCCCCTCTGGCTGGTGAAGAGAATAGATCATGGGTAGCCTTTGATCTTCTAGGGGATGGAGACGCGTTTGTGGGTGGTCTACTATGAACCCGAGGGCTGCTCCTCCTATTTAGTTCTTCCTGCATCTTTAGCTATTACAATAAAAAGTATAAACATTAATATATAGAAATTACATGTTATAAAAAATGAAACATTTAACAAAATAATCACTTACCGCTACCATATAATTTGTCTCCTCACTTGCCTTAGTAGCATGAATAGGCCGTGGTGATGTCATGTCCTACAGAAACCATCCAGATAGAAATTAAACTTCAAATCAATAATCTTTTGATTTTTCAAAAATAAACAATTATAACAATGAATGTAAATTGAAATTTACTAATCTGCCTCATACCCCTGTCAATGCCATGGAGCTATGAATCGCAGAGGTCACACCATGCTCCATTGCCCTATGAACATCGGGAGGTGTCTCCGTAGCCTGCATCATCTGGAAATAAAACAACATTATTCAATTATGAAAACTATAATATTGATGCAAATCATGGCTCCTAACATACACACACATTCATCTAAACATGGAAGTACACACAATAAAGCACATAAGTCACATACAAAAATCTAGTAAGTATAATTTATTCATTAAACTATTTATTTTATTACCTCCGTGAAGCTTTGAAGTCCACCCCCGCTGGTAGGTGTTGCCATGAAATCTCCAATATTAACCTATTCAACATCCAAAATTAGATATTAGAATACCATTCATATAATGATGCTATTCACACGTAATATTTATAATTGTTTACTAGTTACATACCCCGATAGTAGATGATGTAGTGTAATATGTAAGTGGAGAACCACTGAAAATTGCATCAATGCTATGACCCTGAAATTTCATTAAAATCATCAAACTAAATTAGTTAATCTTGCATTTCAAAAATGAAATTTAATAAATTAAATTCAATAAACTTGCTAATATTTACCTGAGTATCAAGGCCGAAAGTCTCATTCAAGAGGGTATCTGTCATCACCATTTGCTCAGCTATAGATGTAGCCTATGCACCTGCGTCCTGACTATCCACAGGGTCATAACCATAGGCTAACCCGCAAGTCTGACAAGCATGGGGTGGGACCCTACTCCTCACACTATCTCCCAACCCACGCTGTGCTGCAGGACTGACATGCTCTATGATGCTCTGGGTCAAGGCACTAATGGACTGAAGTGTATCGACCTCAACACTCTCCTTCACAATGGAAGGGATAGAAACATGCTCATGGGTTGGTTTGTTGATTACTTGTCTCACTGCCCATCATGGGTCAACACGTACTCCTGGTCTATCTTGTGCTGACTCCCCACCTCTACCCTGGAAGTCTTGCATATCAAAATTGTTTGGCACTTTATTGAGGACAAACTCGCAGTAGAGTTTCCTCAAAAAGTATTACGGGGCTTCATTATTATTGCATGGAGGATGGTCAAAAACATCCACCACCTCTCCCCAAAATTGTCCCTTATCGCTTGGTTGTTGCACCAATGGATAGGGAACCTCTTGCATGTAATGGGTGGAGGTTGATTTGTTTGTGGGTTTGTGAAAATGGAACACAAGTCTAATTTTGTAATTCGTAATTTTTTCACATCTTCATATGACAGCTTGTCTGCATAATAGTCTCTAAACTCTCTCCTCTTATCTGTCCAACTAGATATTTCCTTACTAATTGAAGCTATATTTGATAACATAGATTCAAGAGATTGAGCAAGCGTGGACCTATGCAAGGTTGAAGTGGAATGATCTTTCAACCTTGCAATTATGTCTTCAATTTCTTTTTTATTGTTTTCAATTTGCCCCATTAGATTTTCTTGTGTTCCAGGGGCATGTCGAGGAATGGATGGAGGAGTTTGTTATTCGACAGGTATTTTCTCTTCAGGATTTTGTGGATTTTGAGGAGGAGGAGGTGCATTAACATTTTTTGACAATTAACGAAATTTACATAAAAAATCAACTCAAACCTACCTATTTAGAAACAAATTCAAACAAAAAATCAAATAAAACTCACTCCTTTGGCCTGCTTGACGTCGTGGCGGCATTTTGGCGATGAATCGGTAAGATTTTGGTGTTGAATCAACTTTTCCAAAATGCGAGCGCGTTTCTTAGGGTTTGCAGGCCATGGGTGTAGAGGAAAACAAAGAAATGAAATGAGCATAAATGCTCTTTTTTTTATTTATAGTTAGTCATATCGCGCTCACATTTATGGTTTGGTTTTGACGAGCCTTAGGCTCGTCATTACCAAACCATAACGCGAGCGTGTTATGTATTAATTTTTTAAAAAAAAAATTGGCCACTTTTTGGCCCCCCAACTTTTTGCACTTACCCAATTATTCTTCAAACTTAAAATATTTTAATGCATTTTAAATTGTAATAGTATTTAAGTAACTAAGATAAAATAGTGTATTGATCTAAATATGAATATGTTATTGTTATTATATTGTGTAATTATTCTTCAAACTTAAAATATTTTAATGCATTTTAAATTGTAATAGTATTTAATATTATTACATTTTAATATCTTACGCAAACATTTCAAATCTCTCCACACCTAACTAGGGTTAGGGTTCTACATATTTTATTTTATGAAATTAGATTATTTTTGGGATTTCAATTTTATTTATTCAAGAGTTAAAAATCTAGGATTTCAATTTTATTTAGTGAAAAGTTAAAAATCTACAGTATCACGAAAAATATTTGGCCATGTTATTATATTTTTTATTTTATTCTTCAAACTTACAATATTTTAATGCATTTTAAATTATAAAGGTATTAGTATTATTACATTTTAAGGAAATTTTTGTGTTATTTAATAGGCTTTGTAAAGTTTAGTTTTATAGTTAAGGAAATATTTTAGTGCGATTTTATTTTTACCAAATTAGATTATTTTTGAGATTACAGTTTTATTTACCCAAGACATTTCAACACTACAAGGCAGGTACTGGCCACTACGTGGCACTTGTTTATTTTATATAATAAATATATAATATAATTGTATTTATTATTAGATACTATATCTTATATATTATAAATTATTAAATTTATTTTTAATTTTATATTATAATATACAATCATATATATATATATATATATGTCTCATGTTTGTTTATATATATATATATAATCTATATTTTAGTTATATTTATTATTGTATATTATGCTAGTATATTTATATTTTAAAAAATATCTTAAGATTTCAGGCTGGGGTTCTCCCTTTGACCTATCTTGGTATTCCCATCTCTGTTGGAAGGCTACCCAAGGATTCTTGGCAGAATATTCTGGATAAATTTTGTGTGAGAGTTAATAATTGGACCCATCGTTGGTTATCCTTTGTGGGTCATGTTTAGTTGCTCAAGTCTGTGGTGCAGGCCCTCCCCATTTACAGATGTATGATTTAGGTGGCCCCATTGGGTTTTGTTAGGGAATTGGATTCCTTAGCAAGACAGGTTTTATGGGCTGGTAGCTTGTTGTCCTCTAAATGGAGCCTTGTCAAATGGAACATTGTTTGTAGCCCGAAGCAGTTTGGTGGTCTTGGGTTAAGGCAGTCGTCGTTGTCTAGGATGGCACTGGCTACTAAATTGTATTGGTGCTGGTGTGTGTAGCAGGATCAGATATGGGCTAGGATATTAACACAAAAATACTTCCTGGGGATCCCTCGGATTGATATTCCTCGTTATCCCCTGGTGGGGAAAGGTTCGGTGATTTGGAGTATGCTCAAGAAAGGGGTTGCGCTTGTCAAGGATGGCTTATTTTGGATATGTAAAAGAGGGACAGAAGCTCATTTTTGGTCCGATTCTTGGGATGGTTTTCCTCCCATTGTTTCTCAGTTTCCTAATCTGGTGACTCTGTGCCAGAGGTTCTGTGAGGCAGGATGGTCAAGGGTGAGTGACTTTAAGTCCTTATCTTCTCATGGGCAATTGGTGGTGGCGAGATGGAAGAATCTTGATGAGTGGCTTGATGTTGGTATGGAGGAGGAGTGTGCTGATCTTCATAGTATCCTTTCTCATAGATGCTATAGCTCCCTCCAGGAAGGGGATGTTCTTTCTTGGTCTCCTAATCCTAAGGGTGTCTATACTATTGCTTTTGGATATTAGGTATTGTTATCTCACTGGCTGGATGGGGTGGAGGTTCACTGGTGGAAGAAAGTGTGGAATAAGTTTTGTTGGCCAAAGTGTAACTGCTTTATTTGGACTTTGGCTTGGAATAGGTGCTTTACATGGGATAATATTTTGAAGCGGAGTTTTCAGGGTCCTTCTATGTGTGTTTTGTGTGGATGTGGAGAGGACTCTTCTCACTTATTTTTCTGTTGTCCCTTGGCTTTGCAACTTTGGCATTTTTGGTGGGGAGTTTGGAAAAGCCCCTGTGTTCATGCTTCCTCCCTGGTGGATTTTTGGAGTAGTCTGGGTAGACCTCCTTCTATGGCCTCTTTCTTGTAGGATATGTGGTATGTTGGGCCTTCCATCATACTATGGCAGATTTGGTTGGAATGGAATTGAAGAATATTTCGTGGTGAGAAGTTGTTGATTCAACAAGTTTGGCACATAATTATGGGTATGATTTGGGAGACGGTGGAAGATAAGTGTGATGTGGTGTTCCCTTTGGAGAAATGGGGTGCTAAGTTGGTGGATAGATTGGGTATTCAGGGGCTGTCTTTGGCTTCTACTTGTGTCAGGAGAGGAAGGTAGGAGAAAAAGAATGTTCAAAGGGTGGGTGGATGGCTACCCACTCTGACTGGCATTTTGAAGCTCAATACAGATGGTTCTTCAAGGGGGCAATAAATTTAAATATGCTATAATTTTAGATTGAAATTTCTTAATTGTCTAAAAATATTAAATTTCTAGGGAAATTTTTTTGATTTGTTTAAATTTGCATATGATGAATGATTTCAAGATCTCAAAAATGGTGTGCATTCTATGTCATGGGAGTCCATTGTGTTCACCTTTGGTAAAACTTTTCTAAAAGGAATGTGATTATTAGTTAAAAGAGGCCCACCATTGAAGGAACAACCATTGTGGAAAAATGAAAAATATCTTAAAATGAATCTCCCCATGGATATCTCTTGATCGTAATATATATTTTTTCCAAAGCAAAATTGAACACAAATATATATTTACTTGATTATTGCAACATTAAATTTTTTTTTCTTTGATGTGAAGGTTGTGGATCCCTTGACCAACAAAAATGATCCCGCACCTACATTCCATTAGTCATCACCTATGCATATTTTTTTGCTTAGTCGTCACCTATGCATATTATTTGAAGCATGTATATTTCTTTATCAAAAGCCTCATATTTCACATCTAGACGCCTACATTTAATAGGCATTCTCTTGCAAATATAAGCATGGCGACCATCTACACCATGTTTAGTTGTCATATTTCCTACCATCATGCATCCTCTCATGTGACATCACATGATAGAAAGATCGATCAAACTTAGCAACCCTCATTACTTTTATAATTTCACACCTTTGCATAATTTAGAGCTCAAATGTATTAAAATTTAAATTTAGACATGTTATAATTTTAGATTGAAATTTCCTAATTGTCTAAAAATATTAAATTTATAGCGAAAAAATTTGATTTGTTTAAATTTGCATATGATATGGGAATGATCTCGAGATCTCAAAAATGGTGTGCATTTTATATCATGGAAGCCCATTGTGTTCAATCTCAATTTGGTAAAACTTTTCTAAAAGGAACGTGATTATTAGTCAGAAAGAGGCCCACCATTGAAGGAACAACCCTCATGGAAAATGACAAATACCTATAGAGAAGGAAAAAAATGTATTTTTAAAAAAGATCAACGTCATGAAATTTATACTTTGTCAAATAAAAAAAATGTATATAAGCATGATATATTTGAAAAAAGTGAGGGGAGTGGTTTAATACTAAGCACCCATTTATCTCTCTCTCTCTCTCTCTCTCTCTCTCTCTCTCTCTCTCCCTATCCATTTCTATTTATCTCTATCAATATCTATTTCCCTCTCTCTATCCCTCTATCTCTATCTCCCTTTCTTTCTTCATCTATCTGTCTTTCTCGCAAGGACAATTTGAAACATCTACCTTCACTTCCTCTTCCACGCGCAAAAATCTTACTTGCGAGCCTATCGCTATTTTTTCAGTTCCTCCTCATTGTCGCATATAATCCTTCATAAAATAAGTTGGATTTTATTTAAATAAATTATTGATAATTTTTAATTATTAAATTTTCTATTGAGTACATAATATAATTATACTAAATATTTTAGATAAAATAAATATAATTAAATTATCAACTAATACAAAAATTAAATATATAATATGTTCAATCTAAATATATAATTTTATAATATTATATTATACTTATAAATATATAAATACAATATATTTAATATGATATATAATATTATAATATTGTATTTCATGTTGTTACATTTCATTTTTAAATATACAATATATAGATATATTTAAAATTTAAAAATCTTGTAGTATTAATAATTATATATTTTAAATTCTATAAAATAAATAAATTATTTATAAATATATAGAATATAATATTGAATTATAAATATAAGTATAATAAAAAAATTATATATAAAATTAATATATAATAAAATAATAAATATATTTAAATATATGATATTTAATATAAATATACGATTTTATATGATTTTAATAATTAAATTTGTTGACAGCCTTCCACTTGCATGCATTTCTATTCAAAGTGTAGGAAGATTCATTTGTTTGGAATGTTGAAAGCTTGCAAGGGTTTTAAATGGGTTGTGGAGTGTTTTAATCAAATGCAGGCAATAGAGAATATTGGTTTTCAAATGCTTTTGGGGTAGTTTCCACTAAATACCACAACAATTTATTATAGCTAAGAATATTGGTCTTTCTTGAAACAAAATATTATATGTTTCCAGTGTAGAAGGGAAGAGAGAAGTGGAAATTTGCTGCACAATCAAACTACCATGACCTAAAAAGTATATAAATGGAGATTTTGATGCCTATAGATGAAAGAGAGTATGCCGCGAATTTATAATAGTTTAGATGCACATTTGGGACACCTCCTATGATAATGAAATTCGAAAGACCTTTAGAAGTTTTCTATTGAAACTACAAATAATAGCTTGTTTAGGGCATGCTAGCCAATTTTAAACCCTCAGAAGAAAGAATAAGAGTAGAATATTTTTGAGCAAACATCTTGAAGGATTAGTCTATAAGTAACTCTCTTTATATATGTCTCTCGATCCCTTTCTCTATCTTTATATATGTCTCTCTATCCCTTTCTCTATCCATCTCTCTCTCCCCTAATAAATATTAAATATATCTATCCCTTTCTCTACCCCCATATAAATATTAAATATCTAATATATTTATTATAAATATATATAATTGTATATTCTCTCATTTTCTATTTTTCCTATCTCTCTTTGTCAATTCTCTTTCTCTAGCTCTTTCTCCCTCCCTCTATCTCCTCTTTCTCTCGCTTTGTCTTTCTTTGTCCCTCACTCTTATTATTTATTATACCCTTCCACCTTAATCAATTTACCCTTAAGATGTTATGTAGAGAGAGAGAGAGCAATAAAAAGGGAGAGAGATAGAGATAGAGAGAGTGAAAATAGAGAAAGACAAAAAGATATATATATATATATATATATATATATATATATATATATATATATATATATATATATATATATATATATATATTGAGAGAGAGAGAGAGAGAGAGAGAGAGAGAGAGAGAGAGAGTACCTTTCAATTTCAAGTAGAGAACATCAATACATGCATAACCGTCCTATGAATAATTATTTCCAAATTTTACCTTTACCACCCATCACAATTGAAAAGACATTTGCTAAAACACAAAATCATTACCATCATGGGATTACAAAACTAAGCTTAACTACATAAACATAGTGACAAAAAGTGTTCTGTTGTATGATAGACTTGAGGTTACGGTCAAGCATTCCAATAGAAAACCCTACATTAAATATCAGGCTATGGTACTTTTACAATGTAAAAAATGGAGCTTGGTATGTGTTGGTCCAAATCATCTACTCAAACTTTACTTACCACTATAGAACAACAACACACATCATTACATGGTTTCAAATTTCAAATGATGACCATGATTCAAAAATCAAAATAGACCCAAAAAATTAATGAAAATAATCTATATACTATCTTTTTGAGAATACTAATATTACAAACAAATAAATAAATCCTCTTTACTACTCTTACAAATATGCCCCCCTTATTAATTTCTCTTACAGACTCAACTTTACAAACTATGTATACTTTAACTTTCTCATATGCAAAATAATGTTTTCTTTTATCCACACAAAACTCTTTTCCACATCCATTTTCGGCGTACCCATTGCACACTAAGGTGCGATTGCTAGTTTTTAATTTCTATTTAAAAGAGTTTGATGCTTTTTTCTTTTTGAACACAAGATACTAGAAATGTTTCTCGTTGAAAATGAAGATAGTAAACAAAATGCAAATCACTAAAACAAAGGAAGAATGATGACCGAGTTGCTTGTTCTTCAAATGAGATGATACAAGATAGAAATTTTTATAGGAGATGGTCTTACGGAAAGAGTTCAATAAACTTGGGAAGTGTGTACATGAAAGCGACATGCATCTACACTCGAATTTCAACTTAATAAAGTGGGAATAAAATGTAAAGGGCAAGCCAAAATGACTTCACATTCCAAAGTAAATTTTGGAGGGAATAACTATTTGTCTTCTTTATCCAAATGTGCCTTTATATACTAATGTGCAAATCATTGTAAGGTATTAGAAAACCAGTTGAGGATTGAGAAACTCAAATTGAATACATCTTAGATTTTTCTCCACTTTTTTAAATTTTTTTCACTTTCAATGGTGATTTTCCAAACTCTAAATTTGTTTCTTTTTTGCCTCATTCTATGTATTTAATTCACTAAATGTTAATGGATTTGTCATGTCCACATTTTACATGTGGACATGAAAACTGAACCAATAAAATTTTCTTTAAAAAAACCTTATCTCACACACTACGCTACGCATGTGATTTATTAACATACGCACACAACAACATTGCATGTGCAACGTAAGGTTTGACATGTCACAAAAAGGCGAGGAGGTGGAAGCAAGATGAGGATGGTATGAAACTCATTTCATACCCCTCCAATATGGAGGTTAACCTGATTAGAGTTTGGAGATGTGACTTGTGACATCATGAGGGGAGGTCCCCTCCGAGGTGAAAATCCCCTAAGGTTCCTAAGTGTTGCAAAAAGTGATCTCACCCCTAAGGCGAGACCTAACACCTAAACTAAAATTTAGACACTAATCTAAATAAAAATAATAATACAAATTTGGAATGCGACAACGAAATAAATCTGACTAACAATTCAAATAATCTAAAGAGATTTAAATATTACAATAGTTAAAAACTAATTGAATATGTAATGATCCAAGGAAAAATAAAACATTATTTAAAATCTTAAATCGATTTATTTGCATTGGAAAGTAAATCAAAAAGCGACTTTTAATTATTATGGAAAAATAAATCCTTTCCATACCAGAAAATACATAATCTATTTTGATTCTAGAATATTAATAAAATAGAGCATTCTAAACCTTGATCAATTAAATATAACTTCGTTTGAAATAAATGGTCTAACAATTAAATTAACTCTCTAGAGACAGTTTCAATTAATACCCAAATAGTAAATTAAATCCACACTATAGAGCAAATCTAAAAGGATTAATAATCCCTAAGTGAAATTATTTAATCCTAAATCTAAATTAGGCTACTAACCCCTTTAGGACAACTCAAGAGACCTAAAACATGTCATAAAGTCCCACTAACTCTCTCGTTTCACTCATTTGTGTGTTTGCAGTTAGAGGAAATACAAGAAGGAAAACTCTTCTCCTTTGTGTGTTTATATATAAAACATAACATAACTTTCTACAAATAAAAAGGTTATCAAAGAGGAATTTTATTTGGAATCAGACCAAACTTTCAAAATGGCTTTAAAGAATATAAACCATGTTTTTTTAATAATATTATATAAGTTTTTTTCTTCCAAAATCATACCAATAAGGGAAAATTCCTTTTTCCTTCTTTTAAGCAAATATGAAAAGAGAGGGGGAGGGAGAGAGAACTATATATTGATTTCAATGTCTATAACAATAACACATTCTCTTTGCTTCTCAATATTCAAAAGCAATAAACTAAATGATATATCAATAGGGAAGTTTATTCATTCTTATCCACAACATGGGTCAACAAAAACAAGGTGCATAAACAAATATTATTTAACTAGCTTCTCTTAACTACTCAAGGAGGAAGGGGATAAACTAGCTTTATATTTCACATAGTCATACATTGATTTAATTTCTTTTCAATGAACTTACAAATTAGTAGAATGATAAAGGAGCTACCAAAGACATACATTTCTTTCTGCAAGAATAAATTCAAATGCCTAACACTATATATTCCAACTCAAAAAAATTATTAAGGAGAATAAAAATAGTCCATTTGACATTATTAATGTATTTACATATTTATGACAATGCATTCACCACTCTTTGCAACTTACAAAGTCTCTTTACAATACACAACAAGACTCCAACCAAGGCTCCCAAGTACACTACAAGATTCTTTTCAAACATTACTGTTCTCATGAACAAAGATTCAACTACTCAAAGGTTAAGAGTCTCTTTCTCTTTTGTTATCCACCTTAAACTTGCAAGATAGAAGGAACAAAACCCAACCAAAGCCAATGCAGTGTTCACCTCCCTACCTTGGGCTTTCTTACAAGCCACCCCCAAGCTAGGAGGACTTCAGGGTAACCTGGGAACAAGACAACACATGAGAATGACTCAACACTCGACCAAAAATCATAACCAGGTTCATATCCAAGGAGAACCCACAAAACTAGAACCCATAACAAGATTCATTAAGGGAAGAAGAGGTCATCACTTCTCTTCCTACCCCAATACTTGGGTTGTTCTCAATAAGAGTGAGAGCCCAACCCATCACAAATATCCTTTTGAAAACTACACAAAACGCCAACACCAAACTACAAGCAACACAACCACCATTAACAACAATCATTCATTTACAACATAAACCCCATTAACAACTCAACTCCATAATCACATAACTAAGAAACAATCAAACATACATAATAGGAAGCTTGAGAGCCTACCTCTCCAAGCTTTCCAATGATGAAGAGTTGGTGAAGCCCTCTTCAAGAGACCTTACTCAAAGATCCTCTCCAAAGCCCAAGTATGCAACTCCCCACTCCTTCCTCTCCAACCCAAGCCAACAAGAAAAAAGAACAACAATCTCTTTTCTCTCCCTAAAGAGGGAGATAAATAGGGCTACAAATTTCAAAACCCTTGAATGGGGAGGTGACACTTGTCACCTTCCCATTCACTCTCAAGAGCATGTATCCCTACAAATGCTCTCACATGTGTGAGGCATTGGGGAGTGGGAAACTTACTTGGGCTCTCTTCCCATGAAAGTCTTACATTGTGTGCTCACACATGTATGAGGCTTTGGGATCAACCTAAGCCGATACATGAACCTTGGAGAGTGGGAATGGGATGGTGACAAGTCACTCATCCCTCTTCCCCAAACCTAAATCTTGTCACTCCCATCCCAAGGCATTTTGGAAGGGTCAAATCTTAGTCAAGACCAAATATTTGTGGTCCAAAAGGTACCTATACCATAGATTCTTGGCCTAGGGCCCTAAAAACAATAAAATAATCAAGTAAAGGACCAACTAACACCTTTTTAAAAGCCCTTAAATCACAAATCTAAAATTGAACAACGAGGATGACAACTCATCATCCAACTCAACATGATACCGCCTTAGGATACTTAAACAATTCAAATTGCATAAAACTTAATACATATCAACACTCAAAAATCAAACAAAGATCATAGTCCACCTTAGGGACTAGGTTCGGTGAGATGGGGTAATTTCACAAGGGTTACTTGATAGACCTCTAAATTTTTTATTGGCCATGGAACTTACTCACACACTCATTTGTACCCATTAATATGTTCGTACATATAGCTGAAGCAACCTTGAAATGTGAGGAACATAGCATTCAAGCATTCATAGTTCAAATAATATTTAAACTTCCATTTACTCATCACAATGCATATCTCTACATAAATACAATTTTGATATTATTTTTCATGGACATCACATGTCCATTATTCTAATATACTTAACATAGGTATTACCTTTCATTACAATTCAACTTGGTAAATGGATCATTTCTATTCATGATCAAATATCATTTGATAATTCAATTCAAAACATACTTTCATAATCTAAGAATTGAATGAAATACATCATAGCCAATTTCTAGTAAAATCATCATCATATGCAAATTATTCCAATTACTATAATCCAAACACCATCGTTTAGTATTTCTATTACAAAGGTCATAATCCTATACACAATGTCCAAGGGCTTGGTGTATCAACACAATAATAATCAGTCCAAAAGAGCACATAATTCATACACACTAGGGTGGCCCTCACATCCTCCCCCCTAAGACTAAAATTCCTCCTGGAAGTGTCATGCCCACAATTTAACACGTGGACATGAAACACAACCAACACATTTTTTTGTAACACTACGTGATATACATCACACAACCAACAAGGAGGTAAGGCAACCCACCTTTGAGCCATTCCAACATAGCAAATATCAAAATAATTCACTTAACAAGTAGTAAGGGAAGAATAATTAATCAACTAAAATTGTCACCACTTAAAAAGCATCCTAGAGGGTAATTACTCCACAAAAAGGGAGCAACTGGATCACATCATACAAAGATTTACATATATAGCACACATAGGATAAATTCATCAAGTCCCAACATAACTTAAAATAACTACAACAACCATAAAGAATTAAGTCACACCAAATCAAATGGGGTCATAGCAATCATTTTTTATCACCTACCAAAACAACAAGTTATCCAACCTCCACTAGCCATCATGAGAGTCTCAATTGAATTTGTATCAAATAAGGATCTATACAACACATCATGTCATCAAGACATCATACCCATCATAAACTATGCAATCATTTAATTCCCTTTAACAATTATTATTATTTTCCAACACTTGGTTTCCAAACAATACCACTTAATCCGCATGGCTAAACATATTTATCACCGTAAATAGATTTCATTTGACTCATATCACAAGGCTCATAGAATGGGTTTTACAAGGAGGATAATCACCAATGTACTATTGAGTAACCACAGGGCCATAGGCCATAGATCCAAATCTATGAATAGCCACAAGGTGTCAAACCAACTAAAGCAATATCTGAATAGTCATAAAACCACAATCTCATCTCTAAAGGAGGTAACATCACAAGTATCATAGTATCATGTGCCTTGTAATCACAAGGAAAGATGGTCTCGAGGCCCTTCCTAAGGACCCCTCCATGCATTTCCTGGTATCTTTCTCTTGTTTGTATAAGGGGTTAGCCTCCAAGAGGAAGGTACACAAATATCACACACATAGATCTAGGGTAAATGGATTATGACCATCCCATAACGGTCCTATTTGCATCTCCTCATAATAGAATTCCCCGAGCCATCTACTCCCCCATACAAGCTACTAGGGGCCCCTCCTGGATATGACAGTTTACACAATTTACATTAGACCACCAATACCAACAATTACAACATTAAGAAAGCCTCAAACCAAGAAGATTTGATAAAGTAAGATCATAAGATAAACCCATAAGAAAAGATTGAGAAAATAAGATGAAAATCAAAGTGGCCATCTAAGAAAAATCTCAAATTCAATCTTAAAAATGAAATTAAACAAGTCCTCAAGGCAAATAGGACCAATACAAATTCAAATGGCTAAGCAACCCAACACAAATAAGACTTGATACCTACTGGTTTTACAATAAATAAAAATAAAGAAATCTAACATCTTTATAAAATTTGCACATCACATACACCATGCGACTTTCACTAAAGTTGCCTAAGGGGAGGAGGGGAATAATGGTCTCAAACCACATGAAAATAATAGCATGCAATATCATGGTGGTCTCAAACCACATAAGAATCATACAACTGATATCATGGTGATCTCAAACCACATAAAAATCATTGAATGCAATGCCATAGTATATAACCTCCAGTCCCACACAACCAAGAACATGCTATGCAGAAAAATGCCATGTGTCAAATGTCTAAAGTCTCAAATATAAATCCATCTATATTTTATCCAAGGGTAGAGTAATATGTTTTTCATGTATAAAACCAACAAGTGTCATCTTTGCCACATGTTTTGTCACCCTATCTATGTTGTCAGTCGTTAATACACTCACAATGCCATACTAACTTGTAACCATTATTCTAATAGAACACCATTTGCCAATTTTAGAAGTCATCAATTCAAATGGTCCACAACTAATATCAATTTCTGGTAACTAATAAACATATCAATATTTGTTTCTAAAGGTAGTGGTTTTCCAAATACTAGTAACCCATGATGATATCAATTACCCAAAATCAATAACTACCTCAAGTGCTCATACCAACTAAAACACCAAGTATCCATAAACAAAAGAGAGTAGACTCAAAGTACATTAGGTTCCATCCTCAACCCATGGGATAACTAACAAGGAATAGGTCTACACTACAAACCAACTAGTGTGGTTCTAATGTGTTGGGGTGTCAATTAGGGACTAACATCTGTGGAAAGTCGCAAAGGTCCACCTCTCTCTTAACCCCTAGTTACAATATTGTTCTCTCTTTTGAGTGGGAGGGTCAATTCTAGGGGAGACACCAACACAATACAAACATAAGAACATGGAGAGGGATTCACACATTTTCACTCAAAAGGAATACACAATTAGGAACATTCCCATGCTCAACTAATCTAATACACAGTTGTTCACACACACATAATTATCACAAATGGTGCACATAAGTGAATCATACGTGATGTCCACTATACCATTCTCTCCAAGTTGGATTCCCTATATCACATACTTGAGGTACAATCTCAACATTTATTGGTATCCGCAAGTCACCACACTTCAAAAAAAATTACATACTTGATCATATCATGTCATAGGAGGACTCACATAAATTTTACTCACTCCTACCAATTTCATACTCAAACCAATTGCATACATCTAAATCTTTCTAAACTAACTCCATAGAGATATAATTAACTAAATCTTAATCACATAACATGGTTTGAATATAGTTTGTCTTACAAATCAAGTTTACTTAGGCTCAAGGCATTATGTCCTTCAACTTTACTCTTATTTCACTAGGTTTTTCTCATCTAAAACACCCAACCTACTATTTAGGGGTGAGTAATTGTTCTCTAAATTCCACCTGAGTTTTCTTTTCCTTTCATAACATATCTAAGTTTGCTACCAAACAATTTTAAATTTAAACTCGTACATAATTTTCAAGTCTACAAAACAATATGCAAAAATGAACCACCTTTCTATTATACTTCCAACTTTCCTTAAAAAAAGGGAAATTCACACACTTTCTTAACCATGCACCTACTAGAACATAATTTATTATCCAAAGGCTATCTCATCAACACAAAATTTAACTAAGGTTGTTCACATGCATACAAACAATTTACTTCCTAAGGTTATTAGTCACCTTAACAAGACTTATACATCTAACCAAGGAGAGAGACAAGTGTGTCATAATTGAATTTCTCTTAACCTTATCATCCAATAGGTAGTTAGACTACTATTCACACAAGTATATCTTATTTATACTCATTCCTAATATAGTACAAATACCTCATGGTTACGTACGTTCCTTATCAATCATAAGAAATAATCTTTCTAAAAGAGATTAAGGTGTACCATGATGTAATGTCTAAGATCATCGCAAGACATTATAAGACTCAAGTACGATACTAGGAGACTATCTTAAAGTGGCACATGAGGTGTCACAAGGTTCATAATAGGAGAGTGGGTCTCTAACCCACCTTTATCATTTTACTACAACTAGGAGGTTATATAAGGTGATAGAATTGCATGCATGCCCTTATACACTTCTACACTCATATACACATATTAAGTCATGTCCAAGACAAGGGTAAATGGTCACAATGTACACAAAGATAGATCATTGCCCTCTTCCCTCAACTAGGTGGAAATCACCTAATAGGGGTAATCATCATTATAACATTAGCAAGCCTAACCTGTATCCCTTCAAAACCTTAGCATCTCAAAAAGGAGTCTACTAAATAGATAAATACTTACTCCCACATTACATAGGTTACTAATCCATAATCATGGTGGAGATTAAACGAAATAGGATATATAAGTTGTTACTCCAACTTGATATACTCTTTTTAATGCAACCTTCTCTAAACATGGTAGGATATACCTAATTTCTAAGGATGTTAGTCAAAACCAATCTCAAGTTTAACAACACCACTTCACTAGGTGCAGTAGTAAAGCTTCGCTAAAGTTTACAACTAAATAAATGCTTTCCTATCGAATTTCCAAGGATGATATCATAATATTACTTATGCCAGGGTAACCAAGACTTGCAAGGTCCTTAAACCACTCACATAATTTGAACACAATTCTCAAGTGCCTAAGGCATTGATTTCTACATGAGGGTTCAATAGAATACAAATAGGGGATCTAAACATCCCCACACAAGGTATCTTGTGACACTCCTGAGAACATAGCTAGAAATCAGTCACCTTTCCCTAACACACACCTAGAGCTCCCAAAGATTGAAAACCTAGACATGAAAACTGAACCAACAAAATTTTTCTTAAACAAACCCTATCTCACACACTTGTGCTACCCATGCGATCACTTAACATACGAATAGAATGACATTGCATGTGCAACGTAATGTTTGGCACATCGCTCAAAGGCAGGGAGGTGGAAGCGAGATGAGGGTGGTATGAAAATCCTTTCATACCCATTTGATATGAAGGTTAACCTAATTAGAGTTTGGAGTTGCGACTTACGAAACCATTAGGGGAGGCCCCCTTCAAGGTGAAAATCCCCTAAGGTTCCTAGATGTTGTGGAAAGTGATCTCGCCCCTAAGGCGAGACCTAACACCTAAACCAAAATTCAAACACTAATCTAAATAATAATAATACAAATTTGGAATGACAATGAAATAAATCTGAATAACAATTTAAATAACCTAAAGAGATTTAAATATTACAATAGTTAAAAATTGACTAAATATGTAATGATCTAAGAAAAATAAATTATTATTTAAAATATTAAATTGATTTATTTGCGTTGGAAAGTAAACCAAAAATAGAATTTTAATTATTATGGAAAAATAAATCCTTTCCATACCAAAAATTATATAATCTATTTTGATTCTGGAATATTAAGAAAATAGAGCATTCTAAACCTTGATCAATTAAGTATAACTTCATTTGAAATAAATGGTCTAACAATTAAATTAACTCACTAGAGACAGTTTCAATTAATACCCCAAACATTAAATTAAATCCACATTATAGAACAAGTCTAAAAGGATTAATAATCCCTAAGTGAGATTATTTGATCCTAAATCTAAATTAAGCTACTAACCCCTTTAGGGCAACTCAAGAGACCTAAAACAAGTTATATGAGAAGATAATTTTCTTAGATGCCTAAGTTAGTTACGTTTTCTCATTTTAACTAACTTTGGTTTTTCTTTCTATTTGTTTCTCAAGACTTCCGCTCATCTCAAATGTCTTTATTAATATGTTAATCTATTTGTTTCTAGTTCTCTCGTTTGCATTTTCTATACTAATATATATGTTTTCTTTTCTTTTTCTATTTGATCAAAGTTCAAGCAATTATTGTTTTATAGTTACCCTCCAAAATTTTCTATGAAATAGAATATATACAAAAGAAAATATTGATAAAAAACTATATAGCTCTCTATTTTTATTTGACAAAAATATACAGAGATATATCATATATCACATCTGCCTTTATATATGTGTGTGTGTGTGTGTGTGTGTGTGTGTGTGTGTGTGTGTGTGTTAAAATGCTTGATAATGGACAGAGCGGAAGAGAAGAGTCGAAGGGCTCAGACAAGATTTAAAATATTTTGATTCTATTGTTTTATAAAACTAGTATACACAGGGTGACACTTAAATGTGGAAGCTGCAGGTTAGGGTTCCCCCCAAGGGGCGGTGGGACTGTGTGTGTCGTGACCCCTATTTGGGGCTCGCGGCACTCACATTGTCACAGTCCCTATGGGAGTGGGGCTTCCAAGCCCCATAGATTCATGGGCCTATGGGGAGTGGAATCTCCCCTCCCATGGTCATGCGGTCATGGGGACATCCATCCCCACATGAAGGGCCAACAGTTACTCCCTTTAAAAAAAAACCTTAAAACATAAACAAAACAAAACCTAGCTTTATTTTTTTATCCTTTGCTCATAAACATTGCATATATATATATATATATATATATATATATATATATATATATATATATATATATATATATATATATATATATTCAAACTCCACTTCTCTATTTTAGAATAGAGAATAAATATATATAGATAGCAGAACTTTAACATTATAAATCTCTTCATTTAACATTTGTTTGTATGTATGTATGTATGTATCTATGTATGTATGTATATGTGTATGTATATATGTATGTGTATATGTATATGTATATGTATATGCGTTTAGAGCATCTTGCATGGTAATTTGACATCCTGATGAGAAAACCCTGAAGTTTCATGGCAAATGGGACCTAGGGGGTGCACTTAACATAAATCCTACTTGAAATAGGGGATATATATATATATATATATATCTGTTATGTCAGAAAATGTCCCCTTGGGGGCTTTTCCCTCTTAAGGTTTAGCTCCCGGGTCCTATTTATGCGTTTAGAGCATCTTGCATGATAATTTATGAGAAAACCATGAATTTTCATGGCAAATGGGACCTAGGGGGTGCACTTAACATAAGTCCTGCCTGAAATAGGGGGGAGGACTTGGGTGCCCGCACCCTAGTCTTGCCCTATTTTAGGTCAGACCCAATTTTGAAGTGTCAGTTTATGACCATTATTTAGGTCCTATGCCGACACGGTAAGTTTCAATTACGAAATTCTTGGTGGGAATGTTTGTAGTTGCATATATAAGCATGATTAGGTTATCATTTGTAAACTAGATGGACATTAGATGGCAATTGTGAACTTTATGCATACTTGTGATTTTGGAGCATTCAAAATATTCATTGTGTGGCAAAGCAGAGCATTGTTCTTGTGTTTGTATTTACAGATTTGGCATTCATCTCCTCATGGCATGAAGAGCATCTTCCTTCCATGAGATCTTCACTACAAGGTGATATCATTTGTGTTTTCAATCATTTATCATTTAGATTTTGCCTCTATCCCACAGGGATATGCACTCTTTATCTCACAACGGTGTTCAGAAGACTTGAATGTCTCTTCAGGGCTTGATTGAGGCAAGCCTCTAAACACCACAACCCCCAACCCATTTTTTTGTGATTGTAGGTTACAAGTTGCAGGAGTAGAAAAAGTGGAGTTGCAGGAGAGCAATGCAGATTGTCAAAATTGTAGATCAAAGAAGAAAATAGGGACCTGGACTCGAGCGCCCGCTCATTAGTCCTTCGGATCCCGTAACAAGAAAATCTTTGGAACAACAGGAACAGGTTGCAGACAAGATTCCTAGATCCCGACAGAAATGGTGGCACTGCACTAGGGCGTCCGCTCATTAGTCCCCAACTTTTACATTTTCTGAACTTCAAAAACTGGTACGCATTTGATTGTCATTTGATATCTCTGTGTGCAAGCATTTTCCGTAATTTGTCCGTTTGCTTTAGAATTTGCATAATTAGGGTTTTGAGCATAAGTGGACTTAATTAAACAACAAAATCACACAATTCCAATTTTCCCTTATATTCTGAGTGACCAAAGGCCTATAGTTGACTTCCTACTCGACTTAAGTCCTTGAATCTTTAGAGGTGAAAGGAGGATTTACACAAACTAGCAAAGTAAACACAAAAATCCTCTTCATCAAATTTTACCCTAAACATTTTGGTGAACCCATGTTTTTGAACTTTGTTGCACCTTTCTGAGTGTTTTACTTCAAATTTACATTCATTTCATTTATTCATATCATTGTTCATCTTATTGCATTTGGAAAATTACAAAAAAAATTAAAAAATTGAAAAAATTAGCATTTTTAGCTTGTATTTTCATATAATTTGAATTAGTTGCATTTAATTTCATTAAATTTATGTCATTATCATCATATCTGATTTAAAATACAATTTTTTTTCATTCAACATTCAATTAGATTGCATTTTCATGATCAAATTGGCAAAAATTGCTTGAAATTGTGCATTCGTCCATATAACCTAGTTTTGAATTAGCTAGGGTTTGTAGTCAAAATCTCGTTTCAAATTTTACTACACTTTTAAAACACCCATTAGGACTGATTTATAACTATAGTGTTTCATCATAGTGGTTTGCTTGCAAAATTCCATGCCTAGAGTTTGAAAACCTTGATTTTTCACTAGATTTTGGCCTTATCGTCTCTCTAGATTTGCACCATAGGCATGTTGTAAAGGATTTTTACACACTAATTGGATGTTATCAGGGTTATTATTTGCTTCCCCTCCTAAAATTATTTACAACGCCTTTTTTTTGGGCTCTTACAGTGAAAATTTGGTATAAAATTGCATATTTTGGCTATATTTGCCCTAGGGTTTGACCTAGATTTGCACTCCACGTGTGTTGTGATGAATTTTATGGATTTAGGTGACTGATATTATTTCTACAATCTTCTAAACCTCCTAAAATTCTTTACAACACCCTTTCTATTGGCTATTTGCATTGAAAATTTGTGAAAAATCACATATTTTAGTGTATTTTCACTAGGTTTTGACTTGTCATCATTCTAGATTTGCATCAAAAGTGTTTTGTGAAGGATATTATTGCTTTATTGGACTAATATCAGACATATTATTTGCTTCCCCTGATCAATTTGCTTACAACACCTTTTCTTTCACTTATTTGCATTGAAAAAAAAGCTAAAAAAAATCAAGCATTTTAGGTCATTTTCATACATACTTTTGCACTTGTCTTTGGCATAAAATTTGAAAAGATTTTAAAATTTTATCTCGCATTGATTTGAATACATATACACATGGATTATAATTGCAACAACAAAAATAGGTTCCCTCTTAGGCCTTACATGAAGAGAAAGGTCCTTTAACCTGAAATTATGTTTACACCTCATGATAGAACAATTGTAGACACTGGAGGACCTCTTTATATTACTATGAAAATAATGGGAAATCCTGTGGATGGAACCCTTATTGATCCTAATTGCATGAATAATGTAGCCACGGAAGAGTTCCTCTATTCACATGGACTGATGCAAGGCTTTTATAACCTTTCAGATATGATGATTAAAACACATAAGGGAACCTTTATAAACACTTCTGGGAAGATATCCTTGTTGGTCACTATATTTGAGAAATCTGTAGAGCAATGGTTTGATGTTGTCCTCGTTTCTGACCTCTTTTGTATAAAACTAGGACATCCATGGTTAAAGGCTATGAAAGTTGTCCCTTCAACAATTTATAACTGTGTAAAATTCCCTTTGAATGGGCAAGTGCATACTATCCCTCACAATAGGTATAAACCTTTGATTACAAGACAACACTTTACACTAGATTACTTTTGGGAAAGATCTGAAATGGAACCGGAGCCACGGATAGACTTTAACTTCTTAAGCTATAGAAACTACAAAACAAAACTATTACATCATGTGGTTGGTCCTTCTATTCAAGAAATAACAAGAGATGAACAACTTGCATTTGCAAAGAATCCTAGACCGAAAGGAAATGGACCCTATGCTGAGGTTCCTTCCCTGACATCCTTACAAGGATCGGGAGGTAGTCGTCGACAACAAAACATTCCACCTAGACAAATGAGATTTGATCCTGGTGCTTCCTCCACTAAAACACAAAAAACTTACAGAAGAGATAAGTGGTAGGACAAAAAGAAATAGACAAGCAAAAGAAAGGAGGAGGAGACGACAAGCTTATGCTCAACGAATTGCATCTCAACAAGAAAACATCTCACCAAACATTGAATCAAACAAAGAAGATCTTAAGAATGGACAACTTGAAGACAAGAATAAGAGTTGGGCTATGGTACCTTATGTCCCACTTTCCTCTAGCATTCGGGACTAGGAAGATGACAATGACGATGATTTGCTCGTCGACAACCTCTAATTAGGTTGTCCCTACAGGTAAGTATTTCTAACCCTTTATCTCTCATGATATGTTATGTGTTGTTTAGGCCTCCTGGGATGACCCTTGATTCTCTTGTAAGGTCCAGGATACCAGGAGACCGCCTCTGTTGTCACCCTTCTTCTATTTGTATGATCATTCTTCTATATTGCTTCTCCTCTATTTTCATTGTTGTGTGTTGTGTCTTACAGACATAGCGTTGCAGTTGGTGACTTGGGGGCACCCTCCTACATGACTGTCCCTAAGGCACTTGTTTCTCCTCTCTTGATTTATTGTTTCCCTTCCTCTAGTGTTTCTATCTAGCGGGCGGATGATGAAAAACATTTTATACTGATGCGGACCTAGTGTCCCTTTAGCGAGAAATAAAAAATTGGACTTAGTTCCTATATGATGATGGGGTTTTTATATATTATCTGACGCTTGGCTAGTAGAAGCACTCCGTGTGATCTTGATGGTGTCTTGTCGCACTTACAAAACATAACTATAATGTTGCTCCATGCACTTTGTCTATCTTGAATTTTGCATTCCTCAGTTCTCTATGCATTGTTGTTTACCATGATTATATGGACACTAACACTTTTCTTGTAGGGATGTGTTTGTGGGAACATTTGGCGATTGTAAAGTACATGTCACCTTTGGGGGGCATGGGCTTTGCGAAAGCTCATGTTCCCTTGTGTGTTTTCTTCCTACCTTAACGTGCTTGATATCGGTACCTAATATCAACCACCTTAAGGTGGGGGCATATATAAGCTAAGCTGTCTATTGTAGATGTTAGCCATGTGCTTGTTCTCAGGTGCAATCTTAAAGACTGGTGGCGATGAGTCCCTCCTACATTCTGAGATTTGTTTGAAATCAACTTGCAATCATTTAAGCCCTTTGTAGAGGCGGGATATCATATCCTTTTTTTATCTTAAGCCCTCTAAAGAAGGTGGGGATGGTGTATTTCTCGTGGAGAGTGCACATCCTATCATTTTCAAAAGTCCTCATCATGAGGTAGGGAGTGGTTCTATGACTAACTCAACCCTTAAGCATGTCTTTGGTGATTGTTGTGGCAAATCCTAATCATTGGTGTGTGCCTGTAACGTGCCTAAGATGGTGATGAACCTAGAAATAGGAACACTCCACTTGCCTATTGTGTTTTCTCCGTGTCTTCCAAGTGTGTGCGTATTGTGTGTTTGTTCCCAAACATAGTCTTACAGACTGGTGGTGATGAGTCCCTCTTATGCTTTGGGATTTGTATGGCATGCTTGATTTGTTTGGTGTGTGTGTTTCCCCATATGCAGTCTTAAAGACTAGTGGCGATGAGTCCCTCCTACATTATGGGTTGTGTGTTTACTTTCCTTGTACTTGCATCTGCATTTCATATATATAAAGAAAAAAAAGAAAATAATTACTATCTTCACTGCATTCACTATATTTACTGTGTTTTGCATGCCTTCAATGTTGTCTTCTCCGTGTTTTGCATGACTATAATTGTCTTCTCCGTGTTTTGCATGCATGTTACTATTTTCTCTGTGATTGGCATGTCTTCTCCATGCTTGGCGTGTTTTCTATGCTTGTTGACTATACTTTAATGCATGTATTGGCCTTGCGTTTATACATAGATTAAAGTGGGGGCTAAATGTTATGTCAAAAAATGTCCCCTTGGGGGCTTTTCCCTCTTAAGGTTTAGCTCTTGGGTCTTATTTATGTGTTTAGAGCATCTTGCATGATAATTTGACATCCTGATCTGAAAACCCTAAAGTTTCATGGCAAATGGGACCTAGGGGGTGCACTTAACATAAGTCCTACTTGAAATAGGGGGGAGGACTTGGCTGCCCGTGCTCTAGTCCTGCCCTATGTTAGGTCAGGCCCAATTTTGAAATGTCGGTTTATGACCATTATTTAGGTCCTATGTCGACACGGTAAGTTTCAATTACAAAATTCTTGGTGGGAATGTTTATAGTTACATATATAAGCATGATTAGGTTATCATTTGTAAACTAGATGGACATTAGATGGCAATTGTGAACTTTATGCATACTTGTGATTTTGGAGCATTCAAAATATTCATTGTGTGGCAGAGCAGAGCATTGTTCTTGTGTTTGTATTTGCATATTTGGCATCCATCTCCTCATGGCATGAAGAGCATCTTCCTTCCATGAGATCTTCACTACAAGGTGATATCATTTATGTTTTCAATCATTTATCATTTGGATTTTGCCTCTATCCCGCAAGGATACGCACTCTTTGTTTGACAATGGTGTTAGGAAGACTTGTAAGTCTCTCTAGGGCTTGACTAAGGAAAGCCTCTAAACACCACAACCCCCAACCCATTTTTTCATGATTGCAGGTTATAGGTTGTAGGAGCAGAAAAAGTGGAGTTGTAGGAGAGCAGTGTAGACTGTTAGAATTGCAGATCAAAAAAGAAAATAGGGACCTAGACTCAGGCGCCTGCTCATTAGTCCTCCAGATCCTACAACAAGAAAATATTTGAAACAACAAGAACATGTTGCAAGCAAGATTCCCAGATCCCTATAGAAATGGTGGCACTGGACTAGGGCGCCCGCTCACTAGTCCCCAACTTTTCCATTTTCTGAACTTTGAAATCTGGTATGCATTTGATTGTCATTTGATATCTCTGTGTGCAAGCATTTTCCGTAATTTGTCTGTTTGCTTCTGAATTTGCATAATTAGGGTTTTGAGCATAAGTGGACTTAATTAAACAACAAAATCATACAATTCCAATTTTCCCCTATGTTTTGAGTGACTGAAGGCCTGTAGTAGACTTCCTACTCGACTGAAGTCTTTGAATGTTTAGAGGTGAAAGGAGGATTTACACAAACTAGCAAAATAAACACAAAAAATCCTCTTCATCAAATTTTACCCTAAACAATATCAAACATAACTTTCTGCAACTAAAAAGATTATCAAAGAGGAGTTTTATTAACCAATTTCAAACATATGTAGATCTAGTTGTCCTTTACCATCAATTTGCCACTTGCAAGAAAGAACCAAATGAACCTTTGGCAATGTTTAACACCAGATTTCAGAGGCTATACAAGAGATTGGCTTCCCCCTACACAATTGCAAAAGATGCAACCATTTAGTTCTAGTTAAAAGTGATTGATCCCGTAACTGGTATGTTCTTGAGAAGGAATCAGACCCCAGCTAAAACATACAAACTGGCCATTGAGCTGAAGCACCAGATTGATCCCTCTCCTAGGGGAATTAATGGTTCTATACCTTCACTAGGATGCTTAGGAGGACCAAACCAACTGCCTGCGATAAACAATGCTCTCACCAATAACATGCCATTGTTAAATCCAATACCCCTAGTCATGCATCAACATGCAAACCAAACATTTAATGCACCTACAATCACGTGGCCTAATATGAACCAAAATAATTATCAAATGCTTGTTATCATATTGTTGGAAACTCATTTTTCAAGAAACCTACTAACACTTAGGCAACTCCAAACAATATCCAAGCTAATGCACAGATAAACCAGCCAATTGTTAATCAAAATATGCATTTGACCTCTAAGATCAAAGCTCTTAAAAAGACTCTATGCCAGGTTACAACCGAGCTCACCCAATTTAGGATGAATCCTCCACAAGCTCAGAATCAGAATAACTTTCAAGCTCAAAATAATTTTTAGAATTAGAACCAAAACTACAATCAGAGACCATTCAATAGACAATGGAACACAAGACCTAACAATGGGGGAGTAACTAATTTGGGAAATAGGTCAAATGAGGGGAATCATGGTAACACAAATACATCTAACATAGTGAACATGGCTGAGTTGAACCATATGGTCAATTGGTGTAGACTGCATGATACAACAGATCATTCAAAACTAGACTACCCTCAGATGGAAAAGATGGCCCAAATTGTACAGGTAGATTCCCAGTCATCTTGCAGCACAATTCAGGAAAATAGTAACAACATAAAAACAACCATGGTCTTGGACACTTACATCTTTCCTTTTGAAGAAGATAATGAGCCATCTAATGAAACTTATGAGGTCTAGGCTTTTTAGTAAGGGAAGAACAATTATTTCTTAAGGAACAAGGCTCAAGGCCCATTCACTATAGGTATACCTCCAAGTAATGGATCTACACCACTTGATCCTAAATCTAGTAACAATCCCCTACCACCATGAAGCCAGACTGAAGGACAGCTAAGGCCAAATCTAGTAATATTCACAAAGCCTCATACAATGATAGATATGAGATATGACATGACTGGGGACCTCAAGAAGACCAAGTCTAATATGTCGATCTTTGATGTTCTTCAGAATTACCCCAATTAGAGAGAAGCTTTGATAAAATTCATAGATAAGCCAAACCAATCTAAAGAACAAGCAAAAGTAGTGGCTACCACCAATGCTTATATGACGATGTATAGAGGGAAGTTAGACTCTCCCCCATTCCTCCTTAGTATAAGGATATTTGGGAAGAACTTGCATAACTGCTTGGTATATTTTGGAGCATCTAGCAATGTGGTGCCCTATTCAATGTGCCAAAACATTGGGATGGCACCAACTCCCACTCAGAAAAAGGTAATACAGATGGACAAGACAAAGGTAAATGTAATAGGTGAACAAAGATGTGCAAATCCAACTAGTGTCTAATCCTAGGATTCAACAACACATTGATATCTAAGTGGTAGACATTCTGGAAGCCTATGGGATTTTATTGAGCAAGGATTGGTCCAAGAGCTTGAATGAATACTTTGCTACTGATTTTTCACATCTACGACTTCCCTGGAGGGGAAATCAGAACCAGATCAAAATTGAGAGCGAACCTAGGTTAAAACACATGAGCACAAAATACAACCATCACAATGAAGTTGCTTATATTGAAGTTGAACCAGGGGTTTACAAGGTAGATGAAATCTTGACCACCCTCCTATTCTCCCAAGACACCACAGGGAATAGGTAAACTAGAGGTGTAGATTTGTATTCCAAGTGTGAACAATTCACTCAGAAATTAGAAACAAATTAGGCCCTGCTGGGAAATGACATCAATATCAATGATTTACTACTCCCTAATAGGTGCCGAATCCATGAGTGGAATCATTCAGAATTGACATGTGTAGTATGTGCTACTGTTGTGAAGAAATACCTCTATGAGAAACAACATCCAAAGCCCTCATCAATGAATACAAGTACCACATGCAATACAGGACTATAGATCAACCAAGATAACATTGTAGAAATGGTCAGTATATAGAATGATCAGCAAACAGGGCAAACATGCATTGAACCTGTAGACAGACAACCTAGTGTTGATGTAATAGATGTACAAGTAATGAACACAGCTAAGAAAACCTCTTGGGAACATAGTCAAGTAGATCTTACTCAAGCTAAAGAAGACCTAGTTGTTATGATTGAAGAAGCCCATTCTTTAGAAGAAAGTGAAGAAGAATCAAATTTGAATGAAGAAGAATCAAATCTAAATGAAGGAGAACCAAATCTAAATGAAGAAGAATCAAACCTTCCTACCCCAACAGCTCAATAGGTACCTATGCAATAGGTTCATAATATAGAGCCTACCCATAAGACACAAACATCATAGGATGATCAGATATGGACCTTGAGTTTTGATGGCTCTTATCCTAAGCAAGGAGCTGGGGCAGGGGTGGAGTTAGTAATCCCCAAAGGAAAAGAATTTCTAGCATCTTACCGGTTGCAATTCCACTATACCAACAATATGACCGAATATGAAGCCTTGATTCGAGGTTTGATTTTTGTGCACCAGAAAGGGGTACAATGCCTCAAAGTACAATGAGATTCAGAGCTAGTAATGAGGTAGGTAAGAAGTTAGTATGCTTTCCATGACAAGATATTTGTAGCTTAAAGAAACAGGGTATGAAGTCTTATTGAAGACTTTGCGGCTTTTGACATAAAAGTCATCCTGAGGAGAAAGAATCACATTTCGGATGCACTTGCAGTAGTGGCCAACAATTTGGAGCCTATGACACATTCTAGATTGAGAAGATTTTCTGTGGAACTAGTCTTGGTACCGACAGTACCTGATAATGTAAGGAACTTCTAGGTCTTCCAAGATGACCAGCATATCTTGGAATTCTTGACCAGTTCAGGAGTCTTCGAAGGCTAAATTGTATCTAAATCTGATAGAGAGCCTTTCGAAGAAGATGATGAAGTGGTAATCAACTTGAAAACCAACAACATACCGAAAGGTATGGTTACACTGGAATGGGTCTTTGACTCAAATCCAAGAACCAAGTAGAAAGTGCCTTCCGATTCAGAAGGTGGTAAGTACAAAACTTACAACCTAGGGGAAGCTTGCAATGAAAGGAATATTTTCATAGGTAAAAGTTGTCGTAGTAGAGAAAGGGAAGATATCATTTAGGCATTGAAAGATTATTGGGATGCCATTTCTTGGGGGTATGAAGATCCAAAAACATTTGATACTTCCATCATCACTCATGCAATCCCATTGAAGCCAAACATAAAACCATTTCGACAAAAATAGAGGCCCGTCAATGTTTTAATTGAACCTCTAATTTTCGTGGAAGTACACAAGTTATTGGCTGCTAAAATCATCTTTCCAATAAGACACTGCACGTAGGTAGAAAATCTGGTGCCAGTTAGAAAGAAAAATGAGGAAATCAGACTGTGTGGACTTCTAAAATTTGAACAAGGCATTTGAAAAGGACAACTATCCTCTCCCATCGCTAGACAAGGTATTACAAATCATGAATGGGTCTCAAATGATGTCTTTCTTGGATGGATATTTTGGATACAACTAGGTCTTAGTAACTTATGAAGATAGGATGAAGACTGCCTTCACCACTAAATGGGGAACGTTCACCTATAGGAGGATGCCCTTTGGCTTAATAAATGCTGGTGCTAGTTTTCAAAGAGCAATGGACACAACATTTGCTGAATTAGTGGGTAAGTGTATCATCATCTATATGGATGACCTTATAGTATTCTCCAAAAGACTAGAGTAATCATGTTGTAGACCTGAGTAAGATATTGGAAAGATGTAGAAGATATGATATCTCGCTCAACCCTAAGAAGTGCATTTTTGGAATCGCAGAGGGAAAGTTGTTGGGTCATATCATATCTGAAAAAGGAATTTCCATCAACCCAGAGAGGGTAGAATCTATTCTGAAACTACCAATGCCAGGAAGGAAAAAGGAAATGAGATCTTTCTTTGGGAAGATAAACTTTGTATGGAAGTTCATAACAAGGTTTGTCGAGAACGTGAAACCACTGATTGACATGATGAAAAAGAAAGCAAAGATTGAATGGAGCACATAAGCTAAATCCACATTCTCTCAGATCAAACAATCTATCCCTAAGGCACCGGTCTTGATCAATCTCGACTATTTGTAGCCTTTCTATATTTATTCATTCGCTTCCGAACACTCATGTGTTGTTGTCCTGATCCAGAGAAAAGAAGTCAGAGATGAAAGGCATATTGCTTTCATGAGCTCCCCATTCAAAAATATTGAGGTACAGTATCCTTATCTAGAGAAACAAGCTTTCGCATTGGTAAGGGTAGTCAAGAAATTCAGACATTACATCCTTAGGAGCAAAATATTAGCAATTGTCCCAGACCAAGATGTGAAGTCTCTTTTGATGCAAAATGAGTTGAGAGAGAGGAGGGGCAAATGGATGGCCATTTTGCAAGCATTTGACCTGAATCTTGTAAGAGCACAAGGATTGTCTAAGACCATGGTTGAATTTGATTCTCAGATCATCTGTCAATAGTACACAGTTGAAGCCATCACCAATTATGAATGGTACAAAGATATAGTGTATTTCCTCTTGAAAAACAAGTGCCTAGACAATTTGAATTCCACTCAAAGAAGAGCTCTCAAGCTAAGAAGCACATATTTCATGATAAAGAATATGACATTATTTTGAAAGAATTATGAAGGGATCTATTTAAGGTGTTTGACCGAACTAGAAGCCAAACAAATTCTTCAAGAATTTCATGGCAAATATGGCACCGAACATAGTTCTAGAGATTCTATAGCACACCAAATCCTCAGATCAGGTTACTACTAGCCGCATATCTTCTGAGACTCACATTAACATGTCAGAACCTACAATATATGTCAAACGGTTGTCTCTAGAGAAAGGAATCCTGCAATGCCCTTACATCCAGTATAAGAGGTAAGACCATTCGCCCAATGGACCTTGGATTTTGTAGGTGTTATTAACCCAAACTTGTCTATAGGTCACAAGTTCATTTTGATAGTGACAAATTATTGTACTCGCTAGATAGAAGCCCATGCTTGCAAGAATTGCACCATTAAGGTAGTAATGAAGTTCCTTGAACATCATCACAAGGTTTGGAATACCCTTCACTCTGGTATCTGCAACGACCCTACTTTTTTATCAACTCAATTAATGCAATGGTCTTTTGAGCATAAAGTAGTTTTGAAGTTTTCTTCTAACTATTACTCACAAGGTAATGGTGTAGCAGAATCCATGAATAAAAATTTGATTGATGTTATTAAGAAATTGCTTGAAAAGAACCCTAGGGATTGGCATACTTACCTCAAGTTCACCTTAGGGCAGACATGACCAGAACTAAAGCCTCTCTAGGAACTTCCCCATACCATCTTGTATATGGTCTGAACTTGATCTTCCCAGTGAATCTCCAAATACCCGTCCTCTAGTTTATGAAAGAATTTCTAATAGATGAGGACAAAGTACAAGCTAGGATTATGAACTTGCTTGGCTCAGAAGAAAAACATGATGTAGTCCTACAACACTTCATCAAACATAAGGCAGTGGTCAAAAGATGGTTTGACAAGAGGGCTAAAATCAAGGCTTTTAGAATTTCAGACTTAGTTCTGTTATGGGATAAAGCCAAAGAAAAGAAGAGTGATCACCAGAAGTTTGAAAAGTTGTGGCTTGGCCCTCATAGGATATCTAAAATTCTCAGAGAAAACACTTTTAGGATTAGCTCATTAACTAGAGAACCTGTCCCATTGCTCGTCAATTGACAGTTTCTCAGACACTATTTTGGTCCTTAAAACTACCATCACACATTTTGTATTATATTAGATTAGGAGTCTTTCTTCGTTTGTTCATCTTTGGTCATCTTCCGTCCCTTTTGTTGGGTGTGTTTGTTTGTTCGTTTGGTGTTTCTTTCTTTCTTATGTTTGTGTGTCTACTTGTAGGTCCTTCCTATCCTAAAGGAGGAGGTTTGTGTGTAACGTAATATCAAAGGTGACTTGGTCAGGATCTTGCTGTTAGTATTTTTTAGTATATAGTTAGTCGTCTCCCTTTAAGTCTTTTGTTTACTTTTATTTTTCATGAACCCTGGAAACACAAAGCCTTTATAAACAACTTGATTGTGGTGAAGATTAAGGGATAACATAAGAGCTTACTACATCACATACATACTTTAACATTCAAAAGTTAGCTTGGATCCGGATCTTGTAATGACCTTCGCCAAGTGAAAGCTATGGTGATTATATTCCTTAGAATAGGGAGTTCACGTTCATCTCAGTATTGCACAAAATTTCATTAGAAGGTGGTGCATTTTCCAAATCACTTTTCATTAGTCAGAAAGAAGAAGACATTTTATCACAGCATAGCATCGCTTCAGTCAGAAAGAAGAAGACATTTTATCACAGCATAGCATGGCTTACATATCCGACACTCAAGGGTGGAGCCTGTACTAATGATCAACTATGTCTTTGACATCAAAAGCTATTTATCTGCATACTATAACATGCATTTAGGTACTCTAAGAGGGGCCAAAGGTATCTGTTCAAAATTTAATGACATGTGAGAATTAAGATGTTATCTAGCAAAACCAAAAGTTAACATATCTGTCAAAATTCATGTCCATGATATGATAGTGGATCTTCAGTAATTATTAGAATAGTGAAATAGATGTCACCCTTGTGCTTAACAGTTCATACTTCAAGGGTGGTACAAAGAGAAGATTATCTAGAAGTCCTTTTCAACATTTAGGAATGGTGTTATTCAAGTTTACAAAGATCAGCAGTAGTTAGAAGACCAATGAACAAGCATTGGCAAGGTAACCATATCTGTCTGGGTTTATTGGACTAAGGTTTTCAATTGTTCTTATCATCATTCCATTCACCTTACCATCTATCCCTTTCACCTCCCACAAAGTGTTCCTGGTACTTTGTTTGATTAATCCTATTGCCCAAACCTGTTGATTATCATAAGTTCAAAATTTCATCCCATGCCAAGATAGTCTAAGAACATGTAATGATCCCATTTCATCTCAGATATCATTTCAAGCATCGAAAGGAGAGTGTATTATTCAAGATAGGAAATTCCTATTATCTTCCTAATCCTTATTCCAATGAATTCTTAGAATTATCATCAATATGATAGTCCCTAAGGAGATAACCTGGGACCTTGTTTGTTTGCACTCACTCAACCATCCATTTCATTCCATCCTTCCCCCATCATTTAAGACAGTTGAAAGAAAATCAATACCTCTCATAAAGGAGGGAAGAATTTAGGTCTCTTCTGAAGATCTTTTACTGCTCACCTTCCATCCGTACCACACTGTTCATCATCTCTACTCCCCTAACCCAGTTTTCCCTAAGAACATTGAAAATCCTTATGAAGATGAATCCTTTTGGAGATAGCCAACTTAGCTAGTGAGACAGTGCGAAATAGAATGGGTCCAGAACATCAAATCCAATATAGTGCCCATACATACCTACTTGGATTGAATATTGTAGAAGTACTCCTTGAGGAGTATGATTTTCAAGCAATCTACCATCAGGTTTGAGAAAATATGGAGCAGTTATCAGTTTAGGATACTTCGGCTCTTTTGAGTCGACACAAAAAAAAAGAAAAAAAGAAAAATAGTAAAGAAAAAAAAATTGTCCTCTAGTGAAAACCATAATATGTGGTGCCTTGGACAAGTACCATGATGAAAACCCATTTACGGGCATCATGTGTGGAATGTAATAATCAAGGAATAGCTTGACGAGGCAAGATACAAGATTGTGGATCTAGGCAAAGCTTGTTGAAACAAATGAATCACCTGCACACAATTGTAAGTTTCAATCGTCGTCTTGTTGTCATTACTGTAATTGTTTGTTTATGAGGTTTTTTGTTTCAGTGTTCATAATACTTTATAGAAATTGAGGATTCTGTGCTCCAAAATGCTTAGAGCATTTTCCCAGTTGAGTCGCCATTTGTTATGCCCTGCATAACCACCCCCATCTTTTGACAAATTGGGACCCCACTTTCTATCATTTTGTCATTTTTGCTCATGTGTTTTGGGTCTTGTGATGATCTTGGTATCATCTTTGATCTTTAGTTTTCTAAGGAGGTCTTTTGTTTTGCTTAAAAATTTGTGTTTTAAGCCTTCTTTGTTGAGGCCCAAGAGTTCTTTCACTCCCGGGCTCATGGGTTCCTGGGCCCGTTTTTGGTTCCCGAGACTTAGTGTTAAAGTCCAATTAGAACCTCGAGCCCCAATCAGCTTTTGGGCCTCGGGGCTTCCGAGGTCCATTGGACCTTTTGGTTCCTTTTCACCTTTCTCTCCCACTCCCAATGAGTCCCGTTAGGGTCGCGAGGCTTGACCGGCCCTTTGGCCTCTATGCATAGGACAAAAAGTCTATTTTGGCCTTGTACCCCTATCCCAACCACCACATTAATGGTGGCCAGGGTGTTGTACTGTGTAGGATATTTAAGGCTTTTTGAGCCTTTCCTCCCTCATTTCTTTCTTTTATTTTCTCTCCTTCCTGGCACCCCCTGCGAGAACTTTGGACCAATTATGAGATTTGGATTGATAATTCAGAGATGTTTGAGGTGGTTTGCAATCAAGTGGACAAGGGTTAGGAGGTTTCTTGCATTCTTTGCATCCCCACTCCTCTTCTTCTGGTTTCCACACATGCTAGGTAGGGTTTGTTCCCCTTCATGTGTCATTTTTGTTTGTCGTTTTGTTTCTCTAATTTTGTCATTGTTTGTTATGTTCTAGTGTAGGGTTTTAGATGTTGATTAGGGTTTTAGAATACGTTTATTTCAGTTTGTTTCTTCTACATTTTCAACTTTTTGGGGTTAGCAGTAGGGTTTAGATTAGCAGTAGTGAATAAAATGGACCATTTTAAACCTTCAATTCCAAAATCTTTTGGAAACCTTTGAAAACATCATTCAATTTGATCATGGTCCCTTTTAGGCTCCGAGCCCCTCTTTTTACTCAAGAATGATAGATTTTCACTCAGTACAGGGGGACCAATCAGGACCTCAGGCCTCAATTGGTATGTTGACCTTCAAAACCTTCAAAGTGCAAAATCTAATTTTTCTCTCGGTCCCCATTGAGTCTTAGAAGTTACCAAGTCTATGGATCCTTTCAGGACTTCGAGTCCCGAAAGGTTCTTCGACCCAAAAGTTTACCAAGTACCAAAACTAACTTTCGACCTGCTCTCTGTAGGTCCAAAGTCACTAAGAGATTTAAGTCCTTTCGGGCCTTTGAGCCCTGAAAGGCCTTTTGGACTTAGCTCATCAAGAAATAACAAAAGGGGCAAAACTACTTTTCAATCCCACACCTGATAGACACTTAGAAAAGTCATCAAGACCTAGGTCCTTTTGGGGCTTCGAGCCTCGGAAGGCTTTTTGGTCTTAAAGTCTTCAAAGTACAAAATCCCATTTTCCTTTTGCTCCCCACGAGGAAAAGAGTCTATCAAAAACTACTTAGGTCCTTTCAGGGCCTTGGGCCCTGAAAGGTCCGTTGACCGTAAAGACTATTGGAAGTCCCAAAATCCATTTTTCACCTCGCGCCCCACCGACTGTTAGGAGAGGCAATTTACGAATTCGGGTTTGCAGAGTATTTTTGGCCCAAAGGTAAAAAGCTAAGAAAATCAAAAGGTTCCAAGTGCCAAGTTTCTCCAACCGACCTGCGACCTGCTAGTAAAACATTTTAAATGAATTATGCTTGTCGGGATTTCAGGCCCGAGGTAGATTTTTGGCCTCTTTAACAATTTTAGCCCAAAATACTCAATTTCCTCCACTATTCTTGGACCCAATTGGGATGAAGAGCCCGCGGTCCGAATTTGGACCATGGTCCAAATTTCCATCCTGGTCCCGTAAACCCGCCAAAGCATAAAAACCCTCCATAATCTTTGAATTAAGTGTTTTCTTGGTATTTTATAGTCTTTTATGTATCCCTTTTTCCCTTGCAAGTTAGATAAATGTCTGAGGAAGAGACCTTTGCCCATTAAAGTGAGGAAACACTCTCTGATTCCAAGTCCATAGAGGAAATTGAGCAAGAGACAAAAGAATTAGAAGCAAGTGAACTGGGGTCATCGCAATCATCTAAGAAATAGACCAAACATAAAAAGAAGAAGGAATTGCCTGTCACAATAAAATATCAATTTCAAGGAGTTCCAAAGGATTCTAAGTTCAAGAATGAGCTTATGAATATCACAGATACCGAATTAGGTTACATAGACCTAGGAGTGTTTATACATGACACATTTGGGGATAGTGTTACCCCAAGGGCCAAAAAAATTGCTCATTTAGGGTTAGGGCATATAGCCATCTTTCCACAAATAGTTCAATGCCCTGAGCTGATTCTTACTTTCGCCAACCATTATAACCTGGAGGAGAGAAAATGCTTTGATTCTAGTGGGAACCTCCTGTTGGATATCACTCCTGAGATGATCAGAATGGTCTTTGATTTACCAATATATCCATAGGCCAGTTTATTGATAATTGTTGAAGTAGCAAGATATTACAATCAGGATGATACTGGCAACAAAGGATATCTAAACCAACATTGGTTGGTGAAGAAGAAGAAATCTGCTTCCAAGGTACTTGCCAAATTGACAAGAGCAGATTTTCAAGGAGAGGTCTCTGATGTGATTACTTTGTTAAGCAAAAATTTCAGGAGAGTGGAATCTAGAACATATGAAACATGGATGTTTCAATTCACTTTTTTTACTATCAAAGGAGAAATTAAGTTGGATTGGGCTAAAATTGTGTAAGATAATATACATGCCCACGTATGTCAGTAGTGCAAGTCAAAAAGTTCTACATGACTTCATACATTGCGTGGTTAACTGCAAGAGTAGGGAATTTTCCTAGCTTGACAACTATGGGAGTCAGAGTAGAAGCCCTTGGACAAAGAAAAATCTGGAAATTCTATCCTCAGTTAGAACTCAAAGAAGTAGAGAAAAATTTTAAGAGAGTTAATGATGCATTTTTGTATGTTATTATTTTACAATTGACAGGAGATCTTGGATGGTGGATGTCTGAAAAGGAAATGAACCTCATCAAGCCATGGGGACAATGGTTTATCTAATTTCCCAAGTCCACATATATCAGAATAGCAGGCTTTAAGAGGTCCCCATTTTTTCCCCCGAGGCACTGTAGTGACAAAATTATTCTTATGGAATTTTCCTGCCAAATCAGCGAGGTGCATCTAAAGTTGTCTAGTAAACATAAATCTAGGGTAAGCAAAAATAGCAGCTGAAGAGCTAAATGCTCTAAATCTAAAAGTATATGAGCCTAGTGAAGACTTTGACCCTATTGGAAAACTGAATCAATTATTCCCAACTATGGACTTCAAACAAAGGCATTCTTTGGAGGATATTTGGGAAAATTAACAAGATGACTTCGAAGTGAGGAAGAAGCAGTATACTAGGCTTACCACTTTTCAGTTGAGAGAATTTGGACTGAGAAATGACATACCGTCCAAGAATTTTTTGTTGATGGTGTAGTTTTGGATCTTGTGTACCAATTGGACTATGTTGATAAGAAGGGGTTGGACCCCATTAATTAGTTAGATAAAGAGGAGTATTCCATCAAGGAATTCAACACTTATGTTACAGAAAGAAGCATGTCTTAGCTGAATCCAAGATTGCAAAATTTTGCTCCACCAAATCTGCAAACAAGAAAGCGAGGCAAAGAGCGAGCTTCATCTTCTTGGTCACCAGCTGGGAAAAGGCAGAAAATGTAAGGAAATCCTCCCAAAACAACAAAGATTGGTATTTCTATTGAGGTTTCTTCCCTGAGGATGTATTTAAATTTGTTAAAGAAAAGTTTGTTGAGTCTTCAATGATATACAAAGGAGCTGTAGGGATAACATTCAGCATTGGAATTAAGCCAATTGCATAAGTTATTCCTTCTAGAGCTGCAATCGGGGAACAACTAGGTGAAGGATAATAGGCTATGGAAAGTGAGATGTCACAAGAAACATTTGGAACATTAGTGTTTCCTTCAACAACAGCCAAGTAGTAGCCTGAGATAGAGCAGAGGGAATAGGTCCAATAGGAAAATACAGATTTAAAGTTTCCAAAGAAAGAGCATGCTGTAGAAGAATTAGTTGAAGGTGGATAGAGTCCTCAATAGGAAGAGGAGGAAAAAGAAGAAGAAGAAGAAGAAGAGGGATCTATGATAAAATTCAAGATGCATCTAAAAATCCCTTTCGAGGAAGAGGAAGACCTTGGAGAAGAACATATGTTAACTTCTAAGGAACAACAAGAAATAATTGATGCCACAGGGAAAGGAGATAGGGTTAATTCTGCTAAACAAGATGATTCTTCAAAGACTTCTGAAGAACAACCACACAAAGACCATCAACAAGAAACTAAGGTAGATGAGCTGGTTGATGAGAAACATCAACAGAAAAAACAAATAACACAAGATCAACCTGATCTGACACTACAGGCACCAGTTGCACCATCATGGCTCAATCTTAATTTGGGTAAAAGGCAACAAGTGATCATCAAGACTTTGAATTTTCAAGAAATGATTGTAGAAATTGAAAAGGAAAAGCCTTGGAAAAAGGCTAGGACTTTGTTAGCTATCCGCACCAATGATAAAGAGGAAAGAATTGTAGAAATCGCTACCCGATAGCTGACAAAGATGACCGGGAATTCTAGGCCAAAGATTATCAGATCACTACAGTGAATTTGGGGAAGCAGACCTATGTGGAAGAACTTGCTTCATTTGATTCTGCATATACAACTGTAAAATCAAGAATGTAGAAAGATAAAAAAAACTAAGGATAATTTGAAAGTACAACTAAATCAGATGAAGACATTTGTGAAGGGTCTTCTAACACCCATTTCTAAGCAGCTAACATCGATTGATGTACCAATTCTCATGACAAATAGGAGGTTGATGCTCTACAAGCTATGAAGGAAAAATCTTTGGTAATTGACAGATGGGTAGCCAAGTTTCTAGAGGAGGCCTTCAGTATTTTTGACAAATATTTTCCTTTTTATGAAGAATCATGTAGATTAGAAAAGGAGATAGATGATTTTGTTGAGGATCATAAGAAAGAAGATCCCAAGTTAGAGAAAATTTTGAGAACTTTAAAGTAGATTGGTAATCTCACTTAGGAGGAGCCGATTGAGGTAGATATTTTGCATGATGAAGAGCCTAATTTTGTTGACTTGTGTATAAAGGTTACAGAATATAAAATTGAGCAGTTGGTTGAGTATCACCCCCCATTACTTACATTGAGGCAAGACATTTTTCAGTATATTACTATTTTTGAGACTTCTATAAAAGCGGTTGTGGGTCTAGATATATACTCTCATGAAAAATACAGACTAGAGCTATTGGATAAATTGAAGGAAGCCTATTGAAAGAAAATGAAAGGTTTATACAAAGCTTCGGGTCTAGATGAGAATGTGACAGACCAATTTTTGCAGTCTAAATCTCATTTCAAGATAGCCTTGGTAGTCATAAGGGATATGGAAAGAAGATGTGAACAGGTTGCTGAGTGCCTCAAGACTTTCAAGTTTAGGTATGGATGGTTAGACAGCCCACAAGAGGACAGGGTGTATCTAATTCTTTCCAATTTTGTTGAATACAAGAAAGCTTGAGCTTCTACAGGAGTGTCCAACTCCCACTAAGTTTACTTTTTGGACTTAGTTAATTTTTGGTGTCTCAATATATTGTAAATCCATTTTTGTAAAAAGGGACTCACTATTTTTATAAGTGGGCCCTATGGGATATCTCTCTTTTTCTTTTTATGTTTTTGAGTTGAAAAGTCAACTTGGAAATTGGCATGCAAAGACAAATCTATTTTTGAATGTGTTTTTTGAGTTGCATGAATATGGTGATAAAAACAATGACAAAAGGTATTGCATGTAATTTAAGACTATTGTAGTTATTCTTTTGAGGTGCCTATAAATGGGAAGGACTCATTTTGTGCAAGGGTCTGAAAGTTGAAGAATTAGGCTGTCAGTTCATACTTAGATTTTTAAGCTTTTTCAGCAATTAACAATTTTTACAGTATTTTAGAATAGAGAAGGTGGATCTTTTTGGAAACAAATCCGTATTTCTGGTACTTGTGTTGGATCTATTTTCTTGTATTGAAGTTCAAAGAAGGTAATACGAGATGGCTATCAATTCTATGGGATATATCATCATGTTTCTAGTGTAGTGCATTGAACTTATTCTTTACTTCCATATTTATTCAAGAAATTCTAAAATTTGTGCTTTGAAGTTCTGAATTCTATTTCTGATTTGCATATGAAATATAGTAGTCAGAAAATATAATTCTAATCATAATTATTGAGGAATCCTTCGACTATTGCACTATAATATGAATGATTAGGGTTTTGTAAAACTGATTCTAATATTACGATTAATGAATTTCTTGGGTGGGTGTGTTGATATAAAGTTTAAAATACAAAGTGTTGTGTCATTTACTTCTCATTTCCCTTGCAATATTTTGATCTTTATTTTGAAACACTGATAAGTAGATTAATTCACACTCAGTTTGAACAATTAAGTGAATAACCAATAACCCTTGTAAATTGTCCATATTTACCCTATGCTTGCACAACATAGTTGTGACCCAACTCCCGAGACCTTGGGGATCACTGATTCACTTTTGGATCAGCTATCCTTTCAGGAGAGGCAAGTTGAATCTCACCTTGCCTGTGTTGCATGCATGTGTTAAACGAACCATCAACATGTCCAATGGTCGAGGCCTGATGAGGCTTCAAATTTTTCTAAGTATTTTGAGTTTGGGGATCAAGCAGTTCTCTTTTCAAAATGAACGATGCATGGTGAAGGCTTGATCTTCAAATCTTGGTGGTTTCCCTTTGTTCCTTTCAAACTTTAGAGATCGGGGTTTCCTTCTTCACCCTTTCAGATGTCGATTGATCAGTGGAAGCCCAATTGGTTGGGGCCCGACTATTTTACCCTCCATGCTCTTTCCACTATTCAGAACATGATGGGGTTGCTCAGTGACCTTCCTGGCCACTAGTAATGCTTCTTCAAAGCCTGATTGCTTGTGGAAACATATTTCTCATGCCCCTATGCCACTGTAGCTCCTTTGCATTAAATTCTTGTACCCAAGGCATATGGGTGGATGTTCTACTTCAGCATATTTCTAGGGTGAGCCATGTGGGCATACTTTAAGAACATAGAGATGAATTTATTGCAGCATGGGTGACTATTTTTCCTTGTTGACCACTCTTTCCCACATCCATGACTGCTATAGTATGATTTGAAAATCTATAGATGCATGTATTTGAGATGTATTTCTATTGGTTGGTTGTTTTCTTGGGTCACTACACAAGCAGGAGATTTGTTGCAGCAACAAACCTTGTGATATCTCCCATAACTCTATGGATTTGAAGCATTGTGCTTGATTATGAGCCTTTAACATCTCCATTTTCAACTCACCTATGAATGGGAGTTCTCATTTTGTGTTTATATTTCTGTGTAATGAATCTTTCTTCTTTTGTAATGGCTTTCTAGCCTTCATGATCAATATAAACTATTATTTTGCCTCTTTCTAAAGTTTTACACTATGTTCATTTGAAGATGGTAGGCTTATTCTATGGATAAAGTGGTCCATTTTGTAGCTATGGTCTTCTACACAAACCTTATGATAACTTCTAAGTCTATGTGAGTCTATTTCAGTTTTGAGATCATTATTGTGTTAATTTAGGTTCAACTAAACACCCTAAATCTTGGTGCATCACCTCCCTTTTAATTTTTAGTCTCTTCTCCCTCTTTTCCTTGGTGATAAGTAGCATAGGTTTAGTTATTTTCTCTGAACCTTGAGTTCAGAATGACGAACCAGCCTTCTAGAGGCATGATCTCATCTGCAAGGTCCCACACCTTGAGATCAGTCCCATTGTGTCATTGGAATGCTTGAACGGGCTTCAAGTAGGGTGCAATTCCAGGTGATAACAGTTTCTAGCATGCCTGATGGGACCCTCTGCTCTGAGTAAGAGATGAAAAGAGAAGATTTGGTATTGATCTTAGTTCATTTTTTATTATGGAAGCATTCAATAAGAAGCTAGTGACTTAGTTGGTCCAAGATTCAAACTAGTTCATGTTTCATGATTGGAGTGCAAACAAGATCTTCTTTGAGAGCTAATTTTTAATTTGTTGAGCTACCCTTGTCTGCCTCTTGAAGAAGAAATAGATTATCTAGGTCCCTTGTGATAGGAAATAGCAGTGTCATTTCATCTCCTTCGAGAGCCCAGTCCACAACCCCCCCTCCTATTAGCCTCCAATATTCAAGAAGAACCCTGCATATACCCAAAATCAATTTGAATATCCCAAATATGGCAAGAAACTTTTCTTTTATCACCTTCAATGGGGGAAGCCCTCTCGACCTAGAAGAATATGATGATTTTCCTTCCTTAGCCCTGAAAGTCATTCCTTTCTTCACTATTGAAAACTCTACTACACCTACTGAACATATCGAAGACATTGCTAGTGTGTGCTCTATCCAGAACGTTACCCAAGACAACATAGTTGTAAGACTCCTTGCTTCTTCCTTTAAAGGAAAACCCCTCCAATGGTACAAGGGTTTACCAGCAAGTTCCATCCATGATTGGGATGAATTAGGAGCAAGACTTTGCCAACACTTTGAAGATAAAAGTGATCACCTGTCTCTGATGGAACAATTAGCAATAATCAAAAGGGCTCCCTATGAGTTTATAGTGGACTTCAACTATAGATTTTAGAAGACATGGGATAGTATTCAATTATTGTTGAAGCCCTCTCTTAATACTACCTTCATATATTACTTGAAATCTTTAAATCCTAATATTGCTGTCATGATTCAATCATGGGGAGACATGTGTTGCCAGATGCATATAATATAGCAATAAAGGTAGAAAATTATCTGATTCAATCTAGGAAGATCACTCAAAGAACCCCAATGCCCTTATTTCTAGATGTGCATGTCATTCAGTCTGTTATGGAACCAATACCTACAACAATCACCTCTATAATTCCTCTGGTTATCCCTTCAATCAAGCAATTAGAGGATAAGGATGCCACAATAAGAAGATTGACTAATAAAATAGTGGCAATGGAGAGATAGTATGCACATGTCAACAATCCATATCAGCCTCCTAATTAGACTTATCAATCCAATAGGCAGCCTTATCAGGGCAATGTAAAAAGGCAAAATCAGCGTAGTTATATCAGGACCCTAAATTCCATCAATCCCAATGTTGCAAGCACATCTGGAACTCTTTTGCCTATACAAAACAATCTAGCTCAAGACAGTGATTGGTGCTATCCATGCAATCAACCCCATGATCAAAATTTATGCCAAAGAAGATAATTCTGTTAGGCGTTGACAGTGCAAAACCCATCAGTCCTTCCAGAGCAGTAGTATAGTTCCAATCAAGAGATTGGGGGAGGATAAGAGAAAATGCAAAACAATTCTACCTTGGTGAATTGGATGTAGGATGAATTATGTGGTGTTAATCAAGGCACGAGTCTAATAGAACACAATACAAGAGCCAAAAGAAGAGTGACTAAGGATGCATCAGTTCCTACAGTTGGTCAAACATCTACCTCTCATGCATCCCCAATAGCTACAAATGAAGGTATAGCATCCAGAACTCCTTCAACACAGGAAATCAGGTTGTTGGTAGAGTAAATCTAGTTCTAGGACAACAGCCCAAGCTAGTCAATAATCAAAAGTTGACACTATTGTTACAAAGGTATCTCAGAAGGTCAGTCATATTCCTTTCAGCATAGTTGATTAGATGAAAAAGAGTTACCTAAGTATCACTATGTGGGAGGCCATGTCTATTCCATCTCAGAGGGATTTACTAGAAGAGGCCTTAACAAGCTTTGATTAGCCTGCCAAAGAGACAACAAGATAAAAAGTAGTCACCCCAGTAAACCCATGCCAACCAAAAGAAGAGGCAAGCAAAAGCAAAATTAGTAAGCGCCCTCCTTTCTATGTTTCCTTAATCATTGGTGATAAATTGTTGCATAATTACATAATTGATTCCGGGGCGAGTAGTATTGTTATGCCTAAAATATAGTTGATCAGTTAGGCATTGAATATGAACCTCTGAGTAAAGGCGTAGTGCAACTAGATGGTACTGTTGTTAAGACAACATGTGTTGTTAAGGATTTGAAGCTTACCCTACATGCATGCCCTAGCTACTCTATTTTACAAGACATTTCAATCATTGATCTCCCTACATACTTTGGTATATGCTTGTCTAGAGATTTCACTGCTAAAATAGGTGGATACCTATCCTCCGATTGGTCCCATATGTTGTTTAGGACAAGGTATGGCACTAAGATAACTATCAAGGTTGAGCCTATTTCCAAAGATCATATAAAACCTTATTCACCTAACCCTATCGACATGAACTGCACAATCCATGATTTAGAGGAAGATGACATCAACATGCATGAGGCTACCACACTTGTGGAAGAAATCTAAGATACATTGCTTGATGAATGGGCAAACTATTTTTGATTTAATACCCTAGATCATGTAGAAGAAACAGGGTTGGGTGCTTACTGTATCCATGATGAATATGTCATCATCCCTAACCTTGTGAAGTCAAAGGAAGATTCAAGTGGGGTATGACAGATGTATTTTGATCGCTCTAGGAGCAAGAATGGAGCAGGTGTTGGTGTAGTGTTGATTTCACCGAAAAAGGAAAATTATTTCTCTTCTTTCATATTTTAGTTCAGTTGTACCAACAATGTAGTTGAATACGAGGCCTTGATTGAAGGTATGAAACTGGCACAGAAGAGAGGAATGGTAATTTTATAGGCATTTGGTGATATTAAATTGGTGCTCAATCAAATCGAATCATAAAGTGCTTCAAAAAATGACTTGTTAAAGTCATATAAACACAGAGTCTAGGACCTGATTGAAGACTTTGATGCCTTCAATATCTAGGTAGTGCCTCTGGGAAAGAAACAAAGATCCTGACAAGTTGGCTACAGTTGGTGCCAAGTTTGACATCCCTGAAAATGTCAAACAAAATTTAGATCAACATGTAAAAATTGTAGTAAGGCCAGTTGTCCCAAATAATGTATCTAGCTGGTAGGTATTAAAAAATGATCAACAAATTGTTAATTTCTTGCAAGAGGCAAAGTTTACTTCTAGTAATCATTCAAAATTGTAAGAGTAGTATGGTGATCAAGTGATCTAGCTAAAGACAAACAAGTTGCCCAAGGGCTTGATCACCTTAGAAAACATATTTGGCGATGATGATCAACCCAAAAGGGAGAAAATGAACATGATGGTTAAAAAAGAAGAGTATGAAGAGGTAGAGATTGCACATGGCAGATTTCTAAAGCATGGAAAGGTATGTGATCAAGCTAAAAGACAAGGTTTTGTTGAGCTTTATAATGAGTTTGATTATTTAATTGCTTGGGATTATAGGGATCTAAAATGATTTGATCTTGGTTTAATTCAGCATACTATTGATATAGACCCTGATGCAAAACATGTCTACCAAAAGTAAAGGCCATTCAATCTCGAAATTGAGCCATTGATGAGGAAAGAGCTATCCAAACTCATAGAAGCCAAAATTGTCTATCCAATCAAACACTCCTCCTGGGTGGCTAACCTAGTTCCAGTTAGGAAAAAGAATAGTGAAATCATATTATGTGTGGATTTTAGAGACCTAAACAAGGCCTCCCTTAAAGACCACTATCTGCTTCTCTCAATGGAACAAATCTTATGAACAATGGAAAGAGTCGAAAGGTTTTCACTCCTAGATGGCTACTCAAGGTATGCTTATATTCTTGTAAAAGAATTAGATCAGTATAAAATGGCCTTTACCACCAAATGGGGTACCCTAGCATATCAAAAGATGCCTTTTGGATTAACTAATGTTGAGGCAACTTTCTAAAGAGCAATGGATTTGGCCTTCAAAGGCCTTATCAATGATATAATTTTAGTAATATCATGATGATTTGACTGTGTATTCTAAGCATGCAGCTGACTATCTAGGTCATTTAAGAAAAGTTTGAAAAATACAGAGAATATAGCATATCAAAGAATCCAAAGAAGTGTGTATTTGTTGTCCTAGAAGGTAAATTGTTGGGAAATGTTTCAAAAGGACTTGCCATTGACCTAGAAAGAACAAGTGCAATTATGTCCCTCTCCCTTCCCAATCACAGGAAGGGCTTGCAAAGCTTCCTGGGAAAAGATTAATTTTATGAGGAGGTTCATACCTAATTTTTCTTCAATAGAAAAACCTCTCACCTCCATGCTAAAGAAAAATGTTTCTTTCACATGGTCAAAAGAGGGAAAAGATAGTTTTGGAGCTATCAAATAGGCCATCGCAAAAGCTCCTACGTTGTTAAACTCTAACTATGAAAAGGATTTTATCCTTTATGCTTTTGGAGGCAAGGAGGGTATTTCAACAGTTCTAAGATAGCATAATGAGGAGAAATTGGAGCAGCCAATTGCTTTTTTTCAGTCAGCCCCTCAAAGATTATGAGCTTAATTATGATTTTTTGAAAAGAAAGTATTTGTTGTGGTGAAAGCACTCAAAAATTTTAGGCACATGTTTTCAAACAACAAGATACAATTGATGGTGAACCATCCCGGTGTGAAAGAGTTTCTTTTGAGTAGATATATCAGCAAAAAGAGAGTTGGGTGGATCACAAAAGTCATGGACTATGACATGAGCATCAACATCACCAAGATATAGTAAGGGGTAAGGGACTGTGTGAGTAGATGGAAGCAAGCACTGGAGCTATAAATGACATAGTATATGCCATTGATCAAGCCCAAATAGCTAGACCTAATATTTCAAGAGACTAGTATCATGACATGGTTGCCTTTCGATAGTTAGGTAAATGCCCAGATGGCCTGGATCAAGCCAAAAGGAGGTATTTTAGCATTCAAGCCATCCCCTATGTTCATGTTGATGGTGTCCTATTTAGGAAGGACATCAATGGAGTTCTTTTAAGATGCATAGAGTAAAATCACACCAGTAGGGTGTTGGAAGAATTCCACAATGGCCCTGCAGGTTGCCATTTTTCACCAAAAACAACTACTGTAAAAATTATGAGGGTTGGTTATTACTAGCCCAACTTGTTCAGAGATACCCATAGATGGGTAAGGAGTTGCAAGGAATGTGCCTTATTTACAGGAAAACAAAGGTTGGCAGCTCTTCCCCTTCACCCAATCTAGACTGATCAACCATTTGCCCAATGGGTTTAGACTTCATTGGAATGATTAATCCACCATCTAGTGTTGGCCACAAGTGGATTTTAATAGCCACTAAATATTTCACAAGGTGGATAGAGGTAGTTGCTTTGAAGGATACCATAGAGGCCTCCATTCTAGATTTCCTTGAAGTTATATTTACATGATTTGGTGTCCCATTCACTATCATTTTTTATAATGCTAAGGCCTTTGTAGGCACAAAAATCTATGAATGGGCACTTAAATATGAAATTTACTTCAAGACATCTTCCAACTACCACCCTCAAGGGAATGACCTAGCTGAATCTACAAACAAAAACCTGATCAGAATCATCAAAAGAACAATTGAAGATAACCAAAGGACTTGGTATCCCAAGTTGAAAGAAGCTCTCTTGGCTGATAGAATCACTCCCAAGAGGACCATTGGCAATTCACCCTTCATGCTTGTTTATGGAATGGAAGCAAATCTTCCATTTCACTAGAGTTGCCTTCCCTTGAGCTTGCATATCAATTAGAACTATTGGAAGATGATGCCATGATAGTGAGATTTGTTGAATTGATGGACCTAGAGGAGAAGAGAGATATTGCCATGAAGACTCTTGAGGCCCACCAAGATCAGGTCAAGAGAACATTTGACAAAAAGTCAGCTGACAAAACATTCAATGAGCGAGATTTGGTGTTGAAGTGGGATGAAGACAGAGCTAAATTTGGGAGACATTCAAATTTTTATGTCATATGGAGTGGTACCTACATTATTACCAACTGCAAATAGGCCAATGCATTCCAACTCTCCAAGCTAAGTGATGAAAGCCTTCCAATCCCATTTATTGGGATTCATCTCAAACTATACTTTTGAGTTTGGTTTTGGGATTATTGTAAATAATTAGAATAGGTTTTGTTTCTATTTTAGGTTTCCTTTCAATAAGTGCTCTTGCATAGGTTGCATCCTCATTAGGAGGTTGTTTGCCTTGTTGTTTTTTGTGTGTTTTGTTTAGTTTTTTTCCTGGAGGCATGTTCAATTTTGTGTTGGTATGGCCAACCCCTATTCTTTTTGTTGCTACTCTTTTGACTTTGTGCCCAATGGATTGATAAGTCCACTAGATCCAAGTGTTTAGTAAGTAAACACCCTTGTGTAGTCACCAAAATGTTGTCCTATTTTTCCTTCAGGCCAAATAGCCCCAAGGATTCCAAAATTTCTAAGTGTTTTCCTTTCAAAGTGCAAGGAAGAAGCCCAAAAAAGGCTATGTCCAAGGTTTCCTAGTTTTTTCCTTGTGTTTTCTACCCTTTTCAGGGTTCTCTCTTCTGTCATGCCATTCCCATCAACTCTAAAAACTCTACCTTGATAATTCACAATTCACCTAAGTCTTTCAAGCGTTGGAGGTCGGGGCGGTGACCTTCCTTCTTCCGAGTAGACAACAAGCGAGAGGATCGATGGTTAAAGTTTGATGAAGCTCCATATTTGTCTAAGTCTTTTAGGTGGTGAAGATCGGGAGGTTTCTCTTCCTCTTTCCTTTTTTAAGGTGGAAGGGTGAGAGACTCGATGGTCAAAGTCTGACGAAGCTACATATTTGTTTAAGTCTTTCGTGTAGTGGAGATCAGGAGGTTTCTCTTCCTCTTTCCTTTTTAAAGGTGGAAGGGTGAGGGTCTAATGGCCAATGTCTAACAAAGCTTCATAAATTGTCTAAGTGTTTTGAACATCAGAGGTCAGGGTTACGGTCTTCTTCTTTCTCTTTAACAAGCAGTAGGTGGAAGGCCCGATCGTCGAAGTCTAGTTTTTCTAAGTCATTCGGACGACGGTGATAGGGAGGTTTCTCTTCCTTCTTTATTTTTGAAGGTAGAAGGGTGAAGGCCTGATGGCTGAGGTCCAACAAGGCTTAAAATTTTTCTAAGTATTTCAGGATCGGGGATCAAGCGGTTCTCTTTTCAAATGAACGATGCATGGTGAAGGCCCGATCTCTGAAGCCTAACAGTTTCCCTTTGTTCCTTTCAGACTTTGGAGATTGGGGTTTCCTTCTTCACCCTTTCAGATGTTGATTAATCAATGGAAACCTGATTGGTCGGGGCCCAACTATTTTTTCGTCCATGATCTTTTCACTATTCAAAATGCAATGGAACTGCTCAGCGATCTTCCTAGCTACCATTAATGCTTCTTCAAAGGCCGATTGCTTGCAGAAACAAATTTATCACATCCTTATGCCACTATATCTCCTTTTGCATTAAATTCATATACCCAAGGCATGGGTGGATGCTCTTCTTTAGTGGATTTCTAGGGGAGAACCATGTGGGTGTGCTCCAAGGACACAGAGATGGATTTATTGCAACAAGGGTGACTGGTTTTCCTTGTTGACCTCTCTTTCCCACATCCATGGCTACTACAATATGATTTGAAAATCTATATATGCATGTATTTGAGATGTATTTCTATTGGTTGATTGTTTTCCTAGGTCACCACATAGGCAGGAGATTTGTTGCAGCATCAAACCTTGTGATATCTCCCAGAACTGTATGTATTTGATGCATTGTGCTTGATTTTGAGCCTTTGACATCTCCATTTTCATCTCACCTATGAATGGGAGTTCTCATTTTGTGTTTATATCTTTGTGTAATGAATATTTCTTCTTTTGTAATGGTTTTTTATCCTTCATGATCAATATAAACTATTATTTTGCCTCTCTCTAATGTTTTACACTATGTTCATTTGAAGATGGTAGGCTTATTCTATGGATAAAGTAGTCCCTTTTGTAGCTATGGTCTTCTACACAAACCTATGTGATAAATTCTATGAGTATGTGTGAGTTTGATTCAATTTTGAGATCATTGTTGTGTTAATTCAGGTTCAACTAAACACCCTAAATCTTGGTGCATCACCTCCTTTTTAATTCCAATCCCTTCTCCCCCTTTTCCTCGGTGATAAGTAGCATAGGATTAGTTATTTTATTTAAACCTTAAGTTCACAATGAGGAACCAACCACCAACCTTCTCTAGAGGTCTGATCTCATCTGCAAGGTCCCACACATTGAGATCAATCCCACTGTGTCATTGAAATGCTTGAAGAGGCTTCAATTTGGGTGCAATTCCAGGTGATAACAATTACAAGCCACCCCCGAGCTAGGAGGTCTTCAAGGTAACTTGAGAAGAAGATAACACATGGGAATGACTCAACACTCAACCAAAACTCATAACCAAGTTCATATCCAAGGAGAACCCACAAAACTATAACCCATAACAAGATCCACAAAGGGAAGAAGAGGACATCACTTCTCTTCCTACCACAATACTTGGGTTGTTCTCAACAAGAGTGAGAGCCCAACCCATCACAAACTTCCTTCTCAAAACTACATAAAATACCAACACAAAACTACAAACAACACAACCAAACCATTAACAACAACCATTCATTTAGAACATAAACCCTATTAACAACTCAATTCCACAATCACATAACCAAGAAACAATCAAACATACATAATTCACCCTCATACTCTTGGAGTTGGTAACATGTTGACTAGAGTTCCTATTTGGTAGTATGGGATAATTCCCTGGTCACATGGAGGTTGCATATAGGTTTCATCTCATGGACTTATGTATTTGTAAAATTGTTATGTTGAGTGATTATTTTTAGGCCCCTAGTCACATGGAAATCACTAGTTGTATTAGCTCCTATTTGAAGTGCTTATATTGGGTTCTTGGATTTATCCCCTAGTCACATGAGAAAGCACTAGATTCTTAGTCCCTTGGTTATTTGAGTGCATGTCCTTACATGTTACAAATTCATGAAGTTTTGTATTTGCATGTTATATATTTGAGATACTCTATCATTTAAAATGTGAATATGGTGGTTACACATTTTTGGATGTTTAAAATGTGTTTCAATGAATTCATATTTGCATGGTGATTGTATGTGGCTTGCTGGTACATGCATGGTATTCATTTTTAATGAATGCATGTTTTGTAACTTTTCTATTTAAAATCTATGTTCTTTATATATATGGAAGATTATTATTGGATCATACTTCTTGATTCTTGTTCAAATGAGAGACAATTACATATTTACATGCATGCTTCTAGCATGGTTGGAGATCCTTGGTCTCGAGTTCTTGACCTGTCGTTGTTCCATGTTGTACATTGGTGGCATTTTAGATCTAAATATGTTTATGATCTGATGTTTTGTCATGAGAACAATCTACATGATATTTTACTTATACTATTAAGTCCTTATTGCCAATGAAGGGTTGAATTTACATGTTTTTTGGGTCTACATATTTTAATGGTTTCAATGTGATTGTCTTTTGAGATATGTGAGTTTATTTTGAAGTTTAATTTTGTTTCAATTTTTAGCCTATGGGCATACTTCTATCACCTTTTTTGTAGGCCACTATGTAGTATGAGGTTATGGTTGTCATGTTTGTATAACTACATGTTGAATGAAAAACTTCAAGGTGAATCTATGAAGAGTGTTTTTAGATTTCAATTTGTTGGCCTATGGCCATTATTCAGCGTTGACATGTTGGGTTGTAGAAAGGGAAAAATACACAATTAAAAAGGTCTTTAAAGGCTATGTAGGAAGAATGAAGACATTTTTTGGGCACCATTAATGGTGTTGGTCTTCTATGTTTGGAGGATATGAACTATGCTATCATGAAAGACTCGAGATCATGGTTTGATGGGAGCTTTATACTATAAGTTAGTTGGTTGTGATAGATTATTTTCTAATTTAAAGATGGTGATCATAGTACCATAAGAAGCTTCTAAGTGTCCAATTGGATATTTGACATGACATGGATGTGTCTAAAAATTTGTCATAAGAATGTTAACCTTTTTTCCGTAGAAAGATCCTAACAAGCATGCACTTAGAGTTTTGATTGATATTTGGTCATGAGCAATCTTCAAGGATGTTTTGAGGATGGGAGTTTTGGTAGTGATATGGATATGTCAATTGTAGACAAATATTTTTCTAGTAGTAAGGACATGTATTATTGTGCGTTGATGGACTTTAGATCTATAGTGGAAGTCTTGGTAGGATATAACTGCTTATGATTACATTTGTTGGTTCGAGATAGATGATATGTTGTTATGAAGATGTAAATAATGCTTCCACAAGGGAGTTCCTACAATGTGAACTAATCATGCAATGGGAGCATTGGCTATGTTTTGGAGTTAGTCAGATTCTAGTGTTGACTATAGTGATTATTTTGCATTGGAGAAATATTGAATATTGTGGTGGTTCAATTGGATTTTGGTTGGAATGAGGTGATTGGTTGTGTACCTCTTTTTGCTAAATAAATTAGGGTGAGGTTGGATATCTCTTGGTTGTTAGAGATAAAGTGTCGTAATGGGTTATCACTTGACAATTTTCAACAAAAAGACCAAGGAGCCTATAGCTAAGGTTGAACATGAATTCAACATGGACCTGATGAGGATATTGTTTAGAGTGTGAGTTAGAATTACTCTAAGGATGAGGAACAATCTCATACCCACACTTGAGGAGTTCCTCTTAGTAAAGAATGTAACTTGATACGTACCTATTTTTAAATGTGCTCTTGTTTTTGCTTTGTCTTCTAATGTGGATAGACCTAGAACTATGGAGAATTTAGTTCTAAGGATGATTTTTAGAATTACAAGGCATAGTTAGTGGTTAAGGGATAATTCCCTAGATGATGGAAAGGATGTTGATGAGATCTCTCCTATTGCAAAGCTTACATTTTTCAATTTTTTGATTTGTTTCTATTGCATTCAGTTAGATGTGGAGATAACTTTGTTATATTGAGATTTGGAGGAGGATATCTTCATTACACATCTAGAGAACTTCATGGTGTTGTAAGAAGGACATGGTTTGTAGGATATCCCTCTACACATACAAGTTTGAAAACTACTGTGTGTTCCCATTTCTATGGGAATGAAGCTTTCAATTGAGAAGTGCTCTTCTATACTAGATGAGATAGAGGACATAAGCCACATCCTTTATGTGAGTGTAGTTAGTAGTCTATTATGGTTTGCACCAGATCAAGCATTACTCATGTAGTAGGATAACTAAGCATGTATATGTCCATTTTAGACAAGGAGTATTGGACTATGGTGAAGAGGGTTTTAAAGTATGTTTGAGACACATTTGAGTGTTTGATTTTCTACTAGGGAAGACAAGCTTTAAGCATGATAGTGGATATACAGATATTCATAGATTTTTATTGGGCAAGAGATGTGATGAGCACATGGTTATACTGAGAGGAGGGGTGAAGCAGTACATATTAAAACTTTCACTTTTCAAACTTTAACCAATCACAATAAATCACACATGTAATATCTAGCAATTATGAACATAGAGAGAACACATGATTTTAGGTGGAAGCCCTTGTGAGAGAAAACCATGGAAAAATATTGCTTATATATATATATATATATTTATCTTCTTCTGTAGGCACCAACCTACTTCACTTACAAATCTTCTTTTGTGAGCACCAACCCACATGAGACATCAATCCCCCCTTATAGAATTTTATAGACACCAACCTACTTGAGACACCAATCCCCACAACTAAGCACCAACTCAGAAATAGACACCAATCTCTTATTTGATAGGCTTCAACCTATTAATTCTTCAATGGCTAATATGATTTTCTCCTTCACCCAAATCTAATCCAAATATAATCACAATCTTCCTTCTCAAATATGGTCACTATCATGCACCAATTTCCTTCACAAAGTTGATTATAAACATGTGAATATCTTGCTCTTAATTCTTCTCTAACAATCACACATACTTCCTTTCAAAATAAATCAGATTTGCACTTCATAATTATGCCCCTTCTCTTCCTTCAAACTTGGAAATAAATCATTGAATGCTTGCTTTCTATCCACACCTTCTTTCCCACTTTATATCTTCTCAAAAGAGACAAATTAAACTAGATATGTATCAATTCACAATGGACACACTCATTCGCAATGAATGGACATATCTTTTCATAACCAAATGTTGATCGCTACCCTTTTAATATTAATTGTACCTCATAAAATGAAATCGCATGCCTTTGTATGTTTTGAATTGCACTTTTTTATTATATATTAATCACACCTCTTATACATATTAATATGATCCTTGCACCACTTATGGGAAGTTGGCCATCATAGAGTCTTTAAAATATAATTCCAAACTTCAATAAGTCGTCCATGCATCCTTCAAAAACCTTTGCACTTCCTTGTGAGGGAGTTGACCATCATAGTAATTTAAATCTTTAATTTAAGTTAAACTTAATCTATGTTCCCCATAGAGAGTCGGCCAACATATATATGTTTAACTTTGGCATTTTTATTTACTCTTATATATCTACCTTTAGTTACTATTTGACATCAATAATGCTTTGACATCAATGACAACCTATTCCAACAATCTCCCCTTTTGTCATTGATGGCAACTTCTCTTTTCCATTGTACTGCTACCCCTATCTCTAATTCTTCCCCTTTGACATCAATGGCAAAGGAACCTTCATCTATCTCTAACTTTTCTCTTCCAAGGAGCTAAAAGACAATGCTTTGGTTAGCTCTCCTTGATTTTTTGCTACCTCTCAATGACTGATTGAGAGTGATCTTACTCCTAATTTCTCCCTTAAATACTCAAATGTCTCTTTTGGAAGTGGCTTTGTGACTATGTTTGCAATTTGTTCTTTTTGTAGAAATGTACTCCAACTTTACTTGTTCATCTTCCACCTGCTCCCTTAGAAAATGATACTTTATAGGTATGTGCTTAGTCCTCGAGTGCATCACCAAACTTCAAAATATTGATGACACTTGTGTTATCGCAAAATATAGTGATAGGATGATCATACTATACCTTGATATCTTTCGATGCTACCTCATCCATAGAACTTGAGTACAAAAAGATGTTGCTATAATATACTCTATCTCTAGTGTTGATAGAGAAATTGATACTTGCTTCTTACTCATCCATGATACAAGATTATTACCAAGAAAGAAAGCTCCTCCACTTGTGCTTTTTTGATCATCAACACTGCCTACCCAATCTACATCTGTGTATGTTGCTAGTGTGAAGTCTTCACCACTTGGATACCACAACCCAAAATCCAATATTCCATTTAAGTATTTGAATATCCTTTTAAATGCTTGAACATGAGTTTCCTTTAGTGCAGCCTGAAACCTTGCTACCATTCCAACTGCCTACATAATATCAGGCCTTGAAGTTGTCACATATAAAAGGCTTCCAATCATTGACCTATAGAGTGTCTAATTTTCTTCAGGTGACTCATCATCTTTTCTTAACTTACATCCTATTATAATGGGGGTACTCACAGGATTAGAATCCTCCATCTTAAATTTCTTCAATATTTCCTTGACATACTTGGTTTGTGAAATAAATATTCCCTTCTCTAATTGAGAAATCTATAAGCCAAGGAAAAAGGATATCTTACCAAGCATAGACATTTCAAACTCTTTTTGCATTTCCATGGCTAACCCTTGACACATATTGTCATCACAACCTCTGAATATTATATCATCCAAATATACTGCCACTATCAATTGGCCATCATCTATAGTCTTGATATACAAGTTATCAGCATCTCCCTTCTTGAACCCTTGTTTATGTAGATATTTATCTAGTCTTGTGTACCATGCTCTGGGGACTTATTTCAATCCATAAAGTGCTTTCTTCAACTTGCACGCATAATCATTATTCTTTGTCCACAAAAACCCTTCTGGCTGCTCAATATTGTAAACAAGAAATTTGGACAAAATGAAAGATAAAACAATAAATGTATTACCTTTGACCAAACTTTTCAAATACCTCAGATATCTTGAATGATAAGTGTATGCATGATTGATTGATACAGCTTGATTTGATGTTGATTGCTCACTTTTACAGCATAACGATTGGATGAAGATTGATGGAAGAAGATAGAAAATTAGAGGATTGGAAGAATATTTTGACAAAGTAAGGATGTTAGAATAAGATTTGTTTCTCCAAATGGCTTGTGAGAGGCCATATTTATAGACTTTTTGATGTGGAGAGAAGAAGATTTGATTTTAGAGATAAGATTTGATAAGGATTTGATTTTTGCTTTATTTGACAAAAGAGGAAATAAAACAAGATAAGATAGGATTTAAAAAGATAGAAAAAGATTTGATTTTCTATTTTAAAGGAAATAAATCCTAAAAATGATGAGAGGGATAATTGGTGAATTATTTAATTAAATAATTTAATTAGATACACATGAGTTTAATTTGGAAAGAAAGCAAGAAGACGTTTTTAGGATTTTATTAATTAAATAAATATTTAATTAATTTTGGATTGTGGTGAGAGATGATGTGGAAAGATAATTAAATAAATAAAAATTTATTTAATTACAGGAAAATAGATAAATGACTAATTAAACAATTAAAAATAATTATTTAATTAGAGAGGATTAAATGGCCATGAATAATTAAATAAATAAAAATTTATTTAATTATAGAAGGGATTATGGGATTGAAAGGAAATAAATGAAATTAGTCAAATAAATAAGATTTATTTAACTAATTAGGTGATGACATGGGTACCTAGGGCAAAACATGCTACAAGATGTCTAAATGATGTAATGTTGCAAGAGATGGACATTTTTGGGTGTCTACATTTTGCCCCTCTTTGAGATGATGTTCGAGATGATGAGATTTATGTCAAGTAATATCATTTCAAAGAAGCTAAGGTACGGGTAGAGGAAAAGGGTGATGATGATGGAAAGATAGGATGAGGATGCCCCCTCAAGAGGATAGGCGGGTGGGACAAACACGGGTATGCTCTCGAAATGAAAGTGGTTGGTCAAGGAAGAAAGATAAGGAAATGGATAGAAGAAATGAATGATGCATTATGCTGCAATGAAAGTGAGCAACCATATGTTTGATATAGCACTAGACATTATGCACCAGGGTATGAGGACCAAGGTGACGATGTGTTTCGTGCCCCATCGTAATACAACCTTGTCTAGATACAAGATATGAATATTAGCTGGGAGTGATTTAGATGTGATACAAATGCAAGACACAAAGATAACACACACAAGAAAGCAAGCAAGGATGCACAAATGATTTAAAAACAAAAAAGGTATTGCCCCTGTCAAGTTGTAAATAGATGATTAATTGTTGATTGATGATGATGATAGATAGATAGATAGTGTTGTCATTGTGGGGAACAATATATCCCTAGATCAACACAAGGATGATGATAAATGACTGATTGATTAATTGGGTTTACAACAAGATTAGGATCAAGACCATTGATTGCAATTGGATAATTTGACAAGCTTGATTGACTTGATTGGTATGGATTAAGGATGGACTTGCATTTGAGTTTATTGGATGGATGATTGGATAAAGAAGAAAAGATTTGATTGGAATAATCGATTGGAAGAATTGATTTTGAAAGAATGATGAATTGATGAAGATAGATGATAGAAGAAGATGATGAAAGAAGGAGGAGGAATATCATCTGTGCCTAAATCTGGGCACTTCCTTCATACTCTAGACTGCCTACATACCCGTGTCCCCGGGATCAAGGCACTTAATAATAGAGATGAGATGTAGTTCTAATTTTTTGATGGTGATGATGGAAGATGAAGGAGATTAAGAATTGGATGGAGTTGGAAGAAGTGTTTGGATGATTGATTTGATCTTGATGATTGAATTTGATGATTGGATTGACTCGACGGACCCTAAGGGACTGACCTAATGCCTCGAGGGTGCATCGAAGATGGCCTTGCCTATGTGAAAGCTCAAAGCCGTCGTAGTTCGACCATGTGAACGTGGGATGATTTGAAGAGTGGATTTGTATGATATGATGATGTGATTAATTTTTTATGATAGAATTTGATGACTTTTTATGATTTTTTTTGTATTTTTTCAGGACTTTATATGATTTTTTTTTGTATTTTTGATATGTTATTGATTTTTTTGTATTTTTTAATGTTTTGGGATGTTTTAATGGATTTACAATTTGGGGTAGCCTTAGTGCTAAATACCAATGACAAAGGGAGAAGCCAAGTCTAGGTGCAAGGATGGATGTAGGATGGATAGATAAAAAGATAGGCGATAGTGGAGTGGAAAGGATGTCTGTGTAAGAGAAAGGATGTGATCTCAAAAGGCTATGTCACATAGGAATAATATGCCCCATTTATGCTTAGGATTTTTCATGACAATGCTTATAACGATAGGACTTATGGAAACATGGCTAATGACAAGAAGATAATGATAGGATTGGTTTGTTGGAAAAGATAAGGTATATCTAGAGATATCCAAGGCATGTTTCAACATTTGTGCCCCCAATCTTTATCAAGATCGAAAGGAGGAAGGGAGGATGAATGGATGCAATGGGATAGGTGCATGTATGTGGAATGGATAAGGATGGTAGGAAATGGTATGGTAAGATAGGTTGAAAATGATATGGTGGATGAGACAAGGTGCCCCCAAGTGTAGGTGACATAGAAGATCAGCTTACACATGACGCTTGTTTGTCAGGTTTTCATCATGGTACTTATCCAAGGCACCTGTTTACCAAGTTTTCACCATTGGACGAAGGGATTTCTCTTTACTATTTTGATTTTTCTTTGTTTTTGACATTTTGATTAGGATGGATGGATATGGATGGGAGAGACTCAAGTGTCTAGCTCCATGAAAGGTGATAGTCCCGCTAGAGATGGATGTCATCGCCTCGACCATGTCAAGTGTGATCATAGATGTTGGTAGGGGATTGCTTGAAATATGGATTAGGTAGATAGTGGATTATGATATGGATTATGGATGGAAGGATAGTGGATTATAATGCGGATTTATGTAAGACTTATCCATGGAAGATGGATGGAAGGCTTATGCAAAAGCATGGACCATAGGAAGGTGATAAGGTAGATATGTAGGATAATAGTGGAATGAGGGAGAGATGGAGGTATGTGGGAATGTTGCAGAATGGAAGGGAATCATGACCAATGGTTGCACACACCATGATAAACATTGAAGCTTTTGATGGGAAGGCGGTGTAGGAAGCAATGGTGATGTTTGATTAGGAGATGGATGATGAAGTGCTTTAGGTACCCACATAGACTTAGTATTTTCATGACTTTTATTTTGCTTGTGGGATAGAATATGAGATTCTTGAATGGAGTGGGAATGTGAGGTGGAAGTGGATGGTTGGGATTTTTGAGAGGTAGATGCTTCATTTGATTTGCTTGCTTTTTCCTTAGGGACCCATACCATTTTAGTTTTTGACTTTGCTTGTGAGGTATGGGTTTGGATAACCTTTTGGATGGATTTTTCTTTGATTCTTTGCTTTTGTGTCCAAAGGCATAAGGATATTTATGATTTTTTTCTTTTGAATCCCATGGACATGGTGGAAGCTCCTTGTTTAGATGATGTGTGCATTTGTTGGCCATGATTAGGATTTTTAGAGGATTTATGGATAAATGGATAAGGGGATTGGATAATGGGGGTATTAGGTGTTGGAAACAATGGAGGTAGATTAGATGGAGGGATGTTAGGATTTGGAAGTAATGGAGGTAACGTTGATGGTGGAAGGTGCATGATCACATACTTTTGACATTTATAAGATGATGGAGGTGAAATGGCAACATATATCTTGGGTGTGTGATGGAATTTGTGATGGGAAGTGGACTTAGGAGGCATGGAGGAAGTACTAACATCTTTGGATTGTTTACCTTGGGGTGTGTATCCAAGGCCAAATGAGTGTGGAGGGACCTTGACATGGATAGGCTCCAAAATACCTTGTTGATGAAGGCCTAAGCCTTTACCTTGGTAGTTCATGTTTTGAAGCATGCGGTGGACAATGGGACTAGGTATAGTTGGAACACTAGACATGAATTCCTTATTGGATGGAGAAGGTGAGATAGAGGATAATGGTTGTTGGTGTTCTAAGGAGGAACACTCATGGGTGAAGGTGGTAAGACCAATAGGTTATGATGGTGGATTTGGAATAGGGTTGATGGTGGATGTGGAAGGATCATTATTGGATTGATCTTCTATGCTTTCTTGGGAGGCCTTTGTCTCATCAAGGGGAGTGGATGTTTGTAGATCATGGATGGGGCTAGATGGGGGATAGACTGGAGCAATTTGGGTATCTTGCTCATGGATAGGTATAGGATCAAGCTGCTCATGGATAGCTTCTTCATAGGTAATATCTTGATCATAAAGAAGGTATAGATGATGGATGGGTGAGATTTGGATTGGTTGTTCATTAAAAGGTATAGGATCAAGTTGCTCAGGAATAGCTTCTTCATCATGGGTTTCATCTTGATCATGGAAGAGATATATGTTATGAATGGGGTGTATGGAAGTAATTTGATCTTGATTATGATGGGGACTTAATGTTTCCACATGTATTGGATTATGCTCTTGATATAGCTCTTGGGTTGCTTGAATGGAAGGGTATGTAGGAGCCTCTTGGATAAGTTTGATGGGTTCTTGGTATTCATCCATGAGAGAGTATGATGAATTTTGACTTGGGCTCATGATAAGAGGCTCTTAAATAGGGTCGATGGCTTGTGGGTCACATGATGGGGTTGAAGGGCTAGGCATGTTAATAGAGGGCTTCTAGACAGGTGCAAGGATAGGTGTTGGACATGGGGATAAGTTGTTCCTAGCTAGTAGCTAATGGATCACATCCTTTGCAAGGGTAGAGGTGGATAGACAACATAGTGGGTGGATAATAAGGGTAGATGGTGTTAGAGGCTTAGAAGTAGGAATAGGATTGGAGGGAGGGATAATGTGATTAGGTGGATTGGGACTAGGATTGGATGGAGGAATGTTAGGGTTGGACACATCAAGATTTGGATTAGGATCACGTGGTGGTGCGAAGATAGGACTAGTGGGCTCATGTGTTGGCATGTGATTAGGTGGTGATGGAGGATTCTCATAGGGTGTAAAGTCTAGACTGGTATCTCCCTCGTCAAAGGATATCAAATCTCGCTCCAAAAGTGGACTTAAGGACGTTTGACTTATGTACAAAGGGTCATTTTAGCTTGCATGTACGTCTGGTGAGAACACCTTTTGGCCTTGTGGATGGGTTGGGTGATGGTGTGTTGGCATGTTGGAAGGAGTTGGATAAGTTTGAGGTGAATATTGTTGGGTAGATATGACGTTGACATGATGTGTAGATGGGGTAGGTTGGCATGATGGTGAAGGTGACACATAGGATTGTGGTTGAATGTGTTGGAGGTTGGGATGGTGTTGTGATGCGATTGGTTGTTGAATAAGTTGATGTTAGAATTGTTGGATAGCTTGATGCTATTGTTGTTGTTGTGGTTGAAGGTGTTGATGTTGTGTTGGATGAGGGATCACAAAGATAATGGTTGTTGATAGGTGGATTGATATGGATAAGGGTTGAAATTGGAAGAAGTGGGATAGGTTGATGAAGGGGTAACATGAAATGTAGATAGATGAGGTTGATATGATGGTATAGAGGACACATAGGATTGATGTGGCATTGGTTGATGATGTGCCCGTTGGATTTGACAAGTGGCCAAGAGGTGTTGGATTTGTGTTATGAGGTGTTGCATTTGAGGTGACAGGCTTGTTTGAAGTTGAAGTTGTTGAATCTTGCCATGGACCTTTTGAATGATTTGTTGATCTATAGGTTTTGGTGCTAGGTGAAGTAGGAGAATGAGTTCTTGTGCTATGTCTTCTAATGTTGACATGATGTCAAGTGTTTGATTAGGATGATGATTTCTTAGATAATAAGGAAAGATTGGTAGTTTGACTTGGGGAATATCAAACACAATATAATTGCATAAACACACACGCCAAGCACAATGTTCAAATTTCCTTCCAAGATTAGATGTTATGATTAATCAAACACTTGCAAACACAACAACAAACCTTAATGATTAATCAAGTAGGGTATGGCCAATAAGTCTTAAGATAGGTTGCACAAGGGTTAACTAGGGGTGTCCCCAATATACACAAGGTATGAGGGGCCCAAATCTGTGAACACTAGCCTGTTGAAGGGATGTGGCATAAGCGTAAACAAACACCACTTCACCTTGTGTCCAAAATCACCTAGGGCCACAAGGTTGTCCCAATGACTACGTAGCTAGATTGAGGTACAACTTTCTCTCTCCCTCCTTTGATATACCCCGCCAGAACACGTGGTTGAGGTCATCCCTAGGGGTGATGAAATCCCCTAGCAGGCCTCCTAGATAGGGTTTGACAAATCACTGTTGTTAATTGACCCTTAGAAATGAAATGTTGATAAGAAGACAGTGCAGGCACTTGTTCATTTTAAGACCCAAATCCAAATGTGAATGAAGACACTTGTTCATTTTAGCCCGATTTCAATGGTGTGATAGCAAACAATATTGATTTTAAGCCCAAATTGAAGTGTGAAGGAAAGAAATGTTTAGAGATGAGAGATGGATTAATTGCACCTGATTGGTTTTCATCCTTTTATCTGTTGTTTATATTGATGCTATTGTTGTTCCAACTCCTTAGATTCCCTTAAAAATCATCAAGACAGAAATAAAACCAAACTTGCAAGCCAATAGTGGATTAGGTCAAAAAGATGTGATCTATTAAAAATCTATGATAAATGATTTGATATAGAGAAACAAGTTGCATAAACAAAAAAGTTGGGAAATTTCATGCACTTTAAAAAAAATTCGTCGAAATTGGATCAATTTTGCTCAAGATATGCTTGTTTGAAGTTTACAAAGAAGCTAAACTTTGACTACAAAAAAAAGGTAGAAAATAGTATAGTCACCTGATAATTTCTACTCAACTATGAAGTTTTCCTATCACCTTTCCAATGAGCCCTCGTTTGTGCGATTTGCCCTTCGTATGTGAAAGTTATGATAATAAAAAATCAGCTCTCTTATGGCATGTAGAAAGCACAAAGGTAACTGGTAGTTAACAAAAACCACTAGCTGTTAGGATAAATTCACTCACATGTCGTAGTTTAGGTCTTCCCCTGTAGTCGCAATTTTGATATAAATCATTGTGTTAATTTCCAATGTAAACACCGAAGATTTATCAAAGGTTTAGTATAATGAAAATGCTAAATATACATAGGCAACTAAACCCCAATCATCAATTGAACCCGAATTGATGACCAGGCTATGAATGGATGAGCAGTCGAATAGAAGAGGCTTTGACAAATGTAAGATGGATGTTGAGATTGTCGAATGTCATTTAAATCTAATACAAGGTAACCACAACAAAGAGACCTTCTTGCATTTGAAGTCGTTGACTATGGCCACATAAAAGACCTCAAACTTCAAACCCTACAAACAAAGAGCCTTCGACGCCTTTCAAGAGATAAAGGCAGCTATGTATTAGCTATGACATGCAGCAAGGAAGCTTTGTTGCCACCAAGTAGATACCAAAGATCTTTGTCAACTTCGAGGATGGTTAAAGTCTGAATGATGCATAAGAACAGAGATATAGGGCATCAATCTAGAAAAGAGGTGCAGTCATACAAATTCAAATTATAATTAAAAGAGTCTGTTAGTAGTTTAGAGAAAGCTCACAGTTGAGTTTAATGGCATCCCATGCGATTAAGATCAATGCAGCACCATGGAGAGGTAGACAGGAGTTAGAAACTAACGTAAGTAATTGATTGCAGCCAAGGAATGGTGTGCAAAGGATGGCACCACTATGAAAAGTACAGTACACCATTTAGAAACTCAGGGAGAAGAAAAGATGAAACAATGTGTTAATATCTCCAATGCAAGGCCATAGGGTCGAGATTTCAAGAGCTGTCTGCGGGGTTAAATCTAGGGAAAATGAATGATTATTGACCAGACTCACTGATTATAGATGGTAGCGACTTAGTTTCTTAGAGGCAGTGATATGAGATGTGGTATGATTGTGATTTAAAGGGTTTGACAAAGATTTGCTAGGGTTTCTATTGGACAACGACAGGATCTTAGGGCTTGGTCGGTAGAGGAAGGCTTGACAGGTCGATAATCAACATGGGTTGCAGATTAATCAATGCATGAAAACCCTACATAAACCTGTAATCCAAATTCAAACCTACACTTCACAGAGACCTCATGGTAGACTGGTATTGTACGGAGCCATACAGAGCTGTACAATACGGCTGCCAAGTTAAAAATATTCAAATTTTCACAAAAAATTTTCCCTTGAGCAAAATATATCGAGTTTATAGTCAAAAATCATGTAAACAGTCTCCCAAACACGATGGTGTAGTAAGTTTTTGTCCCAAAGGTCACCTGTGATAGATCCTCTACAAAAATTGACAACGGGGGTTAGAAAGCACGCAAATTTTTACCACAAAAACTTGTAAAATCATGAGATTTGATCAGGATAAGTGGGTCCCACTGGGCGTGCTAGAATGTAAATGAGAAATTTGGACAAAACAAAAGATAAAACAATAAATGTATTACCTTTGACCAAACCTTTCGAATACCTCAGATATCTTAAATGATAAGTGTATGCATGATTGATCGATATAGCTTGATTTGATGTTGATTGCTCACTTTTGTAGCATAACGATTGGATGAAGATTGATGGAAGAAAATAGATAGAAAATTAGAGGATTGGAAGAATATTTCGATAGAGTAAGGATGTTAGAATAAGATTCAATTCTCCAAATGTCTTGTGAGAGGCCATATTTATAGACTTTTTGATGTGAAGGGAAGAAGATTTGATTTTAGAGATAAGATTTGATAAGGATTTGATTTTTGCTTTATTTGACAAAAGAGGAAATAAAACAACATAAGATAGGATTTAAAAAGATAGAAAAAGATTTGATTTTCTATTTTAAAGGAAATAAATCCTAAAAAAGATGAGAGGGATAATTGGTGAATTATCTAATTAAATAATTTAATTAGATACACATGAGTTTAATTTGGAAAGAAAGCAAGAAGATGGTTTTAGGATTTTATTAATTAAATAAATATGTAATTTATTTAATTAATTTTGGATTGTGGTGAGAGATGATGTGGAAAGATAATTAAATAAATAAAAATTTATTTAATTATAGAAAAATAGATAAATGACTAATTAAACAATTAAAAATAATTATTTAATTAGAGAGGATTAAATGGCCATGAATAATTAAATAAATAAAAATTTATTTAATTATAGAAGAAGGGATTATGGGATTGAAAGGGAATAAATGAAATTAGTCAAATAATTAAGATTTATTTAGCTAATTAGGTGATGACATGGGTACCTAGGGCAAAACATGCTAAAAGATGTCTAAATGATGTAATGTTCCAAGAGATGGACATTTTTGGGTGTCTACTAATATATACTTCTACCTCTAGATTTCCATATAGGAAAGAAAATTTGACATCCATTTGATAGACTTTGAAGTTCTTGAAACTAGTATAAGCCAAAAACATTCTAATGGCTTCCATCCTAGCAATAGGAGCAAAATGTTCTTCAAAATTAATGTCATCTACCTATGTATACCCTTTGCAAACCAACCTCACCTTATTTCTTACCACTTGACCATCTTTGTTTAGCTTGTTTTGGAAGACCAACTTAGTGCCAATCACATTCTTGTCCTTAGGTCTTGGGACAAACTCCCAAGTTTCATTCTTTTCTATTTGGTTCATCTCTTCTTCCATGGCCTCTATCCAATGCTTATCTTCACTTGCTTCTTTGAAATTTTTTGGTTCTATTTTAAAAAATAGGGAAAGGTTTTATCTTCTAGAATATTTACCAGTCTCCTTCTTGTTCTAATCTCACCATATTTGTCTCCTATAATCAAGTCTTCTAGATGGTTGCTTTGAACAAATTTGGATAGTGTCTTAGTTGATGTTTTTGATGGTGTCTTGATGCTTTTCTACTCAACTACCTCATCCTCACTTTCCTCTACTTCTTCCTTGTAGCTTCCTTCATTTTGAAAGTTATCCTCTTGTGGCTCATTTTGATAACTTCTTCCCTCATCAATTTTCAAATTTGCACTCAACCATTTTGTGCAACCTTTTGTTAAAACACTTGTAGGCTTTACTTCTTGAAGAGTAACCAAAAAATATTCCTTCATCTACCCTTTCATCAAATTTTCCAACTCTTCTTCATCTCTTCTTATGTAACACAGACTTCCAAACACCTTAAAGTACTTCATCGATGTAGGACTTCCTTTCCATAAGTCATACGGTGTCTTGTCATTGTTTCTTATGATTTAACCCCAGTTGAGAATATACACTATCGTATGAACTGCATCCTTCCAAAATGTGTCAGGTACCTTAGACTCATTCAACATGGTTTTATCCATCACTTGAATGGTTCTATTTTTCCTTTCTACTACTCCATTTTGTTGTGGAGTTCTTGAAGTTGAGTATTGTCTTCTTATCCCATGCTTAACACAAAAATCTTCGAATTCATTTGATGTGGATTCTCCTCCTCTATCTAATCTAAGGCATTTGATTTTTAGACCTATCTCATTCTCCACTAAGGATTTGAATGCCTTAAACTTGTCTAGAGCTTTAGATTTTTCCTTCAAAAAAGTAACCCAAGTCATTCTAGAAAAATCATCAATTAATAACATAAAATACCTTTCTCCTTGCATGCTCCTTGTTCTGGTGGGTCCACATAGGTTTGTATCAATGATCTCTAGATATTTTGATGTGGAATAATCCTTTGACTTAAAACTCACTCTAGCTCACTTCCCGAGTTGACATTGTTTGCAAATAATGTTTGAGGTCCTTGATATCTTTGGCATATCTCTCACTACTTCCTTTTGACTAATCTTGACAAGGTTGTCAAATCTTAGATGCCCCATTCTCCTATGTCATAGCCAACTTTCATCTTCCTTTCCCATACAACACTTCTCACCTCTAATTTCACTAAGAATGTAGAGGTTGTTGCCTTCTCTACTGGATTTTGCAACTTGCTTTCCTTCCTTACTTATTTCACATGCTTCAGCATGAAATGTGAGAGTGTACCCTTGGTCACACATTTGACTCACACTTAGAAGGTTGTGCTTCAATCCTTCCACATATAGTACATTCTTAGTTTTTGTTCTTCCATTGTCCAAACTAAGAGAGCCTCTTCCTGATATCCTTGTTGACGCATTATCACCAAACTTCATGGTTCCACCATTTACTCTTTTTAGTGTGATAAATTTTCTCTTGTCACCTGTCATATGTCTTGAACAACCATTGTCTCTATACCATTGATCAATTTCATTCTGGGCATGTAGGTTTGTTTGAGCTATCATGGACTTTTCTTTCTTCTTCCATGCTTTTGAATTTTCTTCTTTCTCCTTAATTTTCTTCTCTTCCTCTTTAATCTTCTTCTCTTCCTCCTTGTTTTTCTTAGGAGGTTCTACAAAGTTGCTTCTGCAAAATTTTGTCAGATGTCCAAAGTTGTTGCACTTATAGCATATTATGTTGTGATCCATGAGCAAAGAAAATGAATTAAATTTCCTATTCATCATTTCATATCTTCTAATCTTGTTCCTTGCAGGGTTAGTGCTAGCATATGCTCCATAATTCATTGCTTTATGCCTAAAGTTCTTCATAGCGTGCAATCTACAATCTCTTGTTTTATGCCCAAATTGATTGTAAAAGGAACAATAGCCAAGTAAAGAGTGATAGAACCTATTTGTGTACACGTGCCTTGGTGGGAGAGATTTTTTGAATGTGTTGTACATGTTTTTCCACTTATTCTCCTTCCTTTTTTTGGTTTCACATTTGATGGAGCTTTGGACAACTTTTGAATAGGTCTTCCAATTTTCCTCCTTTGATTCTTTGGGAGGTTGATTTGTTTTAGAACTTTCCCCTTCTTAAAATCCAATACCACTCTTGTCACATGTAGGTCTTTGAGAGTTTATAATTTCATCCAATATTTCCAAACTTCTTACATTTTTCAACTCCTTATTTAGTTGAGCCACAATTTTTTCTAAATCCTTCCTCAAAGAGACAATCTCAGATTCCAACTTTTCACAATTTTCTTCATTTTATTTCAATTTATGGCTTCTTACTTCTTCCTCAATCCTCTTTGCTTCTTCACATTGAACTTTTAGATCCACGATCATTTTTTTTCTTCTTCATGAGCTTGATATACGTGGGCTTTGGATTCACTTTCCTCTTGAACTTTGGATTTTAGTCATGAGTTTCTTCTCTGAAGCTTTTCAATCTCATCATATGTGAAATTGAGTTCATCCTCAAGATCCACTTCTTCATCATCCTTGTTCTTCTTGTCTTCTGACTCCCTTTTATCTTCCTTTTGGTTATCTACATCATTCTTTGCTTCCATCACCATGAAACATATTTCTTCTCTATCACTGAAATATTCATCATTACTTTTCTCTGAAGAGCTATTATACTCCTTAGAGTAGAGACTCTTCTTGTACCTCTAAAATTTCTTCTTTCTCTCAAATTGATCTTTCTTATAGCCCTTCTTATGTTGTTGATATCTCTTCCTTTCTTCATATTGTAGTATTCTTCATCTTCGCTATTCTCATTCTTACCCTATGGACACTTAGAAGCAAAATGACCTATTCTACCACAATTGAAACATTTGAAAGCTAACTTAGTTTGATACTTACCTAATCCCTTTTTTAGCTTACTCATGAAATGGGCTTCCTCTTCATCCATCTCACTTGAGTTATCACTCGGTTTGAGCTCCTTATTCTTTCCTTTCCTTGATACCTTGAAAGTTACCTCCTTTTAAGTTTGGTTTCTCTTCGATTCTCATTTTGTAGGTAGTAAGGATCCCATGTAACTCATCCTTTGTTAATTTTTCCAAGTCTCTCATTTCTTCAATTGTCGAAACCTTGGCATCAAACCTTAGAGGTAGAGACCTCAATACCTTTTGCACAATTACGTTCTCTTCAATTGTCTCACCAAGACCTCATATAGTGTTCACGATCTCATCAACTTGAAGTAGATAAGAAGCTATGTTTTCATCTTCTTTCATTTTGAGGCTTTCAAAATTTCCCCTATTGGTTTGAAGCTTTGCTTTCTTTTCCGTATCATCTCTTTCATAAATATTCTTAAGTTTATCCCACATCTCCTCGGCAGATTTGTAGGGCATTACCTTCACAAACTCTAATTCAGACAAACCACACAAAATAGCATTCTTATCACTGGCATTGTTCTCGCCTGCCTTCTTTCCGTCTTGATCCATAGGTGGAGTTCCTAGAGTAAAATAACCATTCACAATGGATTTTTGAATATCAAACCCTAGAGCATCTAAATAAGTTCCCATCCTTATGCTCCAAAAGGCATAGTTTGTCCCATCAAATAGTGGTGCCCTATTTGAGGAAAAACCATATCCTTCGTGACTAGCCATGTGTGCTTCTAACATCTATCTTCTAGTTGTTAGGCTATTTGTAAAGGAACCCACTCTGATATCAATTGATGAGCATACAGTTATACTGAGGTGGTGGTGAATCAGTATATATTAGAACTTTCACTTTTCAAACTTTAACAAATCACAATAAATCACACATGTAAGATCTAGCAATTATGAACACAGAGAGAACATGTTATTTTATGTGGAAACCCTTGCAGGAGAAAACCACAGCAATATATATATATATATGAACACAGAGAGAACATGCGAAATGCAAGGACAGAAGGGAAAATCTAGGGATTGCAGGTGTCTTGTAGCCAAATGCATCTCCAATTTGTGGACGACACCTTACTTTTCAGGGAGGCCACGGTGCAAGAGGCAACCAGACTCAAAGCTATCCTTTCAGATTATGAGAAGGCAGGGGGTCAAAAAATAAATAAAGGTAAGTCCAAAATTTTCTTTTTGAAAGATCTTTGTGCCAATGCTTTGGAAATAAAGAGGATACTTGATTTTGAAGAGGGGTCCTTCCCGAGCAATTACTTGGGGCTCCCATTGATAAATAATAGAGCTTCGGAGGAGGAATGGAAAAAAGTTGTGGACAAGGTCCAAGGCAAGTTGGCCTCTTGGAAGGGCAAGTGGCTCTCCTTGGCCGGTAGAATTACCTTGATCAAGGCCTTCATGGCCGCTGTCCCCATCTGCTGTCTCTCAATCTTCAAGATTCCCAGTAAAATAGCTGCAGTGTTGGAAAAACTCAAAGGATTTTTTTGTGGAGAGGCACGAAAGATAAGTTCAAGTACAATTTAGTTAGTTGGGATATTACCTACACCCCTAAGAAAAATGGGGATTTGGGCTTTAGAAAGATCAAAGATATGAATCGGGCTCTAGGAGCCAAAATGGGCTGGAGGGTGTATGAGGAAAAGGATAGGCTCTGGAGTAAGGTCATCCAGGCCAAATATTTGTAGAACTGAGTAGAAAACTTGTGAGATGTGGAAACCCTACCAACAGGGTCATGTATTTAGAACTTTATCAGATTATACTCCAAGGTACTTAAACCGGATTTAGTTTGGCAGGTTGGGCAGGGGAATAAGGTGAGATTTTGGAGGGATACGTGGGTTGGAGATGAGCCCATGTTAACTAATCCATCCTTTGCTCAGTTGGCCGCGATGCTTGAGCCATGCCTGGGTCAGCTTGTCTCCTATTATAAGGAGAAGGTGGAAGGAAGGTGGAGATGGAAATCCTAGCAAGGTTTGTCAGAGCATAATTGTAGGGAGTGCGAAGGTCAAAGAACTCTAATCAGCAAAGTCCCCTTTTCGGAAGAGGAGGATAAAAGGAGATGGCAATTTAATGGGGAAGGCTTTGCATCAGTAAAGGAAGTTTTCAACAGATATTTCAATAAAGGGGGAAGAATGGATAGGGGGTGGCTAACATCATTTGGTGTAAGCAGGGCCTGCCCAAAGCTAAGGCCTTTCTCTAGTTAGCATGGAAGAACAGAGCCTTGATGTGGGATAGATTGGTCAAGCTAGGCAAAATTGGGCTGTCCAGGTGCCCCTTATGCAAGGTAGCTGAGGAAGGCGGCCCTCATATTTTCATCTTACAGCTTTGCATAGGATCTTTGGGGTAGGTTTTTGGATCGTTGGAACCTCAAGTGGGCCTCTCTGAGGGATTTACAGATGCTGCTAGAAGGGTGGCAGCTATCTATCAAGAGCAAAGGTTTGAGGTTGATTTGGGAAGTCTTCCCTGGCTTGGCAATCTGGAACATTTGGTTAGAACGCAATAGAAGAGTCTTCAATGACAAGGAGAGGTCTGTGAATCTAGTTTGGGATCGAATTGAAAACCAGATTGGGAAATTAGGAGAGGTTTGGAAGTCTGGGCAATGGGGTTTGGCTGAAAATGAGCAGGACTGGGCTAATGAGTGGCCCAGATTCAGGTGGTTGGGACCCAAAGGGCTGACTGGCTTAAGATCTCAATCCAAGGAGTAGGCAATTTGGCTCCCCCCAAAGGCCGATTGGATCAAGCTTAACTTCGATGGTGCAGCTTGGGGCAACCCAGGCAAAGCAGGAGGTGGGGGGATTTTTAGGGATGAAGGGGGGCAGCCCAAAGGCTTCTATTTCTTGTCTTTAGGATTGGAGACTAACAACATGGCCGAAGGCTTGGCATTGCTGGAAGGGGTAAGAATTGCTTCAAAGGAGAACTAGAAGAACTTGTGGATAGAAGCTGACTCTAAACTAATCATCAACCTATTGGATGAGAAAGCACTGAAGCATTAGAGATTAGAGTGGGTAATGTAGGATATTAGGTCCCTTTTGACAAAGTTGCTTCATTTTAAAAAATCTCATATCAAGCGAAACAGCAACAAAGTGGCTAATTGGGCTGCCAATCAAGGGATAGACTCAAGGATGGAAGTTAAGGCTGGAGAATGTGTATTGATCCAAGAGTACCTAGCGGAGCTTGTTAAACTACTTCAATTCGACATTAAGGAACACCTGCCCGATAAAGGGCTAGATCTTGAATCAGTCAGAATAGGATGAAGTGGCAAGGTTCGGGAGGCCACAACAGTTAGAGGGATGACAGGTCATGGTGAGAGGACCCATTGGCAGATGAATAATCATTACTAAGTGTTTCATTTCCCAAGCTGCAGGTTTCATTATTGCTAGGCACGCTTCGGGAGATCATATCTCCATTCTGAGTTGGTTGTTGCATGCAAAGCGTCAGCCACTCATTTATTTGACCAGCCTTTCCTTCTCATTCAAAGGATTATTTTCACTCTACAGGTGGTAAGGAAAGATGAATATTGAGGGCAGCAAAGGATTTATGGCTGGTGATGGTGCAGGGTGTTCCATGGCTACCTCGGTGCCTTTGAGGCAACGTTAATTGCTTAGGAAGAAACTGGATAAGTCTATGGGTGGTGTGATGCGGAAGAAAAAGGTGGTTAAGAAGAGGAAGTTGAAGCTTCATGGAAAACAGATGCTTGCAGATATGGTGGAAATAAAAATCTTGGAAATTAAGAATCTAATGCTATGGCGTTGGGTGGGTAGGGTCATTGACATGGCTAAGACGGTGGAGGCAGAGGAGAACGATGGGCTTAGGGAGGCATTGTCTTCCTTCCGACTTGACCCAAATACCTCTCATGGTCACTGGAACATCTTTGGTGCGGCTCAATCCCTCACGATGGCTATGATGACTTATGTGGCAATGTCATCCACATTGGTGCATGAGGATGTGGAGGAATTGTCAAAAGATTCACAGCTTAATCTGACGTTCATTCTGGATCACGTTCACGACCTTCACGATGGTTAGATAAAACTGAGGAAGTTGGTGGAACAGGTGGCGGCAAAGATGGATATTTAGGTTGCAGAGGAGGACAAGGCTAAATTTTGTTGCACCTATGATGATGAGGTTGATATTGTTGATCTCACCAGAGATAATGCAGCTTAGGGTTTAAGACAGTATGTTGGGTTTTTTGCCTTTTACTTGTCAATCTTCAGAACTATGTATGCTATTTTGGGGTTTGGCCTTGTAATTTGCCTCCCCTTTTATGTTGCTTTACGCTCAGACAATTATGAAACCTTTAATACAGGGTAATGGTCCTCGTTTTTGATACCGGTCCCTGGTCCCTTACCAGGGTATTTTATACCATATATATATATGATACCACATGTAATAACACTATCAAATCCAATCATAGTAAAACCATAAATTAATACTGGTCATAATACTTCATGCAATACCACATGAAATCATCATGTATATCTAGCAATATATTAATCCATACATCATTCTAATCTTAATTCCACATGTCATTTTTTTTTCAAAATAAATAACACATATATGAACTTTATACTTCAAAAGTTTCATAAAAGCATATAACCTCATTTATACATGATAGTACATATAACATCTAGGTTCTATAATGATCATCATATAAGAGGCATGAAAGCTTAACCCAAGCTAAATAGTCATATAGTGACAGGATCAACAAGAGAAATAGATCATATCTTTCACTAGGTCTCATAATTTCATCATACAATCAAGTGATTTCATAATATTTCTATAACATCATATCTAATCAACTTGAAATCATATATATATATATATATATATATATATATATATATATATATATATATATATCTTCTTTTGTAGGCACCAACCTACTTCACTTACAAATCTTCTTTTGTGAGCACCAACCCACAAGAGACACCAATCCTCACTTATAGGATTTTAGAGCCACCAACCTACTAGAGACACCAATCCCCACAACTAAGCACAAAATCAGCAAGAGACACCAATCTATTATTTTATAGGCTTCAAACTATTAATATTTCAATGGATGTTATGATTTTCTCCTTCACCCAAATCTAGTCCAAATATAATCACAATCTTCCTTGTCAAATCTAGTCACTATTATGCACCAATTTCTTTCACAAAGCTGATTATAAACATGCAAATATCTTGCTCTTAATTCTTCTCTAACAATCACACATACTTCCTTTCAAATAAATTAGATTTGCACTTCATAATTCTACCCCTTCTCTTCCTTCAAACTTAGAAATAAATCATTGAATGCTTGCTTTCTATTCACACCTTCTTTCCCACTTTATATCTTCTCAAAAGAGACAAATTAAACTAGAGACATATCACTTCACAATGGACAAACGCATTCATAATGAATGGACGTATCTTTTCATAACCAAATGCTGATCACTGCCTGTTTTATATTAATTGCACCTCATAAAATGAAATTGCATGCCTTTGTATGTTTTGAATCTATTTGGTTAACATATTTGTCACTGCAAATTTGAAACTGACTCACCCAACAGGAAGTGACAAATGTCCCAACAATTGGAGAAGTTGTTACTAAACTAACAAATTTCCTTAGGGTTTGAGAGGGACAACTCCCTTGTATGATAGAGTGTTTAATAGGTTTTTCTATACTTTTAACCTGAAAGTATAAAAAGGAGAAAAAGGAAAACTAAAAAGAAATATAATTTACTAAAACCCTGACAGTAGACACATGAATACTAGATTGGATTTAACAAACTTATGACAAATTATAAGGGGGTTTCACCACAAAAAGCTAGAAACCACGTTTCTGAACTTATATGATGAGTTTCACAATGAATGCTTTAACATGCAACAATGATGAAAGAAGGATAACACACAGATCTAAACAATTCATCGAAACATATTGTATTCACCTTTGACTTAGCTTCATCATTATGTTTAATAGAAGTATCTACAAATGCTACCTTTGCACTCCTGTCACAACTAAATTAGCATCTCATTTTTGCAGACATCTAAATGCATTCATAGCATCTTAATGTGTTGTAAACTGTAAGAATGTAAACCTACGATTTTATCACTTATTTTTGGTATCATTCATTAAAGCAATTTCTTCAAAATTCTCAATTCCATATTCCTTCAGCTTTTCTATGATATCTTCCTTTGTCCATGTCTTGCAAATATTTTCTACATAGAGTGTGTTATTGTCTTGACTTGGAGAGACACCACATTCAGTTCAGCTAAGGCCCTACTTCTTTTTTTTGTTTCTTTCTAAATAGTTGTGTACTCTATGAATGCAAAACCTTTATTCTTATAAATTATAGGGTTCCTTGACATTAGTACCTCTATGATTACACCAAATTCAGAAAATACTTTTTTCAAATCCTCATCATTAGCATCCTTAAGTATTTTATTGAATAAATTTTCCTAATGGCTCATGCTTTAAAAAAAATCTTCCTCAGTTTCCTAAAAATTCAGAAAAACTCTAACCTAGAGGAGCCATAAATTGATCTTCATTCAGTATGGATAGAGCATTTTATATCAGTAAACAACCTTCAAGTAATGTCCAAAGACCCATCTTCTTGATTTAGTTGATAGGAAATGTATCCACCTATATGCTAAAATATGATCCAAAAATCAGGGAGCAAGCTACTGAGTTTCAAAATTACAGTACATGCCCCTTAACAAGAGAAGCCCAAAGAAGTCTTCTTTACTTGCAGTCGTCTAGTGATGTACAAATCTCCTGCATCCATTGCACTTCAAACTCTTACTTCACTTTAACATCATTCACAGAAGTTTCTTGTATTATGTTGAAAGTATTTCAACACATCCATTTTATTGTAAAATTTGTGAATCAGTTGAACTGCAAATTACACTTGCACAAATTAGAATGAAGAATAAACTGTAAATAATTGCATTGATTGCATTGATTTCATTGCTTGCATTGCTTACATGTTCATTCCACGCTCACCGCACCATAATTTGCAGCTCGACTGATTCACAAATTTTACATGGTATCAGAGCTAGATTAGTTTGAGTGCAAATTCATTTTATATTGTGTGAATTTATTACCATGTAGGCAGATGTAAACCTTTGATTCTAGATGCAAGAAAATTTATGTGAAGATTTTCACCACCATGGAGGCAGATGTAAACCTGTATTTCTAGATGCATGCATGTTACTTCCCCTATTTTTTTGCATGCTCCTTGCTTTTTTTCTAGTTTGATTCTTTAAAAATTATGCGTTCTTTGTGAGCACCACATGATAAAGATCTGGGAAAATTGGGGGCTTTGTAAAAACCTTTGTTTCTTTAAAATTGTGTTAGCTTTGCAAGCACCACTTGATAAAGATTTAGGGAAATTTGGGGCTTTGTTAAAATCAAACTTATATAAAGTTCCATATGGGCGTTTCTACTTAAAAGTATCTAGTATAGGTTTCTTTCATTATGCTTCTAAATAAACAATGGATAAAAGTTACTAATTTAGTGCTGAAGCTTCATATCGTCTAGAGCACATCTCTGCAAACATCAAATCTTCCTGCAATCAACTTCTGTATCTAGAGACCAAGTGTCTGTCTATTCAATCCCATCTGATTGAAAAGTGCAGACTAAAATATCGAACTGCAATTTTGATCATTCAAGAGTATCCTATAGGTACTCATGCAGTGGTTTCTATGACTCTGGTCTATGTCCTATCATTGGATTTATCTACAGTTATTCATCGGCAGTTGCAGCTTTCTTCTTTCTAAGTTTAAATAAATTGTTGGGAGTTTTTCTACCTGGATGTTCTCCTTTCCTCTTTGTTATTGGGTACCTGATCAGGCTTAGTTGCTGGGACCCATATCTCTCTTTTATATTGTGTAGAATTTCTATTCTAGGATATACCTCTAGATAAGTTTGTTAGCTGTTAGGTTGTTAGGATAATGATTGCTTAGTTGTGAAATCTTGCATAAAGTTGTTGCTTAGTTTTCCAATCTTGCATGGAGCTGCATGCCTTTATTTACAAAAACAAAGGCATGCAGCTCCATGCAAGATTGCACAACTAAGCAACAGCTTTATGCAATATTGCACAACTAAGCAATCATTATCCTAACAACCTAATAGCTAGTAAACTTATCTAGAGGAATATCCTAGAATAGAAATTCTACACTAACACCCCCCCTTAAGTGTATCTAGGTGAAAAGAGAGATATGGGTCCTAGAAACTAAGCCTATTGCACTTAATTGAAAGTTCTCAGAGCCTTTCTAACAAATCCATTCTATTCATATCTTGCAATCACTGCATTTCTTGCAACAACAATCTCTTTGAGGCGTTCTATAAATAGTTTACATGCCTTGTCTATGTGTCTACATTACATATGTATTTCTACCAAGGGACTGCAACTGAAACACCATTATGAACGTCCATACCTTGTTCAAAAGCTCCCATTTGCACAGGTCGAGAGGATGCTAGTGCTTTTAATCATCTTTACAACAAATCCTTTTCGTGCAGGTCGTGTGGTTCCCAGGTAGTTACAATAACCAATTTTCATTGGCTCTTTGAGTGTTCTTCACAACCACTTCTCATAATTATTGAAGTTCAAAACTTATTCTTTTGACCAACCTTCACCCGCATTTGAAAACATTTCATCGGCACTTTCAACTCACTTCACAACTATAATTCATAACTTTTATTGGCAACTTAGAAGGATTTAAAAACTTTATCAGAGGTTTATGGAACTTTCAAAAGTAATCTCAACCTTTGAAATTAGAAGAAATTGCTTTGTTTTGCATATAGAGGAGGTAGTGGAGGTTAGGTTCGCCAAAACTACAAGTTGCCTCTCTCTCACTTTTTCAGAAGTTGTTGAAAACTTCACCTTTTTAGTGAAATTTGGTGAGTTAGGAAAAATCACAACTTCTCTTTTAGCTACAAAGTTGAGTTATTGAATTTTAAAAGTAATACTTTCTTTGGAGTTAGCCAATTTCCCAAGTTAGAATAACTAACTTATGTATTTATTTTCACTTTACAAGTGATATTTGTGAAAGTTCCTAAGTTGCCTCAACTTAGTTCAACAAATCCACATCTTAAAATAACTACCATCTACTTTCATAACTTCCCTCAAGTTATTAAAAATTATAACTCATATTCATTTTATATAGCATTGCAAGGGAGAAGTTAGAAAAATCCAAAAGCTATCTAGTTTCATAACTCCTTGTACTTTCTGGTACGCACACAACTTTTCAAAAATTTTAAACTTGTGAAACTCCCCGTGACATTCAAAGTGAGATCCCAAATTAATCACACATGGAACAAATATATGCTCTTTTTGTAATCACTCATCATTATGGATTTTTTATAACTTTGACAATCTACCTGACGAATCTACAAAAACAAAGAAGGAGGAAGATGCATAACTTTTTCTTGGAATGACGTGTTCTTCCAAAACCTTTCCATGTCATTAATAATGATGTCATAAACCTGTGTACCAATTGATTTTTATCTAGCCCTTACTGAAACCCAGATTTAATTATTTTCATAAATTATCGATGGAAAACTTGAAATTTTAATATCTACCAAACTGTAAGATGTCATGACTTGAAAATTTGCCACATTAGGCAAAATAGCCATAGAAATATCCCTATAAAGGATTTCTTTCCATCCCTTGCGGATTTTTAAATTTAATTGTTTTTTTATTTGTTGCATACATAACTACTTCTATGACTTTGAAACGATGGAGATCCTCCTTCAAGCTGGTGAACTACTTGACACTCGCGGGTAATTGAAGTGTTTATGACTAGGAGTAATTCAACATAGGAAATTTGATGCAAAAGTTTAAAATTTGGCAAGTTAGAAAAGAGGCCAACAAAATCGCACCTTTTTCTTATATCTTAATCACACCTCTTACACATATTAATATGATCCTTACACCCCTTATGGGAAATTGGCCATCATAGAGTCTTTAAAAATATAATTCCAGACTTCAATAAGTTGGCCATGCATCCTTCAAAAAACCTTGGTTCTTCCTTATGAGGGAGTCGACCATCATAGTAATTTAAATCTTTAATTTAAATTGAACTTAATCTATGTTCCCCATAGAGAGTCGGCCAAGATATATATGTTTAAATTTGGCACTTTTTATTACTCTTATATATTTGCCTTTAGTTACTCTTTGAAATCAATAATGCTTGGACATCAATGAAAACCTATTCCAACAAGATATGGATAGTATGAGGTCTACTAATGAGAATGTGTTTACCCTATTCAATGGTGAAATTAGTTGGACAAGAAAAAGGCATGTTTTGGTTGCTCTTTTGACTACAGAGTTAGAGTATATTGTAGTTTCTCATTCTTGTAAGGATGTGATATGGCTTCAAAGATTATGTTTAACCATTGGGTTGAAGCAAGATTCAATGTGACACTTAATGTGTTTTCACTTTGTTGATGACATGGTGGAGGTATAAAGGGTTATGGTCAAGAAGGTGGAAATGTGAGTAAATGTTACAAATGCTTTCATAAATTCCATGAGCATAGAGAAGTTCAAATAGTGTAGGATGGGTATATAGGGATGTTTCCCCTTAGCAACTAGTTCATTTTTATCTATGTTTGGCTCTTTATGTAATGTATACAACAAGTGGGAGAATGTTCTAAAAGGTGTTATACACCTTACATAAAATATTTAATATTTTGTAAAGCTATAGTCCACCTTAAAATGTGGCCCCACACTTCAGTTAGTGAAATATTATTTTAGGTAGTTATTGTGTAACATTGGCAATGTCTTTAATGTGGGAAGCACATCAAGTAAATACATTTTTTCTAGAGGTTGGTGTAGGGTACCATAGGTCTTAATGGAAAATTGCAAAGTGTTTTGGTGTTTTGTGTTTAAGTTATGTTGATCATGTGTAATAAGGTCTTTTAAGACCACTTGTTATGATTTTGAGTCATTAGGTTGTCAAATTGTGCAAAAGTTATGAAAATGTTGCATAAGCAATTTTTGGCATGTTATGTCTTAGATGGAAGTTGAAAGGTCAAGTTGGGTTTTTTCATGGGAAAGCTAGTTGAAAATGATGGGACATGGTTGGGAGTGATTGCATATATCTTTTTTTTTGTTGGAAGCAACTCATGGGTGATGTCTGGAGATGTTTTTGAAGATCAAACAATCAAATATACTTTGTTTTCTATGTTTTTCTAGTGTTTTCTACTGCTACAGTGAGTTGTACAACCTTGTATGGCTTGTAAGTGCACATGCATTGGAACTTGTGAAGGAATGAATTAACTCTCATTTACACTTTGTCTTATTTGATTTCATCAAGTATTGAGTGAGTTAGAGTAATTTTTCTGAAAACTGTCAGAAAACCCTAGGTTGTGAGGGTTTAATTGAAGAAACAAGTTTCTTTGAACCATTTCATAGCTCTAGTTGATAAAAGTGGCACATTCAAACCCCATGTAATGTTAGGAAATCATTGAAGTGAGGTTTGAATCTGGGTTTTGAATTTCATATACTTGCTTTGTAAAACAAGGCTAATTAGGCCATTGCCAAAACGAGACAGTCAATTTTAGGGGCTTGAGTTGCAAAACAACCCTACCTGCACTTGAGATATGTTATGAAAGAGGAAAATGGGTATCTAAATTTGTAATTTTTTTCTGGGTTTGAGGTCTTACCTAAAAGTTATGCTTGAAAAACCAGTTTTGTTGTCCTAATTAGGCCTAACTTGAACGATAACAATCCAAATTTGAGAGCTTCATTACAAAGTAACCACTTGCAATTAAGCTATGTTGTGTAAGGCGATAAAGGGTATCTAAAATTGTGATTAGTTTCTGGGAATGAGGTCCAGTATGGAAATTAAGTCAAAGAAACCCCATTTTTTGTCCTACTAGAGGAATTGGATAATTGTGAGAGAAACCCACCAAATTAGGGTTCTAAGTTGGAAAGTTTGATTTGTTTGAGTTAATTTGAGGCCCTCCACCTTACCTCTACATCAATTGGTATCAGAGCTAGAAGACCCTAAGAGGGAGTTGTGAGAGAAAGTCTGTTGCAGGTATATTCTCCAATAGTGATGAAGCTAGGTAGAAGGTGTGCAGATTTCTTCCACTGAGAGAAAGTGGGTAAAAGAGGTCTTGGAGAGGGTATCTTCTAGAATCATATTAGGTAGAGGATAGTTGTGTGTGTTAAGGTAGTGGAATACCAAAAGAATGGATGTGTGGAAGAGAATAGTTCCTAGATACTTGCAGAGTGAGGGTTTATCAAATAAGAAATAAGAGAGAAAAAGATAGGAAAGAGAGAGAAGGAAGAACAATGAGAAGGAAAAACAAATAGATGTTGAACAAGAGATAAGAGAGTTAAGGCAGGATTTGGAGCTAATAAAAGTGATCCAAGAAAATATGCAAGAGAGGATGGAGCTTGAGATACAACAATGCATTGAGAAGGCAAAACAAGCAGGTGGTTGGTGCTTTCCAATAAGAAAGAGGCTCAAATGGCCTATCAAGTAGATTATTTTGAAGAGGAAAAGGCAAGAGGAGACAATAGAATCTTTGTTGATGAAGTAAGATAATGAACAAATCAAGCAAGTTAAGGTGATGACGGTTGGTAGGGAAGAGTTCATCAAAGTAGAAGAAGAAAAGCACATGGAGGTTGTAGCCATTTCAGAACTTGAAGGTACCAAGACAACAAACCTGAAGAATGATCTACTTTTGGAGGGAAATGACATTGAGTTGGTGTCAAGATTTGATTAATTGCAGGTCAAGGATGAATTGATTTTGGAGATTCAAGGTTGGCTTCAAAGGTATGTTGGTATGGTGATGGAAGGGATGTTTTCTTCATTATTTTCAGAGGAGGATTGTGGGCATTCAGGTTTTGTCACATTAGAGGTTAGTGAACATGATAAAGCAGCAGCCATAGGGGCAGAGAATCGATGGGAGAGGTGAAAAATAGAGGTGAAGAGATCACAGTTACACTACAAATGAAAAAGAATAAGGAAGGAATACACAAATTTCTTGGTGAGATTGCAAGGAGGGATAAACCTAAGTTCAAGATGAAGCAGGCTATGGAAGGAGAACAAGGTGTTGTGGCAGAGTATGTAGTCCATTAGGGCAAAAAGGATCAGTTACAAGGTAGCAAGATAGATGGGAAACAAGTTTGTATTGACAAGATGAAACACCTTTGCCAAGTGTTTAAGAAACCCAAGGTGAAAATGAAGTCAGCATGGGATTGTTCCAAGGAAGACAAAGTACAGAGGCTAGAAGGCATTAAGCAGAAGATTTCAAAGGTGGATCCATGTTACTACCCTCAATTCAAGAGGGGCTTGAATTTTGCTTTCTCCGGGAGTATGGTGCAGGGCACCATAGGTCTTAATGGAAAATTGCAAAGTGTTTTGGTGTTTTGTGTTTAAGTTATGTTGATCATGTGTAATAAGGTCTTTTAAGGACACTTGTTATGATTTTGAGTCATTAGGTTGTCAAATTGTGCAAAAGTTGCAAAAATGTTGCATAAGCAATTTTTGGCATTTTGTGTCTTAGATGGAAGTTGAAAGGTCAAGTTGGGTTTTTTGGTGGGAAAGCTAGTTGGAAATGATGGGACATGGTTGGGAGTGATTGTTTATACCTTGTTTTGTTGGAAGCAACTTGTGGGTGATGGCTGGAGATGTTTTTAAAAATCAAACAATCAAATATACTTTGTTTTCTATGTTTTTCCAGTGTTTTATGTTGCTACAGTGAGTTGTACAGCCTTATACGGCTTGTAAGTGCACATTTATGCATTTGCACTTGTGAAGGAATGAATTAACTCTCGTTTGCACTTTATCTCATTTGATTTCATCAAGTATTGAGTGAGTTAGAGTAGTTTTTCTGAAAACTATCAGAAAACCCTAGGTTGTGAGGGTTTAATTGAAGAAACGAATTTCTTTGAACCATTTCATAGCTCTAGTTGATAAAAGTGGCACAATCAGACCCATGTAATGTGATGAAAGCATTGAAGTGAGGTTTTGTGATCTGGGTTTTGAATTTCATATACTTGCTTTGTAAAACATGGCTAATTAGGCCATTGCCAAAATGGGACAGTCAATTTTAGGGGCTTGAGTTGCAAAACAACCCCACCTACACTTGAGATATGTTATGAAAAAGGAAAATGGGTATCTAAATCTGAAATTTATTTCTAGATTTGAGGTCTTACCTAAAAGTTATGCTTGAAAAACTAGTTTTGTTGTCCTAATTAGGCCTAACTTGAACAGTAACAGTCCAAATTTGAGAGCTTCATTACAAAGTAACCCCACCTAAAATTGAGATATGTTCTGTAAGGGGATAAAGGGTATCTAAAACTGTGATTAGTTTCTAGGAATGAGTTCTGGTATGGAAATTAAGTCAGAAAAACCCCATTTTTTGTCCTACTAGAGGAATTGGAGAATTGTGAGAGAAACCCACCAAATTAGGGTTCTAAGTTGGAAAGTTTGATTTGCTTGAGTTAGTTTGAGGCCCTCCACCTTACCTCTACATCAGAGGCACATTAGAGAAATACATTTAAGGTGGGGTCACATGAAAACAAGCCATCTTGAGCACTTGGATTGGGGAGAAAGTTTGGGTTTTCCTTGGAGGTTGTAATGACCCTTGGGTGCAAAGTTGAACTTGGGTGTCCACCTTGGGAAATGTAAGTTTTCTTGTTGCTCTCTTTCCTATATACGGAGGGCTTAGGATGGAAATTATATGTTGATTGTGTATACTTATTGTGAGTGACACTTGGTATATCCAACTAAAGACTCAGTATTAGTAATGAGTACTTACTTGTTAAGAGATTCTATAAGGAGCATGGAGTGGGATTTTTAGATCTCAAGTGTGGTTAGATCAATCTTATTAGGAGTGTAACTAGATTTCTCACTACTAATAAAGAATTCTTGCATTGAGAGCTCTATGAATGTATTGTGATCTTCTTGTTAAGATAATACATTAAGTTGTGCAATACTTTACAGGTTGAATTTTATTTCATAAGGGTTGGGTAAAATTAAAACATTGAGGGTGGAAAGTGAGGCAAAGACAAAGGAAAAATTTGGTGGAACCAGATTTAGTTTGGGTAAGTTTTTTAAATTCAAGTTTACCTTCCTTGTTTTCTTTAGTTTTAAGCTTGGATCTCCAACTACAAGTTCATGATGCAAGCCATTGACAAACTCCACTTTGATAATATGGATAACAACTTTATACTACAATTTTTTTGACAAAATTAATAGGACTTGTAGAGAAGGATGTCTACTTTTCAAAAAAAAAAAAAATCAAACTTTAGATTTTTAAATTATTTATTATTATTTTAACACTATGCCTCACAAACTTGAAAAGGAGTATTTTCCTATTTTTTAATATTTTTTATTGTTAAATTTATTTTTGTAAATATATATACCAAACTAGATGTCATGTTGGAGAGGAATAGTTTGTTCCCTTGAATGAAGATAAGAGAGTTGATCTGTTGATCTATCCTATATAGGGGTTGGACTAGACTATAGAGAGTTGATCCCACTCTCTCTATTTGGGGTGGTGTCACAATTCTAAAATATGGGTGCAAAAATTAAATAGAATAAATTAAACAAGATATTTGGGATGGAAAGTCAAGGGGGGTGACAAAAAATATTAAAAGCAATAGTTGGTGCAGGTAGGATGATATAGCATCCATATGCAACAAAGCATGGGCAACCTTGGGAATTAAATTTGATTAATCCATGTTTGGTAAGAGTTGTGGAGAAGTGTATGACCATCCATAAATGCATAAAGGATAGAGGAATTTTTTCAAACACAGTAGTAAAAAATTTAAAAGAAAGAGTAATCCCCTCTTCTACACAAACGAGACTACCTTCTTTGCTGGGGGGTTCGATGAAATGATAGGGGATGTTGTAAAAAAAGATAGGCATTTGACTTGCCTAACCATATGGAATAGATAAGAGTACACACACACACACACAGTGGTGGATAGCATTCTAGCAAGGGTTAGCCTCAATTCTAGGATTGCAAGAGAAGGGTAGTGAGGCACTTGTGTTTGAGCGCTACTCAAACCAAAATCTAGAGTTGTCAATTAGATTGATAAGAATGGTATTAAAGATTTGGAGGGAATTCAACTTGACCTTAGTATAGTCATGAATGAAGCACGCATTTATGTAACTAGAAAGAAGTCTAGTTTTGTTGAGAGTTGGAGGGAGGTGTCAACCAAGATGATAGAGTTTGCAAAAGGAACCATGGTGTCAACTCCCTGGAAGCCAAATAACTCTCCATCCTGATTATTTCTACTTGTTGCTTGCCCACATGGATTGTCAAAGGACTGAGGCTCTAGCTGATGTGGTATCAATGTTGGAGAAGATTGGTGATGGGAGTTACCTTGAGATACACTCATCTACAATGAGTATAAGAGTAAGTTCAATGCATACATTAGAAATATCTTTAGCATCAACCACAGAGATGAGTAAACTCATCCTTCACCATTACTTTCCTAAAATAGTATTTAATTCTAGACTATCTACTCCTGCAACTTAAAGGAATTTGATCTAGCATGATTTATGCCTATGAGTATGAAGATATTAGGTGTTATTCTCTTGCCTTGCGTAAGATTCATATTTTCTTGTGATAAAATGCCTTAAAGAAATGTGTCCTTTGGGAATGCCATGGCAACAAGATATGTTCAAAAAGGATTTGTTAAAAAAAGGCCTTAGATACTTTTAATTATATACAAACTGACACCTTGCCTACCTATGCTCAAATTGAAACTCGGGAAAAAGTGTATTGATGCCCATCAAGCATAACTGAAAATGGATTTATGTCTTGTAATTGCAAAGGTCACTTTGTATCCCATAGCCTTTACAAAATAACTTATGCATAGAATTTAATATAAGAAGAATTCTTGATCAAACTTTCTCTCTCTCTTGAAGGATTTCAACTATGATATTTACCAAACATTTTGTCAAACACTTCTCATACCTCTACTATAGGTGTAGGTGATCTAAATCTAGCTGGAGATCTAGAGGACAACACCTAGTGAGTAGGTCACGTACAGTGTTGTAGGAGTGAACAACAACTAGTTGGAATCTTATGGCAATCTCGTTGAGAGATGTGTGTCTAATTCTTCCTATCTTCTCCATGTGAATGAAGGGGGTATTTATACATGTTCAAAAGGCATGGTACGAACAATCACCACCACCCTGAAGAAAGTTAATTGATTAACAAATAAGTAATTTGTTTATGATCATTCCTCTCCCTTGAGAGGTAATGGGCCACATTTCATCGATGTTTGGTAACAAATGAGGAAAGTGTTGTGCAATGTGCTCATTGGTACACCACTAGCCCTGACAAGGTAACTGGCCTGCCTAAACTACACAATAGAGAGGAATCAATTATTGTTTTAGTGTCTTCACAAGAACATCGATAATCTTGTCATCAATAAATGGAACAATAGTCTTAGGATTCAAGTCAAAAGTGAATATGTTTGAGGGGGAACTGTGTGGCCCAGATTGAAGAGGATGAAGTTTCCTATTAGGTCCTAAAAAGCACTCCTTCTGGAGATGAAGCCAAACTTTGTCATCAACTGAAAAGTAATGAGAAGTAGAATGTTGGTCATGTCGCTATTGAATTAATTCTTGAGTTGGTCACTTGATCTTGTCATTCTCTAAAACTAATTTTCTACATAGTGGCCCATTTGAGAATGGTATTTATGAGATTATATCAATTGAATGTTTGGTTTGATAGTGTAATGGAACCTCTATTGGTGAGGTAAATACATTCTGATATATTGTCAATATCTTATCCATCATCTTCTATTGAATGGTGGTGGTGACTACTTTGGTATGAGTGTGGGCTATGACTGACCTTGCCTCCTCAGGTTGAATTGTTAGAATTGATACAAAAGCTCTAGTTGGAGCAATCAAACATGTGCATTGTTTTGTACTAAATAGAGATGCAAATTTTGTAGGACTTACCTTAGGTATCTAATACTTTCATTCATTTAACTTATTAATAACACCATGAGGTCTAGACTCATAGATTCCATGATGCTTGTACATGTATGGTTGTCCCAACAATACATCACATACATCCAAAGGTGACACATCATAGATTACCTCGTCTTCGAATGGTTTGATGGAATAGGATAAACACAATTGCTTGCTTACTTGAATATTTCTCCCTTGGCTCACCCAACCCATAGAGTATGGTTGTGGATGGGATGTTGTAGGTAAGTTCAAACTCTTGATAGTCTTAGCAAAGATCAAATTCTTTTGACTCCCACTATCAACAATGAAATGTAAGGATTTTCCATTCATCCACATTTGTGAATGGAACAAACATTCTTCATCTTTGTGAGGCAATATTTTAGCCGTGGCAACCATGGCATAAGAGTTTGCATCAATGATATATTCATCATCCTTCTATTCAAAAGGGTATGTAGGTAACAAGTTAGCTTCTTCCTTTACTTCACGCATTTTCGTCATTAGTATCTTAGCAACTCGACAATCTTTAGTGTTATGCGAAGGACTTTTATGAATTTCACACCACATGCGTCTTTTTGTATCTTTTTAGCACCTTGATCTGATGTTGATGATTGTGAGGAGAATCCATTGGTGGATTATTTTCCTACAAACTTGTTATTGCCTTCCCCTTTTGATTTGAATTTCTCTTCAATCTTTGTTGCATATTTGAAGGTTGTGCCTAGTGTCTCAACATTTAAGAAATCCATCTCAGTTTGAATATATCGATGCATTCCACTACGATACTTCAAAACTTGATGTTTCTCCATATCTTGGCTGCCAAGTTTGTCAGATAATGCATGGAAGGTATTGGAGTAGTCTTGAATAGATTGATCCTCTTTTTGTCGAAGCAACTGCCACCGCATATATGTTTCTTCATATGCATCTTCAGAAAAATATTCTTCCTTAATGTATTCCACAAAATCTCCCCATGTGGGGTTATCATCCAAATCAAGGAGTTCACTGGATGCCCACTTAGTCTCCCATGATTGTTTCACATGGCGTTCAGCTTTCAGGAGGGTGAAGGTTACCTTCTCAGCAATAGAGAAGTTGTTCACAAAAAAATATTTTTCTAATTTTGATAACCAATCATCTACAACATCTACATCAGTTTTTCCTTCAAAGTTTGGGATATCAAAATTCACTTGTACTTTGAAAGGAGTGTGACCACCGAATAGAATTTCTATTTTGTTTGGTTGCTGATTTCTTCTATTCTACTTGAGCAACTAAGAAAATTTGTTCATCATCTCCTCATGTTGTTTTCTTAAAGTGTCTTCAACCATTACTTTTAAGCTATCATATGAATCTCCTTGTTCTTCCACCATCTTTGGTTGTCTATGTCTCAAAGGAAGATAGTCTGAAGGATTTCATGTTTCTAATCCCAATCTTTGATAGTCTAACCTCGTGCGATGTGACATACAAGAGTGAAAAAGGCTATAGTGTCAGTTAATTTTGTATATGTTTCCTTACTGTACTGAGAAAGTCAGAAGTAATATGTGTTGTTGCTATGTTGTTGCTCATTCACTAAAGTTGTCTTTGCACCAATTTATTATTATTATTATTTTCTATGAATGTTTATTTGGCATACCATTATAAACAATGCGGTAGAAATAGCGACCATATCTTCAACTGCCGACTATTGTTTTTATTTGCCCTTCTACAATCTATTTTAACAACTTCCCTTAACCCTTTTTTTCTAGTGCAGATGCTTCTACAATCTAAATAGATGTGATTCCCTCTTTTTATCTTGGCATCCTCTTTTTTCACTGTGTATTTATTTATTATTATATTTTTTTAAACTGCTACAACTCTTTTTTTGGCAACAATGTTCCCACGATATCTCCCTGATGCCATTGATCTAAATCTGGTTAGAGATCCAAAGGAAAACACCTGGTGAGTAGGTCACCTACAGTGTTGTAGGAGTGAACAACAATTGGTTGGAGTCTTCTGGCAATCTCGGTGAGAGATGTGTGCCTAATTCTGCCTATCTTCTCCATGTGAAAGAAGGGGGTATTTATACATGTTCAAAAGGCATGGTGTGAATGGTCACCACCTCCCATTAAGAAAGTTAATTAATTAACAAATAAGTAATTTGTTTCTGATCAGTAGGCATGCTGCAAAATTTCCGTAATGCATTTTGTTGAACATTTCCCCATGTGTCATAGTGGAATGGTTATGTTGTAAATAAATATTACTTGGGCTTTATTTTATTTAAAGTTTGGCATCATTATTTACTACAGAGCTAGGCACCAATCTACAATAGATTGAGACACCATATTCATGATCCCTTAGGCATCATTTTCTAGCATAATAAAGTGTCATTGTATTCTTAAACTAAGTGTCATATCTTCTTATTGTTTGGGCACTACATTTTCTGGAAGTATAGATTTTAAAGGATATGGTTTAGGAGGGGTGTACGGAATTCTATTTGGATCAACATTTTTGGGTTGAATATCAATTTGCAAGTGCTAGAGTTTGTTGTACTATTACCTTGCATACTCATCCAATTATTATAAAACTTCTTTTGCATTTTTCCAATGGAATTGAAGGTCTCTAGAATGTTTACTTATGGCATTTTAATTCTCTATTAGAGGTAGTGGTGATATAAATGTGTTTAGAACCAACCATTTTAACATGATATTGGTTGTATTTTGTCTTGGAAGCATTTTTTTAATCATCTCTCCAACATGTTAATGATATCTCTTTCCAAAAGATTCTAGCTTAGGCCTAAATGGCTTCTTTACACCTTTTTATTGTTTGGAAAGGATTTGAGCCTTATCAATTGGGTAAAATCACAAACTTAAGTCACACTTTTGGCTAACAAAATAGTTCAGAGCGAGTTATTTTCGCCCGAGTCCAACTTGGGTGAGCTCTTTTCACCCAAAACCACATGGAAACTACATTTCATATACATGTCAGGTACTTTTCAGGCAAGTCTTTATTGGGAGAGTTGGTTTTAGCCAAAACAAAGCAATTAAAAACAAAAAATAATAAAAATAATTTTGGCATATTTCGTGGCAAGCATTTTTCCTGGCTGACAAACAGCGACCTGAGGAACAGTGAGGGTTTCATTAGGGAAAAAATGTTGTTGCAAAAATTCTCTGACACCTTCTTCAACAGTTGCCAACCAGGTAACACAAAACCCACCTTCATCTTCTTATACTCAGTGTGTAAGTTTGAAGGTCTGCCCTTTATATTTTTCAAATGCAACCAAAATTCACTCAAAGTCACTCAAATTTTCTATCAAACATATTGTATGGGATCATGTACATGCACTCCAAGTTCTCTGAAATGTACTTGCACCTTACACATTTCAAAATTTGTGCACCTGAAGAAACTTTTAAGCAAATGCAATTAATGGGTGTAAATCCAGACTCCTCAACCTTTGGTTGCATGTTCCCTACCTCTACTCAAATTGGAACTTTGGAAGTGGGCGTGACATCCATCAAAGCATAATTGAAAGTGGATTTTTGTAAGATGTAGTAGTTGGAAGTGCACCTGCAATCAAGAAAAATTTATGCAATCATCACTTGTAAGGTGCAGGTTCATTTTAGAGAACTTGGAGTGCATGTACATCGTCCCATACAATGGATAAAAAGTTACTCAAATTTTATGTCAAACATATTGTATGGGATGATGTACATGCACTCTAAGTTCTTTGAAATGAACTTGCACCTTACATGTTTGGAAATTTGTGCACCTGAACCTGCACCTTAAGAAACTTTTAAGAAAATGCAATTAATGGGTGTAAATCCATACTTCTCAATCTTTGGTTGCATGTTCCTTACCTCTACTCAAATTGGAACTTTGGAAGTGGGCATGACATCTGTTAAAGTATAATTGAAAGTGGATTTTTGTAAGATGTAGTAGTTGGAAGTGTCGCCTGCAATCAAGAAAAATTTATGCAATCATCACTTGTAAGGTGCAAGTTCATTTCAAATAACTTGGAGTGCATGTACATCATCCCATACAAAATGAATGTTTGCATATGAATGTTTCTAATCAAACTGACTTGCTGAAATGAGTGTTGGAAATAAACTTTTGTTTTTGTATTTTTTATATTTATGTGTTTGCATGCATGCAAAGAACTACTCTAAATTTAAAATAAATTGAAAACTAATTCTAAAATTACCAACAATATATTCCTTTCTATTTTACAATTTTAATTCTGATGACTACAAATAGAAGCTTCAAATTATTGACAAATTCTTTTGCTATCATTAATTGATGAACAAAACCAATTTTTAGATTTTCAACGATATTGATTAATTGCTAACTTTGTTTTGAATGTTCGTAAAAAAGAGTTGATTTTTGTTTGTAAGAGCTTGTTTGAGCTTGCTTTGAGAGTTTCAAAATAAATGACAATACTTTATCTTGACAATGATTCTTGCACAAGTAAACCATTATAACAAAATGAAAAATATACTAATTCTATTCGACAACTAACTTTAACAACTAATCTATCACAATCTAAAGCATAATAAATGAAAATTCCACACTCGAGGTATGATGAACCCAAGATGTGAAGTGAGTTGTTGGTGGAAAATTGGTTTTCAAGGACCCAACTACTTTACCTCTCTCCCTCTCTCAATCATGGGTTCTTTGTCTAGTAGTGGGTTGAAGATGAGAAAATTAAAGCATAAGGAAACTGAGGAAAATATAGGGATACTATTACTGCCATTCTTGTTTAAGCTCCTTCTTCTTTAGGTCATACTCTGCCTTTGGATGCTAATAATATGAGCTCTTCTAGAAGTTTTTAAGCTCATGCTCTTGCTTTTTTGGCTTCATAGTTTTGGCCGATTATGTAATCATTATCTTTATTTTTTGGCTAGTGCTATAATCTCTATTACTGTTATGGTTGCTTCAAACATTTTATATGTAATCTTATTTTATTAATATAATGTTTATAGGTGTTCTACATCTTTTATCAAACAAAACAATCTACAATGTTGAGAGAAAAAGATTTGGAGTTGTTTGTAATAGGATGATGCTTGTATTGTAATCTTGTATACTAGAGTGATTGTTGCATACTTCACTTTTATTTTGAACTTATTTCATTCTTAAAGAATTAAATGAATATTGATATTTTTAATATACATCTAAGAGAGGAACATTATAGTGATATTGAAGGAGTGTTAGTGAGTTGACAATTAAACCCATAGTTGATGAGGAGAGTGTGAGATATATAGTTCATGTTTATGGATTAGGGGATGGTAGTGTTTCTTTCTTAAATGTTTTATTCCTTCATGCTTTTCCATAAGGGGAAACAATGCCCCAAAACTTTAAACATATAATTTCCCTTTACTTAAACCTAAACCATATTTTATAAAACATAATCTATTTACTTGACATTTGTAACTCTAGTTGGCTTGGAATAGGTAAAGCTTTCAATATTACCTTATAATTGATTTCCATTCCCTCTAGGGTCTCCCAATCCAAACGTTCATGGGCTTCCTCTTGCCTAGGTGTAATGGATTAAAATTTTAAGGCTTTCTAGAAGAACCATAATAATTATAGTTGACATGTCAAAAAGACAAGGGTTTGATTCCCATACTAAAATTTAGAAAGCCAAATTCAACCTTTTTTTATGATAAAACCTAGTTTAGGTCCAGGAACCATAAAAAATCAAATCTGGCACATAGCCACAAACAACCAATCCTGCTAAAACTGTATCCTTCATACCCTAAATCCTTCTAAAAAACCAAGGCTCAAACATAATCAAATCAAACCTATCTTCAATTATCTTTCATTACTTATGAATTCTCTTTCTTAGAAGACCTTAGAACCATTTGGTGCTTAGCATCTTTCTTCCATTTTACCTCTGTCCACCTAAGGTCTTTAATCGAAGAGAGCACAGAGTCCAATTTTTTTCCTTTTGGGTTGCTCCCAGTGAAATCCTTAGCACTATCCTCAATCACATAATCTACATTATCCTCACATACAATCTCTAGATTAACTTTATCCAAGGAGGCCCCAGAGAAACTCACAAGAGAAGAGATTAGCGTAGGAGAAGAGGGTTGTTGCACATTAGAATCTAAAACTTCAAGAAGATGATCTGACTCAACTTGAACATCGGGATAAATATTGTAGTGGTGAGACTCTGCACCCTCCCACCAAGTGGGCTTTTTAACCTTATGGCTTCGATCCTGAGCTTGAAGTTTAGGGTACTGAGGGAAGGAATGATCTGTAGTAAAACATTTCCCGCATCTAAATGCAATTTTTTCATAGTCTACCGGTTGCCTCCAACAACCTATCCCCCAACTTCAGAGAGATCTCAGTAGGATGACCCTTGGAAAGGTCCATTTGCATGCACATACATGCATAGGTAATGTTGGTACAAATAATTGTTTCTGGGGAAATAAAATGGTACTTACCCAGACCATTAGCAATTGTCGGCAGACTCTCAATTTCCCAAAACTGCAAAGGAAGGTAGGGCAGATGCACCCAAAGAACATCATAGTCAAAAGCCTTAGTTCTAGGATCAAAAGATGGATATTGTTGGTTTTTTCCCAGACTGGATGCTTACTCCCAGATTTCCCTACAAGGTAGCCATCAATGGTCAACAGGATAAGCTAGGATCTCCTCTTCTTCTTCAGGCTCTGCAAAACCTAGGGGGTATTCCCTACTCAACATCCATGAGAATATGCATACAAAGGCTGGGATGCTGACATGAAGCAGATAAGTCCTCCTGTAGGTAGACCAAAACTGCAAGATAAGAGCAAAGGGGCTAGCTTTGGGCCTATTTTCAATTGTAGACAGAGGACTTGGGATCCTAAAACTAATTCTACTATCCTAATGGTTGTTTTGGAGTTTGATTTTGATTTTATGTGTTTAGATGCAAAGCTAGACCTGGCGTATAACCTCAACACAGAGCTAGATTGGTGCCTATCCAGGGCTTGGAGTCATAGACATACACATGTAAATGTTCAGCATAAACATACTAAAACTAGATTTCAAGGGGATTTGTGTGATATCTACCTTACAGATATATCCTAGAACAGAGTATCAAGTTATCTCTACTTATGATATCCTTACTGCAATATATTCTTCTCAACACTTCAATCTAAAAACACTTTAATCTACCCCTTGAGCAGAAGTTAAGAGATCAAGCATTCAATATAGTAAACCTATATCCTAGAACCCAAGACACCCCTTAGATATCCAGATTCAAAAGAAGAGTATATTCAATACAGGAGACAGATAACAAAACACATGCAGTATAGCATTATTCATCTAAAACAACAATGAAACCAGTAAGTCTATACACAATACATAAAACATGAGACTCATAAACTCACAAGATCCTCTACACAGGGCAACCAAAACCAGATGTATTTTATTACAGAGCCAAAATGTCCAGTTTTCAACAACCTTAAAAAAAAGTCACACAGTCCCCTATATACAGCGAGGAAGGTGCACTCAGCATTAATTACATGGGAGGCCAAAAATCCTGGCAGATACATAGTACTGAAAAGTGGCACTCAAAATTGAATGCAACAGCCAGAAACATAGAACAAAGCAGGTGAGATCGGGATCTGAGCCGCCGCTCAAGGACATTTTCTCTTAAATCTGGTAGTTGACCTGTCTATCATCATCCCATCGCGCCCTTGCAAGATCGCCATTAATGTTTCAACTACTCACGGCCTCTGGAAATGCAGCCACAGCAAGCCTCTAAAGTTTTTCCCGCCCAAACACGGCCACAGATACAAAGAAAAAACCTGTCGCTGCAAGCTTAAAACGTGGCCGTCGATCAAAACCCAGTCGCTGAGATCCAAGGGCCCCAAAAATGCTGAAAAGTCACCAAATAACCAAAACGTACCACGTAGACACTTAAAGTTTCCATCGCTGGGTCCGTTCCCTCCATTTTTCTCGCCGAGAGCCAACTGCCGAAACCATACGCGGAAGCCACCACGTGGCAAGCTCCGCGGCACTCATAAAACATTAGAGACCCTCCATGAAACACTAGCAGAATCAGACACTTGGCGCTATCCGTGCTACACCTGAGAAACATTTGAAACATTACTGGGACCCTCACGGAGATCAACACCTGGTAGGTTTCGCGACCTCCTGAAACTCAAAGAAACTTTAAAGAAACTCCCATGGAAGCCACGTGGCGCCTTCCACGATCACTTGAAACATAAAGACCCCTCCTCGAAACACTCAGAAACTTTTAAGGGGCCACTTTGAAACTCAAGCGAAAACCAACACGTGGCAGGTTCCACGTTATCTTTGAAACATATAGAAACTATAGAGAAACAAGCCATAAGTCCCGAGACCCTCCACCACACATCACATTCTAATACATTTGATACATATGCTGGGGCCCACCTCAATGTTTCGTTCAACGTTTGAAACAAAAAAGAAATAGCCTGTGGAAGCTGACACTTGTCACGCTCTGCAGCAACCATAAGGGACAGATGGCTCATTCCGCGCGCCTGTTGCAACATTAAGAAACTGCCCCCGTTGCTCGACACTTGGCGTTTTCTGCGCATCTAGGACTCATCAACGGGACCCACCACCATTCAATACTTTACACCGCGGGAAACAAAATAGAAACTCACGCGGAAGCTGACACTTGTTAGCTTTCGCAGCAGCTTAGAAACTTTAATGGGACCCACCATATCTGCGCCACACTTTGAAACATGCAAAGACTATCTTGGGAGCTGACACATGTCGGCTTCCGCAGCAACCATAAGGGACACACGGCATCCTCCGCCCCTGCATAGAAACTTTTTAGAAACATCACAGAGAGCGACATGTGGCTCCATCCACAGCAAGCAACTTGAAACACAAAGGAAACATTTAAAGGGTCTATGAAACACAAGCGGATATCGACACATGTCGAGTTCCGCGGTGCAGGCACAATTCTGACCCTTATAGCCACACTTAGAAACATTTAGGGTCTAGAAACTGTGGCTCGAAATGCATTCCTAAGTGCATGAAACTCAAATTTTTAACATTTTCAGGGCCGATAGTAATTTCAGCAACAGAACAAGATCCCGCAACTCGAAAATTCAAGGTTTGAAGGAGAAAATTTGCAAACATTCAAGTTTAAAACCCTAGACACAAATAATTACCAACATAGGCTCTGATTGGGGACGTGCAGGCGCAAGACTGCAGCGAGGACCAGACAACTTTGGGTAGACCAGACAAAACCCCAAATTCAAAACAGGACCGACCACACAAGGTATGTACAAAATATTTACAACTATTTTACATTGTGCACACGAGTTACTCATTTATGTGAAAAAGGCTTTAAGGAATTTGCTGTGCACTGGCAATTCCATTAATTCACCACTTAGGGTTTGGAGAAAGTAGGAGTCTCCTCCATAGACATTGCTAATTTGGTATGGGCCTGTCTACAAGGGTTCAAATTTGCCATGTTTACCCTTATCCTGGTTCCTTGCATTCCACATAAGGGCCATATCACCTATCTGAAAACCTCTCTCTGTAACCCTTTTATCAAATAGGTACTTCACCTTTTGCTATTTCTTGATGTTTATTTTTTGTGCCTCTGCTCTGATTTCATCTAGCTCAACCAGCTGATTGATCCTTTCAGTCATTGAATCATTAACCTCCCCATCATTCTCTTGTATGAACTTGTAAACTAGAAGGAGGTTATTCACAGGCAATCTAGCTGCTGTACCATACACTAATTCATAAGGTGACCTTCCAGTGGCTTTTTTCACTGTCACCCTATCAGCCCATAATGCCAACTTCAATTTTGAATCCCAGGATTTCTTATTTTTATCCATTATCCTCTTGATGATTTTCATTAGGCTTTTGTTACTTGACTCTACTTGACCATTTCCTTGTGGGTGGTATGGTGATGTGTGAGACAAGTCAATTCCATATTTATTGCAAAAATCAACAAATTCACCTGATATAAACCACATTGCATTATCTGTGATTAACTTGACTAGTACCCCAAACCTGATAATAATATTCTCCAAGATAAAATCCATCACCACCTTACTGGTGGCTTTTTTGGTCGGGATGGCCTCGATCCATTTGGTGAAATAATCAGTAGCAACAAGAATCCAGATGTGTCCTGTTGGTGCCTGCATGAGCAGTCAGTTTTCAAGCATATAAATATACAGGTACCTTCCCAAAAAATCCAAAAAGTTCTAAGTCTTTGGGCCTCCTCAGCATGTTTTAACATCAGCATCATATTTTCTTTGGAGGAGGTCATCATCATCATGTTTCCAGACATCACCCTGATGTTGCTTACGAGGGTCATCATATTTTCTGTCAGCATGATCTTTCGCTGGGGTGATATTCTAACATCGGGTGATCTTTGTTAAGATCATCCTGATGATGTTGCTGTAAAGTTCTAAGTGTGACCCGATATTCATCGTGGTCACCATATTTTGAACCTCAGGATGATCTTAGTCAATATCATCCTGATGTTGTTGTATCACTTCATGTTCATTGTTTTATCATCCTGATGATGCTGACGTCATTCTTATGTCAGGGTGATATCTATTTCTCTGCCTATCTGCATCATGATATTTCTGAAGGAGGGGGTGATATTTTCATATTTGAATATCACCCAGATGTATGTTTGTTCCAGCATCATGATGATGCTGATATCAGGGAGATATCCGCCTGTCGGCTTCATGCATTATCCAGTGGGGGGTGATCATTTCAAATATCTGTCATATTCATATATCACCCCGATCTTATAGCGGAGCTACAGTGCAGCATGATATTTGTGCATCAGGATGATATTTCCAAATATCCGGTTATCTTCCGAATATCATCCTAATGCTGACATGTGGTGGTGACGTCATCAAGGTCCGGGGGGTCATATTTCTAACATTACTCATCTTATGAAGATCCCCCAATGTTGCGAATATGACGATGACGTCATCCGGATATGAGGAGGTGCGCAGTAGGCAGATATGCTGATGACGTCATCAGGATGTTCATCGGCCAGACATTTGGTATCGGCTAAGCAGGAGGATCTTCCTCCGATGGATCAGGTTGTGTCGATGAAGGCATTTATCATGCAGGTGATATTGCGATATGATGCTGACGTCAAGGTGATATTTCAAGCAGCAGGATATCATGCTGCTGGAGGATGATGATGAAGGTTTATACTAGTGTCGTCGGGAGCAAAAGCACCGACATCATATATGCTCGCGACCTAGTATATAAAGTGTTAAAGAGGTCACCGCGTGGTGCATGTGGGATAATTCGACCCTGCATATTTTCAAATATCATGACGATGTATCTTGGCGGGAAATGGTTGCGACGCATAGTTTTCTGCATTTCCCAAGGCCGCGGGTTGGTGTACCATTAATGGCGATTGTTGCAGAGGTATGGGCGATGGCGTGGATGGATCCAGTACCCGACTGAAGTTGTACATCCACGGCTGGTGGCTCATGGCTCAAGATCCTCTTCTGTCCCCTCTTCTACCTGCCGCATTCAATGCGTTGAGCGCCATTTTTCTGATACTGTGTATCTGGCGGGTTTTTTGGTCAACTATGTAATTAATGTTGGGAACCTTCCTTGCTATATATAGCAGGTTGTGTTGCTCATTTGAAGGTTGTTGAAAACTGGATATTTTGGCTCTGTAATAAGATACAACTAGTTTTGGTTGCTCTGTGCAGCAAAACTTGTGAGTTTATGTATCTCCTGTTGTACGATTTGGCATGAATCCACTGATTTCATGGTTAATCTTATATGAATAATGCTGTGTTTGCATGTGTTATGATGGTTTTGTCTCCAGTTTTGCATGTATCTTTCTTACTGCAATAGAGATGCCATAAGTATAGACAGCTTAACACTCTTTATTGGGAGATATCTGTAAGGCAGATATCATGTGTATCCCCCTGAAATCCAGTTTTAGCTATTCATGCTGATCATTCACAGGTGTATGTCTACCGACTCCAAGCCCTGGATAGGCACCAATCTAGCTCTGTGTTGAGGTTATACACCATGTCCAGCTTTGCATCCAAAATTCAAACTAAACCATTTCATACTTCCACCTGTTAGTTGTAGGAGTAGGATTAGGAACCCCCTGCATGCTCTCATACCCAACCAGACATCATGTCCAAGAATGTTGCCAACCTTGTGATCTATCATACAGATCTTGGTCCATACATGAGAGTATTCTGCCTGTTGTTGTCAAGTTAAATCTTTCTATCTTTGAGCTAGTCAAGGTTACATCTTGAGTTATAGGGATACCCCCCTTGGTGCGGCAGAACCAGAAGTGAAGGGGAGGCAGCTCACGCAACCTCCTGTATTTAGTTGGCTGAATCTGCTTGTGCATTAGAAGTGGCAAACCCTAATGCTGATTCAGAAGAAAAACCAACAAAATGGCGACTCTACTGGGGATGGACTGATAGGAAAAAGAGTAATATATCTGTGACCCATCCGAGTCACCAACAAAATGGCGACTCTGCTGGGGATGGACTGATAGAAAAAAGAGTAATATATCTGTGACCCATCCGAGTCACCAACAAAATGGCGACTCTGCTGGGGAGTCTTTCATGTGAACAAAATGATGCTCTGCTGGTGGAATGAACCTGGAAAAGTAGCTTTCAGCTATTGAAAATTTTGTCCTCTCTGGAGAGGTGGCGACTCTGCAAAAGATCTAAATGCACATGAAAGATGGATGTATGTGATGTGACAAAAATGTGTTGTTCATATTTCTGCATCTGTATGAGAAGAGGTATCTTGTTCCTTCCCCTTTATATATTTACTGTTTTGCTGCATAGGTTAGATGCCAGGGGAGGTTACAGGTCTTAGGCAGACAAAGGATGTCTAAGAGTAAGTTTTTTATGAATCCAAGTATGAATTATCCCATACTCAGTGGTGAAATGTTGGAGAAAAGAATAGAAGAGATAAGAAATAGGTTGATATTCTTAGAGGCTGAGCAGGCCCAGTTAAAAAGCAGTAACCCTGTTGTGTCTGCTAGTCAGAAGGCTAAACCTCTTCTCAGCCCTTTTGATCCTTTGTATGACCAACTGGATTTGTCATGGGTTGATTATAAAGTAGAAACTATGCCTGCTAGGATATACTGTCAGATGCCCAGATTTAGTGGTCACAGTGTATGTGATGGGAATGCACATATCCAAAATTTTCATGAGTTCATGGGAAAACATTCATTTAGAGATGAGGATATGTGGATGAGGTTTTTTGTTAGGTCCTTTGATGCAAAAGCAAAAGACTGGTATTTGAGCTTTTCAAAAGGATCCTTTACCTGTTGGGATGAGCTTACTGACTGTTTTAAAGAGCAATTTGCAAGAGAACCTGCTGATCTTGTTGCAGAATTGTTGAACATCAGAAAACAAGATGAAGAGCCATGTGTTGATTTCAGTCATAGGTTTGCAGTAGCCCTTTCACATGTCCCAGAAGTCTTCAGACCTGATATTTCAGCCTGTGTTGGCATATTCTTTGAAGCTTTTGAGGAGGGCTTTAGTGCAATACTGAGGGATTTCAAGGTGACAAGTATGCAGATGGCATACAGGTTCATAGAAAAGATAGAAAAAATCAGAAATGTGCACCTGCTGAAACCCCTGTCCACAGGCTTTGGTGTGAGAAATAGTTGTAAAGCTGCAAATGACCAAATAATTAAGGCATCATGTGAAGATGAAAAGATGAATGTTGAGGATGCCAGTGAAAGGACTAATGAGGATTCCCATTGCAATGATGAGGCATCTGACCATGAAACAACAATGAGGTTGTGGACAGCAATGAGCAATTTTTGGAATGGACCTGTGGAGATAATTGTGAGTATTGTGCTCAAGATAGAGAAGAAATAAGTATACAGGCTGATACTCCTCCACAGAGGGAATCCATTGGTGATGAAGATGCATGCTCTGCTGCCCATGAACAAATGGCATACTATGATGAAACTGATGCACCTGGGTCACCCATCTATGACACATATGGTGATGAGGATCTATCTGAGTATGGTGAGGATCTTGACACTGTTTTTGACTTGGATTCTATTTCTCATCATGATGAAAGAGGAACCGACATACATCAGGTAAGTGATTGTAAAAATGTGCCTGATTTGAAAGAGATGCCAGAGCCTGATCTTTTCCAGCTTGGTGCTACTATTGGTTGTGTACATGATGTGCACAATTGTGAATTTGAAAGCTTTTCTTTTGATATGCCAGCATATACAATGAGCTCTGATCTTCCTAGCTGTATGGTGGACTTTGAGTGTTTTCAGTTTTCAGTCCAGCTAGGAGATCATTTTACAATGCATACTGCTGATGCAGATGATGATAAGTGTTACATACCATTTGAGTATGCATTGCTTGATACATTCTACACCCACATGTCACATGATGTTGAAGGTTATCTGCACAGGGGTGATAATGACAAGCCAAATCAGAGGGTTGAGTATGCAGATGACAAGATTTGTTTGTGGGTGGATCTCTGTAGTATCTCCAAGCTTGACCCAGTGTATGCAGATGAAAACAAAGTGTTTGACAAAGGGAGATACATGTTTTTCTTTTCTTGGTGGCCTTAGGCCATCAAGCGTGTTTGGTGATGCAGATCATGGTAACTTCATGACTCTATGCCCAATGGATAGGGGACTGGTCTGCATCCCAGAGATCTGGGGTTCTCGCTGCAGTCTTGCACCTGCACGTCCCCAGACAGAGCCACTGTTGGTGCCTGCATGAGCAGTCAGTTTTCAAGCATATAAATATGCAGGCACCTTCCAAAAAAATCCAAAAAGTTCTAAGTCTTTGGGCCTCCTCAGCATGTTTTAACATCAGCATCATATTTTCTTTGGAGGAGGTCATCATCATCATGTTTCCAGACATCACCCTGATGTTGCTTACGAGGGTCATCATATTTTCTGTCAGCATGATCTTTCGCTGGGGTGATATTCTAACATCGGGTGATCTTTGTTAAGATCATCCTGATGATGTTGCTGTAAAGTTCTAAGTGTGACCCGATATTCATCGTGGTCACCATATTTTGAACCTCAGGATGATCTTAGTCAATATCATCCTGATGTTGTTGTATCACTTCATGTTCGTTGTTTTATCATCCTGATGATGCTGACGTCATTCTTATGTCAGGGTGATATCTATTTCTCTGCCTATCTGCATCATGATATTTCTGAAGGAGGGGGTGATATTTTCATATTTGAATATCACCCGGATGTATGTTTGTTCCAGCATCATGATGATGCTGATATCAGGGAGATATCTGCCTGTCGGCTTCATGCATTATCCAGTGGGGGGTGATCATTTCAAATATCTGTCATATTCATATATCACCCCGATCTTATAGCGGAGCTACAGTGCAGCATGATATTTGTGCATCAAGATGATATTTCCAAATATTCAGTTATCTTCCGAATATCATCCTGATGCCGACATGTGGTGGCGACGTCATCAAGGTCCGGGGGGTCATATTTCTAACATTACTCATCTTATGAAGATCCCCCAATGTTGCGAATATGACGATGACATCATCCGGATATGAGGAGGTGCGCAGTAGGCAAATATGCTGATGACGTCAGCAGGATATGACGGTGACGTCATCAGGATGTTCATCGGCCAGACATTTGGTATCGGCTAAGCAGGAGGATCTTCCTCCGATGGATCAGGTTGTGTCGATGAAGGCGTTTATCAGGCAGGTGATATTGCAATATGATGCTGACGTCAAGGTGATATTTCAAGCGGTAGGATATCATGCTGCTGGAGGATGATGATGAAGGTTTATACTAGTGTTGTCGGGAGCAAAAGCACCGACATCATATATGCTCGCGACCTAGTATATAAAGTGTTAAAGAGGTCACCGTGTGGTGCATGTGGGATAATTCGACCCTGCATATTTTCAAATATCATGACGATGTATCTTGGTGGGAAATGGTTGCGACGCACAGTTTTCTGCATTTCCCAAGGCCGCGGGTTGGTGCACCATTAATGGCGATTGTTGCAGAGGTATGGGTGATGGCGTGGATGGATCCAGTACCCGACTGAAGTTGTACATCCACGGCTGGCGGCTCATGGCTCAAGATCCTCTTCTGTCCCCTCTTCTACCTGCCGCATTCAATGCGTTGAGGGCCATTTTTCTGATACTGTGTATCTGGCGGGTTTTTTGGTCAACTATGTAATTAATGTTGGGAACCTTCCTTGCTGTATATAGCAGGTTGTGTTGCTCATTTGAAGGTTGTTGAAAACTGGATATTTTGGCTCTGTAATAAGATACAACTGGTTTTGGTTGCTCTGTGCAGCAAAACTTGTGAGTTTATGTATCTCCTGTTGTACGATTTGGCATGAATCCACTGATTTCATGGTTAATCTTATATGAATAATGCTGTGTTTGCATGTGTTATGCTGGTTCTGTCTCTAGTTTTGCATGTATCTTTCTTACTGCAATAGGGATGCCATAAGTATAGATAGCTTAACACTCTTTATTGGGAGATATCTGTAAGGCAGATATCATGTGTATCCCCCTGAAATCCAGTTTTAGCTATTCATGTTGATCATTCACAGGTGTATGTCTATCGACTCCAAGCCCTGGATAGGCACCAATCTAGCTCTGTGTTGAGGTTATACACCATGTCCAGCTTTGCATCCAAAATTCAAACTAAACCATTTCATACTTCCACCTGTTAGTTGTAGGAGTAGGATTAGGAACCCCCTGCATGCTCTCATACCCAACCAGACATCATGTCCAAGAATGTTGCCAACCTTGTGATCTATCATACAGATCTTGGTCCATACATGAGAGTATTCTGCCTGTTGTTGTCAAGTTAAATCTTTCTATCTTTGAGCTAGTCAAGGTTACATCTTGAGTTATAGGGATACCCCCCTTGGTGCGGCAGAACCAGAAGTGAAGGGGAGGCAGCTCACGCAACCTCCTGTATTTAGTTGGCTGAATCTGCCTGTGCATTAGAAGTGGCAAACCCTAATGCTGATTCAGAAGAAAAACCAACATGTCCTCCACTTGATTTCTCTAAAATTTCCCCTATGAAGTCAATTCCCCACTGCTGAAATGGAGCTTCTACAGTCACAGTCTTAAGGGGCAATGCACCTCCATATTTTAGCTTTCCTAAGAACCTTTGGCAAGAATCACACTTCCTTATCATTCTATGTGCATCTAAGAAAAGAGTTGGCCACCAGTAGCCAGCTCTGAGAATTTTGTGGGCTGTTGTATAGGTAGCATAGTGTCCACCACATACTCCATTGTGCATGTCACTTAGGATGTTCTTGGCCTGACTTTCATCCACACATCTGAGTAATACACCATCAGGGTTCTTCCAGTACAGCTCACCTTGAACAATAATGTATTTAATAGTTTGCAGCTTCAGAGTTCTCTTCTGGATATCACTGAGATGGGAAGGACAGTTTAAATTTTGCAAATAATATACTATGTCCTTATACCACTCAGATTCTGACACATTTACAACTTCATTATGCACTTCATTCACTTGGCATGCCTCTAGATTTGACTATGTCATTAGCTTTGCTAATCCTTGTCCTCTTACCAACTTTGTGATCTGTATCTCTATGTTGAATTCCTGTAACTTATTTATCCATCTGCATCTCCTTCCAGTTACCTCTTGCTGAGTGAAGAAATCTTTTATTGCTGCATGAGGCACATATGCAATTACTTGTGAGCCTACCAAATAAGGCCTGAAGCTCTTGACTGCTCTAACCAGTGCATATGCCTGTTTCTCCATGATGTCATACTTTAATTCAGCAGCCTGCAATGATCTACTAAAGAAGGCAATAGGTTGCTCAAATCCATCATCATTTTTCTGTAGTAAGCATGCAGCAATAGTATGGAAAGAAGCAAATGAGAATAACTGAAATGGTTTGGAAAAATTAGGAGATTTTAGAACAGGAGCCATCTTTATAGCCTCTTTTATGTTCTAGAATGATTCAGTTGCTTCATCCTCCCATTTGACAGTTGCACCTTTTTTCAACATCTTAGAAATTTCTTTTGTGTTCTCTGCAAAATTAGGAACAAATCTCCTAACAAAGTTAATTTGTCCAAAGAAGGACTGAACACCTTTTATTGTTTTAGGGATCTGAATTTTGTCAATTGCAGCCACCCTTTCAGGATCAATCCTAACTCCATCCTTGGAAACAATGTGTCCAAGCAATTTTCCTTCCACAACCCCAAAAGCACATTTCTTTGGGTTGAGAGAAATGCCATACTCTAGTGCTCTAATGAAAATCTGCTCCAAGTGCATACAATGTTGCTCTTCTTTCTTTGAAAAGGCAGTCAAATCATCTTGATAAACAGCCAAGATTGAATCAATCAACTCTGCAAAAGCAACATCCATTGCTCTTTGAAATGTAACACCTGCATTTGTTAGTCCAAATGGCATCCTTACATATACATAGGTTCCCCATGGAGTAGTCAAAGCAATCTTAAATTGTTCTGATTCTTTTACTTTCACTTGATTGTACCCTGAAAAACCATCCTTCATAGATAAAAGTTCACAACCAGTCACTCTTTGCAACATGGCCTCCATATTTGGCAATGGATAGTTATCCTTCAAAGAAGATACATTTAGGTTTCTAAAGTCCACACACAACCTTATATCACCATTCTTTTTTTTGACTGGGACAAGGTTAGACACCCGAGTTGAATGTCTGATAGGCATGATTATTCCAACCTCCCTAAGTTTTATAAGTTCTTCTTGCATTTTTGGAGCTAAAGTTGGGTTGATAGGCCTTTGTTTTTGTCTAAATGGTTTATCTCTAGGCTTCAAAGGGATTTCATGCTAAAATAAATCCTCTCTATAGGCTTTCAAGTCCTCATATGACCAAGCAAAAACATGCTTATACCTTTTCAGCAATGCAATCAGCATGCTCCTAATGTGTGGTTTGAGCTGTTTGCCAATGTATACCTTTTTGGGAGCATGAGATGTTCCCAAGTTTATCTCCTCCAGATCATTCTTGTTTGTTGGAGATGCTTTTGTAACAAATTGGTCCCTATGGTCAAAAGCTCTCTCTAAAGCTACCAGCCCTCTAGGGATTTTGTTTGTCTTTAGCTGAATTACTTCTTTCCCTAAAAGGGTTTCTTTTCCATCTACAACTTCCACAAAGTTTTGAAAATCCATTTCTTGATTCTCATATTCATCAATACAATGCAAAAATCTCAGTAAATCCTTATCATCATCAAACACTTGCCAGCTGCATACATTATCTGGCACTGCAGGCCTAAGCTTGACTTCAACATTTGTAACATCTAACAAAGTTATATCATTTGGCCTTATGGCTACATTGGCTAGAAAATCTGCTCTGACATTTTTTGATCTTTCTATCCAATTTATTGAAAAAGCATCAAACAATTCAATTGTATCCCAAACAGCATGCTTGTATTGTTTCAACCTTTTATTTTTTGATGCAACCTCTAATTTGGGACACAATAAGCTCTGAATCACCAAACACTTTGAGCATCTTAATTCCATCCTTCAAAGCAACATTTAACCCTAATAACAGAGCCTCATACTTTGCAATATTATTTGTACAAGTAAACCTCAACAAGAAAGAAAATTGGAGAAGCTTACCAGTTGGAGACAAAAAAACAATTCCAGCACCAGAGCCTTCTTTTGAACAAGCTCCATCAAAATACATGGTCCAAAGACCTTGCTGGTCCAACTCTTGAATGCAATTTTTTTCTCTTTTATCTTCCTTATCATCTGAGACAACTCTAAAATTTTCACAGTCAGTGTCCACAAAACATATATGCACCTTTGATTCTTGATCCTCCACTGTCTCTGATGATCTTTCTTCTCTGATCAGCTTGACATCCCTGCCATTCATTGGGATCATGGCATATGACAGGTCCAATTGCATACTGCCACCAATCAGTGCTGCCCATCTTCTTGACAGCAACATGCCATACTGTGGCTTGATATCAACAACTGTTATGTTCATTTTATAGATCTTTTTTGGATATGCTGCTAATCTAAAATCAACATCCTTCATGATTCCAATGACAGGTACCTCTCTAGCATCCATGGCATAGCATTTCCCACATGCCTTGTCTATTTTTAATCCTGCTTGTTTCATAATGGCCAAAGGCATGATATTCATTGATGCTCCTGAGTCAAGCATACAATTTCTAATTACTTTCCCATTGATAACAAGGGAGACATAGAATGGTTCAACCTGTGAAGGGCATTTTGTCATGGTCATCCCTAGATATACCTCAGGAATCTCATCCTCTTCAATGCACATAGCTTGTTTCTTATCCTGAGTCTCAATATTCTGCTTGGCTTAACGTGGTACTCCTGAAATCAAGGATACAATCTTATTTCTGATTTCTTCAACCTTCATCAGCTCCATTAGTGGAACAGAGACTTTTATTTGAGACAAGACCTGAGTGATGTCAAATGGAGCATAATTTTGAATAACAGTTGGAGCCTGATCCACAGTTTTACCTCTATCTTGAGATGATCCAGCTTTAGTTTTTATGGCTCTCTGACTGGCATCCTTGTTCTGAAAATTCTTGTTTTGATCCTCAACCTGGGGAACTCTATTTTCTGGTCCTTGAGGATCATAACCTGTTTTCTGCTTAAAATTTTGCCTATTATTGTTCCATTGCTTCTTTTGTGTCTCAATTCCTTTATGACTGTGTACAAGCTGATTTGCAGAAATGCCTTATGGCTGATGTGGGCTGCTTACTTGAGCTTTACCTCTTAGGTTGTAGTTGCTTTTGACTTGAGCAACTGCTGCAACTGTGAAGGCCCTAATTTCTTCATCAGAAGGCCTCCTCAAGTTATTCAGAAAATTGTGTGAATCCTGAGCATAGGCATAGTTGTCTTCATCATCTTCATCATATGGGAACTATTGGCAGACCTGAGTTTCATCATTTACATTTGCATCAACATCATGAAAAGAGTATTCTCTATTTGTAGACAACATGTTGACATTGTCATCTTCCATGCAATGAGGCTCATTGCACTCATCACAGGCCACAGCATTGTTATATGGAGACTGAGCAATCATACATTGTGACTGTGAATGAGGCATCTGACAGATTATGCACCATGGAGTATCATCAGCAATATTTACAGTCTTCTTCAAAGGATCAGGAGTTTCCTTGGTATGTTGAGCTCTTTGATTTGTGTTGTTATGTGGCAATACAGGCCTACCATTATGCCAATTGGTATTATATGGCATATCATGCAATGATGGTCTCTTTTCCTATCTTTGATAAGCTCGCCTATCAGTATCCCTTTTTCACTTCTAGCCAGTCTATAGCTTAGGTCCTTAACAACATTTGCCAATTTGTCTATTTTATCTTCAGGGGCAGATGTACTACCTTGAGTGTTTTGAGGTTTGTTTGGATTCTACAGAATTTTCACATCATCCCTTCTGTTTGTCTTGCCTGATGCTTTCCTGTTATTCTCAATATTTATTGCTATCTTGAAAGCATCCCTGAGAGTAGCAGGACCCTTATCTCTTAACCCATATGTTGTTTTGGCATCAAAAGCATTAATATATAATATTATGCACATTGGTTCATTTGGCCTCATGTGATGTGGCAATTTGTTCAACACTTTAATAAATTTTGCATTAAAATCTGCAACCTACTCATTTGACCCTTTAGTGATACTAGTGAACTCATTTACAAAAAAGCTAGGGTCAATTTTGTCACCATATTGCTCCTTAAACATCCTTTTGAAATCATCCCATGATGAAATGCTTCTGTCAGGTAGACCTTTATACCATTCCTTGGCTTCATCAACTAAGGATTGCATAAATGATTTCATGAAAACATCCTCATGCTCAACCTCAAAGTTATCCATGACATTTTGGAAAGCTTTTAAATGATCCTCTCCTGAGACAGTATTGTTTCCTGAAAATTTAGGCACTTGCAGCCTCACATGTTTGTCAACAGGGTTTGGATAACCAGGAATGCCATCAAAAACAAGCTGTCTGAATCTATCCAACTGCATTGGGTGCCTTTCAAACTGATTAGCATTATGTTGTCTCACATTATTTAATGGTACTCTGGCATTGTCTACATTTTGTCTTTGATCATTATTCTGATGATATTGTACCTCATTTCTTTGTTGATTTCTCTGCATATTTACATTTTGGAGGGTAGGAATTGAATCATTTTGAGCAACTCTCAAAGCCTGCACTTTCTATCTCATAGCATCTCTAATTTTTACTGCTTGCAAATATTCTAACTCAGCCCTTAAGCTCTTAATTTCATCAGCTAGTTCTTCCTCTCTAGGCATTGAAGAGGAAGGTTTTATCATATTCTGATCATCATTATCATCATCCCTTAGGGATTCAGCCTCTTCAAATCTGACAGGAGAATCATGAAAAGGACATTCTTGAAACACCTCTGACCTTATTCTCAAACCATTACCTTGCTGCCTTTCATACACATTCTGGATTTCAGCCTCAGTGTTTGAAAAATAAGGTATTGTCTTCTCTGAGGATCCTGGATTATCCTGAATAACATTATTTTTCTTGGGGCTAGGAGAACCATCTTGACTGGCTCGAATAGTCCCCTTTTTTTATACATCATTTTTATGGGTAACTCTTCAAACAGAGTATTACACTGGGATCTTCTCCCTTGCATACAAATTTTACTTTATCGGTTGGGAGAATGATTCAAAGTCGCCACCTATTACTAGGAACTATTTTCTTTTAAAAATCAAGGTTCTTTCATAAGTTCCCCAGTAGAGTCGCCAAAATCTGTTAGTTTTTTCCCAGACTGGATGCTTACTCCCAGATTTCCCTACAAGGTAGCCATCAATGGTCAACAGGATCTCTTGGCCAAGGGCCAATAGTATAGGAGATAGACTCTATTTTTATCTCCTCTTCTTCTTCAGGCTCTGCAAAACCTAGGGGGGTATTCCCTACTCAACATCCATGAGAATATGCATACAAAGGCTAGGATGCTGACATGAAGTAGATAAGTCCTCCTGTAGGTAGACCAAAACTGCAAGATAAGAGCAAAGGGGCTAGCTTTGGGCCTATTTTCAGTTGTAGACAGAGGACTTGGGATCCTAAAACTAATTCTACTGTCCTAATGGTTGTTTTGGAGTTTGATTTTGATTTTATGTGTTTAGATGCAAAGCTAGACCTGGCGTATAACCTCAACACAGAGCTAGATTGGTGCCTATCCAGGGCTTGGAGTCATAGACATACACATGTAAATGTTCAGCATAAACATACTAAAACTGGATTTCAAGGGGATTTGTGTGATATCTGCCTTACAGATATATCCCAGAATAGAGTATCAAGTTATCTCTACTTATGATATCCTTACTGCAATATATTCTTCTCAACACTTCAATCTAAAAACACTTTAATCTACCCCTTGAGCAGAAGTTAAGAGATCAAGCATTCAATACAGTAAACCTATATCCTAGAACCCAAGACACCCCTTAGATATCCAGATTCAAAAGAAGAGTATATTCAATACAGGAGACAGATAACAAAACACATGCAGTATAGCATTATTCATCTAAAACAACAATGAAACCAGTAAGTCTATACACAATACATAAAACATGAGACTCATAAACTCACAAGATCCTCTGCACAAGGCAACCAAAACCAGATGTATTTCATTATAGAGCCAAAATGTCCAGTTTTCAACAACCTTAAAAAAAAGTCACACAGTCCCCTATATACAGCGAGGAAGGTGCACTCAGCATTAATTACATGGGAGGCCAAAAATCCCGCCAGATACACAGTACTGAAAAGTGGCGCTCAAAATTGAATGTAACAACCAGAAACAGAGAACAGAGCAGGTGAGATCGAGATTCGAGCCGCTCCTCAGGGACATTTTCTCTTAAATCTGGTAGTTGACCTGTCTATCATCATCCCATCGTGCCCCTGCAAGATCACCATTAATGTTTCAACTACTCATGGCCTCTGGAAATACAGCCACAGCAAGCCTTTAAAGCTTTTCCCACCCAAACACGGCCACAGATACAAAGAAAAAACCTGTCGCTGCAAGCTTAAAATGTGGCCGTCGATCAAAACCCAATCGCTGAGATCCAATGGCCCCAAAAATGCTGAAAAGTCACCAAATAACCAAAACGTGCCACGTAGACACTTAAAGTTTCCATCGCTAGGTCCGTTCCCTCCATTTTTCCTGCCGAGAGCCAACTGTCAGAAGCATATGCGGAAGCCACCACGTGGCAAGCTCTGTGGCACTCATAAAACATTAGAGACCCTCCGTGAAACACCAGCGGAATCAGACACTTGGCGATGTTCGTGCTACACCTGAGAAACATTTGAAACAGTACTGGGACCCTCGCGGAGATTGACACCTGGCAGGTTTCGCGGCCTCCTGAAACTCCAAGAAACTTTAAAGAAACTCCCGTGGAAGCCGCCACGTGGTGCCTTCCGTGGTCACTTGAAACATAAAGACCCCTCCTTGAAACACTCAGAAACTTTTAAGGGGCCACTTTAAAACTCAGGTAGAAACCAACACGTGGCAGGTTCTGCGTTATCTTTGAAACATACAGAAACTATAGAGAAATAGGCCATAAGTCCCAGGACCCTCCGCCACGTGTCACATTCTGATACATTTGATACATATGCTGGGGCCCACCTTAGTGCTTCGTTCAACGTTTGAAACAAAAAATAAATAGCCTATGGAAGCTGACACTTGTCACGCTCTGCAGCAACCATAAGGGACAGATGGTGCATTCTGCACGCCTGTTGAAACATTAAGAAACTGCCCCCGTTGCTCGACACTTGGTGCTTTCCGCGCATCTAGGACTCATCAACGGGACCCACCACCATTCAATACTTTACACCGCGGGAAACAAAATAGAAACTCACGTGGAAGCTGACACTTGTCAGCTTCTGCAGCAACTTAGAAACTTTGATGGGACCCACCATATCTACGCCACACTTTGAAACATGCAGAGACTATCTCAGAAGCTGACACATGTCAGCTTCCGCAGCAACCATAAGGGACACACGGCATCGTCTGCCCCTGCATAGAAACTTTTTAGAAACATCACAGAGAATGACACGTGGCTCCATCCGTAGCAAGCAACTTGAAACACAAAGGAAACATTTAAAGGGTCTATGAAACACAAGCAGATATCGACACATGTCAAGTTCCGCAGCGCAAGCACAATTCTGACCCTTATAGCCACACTTAGAAACATTTAAGGTCTGGAAACTGTGGCTCGAAATGCATTCCCAAGTGCATGAAACTCAAATTTTTAACATTTTCAGGGGCCGATAGTAATTTCAGCAACAGAACAAGATCCCGTAACTCAGAAATTTAGGGTTTGAAGGAGAAAATTGGCAAACATTCAAGTTTAAAACCCTAGACACAAATAATTACCAACAGATACCAGGGTTTGATGCACAAAATTCCTCTTGATAGTACCAAGGACCGTATTTCAAGACCTTTTCCTTGTCTTCAAGCGAGTCAAATTCCAAAATGAAAAACCCCCTCGCATAGGGGTAAAGAAAGATTTCTCCCTCCAAGAATTCCTACCAACATTTTGAGATCCAATTGTGTAAGTCACACACCTTTGGCCAAATTTTTTGGAATCTACAAATAAGGGTATTGTAATGCCCCGCAATGAAAACCTTAGAGGACAACACATATGTGCTATGCAAGCGAAATAATTTTTTTTTGTATAAGATAACAAAGTAATGTTAAGCCAAACAACACACATCATTAACAACAACTTGTCTTCTAAGGTCCCATGGTTGCATTACTTGATGAATTAATCAACATAAGTTAACATACATGGTTAACTGATCAACAGCAGTTCATTCCACATCTATTGTACTAGTGAATATACATATACATCTCCATTCGTGCCACATAGATAAACAACTTGCTCAAGATTACATGTGCATGATCAAAAGTCTATACATATGGGTACATCAACATGTAGTTTTGATTACATTTGGAACACATACATTATGAATCAACTGATACATAGGCAAGTACACAAGCATAATAGCTATCTTCAAGTACAAGGTCTGTAGTCAGATGCACAAGGCATATCCTCCATGCTCACGAACAGTGGCAAGGAAAAACCAATGGATAAAGCTCTTCCACCCGACCATGTGGAACCCTGAGGTCCACCCCCTGAGCTAGGAGTTAACATAAGGTCCCCACTATAACATACAGTCAGGTAGACAGTAGGCTATGAGACAACACGTGACTCCAACATCACAAGTCACCATCACAAAACAACACAATAGTACTTCCAGAGGCAACACTTAACAAATGGGGAGAGTACAACTAGGGAGTGCTAGGTTGTAGTAAGGAGAGTGTCATCGCATGGTCCTAACATGGGTTACCCAGGCAGTCTCTCTCTAGACACCGGCCCCATAGGATGACGCATGCGGAATCAACCTTCCTTTCGTGATGACAAGGAAGTAAATCTGCCAATCCCAGCCTTCTCCCCTCATCCTTAGTCTGAACTAGCACTACAAGCATGAGTGAGGAAAAATCTTATTATCTTGTTAGTGTGAGAACTACCCAACCCCTAGATTTATTATTATGTTATCACTGAATTACCAACTCCCAGTGGGTTACCCTGGCTAGCCACTTGGCACCGGCCCCCACAGTGGAAGCCACTCCCTTACCTACAACTAGAAAACCCTACTCAACAAGCATAGCAAGATATCACAACAATGAGGGTATAGGAACCATGCAAGGCATTAATCATCTTGCATAACATCATTCCTTATATCAACAGGTATATAACAATGCAAGGCATTAACCCTCCATAACATAATCATAAGGGCAGAACTCCTAGACCATTGCCCATAATAACACATATTCATTACAACTCTATGATCTCTATGTCACCCTGCTCCATAACTCACCACAAAACTGGATACCAGACTAATACAATCAGTTGGATAACAATACATCCACAAGGAAGTGCATTTATCTTTCCCCTTGTCTTTTAGTCCATACATAACTAGAGACGACATACTTTATAGACCAATAGGATCTCAAGACATCTATCAACACAACATATGAAATCAAGACATCCCAAGATAAGCCTCTGGAACTCTAGCCACACGGGTAGATATGGAATCAAAGACCATATGAATGGGGTTATGCCCCATAGATAGAATTAACACATTACGAGAAATCAATTATACTTATGATTTAAATCTTACTTTCTTTACAACTAATCCACTAAAGCAGATTGTAATTGACTAAGTGATTACAATAGTATACTAATCATTAAAATTTAGCTTGTCATTTGATTGTATTCGTATTAAGAAATAAATCTATATTTACAATAAAGTAAATATTTATTAAATAATCATTTAATTAAATTTACAAGATGCAAGTATTGTTAACGTAACTAAAGTAGACAACTATTGTCAGTGTTACAAATCAAATTGATTAAATGATTATAATATAATTTTAAATTTAATTCATACGGATAAATTTGAGAGTTCTGATCTAATTTATAACCATATATAAAAATAAAAGAAAAAAAGTTAATCCCATCTACGTAACAATAGTTGCAAATACATATAGATTGAATAACCTTGGTCTAATTGTCATAACATTTATGAGGAATTAACACACGAACGGGTTCTAGTTCAATAAGTCATTATTTTTTTTTTAAGAGAAGGTGATAGAGTTTAATACTACACTAAATTTCTTTTAACCAAACTATTATTCCACATATCAAGTTTCCATTTATTACAATCTAATATGCCATCTCCCTTAACATGATCCAATTACAAACTAAGTTTAATAAACCTAATAATTTGATCACATAAATTCCATTAACTTATCTAAACGAGTCACGTGACCAACATATTAGAAATAATAACAATAATAATAATAATAATATTCCACAAATCACTTGGTAACAATTATTTTTCATCCGAGATCATTAATTAATTAACGTTACCCTTTTAAACACATCTACTAAATTTAAATTATCAAATTCATAAAATTATAAAATTGTGTCAACACAACATAATTATAACAACCACATTCCATGACAGAACAATAATCTAATAAATTTAATCCCGTAACATTTCAAAATTTGACCTAATTGCATCAAGTAATTAGTTATAATATTCAACTTATTATTGAATTGAACTAAATTTTAATACAAATAAAAATCAAGTAAGACTCAAAACCTAACATTATCTCTCAAGTTGAACCTCCGTTAAACCTATTTAAATTTATGCATATGGAGCAATATATTTAACATCATACACGGAAAATAATTACAAAGCCTACCAAAATACATAAATTTCGTATCTTCTAATGTTACTCTTCATCACCAAAACCCTAACTACAATTTTTTTAAGGAACCCTAATTAAAATTTATTACGGGAAACCCTATTTACTTAGGCCACAATTGGTTGTTGACCCTCTCGAAGAATCCCTAACATGTCATTGACATCCACTACTCCTCTCAATCACAGAGTAATATGTAGAAAGCCAATGGAGGAATGAGACCAGACCGATCTCTTCAAAGGTGTAATCTCCCGGAAAGCAACGAGTGCAAGATATGTACAAGACGGATTTGGTGGGACGACACACTGCAAAGGGACAATGTCCAAGCATTACCACAGTTGCAAGGTCTAAGGCAACTCTTCCAGATAATATGTTTGGAAATGCTCAGAACATTATGCAGAGGCATTGGCAGAGCGCATACCCATCGAATAGGCGTAGCAATACTGATAACAACGTTAATGGCAAAATGTGAAGCATGATTGCATTGATTGTCAGAGACAATACTTGCATAATGGTGTAATCGGCTCATGGATAAGACCCCAGAGAACTTTGTGCAACACAAGGCGTTCACTGACGGAATGGAACCAGCTTTAATCATGAGGACTTGCGACAGCATGCCAAAGGATAATAGTGCTACGTTGCTATTGGTTGATAGGTAGTCACCAATTAATGGCGAAGATAGCAGAAAGCACACCATGGGTGCCGAGATAGGCATTGGGCTTACAATGAATCTTCACATTTTATTTTGTCAAAGAGAATGCAAGGATTCCATGACTGAGTTCGCAAGAAGGAGAATCTAGAAACTTCTAAGCAGCTGCGACAGTTAAGAGCACATGGCATCGAATGGGATTCTGCCTAAAACTCAAGGCATTAATCTTGCCAAAATGAGAACTACTAGGGCGGATAGCTAACAGCCAGTGAGTAAGGCAATACATCTAAGGTTTCGCAGTGTCTGACAACCAACCACCCTAAAGTTGCCCCCCCATTATTTCTAATTACAGACTTAACAATGACATTTCGTTGAGCCAAGATTAGAATGTCCACAAGTATAACAACAGATTAGGAGGTAAATCACATCCCTAGCCAAGAGCCATACTGGAAACTTAAAACGGCATGATTGCTTAGTGAGATTCAAAGCGAATATCAACTGGGAAGAATCTATAGGTTGCAGCTAGCATGATGCTTCACAAAGGTGGTAAACGACCCTCTAATGTGGTTAGCTATAGGATTCTGTAAGGCAGGAGGTTCTTCCTCCATTACATCGCTTCCATAGGTTCGCAGAGTGGGTTTATTGCTAGGCTCGAGGACATTAAAGCGATTTCATTGACAGTAGTTTAAGCATGTGTATCTCTGCATACCTTTTTACATATATATAATTAGACAGGGCCGACATGAGTAATACTCCAGGGTTCAGCGACAGCAATCAACAAGAATAAAGCAGAGTTATGTTTAAACACTAGTCTATGTGCCTTATCAGATGCATAGGACAAAACTAAAGGGTGCAATTTGTTTTGTTCGACAGAGTGTTAGGTAAGGAATTACAAACACAGCAAGAGGTTTCCCACAGAAGGATTTAACTCAGCATTCCAGAATGCAAACAGGGGTAAACGGACAAGTCAGATTCGAGACATTCAATTGTATCTAAAGCACATGGAGGATTGTGACAGGTCTCAAACTAGAGATAGAAGGAATTTAAATACCAATTACTGAATAACTCTCATCAATGAAGGAAAACATAGTAATCCTAGTTCTATTACAATTTCACAAGAATTAAGCACATTTGCAGTGCATACCTGAAATTTTTAAGCTTTTACAAGAGTCTTATTTTCTCTCTGAATCCAGTCCCCTTCTCTTCTCTTCCCCAATTCTTTTTCCCTCTGCACAACCAAGACTCTATCTCCTTGGATAAATGCAGAAGGCCTGCCTCTCCTTTTGACAACCCACTGTCTCAAAACATGGGTCCATTCCTCAGGTGATTGCAAGAGACATGCCTCTCTTCTTCCAACATCCCACATTCTCATGAGATTCTTCAATTTCACTTACCAAGGGATTCCACACCTCAAACTTGCAGATGACGGCCAAAAGACATTAATTTACTCATCTCCAAATATTGAACTCATAAAACCAGGCGACAACCCTAATATTTAATCTTTAGAATATTATCCTTATTACCGTCAATTCATTTAATCAAAATGGTAATTATTTAATCATCTTACTAATGAATCTTGCTTTCTTTTAATTTAATTCACTTACAACTTAGGACTTATTATTTCATTTACTCATTTAATTATTTATCCAGTTTATTTATTTAATTACTATTTTTCACATTAGTTTTACCAATTATCAATAATTAAATCATTTATAATTATTAAACCACACACATAATCCCCTAGCAATGTTTATTTAATTTAAGCTTTAATTTAACCTTATTTAAATGAAATATTAATCATGCATAAATTGACACTTAAATTGGATATACCCTAACTTACAAGGTGATACCTGACCCAAGTGAAGCCACAGGACATAACGACAAATGACGACAACAGTCCCACTGACGGTGACGACAGGGTACAACACTGAAACTCATCCTCCTTGAGGATGTTGACTAAATAGGGAACCTCATGTTAACTCAAATCCACAATTCCATTGGCTAGGGCATGCTCAGACCTGGTAATTCAGGTGGAGTCGATGCGCGGTACCTGCATCCTGCAACAAACAACAAGGTTGTGCATATATCCATATATAATCATGTAATCATAGACACGATGAACGAAAATCGCAGCGTGGCAGGGTACTCGAACACGAGTAATGCGACACTGTTCCGTTCACGTAAACACATCATTAATTAACTACTTCCATTACCAGTTATACATCATAATCATGATCAAATAACATATTAAACTTAAAATAACATTAATCCATAATCATGTCCATCAAACTGTGAAAGCACAAAGTACAAGTAATCAAGCATCATCCTAACATAGATCCATAATCAGCTAGCATAATATCAAAGTGTCCATCAAGATCAAGGAGAACATAAACCATAACATAGAAGTCCAACCATCTCGAAACTGTAAACATGCACTATAAGACTATCATCTAAACCAGCACTATCATAGGAAACATGAAAATAACATTTATCACAAGCAAAAAAGGCGAGGGGCATTATAGGTATGTTCATGAAGATACGCCACCCAGTCTCCAGTGAGACCATCCAAGCAAATTTCTGGAACCTAGTCTGAATGAAAGAAGGGGAGCAATCTACCTCGATCATCATTTGTAATCTTAGATGAGTCTAAGAGACAAAGCTGCCCTCCCCTCAAACCTGTTGCCTGAGCTCCAAACCCTACTACATAGTTGAAACTTCAAGATTTTCTTTCACCAACAACACCCTGCATGAGGGGACGGTCCTTCTCTACATCCTGGAGTCTGCCAACCAACAACCCAACAGAATTAAAACCACAGCCACGAACCCTAGTTGGTGGTGTCACATGCTCAAGAGCAGAATCTAACAAAGATAAACCTTCAAAAGGGCTGTTGTAGGAGGAAGAAGCCCTAGTGCCAAAGGGAGCACAACCAGATCGTGAGTCCCCTGGAGGGGAAGCAATTGGGGTAGCATGGGAATTTTCACTGAGATCGGAGACCTTGTTGAAGCACAAACAAGCAGGAGAAGCCATTAAATATATTCAAACCCAAATTCAACCTTAATAGCTAGGATTTTGAGTCCATTAGTGAGATTTAGATAGTTATTCCTATGAGCTTAGTCACAAAGTTAGTGTTCAAGTGCCTTCACCCTAGTGGAAAGAATAGAAATGCCTTATAGGTACACTTCTTCAACAATACAACCCTTGATTTGGTTACCATCTTCTCTTTCCACAGTAAGTGTTATCTAACTCTCAAACACTCTTAATTACCACCAGAATTTGAATTCTTTGACCTTGATTTGAAACCAATGCTTTGAGATTATCTAGAGACCCACAACTAAGCCAAAAAAAGCTCATTTCACGGTGTCTTTTGTAATATTCCTCTATGGTGCATCCTATAGAAGGAGCATATTATCTTTTTTCTAAGTGTGCTAGGAAAGAATCAAGTTGAAAAACTGATGTCTATCTTGCACCTCTTATAGAGGATTTAGTTTCATTATGGAATGGTGTGTGTAAGTTAAACATGACAAGACCGATCAATCACATATTCTTTCACTTACATGGTATTATATGTTGGTTTATGATCCATGAGTTCCTAGGATTTTCAATATGTTTATGTATACCTATAAATCTATTTATCTACAATCAATTCATGTTTCACAATTGCAATTGTTCTAACTTGAATATAAATTTGTTATCAAGGTTCATATAAAGGGAAATTTTGCATGTCCAAGGTGTGGTGATAAATTATCTTGTAGATGGTCTAAGGACCTCCACAAGTTTGTATATGAATACCACCTAATATTATTTTCTATATCCCATGCTTTATTACAAATTAAAATAACAAGTTTAATAGTAAAGTCAAATTAAGAGATCATTTACATGTGTTGTTAATAGATTAGTTTGATTGTTACACAAACTACTGAGAAATAGGGTGCGCTACTATAGTGAAAGCTTAACCAAATAGTGAACAAATTTGAAATACCAATTATAGTAGCATGTGATTAACCATGAAATGTATAAGGAAAAAACATGTATCAACAAATTAAAATCAGCAAACTCATATACAACACATAACATCATAATTTACTTAGAGAAACCCTTTCAAGAAAAAGCTCAAACACCAAAGAGATCATTGAGCTTGTGTTAATTAGATAAACACCATTACATAATAGAATCCACCTAACTCCTTAGTTAGGTAGCATTTTTGTAGCATAACATTACTTCACCTAGAAAACATGATAAAACATATATCTCATGCCTCTAATTTATTGAGAAAAGGGAAGAAGAAAATCACAAATGCTTTGCTAAATTGATAGCTTGGGCTAAGCCTTTTTCATCCAAAATGGTCATCTTATTGGTTATAACTTTATAGAATTAAAAATTGAACGGTCTCAAAGATTGGACTAAGTATTTAAATTTGATGACTTCTATTGAACTAAGAAACTAGAATATCAACAAGAAGCTCAAAATGACTTACCAATTTAGGAAATTATTGTTGTCAATAGACCATATTTCCTTGTTGCAAATAGATTGGTAGAGGTTGAGTTGTAAAAACATTTTTTTTCTCCTAGTAGCCCAGATAGGGTGTTACATAATTTGTGTGGGTGCAAAAATTCCAAATTCATGAGCCTCAAATTGTCTATTTAAAAGCACCTTCCTATGCTTAAAAACATTTATCACTTAAGATATTTTATAGTATCATTGACATAAAATAAGTGCCATTAAAATACAATAATTTTTAGTATTTTAATATTTTTCTTATAGATCTTTTTGGAGTTCTCTTTGATTTAATCCCATTAAGTTAGAGAAGATTTTAAATAATCATATGAGTACACTTAGTTGTTTACTGCCCTACACATAATTTGGAGGGCCGAACAAAACTAAGAAGATTAATTATGTTTTAGTTTTACCTCGACAAGCCCTAAAACTACAAGACTTTTAAAGGATACATTATGCAAGCCACTATTCATAGCCCCCTCTTAGAAAATTTTATAGAAGAATACAAATAGATTAAAGAGAGTTGACCATGATATAGCAAGAGTTAGTGATACATGTAGACTTCCTTCTTGAGTGGCTTGTGTAAGACAATTACTTATAACATAGTTTTTTTTTGGACATGGGTTAGACTCTTATTAGAATGTATACTAATATTTACAAACTTATGTTCTCAATAGGTAATCAATGAGGAAATTATATTGTGTTATATATAAATTAGAATTTAGTTTAACTTGTTTATTTATGTCATAATGTATATGATGGGTTATGTGTTGTATTGTCAAATTAAGAAAGGTGATAGAAGTTGGTTCTTGGTATTGTCTCCCCTATATTTAATTTATGCATTGATCATAATTATTTGGACTGTTAAAAATTATGATGTTATGTTGTCTTTCATTCCAATTTACTTTTTTGCCAAACATATTCCTTGTCCTCAAGTTTGGAGTAGATTTATTTTAGTTTACACATTGTCTATGATTTAGAAGTGTTTTACTTCATTTAAATTTAAGTTAATTTTTACTTCTTCCATTTATATTTATATTTGTTAAATTGGGTTTGGTTTTAAACTTAGAAAATAAATTTATTTTAGTTTCAATTTAATTAATTGTTAAAATTTTTAAATTAAATTACATTTTAATTATCATACTGCAGATATTTTGACACATGGATGATTAAATTTCACATCAGTCTAATCATCCTAACACTAGTGATAGTTCTACTTTATATGTTGAGACTATTGAGACGTTTGAAAATGCTTTGAGTGAACTTGACCAAACAATACATAACACACAAAACCTATCAAATATAGACAAGTTGGTTACGATCTGAGAGGAGATCACACGTGTGATCTCGTTCGATCATAGAACCCTTATGATCACATTAGTGTTGACATGTTCTATACACCACTTTCTCAAAGTGTTGGTGGCCATGAGAAATGGTCATCTGTTTCTAGGCTAGTTTTAGTAGATAATATTTTCAGCATGTTCCCATCTTATAGGAATCGAGATAGAGTGAAAGGCTATTCCCCCACCAAGTGTGGATCCAATTGTGGGTCCTTTTATCTATCCTAGATTTTTGGCAGCGCATCACAAATGGCCTAACAATGATGAGTTGCCATTGTATTTTTGCAAACAATTATATGCAGAGTTCCATTTACATTTATCTGTTGATATACATCTTTCCCTAAACATGATGGACAAGGGAGAGGGAGGTTTGCAGATAAAGTTGAGTATAGACGAGTAGATTTGCCACCTCCTGTCAACAAGAGGTCCTTAGTTGCTCCACACTTTTTAGTTCTTCCAAAACATGTGGAACTAGCAAAAGCCACACAACTAGCACTGACCCCCTCGAGATGCAAGGTTTTTGAAAGCCTTGTGACTATTACCAGTGAGGTGATCAGTTGTCATCTGATCATGTTGGAAGATATTTGTTATGTTTGTGGATTCACATTCCTCCCACTGAGGCCACGTCGACCAGCCCTGATCGTTACATTCATGCTAGCATACCATTGCCACATGATGTGGCACAAATTAGTGGAGAGACTGCTTTACCTAATATGACTAGACGCCTCACCAATGATTTATTAGATGCATACCAGTTCATCAGTGATGAGTATGGAATTCCACTTGATGGTATATCCACACATGTCAGGCGATATTTTGGTAGACAGAGGAGCCATGGTGAGGCAACTTCACAGTGTTTGGGGGGACATCAAGATGTTCCAATTGGTCCTACAGGCTCCACCCCTCAGCAAGTTTCACTTGGTCCTATAGGCTCCACCCCTCAGCATGTTCCATATCAGATTGAGGTTATTGCACCTGATATTGTAGGAGGTGATATAGTAGGCTTATTTTTGGCACTGAGGTTGCACCATCTACACGTCTCTCATTTTCCCTCCATTCTTTTGAGCTCAATGGGATTGGGAGGGTCCTCAATGCTGCAGTTGAGGTAATTTATTTAAAAATTACAATCTAAATTCATATATATATAGAAGTTTAATTTTAAATTAAATCATGCACATGTTCAAGCTTTGACTCTTGATTGAAATCATGTGTACATGTATAAATTGAATGTGTATTAGACACATCTTGATGTTTTACCACCTAGATATGGAGATTTGCAGTATGCTGGCAATCCTAGACATCATCATGAGGTATTTAAAAACCACCTATATCGCATACATACTTGATTTAAGTACACATATATCTTTAACTTTTTACATACACACATCAAGTAGAAGTTTTCTAACTAAATACACATGCATATATATATGTACATGTCATATATAGGTTCCAGGATCAAGTCATGCTTCTATACAGACTCTTGTGTATGCTCATCCTCTACATGATCTAGACTATGGATGTCAGGTAATTTAGAGATCTATCAAGTATTAATTATTTATTGAAAATTAAAATATTATATATGTGTATATGTACATTATATATATATAAGATTTATGGTGTTTCATATGCACGGCTCAAGTCAGGGATCAGGATAGCTCTCGAGACATAGCAAGGCTCAATCCATTCACCAAGATCTATCTAGACATTTATGATTTGTTATTATCAGTCACATATTTTATAATTGTACATTTGGACATTATGAGTCATATGTTAATATATTTTAGAGACATTCTTATGAGTCGTGCATGTTTTTGTTGAGCACCCAAAGTACTGAGAGGGGGGTGAATCAATATTGTATTAAACTTCTTGTTTATTAAACTAGTAATCCATTTACCACATGCAATAATAAAGAAAACTAAACATAGAAGAAACAACCACAAACCATCACACATGAACACTAGGATTTTTACATGGAAAACCCAAAACTAGGAAAAACCATGGCAAGTGTTAGCTCACAATATATTATGTAGGAACAATACCAAATTACAATAAAGGCTCACTGCCCAAAGAAGGGCTCACTGCAAGAAGGCTCACTACCTAGAGAAAGAAAAAAGAAAAAAGGGTGGCTCACTGCCAATTTGAACTGCTCAGATTGCATCTACACATGCATGAATGCAACTCCAATGAATGCTCAAAATACTATCTCAAAACTCTTCATCTTGACTGCTCTGCTTTTATGTTAGACAAGATCTCTATTCATTTGCTCTTGTTGTCTGCTTTGCACCTTCACATATTCACCACATTCACATTCGCTAATCACCTATCAAACACCAAATTCAATCTCATATTTATATCCGCAACAAATAAAATCTTCATATTAGGTCAGCCTAATAAAGTGTACCGTGTAGTGATGCATTACATGCCCTGTCAGCCAAATTCATTCTCCAAAATCTATAGCGGACCCAAGAAATATTTGAAACACCTTCATACATGTTGGCCTCAACTATTTCACCACTTAGGATTAAGTTCCAAATACCAAAACTTATCACACACACATCATACTGTCATGTCGGTCTTAACCATAGACAGTTCACTGGTTTAGTTCAACTGTCAGACAATATCTTCCACTGTGGGCCACAAGACTTTCTCAAATCCATATCAGAGACTCTTCACATGTCATAGATCATACCTCCAAAACCACAGAGAAAAATATTCTTTTGCGGTAGAATGTAGACCACTGGAACACATACCCTGTCATAGTCAAACTACATCATACCAAGTAGTGATACTCAGACATTCATAATTGATTCTCTGGTGAAGTTCAGAACTTGCAACTCTAGATTTGGATACTTCAAACATGTCTTTACAACACCTCAAAACTACATAAAAAGATATGCCACAGTCAAGGAATGTGGACCAATTCAGTTAAGTGTTTTGTTATGATTTCCTCTGCTTACTGCACTACCGAACTTAGACTTCTTGAGGATGGACTTCCGATACTCATCAAAGACTAAAATCTTAGAAAATTGATCATCTAAGGACTATGAACTGCATGACATAATCTTCTACTGTGGACCAATACCGGTGCAAATACTGTCTCCTTGTCGCTACTTCAGTATACTGCCAACACTTAGCTAAATTGGCTAAGTCTTCTTCTCCAGATAAAAAAACATTGTTCCAATCTTATTTCTTTGCTTGTTTTCATCAATGAAAACATCTTTAGACATCATTCAAAAGTTTCCAACAATCTCCCCCTGTGGCATTGATGCCAACACTTGATGTGAAAACTGTTACAACTCCCCCTTTCTCTTTATACACTACTCCCCCTGTCTTCATGCTTCTTTTATTGTTTTTCAAAATTATTTTTCACATGCTTCATTTCTTCTCCCCCTTTGACATCAATGGCAAAGGTGTATGATACAGAGATATGTACAAGTTACCAAAAATTCAAAATTGTTCTTCTACTTTACTACATATGTACAAGTGATATCAAAAATGCTTACTGTTGTTGTTCTTCCAGGAGAACATCTTTATAGATCTTTTTCAGTTGCACCATTTCTTCATCCCAACCAGTCTTAGCATCACTCAACATTAGTATGTGCCCATTAATCTGAGACACCAAGTCTTCTGCTTTCTTCACTGTATCAGGGACTTCAGTTCTTTGCCTTGTTTTGTGTGCAGCTACTATTAACTTGGTTAGGGATGCAATTTTGAAACTTGCTACTTCCTAGAGCTGACTCATTCTATGCTTTATGATATCCCTTTGGGTCTGCAACTTATGTATGTTAGAATGAATTGTTTCAACTTGTGCCCTCTAATTACCAATAGCATCTTTTGTCAGACCATATGTTTTAGATATCCTCATTATTTGGGCTTCCCATCTATCTATTTTATCTTTTATCTCCTTAGTCTTGTCTGGCCAAGTAAGACAAAATTTATACAATTCACTTACTTCTTTCATGACTAATTGTGCATACTCTACACTTTTATCTAACAATATTTTGTCTTGAGAAGATTTATCTTTCAACTCAACTAATCTCTTATCATCTATTTCAGCTCTTACCTTTTTATCAGCAACTTGCTCAAAGGATTCAAAATGGGAATTCATGGACTCCATAAGCCTTTTCATTTGTGATGTGGGAGAGAGTGTTCTATCTCTCTGAACTCCAAGCATGATCTTCTCAAAAATATTTATAGCTTTGCCAAGTAATTCACTGTCTTCCAAGTGGGATTTCAGCATTTCTTCTTGTGCAATAGCTTGTGTTAGGAATTGTATGCAGAAGATATCAATTAAATGCAAAAAAGATTAAATAGAGGAATGAAAAATACACAAAAATAATAACAGTGAGAGATAATTTTTAACGTGGTTCACCCAAACTCAGGCTACATCCACCAACAAAGAGTCCAATATTATTATCCAACAATCAAACCAATTACAACCAGTAATCCTTGCAACTCAATACTACTGCAGATGCTACAATACAATATCAACGGAAACCCTAACCCTTAGCCATTTTTATCAAGACTTATGTGGGTTACAAAATAGTGTTTTTTTATGTTGGCTAATAAAAAAATAACTCCCGATGCCTTTATAAAATAATAAAAATTGTTTGAGATTTCGGGGGCACTGCTCCCAAGCCCCCGCAGGGGCATTGCCCCTCAACCCTGCCCTATATTGTGACAAGGAGTGCGCTAGGGGCACTGTCCCTGGACCCCGCAAGGGGCGCTGCCCCCAAACCCCCGTTAAATAATTTGGGGGGAAACTGTGCTGATAAAAGTGGGGAAAATTTAACCTCTGAGTCTGATTAGGCTCCATATAATAACAGCTTGAAGGATTGTTCTAAGTCTTAGCTTCTGCAGAGGGGACATTGCAGCAAGGTTGATAGGTCCTTGCAAAAGCTTAGGTATAGTCAAAATTTGAGCTTCCTTCTACTTCTCCAAAACTGTCTCAAAGAGTCAGCAATATCTCTATTTTCTCCAACTTGAGGTCCCTCATCATCTTGTCTCTCCAGAGGAGGCTCTTGAGTGTGCTCTTGTTCATTTCTTTTTAGTTCTAGAGTAGGATTGTTTACCATTTGTTCATCTATTTCTTCTCTCTTCCCTTCTTAGACTACCTTTGTTTCTTCAAACCCCTTTTCCTCCCCAGTTTCTTTCATCTCTTCAACTTGTTCTGTATTCCCTTCTTCTTCACTTCTTGTTTCTACCGGAGGAGTAACTGTGCTTTGTTCCAAGTTTTCTTCCACATTTGTTTCTGGAACTGTATTATCTACACCAGTGTTTCATTCCTCTTCATTAGCATCAACAATAGTTGAGATTTGTAGCTAATTTAACACCCTAAGTGTTATTTCCTCTGTTTCCTTGACTAATTTCTTGGTCTCACCAGACATCAGAGCATTTATTCTCTTCATGGTCTAAATTCCTTACTGAGCTTCTTAGTGGCTTTGATTCTTTCCTCAGGGGTGATGTCTGGACAAAGCTTTAACAAGACATATTCTTTGATCTCAACATTTTTGGCCATAGCTCCTTCTTTCCTTACTGACATTATGCTGGCTAAATTGTTTGGTAACTCATCTATTACTTCAATCAATGTTTTGCAGAACATATCTAAGTATCTTACAACTGCAGTTTCAATGATTACCTTTTCTGCATCTAATCTTTCATCATACATGTCATCAATAGGTTTCAGGGTACCATGTTAAGAAAATGCATTACCTAAAGCCTCCAAGGATAGAGTTGCTTCTTCTTTTTTGTTCTCAGTTTTCTCTTCTTTATTCTTCTTCTTACCCTTAGCTTTTCTGGAGGGCTTCTCAGTAGTAGTTTCATCTATTTTTGCCCTTTTTGCTTTGACATCTTCATTTGTTTCTATTTCCTCTTCTTCTTCTTCTTTTCCAAGGCTTTCATACACTCTTTGTTTTGTCTTTGTTTTCTTTCTTTTCTTCTTCTCTTTTGGATTCTTATTTGACTTTTGCTCTTCTATCTTTTCTTTCTCGGGTCTAGAGCTCTTGGAGGTAGTTTCTGTAGTAGTGGAAGCTTGTGTTCTTCTCCTAGAGCTTGTTGCAGGCTTTTCTTGCTTAGAATTCTCCTCTTTCTTCTCTGGAATCTTTGATGTTTGTCCTTTTGGAGCACTTGATGTCTTTTCTATTGGATCAATTGTAGCCTTTGAAGCCTCTGCCTTGGCTCTTGCTTCACTTATTTGCTCATTTGTAAACCCTTCACTTTTAACAAACTCATCTGCCATCTTTCTTGCTTTCTTCTTGATTTCTAGTTGTCTTTATTCCATAAATACTTTGAGAGACAACTCTTCATTTGTTCCAAATCTTCCCTCTTTAGGGTCTTTAGGTTTGCTCAACATCAAATCAGCCAATCCAGTCAAAATTTCCTATGTAACTTCATACGCCATGGCTGGGACCCATACAATTCTAGGTTCTATAGCCTCCATAAAACATTTATCCTTGTCTACCATGAATACAATGTCCTTTTAATACTTATTCACTACCTTTTCAGGGATCTGGACCCTATCCTACATTTTCTTTTGAAAAATCTTAAACTATCCCCATAAGGCTACATTTTTCTTATCAACATTTCCTAGACTACTTAGGTGATTTCTAATCTATGCAACTACTGGTGCATGATCAAGCCAACCAATATTACCTTAACCTGGTAACTCCTTCAGAAAGTAGAAGAATAGACAGATGATCAAGGTTCCACACTTGAAGGGATACTTTGTGTCCTTAGTTCTTTTCAGATTTTCCATCAGTTGTTGTTGGAGCAACTCACATAGATCATAATCAATGTTATTCTTAACCATATCATAGGCAGTATATATAGTTGTTGCAGAAACAAAGTTCTCCCTGTTGGAGAAATAGATCTTGTAACCGGTGATCTTTGATGCAAATCTCACACCTAGATCCACAATATCATTTAGAGTTAATTCTCTTTTATCAAACTTTGCCCCTGTTAACTGCATTACTATGTTGTTCTTCATAACCTTTAGTTCTGGAATTTTCCTAGTGGAACACATGCCAGTAATTACTTTAATGGCATCCTTTGTTATCATATAGGGCTCATCAAGCCAAAAGAACTCATCATGAATTCTGCTCAAGATAAATCTTACCCAAGTGTCATCCAGGACAATATGAAAATCCAACCAAATATCCAATTTCTTCTCAACTAGGGCACTATATTCTTCTTTCAACTTGAATTTTTCATCAGTTAGTTCCTTTAGATAAATATCCCCTAGTTTTCCATGATCATATTCATGTAGGTTTGTGTGTATGTAAGCCCTAACATCCTCTGTATGCATAACCCCATGCGGAATCATGGAAAATGCCCCATCTGAATCAGTCTCTAGGGATTCAAAGGGGTGCTTCTTGAACTTGGGTTGTAATACCTACTACTAGCACAACAATAATTTTAACTCAAAAATATAAAGATTTGATCACTCACTTATATTATTTGAACAGGTATGTACAAATCTGAAGATAATGATATAGTTGAGGGAATCAATTTATCAATATCTTCGTTAATGAAAATTGGATTAGAGTAAAATAAAATTGAATAGTAAATTAAATGATCTACTTGATAAAACAAATTTGTGTAATAATCACTAATCATATAAATCGGTTTCAAATAAGACTACCCACAACTTTACTTAAATTACAACAGATAAATACAAACCTATGAAACAACAAAAAACATTGTGAGACCTGAAACTTTATTGCATAAAAACTATTTTGATAACAACCTACTATTAATTCTCCAAAAAGATTTTCACCTTGGCTTAGATGATCTCAAATATATCTCAATTTATCTTCCAGCCACAAAGATTGATTCTTTACACCTTCAAAACAGATAGCATTGTCTTTATATAAACTTGTTATATCAATAAATCGATAATCATATAACTTAAAATTAGTACTCTAATAATATAATTTTTTGTAAATAATACTATTCGTTCTACAAAGAAAATAACTATCATTTATTCTATCGTTGCTGTTCTATTCTTTATAGCAAATTTTTCATAAGATTCTAAATCCTAACTAGTAAGTATTGTAACATAAATATGGATTTACTATCATCTTTAATTATTACACTAATGCTATCAAACAAAGTATCTGTAGCACAATTATCATGAGAGATGTTATAAACGTATTAATATTAATACTGCACTATTGATAATTACAAGTGTTACATTAAACAAACAATCAATAATGGCAATTCAATTATTACAGGATACTGATATATCCGTATACAATGAAGCACCAATGATAATAGCATACACATTTGTATGTTAAATTTTCAACTATAATAAAGACTCATGAAATTCGATAATATTTGGTTATCTATCACATTTTTTTTAATCAAAACAATTCAAATTTTATTAAAAAAAACTTTGAAAACGGAGAAAATTTCTAACAGAGAAATCTCTCATTCAGCATTAAGAATTCGAATTACCTTACATAGCATCTCATTCTTGATAAGTGATAGGCTTCGACCCTAACAAAAGAACTCTATATTTTTTAATCCTTTCAAGGACATAAAGAAAACTCTCTTTCCTTAAGACTCCATGGCTCAACATATATATATTCTTGTATACATTGTATAGATAACATCATTATGACAATAGTAATTGCGTAGCCTAATATTCTCATACCTATGACAGTAGTTTAAATCTATTTGCTATAACATGACACGATACAAACTTAAATTCTATTCTTCTTATTTAATATGACTTTAAGAAAGTAAATACAATTTCAATTATATTCCTACAGATGCTCTTCTCAGACTTGTACAGAGTTATGAACAAAAGACTAATCTCTTTATATAACAACAATAGATTAAATATCTATAATAGAATATCATACATGAGATTTTAATAATGATATGAAATATAAATTGAACCTTCATTTCAAACAGATTCGAATGGAAGAAATATAGGAAGAAAAATTACTTGAACTTTAGATTCAATCTGTTTCAAAATTCTTTATATCCATTTATAGAGAAAGCTCCAATTTTTTTCATGCTTATCTTCACGGCACAAGAAACAAACTCTGATTTAGTCTCCCAATCCTTGTTCCCAAAAATATTCTTTTGATCTGAAACCACATGGTTAAGCAAAACAATCCAAACATTGCTCTTTCTTCCTGCAAACATAATAACAAACAAATATTTTTCTCTTTTCCACCCATCCGTAGGATTCATTCAAACGAATCCACCCCCAAGCATTAAATAACATTTTTATCCCTTTAAAAATAGATCCAACTAAACAGAAAACAATCAATATTCAGAAATTAAAGTACCAATTCATTTGCATTTCTTTCTCAATCAATACAAAAATACCATTCTTCAGCACAAAACTCCCAATCAAACTCCCAGCACTCCCACAAATCACTTCCATAATCAACAAAACAGAGATCTTTTTTAAATTTATAGCATGCTTTTATATTCAATAAAATCAGAGTAGATCATACTCTTCAACAGATTTCGTTTCAACAAACCCCTTTCCACTTTCTCCCATACTCCACAGCTTTAACATACACAATTAAATCAATATTCAAAATATTCAAGAATTTTCACACTATCATTTCATTTTTCGATTTGTCATCCATATAACAGATTCATATTCATATACATCACTTTACATTCAAAAAGAAATAGCAAATTTTCATTTCATACCTTGAATACGCATATAAAATTCATCCTTCAGAGTCCTCTTGCCATGGTTTCTTCCACAAACATACAGCAGCACTATTTCCTTTCAGATACCTTTTTTTCTTCCAATGACTTTTTTTCTTCCAATGACTCTCATACCCCCTTTATAAAACTTTTCCAGAAAAAAAAAAAAAAAAAAAAAAAAAAAAAAAAAAAAAAAAACTCTTCATATTCTTATTTTTGTTTAGACAAATAAACTGATCAAGAACTTATTCATATTCCATTTCCAAAAGGAATAATAAAATAATTAATCAAATAATAAAACAAATAATCATCTATTTACTCTCAATCATATTATTACATAATAATGTTCCCTTATCACTTCATATTCTTTAAATAATAAAAATTATTGTTTTCTTTCTTACAATAATTAAATGTTCATTAAATAACATTCAATTCCTCAAATATAATAATAATAATAAACAATATTCATAATTCAAAACCAACTCACACCAAAAAATATTATGCCAAATATGTAGCAAGAAATAATATCAATTAACCCTACATTCTCCCCCTCTAAAAACTAGGCTTCCTCCTGGAAGCCTTCAAAAAGATATGGAAATAAAGATTTCATTATGTTTGCATCCTCCCAAGTACTAGAAGTCTCATCATAGGGATCCCATTGGACCTTGACCTATTCCAATTGTTGTCCTCGTAGGCCCAATGTTCGTTGATTCAAAATGTGAACTGGTTCCAATATTAGCTGTCCATCCTATGCCACCTGTAATGCATCCCACATCAACACATGAGAGGAATCTGATACATACTTCTTAAGCAGTGATACATGAAAAACATTATGGATTCGTGACAGGCTAGGTGGAAAGGTTAAGCAATATGCAACTGGGCCCACCCTTTCCAGAACCTCAAAAGGGCCAACATATCTGGGTGCCAACTTAGAGCCTTTTCCATATCGGATAGAGCTCTTATACGATTTCACTAGCAAGAATACCTTCTCTCCCACTTGAAACTCTTGATCAACTCTCCTGGTATCAGCGTACTGCTTCTATCGATCCTAGGCTATCTGTAACTGTTCATGGATCCGAACCACCTGCTGTTGCATATCCTGAACAAGCTTAGGTCCAATAGCGACTCGATCCTCTAACCAATCCCAACTCAATGAAGTTCTACAGGGTCTACCATAGAAATCCTCAAATGGTGCCATTCCAAGAGAACTATGATGACTATTGTTGTAAGCAAACTCAACTAGATACAAATACTCCTCCCGGTGAGATTGTTGATCCATTACATACATCCTAAGCTTATCTTCTAAAACTTGGTTCACTCACTCCATTTGACCATCTGTCTCTAGATGATAAGCAATGTTAAAATTGAGCTGACTACCTAGAGCTTGGTGAAGAGCGGTCCAAAAACATGAAGTAAAAACTGGATCTCTATCGGAAATGATCTTCTTCGGTACTCCATGAAGTTGAACTATGTCCTGAAGAAACACTCTGGCTATTAAAGCTGCATTATAGGAGGAAATCATTGGTGAAAAATGTGCCACTTTTGTTAACACCATTATTGCATCATGTCGACATACAGTCAGAGGCAATCTAACAATGAAATCCATAGATATCACATCCCATTTCCAATCTGGAATAGCATGAGGATACAATAAACCAACTAGATGTAGATGTTATGCTTTTACTCTCTGACACTCTAAACATCGAGCAACAAAATCTATAATATCTTTTCGCATTCCTACCCAGAAATATAGCTTCCAAAGATCTGCATGCATTTTCTTAACACCTGAATGAGCAACATAAGGTGCCATGTGCACCTCTTCCAAGATCAAACTTCTAAGCTCTCCAAAAGAAGGAACATAAACTGGCCCATGATACCAAAGAAACCCATCAGCATCAACTAAATATCCTTCATATTTATCCTTCAAAGGACTCTAGAACTGAATAATCTCATGGTACAAGGCATCCTAATGTAACAATTCAAGGATACGTCCTCTAAGATCTGTCTTAACTATTAATGCTAACAACTCATTACGTCGCCTACTAAGAGCATCAACTACAACATTCTCTTTTCCCTTAACATAATGAATCTCAAAATCATACTCGCACAAAAATTCCATCCACTTGCAGTGTTGAGCATTCAAATTAGGCTGAGAGAAGATATACTGTAAGCTACAATGATTAGAATGCAATTCAAATCTATGCATAAGAAGAAAATGTCGCCATTTGGTTAAAGCATGGATCACTGCAGCCAACTCCAAATCATGTGTTAGGTAGTTAAGCTTGTGACTTCTCAACTTGCGAGATTCAAAATCTATCACTCGACCCTCCTGCATAAGAATATCTCCAATACCTTCAATCGATGCATATGTACAAACAACAAAATCACTGGTGGGGTCTGGAATAGCTAAATTTGGTGCACTAGTAAGCTTCTCTTTTAGAGTTTGAAAGGCTCTTTCACACTATTCAATCCAAAAACCCTCCACAAACCTTCGGTAGTAACCAATTAGTCTCATGAAACACCTAACCTCAGCTAGATTAATAGGAGCAGGCCATTCCAATATAGCCTAGATCTTAGAGGGATCCAAAACTATTCCATCACCTGAGATAATATGCCCTAGATATTGAATTTCTATTTGGAAAAACTCACACTTTGAGATATTTGCATACAATTGATTTTCCCTAAGACATTGCAAAACCTGCCTCAAATGCTCCTTATGCTCCTCCATGGTGTAGGAATAAATTAGAATATCATCTAAAAAGATTACCACCAACCGATCAAGAAAGGTTCGAAAAACACCATTCATCAAACTCATAAAAACTATTGGCGCATTAGTCAAGCCAAAAGGAACAATAGTAAACTCATAATGACCATATCTTGTGCGAAATGTTGTCTTATGAATATCAACTTCAGCAATCCTTAATTGATGATATCCTGACTTGAGATCAATCTTAGAGAAAAATTTTGCCCCCTGAATGTAGTCAAAAAGATCATCTATCCTTGGCACAGGATATCATTTCTTAATGGTGAGCTTATTAAGTTGTCTGTAGTCAATGCAAAGTCTAAGGGTCCCATCCTTCTTTACAAAAATCACAAGTACATCCCAAGGAGATACACTCAAACGAATATGACCTTTTTCTAAAAGATCTTCCAATTGTAACTTGAGTTCCTGAAGTTCCTATGTAGTCATTCTATAAGGGGTCTTAGAAATAGGTTGAGCTCTTGGAACCAAATCAATATGAAAATATATCTCTCTTTGTGGTGGCATACCAGAAGTCTGAGTAGGAAAAACATCAGCATACTCTCAAAGAATGGGATGATCATCTAAGTAAGTTTCTGGTTTTTCGTCTGAACAATCACTAATGGAAATGGAAAAGAATTGACATCCTTTTCTCATACATAGCTTGAGTTGCATGGTGGAGATCATTCTAAGAGATACTGGTCTCTTAATCCCAGAAACTGTTACTCATTTGCCCAAATCATCCAAACACTCTACAGACTTGTGTCAACAATCTAACTTTTCTTCATGAGCATTCATCCAGTCCATACCCAAAATTATGTCATATGACCCCAAAGGTATAACTCTAAAATCCACTTTGGTAGAAAAAGAGCTAAACTCTAATTGGCATTCTCTAACCAAAGAATTGACCAACATCCTAACACCAGAAGCTAACTCCACATCCCAATTGACATTTTGCTTAGAAACCACTAGCCCACACTTGTCCACTATAGATGGGGAAATAAAAGAATCTATAGTTCCTAAATCAAAAAGAACAAAAATAGTGGTCTTACCAATTTTTCCAAGAACCTCTATCACCGATGCTTGATGATCTGCTTGTTAATTCTCAATTGCCACAAATACCCAATGAGATCTACCCACATCACCCACTGTGGATTCTAAAACTGTCGACTGATGGACTCATGCAACTATATTACTTTGATTATATTCCTGAGCATAATGTCCCTTTTGACCACAATTGAAACAAGGTCCTTTTGGTGGTACTAGAAACTAAAAGACTGATCTACCAGTGTTAGCTTGACTACCACGAGAACTCTGCTGTGGTCGTACTAAACCAACTAACTATGTCTAACTCCTCTGATCCCCTCACTGAGATGGAGCTTGCCAAGGTCTGATCGAACCTCCCTGAGATGATTTATTCTTTTGTCTATGTTGTGAATGTGTTGATCTTGTAGAATAAGGATTTGACCTATTTTTATGTCTAGAGTGGAATTGATTGTAGTTCTGAAACTATGATGTATTTCTATCATGATGTTTCCACTAAATTTCCTCTGTAATAAGTGCCTTTTCAACTACCTGCTTCACTGTAGTGGGCTCTGATAAATGAACCAATCCTCCAATGTTGTCATTAAGTCCTTTGATAAATCTGTTTACCATCAACTTCTCATCCTAGGTATAATCAACATATTGGGATAACTCAAAGAACTTATTCTCATATTGTGCCACGGTGAGACCTCTTTGTTGGAGATCATGAAATTCATCAATCTTCTATTGTAAAAAATGGTCAGAAATGTATCTCTTCATGTCACCACCAAGTGTCTGCACTATCCTTGAGTAGATGAATAGCCAATCTAGCCTTTAGATTACTCCCGTAAACTTTCAATGCAAAACTTTTCTCCAAACTTATTAACAAAGACTCTACCTCAGATCCATCAATAGATCCAGAAAAATGTTGTGGCTACAATCAAAGAAAATCTTAGATTAATTTATCAATATCTCCAAATACCTCCCTCTCAACTCGAGCGCCATGAAGAAGTGGTGAGTAATGCCCTAATTCTCCATCCTCCCAATGAGTTGTTCTACTTTTGTGAGGACTTCTACTTTGTTCTCAGGGTATGGAATGCTGCCCCTCTGAGTGATGTTGATTTTGATTATTAGGTACAGGTAACCTTTCCTGAATCACATTCATCAAATTTTGCAGAACTTGTAATATTTGAGTTCCTTGATCAATTGGTTCTCTAGATCGATTCATTGACATGCTACACATCAGAAAAATGGGTTAATATCACTAATCTTTTCACCCCAAAGCTCCCAAGTGTTGTAACCTGGCTCTGATGCCTATTTAATACCTACTACTAGTACAACAATAATTTTAACTCAGAAATATAAAGATTTGATTACTCACTTATATTATTTAAACATGTATGTACAAATCTAAAGATAATGATATAGTTGAGGGAATCAATTTATCATTATCTCCATAAATGAAAATCGGATTAGAGTAAAATAAAATCGAATAGTAAATTAAATGATATACTTGATAAAACAAATTTGTATAATAATCACTTGTTACCAGAAATATTGTCAAAGTTATTTAACTTAATCAATAAACCAATAATCTCAATAGAAATTGCAAATAACAAAGAACAAACCGTGTAAAACCTTGCTACTTTGCTGCTTCCATTGTTCACCTAGTCTCAATCGATCTTTGTATGAATGAAGCCCTCAGAAGCATACTTCCTTCCTTTGTTTTTCAAAATGACGATGGAGAGATGGCTATGATACTTTTTGTAATGAAGATGAGCTTTAATACAATAAAAGGGTGATTGCAAGCTATGGATCGATTTGGGTGCCAAAGGCGCACTGTTAATTCTGCAGAGTAACAATACTAAAAGCTTGGATGAATGAAATGGAAGAAGAAGGTTCAATTTATAGACTCATGAGAGAGAAGATCAACAGTATAGAAAGAATGAGAAGATCAACGGTATAGAAAATTTGAGAGAATGTGCGCGAATATAAAGAAGACAAGTGTCACACAAAAGTTGTTTTGTTTGAGTTAACTTCTTTCTTTTATAAAGATAAGATATGCTTTCATAAATTAGAATGTTTTTTTGTAATTTAAGAGTTATTGATAAAAACAAGATTGATTGAGTCAGTTAACTCAACTTGTGATTTGCTTTTGCATGATTTGAGAGAAATTAAATAATAAATTATTTAATTTTGTGTGCATGAAGAAGAATTATTTTTAGAAGATTTGGAAGATATTTGAAGAATTTGATGATAAGAAAGCAAAATTAAATAAATAAATTTATTTAATTATTTGTGCATGATTTGGAAGAATAAATAAAATATTTGATTGTATTTTATTTTTAGAGATTGAGAGAATTCAAATAAATTTGATTGATTTATTTAAATTTGGAGGAACAAGTGATTTAATTAAATAATGAAAATTATTTAATTGTTTGGAAGAATTTAATTAAATAAAGAATTTTATTTAATTTTGACTTTAGAAGAGGTATTTAATTAATTTGATATTTAATTAATTTAGAGGAATATGAATCGAATAAATACATTTGTTTATTTATTTATTGATAGAAGAATTAGAATGAAATAAATATTAAGAGTATTTATTTAGACCGAGTCGTGTCATTTTTAGGCGTATACATTTTGCCCCTCTTTGATGTGATGTTCGAGATGACGAGATTTGTGTCGTGTAACATCATTTCAAAGAAGCTAAGGTATGGATAGAAGAAAAAGACGATAATGGTATGGATAGAAGAAAAATACAATAATGGAAAGATAGGATGAGGATGCCCCCTCGGGAGATTGGACGGGGAGAGAGTTTCAAGAGTGCGAGAAGGACAATCTCACGATGAAGAAGGTGGAAGAACAAGGGTAGGATGAAGAAAATTTTTGAAGAAAGAGCCAAATGATACGTGATACAGGATAGAATGATAACACCCACAAGAAAGTAAGGAAGTATGCATAAATGATACAAGAACAAAGAAGGTATTGCCCATGTCAAGCGGTAAACCATTGATTAATCGATATAGATTGACGATAGTGTTGTCATGGTGGGGAATGATATATCCCTAGATCAACACGACAGGCGTGGGAAATGTATATCCCACTGATATATATGATTGATTGAGTTGGTTTACAATAAGATTAGGATCAAGACACTGATTGTGATTGGATCATTTGACAAGATTGATTAACGTGATTGGTATGGATTAAGGATAGACTTGCACTTTGGATCACTGCTTGGACTGACAGCTAGAATCGTTGATGAGAGATACAACGATAGATAGAAAGATGATTGATAGAAGAATGACTCGAGTGAAGGTCTAACAAGCTTTTATTTGATACTCTGCATCGAATCTTTATTGCATGGATGGTATGCGAAATGTAAATGGATATGGAATGCAATTGGATATGTTATAGATATGGATATGGAATGCAATTGGATACGTTATAGATATGGATATGGATATTTGTCATCTTGATTTTGCAAGTATTTTGAAGTGCTTATTTTATCATTGGGCAATATTTTTGGTATTTTTTCTGAATGTTGTAAGTTAATACAAGCATCTAGATATAATTGAACCAAGATGACCTAAGTATTGCTTACATGGATTTGATTTAGCAAGTTAATACAAGCATCTAGGTATAATTGAACCGAGATGACCTGAGTATTTCTTGCATATCAACAAACAAGGATTGCCCCCTTTCATGTTAGACCTCTGATGTCCTTGATGATCTTTTGCTGATCATGTCGTTAGACAAGGCTTTGCATTACTAAAGATTGATCCACAAACAATGAACAAAGAAAATAATCATGTCCCCATCATAGCATCTCTAGCTTTTGGCATCCTCGAGTAGCATAGAAAGACATGATAACAAAAATCAAGATGTTGTAACCCAATCTGATCACAACCACAAAACTTTCTTGCATTTAGATGTGTTTTTCTTGCCATAATTTAGATAGAATCAGTTTGAGTGCTTTAGGTACTTGGTTGCTCTGCTTTGGACAAGTCGATGTCTTGCATCAAAATTTCTGCCTGAAAGCAGGTTTTTGCTTGTGCTTGCATGCATGCCTGGTAAAACAGACCCTAAGGGACTGACCTAGTGCCTCAAGGGCTCATTGCTAAATGGCCTTGCCTACGTGACAACGCAGAGGCAATGTAGTTCAGGGACTTCGACTCAATTGCAAATGGACTAGAGGATAGACGACAAGGTACGGGATGGATGGGAAGTAGAGCCTCGGGGGTGCATTGATAATGGCCTTGCCTACGTGACGACGTAGAGGCAACGTAGTTCAGGGTGGACCCTATGATATTGACGATAGACACTATGCTATGCTGACACTGTGGATAGGACGATTGAACGACAATTTTGGATAGCCTTAATGCTAGATACTGATGACAAGGGAAAACACCACAGATAGGTAGATGGATGGGTTACAGTGGATATGGAAGGTTAGGTAGAAAGATGGGCAATAGTAGATAGAAGGAACACACACAGAAAAGGTGAAGAATGTGATCGCCAAGGACTAAGTTGCATAGGAATAGCATGCCCCATGGTAGGTAGGATACTTAGGATTTTCAATGCTTATAATGATAGGGAGATGAGAGGATTAGTTTGTTTTGAAAAAGACAAGGTATATCAAGAGTTTTTCCAAAGCATGTTTCGACATTTTTCCCCCAATCTTTGTCAAGATCAAAAGAGGAAGGGAGTATGGACAAACTCAAAATGATAGGTGAGTAATGGATAGAAGGATAGGATAGGAAATGGTACGGAAGGAAACTGATAGGAGAAGAGTGATACGCCAATGAGACAAGGTGCCCCCAAGTGTAGGTGATGTAGAAGACCAACTTACACACGATGCTTGTTTGTCAGGTTTTCATCATGATACTTATCCAAGGCACCTATTTGCCATATTTTCACCGTTGGATGAAGGGATTTTTCTTCACTTTTTTTTTTGAAACATTTGTATAGGAGAAGGTGGATACAGATGAGAGGACCTCAAGTGTCTAGCTCCATGAAAGGTGATAGTGTCCCGTTAGAAATGCATGTCATCAGACGGATCATGCCAAATGTCACTATGCTCATAGATGTTGGTAAGGATCGCACGAAAGTGAGATGGAGTAGGTAGATAGCAGATCATAGAAGGTGTGATAGTGGTGCAGATTAGGCAAGACTTATGCAAGGATGGAATGAAGGCTTATGCAAAAGCATGGACCATAGGAGTAGGATAGGGAAGATATGTAAGATAATAGTGGAAGGAAGGGGTGATGGAGGTATGTGGAAGTGTTGTGGAATGGAAGGGAACCATGACCAACGGTTGCACATACCGTGATAAACATTGAAGCTGATGATAGGAAGGTGGTATAGGAAGCAATGGAGATTTTTGCGTGATGGATGGGTGATTTAGGTATGTAGGGATCCACATAGACTGAGTATTTTTCTAATTTTTTCTTGTCATGTGGGATGGATGGATTTGATACTTTTGGATGAAAGAGGAGAAAGTCGGTGATTGGGATGCTTGAGAGGTGGATGCCTCATGTAACTTGAGGGCTTTTTGCTTGGGTACCCAAACCATTTTGCTCGTAGATTTTACCTGTACAGGTATGGGCCTAGGTATATGCGACTTTTGTGCAGCTTTGGAGGTAATTATTTGTTGCTTGGGGACCCACACCTTTTTCAGTTTGACATCAAGGTGTGTGGGTGTATGCAACTTTTGGTATGGGTTTTTCTTTGATTCTTAGATTTTGTATCCTAGGTCATGAGGACTCTTAGGATTTTTGATTTTATAGGTGGAGGCACCCTAATTTTTGCTGTTGAATTCCTGTAGGATGGTGGAAGTGGGGTTGGTGGAAGCTTGTTGTTTAGACAATATGTGCATTTGTTGGCCATGATTGGGATGTTTGGAGGATGTATAGATGGATGGATAAGGTGTTGGAAGAAGTGGTGATAAAATGCATGGAGGGACATTAGGAGTTGGGAGTAGCGGAGGTAGTTTGGATGGTGGAAGGTGTATGGTCACATGCTTTTGGGATGTATATGATAAGGGAGGTGGAATGGCAACATATGTTTTGGGGATATGGTAGGGTTTGCAATGGAAAGTGGTGGATTTAGAAGGCATGGAGGAAGTACCAACATCTTGAGATTGTTCACCTTGGGGTGTGTATCCAAGGCCATATGAGTGAGGAGGGACATTGATATGGACGGGCTCCAAAATACCTTGTTCATGAAGGCCTAAGCCTTTACCTTGATAGTTCATGTGCTGGAGTATGCAGTGGACAATGGGATTATGTATAGGTGGAGCGCTAGACATGAGTTCTTTATTAGATGGGGAAAGTGAGATAGAGGATAATGGTTGCTGGTGTTCTAAGGAGGAACATTCATGCATGAAGGTGGTAAGACCAATAGGATACGATAATAGATTTGCAACTTGGTCAATAACAGATGGTGAAGGATCATTAGGATCTTGATTATCATTATGTTCACTAGGATCCAAGTTATTGGTTTGATCATCTATGTGCACTTGGGAGGCAAGTGTCTCATCGAGGAAAGTGTGTAATGTTGGATCATGGATAGGACTAGATGGAGGATGGATAGATGGGGTGATAACCTCGTGGCCATGGAATGCATAAAATTGGGTAAGAGGATCATCATGGTCTGCTTGAGCATAGATGGGATCTTGATCATAGAAAGGATCTTGATCATAGATAGGATTAAGTGTGATGGGATTAATGTGCTTGTGCATAGGTTCTTCATCAATGATAATATCTTGATCATAGAAAAGATAAAGGTTATGGATGGATTGGAATTGGATCTCTTTCTCATGTATAGGATCAAGTGGCTCAGGGATAGCTTCTTCATAGATAATATATTGATCATAGAAAAGATATAGGTTATGGATGGATTGGATGGGGATGCTTTGATCTTGATTTAGACAAAGGTTTGATGTTTCCACATGTTCTAAAGTGTGCTCTTGACATAACTCCTGATGTGCTTGAATTGAAGTGGAGGTAGAAGACTCTTGGGTAGGCTCTTGGTCAACAATATGAAGGTGCAATGGACCTTGACTTTGGTTCATGGTAGGAAGTTCTTCAATAACCTCAAGGGGTTGCCGATTACATGACGAGGTTGGTGGAATGGACATGTTTGAAGGTTCTTTGATAAGGTCAAGGATCAGAATTTGGGGACATGGTTGACTTTCTGCTATTAGCCCTTGGATCACATCCTTTGTAAGTGTATGGGTAGATGAATGACGTAAGGAATGGGTGGATTTGATTTGTTCCATATCTTTTCTTTTGCTTTTAGGTTTGTAGACTAGTCTTTGGAGCCAATCATCAATTTATTCTTTGGGCAGTTTTGAGCTTGGGGAAGGATTAGTACGCTTCAGGCTATGTGTTCTAAGAGATGTTGATGGAGGACTAGTAGACGGAGTGGTATAAGATTTCCCACTTGAGGTGGTGCTTGTCTTACCAAGAGTATCATTAAGACGGGAAAAGGATGTACGATTTTGGGGTGAGGCGTAGCTAGTACTGGCATGTTCAACTTGTAAGATTGTCATTTCTCATTGTATGGCTTGGAGTTCTTGAGCAATTGCTATACGATCCTAGGGTGAGGCACCTAAGTTTAATTGTACTTGCAGATATTGGAGTTCCTGAGCAATTACTTCTAATTGATTTGTCATCTCCACATAAATTGACACAAGATCGAAATGGGTATCCAAAAAGGTTGAAAACTTTCTCTCAAAAGATGTGAAAATGCTCACTATCACGGATGCGTAGTAACAGATGCGCTGAAACAAAGGACAAATGCGCAGCAAGTTGATATAAAAGCACAGCACTAGTAAATGATAAATGCATAGTAACAGGTGATAAAAGCAAAAAAAGTCGATACAAATGCGCAACAGGTCGAGATGGATGCACAACTCTAGTTTTTTTGATTATTTTTATAATTTTTTTAGCACATTTTTCAGTGTTTTTGGTTTCTTTGGTTGCAAGTTGGTTTTTTTTTGTTCTGATTTCTCAATTATGGCAAATAAAACATAGCAAACACAAAGAAGTTTTCATGATTTTTTTTTTAATCTTTTTTTTTGTAATTTATAGACTCTTTTTGACTCAAAAGCAAGTACAAATCCTAGGCTGGTTGGGACAATATAAACCAAATTCTCACTATTTCTAGATGATGCATCTTCGGGAGGTGATAATCACCCTTCCCTGCACTGGCTTATAGGGGTTTTTGGCTACTAAAAACAAAGGATGATTAATAAGTGCAAATGTTCGAGTGGTTATACATGCGGCAGCACTACTCTCTGTTATGGAGTCTCCCAGCCTGCAAGGGTTGCGCCTTGGAGGGTTTGGGGGGAGGTTAACTATTGGTATAACACAACTTCACTCGTTGTTTGAAGCTTTCGCTCCAAACACAATTTATTTATAGTGGCTCGACAGGGCTTGGCTTTAGCCTGTTACCACTTAAGGTCATTCCTACTTGGATGGAAGGATATCCAAGGGCAGGCCTCTCTAAAGGTTTAACACATGCGAAAATGATATGTCTGGCATTTTGGTCACCCAAGATAGGGGAGAGCATAGGCCTAGTATTATTCCCAAAAACATGAAAGATAGTGGTTCTTTTCCCCTAATTAAAATGAAAAAGACTAAATGAGCTAGCTACTTGGGCACACACGTAAGTTGTTATCTTTGAAAGCAAGATAGCAATGGTTCAATTTTATCCTCCTAGCATTGGGACTAGATTCAATTTGTTGATGCAACAATATTCAAGTCACTCCCTTCCTAGTTAGATCTAGATGTGATTTTGCATGAACATTCGATTACTATCCTTTAAAAAGATGATGTGTGTTAACAATACAACTAGAATGACTATCCAACCCTTAACCCTGCAAGTAGATGAGAGAATATCCCTGTGAAAAGTGTTAGCGTTAGCAAAAAAAACCACAAAAATACCCTAAAATCATTGTTTAGAGCATATGCGCAGCTTCAGAGCCTGAATGCATAGAAACAGAGCTTAGAAGCACAGGAATTTCAAAAGCGCAGAGACAAAAGTTAAAAGTGCTGAAATAGAGAGTATATGCGCTGTTCGGTAAATGCGTCGTAACAGAACGCAGATGCGCAGCTTCAGGAGGTAAATGCGTTGAAAGGCTAGATGCATTGAAACAGAGCTCAGATGTATGTTAGAATTGTTCAGATGTGTCGAATCCTCCTGTGTACGGAACCTTTGTACAAAAAACTCAGTTTTTGGGTTAAATCAGGGCAAGGCCCCATGGTGGGCACCAAAAATGTTGCCAGAAATATTATCAAAGTTATTCAACTTAATCAATAGACGAATAATCTCAATAGAAATTGCAAATAACAAAGAACAAACCGTGCAAAACCTTGCTACTTTGTTGCTTCCATTGTTCGCCTAGTCTCAATCGATCTTTGTATTAATGAAGCCCTCAGAAGCATTCTTCCTTGCTTTGTTTTTCAAGATGACGATGGAGAGATGGCTATGATACTTTTTGTAATGAAGTTGAGCTTCAATACAATAAAAGGGTGATCGCAAGCTATGGCGCGTTGTTAATTCTGCAAAGTAATGATGCTAAAAGCTTGGATGAATGAAATGGAAGAAGAGGGTTCAATTTATAAACTCACGAGAGAGAAGATCAATGGTATAGAAAGAACGAGAAGATCAACGGTATAGAAAACTTGAGAGAATGTGTGCGAATAGAAAGAAGACAAGTGTCACACAAAAGTTATTTTGTTTAACTTCTTTCTTTTATAAAGATAAGATACGCTTTCATAAATTAGAATATTTTTTTCTAATTTAAGAGTTATTGATAAAAACAAGATTGATTGAGTCAGTTAACTCAACTTATGATTTGCTTTTGCATGATTTGAGAGAAATTAAATAATAAATTATTTAATTTTGTGTGCATGAAGAAGAAGAATTATTTTTAGAAGATTTGGAAGATATTTGAAGAATTTGATGATAAGAAAGCAAAATTAAATAAATAAATTTATTTAATTGTGTGTGCATGATTTGGAAGAATAAATAAGATATTTGATTGTATTTTATTTTTAGAGATTGAGAGAATTCAAATAAATTTGATTGATTTATTTAAATTTGGAGGAACAAGTGATTTAATTAAATAATGAAAATTATTTAATTGTTTGGAAGAATTTAATTAAATAAAGAATTTTATTTAATTTTGACTTTAGAAGAGGTAATTAAATAATTGGATATTTAATTAATTTAGAGGAATATGAATCGAATAAATAAATTTGTTTATTTATTTATTGATAGAAGAATTAGAATGAAATAAATATTAAGAATATTTATTTAAACCGAGTCGTGTCATTTTTAGGCGTATACATCACTAATCATATAAATCAATTTCAAAGAAGACAACCCACGGCTTTACTTAAATTATAGCAGATAATTACAGACCTATGAAACAATAGAAAACATTGTGAGACCTGAAACTTTATTGCATAAAAATTATTTTGATAAAAACCTACTATTAACTCTCCAGAAAGATTTTCACCTTGGCTTAGATGATCTCAAATATATCTCAATTTATCTTCAAGCTGCAAAGATTGATTCTTTACACCTTCAAAACAGATAGCACTGTCTTTATATAAACTTGTTATATCAATAAATCAAATATAATATAACCTAAACTTAGTACTCTAATAATATATTTTTTTATAAATAATACTATTTGTTCTACAAACAAAATAACTGTCATTTATTCTATCGTTGTTGTTCTATTTCTTTACAACGAATTTTTCGTGAGATTCTAAATCCTAACTAGTAAGTATTGTAACATAAATATGGATTTACTATCATCTTTAATTATTACACTAATGCTATAAAACGAAGCATCTGCACTGCAATTATCATGAGAGTTGTTATAAATGTATTAATATTAATACTGCACTATTGATAATTACAAGCGTTACATTAAACAAACAATCAATAGTGGGATTCAATTATTACAGGATACTAATATATCCATATACAATGAAGTGCCAATGATAATAGCATACACATTTGGACGTTAAATTTGCATTTATAATAAAGACTCATGAAATTCAATAATACTTGGTTATCTATCACATTTTTTTTAATCAAAACAATTCAAACTTTATTAAAAAAACTTTGAAAATAGAGAAAATTTCTAACAGAGAAATCTCTCATTCAGCATTAAGAATTCGAATTACCTTACATAGCGTCTCATTTTTGATAAGCTATAGGCGTTGACCCTAACAAAAGAACCCTATAGTTTTTTAATCCTTTCAAGGACATAAAGAAAACTCTCTTTCCTTAAGACTCCACGGCTTAACATATATTTTTTTTCTTTTATACACTGTATCTAGATATCATCATTATGACAATAGTAATTGCACAGCCTAATATTCTCATACCTGCAACAATAGTTTAAATCTATTTGCTTTAACATGACACGATACAAACTTAAATTCTATTCTTCTTATTTAATATAACTTTAAGAAAGTAAATACAATTGTGATTATATTCCTATAGACGCTCTTCTCAGACTTGTACAAAGTTATGAACAAAAGACTAATCTCTTTATATAACGACGACATATTAAATATCTGTAACAGAATATCATACATGAGATTTTAACAATGATATGAAATATAAATTGAACTTTCATTTCAAATAGATTTGAAAGGAATAAATATAGGAAGAAAAATTACTTGAGTTTTAGATTCAATCTATTTCAAAATTCTTTAGATTTGTTTACAGAGAAAGATCCAATTTTTTTCACACTTATCTTCACAGCTCAAGAAACAAAATCTGATTTAGTCTCCCAATCCTTGTTCCCAGAAATATTCTTTTGATCTAAAACCACATGATTAAGCAAAGCAATCCAAACATAGCTCTTTCATCCTGCAAACACAATAACAAACAAATATTTTGTTCTTTTCCACCCATCCGTAGGATTCATTGAAACGAATCCACCCCCGAGCATTAAATAACATTTTTGTCCCTTTAAAAACATATTCAACTAAATAGAAAACAATCAATATTCATAAATTAAAGTACCAATTCATTTGCATTTCTTTCTCAATCAATACAAAAATACCATTCTTCAACACAAAACTCCCAATTCAAACTCCCAATCAAACTCCAAGTACTCCCACAAATCAATTTCATAATCTACAAAACAAAGATCTCTTTTAAATTTATAGCATGCTTTTATATTCAATAAAATCAGAGTAGATCATACTCTTCAATAGAGTTCATTTCAACAAACCGCTTTCCACCTCCCATACTCCACAACTTTAACATACACAATTAAATCAATATTCAAAATATTCAAGAATTTTCACACTATCATTTCATTTTCAGATTTGTCGTCCAAATAACATATTCACATTCATATACATCACTTTACATTAAAAAAGAAATAGCAAATTTTCGTTTCATACCTTGAATACGGATATAAAATTCATCCTTCAGAGTCCTCTTGCCATGGTTTCTTCCACAAACATACAGCAACACTATTTCCTTTTAGATACTTTTTTTTCCAATGACTCACATACCCCCTTTATAAAACTTTTTCCAGAGAAAAAAAAAAAAAAACTCTTCATATTATTATTTTTCTTTATACAAATAAATTGATCAAGAACTTATTCATATGCCATTTCCAAAAGGAATAATAAAACAATTAATCAAATAATAAAAAAAATAATCATCTATTTACTCTCAAACATATTATTACATAATAATGTTCCTTTATCACTTCATATTCTTTAAATAATAAAACTTAGTGTTTTCTTTCTTACAATAATTAAATGTTCATTAAATAACATTCAATTCCTCAAATATAATATAATAATAAACAATATTCATAATTCAAAACCAACTCACACCAAAAAATATTATGCCAAATATGTAGCAAGAAATAATATCAATTAACCCTACATGGGTCAAGGCCTCTCAATTATCTCTATTACTTGAGGAGTATACATTTTACAAATTCAACACAGAGAATTTTCAAGAGAGATAATCGATAAATACCTTTTTCCTTCGTTAGGGTTTTTTCGCTGGATGATTGGATTTGCCCTATCTTGCTTCTTAGATCTCTTTAGTCACTTGAGGGTTTGAATGCAAAGTAATTTCTCTTTCAAATGAATCCCTTGTAATGCCCCGCCAAGGAACCTAGAGGATAACACAACTAAACTTACAAAAGGACAATTTTTTTTTTTAAATGAAAGAAATAACAACAATCATATATTTATTCATAACATTTAAATTAAGCTTTATACTCTAGGGTTACATGGTTGCATTACTAACGAACTAAAACAAGATCTAACCAACATTATGAATTAACTAACAACCACAGTTCATTCTAAGTCTAATTGCATCAGATGAATAAACACATACAATTCCATATTATATCATCAGATAAGTAAGCATCAAGATCCTGCACATAGGATCACAAGTACATAAACAAGTTCCTTTACAAGAGAGTACAACATTACATTGTTTACAATATCGCTATCTAGATTACATTGGAGTACATACATCAAGATAACAATACATGATTCAACTAATATACAAGATTGGAACATGATCATAAGTATCTGTCTCCTCAAGCTAGAACAAGATCTGAAATCTATCATACAAGGTACATCCTTCTTGCACATGAACAATAGCAAGGGAAACCAATGGAGATAAAGCACATCCCCCCGACCATGTGGAACCCTAGAGTATAAAGCTTAATTTAAATGTTATGAATAAATATATGATTGTTGTTATTTCTTTCGTTTAAAAAAAAAATTGTCATTTTGTAAGTTTAGTTGTGTTATCCTTTGGGTTCCTTGGCGGGGCGTTACATTTGGTATCAGAGCAACAAGGTTTTGAGATGCATAATTCTTATCAATATAACTCACAACAAGCAGACACAAAATAATTTCATATCAATCAATTTTAACACTTCACTCAGTTGAACTAATTTCCTTTACACCTTAGGCTTGTTAAACCCACCATAATTAACTACAAGGATTTCATTCTTAATCTAAGCATTTAATCCACATTACTCTGTTGTATTCATGAACAAGACCTATCAACTAAATAAAACATCTTTGAACATCGTTAATTCTAGAGTACAATTATAATTTTATATAGCTAATGAACATTACTACCATAATCTTATTCATCACATGAGTAGAAAAGGGGATAATCCTAGATTACTATGGATATTATAACTGACAAATTGATCAATATATTTAAATCAACTACCAAATCAAAATGTTCCAACCTAATACTTAGTTCTTCTAAAGGTGTCTACTCTTCATAATGATTGCCGAACTAGTCAAATCACTTATCCTACACTCTACACTAGTCTTGCATGCCTAACTTGAAACAAGCATTATAAACTTGCTAAAGTAATCTTTAAACATGTTCAACTAAGAACTAGATCAACACTTGTAGCTTCAACAATTGACGCCTTAAGCATATGATAAGATTGTGGTCTTTAAACAAGAAACATTAAAGTTCTATATCTATAAGAAAACCTAACCTCTTGAAATGAGAAAGAAGTACTTGCATGAATTCCTATTTAACAATACTTGGAATGCTACAAAAGCAAGCTTAATAGAGGCGATAGTGAGAACAAGAAAACTCTTTTATTCATCTAAACCCCTAACATGATCACTAATAATATCATAATAAAATGGAGATCATAGGAAAAGTTAATAGATTCAAGAAAAAGAATACATGATTGCACTCATAAAAGGCTATATATCAGATTTGGAGGCTTTTGAGTGCATGAAGTTTTAATGCCAAGAATGGTGGCACACTCATCTTTCAAACAAATCTATAGACAATGCAAAAAGGCCTCAAGAAATATTATCTCATGGAATCCAATGAATGCAGGACACGTCCAGAATGGATTTGTAGATTTAATAACAACAACCAAGATGGCATAGAACTTGTCTGTCACTAATTGATACATATCTCTGAATTGACAAACTAGGTAATTATAATTTTTGGATATGGTTTTCATAGATAAGAGTTGAATCTTATATAAAAATTTTAGAGAAACCCAGTTCGAAAATAAAGAGTTATTGGTGATGCAACTAACTATTTTAACAGAGACGAAATGGGTGAGAGGTAGACAGTCACAAAATATTCATATCTCCCAAATGTCAAACTGAGTAAGGCTGATTTTTGGCTATAATTTAGATATCCAGGTCATACACCGTATATAAAAAAATTAGAGAAACCCAGTTTGTAAAATTAAAGTTATGGCTAACGCAACAGACTACTAAAAAATAGACAAAATGGGTTAGAGGTAGACAATCACAAAATATTCATATCTCAAAAACTGACAAACTGGGTATGGCTGATTTTTGGATATGATTTAGATATCCAGGGCATGCATCATATATACAAAAATTAGAGAAACCCAATTCGTAAAAATAAAGTTATGGCTAATGCAATAGACTAGGTTCAAAAAATGTAGAAGAGAATTCATAGAATATTTTACTAAATCTAATGCAACAATAAATCAGATTCATATCTTAGTCCATACCTGGAATATTACTTCTATCACATCTTCACAAAATTCCTAGCTCGCATCCATTTTCCCCCAAGTCTTTTCTTCTGAAAACTATTGTTTATGGTGCCAAAAGAAAAATGAAAACTTCCTGAGAGAGAGAGAGAGATCCCCAAAACATAAAACATATTCCCTATTTGAAATGCACGCTCCCCCCAAATTATCTCTTCAGATTTCAAAATAAAGTTGAGCATGCATAACCAGCCCCCATAATTTTTTCCAGAAGATTCTTCTTTGTTACTTTCTTACAATTTGCTATTTTTAACCAAACAATAATTTCTCTCTGATTTTATTTATTTTAGAATTTGCTATTTATTTCATTTACAACCAAACAAAAATAGTTTATTTCTACTTTTCTAAAATTAGTCTCTTACACAAAAGAAACAATTATTTCTAAGATTTCCTCTTGAGGTGCATAACTGCCACTTCTTCCAAGTGGCCAAAATGGAAATTAATTACTCAAGGAAATAATAATAAAGAAAGAGAATCTTTTTCAGACATAATAATACATATTTCCTCACAACTATAATTTACATAAAAGCATCTATATTTATTTATCAAAGTGCCCTCTTGACTTAATAATTTTATTATAATGAAGCAATTAACCAAAACATTAATCAAACAATTCCAAACAAAATAACCCAAATGCCAAACAATACCTGACACAATGCACGATCGAAAGCATGACCACAATGACAATGACTAACCATTACGCCCATACAGACAACACTGACCAGGTGCAAAACTAGATACTCATCCTTTTCAAGGATGATGGCTAACTAGGGGACCACATGTTATCTTTGTTCAACAGTTTCCATTAAGTTTAAGGCACACTCAGACCTATCAATTTAGGTGGAGTCGATGCCTGGTACCTGCATCTTGCAGCAACCAACAGTCAAACAAATAAATATATATATATAATCATACAGTCAAATACACTGTGAAAGGGAATTGCAGCGTAGCAAGGTACTCACGCATGAGTAATGCGACACTATCCCTTTCACCATCACATCAAACACGTAATCACAACACACATAGCAATTAGTTACTGAATGACCAAATAAGAGCCATCATCAGATAATCACATGATACACATGTAATAAGATTAATCCACACAAAACATCACAACATAACATCCTATGATATAGAATCAGTCATATAAAAATTAATTCTAACATATGACAATCATAGTAAGATCAACATCATAATCACCTGAATATAAAACAATGTCAGAGCATATAAATTATCAGTGTCACAACAAAGATTATCGATAAAACATACTATCATATGAAACCACACATGAGCATAATCAGGAATGTCATCAACATGAATGTAGCATCTACCAACATCATATAATGTACAACATTAACTGTCTAACATACCCTAAATATTCCTATTATTTTACCTTCATCTTCATGCTCTTTAGCCAGACCATCTGCACATCCAAGATGAGAATGGAGGGTCATTACATCCCTTATATTCTCTTCTCATCAAAATTTAATCACCATAAATGCTTTGTTCAAAAAGTTGTCAAACCCTTTCTCTGCTACTCACAGTCGACTAAGATTGCTCTGCAATTTATCGCATTAGCTTCTTTTATATCGAAATCTTCTTCAAAAGCTCTGTCATTTTATTTTCTAGCTTATATCCTCATGCTAGATATCAGCACCACATTTATGGCTAGGGAAACATGATTTTTCATTAAGCTCCCCCTGAGCCAGAGCTCTCAATTTACTTCCCAGAGGAAGTACCATCACCAGAATCTAGTGTGGACTCATCCTTGACTTCCTGCACTTCATTCTTGACCCACATTTGATTCATCTCTTTCTTGATCTCTGCTAGATCTACCTTTTGTACCAGTTTCTTCATTTCTGCCTGATTATCCTTCTTCATATTCCTGCTTCTGCAGAACCTTGCAAAATGTCTAGGCATGTTGCAATTGAAGCATACCGCATTTCTCTATCCATTATTCCTTTCATTCATCCTTGATTTGCATTGGTTAGCCTTGTGACCATATCTATTGCATGCAAAAAAATTCCCATTGAAAGATTGAATATTCCTTCTATTATTATGGTTGTTCCTTATCTGACTTCTAAATTCACTAGCTTTATGACCAAACCTTTTGCAATTAAAGCAGTTGCCTTTGAAGGTTTGAATATTTCTCTCATTGTTGTAACTATTCCTTATTTGACTTCTACATTCATTAGCTTTGTGACCTACTTTGTTGCAGGTGAAACACTAACCAGAGAATGATGGACCATTTTGATTTACTCTGCTCCTACACTGAGTAGCCTTATGACCAAATTTATTGCATGCATTACAATAACCATTGAAAGAAGGGTACCTTTAAGCATTTGGTTTCCTGACCGATGGTCTTCTAGGTCTATTCCTCTGATTCTAAATCTGTTTTCCTTTGTCCTTCTTGATCCCAGTATTCTTTTCTTGACCGGTTTTAGAACATTCACCTTTCTTAAATCCCAAGCCTTCTTTATCATCGGGACTTTTGACTAGCAAGTATTCTGTCAGGTTGGACAACACTTACTCTAAATGTTTCTTCCTGACTCCAAGCATGTTTTAGATCAGCTTTCAGATCCGCAACTTCTTGTTCAAGCTTTGTATAGTCTTCAATTTTTCTTTTCACCAACTAATTTAGGTCTTCTTTTTATTTTGGTCCTTTTATAACTTCCACTTTCAGATTACTCAAGTTGTCTTCTTCAGAAATCAATTGTTCACTAACCTCCTTGTATTTTTCCTTGAACTTCTTGACTTGCTCCCTCTGTTTCTTTATACAATCATCTTCTTCCTTGACATTATCTTTCAAATCCCTATTTTCTATTTCAGCCTTTTCAAGATCTGCAAGTGCAAGTTTGAGTTCTTCTTCATTGACAAGTGTGCATTCTTCTTCAGTCTCAGTTGCATCAATTTCTTCAAGAGGAGTAGGACATTTTTTACCTGCCATGTGTTTAGTCTCCAAGATCTTCCTCAAGTTGTTAGACTTCTTTCGAGGAACCAAGTTTTGATACCAATTGTTGAACACCCAAAGTACTAAGAGGGGGGGTGAATCAGTACTATATTAAACTTCTTATTTATTAAACTAGTAATCCATTTACCGCATGCAATAATAAAGAAAACTAAACACAAAAGAAACAACCACAAACCATCACACATGAACACTAGGATTTTTATGTGGAAAAACTAAAACTGGGAAAAACTATGGTGAGTGTTAGCTCACAATATATTATGTAGGAACAATACCAAATTACAATAAAGGCTCACTGCCCAAAGAAGTGCTCACTGCAAGAAGGCTCACTGCCTAGAGAAAGAAAGAAGAAAGAAGGGTGGCTCACTACCAATTTGAACTAGTCAGATTGCATCTGCACATGCATGAATGCAGCTCCAATGAATGCTCAAAATATTATCTCAAAACTCTTCATCTTGACTTCTCTGTTTCACTGCTCTGCTTTTACATTAGACAAGATCTCTCTTCTTCTGCTCTTGTCGCCTGCTCTGCATCTTCACATATTCACCACATTCACATTCGCTAATCACCTATCAAACACCAAATTCAATCTCATATTTATATCCACAACAAACAAAATCTTCATATTAGGTTGGCCTAAAAATGTGTACTGTGTAGTCATGCATTACATACTCTGTTGGTCAAATTCATTCTCCAAAATCTATAGCAGACCCAAGAAATATTTGTAACACCTTCACACATGTCTACCTCAACTATTTCACCACTTAGGATTAAGTTCTAAACACCAAAATTTACCACACACACATCATAATGTCATGTCGGCGTTAACCATAGACTGTTCACTGGTTCAGTTCAACTGTCAGACAATATCTTCCACTGCGGACCACAGGACTTGCTCAAATCCATATCAGAGACTCTTCACATGTCATAGATCACACCTCCAAAACCGTAGAGCAAAATATTCTTTTGTGGTAGAATGCGGACCACTGGAACACATACCCTATAACAGTCAAACTACATCATACCAAGTAGTGATACTCAAACATTCATAACTAATTCTCCATTGAATCTCAGAACTTGTAACTCTGGATTTGGATACTTCAAACATGTGTTTACAACACCTCAAAACTGCATAACAAGATATGCCACAGCAGAGGAATGCAGACCCATTCAGTTAAGTGTTCTATTATGATTTCCTCTGCTTACTGCACTACCAGACTTAGACTTCTCGAGGATGGACTTCCGGTACTCATCAAAGACTAAAATCTTGGATAATTGATTATCTAAGGACTGTGAACAACATACCTGAACCGCATGATATGATCTTCTACTGCGGACCAATACCGGTGTAAATATTGTCTCCTTGTCACTACTTCAGTATACTGCCAACACTTAGCCAAATTGGCTAAGTCTTCTTCTCTGGATCAAAAACATTGTTCCAATCTTGTTTCTTTGCTTGTTGCCATCAATGACAACATCTTCAGACATCATACACAAGTTGCCAATAGTTTTATATTTACATTTGGACATTATATATACACTTAAGTTTTATATCTAAAGACGTTCTTAAATTATGAGTCATGTATGTTTTATATTATGTGTCATTTTTTATATATTTACATTTGGACATTTGGACATTATTGATTTATCATGAAATTTATTTATGATGGAATTTATTTATTATGAAATTTACATAATTTTTTCTTAGAAAGATACATGTATGCTAGTAGCATTTGCAGTTGCAATATTAATATAATAACATTATAATTAATTATTTAATCATTACTTATTTAAATTACTTCATAAATTCAAAGGTATGTTGAAAGCCACCGTCAGGAATATTATTTAAGAATTGACATATAATGTTATAATTTCATAACTTTGTACTGACATGTGGATGTGCCTGATAGGTGTCTCTAGATAACTATCTTCTTGGAAGTAACTTTATAACTGTCAACATTGATCAACAATCATGGTCATTTATTGTTTCTAAAGAAATGGACAAAGTAGTACAGATAAACTTTATGGTTGTAAAGAAAATTTTAAGAAGATTTGAACAATTCAAAGTTATACATTGGAAGCCACCATCAAGAATATTATTTAAGAATTAAGATATAATGTTATAATTTCATAACTTTGTACTGACATGTGGATGTGTCTGATAGGTCTCTCTGGATAACTATCTTCTTGGAAGTAAATTTATAACTGTCAACTCTGATCAACAATCATGGCCATTTATTATTTCTAAATAAATGGACAAAGTAGTACAAATAAACTTTATGGCTGTAAAGAAAATGCTAAGATATCTTCTTGCATTTGCTTTACAACCATAAAGTTTATCTATACTACTTCGTCCATTTCTTTAGAAACAATAAATGGCCATGATTGTTGATCAGAGTTGACAGTTATAAAGTCACTTCCAAGGAGATAGTTATCCAAAGAGACCTATTAGGCACATCCACATGTCAATGTAAAGTTATGAAATTATAACATTATATCTCAATTCTTAAATAATATTCTTGATGGTGGCTTCCAATGTATACCTTTGAATTCTTCAAATCTTCTTAGCATTTGCTTTACAACCATAAAGTTTATCTGTACTACTTCATCCATTTTTTTAGAAACAATAAATGGCCATGATTGTTGATCAGAGTTGACAATTATAAAGTTACTTCCAAGAAGATAGTTATCCAAAGAGACCTATTAGGCACATCGACATGTTAGTATAAAGTTACAAAATTATAACATCATATCTCAATTCTTAAATAATATTCTTGATGGTGGCTTTCAATGTATACATTTGAATTTTTCAAAACTAATGAATGTGTAAATATCAAATTTGAAGCAAGTTGTAGTCACCACAGTTAAATGAACATGTACAAATTATGAACATATTAAATGAACATGTAAATTATGAACTAGATAGATATCTAATGTAGGCTTGTTAAGTTTGAGGCCCCTAAATGATAATCATACACAAAATTTAAAAAAGAACTCAATTGATAAATTTACATATAATGATCTACCAAACTCACATGATGAAATAACATAACTTTAAAAGGTCGTGGCCTAAGTAGCTCATTTGAACATGTAAATTATGAACTCTAGATAGATACCAAAAAAAGAGCTTCCCTTAGCTTCGAGAAATATTTAAATTATGTACTAACAAGGTCAATCACGTGAAGGTGGAAGCTCATGTGGCCTCACCTAAGACCTAAGATAGCTAAGACCTAAGACACCTAAGACCTAATACACCTAAGACATATAGACACCTTTAAAGACCTAAGACACCTAAGACCCTAAGACACCTAAGGCATAGAGACCTTTAAAGACCTAAGACACCTAAGACATGCCTAGACACCTAAGACATAAAACACCTAAGACACCTAGAAGACCTAAGACATGTCTAGACCTAAGTTCTAAGACCTAAGACACCTAAGACATGTCTAGACACCTAAGACCTAACACACCAAAGACATATCTAATACACCTAAGACATCTAAGACCTAAGACACCTAAAACCTAAAACCCTAAACCCTAAACCTAAGACCTGAGACCTAAAGACACCTAAGACATATCGAAGACACCTAAGACCTAAGACACCTGAAATACATCATTCTAATCTACCTAAATTAAAGACTATATATATATTAGAGATCATACTTTCACAACATGAAGTTTAATAACTTGAAATCCTTTTGAACAACTACATAATTGTAAAAATAGAAATCTATTTAAATAAAAATAGAGTTTGTAGCTCTCGATCATGTTTGATTCTAAAATTTGTTAAGAACCATTGAAATTAAAATTTGAAAGGAAAGAACTATCAAGAATCATAAATTTTAAAATAAAATTAATTTATTTATATATCTATCTAGTGTCCATACCTTCATACCATGTATCGATTGGTTCAACTCGCTCTTCAATAATGTAACTTATAACATCCACGTGACTTAAAGCTCTTGGTACGTATAATCTAGATCTTCTCTATAGCTTTTATTATCTCTAAAATCTTTTAATGATCTTGAATAGACAACCTCCATTTTCGTTGGCCACGCCCTCTTTTTTGTAAAGTTTCTAAATTTAATCTTGTTGCTTTAACTAAGTGACTATAATGTAGAACCTTTTGTCCTGACATATAATCAATAAATATAATATCATTTTTATCTATCTTTATTTGTTGATAATATGTGCATTCAACAATGACTAATCCAATGGGATAAGATTGTCCATCACCATCTATCATTGATTCTAACAATTTGGATTTTGGTTGCGTGCATCTTAGTAGATAGTAATCTACACCTTCTGTATTGTTAGGATCTGCAACCATAGCAAAAATATCTCCTGTACACACCACAAGCAAATATGTCTATAGATTATCTAGTTTCAATGTAAATCTTTCAAATATTTATTATCACTCTTGACTTATGTAGATTATAAATCAAAATTCCATAAGTTAAAATTTAATTTAAATTTACATTTAAAATTTACATGTAACAACTAAATCTGATACACATTCGTAATCAACTAAATATAGATGATCATAGACATCTACAATGTCATTATCTTCAAAAGGAGGCATTGATATTATTTGTTTCATTTCCCATTGTGAAACATGTCCATCTCTAATATTCTCACATTGTAGAATACTTGCATTATTCTCAATGCAGTCAACAAAAAAATAAATTTTCTCACTTGAATAGCAAGAGGCTTGCTATGTCTTGTAGTCATGACTTGATGCAAACTTCTAATATTGTTAATTGTTTGACAATTATAAGGATTCGATCGATCAATATCTATGTATGAACAAATTCAAGCTCATCCAATTAAGACTAAACTTCTATTTGCTTCTTTAATATTTATTTAACTTCAAGCATCCAATTAAGACTTGTGTAAACAAATATATGTGTATTAACAAATTCAATTAATTCATGTACTTAACTTTAAATAAATTTTTCAAATAACATATTCAATTTACATACCTTTAACTTCCCAAAAATAGCATTAGTTGTATATTGAGTCACATGCACCAAAATGACTTTTGCATCATTCAACAATTCCATTTGCATTCTGTATGGTGTTACCTACAAGTTCATGTCAAGGTGAAGTATTCAACAATTTTAAATTTACATAAATTTTGTATGGTACAAATTTACCTACAAGTTCATATTGACGAAATGCACGCTTCACACATGCTCCTACTCCATCGTGCTCTCATTTTCCATGTCCACTCTCAAAAAATTCATAAAAACTTTTTGTTATTTCTAGCATGCTATTGCATTAGCCAATTAAATGCTTTTACAGACTTAAATTGTCTTGTATTTAGTTATATAAACAACCATTTAAAAACCAAAAATTAGTTAAAAAATATATGTATATAAGTAACTGTTTCAAGTCTTAAAGTTATAAATTTAAATTTAAAATTAAAAATTAAAAATAAAAATAAAATCAACACTTTACAAGCACATCCATTAGACCAAATCCAGTGGTGTAACATTTGAACATATGCCACTTCGTCTCAAATCTTCAAAAAACATTCCAAAACAATGTGCTACATAGCTTCTATCATGACTCATATCATCACTGATATAAAAGTGAACCTCCTTGATGATAATTCATTCATCTTCGCTACTTTCTTCACCATCTACAAGTAACTCAGCATGTCTATAGAAAACTTGTACAAAGCTTGTGACTTGCTCTGAATGATAATGTTGACTTTGAATCTTAGTTTGAGGACTAAATGTATAGTTCTCAGAAAATTCTACAATAGAGAGAATACAACCCGGTGGAAAACAATTCTTTGAGTCATGAAATTGCTTAGCCTACCATCTTGCACCTTAACAATGTTGGATATGCAGATATATGATGTTACGAAATTTAGAGTCCATAAACTCATTGTAGGGAAATCCACTCTCTCAAAACAATTTTTTTAGACTCAGCCCCTGACTTCATTGAGTATTTCTCATATTCAAATCTCTTCCAAACAACTAGCATTGAATGATCAATATTCTCAAATGGTAAAAGTTTCGTCAAATGTCTACAATCTATACATGTATTTTTTATACATTGTACATTGAATTCATCTGAATCTTTTGATTTTTCACATAAGATAGACTTCACAAATTGTGTTGTACTTCCAAGGATGACTACATTTGGATTAACTATTGCCATAACTTTTTATATGACTACAGGTGTAGATGAAATTCAACATGATTTCGATAGCAACAAGTTTCACGTACTTTATTTATACGTACGAAACATGGTCGTAAGCTCTCAAATTTCCTTTGACAAATCGTCACCTATGGAAATTCTTGCTTGAATGCTTCAAAAAGTTCACTTTGTGTTGTATCTATAAAAAATTTTGGATAAAAAATTTTTGTACCTTCTTCACCTTTTATTTGTATAGTGTCCCTTCTATTGGAAGAAACATGGGAGTGGTTGGTCCAATATCCAATTACTTTTTGTTTTACATCTTCTGAAATTCTATCTTTCTGAGGGACTCGACAAATATTTATCTAATTATTTTCAATGTTTTCATCTAATATGTTTTTCTTCTTGATATATCTTTGAACAGTTCTCCTAAATACATTTACTAATTGGGTAATTGCTTGAACTTGTCTTCTACGTAATAATCTTTTACTAGAAATTATAGTCATCAATGCTATATGTGCAACACTTAAATCAGTAGCTCAACTCTTGGTTTTAATACAATCCAATGCTTCTTGCAAGTTTTCAATCATTGTCTAATTTAATAAATCTGAGGATTTTTCTTATTATCAACTCCTAACAACTCCAAAACAAGGGTCATTTTTTTTGCCTAAATAATTTGGCACATAATTGTGCTCTTCCAATTAGAGATTTATCTTCAAAAAATTCATCCCAAATTCTTTTAGAGTGAAATTTTATTGAGCTTTTAGGTATCATATGTTTAGGTGAAGTATTCTTGAAAAGAGAATCCTCATCCATCTCCATAAGATTTTCCATTCCATAGAAAAAAATTCTATCACTAGTACCAATTTCTTCTTGTACTTGTTCATTAACATGCTCTTCAACTTTTTCATCAATAATTTCAATGGGTTGTACTTGACTAGATGATCCTAAAGTCAAATTCCCCCTATTTAGTATTTTTTCATCTTTTTTTTGTCATACAACCTTGATCTAGTTCTTTTATTCCCCATCACAAATTGCTTGTTTTAATTCACCTACACACAAATACACATGCATGTACATCCCAATATTTAAGTCATGGATTTCAATTTCTACTTGCTTTTAATCTATCATTCAAGACCAATATATATGAACAATAAATACACTCATAAACTTTTAAAATTAATCAATGACAAGTTGAGAATCATTGTACCTAAAAATTTGTAGCCTCTCTTAGCAAAAAACTCCTTTTATGTGCTTTCTCCAAATGCTTGAATTGAAAAAAAATTAAAAATAGTTTGTAGCTTCTATTGCAAAAAAAACTACTTCTTGTATTTTCTCCTAATGCTTGAGTTGAAAAAAATAAGAAAAAATAAACCTATATTTATATGAAATTATTTGAATTTTTAAAAAAATTGGTCGACCAAATTGGTGTGCCGAAACTTAAATAGTTTACTTTTGGGTGAATCAAACTCTCCCGAGTTAAACTCGGGCAAATCCAACTCACCCAAGTTTGACTTGCCTGGAACTATCTATGTGGCATCCTACTTTGCAGCCACCTCCTCCTTTTTCAAATTTTTTTGAAACTCTCAACTTGGACTAAATATTTCTTCAGCCAAATGGATTATTTCAAAAAACTAAAAATACCCTTTTGTAGAGCTTCGAGTCTCCAATCCAAGTATATAATTTTTTGATATTTTGATTAGTTTTAATATGTTTTTGTTTTAAATTATTACAAGTAGGTTGTTATAAACAAAGATGGCACTGATTAGAAATTACAAAATATATATAAAACTACATCAAATTTTTTTGAAAAGTATATGGTACACTGGATGAAAGAGTCCTCTCCAAAAGGGTATAAATGGTTTTTTTTAAATGATAAAAAATTTATACAAAAGTTGACTTGGAATGAAAACTATCAAATTCTGGTAAGTTTAACTTTAAAATGTTATTATGAGGAAAATATGCATTGAAAACTATTTTTTTTTTCCATGCACTAGATATTGAACTAATCTATTTGGGAAAAAAATTAGGGAAAAATAAGATTGTTTATTTTTTTGTTTGTGATATGGACTTGACGTCACTTTTTCCTGAAATTTTCAGCAATTAAATTTATAAAAAAATATCAAAATAATTTTTTTAATTTTTTGAAAAATTACAAGCATAAAATTCATCATGAGTTCTACATTTCATTAGTTTACATCATTTTGAAATTAAAAACATAAATGCCACTTTTATGAGGTCGAAGTTGAAAATTTTTGTTTGTGTTGGTCGATTCCTTTATAAAAGTGTGACACATGTTTGTGCTTTTACCCAATTCTATTGTTAAAAGAATTGCTAGTATCTATAAGAAGTATGATAAAGACCACCTCTTGGTATGGTTATCAATGATATTACTTTACCATGCATGGTGAAAGGTAAATGTGATAGCCATCCTTAACAAAGATATAGTTGCTTTATAACTTGCATAAAGTTACTGATTCTATTTTTATTGATAATACTTTATTCTAATCATGAAATTTGTTCTAATGGACTTTTCTTGTTCATGAAGGTTGAAGGGAATTTTTGTAACACATTATTTATGGGTCCTAATATCATAAAGTAATATGATCAAGTGATATTTAATTGTCACCAAATCATGTTGTTGAATGGTATCATGATCTGATCCTAAATAAAACTCTCTACTAGCAATAATATGATGTACATACATTTTGACAGTATGGAAGCTATTAGATCATTAACTTTAAAGGAATACATAATATTACTGGATGGTTATTGTTGAAGGGTCAATTCAACTAAAATCTAAGTATAAGGGTTGATTTAAATGCAAACCTATTGTTGCCATATGGAATCACTTACTGCTAACCATTAAGGTCATATTTAGTATAAATGGCAAGTGCCAATATTATCTAGTCTATGAATGGGATTATTATAAAAATATTGGGTTGCACCATAAAGTTAATAAAATTAGAAGAGTAAGGATATTATTATTACTAATATTATTGAGTGTATAGCGTTATATGATGATTTTATGGATATAGTATTGCCAACTGTCTTGAGTAAGACTCGAGTATCGATTATCTTAAAGCAAGTTTATAATCGTTATGTATTGTCTTTAAAAGTTCAAATGATTATGTGACTTTGTTGAGGCATGTTGTGTTTCGTAAAGAAGGATGTCATAGCATAATATGATATAGATATAGATATCACTAAATCATATTATAGTAGGACATCATGAGAAGCCACAACAGTACTTTGCATAATTGTTGTGTGTGAAGATATTGTGATTGCTATTGTCTTATGGGTTGATATTACTAACATCGATTATGTTATTGTGAATAACTCTTATGTATGGATTTAATTTTGGAAATGATAGTAATGGCTGGTATGAAACCTCAGAATCTTTGTGTATGTTCCTAGAGAGATTATTGTGAGGAGAACTACATGGGACTTCAAACCCATTTGGAAGTGAGTATGTAGGCAGTTATTGGGTGAAGGATGCCAATAGATCCAAGGTTTGGGTTGTTCCTAATCATGATCATCCCTCCCTCTTTAGTGTGTTTTAGCTTGAGGCTACAATTTGCATCAAATGGTTTTGTACTCACCTTTCCAATTAATATGTTCACACTATATAGGCATGAGCCAATAAAAGGCACTCTATTAGCACTAAGCTTATCTACTCTAAGGTTTGTGAAGTTTGACTTCTACAATCTGCTCCAATCTTGGATGAACTTTTAGAGTCGCTGTCATCATGGTCCAACTCTAATGTGAATGAATAAGAGTGCATTTAGACTTGTCTAACTATAAGTATAGGAATGTATAGGTTAGCCTCAAAACCCTAGAGAGGTTTATTCTTCCAAGTACTAAGGGCATGATAAACTTAGCCATGACATGGTTATGAATGAGTTATGATAACTTACTAACCTTGCATTTAATGATGATATTGAATTAAGCCATTATGATCCAAGGGTGTGAACAACTCTTAATATGTGTGGATGATATACCTACTCTAAATATGTGCCTGGATCTATGTTGAGTTAGCATGGATTTCCTTATGATTTCCTTTGTCAAATGTGGGCAAGTAACAATAAGTATTATCAAATATGGTATGGTGTTAGCCTTATATCTATTTGGTGGGTAATTGTATGTTAAGATTTATGATTGGTAATACATAAATGCTATGTACTCAGAAGTAGAATGTTGTATAATATTACTACTATGGGTTTGAATTTCTATCTAATAAACAATGTGTTTTCAAGTAACAATGGAATGATGTGAATGGAATTTTAGATTACTCTATGAGTTATTTTTTTATGTATATGTGACCCAGCTTGAGCGGGTTCAATGTGTTACTTTCATGTTGGTAATTTTGACCTCAAAACCTATAGGACATGTTAGTGCCCTGATCCACCATCTACAAAATTTATAAAATGCTAAGTATGGCCCCATTGTGCTTAAAATATGCCTCCAAATGTTTTCTTGTTTTCCTTGTTTTCCTACCTTGCTTGGGTGCCTAAAATTTTCTAAGTATGTGTCTTTTGTCAACCCTTATTGTACTTCTTGGAATTTTGTCAATGGTTCCAGTGATTCTCAGAACCCTTGGAACCTCCGAAATGGTTCCAAAGTTTCTTTTTTGCTCTGATGAGGTTGGCTTCCTTTGTTTGTCAGAGGTTCAGGTGGTTCTTGGAACCACCAAAAACCCTAACATAGTTATGTGGTTCTCTTTCTGGTTTGACAGCTCTGGCTTCTTTAGTTTTTTGGAGTTTCTGATGGTTTTGAGAACCTCCAAAAGCCCCGATGTGGTTCCATTGTTCATGTTTGGCCCCAACTTGTCGATGTATTTGGAGTTGGACATTCCTTGCTTTGTTTGTCGGTGATTCGAATTATGTTGGGAGCCATCAAAACTTTTGACAAGTTCAAAAGTTCTCTAAGTGGTGAGGAACTAACAAGCTCAAGGTTGGTGAGATGAGGGTAAGTTCTAAGACTTAGAAATTTTCAAGAAGAGGGATGTCTGTGGTTTTAGTGGTTCCAAGAACCCCCAAAACCTCCAACATGGTTTTTCGATTGGCCCAACACATCTGACAAATAAGAAGGATGAAGGGAAGAGATTGGTGTCAGTGGTTCCAATGGTTCTAGGAACCTTCAAAACCTTCGATCTGGTCATGGGTTGGATCATAAGCACTGATAGTGAGTGACAAAGGAATGAAGATGTAAGGGAGGAATGAAAAGTGAAGAATAAATTAGCGTAGATGGTTTTGGTGGTTCTTGGACCTCTTGAACCTCTGACATGGTTCTAGAGTTTCTCAAAGTGCCTCCAGTGAAAGACAAAATAAGTGGAAGAGAAAACGAAGAAGAGAATAGTGTCAGAAACCATCGGAACCCCTGAATTGGTTCCTGGTCGATTCTAAACCCCCAACATAGTTCTTAAAAGGCCCAAAAGTAGGAAATGATGTGTTACCAGACAAATGAAGATGAAGTTAACAAAAATTTTAATTATTTTTTGTGGGCCCTAAGGCATATCTGCATTCAAACACATACCTGCCTCCAACACAACATAGGATGCCTCACCTACTTCTCTACATAACTCAGGATGCCATCAATGGCCTTGCATGGATTTGACCAAGCAATTGGAGTCTCCCATACTCCTTTAGGTATAAGTTGACCCTCTCAAGGATGCAATGGAAAGGGCAAAGGACTAAAATGTACACAATATCAAGTATATGGCCATGTTAAGATGGTGCAACAAGCATGGGTGACCTACAAAAATGTGTTGACCACTCTTGTAATTCTACCAGAATGACAAGACTAATTGCAATGCTATATATAGATGTTTGTAAGATGTAAAAGGGGTTTGTCATTGAACCAATTTGTGATTGTAAGTGCTTCAAGCAGTGTTCTAGGGCATCAAATTCGATGCAGTCTAGTTCGTAAGGGGATATAGTGCACTTTGTAAAGCATGTGAAGGGTTCTCAATAATAGATGCATGTAATGGTATGTCTCTATGGTAGTTTGTAATTATTCAGGAGGGTGTTTGAACCTATTTTCTCATTCTCTCTTACCACATTTGTTGGTATGAATGCAACAAAGACTAGAGAAATATGTGACAATATTTTAATTCATTACAAAACTTTTGTAATGCTCTTTCCTTCTATTTCATGTGGGTTTTTGCAATTCTATCTAGATTTTTGAGTATGTCCATTACATGAGATGAGATATATGCATTGTATGATGATGTACATGTAATTCTATTTGTGTTTTAATGTTTCACTTCTCTCCTCTTTGTAATTTATGACTCTATTTCCCAATGGAGTAGGCATCAGTCTAATTAGTGAAGGACTAACATCTTCTAAACTTATAATCTCCCTCTCTTGTGTTATTTGTATGAGTAGTTTAGGTTCCACCATGCTTGCATGATTCAGTGTTGTAAACTCATCATATCTTATGCAATATTGAAATTGAATATCATTAGGGAATCATGCTAGTGTGTCTTTCTCTCTTACCAATGTGTATGCAATGTTAAGTGGATTCATCTACTAGGGAAAATATAGTGTAGCTATCATCTTTTGGTGCAAGATAAGAGTGGATTATCATCTATTTGTTAGAGATCTTTTGGGATCTATATGTAGCTAGTGCTAACATAAACTTAGTGACAATTTTAGGGGTTCATTGCACATTGGCTATAGCTTCTTAAGGACCTAGCATTAAAGCTATTTTTTGTAACATCCCTCACTTGACCTCTTTGTGGATGATTTCTATGATATGTTAGTATTATTATTCCATGGTGTTTTATTATTTTTATTAGCTAATGGGATGTAGAATAATAGTATGTTCACTTTCTATGGTTCTTTAGGCTATATACATGATGATGGTATAAGCAATTATTAAATGTTGATTATTTTAATTTATTATAGACATGTTGTGACTCACAAAAGCTACTAAAGTTTTGTGTGGCAAGGTGATGCAGAGGTGTCAGGTCTCTAGAGGCAATTTGACAAGATCAAAAGATTTAAGTCAATGGTGTACTTCAACCAATAAGACTCACTAGTCTTCTCCTTGCCCTAAACTCCACCAAAGGGCTCAAATTTGGTTCCAACTTCTAAAATGCAATCCTACACCTTCTAGGGTCTCAACATACCCTAATCAACAAGATTCAAAGGGTCTCACATACCATCTTGACTTGTTCATTGACAACTCGTCTTAACTAGGTCTAAACCTAGTAGCCATGTTCAGCGAGTAATCTGCACTTTTCTCCAATCTTTCCCAAAGCACTTCTACAAAAAATGACTGATCTAAATACCCTTTACAGAGTTCTCTAACATATCCAAGAATCAGGTACTATTGTCTTGGACCAAACTGACTATTCTGACCCCTGCACCCTTCCTACAAGGCTTAATTAGCCCACTTTTTCAAAGGAACCTTATGACAAACTTGACCTCCACACTCCAAACCCTCAAACAGTCTTAGGAAAGGTTCCAAAATAGAGGATTTTCAAGGTTTCAATAGGTGGTTTGCTCATCCAATGTTTTAAACACAAAACCCTTACTTCTAAGGCTCAAAACCAAGGGTTTATCAAATCTCCCACTTCCAACCATTTCCAGATCTCATTCAAAGGTCTAACACCATCCCCTTGACCATATTAGACAACATCAATCATAAAAACAATACTTTCTTGAGGTAGATCTCCTGCTGCTACACCTGTGCCATCATTCCCATGCTCTTTTCACATGCAAACTTGCATTCTAATGGTGATCACCAACCAATCTGCACTCCTCCTACCTTGTTCAAGTTAGAAGTCATATTATACATGTCATCTAGGACCTATTCCATGAGAATTAGGATCTTACGTTAATGGAAAGGTCCAAAATTTTATTGTCACCTCTCAAAACACACAGGGCAGTCTGTTGTTCTTGGTAGCAGTTAGAAGAACAGAATTGAAACCACCTTCAAACCCTTCTCAGAGCATAAAATAGGATCTACTATTGTTAAGTGAGGATTTAAGACATTTACCAAACACCCAACAATCAAAAGATCAACAGAATTTAGAAGGAGATGCAAGAAAAAGATAAATTTTACTATTGTTTGCAGTCAGTCGTACAACCCAGGCCTCCAATTGACTCCACCGTACCATCAAATGCCTTGGACATGCTTACATAACCTCTGCCCCAACTTCCACAACCAATTCCCATCGGTTGGAGTTGGTTAAACCTCAAAAACTACTCAAAACTAACTTTCCTGCCTAAATGCATGATTCAAAAATTTGAATTTTAAACTTTGGTTTAATGGATTTCTACCATACCAAACCATCATGTTTGATCTTCTTAGGATCATTACACTTTGTTCCTAATCTTAGACACCTATATTTGACTCTAGGGGCACTATTGGCCCAACTTACATCATTTTTGGTCCTAGGGTCCTTACCAGGACCCTCAGGACATTTGACCATTACATCATCTTGACCATTACAACATGCCATAACTAGTTGTGAGATGTCCCAATTGACTTGATGGGCTCCATGGACTCCTCTCTTGGTCATTGGTGTCTCTTTGTTCCAAGATGTTCCCTTAGGTGCTCCTGCACCACAAGATGTGTTGTGCAACAGGTACAAGTAATGGGCATGGTGAACTAGGTTTTGTGATTGGAGTGTTTCATCCTATGGTCCAAGTATGTCCAGGAAAAGATTAATTAATTAATTAATATATGAAGAGTTAATTTAATTTAAAATAAATAAATAAATAGTGTTGCATTATATCATTTCTTTTATTTATTTATTTTGGTAATTAATTTCTTTTGAGAAAAGAAATAAGTTTAATTATTTTAATTTGTTAATTTATTTAATTTTTGAATGTGCAAAGTCTATTTTAATGATTTAGAAAATAAATTATTATATATTCCTTTTTGTGAATTGGAAATTTTTATTTTATAATATTAATTTTTAAGTGAAACCTTTATTCCAAAAGAATTGAAAAAATATAATGTTCTAATATTATTTTTTTAAATAGATTGTGCATGACGAAGAATAAGGATATTTTAGTATTATTTTCTTTAATAGGAATATAATACTATATTTTTGTTTTAGGATTAATTTAGGTTTTGGAAAGAAAAGGGAGGATTATTAAAAGAAGAAAATTTATTTTATTAAGCTTAAGGCAATCTTTTTAGAAAGAGAATTAGAAACAGATTATGAAATCTTAAGAACTTATAAGTGCTTTTATTTTTAAGAATTGAAGGATTGTTGTGGTTTTTGAATTGATTGGTTAATCTCCATTGTTTTTACCAAATTGCTACAAGATCGAGGTAGGATTCTAACATGAAAGGATATAGCAAAGATTTACTTTGGGTAATAATTGAATATAGGGTTTTGTGAAAAAATTGTAATTTGTATGTTTCTTATGCAAAAAGAAAGATTTAAACAAATAGTAGATTCACTGATTTAGAAGAATTAAAAACAATTTTTGTTGAATTAGACTTGTTGGGAATTCTTAAAAATTAGTAAGAAGATTTGATATTTTATTTGATTTGAATATGGTCTTTATAATATTGAAAACATTAATTTCTTGTATAGGAAGAAAACACAATAGAAAACTTGGAAAAAAGATGAAAAAGAAATAGAAACCCGTCTTAGTTTAGACATATCTCTTAAACACTGATCTGGGTACTTTTTATTTTTAGATATACGGTTTTAAATTAGGGGATAAACTTTACCTTCAATTTTTGTAATTTCATCTTTTATATTTTATTTTCTATTATTTGAACAAGTTGCATGTTTTTTTCTAACTAGTAAAATTGTCATAAAAAAATAGTTTGTTACGGCATCAGTAACTTTCATTTTATGATCTGGGTTTCTCTAAAACATTAAGGAGGTTCGTAATTTAGTTGGTTAAATCCTCCAAAAAATCCAATCATACCTAGATTGTAAATCCTAAGTTATGAGTGACTTAGTGATTGTCTATCTTGCTAATATTATAAGAATTGAGTCTTATTAATAATTATATTTATTATGCGACATCCTTGGTGTCATGATTGGTTATATATTTAGGTCACATCATTTGCGTCATGATTTATTATATATTTATGTGACATCATTTGTGTCATTATTTATTATATATCTATATGTGGCATCATTTGTGTCATGCTTTTACTCGTAAGTGTAGAGAGGTGTTTTTATGAGTAAACAATTTATGAAAGTGATCTCAAAGCTTCTCAACATCTAATTATCCTAAGGGATGGGATGGTTGATATCTTGACTTCCATTGTAAGTGACAAGATTAAAGAAGTAGGATAGGTTAGATGTCCTTGTTATGGGTGGATACATCCTGGCATCTTTTTCTCTACTTCAGTCCCAACACATTGAGACATCTCTCCTTAAAAAATTGACCAAGGAATCAAGCTTACTCTTTCTCGCTATAGGCACCACATCACGTGAATATTTAGTGCTCTCGATGGTAGAAGGTCCACAAGTTGTTTATGCATTATTTTCACCATCCATCACTAGTAGCTAGGAGATCTCTAAAGATAAGACCTACGGCCTGTTTTTGGTATGCATACCATGTTCTACCCTAAGGGGTTGGGGTAGGGTGCTCTATAGTGGTATAGTTAACCTTCTTGTCTTTTGTGAGGTAGTGGTATTTGGGTACATTACATAGTTGGGAGATGAGCCTTGATGGGTTCATGGGACTTGGGTCAAGTCTTGATTATGTGTTAGATTTTGAGTCGAGTCATGGTTGTGTATTTTTGTGTTATCTTTGAGTGTTTGTAATTATGTTGTTGTCTTGTATGATCTAATTGTATTCTATGTGTGTTTGGTATACTTGAGTGATGAGTGGAATGTGAGTGTGTATGTGTGTGTATTCTATATGTTTTGTGTTTTAAGTGTAACCTTTTATGTGTGTGAAATAGTTTCTATGAATGCATAAAGATAAGGAATTAATCTAATAAATAATCACTAGTGTTGTATGTTATTCCCACCCTTTTGGATTATTAGTTCGAAGCTTCATTTCTAGACTAATGATTGGGGAGGAAAGGGACATCCTCATGGTGGGTTCAAACCTTCCCCATCGGCTACAACAACTTGGAGGAATTAGCTTACAAAGTTTATTTGGAATCCTTCATATTTATATTTATGATGTACTATGTACATGACCACTTGTACATGTGATGTTGGTTTATGGATTAATGTATTTATTATCATTTGTGAGGGTTGTAGTTTTGACCCCTTTGTATATTTTAAATATGGAATGATGTTATCCTCATTTTTGGTAATTGATATGTACTTATGAGACTTTTGTAATCATTTGGTGAATTATTTGATTTTTATGGATTATGACATACATAGTAAGGGATATGTATTGTTTTATTGTTAGATTATGTAAAAAAAATCTAGTTTCTTTTGGGGCATGTTACATTGGTATCAAAGCTAAACCACCATTAGATTGGTATTAGAGCTAAATTACATACCTTCCCTTTAAAATTTAGAGAAACCTAGATCATAAAATGAAAGTTATTGATGTCGCAATAAATTGTTTTTCCCATGACATTTTTACCAATTTTTTTTTTTAAATACTCAACTTGTTTTAATAAAAAAAATAAAATATGAAATATGAAATTACAAAAATTGAAGGTAAAGTTTATCCCCTAATTTAAAACCATATATCCAAAAATCAAAAATACCCATATCACTGTTTAAGAGATATGTCTAAACTAAGATGCGTTTCTATTTTTTTCAGCCTTTTTCCAAGTTTTCTATTGTGTTTTCTTCCTTTACAAGAAATTAATATTTTCAATATTCTCGTGAGGCCTAGCTAGTACTGTACTTGAGACCATGATATGATACTATTTATAATTGCCTATTTTGATGTGTGTGATTAGACATTATGATATAATTAAATTCTTTGGGAATTATGTTTGGACTATATTTTTTTTTAATTAGATGTTGATGGATAATTAATTGTGTGGGAAAAGAAAGTATTGAATGAATTAAATGCTTTGTGATAGTTTTTAAATAAATTAAATTATATTATTTGAATTATGTAATCATGAATGAAGTTGGATTATTTAATTAATTTTGCTATGCATTTCAAGCTGCTTTGGCTATATTATCATAACATACTGATATTCGAAATTAAGTTTGAAGGTGGTGGCCAAGATTCCTTAAGTGGTTCAGAGAATCCATAAACCCTATGTTATACTAGTTAGCCTAGCCTAACCCGTGGAAGGGGTTAAGGCTAAAATGTGATGTGAAATGATTATTTTTATTTTTATTTTCATTTGTTGTGTGTGGTTGTGGTATTTCATTATTTTTATTAATTTTATTTAATTCAATTTTTTGGGTGAAAGTCATTTTAATTATTTATTTTATTTTAAATTATTTCTTTTGTGGGATGAGGATAAATGCTTTAAAATTGATATTTTAATATTTCTTTTTGAGAGAGGATTTTTATTTCTTTGTTTTATTATGGAAAAAGAAGAGTTTTTTTGGGAAAAAGAAAGAAAGTTGCTTTCTTTTATTTTTCTTTCTTTTTGAAGTTTTAGTTTTTATTTATGGGAAATTTTGGAAGGGGTTTTTCACTTTTGTTGTGCATGAAATTTGAGAAAAAAAAATTAGTGAAAATTCGAAGAGAATTTTGGTGAGAAGAATTGGAAGAGAAGTTTGGAATTGGAATTTTGGATTGTGAATTCAAGAGCAAGGTTTTTTTTTGGGTTTTTGGGCTCACCCTAACTTGGGGGGATGAGGTAGGAAATTATCTTCTCTTGATATTTCTATAAAATGTATGCATTTTTATGAAAGCCTTTGTTTATGTGTGTTTGTGCATTTTTTTGTTATTGTGGGTTGGGTTGTAACGGGAGCGGCCCTTCGTATCTAATGAGAGCCTCCTATGTAAAGGGGTTTGAGAGAGGTGTGGAGCCTCTCTTTGGGGGATTTGTTTTGTATGTGATGGTGTTGTGGAGTAATTTGATAGTGGAGTTTCGTTTGGGCATGAGTGCCTCTATTTTATTGATATTTTATTGAGGATGGTTATGAAGGTTTCGTGGAGGAGGTTTGTGATTATGGAGTTTTGTGGAGATAAAAGAAAATGTTAAATAAAATAATAATAAATAAAATGAAATGAAGAAATATTAAATAAAATAAATATATATAAAAGATAATGTAGTAATTGTAACGCCCCGCCATGAACATCTTAGAGAACAACACATCTATGCTATGCAATGCAAAATTAAAAAAATTTAAATGAGTAAGATAACAAAGTAATGTTAACATATCTAAACACATCATTTGAACTAACGACTTGTCCTCTAAGATTTCATGGTTACATTACTTAACAAATCAATCAACATGATTTAACATACATCATTAACTAACATCAGTAGCTCAATCTAAATCTATTGCATTGAAAAAACATATACACCATATCATAACATCAAATAAATAATCAACATGATCAAGTACACAATTACAATTTTTCCTTACACATGAGTACATCATTACATTGTTACATTGTCATCTACTGACTACATCGGAATACATACATTATGATTGAACTGATACACAAAACTAGTACAAGAGTATACATAATTATCTCCTCGAACTGGTACAAGATCTGATGTCTAATACTCAAGCTATATCCTCCTTGCACACGAACAATGGCAAGGGAAAAACCAATGGAAATAAAAGCTCTTCCACCTGACCATGTGGAACCCTAAGGTCCACCCCCCAACCTAGGAGTTAACATAAGGTCCCACTATGACAACCGTCAAGTAAACAATAGACTACAAGGAATAAGGACAACACTTGACTCCAACAACACATGCCAATATCATAAGCAACTCAACAGTACTTCCAGAGGCAAACACATATGAATGAGGAGAGTACAACTAGGGAATGCTAGGTTGTAGTAGGGAGAGTGTCATCACATGGCTTGTCATGGGTTGTCCTGGTAAGCCTTCCTAGGCCTCGGCCCCCATCTTCGGTTGTCCTGGCAGCCTCTCCCGACTCCCGACCCCCATACAAGGATCATGCAGAATCAACATACCTTTCATGAGGATAAGGTAGTTGATCATGCCATTCCAGGCCTTCTCATCTCATCTCAAGCCTAAACGAGCACTTGAGCCATGAATGAGGCATCCACTTATCTTTATTTAGTGTGATTAACTACCCAACCCCCTAATTCATTAATTAGGTTATCGCTTGTTTACCAACTTTCAATGGGTTACCCTAGCAACCACTACGCCCCACATTGAAAGCCACTCCCCTACCTACATCTAGAAACCCTAACTATCAAACAAGGGCATATAACATCATAATAATATGTATACATGATCTTTGCAAGGAATTAACCCTCTTGCACTAAACATAATCATAAGAATGCAACTCAGTAATCCATTGCCCATAGCAATACATAATAGATCTCCATTACAATTCCCGATGTCTCCCCAATCCAAAATCTAACTCAAAACCCATTACAAGATAATTACAAATAAATGGACAACAATTCATCCACAAGAGAATACATACATCATTCACATTGTCTTTTATCTCATTCATAACAAGAGCAACATGCTCATTAAAACATCGTAATCCCAAGACATCTATCCACATGTTACATGGAATCAAAACACGACATCCGAAGCCTCTAGAAGCTAATCACTCAAGTAGATGCAACTAACATAAAGACCATGAAAGCATATCTCATTCACATTATCTTTTTCCAATCCCCCATACATAACAAGAGACAACATGTATTCATAACCTCATTATTCCAAAACACTTATAGACACAATACATGGATTCACACATAAACTTCCTTTACATCTCGAAGCTTGAGAACATTACACTGGCAAATCGTAATCACTACTCAATCATAACCTTACTCGTTATCCTTCAATGTACCATTTGTAATCAATACATAAAATCGAAACATGAATAAAACTCTAATTTTGGTTAATTGTAAATAATCAAATTAATTTCTATGTTTTAATCTAAATAATCAATTAACTTAACTATAATATTTTAAATCCAATACACATGGTTTAAACTTATGAAATTAAAATAATTTTAATGACATAATTTAATATAATAAAGACTATTTTAATTATTTTCTACCTTTCCTAAATAATTCCAATCTATTAACTTAACGATAATCTCATAATTCCATGAATTTATCCATTTATTTCTAATACCTAGATGTGTTTCCACCAGTATTTCATATTCAAGAACTAATTTAATTAAAAATTAATTTTAACGAGAACATGAACTATATAAAACCTAACTAGTGGAAACAAATACCAAAACTAATACTCCATCCATAAGAGGTTCGAAAGGGATATGCCGATAGATAATTAAGGGTGACATCGGGTTGCATATAAAATAACAAAGATAAGAAAAATTCTTTTATTTATATGTGTCACTAAAATGGCTATTGGAATCACAATTAAATAAATATTCACATTGCACATTGTTTTCAACACTATAGTCCCGAAACCCTAATAATATTAGTTTAACCTCTAATTCTAATGTTCACAAATCTAATATTGTATTCACATCATATAATAATAATTGAAAACCTAGTTTTTTTATATAAACGATACACAATAGTCCCGTAATATCAAACTAAACCCTAAATATCACAAAAATTATATCACGATGTTTTATTTGTAAGATACCATCAAAATTTTAAAGAGACCGTATCATACAAAAGAAGAGACTTTGGTTCTTATGTAATTTTCTTATACTAAGGTCTATCATAATATTTTAAAGGCTCTATCGAATAGATAACTGCCATACAAAAGAAATTGTTTGATAAGCAAGGTTGAAAACTATGAGAGAGAGCTAAAAGACATGAAAAACATATCAACGCAAGAATATATTTATTCTATAAAGAGGTATTTGAGTTTCCTACCATGTATGTATGAATTTATAATTACACTCTCCTACAGCCTGTAATAGGAAATAATTTTGCAGATGTAGTACTGGTTTTTCTAGGGGCGCATCAGCCTACCGAGGAGTGATAAGGTTTGGATTTAATTTACTTAGATGAACTTATAATCTTATCTTGAACATTAATATGTAAAGTGAAATTAATTTATACTTTTACTAAGATAAGTTGATAGATAGAAATGCCAACATTGACATAGCGTAGCTCTACAATACCGGTGATATAACTTGGCAGAAACAATGATGGAAGGTGGAAGGCTAGGAGTGGAAAAATTTCAAGGAACAAGGATTTGCATCTGGAAATATTTGGTAAGTACACCACTCTCAGTTTGTAGTATAATGTTTCTGATAACTGCAGTGCATTGAGCTATTGTTCATTAGAAATACATCCAATAATCACACCAGATAAAAAGGCTAATGATTCTCATTGAAATCATAGACACAGAGGAATGTTATTGGCTGACAAATCTAGTTTTTTTTACATTTCATATGAGGTTATTCATTTGAAAGTGGAAATAGCCCAAAGAGACATACTCTACTTTCACTAAGGACGCAACCAGGGTGTGAGAAGACTTGTTGCATCCATACTCACAAAGGCAATTTAATTTAAATTGACTAAATTTTAGATTATAACATCCTCTAATTACAGGAAATATAAATTTCTTAAGACATTATCATTCTTTTAACTTATCCTGAAATTAAAAAAAAATGCCTATCTAGAATGCAGTCCTCCTTACAGCCATGGGAAATGCTGAGAATAAAATTTATGATAGTCGCATGGCATAAATAATGAGGGAATGACTATAATTAAACACTAACTAACACTGTTTCAAATAGCGCACCAAGCAGACCTGCTAGAAAGGTTTTAGAAACTTTCAGACAAAAACATCAATGACAGCATGAGAATTCTAAAATGGAATTTGTCTCATAGAGTTACCACCCTGAAGTGCAACGATTGCAGACTAAAAGCAAAATGGATTATCAAAAAGGCTTTAGGAATGATCAAGCAAAGATGATTCTAGGGTTTTATGTTCATCAAAAGTCTTGTGATTTGATATGCTCGCCTAGGTTGTTTGCTTTCAGCCATTTTTCCTATGGTAGTAAGATGTCATCATACGGAATGCAATGGATGCAGGATATCCACATAATGGATTCGTTGCAAAGGCTTTAGAGACTTCCTTACAAAGGGAATTGGCAAGAATAATAATATATTTTTGACAAAAAAAAAATTTGAAAGTAATGATTGCAGGATCTGTAGAAAATAGATTCAAAGAAAAGGCTTTGGAAACTTTTTAGCAACGAAATCAGTAGGTATAAAGCCAGATGACACTACCTTTGCCAGTATCCCTTAGATCATGCTGAAATGGGAGCTTTGGAACAGGAATGAACATCCATCAAGACATAATCAAAGGAAAAATATATGTCAAATGTTGTAGTTGCAACTACTCTATTATATCCATATGCAAAATAAGAAGATATGCACAAGACACGCGAGCCGTTTTGCTTTTGACAAAGGCAATTAGTAGGTGTATAATTAAATCACAGACAGAAAATTGTTTGAAATGTAATGGTTGCAGGATATGCACAAAATGATTTGTTACGCTGGCCTTACAAACTTTAAAGCAAATGCACTCGGCAGGAATGAATTAGATCTTAACAGAATTCAGAATATAATGACTGCAGGATATACTCAAAATGATTTGAATGAGTAGGCATTGAAAGAGATCAAGTAAAAATAATGCTATGGTAAAGGAGTGCGTAGAATAGGAATTTCATTAAAGAAACCTTAGATATAATCATTCAATGCAAGATGAGCAAATAACATTGATACAAATAAAAGAACCTATATACAACTGCATCCTACAACAAACCACACAGTCAACCATGAAAATATATATCATCATACAGTCATACAGTGAACAGAAATCACAGTGTGGCAGGGTACTCGAACACGAGTAATGCGACATTGTTCCGTTCACATAAACACATCATTAAATAACTACATTACACCTAATTTTTGATTACTTATCAACAGAATAGCTTAATCAATTATATAACGATCTAATACATTCATTACCAGAAATGCATCATAATCATAATCAAATAGCACATAGAACTAAAATTAAATTAATCTATAACATCTAATATGTCCATCAAACTGTGAAAGCATAAAATATCAGAAATCAAACATCATCAAACATCATCATATCAATAGGTCCATAATCAACTAGAATAATAATAGAGAATCCGTCGTCCAATAGAATGTCATAATATCTAATCCTACTAGGGAAAACTATCAGTCCGACAGAAACCAAGGTGAGGGGCACTACAATAATGGCCATGATTTGAGTAATGATGTTGTTGGTGGTGGATTATGGTGTTGCATTGATGGTTTTGTTATTGAAGATTAAGGAGGATTGATGTGATTCTTTTAACCCCTAAGAGGGATGATTATCCCCTCTCTCCCCCTGTGTTGGATCTAGTTGGATCCTTTGTTTGTGAGTCAACCGATGGGATTTTATGTTTATGTGTAAATGGTCCTTTCTAGTTTATGGATTTTATGTGTTTGCATGTGTGTTAATCTGGTTTATGGAGTTCTCCTACTTGGGGGTGGGATGTGCATTTGCAATCCCTATGGTAGGGTGGAGGGCAGGACTTGGCCATCTATTTGGGTTGAATATGTGCAGACCTTATGAAAAAAGTTCTGGTTAAAGTTGAAAGTTGGAAGAAGTCTCCATTGGTTTCCAAGAAAGGAAAAAAGTTGTTTTTGTAAGCTTGGCAAAATGCCATCATGTGAGTTTCCTGTTGGAATTATTTTTCTTGTTGGTCAAGAAATTTTGTTGGGGTTTGAGGGTAAGTGCAAAAAGATGGGGGGCCAAAAAGTGGCCAAATTATTTTCAAAAAAAATAATGCAAAACACAAGCGCATTTTAACTTGTTATAAATTTAAAAAAAAGGTTATCTATCTCATTTCATTTCTTTCTTCTCCTCTATACCCACAGCCTTCAAACCCTAAGAAGCGCGCTCACATTTTACAAAACTCAATTCAACACAAAAACCTTATCGATTCATTGCCAAAATGCCGCCACGATATCGAGCACACCAAAGGAGTGAGTTATATTTATTTTTTTGTTTGAATTTGTTTCTAAATAGGTAGGTTTGAGTTGATTTTTGATGTATATTTCGTTAATTGTCAGGAAATGTTAATGCACCTCCTCCTCCTCAAAATCCACAAAATCCTGACGAAATACCTGCAAAACAACAACCTCCTCCATCCATTCCTCGATATGCCCCTGGAACACAAGAAAATATAATGGGGCAAATTGAAAACAACAAAAAAGAAATTGAAGATATAATTGCAAGGTTGAAAGATCCTTCCACTTCAACCTTGCATAGGTCCACGCTTGCTGAATCTCTTGAATATATGTTATCAAATGTAGATTCAATTAGCAAGCAAATAACTAGTTGGACGGATAAGAGGAGAGAGTTTACAAACTATTATGCAGACAAGTTGCAATACCAAGATGTGAAAAAATTACAAATTACAAAATTAGACTTGTGTTCGATTTTCACAAACCCACAAACAAATCAACCTCCACCCATTACATGCAAGAGGTTCCCTATCCATTGGTACAACAACCAAGCGATAAGGGACAATTTTGGGTAGAGGTGGTGGATGGTTTTTGACCATCCTCTATGTAATAATAATGAGGTCTCGCAATACTTTTTGAGGAAACTCTACTGCGAGTTTGTCCTCAATAAAATGCCAAACTATTTTGATATGCGGGACTTCCAGGGTAGAGGTGGGGGGTCAACACAAGATAGACCAGGGGCACGTGTTGACCCACAGCGGGTAGTGAGATGAGTAATCAGTAGACCAGCCCATGAGCATGTTTCTATCCCTTCTATTGTGAAGGAGAGTGTTGAGGTTGATACACTTCAGTCCATTAGTGCCTTGACCCAGAGCATCATAGAGCATGCCAGTCTTGCAGCACAGAGTGGGTTGGGAGATAGTGCGAGGAGTAGGGTCCCACCCCATACTTGTTAGAATTGTGGGTCAGCCTGTGGTTATGACCCCATGGATAGTCAGGACGCAGGTGCATAGGCTACATTTGCAGCTGAGCAAATGGTGATGACAGATACCCTCCTGAGTGAGACTTTCAGCCTTAATACTCAGGTAAATATTAGTAAGTTTATTGAATTTAATTTATTAAATTTTATTTTTGAAATGCAAGATTAACTAATTTAGTTTGATGATTTTAATGAAATTTTAGGGTCATAGTGTTGATGCAGTTTTCAGTGGTTCTCCACCTGCATATTACACTAGATCATCTATTGTTGGGGTATGTAACTAGTAAACAATTATAAATATTACATGTGAATTGCATCGTTATATGAATGGTATTCTAATATCTAATTTTGGATGTTGAATAGGTTAATATTAGAGATTTCACAGCAACACCTGCCAATGGTGGTGGACTTCAAAGCTTCACAGAGGTAATAAAATAAATAGTTTAATGAATGAATTGTACTTACTAGATTTTTGTATGTGACTTGTGTGCTTTATTGTGTGTACTTCCATGTTTAGATGAATGTGTGTGTATGTTAGGAGCCATGATTTGCATCACTATTATAGTTTTCGTAATTGAATAATGTTGTTTTATTTTTAGATGATGCAGGCTGCGGAGACACCTCCCGATGTTCAGAGGGCAATGGAGCATGGTGTGACCTCTGCGATTCATAGCTCCATGGCATTGACAGGGGTATGAGGCAGATTAGTAAATTTCAATTTACATTCATTGTTATAGTTGTTTATTTTTGAAAAATTAAAAGATTATTGATTTGAAGTTTAATTTCTATCTGGATGGTTTCTATAGGACATGACATCACCATGGCCTATTCCTGCTACTAAGGCAAGTGAGGAGACAGATTATATGTTAGCGGTAAGTGATTATTTTGTTAAATGTTTCATTTTTTATAACATGTAATTTCTATATATTAATGTCTATACTTTTTATTGTAACAGCTAAAGATGCAGAAAGAACTAAATAGAAGGAGCAGCCCTCGAGTTCGTAGTAGACCACCCACATGTGCGTCTCCATCCCCTAGAAGATCAAAGGCTGCCCGTGATCTATTCTCTTCACCAGCCAGAGGGGAATGACTTTTTATTGTGTTCCTTTGTCGTATGCCCATATGGCATTTGTGGACATATATTTTGTACTGTATATAGTTGACATTGTATGCCTATATGGATATTTTGTATATATGTTATACTTATATCGACAGATATTGATGTATGCCTATATGGATATTTGGTTAATACAAATCTTTTTTATTGATGGCATCCATACTTGCATTATAAATCCATGTTTGAATAGATATTTGTAGATGGCTACTTCAAATATTTAAAGTCCAATTGTATTAGATAGGATGTTTGTTGATCTAATAAGCTAGCTATTGTTATTCACGTATCACCTAAACCTCATTTTGGAACTAAAAGATAAAAGTTGTATTTAAAAAAAAATGAATCATCATGTTGAACAGAAAATATTAATATTCTTTATGAGTTGCTCAATTGAAAACATTCAAATGAGTATGCTAATCCATATTCTTTATGAGTTGGTCAATTGAAAATATTTCTTAATTTCTTGTTATTATACCATATTGGGATGCAAAGAGTATGTTTGTTGTTTTGAATAAGATAGTCAAAATCATATGCTTATGAGCACCTGATGACCATTGTGGTTATTAAATGTAGTTCCTCTTGCACATAAGATGAGGTTATGAGATTACATTGAGTCTTACCTTGATCATCATCGAAGGTGCCTTGCAAAGGAGGTCTTGAGCAACATAAACCTTAGGCACAATTTCTTGCTTCTACAATCAAATTTGAGCGCTTAAGGAGTGGATTGGTGATGGACATCACTTTGAGCGCTTTAAAAGTGTTTGAAGGTTTGAATTGGTGAATGATAGCGCCTAAAGGTCTTAGAAGCAACTAGAATAAGGAATTGAAGAATGAGTTAACCACTTTGAGTGCCTTAAAGGAGAGAAGTATGTATATGAAGATTGATTGAATGTTTCAAGTTTAGGCGCACTTTCGTTGTCATCTAATCACACATTGGTGCCTAGGAAGAGTTGACATGAAACAATCCTTTGAGTGGACTCCTTGATGAGATCTCTCCCATTGCTTAAACTTGTTGAAATGTTAAAATCTAAGTCAAATGGATTCTAGGCGCTCTTTACCTTCAGATGACCTTGAATTGGCACCTAAGCATAACAAGAGAGTTTAAATCCATTCAATATGGCTCCTTGTAAGAGGAGAGCTTAAGTGCATGAGACTAGATGGCATTTAAGAGTCAAGATCATCCAAATCCAAAGAAATGGGCTAAATAAGCTAAGGCGCCTTTGCTTCTCATTCAATACCTCCATGAGTGCCTTGATTGAAATTGCATCCAAGGACATCTAAGAATAGACGCCTAGAGGGGAAAAGTCATCCTAAGACCTTCATAATTATTTAAAGCATAAAAAATGCCAAGTATAAAGCTTCATGATGTTGGGCGCTCTTTCACCTCCATATAGATCTAGATTGGCGCCTTAGATAAAGTATCACAAATCTATATCATTAAGTAAGTTCCAAAAGAGAAAGGCTTACTTCAAGCATGTTTAATCATTGAAGGTCTTACAAATAATGAATAGAGCCTAAATTGATGCTAGGCGCCTCCTCTTGTCTCTACTATCTAGTTTTGGCACCTAAGGAGAAATTGCATCTAGTGAACTCATTAATTAGCGCCTGGGAGGAAAAGACCTTAAACTTACATTATTGAGTCAGCACTTTAGAAATTGAACCATTCCTAGTCAATTGGAGTCATAAAATATCAAATACAAAGTCAAATTGGACTTAGGCGCCCCTTCATGTAATTTCCCACCATCATGAGCGCCTAGATCTAGGAAGATCATCCAATTGTGCCTAGGAATAAGATACAAGTCCAAGACCTCAAATTTGAGTGCCTAGAAGTGTGATGGATTAAAGAAGCTACATTGGTGCCTAAGGGTAAGTTGTATCTAATGGCATCACCTAATTGAGCGCCTAGGAGGTATAAAGCTTAACATTGACATGAGGACAAGCGCTTAGTAAAGGAGAGTTTCTCAAACATTTAAACATGTGAATGAAGTCATACAAATGCACTAAGTCATCTAGGTGCCATTTTCCGCTTGTGTACCCTTACATTTGTGCCTAAGAAGAAGTTGCTTCAGTTCATTGGAGTGTTTGAGTATTGAGGATTTCTTAGCTTTGCAACTTTACACTGCCTCCTTCTGACGATTTTTGGGGCAGCAGAAAACCTTTCACCACGAGAAAACACCTCAAAGATATAAAAAACTGAGAGAGTTTATTGTAGAGGCACTCTATGTGATTGTGTTGCCTCAGACAGAATGTTTCTAAGTGACATAGTTTTCGAGTAACATCTCGTCAAAGATTGTTGCCTTTTTGCACTTTGGACTCTTCAAGGATATCGTCGGTACAATGTAGCTCGAACTGTTTCGACATGTTTGGGTGAAAAACAGGACCATGCCTAGCGTAAATGTACCCATCCGGATGCATTGGAACAGTCATTTTGGTCACATCAGGAGCAGGATGAAAGTTACACCCCTTTGCAACTTTACACTGCCTCCTTCTGACGATTTTTGGGGCAGCAAAAAACCTTTCACCACGGGCAAACACCTCAGAGATATAAAAAAATGAGAGAGGTTATTGTAGAGGCACTCTACATGATCGCATTGCCTCAAACAAAATGTTTCTAAGTAACACAGTTTTTGAGTAACATCTCGTCAAAGATTGCTGCCTTTTTGCACTTTGGACTCTTTAGGGATATTGTCGGTACAATGTAGCTCGGACTGTTTCGACATGTTTGGGTGAAAAACAGGGCCATACCTAGCGTTAATGTACCCATCTGGACACGTTGGAATAGTCAGTTTGGTCGCATCAGGAGTAGGACGAAAGTTACACCCCTTTGCAACTTTACACTACCTCCTTCTGACGATTTTTGGGGCAGCAGAAAACCTTTCACCACGGGCAAACACCTCAGAGATATAAAAACTGAGAGAGGTTATTGTAGAGGCACTCTACGTGATTGCATTGCCTTAGACGGAATGTTTCTAAGTGACACAATTTTTGAGTAACATCTCATCAAAGATTGCTGCCTTTTTACACTTTGGACTTGTTGACATTTCTTCTGAATCAGCATTAGGGTTTGCCACTTCTAATGCACAGGCAGATTCAGGCCAACTGAATACAGGAGGTTGCGTGAGCTCCTCCCCTTCACTTCTGGTTCTGCCGCACCAAGGGGGTATCCCTATAACTCAAGATGTAACCTTGACTAGCTCAAAGATAGAAGGATCTAACTTGACAACAACAGGCAGAATACTCTCATGTATGGACCAAGATCTGTATGATAGATCACAAGGCTGGCAACATTCTTGGACATGATGTCTGGTTGGGTATGAGAGCATGCAGGGGGTTCATAATCCTACTCCTACAACTAACAGGTGGAAGTATGAAATGGTTTGATATGAATTTGGATGCAAAGCTGGACATGGTGTATAACACAAAAACACAGCATGATCGGTGCCTATCCAGGGCTTGGAGTCGGTAGACATACACCTGTGAATGATCAGCATGAATAGCTAAAACTGGATTTCAGGGGGATACACATGATATCTGCCCTACAGATATCTCCCAATATAGAGTGTTGAGCTATCTCTACTTATGGCATCCCTACTGCAGTATACCCTTCCCAATGTTCAACCTGAAAACAGTTTAATCTGCCCCTTGAGCAGAGGTTAAAAGATCAGACATTCAACATAGGAATTCTATGCTCTAGAATCTAAACATAAGCAAACATCCAGATCCAGAAGAAGGATACATGCAATACTGGAGACAGAATTAACACAACACATGCTAAGGTAGCATTACTCATATAAGATCAACCATGAAACCAGTGGATTCATGCCAAGTCCTACAACAGGAGATACATAAACTCACAAGAAAAACTGTACAGAGCAACCAGATCAGCTGGTTTTGGATTACAGAGCCAAAAAACTACAACTTTCAACAACCACAAATGAACAACACAACCTGCTTATAACAGCCAGGTAGGTGCTCAGCAATTAATTACATTGTTGACCAAAATTTTGCCAGATATACAGTACCATAGAAATGGCGCTCAAACTTGAATGCAGCAGGTAGGGGAGGAGACAGGAAGATTTTTCGAGCCTTGCGCCGCCGCCTAGGGATTCAGATCTTCAATCAGGTACAACATTCGTCCACGCCATCGCCCATACCTCTGCAACAATCGCCATTGATGGCGCACCAACCCGCGGCCTCGGGAAGAACATCAAACAGACAGTCGCAACCGCTTCCCGCCGAGATTCATCATCATGATGTTTTGAATATGCAGGATAACATTATCCCACATGCACCCCGCAGCAACCTCCTTTGCACTTTATATACTAGGTCATGAGCATATATCATGTCAGCGCTTTTGCTCCTGACGACACTAGTATAGACTTCATCATCATCATCTTCCAGCAGCATGATATCCTGTTGTTCGAAAAATCACCCTGACGTCATCATGATATTTGAAACATGACCTTCATGATAATCGGCACAACCTGATCCATCGGAGGAACATCCTCCTGCTGAGCTTATAACAAAAGTCTGGCCGATGAACATCCTTATGACATCATCATCATATCCTGCTGACGTCATCATGATATCTGCCTACTGCGCACCTCCTCATATCCGGATGACGTCATCATCATGTTTGCAAATATCAGGAGGTCTCTTCAAGATGATCAATGTTAGAAATACGACCCCCGCGGACCTTGATGACGTCATCATCATATTAACATCATCATGATATTCGGAAGAGAACCGGATATTTGGAAATATCCTCCTGATGTTCAAATATCAGGTTGCACTGTAGCTCCACTGTAAGATCGGGGCGATAACTGAATATGATGATGCTGTCTGAAAAGATCACCCCCAGTAGATAATGCGCGAAGCCAGCAGGCGGATATCTCCCTGATATCAGCATCATCATGATGCTCGAGCAAACATATATCCGGGTGATATGAAAATATCACCCCTTCCTTCGGAAAATCATGATGCAGATAGGCAGAAAGAAAAATATCACCCTGATATACGGATGACGTCAGCATCATCAGGATGAGAAACAAAGAACAAGAAGTGATACAACATCATCAGGATGATATTGACTAAGATCATCCTGACGTTCGAAATATGATGACCCTAGTGAATATCGGGTCGCACTTAAAACTCTTCAACATCATCATCAGGATGATCATAACCAAGATCACCCGATGATAGAAATATCACCCTGGCGAAATATCATGAAGGCAAAAAATATGATGACCTCCACAAGCAGCAGGATGACAACTGAAAAAATGATGATGATGACGACCCTTAGGATAAAACGAGTTAGGTCGAGCAACTCAAAGAATAAGCAACATCATCATCATGCCTGCGCAAGGTGATAAATGGAAGATCACCGGAGACTTTGAAGAATCACCCTCGCAAGCAGATAAGGGCGCACTGTAGCTCGTCAGCATCATCAGGATAAAACCTGAACATCACCCGACAGCGAAATATGATGATGACGATGAGAAACCGGTCGAAGGAGAACATGATGATGCTGACCCTCATGGAAACAAACATGATGATGATGACCTCCTCCTCAAGAAAATATGATGATGCAGCTGAAAAATACTGAGGAGGTCCGTTACTTAGAGCATTTTTTGGATACTTAGGGAGAGTGCCTGAATGAAAATTTTTCAAAAAACTACCAGTCAATTCAGGCGTCAACAGGACTCTTCAGGGATATCGTCGGTACAATGTAGCTCGGACTGTTTTGACATGTTTGGGTGAAAAATAGAACCATGCCTAGTGTAAATGTACCCATCCAAACGCGTTGGAACAGTCAGTTTGGTCGCATCAGGAGCAGGACGAAAGTTACACCCCTTTGCAACTTTACACTGCCTCCTTCTGACGATTTTTGGGGCAGCAGAAAACCTTTCACCACGGGCAAACACCTCAGAGATATAAAAACTGAGAGAGATTATTGTAGAGGCACTCTACATGATCATGTTGCCTTAGACGGAATGTTTCTAAGTGACACGATTTTTGAGTAACATCTCATCAAAGATTGCTGCCTTTTTGCATTTTAGACTCTTCAGGGATATCGTCGGTACAATGTAGCTCAGACTGTTTCGACATATTTGGGTGAAAAACAGGACCATGCCTAGTGTAAATGTACCCATCTGGACGCGTTGGAATAGTCAGTTTGGTCGCATCAGGAGCAGGACACCAAAAATGCATAACATGATTATGTAAAAATGTGTATATGTGTAAAAATGCAGTAGGAAATTAAAAAAAGACAAACCTTACAAATTAATGTGCATACTTACAACTCAATGTAACATGACTTTACAAAATCAATGTGAATACTTACAAATTAATCCAATGAACCATCCGGGTCTACTCTACTCTTTATTATGTCAAGTATTGCTTCATGGTCAGACTCACACACCTTCCACAAGATTTTGTTCAAAGGTCTACCCCAATACTTTATCAAATGAACATTGGATGTCACGACAAGGTTTGAGTAATGAAGAATCTTCTGATGCGTGTCAAAGTCCTGAAACAGCTAAACATTAACACTCTTATGTGGGTACCTTCTAAGACATGTTCCAATAATAACCATTGAGCCTGTACGGTATTCGATGTTTTCTCCATCTGTAACAGGGGCCTCCAATTTCTTTTTGGCCTCAACACAATGGCATAAGTAATAATATGTTCCCTATTCATTATCTTCATCTGTAATAACTGCATATACGTGCCCTACATTGATATGTGTAGCAAATTAGATGAAATTAGTCGACATTACAAAAACACTACAAAGTAAGATGACATTACCTGGTTGAACTAGATGAAATTAGATGCATATACGTGCCCTATATTCCATTTGTGTTAGTTCCAGTGCCGTCAGGGATCGATACGTGTCAAGTGGGCTAAGATAATTTAACTGCCATTCGTCAACCCACTCCTTTGACTCACACTCATCCCAGACTTGAATTGTACAGGAAGAACAAAAGCATGACATCTTTCGCGTATGGATACTCCATGAACCTGCAATTGAGCTTCTGAAAGAGTGCATCTCATTTGATCATGTCAGTGTACAACAGTCCTCATATGGTGCAATGTTAGTATCATCTACCAACCAAAAAAATCTACGAACTGAAGACTTACCTTCATTACCTAGACCCATGGAAGCATTACACCACTCGACAATCAATTTTGCATCTATCAACTTTGCATTGTCTTTATACTTTAACTCTTCTCATGCTATGGCTCTTTTGATACATGCTCCCACACCATCATGCTCCCCCTTTCCATGCCCAGCCTCACAAAAGCTCCACATATGCTGAATACCTGTAAAATTATGCCTCCTACTCAGCTAATAGAAATTCTGTGAGTTCTTGAATTATGACGCGCAGTTATCCGACCATATGATATGCTGACTAAACGATATACCCCTTCTAGCCAAATCATTGTAGAACACCTGAAAGCAACCTTGTACGAACTCCATAGAATGCATGTGATCATCACTAATATAGAAATTATACTCCCTTATGATCTTTCTGTCATCCTCTGTACTATAATTCGCATGAATGAATGCGATGTGCACAAATATAGAAACCTGTGTGGAGTTGTAATATTGTGATTGCACCTCACGCTGTGGCTGTAGACTGTAGTTCTCTACAAAGTCGACGACTGAAACAATGCTACCAACCCGAAATGTGTCATTGCATAACTTGAATTATAAGTCCAACCATCGAGCTTTATGGGCATGTCTTGCATACTCATACACTATGTTGTCACGAAATATAGGCATAAACTGATACACTGGAATCTTTTCAATAATCAATTCACACCTCTTTGCTTCTTTACCATCTTTTGTATTGTATGCCATTGTTTTATACTTGCCAAACTCTACTAGTTCGTTTCCAACAGCATGTGTTCTTTCCATATGTTCACATATTGGCAAATGTTGCAAGCCACCGCAACGATGACATGTGCCATCCAAGTATAATTTCTTGTAGAATATTTGACCTTCCTGTCTTTCACATAAAATTCTTGATATGAAGTCTCTTGAAGATGTTGGTGGGGCACATATGGCACAACTCTGCAAAACATTGTTAGTATGCATATCTAAACATATAGACCTATAAACATCAAAATGGTTAAAAAATTCAATATGTAATCTACAACAACAAGTAGTGCATGTGTGATTTATCTTGACATAGAAAGGTTTTAGCAATTCAAAATATCTTTGACAAATTTTAATTTGAGGATACTTCTCTAGAAATTTACCATAAAACTGTGTTTGAGTCTCATCCAAAAAAAGCTTTGGATGTGGCTCACGGTTCTGACTACCGATTCTTCTTCTTACCACATCCCTTTGATTTAGAGATACCCTTGTGTAATTCTTCCAAAAGTCTTCAATTAGTGATCTCAATGCTTCAATAATCGGTTTATCTTTTCGTGGTAGTCTCCCCGAGAATGCCCATAATTCATTGGCATTAGTGTCCTCAATTCTTTGGCGTCTTCCAACGGCTCTTGATAAAGTTTTCCTATTAATTCTCAATTCTTGACTCGTCTTTTTAATGAGACGAGATTTCCTCATTTGACTACTTACTATAGTCGATGTAATCACACGCCGTGTTGCATTACTATCTTTTGTGCGTGAGGTGTTACCCACACTCTCATATGCACTCATTAGATTCTTGACAATAGATTTTTCACTTGAAGCCTCTGATGTTCTCAACCCAAGATTCTTCATGATGGACCTATACTTTATACTTCGCATCATTTCAATGAATAGTTGACATCTTGCGGTCTCATTTAACTTTTCAAAGAACAATCTCCAAATCTTATGAGCATATCTTCTACAAGTGCGTTTTGGAATCTTACCTTCCATTAGCTGCAAAATATTCTCATCAATATTAATCAAATACTTTAGATTTCTATGCAAAATTCTAGGTGGTGTTAAGTTAGGTAAATTCATCTCAACATTAGGAATTTCATCAATATTTAAATGAGATAGGCTAGATGGCATACCTTCGATCGAAGATGGAATAGATGACATACCTTGAGGTTGAGGTGGGAACGATAGCGTACCTCCTTCATCACATGTGAGTGATGATGTACTCTCAACTTGAGATGTGGTAGATGGTGTCCCTACATGTTGACTTGCAGTAGAGGACGTGTCTCCAACTATGGTATTCAAATCTCTCGTAGCACAAAGTTTTTGCATTCGTTCTCTTTGTGCCACCAATACCATATCTCTTTGTGATGGTTGTGGTTCCTCTTCAATTGGCATGTCTTCATTTATCATGTCCAATTTTCTCTTCTCACGAAGTTCCCTCATAGCCACTACTTTCTTTGCATTCTTAGCTTCTATCTCTTCCTGTGTTGGTTTAATTCTTGATCATTTCCTCAGCATGACAGAAAATTTGTTTGTAACATGATAAAGAGACCAATATTAGTTCCTAAAAAATTAATACAAGATAATAGTGGGATTGTATTTTTATTATGTTGTAAGGATTTATTCTTGTATAGTTTGACATCATGGTATGTTAAGGTCTATTTATTACACATAATTATTAAAGAGCCCAAGTGTAGAAAATATACATGGCATCATGTGAGATTGTAGGCTGCTTTCTTGATTGGGAATGTGTCTATTTTAAACATGTATGATAAAGCATGATAAAGTAATTCAAATAGAATTAAAGAAAATGTAAAGAACATGCATGTAAAGACTTGACATACCTAAAAAATGAAGATTCAAATGGAGAGAGTACCCAATTATGTAGTGTTTTCTTACATCAAACTCCTCAACAATTTGAGTTTTTCACCACTTGCTTCCTTTTCAATGTTAAATTGAATAACACTCAAATATAATTACTAACAACAATACTATTAACCAATCTATAATGTTAAATTCCTAAAATTGAATCACAATTAACATTGCAACACTACAAAAATTGAAACTTGAATAGATATATATATCAAACTTGGTGTTAAAACTATATTATTTCCTCCTCAAGTTGGCAAAGCAGAAAAGGTGGTGGAAAGATCATGCAAAGGTGGTAGAATGTGTAAAATGTGCATGTGAGCTTCCCAACAACATGAAATCACTTCTTTTTTATCGAAGCACGCGCAGAATCAGTATGAAAATAGAGCATGTGGGCCTGGATCACGGGGGTCAACACTTTTTTACCGTTTCTATAACAGGACAAAACATGAGCGCGTTATAACGCGCTCGCATTTTGTCCTGCTATAGATTGATCACATCTTGTGCATTATCTTCCTTAACACAAGCAGGGATGACCACATCCTGTGCTTCATAAACTGACACTTCCAAGCCTTACAATTCCTCTTAAATACGGGAGGATCCATGACTAGAAGAGCCAAGCCACTTGGTCCCGCCTTGCTGAAGGATGACATTCTGGGATAATTAGGAGATTTTCCTTTGGAGATCATATAATCTTTAAATGCTTTCCATCTTGGTAGGTCCTCTGCATCAGAGAAAAACCACTGATGGTGTCTAAGAAATAAGAAATTCTTCATCTCTTTGGTGATCCATTTCTCTTTCCAAACCTTCCCCTTCAAACTTGAATGACCACAAGGTTTTTGAGGGAGAATTTTTCCTATTTCCTGCAAGAGCTTGCCAGATGCTCCGCCATATCATAGGCATAACAATGAAGGGGCAAGCCCTCATAATCAAGTTCTTGATAGAAAATGACCATCGAGAAAGAAAGACAGATCTTCTTTAGAAGTAGAAGTTCTAGTTTGTGACAAATCCTTATCCAAGCATAAATAGCAGGGGTTCTATCAAGCGATTGTCAATCCACTTCCACAAAGTCTCCTAAAGACTTCCTGATTGATTCCAAAACATCCACACCCCAAAACTGGAGAGGCAATCAATATAATCAAACCCATAAATCTACATTTAATGATAGAAACTCTCTTTAGGCTAGATTAAGAGTCCAGCATTTCAGCTCAAGTCTAAACCCATCAACATCTAAATAACCTGAATATAAAATCTTTGTTTGCCTATCTTTAGAACTCAACCCTCAATGTCAAACCCTAATCCCTCAACCCTTAACTCTAATCCCTCAACCCTCAACCCTATCCCTAAACCCTAAACCCTAAAGCCTCAACCCTCAACGTCAAATCCTAATCCCTCAACCCTTCACTCTAATCTCTCAACCCTAAACCCTATCCCTAAACCCTCAACTACCTTAAACCCTAATCCCTCAACCCTCAACCCTAAACCCTAATCCCTCAACCCTCAACCCTAATCCATCATCCCTCAACTCTAATCCCTCATCCCTAAACCCTAAATGTTATCCCTATTCCTAAACCCTCAACAGACTAAATACTATACCTTAAACCCTAATCCCTTATCCCTAAACCCTCCAACCCTATCCCTAATCCTTATATCCTCCACACTCTACTTTAACCCTAATCCCTCAACCCTCAACCCTATCCCTAAACCCTTGACCCTCGAACCTTAACCCTAAACCCTCAACATCAAACCCTAATCCCTCAACCCTTAACTCTGATCCCTCGACCCTCAACCCTAAACCCTAAACCCTAAAGTCTCAACCCTCAACGTCAAATCCTAATCCCTCAACCCTTCACTCTAATCTTTCAACCCTAAACCCTATCCCTAAACCCTTAACACTATACCTTAAACCCTAATCCCTCAACCCTCAACCGTAAACCCTAATCCCTCAACCCTCAACCCTAATCCATCATCCCTCAACTCTAATCCCTCATCCCTAAACCCTAAATGCTATCCCTATTCCTAAACCCTCAACAGACTCGATACTATACCTTAAACCCTAATCCCTTATCCCTAAACCCTCCAACCCTATCCCTAATCCTTATACCCTCACTCTACTTTAACCCTAATCCCTCGACCCTCAACCCTATCCCTAAACCCTTGACCCTCAAACCTCAACCCTCAACCCTCAACGTCAAACCCTAATCCCTTAACCCTTAACTCTAATCCCTCGACCCTCAACCCTATCCCTAAACCCTAAACCCTAAAGTCTCAACCCTCAACGTCAAATCCTAATCCCTCAACCCTTCACTCTAATCTCTCAACCCTAAACCCTATCCCTAAACCCTCAACACTATACCTTAAAGCCTAATCCCTCAACCCTCAACCCTAAACCTTATCCCTAAACCCTAATCCCTCAACCCTCAACCCTAATTTGTCATCCCTCAACTCTAATCCATCATCCCTAAACCCTAAATGCTATCCCTATTCCTAAACCCTCAACAAACTCGATACTATACCTTAAACCCTAATCCCTTATCCCTAAACCCTCCAACCCTATCCCTAATCCTTATACCCTCCACACTCTACTTTAACCCTAATCCCTCGACGCTCAACCCTTGACCCTCGAACCTCAACCCTCAACCCTCAACGTCAAACCTTAATCCCTCAACCCTTAACTCTGATCCCTCGACCCTCAACCCTATCCCTAAACCCTAAACCCTAGCCTCAACCCTCAACGTCAAATCCTAATCCCTCAACCCTTCACTCTAATCTCTCAACCCTAAACCCTCAACACTATACCTTAAACCCTAATCCCTCAACCCTCAACCCTAATCTGTCATCCCTCAACTCTAATCCCTCATCCCTAAACCCTAAATGCTATCCCTATTCCTAAACCCTCAACAGACTCGATACTATACCTTAAACCCTAATCCCTTATCCCTAAACCCTCCAACTCTATCCCTAATCCTTATACCCTCCACACTCTACTTTAACCCTAATCCCTTGACCCTCAACCCTATCCCTAAACCCTTGACCCTCAAACCTCAACCCTCAACCTTTAACGTCAAACCCTAATCCCTCAACCCTTAACTTTGATCCCTTGACCCTCAACCCTATCACTAAACCCTAAACCCTAAAGCCTCAACCCTCAACCCTCAACATCAAATCCTAATCCCTCGACCCTTCACTCTAATCCATCAACCCTAAACCCTATCCTTAAACCCTCAACACTATACCTTAAACCCTAATCCCTCAACCCTAAACCTTATCCCTAAACCCTAATCCCTCAACCCTCAACCCTAATCCGTCATCCCTCAACTCTAATCCCTCATCCCTAAACCCTAAATGCTATTTGTATTCCTAAACCCTCAATAGACTTGATACTATACCTTAAACCCTAATCCCTTATCCCTAAATTCTCCAACCCTATCCCTAATCCTTATACCCTCCACACTCTACTTTAATCCTAATCCCTCAACCCTATCCCTAAACCCTTGACCCTCAAACCTCAACCCTCAATGTCAAACCCTAATCCCTCAACCCTTAACTCTAATCCATCAACCCTCAACCCTATCCCTAAACCCTAAAGCCTCAACCCTCAACCCTCAACGTCAAATCCTAATCCCTCAACACTTCACTCTAATCCCTCAACCCTAAACTCTATCCCTAAACCCTCAACACTATACCTTAAACCCTAATCCCTCAACCCTCAACCCTAAACCTTATCCCTAAACCCTAATCCCTTAACCCTTAACCCTAATCCGTCATCCCTCAACTCTAATCCCTCATCCCTAAACCCTAAACACTATCCCTATTCCTAGACCCTCAACGGGCTCGATACTATACCTTAAACCCTAATCCCTTATCCCTAAACCCTCCAACCCTATCCCTAATCCTTATACCCTTCACACTCTACTTTAACCCTAATCCCTTGACCCTCAACCCTATCCCGAAACCCTTAACCCTCGAACCTCAATGTACTCAACCCTCAACGTCAAACCCTGATCCCTCGACCCTTAACTCTAATCCCTCAACCCTTAACCCTTAAAACTTGAACCCTAAAACCTATCCCTACATGCTCGACACTCAACACTATATCTTAAACCCTAATCCCTTAACCCTCATCCCTAAAGCCTCAACCCTAAATCCTTAAACCTTCAACCCTAAACCCTATCCCTAATCCCTCTACCCTCGACACTCTTATTTAACCCTAATCCCTTGACCATTAACCCTATCCCTCAACCTCAACCCTCAACATTAAACCCTAATTCATCAACCCTAAACCCTAATCCCTCGAACCTAAACCCTATCCCTAAACCATCAACCCTCAACACTATACCTTAAACCCTAATCCCTATCCCTCAACCCTTAACCCTTAAAACTTAAATCCTATCCCTACACCCTCAACACTTGACACTATATCTTAAGCCTTAAACCCTCATCCCTAAAGCCTCAACCCTCAATCCTTAAACCTTCAACCCTAAACCCTATCCGTAATCCCTCTACCCTTGACACTCTAACCCTAACCTCGACATTAAATGCTAATCCGTCAACCCTAAACCCTCAACCCTCAACACTATACCTTAAACCCTAATCCATCAACTCTAAAACCTAATCCCTCACCCTCAACCCTAAACACTATCAATAAACCCTCAACCCTCGACACTATACCTTAAACCCTAATCCCTCAACCCTCAACCCTAATCCCTCATCCCTAAACCCTAAACGCTATCCCTATTCCTAAACCCTCAACCCTTGACACTATACCTTAAACCCTAATCCCTTATCCCTAAACCCTCAACCCTTAACCCTTAAAAATTCAACCCTAAAACCTATCCATAAACCCTCGACGCTCAACACTATATTTTAAACCCCAATCTCTTAACCCTCAGCCCTAAAGCCTCAACCCTCAATCGTTAAACCTTCAACCCTAAACCCTATCCCTAATCCCTCTACCCTCAACACTCTACTTTAACCCTAATCCCTTGACCATCAACCCTATCCCTAAACCCTCAACCCTCAACTCTCAACATTAAACCCTAAACCCTAATCCCTCAACCCTAAACCCCATCCCTAAACCCTCAACCCTCAACACTATACCTTAAACCATAATCCCTCAACCCTAAACCCTAATCCCTCAACACTAAACCCTAAACCCTATCCCTAAACCCAACAAAACTGCTTTGCCTTATGTTAGGTTGTTAAACCCATCATTTTTGACACTCTTCTCTTAAAGATATTTGAGTTGCAAGAATATGTCAGAAAATGGCTATGAACTTTTTTAATGTTAGTAATGTTATATGGCATATTTTTCTGGCCCATCTGGGGTTCATTATGCCAATAGGTGTACACACTATGAGAAAATCTTTGCGTATGGTACATCCACAGTGAGTAATTAATAGTTGAAATCAGAAGGATGATCATTATGAGAAAAGATTTGTATTGGGGTACATCTATGTTTCTTGCTGTCCACCCCACACTTAGGGGAGGTATATTGTTATGAAATAGGCAAATAATCTCCCATTATTTACTGGCTCTATCCACAAGAACTACTAAACTATACCTTAAACCCTAAACCCTATCCCTAATCCCTCTACCCTCAACACTCTACCTTAACCCTAAACCCTCGACCCTTAACCCTAAATGCTATCCCTAAAGCCTCAACCCTAAACCCTAATCCCTCAAGGTCCTAAACTCTAATCCCTTATCCCTAAACTCTAAATCATATCCCTAAACGCTCAACCCTCAACCTTCAACCTTAATCACTCAATCCTTATCCACCCCTCTCCTCCCCTATCTGGCTCACTCCCATCTCTACCCTCGACACTATACATACATACATATAGGCATACATAGATACATACATACATATAGGCATACGTAGATACATACATACATATATGCATACATACATACATACATACATACATACATACATATAGGCATACATACATATAGGCATACATACATACATACATGATTAATAGCCTTGAACATAAAAAATTTTAAGGGGAACATAACGCGAGCACATTATAACGCGCTAGCGTTATAATGCGCTCGCGTTATGTTCCCCATGACAAACAGCACAAACTTTTGCGGAAAAGGAAAAATGCAAAGCAAAAACAAACGCGAGCGCGTTATAACGCGCTCGCATTATGTTTTGCTTTGGGAATCCCAAGCCTTGGGCTTGGGATTTGCTTTGGATTTCCAACCCAAAGGCTCAGAGTGCCTTTTCAACATCCACAGACGTGTTTTTCCATATTCTTCAAGATTTCACATAATTTCGTTCATGTTAACCCTCAGATTTGCATGTGTTTCAAGGTCAAACAAATCGAACACCTGGGTAATGTTAGGATTTCTCTTAGCTATTTGACGATGTGATTTTTTTCACATTTTAACAATGTTAAGCCTTTCATCTTTAATTTCTTTTGTTTGTGTGTCTGTTTTTGGGCAAAAACCACTGTTTGGTCTTTTTTTCATTGTAAATTAACTATTCATTGAAATTTCAAAAAAATTACATATTTAGAAACTAGACTCCATTCTACAAATATTAAAAAAATTTAAAAAAATAATTTTCAATTAGTTTTCAAAATTTATAGGGGCAGCACAGCCAAAATTCTATTTTTTAGGATGTGTCCACTTTGAAAATTAGTAAAAAATCAAATATTCATTGAAAAATTATCAGAAAAATCGAGCATAAACTAGATGCTATTAGCTAATTTCTCACTAAAACGATTTTAAAAATACCAAAAAACAATAGATCTTTTGAGGGAGCCACAAAACATGCTATGTTATGTTTTTTTGACAGAAACAACACCAATTTCTTGTGGCTCCCTCTTTTGAACCCCTTAATCTATGTCATTTTCAAAAAAAAATAGTAGTTTAGAAAGTAGACTCGGAGCACTACGAACATTGTTTTGGTTGCATCTCCAAATTTTGAGTGTAACTATGCTCAATTTCTCATCCAAGGCCAGTATTTCCTGATTTTAGAAAAAAAGTGGCCACTTAAGACCCCTTTTTGGCCCGCCATCTTCTTGCTTTAATTTTTTTTTGCTTTAATGTTTTAAAAAAAATAGAAGGATTTATTTCAAAAAAAGAAAGAATATTTTATTAATTGTTTTATTCCTTGGTTGGAAAAATAAAAGCATTTGAATTATAGGAAAGGATTTAGATATTACTAATATATTTATATTTAAATATATATATCTAAAGTACGCCGAGGGATATCTCTTTTTCATTTATTTTTTTAGACTACAGGAATCGGGTAGCCCCCCTATAAACTCCAGTGTGCCTGGTAAACTTTTTTCACGTGACCGGTGACGCTAGCATGACACACCCTCCGGTACCAAAAGGACGAGGGGAGACTGTACCTCATGACCTTCTTTACCGCAACCAAATTTTTTAGCCAATAGAGCCAGGGCCCCCGCCCTTTCCATAGTTTATTTTTTTCATCATTTTTATTTTTCAAATTTTCAATTATTTTTTGTTTGATATTTTTGGTGATTTAAAAAAAATTGATAATAAGAAAATCATAAAAAATATGGAACCAAAAAATAATAATAAAAACCAAAAAAGAAATTGAAAAAAATGAAAAATAAAAACTAAAAAATAAATTGCAAAAAATAAAAAATAATACCCAAAAAAGAAATTGAAAATAAGAAAATCACAAAAACTATGGAACCAAAAAAGAAATTTGAAAAAATAAAACAAAAAAATAAAAAAAGAAATTGGAAAAAATAAAAAATAAAAACTAAAAAAAACATTGGAAAAAGGTAAAAATAAAAACCAAAAAAGAAATTGAAAATAAGAAAATCACAAAAACTATGGAACCAAAAAATAAATTAGACAAAATAAAAAATAAAAACTAAATTTTAATTTTTTGTTTTGTTTTTAGATTGGAATCTTATTTATTTTTAATTTTTAGATTGGAATCTTTTAAAATTACACAAAATCTTGGAATCTTTGAGCTCTTCAACTCCACCCCTCTGTGAATGTAGGAACGCCTCTCGGTGCAATTACTTATTTTGTTTTAAAAAAAAAAGTTTAATGTGTAGTTATAGATGTTTTATTAATTTATTTAGGAAAGAAATTAAATATGCTCTATTTTAAAAATATAAAGAAAAAATATTTTGCTTTGTTGAGTTTAAAAGGGAAAGACTCTATGATTTGTTTAATTTTAATTAAAAAGCTTTGAAAAAATTTATTAATATTATTTTATTTAGATTATAAAAGAATATTATGATTAAGTAGTGTAATTTCGAAGTTAATGGACTTAATATATTGGAAATAAATTAGATCTATTTTATTGTTAAAATAGAAAAAGAATTTTAGAAAAAATAAAAATAAAAGGCAATATAGAGTTGTTTTATTAAATTATTTAGAAAGGAATTAAGTTAGTTTTATTCTATAAATATAAAAAGAAAGCATTTGTTTTTTATGGAAATAAAAAGGAAGAAAAAAAATAGGGTTTTTAAAAATAAAATGTAATTTAGTAGCTTTGTTTTATTATTTTAATTGAGGATTAGATTTATTTTATTATTTAAAAAAAAATTATATTAGTTCTATTATATCCTTTATATAAAGAAAGCTAGATATATTTTAATAAAGAAGACACGTTTCTATTTTTAAAAAGAATGGCTTTAGGCAAAGAAATAAATTAGCATTATTCTATGAATTTAGAAAGAAAGCATTTAAGTTTTAGTTAAACAAAAGAAAGAAATTGTTTTAGCAATTAGTTTTAAGAATATTTATTACTTTTTGAATAAGATAAAGTTTTAATTACTAGATATTATATTGGAGATAGAAATTAGCTGGATTTAAATTATTTATTTAATTAGACTATTTAACTTCATATTTTGGAAGGATTTAATTTATTATTTTTATTTAAATGAAATATTTTAGTAAGTTGATTTTTATTATGGTAAGCGGCAAAACAAGGGTGTCGAACCATATTACAAGATTTTGAAAAGAAAAAGCAGCTTACTGGGGCTAAACCCTTAACAACCAAGGCCCAAGGGGCAGACAAACAGCCAAGCTGAGAGAGACCACCATCCCAACAAGGTAACCCAAACAGTGCTTCAGATGCACAAAAACAACAGAAAAACCAAACAAGGGATCTAAACAACAGCAGATCCTGAACCAGTAAACCTAACCCCCTTAACCCTAGGGCGCAGCTCCCCAACAGCCTTAGGGAGCCCCTTCTTTATGTGTTGAACCACAGTCCAAGAAACTTCAGAGTCAAAGTCCACAAAGCAAGGCGAGAGAGGGGGATCCTCCCAAATAGCAACAACCAAGGAAGGCACCAACAAGGCTGACCCCGAAGAGGGCACAACTGAAGCAGCGACCGGAGAAGAAGAAGTAGCGTGACCCGAAGCCACCGGGCGCAACACCACCAAGTCCAGAATAGGAAGAATTGAAGGAAGAACAGAAGTTGTAGCAGTAGTGATCTGATCCGACACAAGAGGAGCCGATGTGGGGGCCGAAAGAGGATCGATAGAATCTAACAACATTGTGGGGTTCGCAGCAGCCGCCACCACCCCCACCAGAACTAATTCAAGAGGGAGCTCATCCTCCTGAGAGGAGTCATCCCCACAGGATGAACCATCCTCCAGAGAAGCATTGATGGTTGTTGTAAGTTGTTAATTTAGAAATTAAAATTAGCTTTATTCTTTCAATATTAAAAGATAGCAATGACTGTAATTTAGTAAAAACAAGCTTTATTCTATTATTACAAAAAGACAATTGTTCTTTTGTTATTTCAAAAAAAAAGAATTATTTTATTGTTTTAAGGACATAAAGTAAACTCTAATATTTTATTGCTTTATTTGAAAGATTTAGTTACTTTTTTTATGTACAATTTGACCACATAGAGGAAAATTACCTATTTTTTTTAAAAGAAAATTAATTTTCAAATATGATTTTTAGTTGAATTGAGGTTAGAAGAATTAGATTATATTAAATATTTTTGCATTATCTAATTTGATCGTTATAACTTATTATTAAATAATAAATTAAGTATATTTAATTAATTTAAAGGAAGAGAATATTATCATGTGTTGAAGTATTATTATTTTTGTGTGTTCTAATGTTATAATATTTTATTAGAAAATAAAAATATTTAGTTATGGGTAATTTATGTAATAATGTAATATTGAGTTTTTTTTTTTAATTTAGTTAGCTTAGTCAAGGATTTTTGTATAATCTACTTAAATATCTTCATGGTCTTAATTTGTCACAATGGACTATTAGGATAATTGCAAACTAGAGAAATTAACATCGCTTAACCTAACCTTGATCGTGATACTTAAGTGATGGATAGGTAAACTAGCAAGTTCGTTTCATGTTTAATTCTATTCTTTTAAAAAAGAAAACATTTTCACCATTTTTGCCCACTTGTATGGTTGACATACAGATGTGCCTGATACGAGCATGACAATCCTAAAGACCATATTCAGATCAAATAACATATCAAATCTTCTTACTAATTTTTAAGAATTCCCAACAAGTCTAATTCAACAAAAATTCTTTTTAATCCTTCTAAATCCATGAATCTACAATTTGTTTAAATCTTTCTTTTTGCACAAGAAACATACAAATCACAATTTCTTCACAAAACCCTATATTCAATTATTACCCAAAGTAAATATTTGTTAAAGTCTTTCATGTCAAGAATCCTACCTCAATCTTGTAACAATTTGGTAAAAACAATGGAGATGAACCAAACAATTCACAAACCGCAACAATTCTTCAAAAAAAAAAACACTTTCAAGTCCTTAAGCTTCCATAATCTATTTCAAATTCTTTCTAAAAAAATTGTCCTAACCTTAATAAAATTAATTTTCTTCTTTTAATAATCCTCCCTTTTCTTTCCAAAACCTAAATTAAACCTAAAAAGCAAAATATAATAGTATATTCCTATAAAAGAAAATAATATTAAAATATCCTTATTCTTCCTCATGCAAAATCTATTTTTTTCTTAAATAATATTAGAACATTATCTTTTTTCATTTCTATTTAAATAAAAGATTCCACTTAAAAATTAATATTTTAAAATAAATTTTTCCAATTCACAAAAAGGAATATAATAATTTATTTTTTAAATCATTAAAATAGACTTGCACATTCAATAATTAAATAAATTAACAAATTAAAATAATTAAACTTATTCTTTTCTCAAAAGAAATTAATTACCAAAATAAATAAATAAAAGAAAAAATGATATAATGCCGATACTATTTATTTATTTATTTTAAATTAAATTAACTCTTCTTATATTAATTAATTAATTAATCTTTTCCCTCGCACTTGGACCATAGGATGAAACACTCCAATCCCAAAACCTAATTCACCTTCTCCATTAACTGTACCTGTTGCACAACACATCTTGCCACAAAAAACTTTAGTAGATTTTGTTAGTCACTATATATATATATATATATATATATATATATATATATATATATATATATATATATATATATATATATATATAATTTAAAAAATCAACATTTAATAATTACTTATGCCATCATCATGAATATAGCCTACAAGAACCATAAAAAGTGAACATACTATTATTCCACATCCCATTAGCTAATAAAAATAATAAAACACCATGGAATAATAATACTAACATATCATAGAAATCATCCACAAAGAGGTCAAGTGAGGGATGTTATATTTTCCATGTTGTTGAGACCTTAGGGAATAACCCCTTGGTCTTGCAAAGCCTAAAGATGAAGGTGAGTTTTCTCACTCACAGCAATTAGTTCATTCATGCCACTGTCCGAGCATAAGTCATGCCCATTACCTTTGATGACAAGTCCCTGGCCTTAGGTTTTGGTGCAAGTCTTTAGGATTTGTGGAGATGCATGCTTGAGCACTAATAGGACCATTGTATAGGATAATGGATCCTTGTGTGGTAATGTAATCTAGAATAACCAGTCTAAGGTGTAAACCCTTAGGACAATATGTTTTAGACCAATGTTCTTGTACCTTTTAAATGTCAAGAAGTTGAATTGAGGTCATTACAGGAGTTGACTTCTTGGCATCACAACTAAGATTGAGAAAGAGACTCTACAAGGGCATAGGTAGAGAATAATTATTCTCTTAATGTAGCTTGTCCCACTCATCCTAAGGTGATCACAAAAGTTGTAAAACCTATGACCCGCTTATAGATAAGTTTATCGTTGCTCTAGCTTGACAGGAGTCAAGGAGCATGCTCTACCTAAAGAAGTATTCAACTATATCATAGGGTTAATAAGATTTCACCAATAGCATGCAGGTGATAGATGCCAAAAGCTACTCAATTTCATAAGGTTTAGATAGGCTTTTGCCAATGGCATGCAAGCGACAAATGTCGGGACTAGTCTGGCTTTTGCCAGTGGTATGCAGGTGATGGATTCGAGTATCTATCCATCTTAGGAGTTCAACATTGGCATCGGGATATCAAAATGATTGTGTATGTCTCATGTGTTATTTTTTCTTGAGGTATAGCTCTTAAGGTTTTGGATACTAAATTAGTCTAAGTGATTAATAGTACAGGCACTAGTCTTAGGTGAGGGAAAACTATAAGATATCGTAATTATGTTTACCTAGTTATGTAACGCCCGCCTTGAACGCCTTAAAGAATACACACTTATGCAATATGAAACAGGAAATTTTTTTTTTTTAAAAGATTAATTAACGATAACATAATTAATTACGACATATTCTCTAAGGGTCCAAGGCTGCGTCACTTAACGAATCAACTAACATAATTTAACATACATCAGTAACTGATCCAAATCCATGCTCAAATAAATAACTTATTCATATTCAATGCAAATCATCTAATAACGGAATCTGCATGATTAAATACATAACTGAAATGCTTTCATATAAGTACATCATGACATCATTACATTGCCACTTTTAGTTTACATCCAAGTTACATACATAAAGAATGTTCTATTACACAAATCTAGTACAAGGTTATACACTTACATCATCATCCTTGGAACAAGTACAACTGGAACAAATCCTTTTTCTGCATATGATCATGACAAGAATAACCAATGGATAAAATAGCTCTTCCACCCGACCATGTGGAACCCTAAGGTCCACCCCCCGAGCTAGGAGTTAACATGAGGTCCCAAACACTGACAGTCAGGTATACGAAAGACAAACAAGAACAAAGGACGACCAACGCCAATACAGCACATGGCAATAATAATACAACACCACATGGCTTAACTTAACTTTAACTTTCACTTCCAGAGGCGACACAAAACAAATGAGGAGAGATCGAACAAGGAGTGCTAGGTTGTAGTAGGGAGAGTGTCATCGCACGGTCCTAACATGGGTTATCCTGACAGCCTCTCACTAGGCGCCGGCCCCATAGGGTGACACATGCGGAATCGACCTTCCTTTCGTGAGGACAAGGAAGTCAATCATGCCGACCAGGCCTTCTCTACCCATCCTTAGTCTAAACAAGCACTACAGGCCATGGGAGAGGAATCCATTAATCTTATTAGTATGAATTCTACCCTTAACCCCCTAGTTAATTTTTAGGTTATCACTTGATTAATCTACTTCCAACGGGTTATCCGACTGCCACTTTGGGCGCCGGCCCCACGTTGAAAGCCACTCTCCTTCCTAACACCTAGTAAACCTTAAAACATCATGCAAAACTTATAACAAAACACGAATATATATATACACTGCAAGGCATGAACCCTCTTGCATCAAAATAAAATCATAACATCAATTGTTATCCAACACTATTAACATTACAATACTTTATCCTCTTATAGATTTTAGATCTCTCCTTACGACAAAATGGTACAATAAGAGCACAAGAGGTTTGGTATTTCATCCTGAGATCATTACTATACAAGACACAACATTCAACCTTGACAGAACCTCAATATACTTCATACTTTGCTTGAAAACACATAAACACTATTACATCGTAATTACAAAAACAACAATACACAAGTTGCAAATACTCAACATTGACAACTTTGCCTCTGGAATTCGGGTTTATCCACTCTCAAACCGACTCTATACAAACAACAGAAATACTTAACTTATACCGTAAAATACAGTTCCAAAGTCAACCCTACAATTTCTTCTTTGTTCAATGTAAACACTTCTGTATTAAAATCGACATTAAATTACAACAATTAAACTAATACCTTGCAACTATATCTCCAACTAAACTTTATTTTGCTTCAAAAGATAAATAGGTTGATTAACTAAATCATCACAATAATTGATATAAGAACCAGTTAATTCCAGATACGATCTTATAAACTTTCCTTCAATCTTATCAGATTAGCTTTATTCTATTAAGGATAATAACGCTAGGAGAGATATCTTACAACTGAACGGCAATCACACGAGGCAAATTCAATCATGAGATGTTTATTATCGGTCTTATAGACATTCTAGCGAGCTCAATCAAAAGGATTCTTTTAGAAAACTGAAATAGTTTAACCAATAAATTCCAACGATTTACCTAAATGTATCACTCAGCTAATTATAATATTTGACTCTCTTTTGCCTCCGGGCGCAGAGTATATATATTCTCTTAAGGTATTAATGTACTTGAGGTAAAATGGCATAGAAAAGTGAATGAACATTGCTTAGATACAACAATTCCGTTATCTACTGTAGATGATCTCAATCTTGTGGTTGCCTTATCAGTGAGCCTACAGAACACTGATGATCTAATTCCAGCATCTATCCTGCTCAATAGAGTTTCAGAGCTCGTTGTATGACTGTGTTTTCTTGGTGATGGTAAGTCACATATGGATATAAACTTAGGACCTAAAAACGTTGCACCAATCTCTGTGTTTTCCTTAAACAACTCTATCGAAGGGCAGATTAAATGGCACGCAGTAAAAATATAAAATGGACTGCAATTCTTAAAAGATATCTACTGGCAAGCATCAAGCTGGAAGCCACAGTTAGATAGAAAGAAACTTCTCCCAGCTCTACAACAAGAAACATCATTTTAAGAAAAACTTTGGAGCCTACAGATGGCGCGGCCCTATTGAGCATCCTAACCTTATCATTAAGGTACCTGCTAGGTCTGTGTGGGTAGAGCAAATTGTTTGTTTGAAGTCCAATGACAAGAGCAAGAATGCGAACTGGGGTGTGACGTCTACATGGAAACTCCAATCAAATGTATTACATGGAATATTAAACATGATTAGACTAATGTAGTTTGTCAAACGCTGGACCCCTTTCTAAAACTAGTGTTCGCTTACAATCCAAATATTCTTTAAAACTTTCCAGATCCAAAGGAAACAAAGGTCTAAAAGGAATGCCACTGCTCAAGCCACAGCTCACACTGTTAACTATTGTAGTGTCATTTAGATGATTGGTAGAACCGTTTAATAGCAGAAAAGACAGAACAAATGCCGAGGCTATGTTATTCATCTCATATGCATACCCTAAAGTTTAATATTGAGACCCCAGCTAAATCTGCGGTGGTTGAAAAATTGTGATTGCTGATATACACAAGGTGGCGGTTGGCTGTAACAGCGTTCCATAAGTTTAAAAAGATTGCAGGATATAATTAGACACATGGTCGACCTTTTTGCCCGAGCTGGGCGATCATGAGAATACTCTAATCTTTTCATTAAGACACCAGTTAAATCTATGTTGGAGGATTGGTTCGATTCCCTGGTGCAAACGATCACCTGAGGCTTAGGATCGTTGCCTTTCTACAGATTAGGGTTCGCTCAGCTTGAAAGTTCATATCTGCTGGAAGGCCAGCGAATTACGGTAGCCCCAGCTACAATGTGGGCTAGTCAAAGGGAAGCACCATGCCATCGTTAATGAATGACGAAGACCTCCAGAAGGAAAACATTGAAAGACTTCAGGCACTTTCAAAGAAAGCGAAAGACAAAACACTACGGCAGCGAAACTGCCCAAGTATTCAACTTACTTTTTGTTACGCCCTAAAATACAAACTAGCGATACATACTATTATCCGTTATTGGCGAGATTACAAGAGTAAATATATATAGGTTTTCAGTCAGAAGGTTTGACGGGGTTTTAAACTCACGGTAGGGCAATAAAACTGTGCAGCGTATTCCCCTGGAACAAACAAATCCAATTCAAGAAAGGTTGCAGCGCTACTGCTCCAGATTTACAACCCTACAGCACAATGCACTTTCTTATGCCTCCCTTAGACAACTCAACTACAGGATGACGGATTAAGAGAGTTTGACGGCAGACAAGGAAAGATACTGTAAAACCATTATAAATTTCTCTACGGCCTCACGAATTAAACATCTGGAACAATTCCAGGGAGGACGCCCCTACAGAGTAATGTGCATGCAGACTTCGAACAACGGAAATTGCTTGAAAAGTCTGTAGTTTCATCATATGTGATCTGCCTGAGAGCCGGGATTTGAACAAAGGAACTTGTTGAAAAGACAATAGAATCATCGTATGTGAAGCTTACGATTTATACCAATCCACCATTAACACAACTCTAAAGTGTATTGCCATTTCCTTAGCTCCTGGCCTAATCACCACACCTATGCAGATATGGCAGAAGCGGCCCGAAGATTGAGCCGACATGGAGGGGTTAACATGATCCCTGCGCAGTAAGTTTAATGGTCTAGAATGGTTTGCCCTAGACAAAGAGGAACCAGATCATACCTACGAATGAAAGGATTTTCTTTACACTGCTGTTGGAAAACAGCTTGCATCAATGGACACAGGAACCAAACATTGGCGAAGGAAAATTTACAATCATAGATTAAATACAGAATGGACTTAATCCCACATCGGACATTCAACAAGACATTCATCACATGCAGATCTAGAGATTGAGATAATTTGTGGAACCTGGAATCCCACGCTTGCTGATGGAAGACTGCAATTCAATCAGCTACCTCCTCTCTGTCCTGGAACCTGCAATTTTTCTCCTCCTCAATCCTGCTTCTTCCTTGCCCCTGTGATCCTCCTCCTTATTGCACCAACAGCTCTTTTATAACTCAGTCTCTCTCTCCTCTCCTAGGGCTTGACACGTGATTCCGTGTAACTCCTTTTAAAGAATATGTATTTTTTTAATTTAATTTAATGATTCCCAATTATTAGATACTTTATTTTATTATTATTTTCTTTATAACCGACCCCAAAATATTATCATTAATAGAATAGTACTATTTCAACTATCTATAATTTTGTACTATCCTATAATTTATTTTATTAATCCAGTTGTGAAACACAATTTACAAGCGTGGCTATATCTATTTATTTATTTAAATATTTATTATAAATAATATTATATCGAATAATACAAACTTCTTACAACTTTATTTATCAACAACACTTCTATTAAAATAATAATTTATTTATAGCTAAAATCGACAACTAATGGCATTATGCCCATTTAACAACACTTAAACTCTTCCGTAGAATAATTCTAAGTAAAGCACATCATTACCACACATATTTAGACACCTGCAGAACTCATTAGACTCCAAGAGACGGTATTACCTGACAGCAAGACATGAGCGACGACAACCAATAACCACAAGGGTAAACTGACGACGAAGGAACACTGACTAGGGACCTCATGTTAACTCCAACCAACTAATCCATTAGCGAAGGCACACTCAGACCTGTAATCAGGTGGAGTCGATGCCTAGTACCTGCATCCTGCAGCAACGCACAGTTAACCATAACAAGATATACATATACATCACATGCAGTCCTATCATGAATGGAAATCGTAGTGAGGTAGGGTACTCGAGAACGAGTAATACCACACTGTTCCATTCACGTTTATAAATAATAATCAACTAAATTGAACAAGATATCAGATTACTAATCTACGACATAAAATGATCAACTAACTTCCAATCCCATATAATGAATAACATCAAAACATTTAAACATCAGTTCATTTATCAAATTGTAAAGCATAAAATGACATAATCCAACATCAACATCTGTTATCATAATAATTAGGTTCATACTGAAATAGCAAAATAACTAGAAATCCAACATCAACGGTCTAAAAATACTGTCAAAATGTCCAGTACTACTAAGCAAACATCAGTCCAAAAGACGATAAGTTGAGGGGCACTACAAGTTATAAGATCACATAGATGCTTAGTGGGCTATGGAAATCTTATTAGTGGCCTCATGTGTTGTATGTTGTTACACTTACATCTTAGCCAGTGATAATTGTAAGTAGTATGGAATGCTTGTTTGTTATCACAATTGGTTGTAAACCAAAGAAAAAGGATCGGACCCTTGGTGTAGCATGAGATGCACCAACATTCCTTCTCTTACTAGGATGTATTTAAAGGCTATGATTTAAAAGTGAGATCAAAGATTTCAAATCAAAGAAGAGGATGAAACCTCTCTATTATTGGTGTACAAACTACGAAACCTCTGATTCCTAGGAAGGGATACATAGGTAGGGTCATTACGAATGAACCCTCAAGGTTTAGGTCTGGGTCTAGGGATAACCCTAACATTGGGAGTTTGTTATATTCTAGTGTGAGTATATGAGTTATGGCACAAAGTTGTTTCCACATCTATGGATGATGAGTCTATGAAGTTTGCATTTATAAATCAGATAGAAGATGCTTGGTCAATTAAGTGGTACTTGAAGTGTTAAAAATTAGTAATAACCAAGGTAGTTATTACAGGGGCCCGACCTAAATGTTTTTGTTCTTGGGCATGGGTTTGGGAGACTATCTGCTTAGTGCTTCAAGATCCGTGCTATATATAACCAGGGATATTCTTATGCAATTTCTGTATCATTTTTGTGATGTTCAATATACTCTGAAACGTCACTTTTCACAAAATGACCAGTTGGCGTCCTTGGACTTTCTAGGAGGTTATCAATTCTATGACCAGAAGGCCAATGTCTATTTCTTTATTGTTATGCTTTCTCTCTAAAATTCAACAATAGAATATACTAATGCCTCATGTCCCATTGTATTGGACAATATTGCCCAGCAAGATGCCATGCTTCTATGGCTAGAAGAATATAGTAGAATGCTACAGTATGGAATGTATTTCTTTCACAGAGATGGTAATATACGAATTATCAGTCTATTTCCTAAAAAAGAGCCTTTATGTAGTAAGGTTGTCACATATGGTGTAGTGTAATGTGACTTTCCCTACACTTGCATACTCTCTTCTTAGTTTGGATTCCATGGATATCAGTGGAGATTAGCACCTCGACATGAAACATGATGTAATTAGAAAAAAGGCAATGCCTCTGGAAATGTTATTGAGATGAGAAGTGATGGAATTGGTGGACCCAAGGAAGGATGTTGGCCAAGGTTGTGGAATTTGGCTTTATGTCTGCTAATTGCATTTTCTTGAAAGTTTTTAAAACCTTTTTCAACAAATACATTTTGTGTATATCCTACAATCATTGTAGTCCAAAAAACACACCTCTTTGAGGCATTTTGTCAAATAGTCCATGTGCCTTTGTCTTTGCTTCGACATTTTGCATAGTGGGCAGGTGGTGAGGTTGTAGTTTAATGAATATATAGCACATCCAAGCTTGACCAATGTTTGCAAATCTTAAGGATGTATTTGAAGCTTACTCTACACTGCATTTAAGGTGCACCATATATACACACATAAAATTGTTGTGTATTTATGTTACAACAAAGTCGCTACAAAAATAAAATAAAAATCCCACCATTTTCTTGCTTGCCTAATAATCAAGCTTATGTTGATAGAAGCAATTTATGGAAAAGAATAATGAGTATATGTGTAGTGCATCCTTTAATTGGCCCTTTCTACATAATATTATGAGAGTGAGATGCATAGTGGATGGCAATGGCATTTTATAATTGTAATTGGAGCATGGAAAATGTGTAGCGTTATTCAGTCTATGTTTACTAGACAATGACATTACTAGTGTTAAGTCTAGAGAAATTTCACCTTCACTAACCTCTTTCTTTATTAGGTTTGAACTTGCTCGATTTATTTTTTCTTGCATAGGCAAAGTCCATATTCTCTCAAATATGGATTTGCTCTTGCAATATTTTTCTCATTATGTTAGCCTCTTGTTTGAGTTGCTTCTTCTTCTCACACATTTTAGCTCCCCATATTTTACAACTAGTAATGGTGTTGGCACTTGTCAAAGTATGTCAATTTCTTTCTTTACTTTATTGTTCTCTTGTAATTTATATTCTAGAACATGTTCTCAATGTGCAAGTGTGTACAAGTGGAACTACTCAACTTCTTTAACTATTCTATCTCTAAATTGTTTGTGTGTACCAAGTATAACCTCATAGCACTCTCTTTGGAGAGAAACGTTGGTTCTTACAACCTTATTGAAAAGGCCTTTGAATAAAAAAAAATTACAATACTTAAAAACTACACTTAAGGTCTTTTTTTTGTTTGTTGTTCTCTAATTAGAAAACTTTGCATCTTCTTTTATTTTGTACTAGTTAAACTATGGAGTAAATCTAGATTTAGGTAGAAATGTTGTGCCAGATACTCTTTAAAACTCCTTATCTAATTAAAAAATGGACTATGCTTAGTCCTTAATAATAATCCCTTCTAATTTAATATTGAGTTGAGTTAGGTTAGTTTCTATCGATTATGGAACAAATTATGGGAAAAAAAGGGATTCAAGATAAATATTGATTTATGATTAATTTATTATTTGATCGTTACACACATATTGGTTGTAACAATAATGTAACTGTCTTATCATCTTGTAAAGTTGGTCTTCCCTAGTGATTATGTCACTCTAAGGCCAAGATATGGTATGTCTTGATGCTTTCACATGAATAGATGTCTAAGGAAAATATCATTGCTTTAGCATGCAGTTAAAAAAAATAGCTTTAAAATTTCTTAAACTTCTTGGGTATAATGCACCTATTTTGGATGGTTGTCACCATAAGAAACTATTTGGGGAGCATGCATGGAAATGATAGCTCACTCATTCCTAAGAGAATTTTTTTATGATTCTTTGACTATACATATTTAGTAGGATGACTTTACAATTTGATGAAGCATAGAAATTTACATCAACTTATGTTTGTGAAAATCTCATAGCTTAATAATCTTCTATTAAACTGAACTTTAATCATTTATAGAAGTGAACTAGGGTCTTCTTCATTTTTTTCTGGAATAACTATATTCCAAAATTATCTCTTTTATAGTATCTTAAGCCAAATATGCAAATAATTTGCTTGAAAATTTTGCATGATATATTGTAAACCTAATACTATACCTATTCAAGTAGGAATCAAATTGGTCCTAAACCATCATGTGAAAAGACCAATTCTACTTTGTGTAAACATTTAGTAAGAAAGCTTTTTCTACTATAAAGTAGGTATTACATCTAGATTTATGCAAGATCCTTATTTGGATCATTGAAAGATGGTTGAAAGAACATTAAAACTAATATATTAAAGGTATAATTAATTTATCTTAATAATCCTTGCACCAAGAATAAAACTACATTTAGTTATTATGATACTAACTATGTTGGTTATCCTATTGATAGAAAATACACCTCTTGCTATGTCTTCAAATAATGGTGTAGATGTTATCACATGGATGGAGTAATACTTAAAAGCAACATGTTGTGGTTCCTTCATCTACAGAGGATGAATATAGAAGTGCAACAAAATTGGCAAAAGAATCAATGTGGCTTATGAGGTTATTGATAAGTTTCATATGGGTACTAGTGAAAGTGTCGCTTTATTATGAGATGGGCCAAAGTTATACTACTCTTGTCAAAGACTCATATTCAACATTAAAAAAAAAAACACATTGAAGTTTATGTGCACTTCATTCAAGGAAAATTTCTCAATTACTCTCCAATCTATTAGACTGATTATCAAGTTGTAGATATATTGTGATCATGGTCGCATAGGCTTGAATACTAGCAACCAATTTACAAATCTTCTATGCAATGCCTCTATTACAATGCTTGGCCGCAAGGAGTTGCCATTAAGGGAGAGTGTTCATAATAATGACACCTCTTAGTGGCTAACTCTACATGTAAGATCTAAGAGCACTTGTAAGACCTACAGGTATTGGATAAGATGTAAGGACACTTGAAAGACCTATGGGCATTTTACATTCTCTATATGTAAACTATATATCTCTTCCTCTATATGTCTTCTTCCATTTGTAAAAGCATTGTATATAAGACCTACGAGCATTATTGTTGTAACAAGAACTTGGGGGTTGTTTTGAAGAAACCCGAGCTCCTATAAGAGACTTTATAAGACCCCTTGCATCATTCTAAGGAAACTAGGATATAAATTATGACAAGAAGTTTATCATGTAGTGTTTAATACATTATTTTTATTTTGGTATATATTTTATTCTTGTGGCATGATTGTCAAAGAAGTCTTGCATTATTGAGGAGTTCCATCTTTTCTTTCTAAAATAAATTAATAGCATGAACCCCCTATAAACATTAAAGAGGAGTGTTAGAGCATAATGTTTATTAGAAGATTTCATGTAATGTAACTACTCTTAAATAAGATTTATAAAACTTTAACTTATAAGATTTATTCTTATAATATTAAGTGGGGTGATTTATAAAGTTTAACTTTATAAATAAATTATTTATTTATTAATTAAATGAATAACCAAAAGGTTATATGATGAAAGGTTGTGACCTATACACCAACCCCTTGGGTTGTCTTAAATATAGGTAATCATATAGGACACAAATATTACATTGTGGTCCTATATGTAGAAGAGCATAAAAAAAATATTTATGAATGTATTTTATATCCATGAAGCCATTAAGAAAGAACTAATAGAAAGAAGATACTGTAATTTCTAAGTTCTTATTTTTTATTGAGATAAGCAGCAAACCAAGGTGCTAATCCCTTAACACAAAGGCCCTCAGGGTAGAGAAAAATAGGCCACAAATAGCCCAACAACAGCACAGAAACAAATACAGAACAGCAGCTCGACTGCAAAACAAAACAAGGGATCTAAACAACACTAGATCTCGAGGGTGTAAATCTAACTCCCTTAACCCTTAGTCACAAAGAAGCAACCAACTTGGCGAGTCCTTTCTTCTTTCTTTGAACTACAGACCATGAAAACTCCGTGTCCAAATCCTATGAGTGAGGCCAGAGGAGGGGACCCTCAACAGATGCCGCAGCGAAGGGGAACTCATGCATTGAGATAGAAGTTGGTGGCGTAGAAGATGAAGCAGAGACTGACAAAGTAGCAGTCTGATTCGAAGACCTAGCATGATCAGCAACAGCAACCATCCTATCCACCATAAGCTCCACGAGAGGAGCAACCAAGATGGGCACTGATTCCTGGACAAGAACGTTCTTTTGGGAAGAAACACCCTCATGGGAAGGGTCACCCTCCTGAGAGGAACCATCCACTGGAGAAGCGCAAACAGTCAAATGATTGGTGAGTGCATTCTTCCACCAAGTTGCCGCACCCTTGTGGCGAGAGTGAGGACAACCAGAGGCCAAATGACCAATAGAGAAACAACGCTTGCATCTAAATGGGAGACCCTCATAGTCCAACAGCTATGTCCATGGCCTATCCCTAACCATCAAAACTACATCTCCATGGAGGGGTTTGGAGATGTCAATATCCACTAGTATGAGAGCAACCATAGTATGCCCTAAATTTGAGTTTGTAGAATCAACCTTCAAGAAGCGGCCTATAGCGTTGCCAATGCCCTCATAACAAGAATCCTCCCAAAACTAAAGAGGGAGAGTCAGAAGTCAAACCCAAACTAGTCTGGTATTAAGCGGTTCAGTGAGAGGATTGAAGGAGCGAGCTCATGGTTTGATGGACAGCGAATGTTCGCCCCACAACCAAACCCTATCCAGCACTAAGCATCGCTCTTCAGAGGAAGCAAAAGTCACTATGAAGAACCCCCTTGCACTAGGAAAAAGCTTGGTCTGACCAACCACAAGTGGTTTACAAGATTCCATGACCCAGCTATGCAGATTGGGGAGTGAGGGCCATAAACCATTGAAATGGCAAATAACCCACGCTTAATGTAAAACTCATTTTCAGAAACCTCGAGGCCACACACCACCACTGAAGAAGAGCGAGCATAAGGCAAAGGTCGTGTCTGAGCTCTAGAGTTTATGACAGCATCAAAAAATGACTTGTGTGGGCGACCAAGGACGCCAGGCCAAGGACCACGAAACCCCTGAGACGCACCACCACCAAGAGTCGGCACAGAAGGAACCTTCTTGGAAGAAGCAAGAGCAAAACCCACCGCACCCCCTTCGACCAGGACAAAAGGCAGTCCAGACTCCCACTCAACAGTTACTTGTCTTGCATCTCCCTCACCATGAGAAAGAGTTGAGGAAACACCAAGAACGCTAATAGGGAGAACTCTTGACCTAGTAGACAGACCGCATACAAAACCTACATCCAATGATCCAGACGTTCCGTTCAAACTCATGCCCTCACATTTCCCGCTCGAGCACTCCATCTATTAGACATATGTTGATATTTCTAAGTTCTTGTTATGTCTATATTTGTACAAACTTATTGAAGGTTTCCTCATTAATGGATGACACTTTATGAGATCTTTTACCAAAAAGTTTTTCCCATGTAAACAATGTGTTCTCTATGCATTTCATCTATTTTCTTCTACATTATTTTCTATTTCATATTTAATGGTTAGTTGCCTAATTGATCCTAGTTCCTATCACTCATTAATGTCTCATTACAAAATATTCCGAAGCCTTCTAAGCCCCACCCTTGGATGAGTGTCTCATTTGTCCACTCAATAATTCCTAAAATATACATCAATTATTTACCCATCTACAAGAAATTGAGTTACAAGACTTCAAGATATGCAAGGTGAATAGCATATCTAATCCTAACATTTTTTTAAAAAAGCTTTAATTGGATAGAGAGCACATAAATATAAGATTGTTTTGACAACTATATAAAAGAAATAAATATAATATTGTAGAGTAATCTTCTCACATAGACATTATTACTATTGATTTAATAAATATGACAAGATACATTTCTTGATTCATATAAAAGCTCTAATAAGAACTCAAAAGGTTTAGTCAATAACAATGCAAAGAATTCCTTTTTGAAAATGTGTTAATTTACAAATATGCAAGTTCACATTCAAAGAATAAATATTAGCATTGTTAGAAGAAAAATTATTATTTTTTATTGATTAAAAAGTACAATGAATAGTAACCAATTATCACTTATCCATCATAAGAGTTACTTGCTAGGGCAAGGACTAATAAGGGAAATCGCATTTATAATTCATTTTAAATCTATTTTATAAATTACATGCAGAGACTCAACCCACTCCAAAGAATTGGGAACCACGTAAGTACAAAAACACTTAAGAAAATATGATATAAAGACAACCAAGGTAACACAAGGGTTCCCCAAGTCATAGTCTCATAGTCAACTCTCTTTACATATAGTCATAGTTTCATCACCACATGAGGTGAAATGAGATGGTGGGCAATCAATGGTCAACTCTCTTTATGTCTCACGTTGGCTTATCCATATATATTGTACACTCAATGCACATATTAAATCGCATCATAGAATAATAATTGAAGCATAAATAAACTAAAGCCAAGTACACACAAGACACATCACATCTCTAGTGATCTCAAAAGATGCATGAAATTTATCTTGATGAAACACAACGCATAAATCACACCATATGATAGATTCTCAATCCATGTGATAATTAGAATGTATAAACAAATACGACAATCACACATCTCAATACCATATTCATCAAACAAAGTCATAGTTAGTCACATAATGACAATATACGATAAGCATAAGCCATTAATAGATCCAACACCCATTTAGGACATGAAATAACAATAATCAACATGATCTCACATTATAGATATATACCTACATCTCAAACATTGTAAAGCAAAACATCGATCATATAATCATCTTTAACTATCATCTAAGCATCAAAAGTTGTATAATCGTACACATATAAGAGTGTCACAAAAGAATGTACAATGAGTACAACAAGGGTCTCAAAACAAATGGGCCTTACAAATTGCAAATGCTTGATCTTTATGAAGAAGGTTTGAAATCTATGTTTATGTTAAATATCTTCCGAATCATTATTGGAAGTTTTTATAGAACATAATCCGTGTTTTTTAAGTTCCACCAACATCTTATATGAAGCTGAATCTTTTGCACTTGCATGGTCTATTTCTTGTTCGCCTTGGATTGAGAGGCTTTCTTTATTGGAAATGTCTACCACAACTTTGAACAAAAATCTACACAAACAACCATAAGTGAACATTACTTGAGCATACCAACAAAATGAATCAATATAAAATTAGAATTTAAAAAATACCTTGCTTCATGAGGCATGCCAACTTTTTCTATCAACTCAAATTGAGGTTCCCTACAATGCATTTTTTGACACAATTCATATAAATTGCGTCTGTGACCACCTCATTGCGAACTGAGAAAAATGCATACTATGAAACAAACCCACCATAAAATGAGTACTAAATGATATTAATCTCTATAGGAAAATTTTATCAATTTGTGGGTACCAAGCAATATTATTGTCTATAAAACTTACAATTTAAAAAGTGAATAATGGCTATTTGTTTTGAATGCTTCAAACAACTACACAATTTTTCAACAATTTATCATAATCATACATCACTCATTTGTTTAAATAATATTCGTGACATGATATAACAAACCCGTTTTTATTTAGGTTACTTGTTAGTTATATTGGCAGTAAGGTTATATGCTCAACTTGTATTTCTATAATCTAGAGAATAAAAACTATAATTCTTATCAAAAATGTGATCTGGTTATTGATACTTCAGGACAAATGTATTTTAAGTATTTTAAAAACCCATCTAGAAAATTGGCAATTTTTTTAAAGTATTATTAATTGGATCAACTTGACTTTGGAATGTCAAATGTATTATGGTTAGTTAATATTTGTGTTGTTATTGACTTAAAAACTATGCTAAGTTTCCTCTTCTAAGAAAATAATCCCAACATCAATGAAGAGTGGGTTGTTCTGAAAATTAAAATAAACCATGCACTAATTATTCAATCTTTCTAACACACTTCTTATGAAGGTTTATGAACCTCTTCCTTAATTAGAAGGTAGATCTTATAGGTTCCCTCATAAATGATGTCAAAGGAGTTTGCTATGCTCATTGTTCTCCCTATTGATCAGCTATTTTGACAAGAAACAATGCTCTAGAGATAAATATAACAGGTCACCATGCCTCAAGATTAATAATAACTTTCAATGATAGGCTTATCCAATTCATTCCATAGACATCTCCAATTCATTCCACAGGCATTTCCAAGCCAAAATTATTTTTCAATCATACACAAATCAATATCTCAAATACATAATTTATAAGATACTTGTGATCAGAATTCTTGCACATGGAAACTAATGCACAATATCACCTAATTGAGCCTGTTTTCTATGTTATAGGTCTTTTGTGGGCATCACACTTCCCAACATGTTTTGAGGATACAAGGATGCCTTGAAAACATCCCCAAGCCCCTAAATAGACCAAAAACAATCTAAAAATGCCCAAGAAGCAAGGGGATTATAATGTCCCTCGATCATCCCAAGGACGAAGGACATTACTAGACAACTAGGCCACCTATGAAAAAAAAAAGGTAAAGTAAAAAGGTGGCCCCTCACACCACTTTTCAAAACCCTAAACCTAAAAGAAACCACTTACAAGTTAAAAGCATTAAACACATTCATAAGAAGAAGAGAAAAGAGAGGAGAGAAGAGAACAACAGTGAGAAGAAGAGAAGAGACCATCAACACTTTATCATTTTTTAAGGTAGGTTTGGCATCCAATGTTCATTTTTCAAATCCTTTTTGTATTTTCTCTTTTCTTCAAAGTTTCAAACTCAGCCATTTTTTTAGTTTAAAGTTGTTATTTGCTACAAAAACATGATGAGTAACAATGAGGGTTATTTTAGTCATTAAGGGTGTGGTGTGATGATAAAGATGTGGCATGTTAACAAATCCACCAAGGTCCATACCCCCATTGGGCTATTGAGCTCGCAGGCATTGTGCCTTCACTGGGCTGCTGAGCTCACAGGTTTGGATCGTCTATGTTGATGAAGGGGCTGATAATGCTCAAGATGGGAAGAGGTCCTCCAAAAGCAACCTCTATAGCTCAGGCCAGGCTAAAAATTCCCAAGTTAACCAACAAAAAAAAACATTGAGGGTTATTTGTGAAGAGGTTGAGATGAAACAAACAAACCAAAGAGGTGTTGGGGATTTTTCTAGATGTGGGACTTTTGTGGGTAAAGTGGCAAGTAGGCCTTTTGAATGCCTTTTTGTTGTCTTAAAAGCTTATGCAAAGGGCCCATTTAGTGCCAAATCTATTTTGCAATTTGTGACAATTTTAAACAAAACAAAAAAAAAAATCCATAGCAAATAAACATTAGTTATACAATGTGTTCAAGAGGGATTTCAAAGGGAGCTACATTAGGATTTCTAATAAACATTTGTGCATGCCTAGACATGGGGTTAGGATTTGTGAACAAACAATCCTAGTTGAGAAGGTTGAGGTTTCTAGGCTGCATATGGAGAATGAGGCAAGAGCTAAGGGTTTTGTCAGTAGAATATATACAATGTGTTGTCTTCCATGGATGTTGAGACTTAGAGTAGAAAGAGTTCTACCAAAGGAAAGAGAAAGAGTACTACTAATAGGTCAAGCATAGTTGTAAGGATGTTGAACATGCAATCACGAGAAATGACAAATGATGTAGTTGCCAAACTTTTTATATCCATGCCATCCCATTTCATGCAATATGTTCTTATTTCAAAAACATGCTAAAAAGACAAACAACATTGGTTCCTCATATACCCACTGAAGAGCATGGACTACATATCACCCTCCTTGACAGACAATATTTGAAAGTAAATTTGTTGATGGAGAACATGAGGCAAATTTGGCTAAGCATAGGTTGCTCAATTATCATGGATGAGCAAACCAATATTAGACATCAACCACTCATTTCTGGTTGACTCCTCTTTTCTTAGAGTTGTTGATTGCTCAGAGAAATGCAAGGATGCAAAATTCCAATTTCAAATTTTGAGCGAGACCATAGAGGAGGTTGGGTCTCAAATGATGTATGGTTGGCTCTTTTTTTCTTAAAGTTATTGATTGCTTAGGGAAGTGCAAGGATGTCAAATTCCAATTTCAAATTTTAAGAGAGCCCATCGGAGGTTGGGTTTCAAATGATGTACAAGTTGTGACCGACTAGGCATGTATTTGTAGATTAACTTACAAACACATTTTTTGGACCCCATGTGCTAATGTGTTGAACAACACATTGAAAAATATTGGAAAAATAGATTGGGTGACGATAGTGGTAGCAAAAGCTAGAGATATACAAATGTTTATTTGCAACCATTACACCTCACTAGCTCTCTTCAAAAAAAATGCAAGAAAGAAATTCCTCGAACATGTGTAAACTAGATATGCCAGTTACTTCATCTTGCTAAAGCTAGAATGCTTGAAGTGCATAAGTCTCTACAATTAATGATGGTTAAGTTGAGTGTGGTAGGTGGGTAGAGGCCAACACAAATAAAGCAAAAGATCCTTGATGATGATTGGTGGACCACCATGAGATAAGAAATTGATAATGTTTGTAACTTGTAAGCTTTTTCATTTATTATATTTAAAACTTCATTTTTTTAAAAATATTAGCATTCACCCTATCATTTGAGTCTTAATTCTTTTCTTTTTTAATTTGTTTGTAGATACATTTGCTCTTTCATCTCACCAATTGTGTAGGTGATTAGGTACATTGATGCAAACTCTCCTGATCTTGGAGATATTAATGGAATATCTGACAACATACTTGGCTCGATGAAGCAAGCAATTCATAGTAGTGACCCTAAATTGGGATTTTATAAGGAGTATATCAAGCCCATTGTGACCTTGTGATGGAACACTATGAACACTCCACTCATATGGCAGTTTAATAAACCAAGGGCTGGAAGAGTGCCTTCTTAAGATCAAAAGGTAAAATTTTGTTAATTTGTGTGTCGAATTTCATGTGAAGTCTCAATTCAATTCTAATGTTATGTAATATTGTTCTATAATGAATATGATGAGTGCCTTCTAATATGAATAATTAAAATTTGCTATATTTTTAATTAATTGTAATCCCATGTTGTTTCCAAACAAATGACCTCTCATTCCCCACTGTTCCAGAAACAAATTTGTATGGTTACTGTCATTCCTGACCTGAAAACACCATGGAACATGACTCATTTTGTATGTGAATAGCACACTATTTCTAGTGCTAGCAACGAACTTATTAGAGTGACAAATACCTAGCTGTACACAAAGCTTCTAAGTAAGTGTTGCCCTATCACCATGAAATGGGTTATGACGTTTTTCCTTAAATGTATTATCCTAGGAATACAGTTGTGCAGTACAATTAGAAAGGAATTGAAAATAGTCAACTATAACATTTAGGTCTTCAACTTCGACTATAATATTAATAATCATCAATAAAAAAATTTATGACAAATCCATGGCTGAATCATAATGACATTCATTAAGAACAGTCAGTCAAACTTATATTGACCTTTGGGTTTTGAAGAAATATTTAAAAGTTAAGGTTACACTTTATTAATGCTGCATACCTGGTAGGGAACACACTTTCTTCCCCTTCTTCTTTGGACGATTACTTTCTACATCCTCGTGTGTAAGCACTTCCGTGGTACATATACCTTCCTTTCCCTCTTCCAATTTATGCTTTCTAGTACACAACCTATTATCCTTTTCATTAGTGGACTTCATGTTTGGAAATGGATCCAGGTCTTTACCTTGCATTGATTTGCTGCTACAAGATAAATTCTCCTCCTGATCTCTTTCTCCTCTGTGACACTGATCTAGTGAAACAACCATATCCACTTCTGAATTTATTTGTGGACGGCTAGCAATTATCTGGCCCCACATCAAAATATTATCCCCATTACATGCATTTGAATTTTTTTGAAAAATTACAGCTAGCATAATTAAACGCAATATTATATGAAAGACAAACCATTTTTTCTTGAGCAATGAGATTGGATGCATGTGGAGCTTATTATTATTTACAAAACAACTATTTCAAGATCAGAGATTCCCAATTATTATCAAGCTTGTCCATATGATGCTATTGATTAGTAAAAATAAATTTAAATTCTACAATTAAACTACTTAATCTTTTGGTTATGATAGTCCTATAAGGCTGTATGCACTAAAGGATTCTTGATCAAACTGCTTAGGTAATTTAGTGTCTGGTCTCTCTTTGCTAGACCCATCTTGAGAGAATAGCTTGACAGCAATGTTCGAAATTACCTGTAACTGTGTCAACACATGTTTGGCAGCTTTATTTTTTGCAGACCTCTTATTCATGTCTGACCCTTCTCCATATATAATGAATTCCTTAAGCTGTATTTGTACAGTGGCCACATTAACATTCCCTTCTTTAGTGATGTGCTTCCAATTGTATTTATAATGTTGCTGAAAGCAGAGCTCATACAACTCCCGTAGTGGATGTAATTCCATATTTTCAGGTGTAACAATGGGAGACAAAATAGGTTTTATTTTATCCCAGACAACATTTAGTTTGAGTCGGGTATCCACTAATATTGCGCCTGAGATGCTTTCTATTAAATCTCCTAGTACCTGCCTTCAACAAAAATAGTAAAATGACATAAATTTTAACCGAAGAGGACACTTACATTAATATACAAATAAAGTACAATGCTAATCACATGTATACAAAATCCCTATGATCTACTTACTAAATAACAAAATAAATTAATATCTGTTCCGTGAATACCTACTGCATCCTTTAATTGTATAACTATCTATGTACTTTTAATGTTTGCTTAATAAAAATTCCACATTGCTTTCCAATCATAATAAATTATATTTATATACATAGAATAAGGCTCCTCATGCATGTATTTGAGCATCATACAAAAGCACTTCTTCATCTAAGAAAAAAATACAAAGTGGGCTGACTGCTTCTATGAAGTATGCACTAAACTAAAATTCAAAAAAAGACTTCTCACAATGTAAAACTAAATAACTTGCCTTGCGAGCATGCATTCCTCCTCCGAATGATATAAATTGGCAATCACCACCTTTACGCTGTTCTAAAACCTCTACAAACTTTGCTATTTGATTTTTTAAACCATCTGAATGATGACGAAGATAGTTCTGAATATAATGTTTCACTGTTACTTGAGCAAAGTTCTCATTGTTAACAGCTACCTGCCGTAAATCTGATAAAGTTCCAGGGGATAGTTCTTGGTACGTCGAATACAAATGCCAAGTAATAAGAAGATCCAGCACAGAGTCGCCTAGGAATTCTAACCGCTGTAAAATATACACATAATATTAACATTCAGTCCTATATTCCAGAGGAGTTTCATCTTGCAAGTACTATTTGGATTGTACAATGTAAGGTAAAATAAAATTACCTGGTAGGAACATCCTCCATGTTCATTAACAGAAGCATGTGTGATTGCTTCCACTAAGAGGGATGGGTTCTCAAAATGGTAATTTAGAAGCATCTGCAATTCATCCAAACTTGTGTTCAAGACACAAGGATAAGCAAAGGTGCGATTGAATGCAATCTCTACTGACTTGTCTTCAATGTCAACCTCCATGTTCATCCATTTCATGAACTCAAAGGCTGCAATTGTACCCCCTCCAACTAAATGTGCTCCAATTAAAGCCTCCACAACATCTGATATTGTTTTCGAATACATCCATCAATGTCCTTTGTCACAAGCTTTTCCCATTTGGAGACTGTTAGGATCCCTTGGGTTGCAAGAGCATGGAACAATACTTCTACAAAATAGCCCAGGAGCGACCCATTTATGCACATTGAATAGTTCGTCTATAATGTATCCCTTGTTCACAAAGCAACATAAAAATCAACATCACTACCATATTTTCAAGTGCATAAGTAAACAACAAACAAAGAAAATTTATTAGATTACACCTAAAATTATACATAGACAATATAACATCAAAATCAAAATTCTTCCAAATAAGCAAGCAATGGTTTTCCATCAGCAACAATATCAGCTGTTATTAAATGCCAAGATGGAAAACAAAAAAAAAAAAGTATGTAAAGAATCAAACATTGCCTCCAAAAAGGCAAATATCAATATATTCTACTCATATGAAGGTTCAAACTTCATATTATGCTTGACAGTAATTTTTAAGCCTTGAGAAATTTCAAACAAAGAGCATAACAATTCTGAGTACATGGAAATTTGAGGAGACAAACAACAGAAAAGTTTATCTATATTTAACAAATTATAAAACATAAATTTTAAGAAAGTGTTATTTAATCACTAACGTATGTGTTTTTTCATTAGTGGTTAGATGAAATTTAATTGTATGCCTGTGGAAATCCATAATCCCTATCCACTCATGCCTTTGTCAATACAACTAATAAATAGTCTTCACTACTCTTTTTTTCTCATTACAATTTCAACACTGGTTATCCCTATTTGCAAAAGTCTGATACTATGAATGTTATTATATGTTAGATTCCAACATTGATTATTCATGTTGGTACTCTAAACTCTAGATCAAAGACATTAAGAAATAGAGACAACCATGCAAATGAATAGTAAAGAGTAAAAGAAACAAAACAGCAGCTCATTTTAGCATGAGGATTTCTAACCTAAAATATATTTACTAAGATTTTTTTAGTTACTAGCTTATGAAAATATAGCATTTTAATACCTGCAAATTACGATCCAGTGCCAAACGATGAAGAGTTGTGTTACAAACTGCCTCAGCTCTACGTGCTGATAATTGTCTTTCATCCTCATTTTCATATTTGATAAAAAGATGCTGACTAATGGCAAATTTCAAAAATGAATCACCCAGTAATTCCAAGCGCTCATATGAAAAACACTCTGAGCATTTATGTGAAGTGAGTGCTTCCATTATCTACCAACAAAACAAAATCAGTAAGAGGTTACGAATATCACTTATGGCACATAACAAAACAAAAGAGGTGCAAGTAATCTTAAAAAAAAAGCAAACATAATCTCAGTTTTAAGTCCTTAGGAATAAAAGTACCAGTTGCAGAGATACAGGTGGACAATCTGGGCATTCTACCCTGATTACTTTATGGAGTTGGCTTGCAAGCATTAAAGACGTCAGGCGATGCATGGCAGATGGAACCAAACACAATGATCTCATAACAGAGCTTGGAACACCCAAATTCAAACACAACTCTGGAGGAAGCTCCACAAAATGTCCTTCATTCACAAATGGCTTCTGCTGGTGTTTTGAAAGAAAATTACGGGGTTGTTTAGCGTGCTTCACCAAAAGAAGTGGTTGATTCAAATGCTTAAGTTTCTTTCCATACCTGCAAACTCATCATGATATGCAATTTAGCACCATTGCAATCAATTTTAATTAAATAAACTCTTGGATGACCATTAAGTCCATAAAAGATGAGATATACTCACTTTTTCTGAAAATAGTCACTGTAGCTATCATAATGTGGCTTAGAATCTTTAGTCGAAGGGAAGGGACTATTAGCAGTTTTGTCATGAATAATTTTCACAACATGGTAAATTATTCCATTATGAGCCGTAACTACTGCTTTATCTATCAAATTTGAAGACTCACAAATGTCACTTGCCAAAATCAAAATTTCAGATTCCCCTTGGCTATGCAACTGTGTTGTTCCTACAACAGGAACCTCTTTTATATTAACAATATCAATGGTATTATGGTCCTCTTCTGAAATAGTTGAAAGTAACTTAAATTCTCTAGCTGTTGATGTGCATGTTTCAATGCATTTCCAGTCAATACCAGTTACACCAGACTCATCTGATTCTAAGGGCAAAAGGAAGTACATATAGGAATTGCACCATAGATCTTTCATTTCAGTGATTATTTTCCTATTCCTTAGATTCCCAAAAATTCCATTGAAAATTATTTCTTGAAAATCTTTTGCATTCCTCAGCTGTTATAGAATACACAAAACTATAATCAGTTGCATACAAAAAGAAGTAAATAAATGATTGGAAGGAAATTATCATGTATAGATTGGAACTTGAACTTTGTGTGCTTCTCTTTCCATACCTGAGTCAAGTCCAAAGTCATTCCTCCACTTGGCAAAAGTTTTGCCTTAACAATTTTATCTGTAGTCAAAAACAGATCTATTTCTGTATTTGTAATGTCATTATCCAATACAGCTTTCATCAAAAGGGCAAAGTTTGAATATGTCTTCTCATCATTGCATTGAGATGTAAAAAGCAGTTTGTAAACTTGCAATATCACTCTTCTCTCCTCTTCATCCCAACTATCAGATAAAGCATTTACTTTAGCGGTTGAATGTAACTCTTTTATTTTAGATATACCTTCAAGAAAGAAAAGGATAATATCAGACAATCAAATCTTCAAATATCACAACCTACTAATCATGCTAGAAAATCCCACTAATAAATGTATAACTACCATAAATAAAGATAAAAAAGGCTAAAAAATTAATATCAAAATAAAATTGTCTTTAAAGACTATTAACATTTTATTTGGTTTCATTTAAAATGCTTTTTTTGTTTGACATTAATTTTGTTTATAAAAACAATAGAAAAATACATAATTATATTTATTGAAAAATGCACTTAAAAAAAATAATAATATAATAAAAAACCTCCCATACTTGTTTGGAATCTCTAACATGACTTAAAAATTTTCAAAAAGGTTAAACATCCTCTTCTAAAAAAATTATGAAGTTATAAAAAGGAACATAAAAGTGAGCTTTCTACTGCTATTAAAAAATCAACACAATTAATTCATATATCAGCATCAAATTTATCAAATATTAATGTTATTCTGATAAATAATATTATTTTACCCCTTTAAGAAAGGCTAATTATTTTAGTGATTTTATACAAATAAATACATACTAAAAATCCCTGAACTTAAGTAAAAACTAACCTATTAGATTCAATTATTGGAACTCCAAGCAATTCAACAAATAAAAATTTGACATTACATGGACGATGTTCAAATTACTAAACAAAATGGACATCACAATAAAAAAACAAAATGTTAGAAATATTTTAATTCACAAGTAAAAATGAACCTATTATCCGTCAGTAAGGAGAATGTTAATGAAGTTCAGCTCTAACAAAATTCTTCAAATTCTTTCACCTAAAAGTAGTTTAACAAAACTATTTCTAAATGCATCGATCTCCAATGATACAATAGAATGAACTGTTTGCATACCTGATTTTGTAGATGTTTTTCCCTCTTCGTCCTCTTCATTGCCGTCATCCTCTTCTTCTACTTCATCCTCTTTCTCAATAACTCTTTGAAGATCTTCATCAACATCTTCAACTTCATCCTCTCTTTCACTAACTCCTCCAAGATCTTCACCAACATCTCCAAATTCTTCCAACCTTTTAGAAACATCTTTTTCTACCTCATTTTGCTCTTCAATCGAGGCCATAACATTTCTAATCGGTGTCATTTCTGGAAGATGTTCATCAACATCTCCTAGTAGATCCTTTTCAATTGCATTCTCCTCTTTTATAGAAGTGTCATTTTGACTCAATATTGTGTCCTCTATTGAGGCTACACTCGTGATTATATCAAATAACTGTTTTTTCTGCTTCTCGTTACCTCTAAGAATTCCAAAAATTGATAACATTTAATGTAAATATTTAGTCTTAAAGTTGGTTATATGATTCCTAGATTTTACCAAATTTCAAATGCCTTATAATTCTAACTCTAACAAAATAATTAATAGCTAGACTCACATTCTACTAACTTTAAGAAAAAAATAATTACTTGCATTATACATCTCCTATAAACAGTGATTTATATTAAATGCCAAGCTCAAAGCTTATTGTAATGATGTGTTTCATGCATTTTAAAACAGGTAATAATGTTGTAATTAAGTTTGCTTGATTTTATATTTACAAGTTACCTCTCAAGAAATAAGATTAACTCTGAGTTTTCTTGACGAGCACACCCACGGGATTGAACATCAAAACGGATGACACAGTTACAATTTTTGACATCAATACCCTCTTCAATCACATCAGTTGCAACTAAAACTTGAACCTGCACATTCATATTCAAAAAGCATCACCACTCAACATAGCCCATAGCTATTTGAAAAAATCAATATAAATAACATTTCTACATATACTTCTGGAAAAGATGCTACCAAAAATTTTAACATAACATTTTGGATCCCAACTAAGAAAATTTTAACATCTAGGTAAATTTGGATCCCATAGTTGTCATCACATTAACATTTTTACATTTCAAAGCATGAAAGATCCAACCCACCTTTTCAAAAGAAAAGTCCTCTAAAGCTTTTTGCTGATTCTTGCTACCAAATGTCGAAGTTACACTAGATAAAAGGTCAGTCTTGAGACATTTCAAACAATCAAGCTGTTGTAACAAACTTGAGATTACTGCAGCTGCAATCACTCTTTGCACAAATACTATACAGCAAACCTTTTTAGGATCATTGCCACTGTTCAAACTAGGAGTCAGTCTTCTATTTAAAATGCACTAAAAAACTACAAATATACCATGCCCTCCCACTACTATGATTACTCATACCTCTTCTGTAGAAAAAGATGCACTAGCAGCTGCACCTTGGGAGTTAAAATGGCCCATTTAACAGCATTTTGAATTCCTTCAAGTGTCTTGAATAATTCATTCACATCTGAAGTGTCAAATTCAAATTTTCTGTCAGAAGATGCTAACATAATTTGAATCCTAACATTGAACAAATAACAATATTTTATTCTTTAAGGAAAGCAGGACCTGGTTTATTATCTGCAATTTGTCGAATTTATAATTTATTCCAATTTTACTAATGGCTTTATATTCTTGTACAAAAAAAATCCATAAGAAAGTTGAATTCAGAGGTAAAATGGTCAGATTCAGTCAGATTTTTTGCATTTTATCAGTTTAGTTATATTTGAATATTTCTTAATAGGATTCTAAATGACAATGGTCTGAACATTCAGAGTGATCATTCGCATCTGAAGTGCCAAATTCAAATTTTCTCTGTCAGAAGATGCTAACATAATTTGAATCCTAATATTGAACAAATAACAATATTTTATCTACAAGAAAAGCAGGACCTGGTTTATTATCTGCAATTTGTTGAGTTTATAATTTATTCCAATTTTACTAATGGATTTACATTCTCATACAAAAAAATCCATATGAAAGTTGAATTCAGAGGTAAAATGGTCAGATTCAGTCAGATTTTTGCATTTTATCAGTTTAGTTATATTTGAATATTTCTTAATAGTATTCTGAATGTCAATGGTCTGAACATTCAGAGTGATCAGCATGCTTATTTCTACACATTGTGAGCAATCTTATATCTATGCTATATAATTGGGGCTGGGTTGTCTAACCAGCCTAGCAGTTATGTAAGTTTATCCTAGTTTCCAGCTAGAAGTGCAAAGCAAAAAATTCAACAATGATTTCTCGACTGACTATATAAATTTCAAGTGGGAATTAATAGCTATAATGATGGCTCTGGAAGATCATTATTTGCTATGGGAATGATTGTTCATAATCTACTACCCTTTAAAAATATGATGGGCATACATACCAGGTGGTAATTCTTCTTCCAAGAGTTTATGGGCATCCTTTAGATAATCATCCAGAGCATATTGCTCCATTTCTATTGTTCCAGTAACTATCTCATTTAACTTCTCTTTTTCACGGTATAACTGAACAGCCTTCATAGAAAAAGTACAATTACAGATTTCATGTTAATGTATAAAACCAGTCTAATGTAGTCTAATAATTAGTCCCCTAACAAGAAAACATAAATAGAAGTTCTGAACAAACTAATATTATCAAACACAAACTATAAAATTCACTTAGTTGTTATTAATAAGCACTAAGCTTAATGCAGTCCTTCATAAAGTGTGTGTGTGTGTGTGTGTGTGTGTGTAGGGTAAGAGTGTACACATACTCAGCCAAGCAACTGGAATATAAAGCATAAAAAAACATAGCTCTCAAGGTGCAGAGGTCCAATATCAAGAAGATGTTATCCAAAAGAACGATTGCATAAATCGGATAGGAATGTATCTAATATCTCTTTGAACATAGACAAACTCATGGTGGCCAAGCCCTTATTGGGAGTCTTGTTATCTCATTTGAATCTTGATCATTCTAAGTATATCACAAAGGAGGATAGGAGCACAAAGGTAAAGGAGAGAACTCAACTGATGCACCATCTCAGCCCCAATTCAAGGTGGCAACCAATATTTATATCCAGACATGACAACCAAGTAGATATAAATAAGCTTGATCGTTTACTTCAACAATTTGAGGCATACTTTAGTCATCATAAGAAAATTTCATTTGCCCAAATTAAAGCTAAAGTGTCATGGTATCACATGATGGAATAGTCACCAAGATGGATTGTGATTAAGCAAAGAACCAGAAACAAAATGGGAGGAATTCATATGATGATTAAATCACAATTCTAACCAAGTAGCCACAAAAAGAAGAGAACAACATTAGATAATAAAGATTGTGTTTTACATTTTATTTCTATGTAAAAGCAAGGACAAACTGTGAAAGAAAAAACTACAGAATTTCAATAGCAAGATATGGGGAATCTTTCAAGCTCGATAAATATAAGGTGATAAAATGCTTGGGAGGAATTTCTTAGCCATATTAGGAGACAAGTTTTACCCTTCAAGCTAAAGAGCATTAATAAGGCATGTGTGCAAGATGAGAGATTTCCCCTGCACCTATTGTGAGTGGAGGGGCTTTCTCTCTTTAGTCGAGCCAAGGATGGTACTGTGTCAATAGTAGCACTGTGGTTGGCTTCCTTGATTTGCTTCCCTTTGTTTGTCACTATCGCTGAAACTTAGCTTGGCCAACAATGCTTGTCTACAACAACACTCATCTTTGAATGTTTGTCACTTTTATGAAGGTTTCACCATTGACGGGTGTGCTTTCATTGTTTCTTATCTAGATTATGTTTCTTGTTGGCTCAACAATGAGTAGAAGATCAAGCAATGCACCAGGAAAAAAATTTAAAAATGGCAGGTTCAAAGACTGACCAAGAGGGAGCTAGCACAGAAGCCAGCAAGAGATTGATTTAAGCAAGTTGCAGAAGGAAGCTATGTCACTGCACAAAAAGTGGAGAATGCTTTGCTATGTAAAAGGGCAGGGAGTCAGATTGAATGAGAGAGCAACACATGAAATATACCATGTTGAGATGTGCAAAGGAATAGACATGTGGTAGGACCTCATCACATGTGTTGAACTGCATGAGATATGTGACAGAAATCTAGTGGAACTACTTGGTGAACATCAAAAGAACCCACCTCAATCTAAATAGTAGGTCTGATCAAGAAACTTAATGGATTTTTTATTGTAACAGTTGTGTTTAGGGATTGATTAGTGGTCTCACAAATGAGACTAGTAATTGATTTGTGTGAGATACCTACATAACTGTGGGAGAGGCACCACCTGCACATGTAGTACACACACAGGTAGGCATCCATTTAGAATGTAATTAGGATTAAGCATCGATAAAGTATTCCACGATTGAGCATCTGTCCTTTTGTGCATGCTTATTTAGGTTATGGGTGTGATTGCATAGTGGGAACAAGGGTGATATGTGAATACTAAGTAATTAGAGTAGTGAAGGTACACAATGATAGAGTTAGAGCTTTGTGCACAAGGGCTTTGACCACTATCCTAGGATGAAAGGCCAAGGTCATTCAGACCCCACAGTTCTAAGCCATTGTGAAAAAGTGTGGGTTAAGTAGCATATATGCACAACCGGATGGAGAAGTGCACAAAGGGATGCACAGTGTGTGAAAAGGTGGATACTTTGTTGAGAATTCTTAGCAAGGTCAATTTGCAGGAAGGGAAACTCTGATCCTAAAGAAAATTTGTTTGAGGACAGACAAATAAGTTAACATGGAGGAATGTTGGCATAGAAAACATTGGAAGATCAAACAGTGTGACCAAAAAAAAGAATTAGCACGAAGCGCACAAGTCAGCACGAAATGATTTGAGCAAGTTGCAAAACGAAGCTATGTCACTGCACAGAAGGGCAGCAATGCAAGTGAGAGCTGGATTGAACAATAGAGCAATACATGGCAGATATTATGCTGAGACTTGCCAAGGAATGGATGCATGGCGAGATTTCATCGGAGAAGGGGTCCCTTACCAAAGAAATTAAGAGTAATCAGTAAATCCATCTCCAATTGCCCATCTTAAATAACATAAGAGCTAAAAACAATTTTTCTTAAATATCCTTTATACATTTTAGTGTGACAAACTGGAAGAATGCTCAGGCACATGTAACAACATCTAAATGATGATATTCTTAGTTTCAAGAGCACAATTAATGCAGTTAATATCAAAATAGATTGCAAACCGTACCTTATAAGCACAAAACAAACCCAGATTCTCAAGACAATATTCAATATTTGCTCTGATGTTCATTGCTTTGTTGTCCTTGAACTTGGGTAGAGAAACCAGTTTTATTTGGAGGGGTTGATGTTGACTTGACAAAGAATAATATTTAGTTATAGGTTTAGAAGTCTGTACAAACGAATTGAACTCGCACCTATCCTTCAACGTATAGACCTGTTTGGACATGTTAATTACAAGTGCAATTACAACAAAGAATCCAATAAGTGAAGAAAATATTACTTGTTGCTCTCAAAAAAAATTGAGGGGACTTTGCAGCTACCTTAGCGTCCAAGATATCTTTGAGTTGAGTGATTTGTTTCTCACAATCAGTGCTTGAAGAAAGCCCTATGGAAATAAATGCAAATATAAAGGACTAATAGCATCCTAAGTTTGACATATAAACAGACATTAAATCCTGAAACTACAGGCCAGAATGCATAACTGATTAAAAAGATGTAGCAAGTTTACTTCAAGTGCTTCAACCCACAACTTGGTGAAATATCAAAAAAACAAAATAACTAACCCACAAATTGTGAAGTATTATTCCCAAGAGATATATATATACTTCATAGTTCATAGTTATACTATGTAAAACAGAGTGTATCATATTATATTAGAAAAGGAAAGGAATGAGTGAGTATATTATTGTTAAGACATGTCCATAGACTTAATTTTTAGGGCAATTTATCACCACCTCCTCTTATTGTCAGCACCCATTTTTCACTATTACTTCTATTTTTTCTGATATTTCAGTGCAAAATTTGTAAATAAAAAATAGCCGCTATTCACTAACGTATTATTAACTTTTTTACCCTATACTAAGAGTAACCCTATGAAAGGCAGTGAATCCTTCTGATTCTAAAATAAATGAGACAAGAAGCATCCTGCTCTTTTTCTGGGTAGAAACAAACTTCAAATAGAGAATTACAGTCCAAAAAACAAGGAGCAAGACATGAAGTGGTGCGCGAAAGACCTACCAACTTTCATATCAACATCAGTCCAGAATATGAATGATGATAGAAAACAATAGGTTCATAAGATGATGCACAGACAATGATTCGGTAATTGCAAATTTCTTAATGGGTCCAGGTACATATGATCTAAAAAATATAATGCATATGCATACCAGCTACAAAGTTGAAATCACAGAATAATGTCTCTTAAATTCGACAATAGCCCTTTACTTCATTTGTACATTCCTATATCAGATGGTAAACTCACTCTTTTTTGTGACCAATGATGCACTCATTCCAAATATTTTGGGCTTGTGTTGAGACATTGTCTGATAAACCTTCAACACAAAACATATAACTTGTTAATTACATACATTCTAACATTCATATTTTAGCAAATTCTTGAAAAAAAACATCATCACTTACTTTCATAATTTTAGCATATGTATGCTTTTTGCATGCATGATGGCACTCATCTAAGACCATGAGGTTGACCATATCTAATGTTAATGAACTACTATCCAAGCCATCCAATAAAATCTGAGGAGTCATCACAAGCACCTGCAGTATTGTTCATAATCATAGTGTGACCCCACACCATTTAGAACCAAAATAGAAAACAAGTAATTCAAATCCAACTGTATGTTATATTCAGAATTAATTTAAGATACCTCATTCAATGTTGCTTCTTTCCAATCTTTTACTACTTTTCCTCCAATATAATATGCCACTCGCAAGTTTGTATGTTCCTTAATAACTTCAAATTGCTGAAATTTTCGAAGTTTAAGAAGAGAGATTATAATTCTGTTTTCAGTCCAACTGCACTTGCTAGACTTCATATCTCCCACTTTTGATCTTAAATCAACAAAACAGTGTACTCAGAATTACCTGTTTGACTAATGCAACTGTAGGTGCTAGGAATATTATTAGGCATTTCTTGTGTTCCGTTTTCAAGTTTTGGACAATATATTTCATAAGAAGAAGCATGATCTGTGTTTTTCCACATCCTGTTTCTAACAGAACAATTGTATTCCTCTCAATAGCCATACCCAAAATCTCCAATTGATACCTGTATCCATTATATTTTTTATCCACAGTCACATTGTATGAAACCAAGCAACTACTATCTCAATAATTGAAGATTGCAAAAAAATTTATTGTAATTGTTGAACTTTACCAAAGACATGTCATAGAAAGCTCTAAAGATAAAGATCTATTTAAGATTAATACATTATTTTACATCGACATAGACATGACTAAATGTTATAGACTGGCAACATATTCAAACAGAGAAGAATGATCATTTTAGAGCTAAAGCTTAGAGACTCATAAAATGTTCCTAGCAGACACTAAATAAATATTCGTAAAACAGCAACAAGTATAATAGACAAGAGAACCACAGGAAAATCCAATATTCAGTAGGTATTTTGACTACATCGTTTGAGAGTATGGTGCTGCTTTTAGCTTGATATACAGTTCTTAATGTTTTCAGCCTTCTACACATCAACATTAGGAATTTTAGATTTTGATACAATTCTTTACCTTGGTTATAGAAAAAGACAAAGATATATTAATATTTATTCAACATGAACCTGTGTTCTAAGTCTTAAATAGCGAATGAGGTATGCAAAGAGAGCACCCACAAACATGTTTTCTGCCAAGATGTGAAATCTGATAAATCCATTGGCAAGCTTGAAAAGCATACCAAGGTTATAGGCTCCAAGCTGCTAACACAGATGGGCTATGATGGAATGGAACTTGGTAAAGAGGGTCAAATAACAATCAAACACATCATGGTTGAGGAAAGGCCTCTTTAGAGGGCCTTGGATTCAGGAGCATGGAGATTGGTGAATGCTCGAAGGAGTCTACACGATGCACAAACCAAGAATGGTCGAAGGAAGGTAAAAAATTCTCTAATACTGTTTTTGTGAAGCCTTAGCATGATTCTAGGATGTCTCCAAAACATGAGCAGCAAACAAAGCTAGTAGGAGGAGGCAAGCAAACATGTGGGAAACCAAGCAAGATATGCCAAAGGTAAACAGTCCATTAATGTTTTAATTTCAACGAAGGACATGTTACACAAGAACACAAGTATCTTGTTCCTTGTACCAGTTGTGGGAGAAGTAACCTTAGCAAGATAATGTGCAAGACAAACACCACTAAGGAGCCTATGTTCCATAGCAAGGATGAGAAAAGAAGCAGCCACTCTCCAAGACTAAAGGAAGGGAAGGTCAGGACATGCTCAAAGGAGATAAGAAGCCGATGTATGTGCAAATTTCGCAACTATTGCTATCATTACAAGATTGAAGTGCTTTGGGATGCCAAGTGTTTAAGACTCACCCAAAGCTTCACCCAAAACATGGCAAAGGCAAGAATGAGTAGACACCAGGAAAAGAGGAGGAGAAGCTTACTAAACCACCAAGATCAAGGAGAGAACAGCTCTGACATATGTCTTCACTGATTTTGAATTGTAAGAGGCTGTCATTTGATTCTTAAATAGAGCATTTACTTGATTTGCAAAGAAGAAAGGGGTGAGATGCTTTCCTTTGTATGGGCATGTGAGTAGCACCCAAACATTTCCTATGAATCTAGTTATGTTCAGGATGCTAATTCCACTTGTTGAGCAAGCAAAGAGGATTATTCACTCACTATGAGTAAGCATAAAGAGCATGTCCACTTGGAGGCCAAGGAGGGGCAAAAAGAAAAAATGTGTGAGGTAATGGGTCAATTTCAGCCTTAACCTTTCTTTCATTGATGATTGGCACTCACGTCCACTTGTTGTACAGTATAGCAAGGAAGGGTAAATGGGGTTGCTTGGTTGCATGAGGTTACATGGCTTCTAGTAAAACCAGTAAAAATCAGTAACATGGATAGCAATATGGACATTTTCTAGTGTTATAAGCATGCATATCTTTTCGTGGTAATGTTGTCATTGTAACATGTATTTGTTCCACTTTTTGTAACATGTATTTGTTCCACCTGTTGTATGATATAGCAAGGAAGTGGAACCAACACTGCTTGTGTGGGCAAGTGAGGGAGACACTCTGCTTATCATGGATGAGCATAGGAACGAAATGCAACCACTTGGGAATGGCAAGTAGGAGCAGAAAAATATTCACCACTTGTGTGTTGCAAGTAGGGTGGAAGAAGTGGAGCACTTCAAGAGAGGAAGTTTCAGATAGCATCACAACAGTAGGTTACATGCCCACCATTATTGTATTTTGCACAAAATCTCAAAGGTACAGCATGTGCATGGTTGTAGTATGAGAATCCATATAACTTCAGTTGTTGTAGCATGCCTAGTAGCACTTTAACTAGACCATAAACATTATAATAATGTATGACCTTCATTGTAGCATATGTTTCAATAGAAAGGAAAACCATTCATAGCCACAAATTGTATGAACCAGAAAGTTGTAACATGAAGAGGACATCGTAGCAATTGTTACAACATAGCTTCTAACCCATGGCAACAATTGTAGTATGTCTTGTGCATCATAGAAGTTGTAGCATGAAGAGTTTCAGCTAACAACGTAAAGTTGCAGCAGTAATGATCAACATTGAGATGATCATGGGAAGGACACCAAGGAAACATCAATTCTTTTCACAGTTGCAGGTTTCAAGCATGACAAAGCACCACTACCTTCTATCTCAAAGCATTTTAATGCTAAGCATTGCCGTGGAGAATGAACAAGGAGATGTGAGGGAGTCTTGTTCTACACAAATGCAGGGAGACCTAAGCAAACATAGAAACTTTGCTAAGCAAACTATCATGAAAGATTTATTATCAGCTAGTTTGGGAGACCCAATAGCCGACAAGCGGATTGTATTCCCCTAAATTTTTGCAGCTTTCCCTAATTATATATGCCAGATGAGAGAGGGGGAGTCAAGAGAAATCTGGATTAGGCCTGAAGACATATCCAATACAACTTAGTAACTGAATGTCTCCAAAAAAAAAAACTGTCTCCTCTCTCCAATACCAAATGCAGAAGGAATCCGATATATCAGCTTTGCACAAATGTGTTTAAATGGCTAGCCCATGATGAGACCCAATAGCTGACAAGCGGATTGTATTCCCCGAAATATGAAATTCTTTAGAGAATCCAGATGTAACGTGTATATGTAATATACAACCCCAATTTTTTTTTTTTTCAAAAAATACAATGATATGACAGTGTTAGCTCAAATTCTAACCAACTAAATACCTCACACTTCTGATCACCCAGATCCCAGAATGGGCAAGGTGAGAGCATACAGTGATTTTGGCTTACAGTAGAAAATATGCAATAAAGAGATACACTTCTTCCGCTGCGGCGGGCATCCACCTTTCGTGGGGATTCACCACTTTATTAGTGGGTATAAACATGCATGAAAACTTACAAAGTCATCCACTTATGCAGTGGGAATTCACCACTTTCGTGGGTAGGAAATAGAAAGAATTACAATGCCATCCACTTGTCCAATGGGAATACTCCACTTTCCAGTGGGTAAGAAAATAAAGGAAAGGTTTATTCTCCACACTGGCGGTAAACCATCCAGGGGTACTTAATGTGAATTTACTCGCAGTGAATTACAAATATGCTCAGTTAGATCAATATCAAAGCTCAAGAAATGGTAACTTGATAATAATCTTTCCCTGAAGGTCTTTGATGGAGAGACATACCATTTATCACAAATGCCAAGATGAACTTCTTTGTTGATGAAGAAACAGAATATTCCAACAATTGGCTGGAGGCTGATTACTGCTTATTTGCTGACTGTCTATGATGGTACGGCTGCCAAATATGAAGCATTGAATACCCAAAAATCTGATCCACTTAACCAATAACCAAAGCAATGATGCATTTCTATTAAACAACCCTCAAGAAACCTTTCTGAGCAATCCACAACTAGATATCTGTTATCACAGACCCACAGCAACAAAATAACCAGATTCCTGGGCCGTACGGCCAAGTACCATGTACGGCAGCCACAACAAACTCTATAATGCACCAAACAGAGTGAAATCACTCTTGAAAGAGACGTATAAGCCAGGCAAAGACTGTGCAAACAGCATGAGTTTCAATTCTCAATGAATGTTTTCTTAGATGCATGAATTTACAATAGCATGGTACGGCAGCATGAATGGTACGATTCCCCTAGAAATTTAATCTCTTCACCAAACAACTCCAAGTTAGTCTTAAAATGATTATTGATATGAGATAGGAAGAATGGAATCACTAAACAGATCAAACTCCTTAACGTTTTTTTCTGATGTGCATTTTTGCTAGACACCATGTACGGCCAGGTACATGTACGGTCACTCCCAGAAAACACAAAACAGCACCAAAACTCATCAAATCACTTGCAAAGGATCATTTATCAATAATGAATACTCTACAAATCCATATAGGTATCAAAATGACCAACTTGGATTTCTGATGCAAAATCAATGTTTCAGCAAATGTACGGCCAGGGATGGTACGGCTGAGGCAAGTAAATTCAATTTTCACAAGAACTATAAAAATTCACCACAAAATTTGCATAGGCATTTACTATTCTCCATTTAAACTGATTACAGATAAAAAAACTTCACAAAACTCAAAATCCATTGAGCACCATGTGATTCCCTGAGTGGAAATCACCATTACCAGCTAGGGTGGATATCGCACCACCGAAACTGATCATCCTCAAGTGGATTTCCGTCCACAAGAAGGCACAATTGATCCCTGGATTCAATCCAGCAGCATATCATTATCAAATTCCAAGCATGCCTCCAAATGAGCTCATAACTTCTTTTTATAAGCACCTGGGAGTTACAAAACCAATCTTTCTTGAAATTAGAGCCTTTTTGCACTTCCCTTAGAAATAATTTCTAATATCAAGTTAGGTGCACACTTAAGTGACTAGGGAATTAAAAATTATAACATTTCCCCTTTTCCCATCAAGTCATAACATGAAGTCACTTTTTAAAATAACCCGCCTTAACTTTAGTGCACCAAAAATAATAAAACTTAGTTTAATTATCAAATTAAACAAACCTTATAACTCCAATTTGATAATTAAACCAAAAATGATCCCAAACCATTCCCTAGCCCATCGGGATCATGAGATAGGCTAATGGTCCCATTCTGACTAAGCTTGGAAAGGGGACATTACAGTATACCAGAAAATTTGATTACTATAAATGCAGATCCTTCTATGATTCTAAACGATGTTGACATTGACACTAGGAAATGGGAAATGCCACTTTGTTAAATCAGTGCTTGGAAGAATGCCAGTTTCAGCTGTTAAGAGTGTGCCTAATGCATGAGGGAGGGGGAGAGAAGAAGCTTGCTAAAAGAATCCCTAGTTGCAAGAAACTTGACCTGAAGCTCACATTTCACATTTTTTGTGGTGAAACAGGTTTTGCATTGCCAACCACACATTTAATATACCCAAAATTTATCTGCAATAACTAGCTGCATGTCGACTCGCTGTTTGACGTGTTGAGACATTATCAATTACAACTTGAATTGTCCTTTGGCTTCTTGAGACAATGCCAAGTCCCAGTATCTTCTGTTTCAAAAAAAATAAATAAATAAAGTCCCAGTATCTTCTAATACATATATGATGTGTGAACCATTAGCAATGAGCATAATTGATGAATGTCAAGAAAGGTTATAAATTTCACATACGTAGAAACCAATTATTTTATTGCCTCACAGTATGTCATGATTGTAGCTTGAATTTTCAGTAGTAGCGGCCAACATGATTTCAGACAAAACTTTCACCTCTTTAGTTCTTAGTTATTTGGTTTTTATATGTACACAAAATTTAAAGAGGGCTAATACGCCTGCCATCCACACATAGAATGCCTCACAGTATTTTTAAAGTCATTATCAATGACCCACAAAACTCATAAAGGACCAAAGTATTAGGCAAGAATACAAAACTCGACATAACGATTAAGAAAAGACTCAACAAAATAAACTAAAGCTATACCCACATGGATTTTATTGTATATAAGAATACCCAAGGCCTGGTTGAGAACGAGCTCTGCAACTAGAGTTTCCCGGTAATTTTCTCACTTTTGTTTTCGTTTATATTTTACTTATTTATATTTCCTCTTGGTCTTATCCCATTTCTCTGAAATCTTTCAGGGGTACCTCCTCCCTCCACTGTAATATAAAATTTTGTTCTTGTGTCGTTATGGCTTCCCACAGGTAAGGGCCTAAAAATCCTTGTTTTAGATTTTTCCCTCCATGCAACCTCATATTGGGATTTATTCCTGCTTTATTTCTGCTTTATTCCTGCTTTAGCTCCAATTTTAGAAATTTCTATTGAGTGCTTACAGAATGGTGATACCAAGCCAAGACTCGTCCCATACAATTACACTAGCACTTGCACCCATAGGAGGCTCAAGGAATACGCCGATAGGAACAGCCAACGAGTTTGGAAAAAATCCCGGTGTGAATTTTTTTACGGCGTGCGACAATTCCGAGCACCATAATGCTCACCTATAAAAGCCTAAATCATTTCAAATCAAGTATCTCCCTACTTTCTTGACTTTAAAAAGGCCTTCGACACGGTGCCTAGAAGTAAGCTTTGGGGCAGAAAGGAGGAGTTGGGTATACCGAAGGAGTATAGAGCAGCGGTGCATAGACTATATGAACAGGTGCAGGCCAAGATAAAAACTAAAGATGGTATGTCGAAGTGTTTTGGGAGCGACATTGGTGTCAAGCAGGGGTGTCCTTTGTCCCCAACTTTGTTCGGGCTTTACATAGACAAATTAGAGGAATGGCTTGACAAGCGGGGAGGAGAAGGGGTGCACCTGGCCACTTATGTGGTCAAGCTATTGTTATATGCAGATGATCTTACCCTAATGGCCAAAACTGCTCATAGCCTGCAGGAGCACCTGAGGGCTCTTGAGTCTTTCTGTCAGGAGGTGGGAATGCAAATGAACATCAGCAAACGAAAATCATGATCTTCACCTTAAGAAGGACTAAGAAACAAATAAACTTTGAGTTCGAGGGCAGCCCCCTTCAGGTGGTAAAGGAATACAAGTACCTAGGTCTTGATTTTTGTAGCAATCTCAGTTGGGAGACATGCAGGACAAAAAGAATACAAGGAGGATGGAAAGCAATGTACATGCTTCAAAATAGATGCAGATCTGCGGAGCTCTGGGACTGGAAATCAAAGCAGAAACTCTTTGGGTTGTTGGTTGTACCGGTGATATTGTATGGCTGCGAAGTTTGGGGCAGCAGCACATCGACTTTGAAATGGAGGCAAATAGAAAGATTACAAAAACATCTAATCACAAGCAGCTTTAAAATAAAAAGCTCAGTCCCATATGAGATTATCCTGGCTGAAGCGGGTGCTTATCCTATTGAGGCGATGGCGATAACCAGGCTTTTGGAGTATCTGAAAAGAATTAAGAGCATGGGGGGGCACCGCTGGCCCAAAATTGCAGCAGAGGAAAAGATTACCAGAAGGAAGAATACGTGGATGCAACAAAATACCAAGTCGCTGCACAAGTGGGGCATCAACACTTGAGAATGCCCAAGAACAAATGTGGAAATCAAAAAGTTTGTGAGAGGGAAAGTCAAAGCTGCCATGTGGTCTCAACAACTCGAGCGAAAAAGAGAATATTATGTCATTCATTTTAACCCCACATGTGATCACGATCAAAAATGTTATATCATGACAGATATCAAGTGGAAGTATAAAATGTTATTGGCCCAGCTCAGAACTAGCTCACACCATCTTAGGTGTGAAACGGGAAGATGGAAGACACCCAAAGAAGAGTGGTCGGATAGGATTTGTCGTCTTTGTACGTCGGGGTTAATGGAAACGGAATGGCATTACATCATGGAGTGCAAAGCTTATGAGGACATTCGTTTCAAATTCAAGGATATCTTGAATGTTGCTTCTTTAACGGCCTTGTTTGTGGAAGCAAAGATTGTGAGAGTGGCTGATTTTTTGGACAGAATCCATAGAAGAAGATTGACTATCATCAAGGAGATTGAGAGCAGCAGTCAGGTTTAGTTGGCGGCCTGTTTGCGTGTTTTGCTGCTTTTGTGGGTCCCATAGACTGTTTTGGTCTTGTGGACGTCATTAAAAACTTTCATTCATTCATTTCGTCCCATCGCCTAATCTACAAGCTTGTGGGTTTGATTTTGATTTTGTGCATGGTTAAAGATAACTAGTATATTTATATTTAAAAAATATATGTTGAGTAGGTTGAGAGATTATTTTTTTCTTTCAACCATTTCCTTTTTTTGGGGTTTTTATTTTTATTTTTTTCAATTTCTTTTTTGGTTTTTATTTTTTATTTTTTTTATTTTGCATTATGTTCATGTTTTTTGCATTTTTCATATGATTTTCTACTTTTTTTTTCTCTTTTCAATTTTCTTTTTGGTTTTTATTTTTTATTTTTTCCAATTTTTTTTTTGGTTTCATAGTTTTTGTGATTTTCTCCACTTTTTTTCCTTTAACTTTTTTTTTTTTTTACTATATATTTACATGGAAAATGAGTGTTTTCATCTCCACCCCACTATGATTGTAGAACACCTCTCGGCATAATTATAGAGTTTGGGTGTGTTATGGAGTAAAAAGTGGACACTTGTTTTTTTACCTCCTTGTTTAGCTCCTAGGTCTCGTTTATTACATTATGCATTATAATTCATCATCCTAAAGAAAATTGCCCGATAACCATGATAATTTGGGACCTTGGGACCTCACTAAGCTTATCCCAGACTAAAAAGGGGACCTTGCACTTGAGCACCAACCACCCAAGTCCTCCCTGATTGGTCTGGGTAAATTAGTGGCATGTCGGCATGGGACCTTTCAAAAGGTTCTTCTTTGTCGACTCTTGTGGTTTAATTTGATGATTGTTAACGGGGAAGTATATATAAGTGTGAATTTGAATTCATTATGAACCTAGATGGATAGAGCAAACTTATGATATTGGAGCAAAGAGCATTCAAAGCACTCATTGTGTTTCTAGAGTAGATTTGTGTTGTTGTGTGTGTTGTTGCAGGTTTGAAGGCATCATCCATCTCCTTATGAGTTAAAGAATCTTCATTCTCCTAAGGGCTTCACCGTATAGGTGATATCATTGTTATTTGAATCATTCTATCGTCATTCTTGTTTAGCCTTTGTCTTGCTAGGGCACGCTCTCTTATCTATTAGTGGTGTTGGAAGACTTGAATGCCATTCCGGGGTTTGACTGAGGCAAATCCCTAAACATCATAACCCCCCAAACCCTCTCTTGTCGTCTTGTGTGCAGATTACAGGTGCGGGATTCAGGAAAGGTGAAGATACAGGAAGACTGTGCAGGAATCAGGATTTTGAGATCCGATAGAAGTTTAGGAATATTCCCCCGAAAAGACTTGGTCGATTGGCACCCTAGTCTTTTGACCTTTCTAGCTCCAAATCTAGCTTCAAAGCAGTTTCTAGAACATTTTCTCAATTCAGACCTTCGTTGATTTCCTTTGTCTAGACTTCAGCGATTTCAGAGGACTTCGGTGATTTCAGAGGACTTCGATGGTTCCTATTTCATCCTTTGACACTTCAACTTTTGAGACATAGGTTTCAATATCTCTCTGATCATTCTTGTGTATTTGGATTATGGGTTTTAGTCATTTTCTGTTTGTTATAAGCTGATCATTCTAAAACTAGGGTTTAGTGCATATTTGACCTAGGGTTTGATAAAAAGGCTTGGTTGAATATGATCTTTCCATAGCAGGTAAGAGTACAAGATTTACAGTTGAATCCTCCTCCATTTTGCTAGTGATTTGGCTCGATCTTGTCCTTGAATGTTATTGTGGAAGAGGGTTTGATCTAGTGTGCATGCTAATCTTCTTCATTCTCTTTTTCACATATAACAAGGTATAAAACATTTTTTTTATTTTGAATTATACTAGCAATTGGATCCATAATGGGCATGCTGATAATTTTTTACAACTAAGCAAGATACAAAGTTTTGGCCTATTTACAAGGCACCTACAAAGGCAACATCATATACACCCCTTGGCCAAAATAAAACCACACATAATACATAATCAAAGGAGTACACAAAATACAAGAACAAAAATAAAAATCAAACATAACAAGATTTTTTGGAATAAATGTTGCAAAATTAAGCAAAAGAAAAAATAGAAATTATCAGTCATTTAGTACTTAATATAATGAGATTCTTTGGAAGGCAATGGGTGAAATGGGTCGTAAAAAATTTATCAAAACTTATTCCTACATTTACACACAAAATACAAGAACAAAAATAAAAATCACCTAAATGTGTACCTAAAAAATTTCAAAAATCTCCATTGACAAGCACTTAAACTCTCTAAAGGATTTAAACTTATTTTTGGAGTTGTGTGCGGAGCTCTCTCTTTGGCCTCATTGACTCACAAGGTGATGCAGTCAAGGTAGGAAGGTCCAGTGAGGGACTTTCCAACCTTGCAGCCTTAAACAACTAACAGCATGATCAATCAGAGATCCAACGGAAGCTAACAACTAATTAATAGAAAGATAAGAGATATTTATGAACACATAACACAAGATGTATCATGGGAAAACCCTAATAGGGAAAAACCCAGCCTTCAAAGCTCATTCCTCATATATTATAACTTCAAATTGAATTACACATGCCTCTAGGGCATTACAGATGCTAAGTCGCAGCCCAGGGATTACAAAAGATTCATACAACAATATTCTTTCATGGTTTCTTTCGCCAACTTCTCGATTCTTTGCTCTGCTACTCCTGCTTCCTGCTATGCCTTCTACTCTATTCTGCTACTCATTCAGATCAAAACAACTTAAGATCTTGTTCCATATCTTCATGCTATCGATTCAAAGCCAAATGATCTGAATTCTTGATATGTGGTACATTGCTATGTCTAGATGCTAAGTCCAGCTCCGCAGCCTCTAATTCTTAAATGCGGTAAAATTCAGTATCTCCCCAGGTCACACTCTCAATATTCTGTAACTCACTGTCAATTGTCTCAAGTTCTATCTTGAATTCTTCCGGATGCTCCTGCATCAGACTCTCAGGGTTATTTAAAAAAGTGAGCCTCTTCACTTTGATCTGTATTATGCCAAAATCAAATAGGTTCGGCGATCTGTCTTCAGGTACTTGCAACTGCCTCAAAGTCGGTGGTCTGTTCAAGTCCACCCTGCAAAACTACCTCAAAGGTAATCCAGATTCGGCGATCTATTTTTAGGTACTTGCAACTGCCTCAAAATCGGTGGTCTATTCAAGTCCACCCTGCAAAACTACCTCAAGTTCTTCATCTTGTCATGTCTAGACTCGGCGGTCTACTTGCAAGCCCTGCACTGCCTCAATGATCGGTTGTCTGAGCAAGTCTTCTCCGCAAGTTGCCTCAAGCTCAATGTCTATTTCAATCACTTAAGAGTCAAACAATACATACATGCATCCTCCAGAACAATCAAGTTACTTCCTGATCAAGTCAATTCACTTTCTCAATTTCTCTGCCATACTTTTTGATCTCAAGATCCTGTCACAAATTTCTCCGCATTCATCAAAATCTTATAATTTCTTTTTGCATTCACTGCTTCTGTACTTCTCTTTGTTTCCTTTACCATATTCACTTCAATCCGATACACAATCTTTCTCCTCCGGTACAATATCTGTCATGAACTTCTCTTTCTCTGCTATGCTTTACATTGTTTCTCAAATGATTTTACACAAATTCTCTCTTGCACTATTTTCTCATTTCTATAACACAAATCTCCTTAAGATCAATGCTTCACCCTCCTCTGGTTTCTCTATTACACTTAATGATTCAAAAGGTTCTTCTTCTTCTGCATAAACTATCTCTGTATCAACAGGCTTTTCTTCCTCTGCATTAACAAGCTCTTCTTCCTCTGCACAAACTGTCTCTATCTTCTTTACTGCTTTTCCTTTATTAGTTTCTTTGGTAACAGGTTCTTGATGACTTTCCTTGCTTGATTCTTTTCTTCTCCAAACTCTTCTAACAAATCTTCTTTCATTCTTATGGTATCTTTCACTGTGATAACATTTGTGACTCCAGTCACTTCTCCCTCTGTAGTTTGGATTATTATCCTTGTTCTACTCCGCATAAGGTCTTCTTTCTCTGCATCCTGGTCCAACACATGAATACTTCAGTCTATACCTCCCTCTAAACATACAAGTAACATGTTTCCATTCCTGTCTATCAATCCATCCATAACTCTTCTGTATACAACCTACCATAGATTTTCTCCTTCTCATTTTATCCCAACACATCCTTTCAGAATGATTCCTTAATCCACAAAACTTACAAGGGTATAGATCCCAACACGTTTCCTTTTCATGCCCATGTCTATTACAATGTGAACAATACATACCTCTTCTTCCCATATTTGATTTGTTTGAATTTGCAACAACATCCTTACCTCTATCATATCCAAGGCCTTCACTTCTTGATCTTATTATTGGTTCAATAGGTTTTGTAATTCCTTGTTGATGCTTTCCCAATCCTTGTCCTTCATATCCCATTCTCTACATGATTTTGAAACCAATACCATCACCAACAACTGCAGGTTCAGTTACATTATCATTTTCAATTTCACTTTCTAAAGAAGCTTGTAGAATCACACAAATCATTACTATCACAAGAAACATCACAAAATTTAGGCTTAGATCTCAGATTTTCATTCTCTCTTCTGCAAGCTACAAGTGACTATTCCAACTGATCCATCTACTCTTTCAATTCAGATATCTCCTTCTTCTGTAGATTGTTTTCCTTTTTTAATTCTTCCAAACCTTCTTCTAGACCTTTGTTCCTTTCTCCCACCTTCCCAAACAACTTGAATACTTCTTCCAATTCTTCAAATCTCTTTCCAACATCTTCAAACAATTTCAGCTCTACCTCCGGGTCTTCATTTCTCCTCTTTACATTTTTCAGTTCTTCTTCAAGAGCATCATATTTATCTTCTCCTAGTTCTTTCATCCTTTCCAACAACTCTAAATCACACCTTTTAATTTCACATAATTCTTCTTCCAAAATATCCTTTTCACACATTAGGGTTTCATTTTCTTTCTTTATCCTCTTTCCAATCTTCCCCATTGAAACAAATCAGATAAACAACTCAATTTGAAAAGCTTACTTGAATATTATTTGCCTTGATCTTTCTTCTGTGATGATTTAGGGTTTCACACTTCTTTCCAACAAATTTGCCACCTTCCTAGCAGATTCACAACCAGCCCAACATATTCGAAACCAGCTCTGATACCACTTGATGTAGTCAAGGTAGGAAGGTCCGGTGAGGGACTGTCCAACCTTGCAGCGTTAAACAACTAACAACATGATCAATCAGAGATGCAACAGAAGCTAACAGCTAATTAATAGAAAATTAAGAGATATTCATGAACACATAACACAAGATGTATCTTGGGAAAACCCTAACAAGGAAAAACCCAGCCTTCAAAGCTCATTCCTCATATATTATAACTTCAAATCGAATTACACATGCCTCTAGGGCATTACAAATGCTAGGCCACAGGCCAGGGATTACAAAAGATTCATACAACAATATTCTTTCATGGTTTTGTAAGGGTAAAACATGCATCAATCAAATTGAATTTTATAAGACCCAAACATCAACAAAATAGAAGATAACAAGAAAGATTGAAAGAGAATAGCAATGAATAACACAAAGCAAACCTTCCCTGAAATCGATGCTTCTGTTGTTTGCCTATTACAACCGTCCTTTTGCAGATGAAGTAAGCCCTCAGAGAGTGCACTCCTTTAAGCTATGTTCAAGGAAGTCGATGGTAAATGGCTGTTGTGATATGCAATGAAGATGAGCTCCAAAGCAAGTATGTGATCTCAAGCTAGTGAATGGTAAAAGGGTGCCAAAGGCGCGCTGGTGAATTTCTGCAGAGTAACAATATCAAAAGCCTGGATGAATAGAATGGAGGGATGAAGCTTCATTTATAGACTTGGAAGAATGGGAATCAATGGTTGAGAGGAGATATGAAGATCAACGGCTGAGGATGGTTGAGGAATGTGCAACCAGTAGAAATGTGACAAGTGTCCCAGCTCCATCATGAAAGAGGGGATGTGACAAAATTGATTGGAGAGTTAACTCCATTGACTCAACAATTAACAGACTTGATTGATCAGTTAGAAGAGTGGATTATGGGATTGACTGAATTGATTGACCAGTGAACTGGGTTGATTGAGGAGTCAACAGAAAAGATTGACCAGTGAACTCAAATGACTAATTAGTTAACAGATTTGATTGATTAGTTAACTAACTTCTGATTTGAGAAGAAATAGGCCATGTGGGTGAGAGAAAAATAGGTAATTAAATATTAAATATATTTAATTACATGTGCAACCTGATGAGGTGGACAAGGTGAGGTGGAAAAGGTGAGGTGGATTTTTGAATTTAGAACTTAGGATAGAGGAATTTGGATTAATTAAATAATTTACGATTATTTAATTGTGTAGGACATTTAGAAGAATTTTAATTAAATAAATTGAATTTATTTAATTATGGAACAGTGAATCGATTAAATAAATTTAGAATATTTATTTAATTGGTAGAAGAATGGAATAAATTTTTAGAATATTTATTTAGGATGATTTGTGTCATTTTTAGGCGTATACATTTTGCCCCTCTTTGATGCAATGCAGTTTATAGCGTTGCTTCAAAGAAGTCGATAGTCTGATAGTGATACATGCCCCAGTTTGCCCTTGGTACAAGTTTAACGACAGGATGCCCCCTCGGGAGATTGGACAAGAAGAAGGCAGAAAGCGTGAGACGGACAATCTCACGATGAAGAAGGTTAAGTTTGAAGAAAATGGGTGAAGAAAGAGCCGAATGATATGCGATGCAAGATGGAATGATGACACACACAAGCAAGCAAGCAAGTATGCACAAATGATACAAGAACAAATAAGGTATTGCCCCTGTCAAGTGGTAAACCAATGATATATTGATAATGATATACGACAGTGTTGTCATGGCGGGGAACGATATATCCCTAGACCAACACGACAGGCGTGTTGTCATGGTGGGGAACGATGGATCCCTAGAGCAACATTAAGGATAGTGCCTGGTTTCAAGAAATGAAGCATGTCGTGTAAGACGCATGTGTTGATCTGATTTTGACAATGCAACATCCTGTATAAGACAATTGATTGATTAACTGATCGAGTTGGTTTACGACCAGACAAGGATCAAGACCACTGATTGTGATTGGATCATTTGTGCAAGATTGACTTGATTTGATTGGTATGGATTAAGGATGGACCTTGCATTTGGATCATTGCTCAGACTGACTGGACAAGGATGAAAGATATGATGATAGATAGAAATCTGATTGATAGAAGAAAGACTCGATAGAAGGACTCACAAGCTTTTATTTGTATTGATACTCTGCATTGTCGGATCTTTATTGCATGGGGTATGGTATGGATGTATAAATGGATATAGGATGGATGCTTTGCTATTGGAGTGCTTTATTTCATCATTGGGCATTTTTTTGTGGTACTTTTCTAAAATGTTGTAAGTGAATACAAGCATCAAGGTATAATTGAACCGAGATGACCTGAGTACCGCTTACATGGATTGTGATTTAGCAAGTTAATACAAGCATCTAGTCAAAATTGAATCTAGATGACCTGAGTACTTCTTGCATTTCAACAAACAAGGATTGCCCCCGTTCATGTTATACCTTTGATGTCCTCGATGATCTTTTGCTGATCATGTCCTTGGACAAGGCTTCACATTACTAAAGTTTAATCCACAAATAGCAAACAAAGAAAGTAATCATGCCCCCATCATAGCGTCTCTAGCTTTTGGCATCCTTGAGTAGCATAGAAAGACATGATAACAAAAATCAAGACTCTGTAACTTAACCCTGGTTCTAATCCACAAGACATTCTTGCCATAAGATGTGTTTATTGCTTGCTGTAAGTTGAATAAAATCATTTAGAAGATCTTGGGTATTTGCTTTGCATTGGATAGGTTTAGATGTTCATAGTCAAGAGTTCTGCTTGAGGCGCGGGTTCTACTTGCATTTGGTTGCTTGGTGAGAAGATTGCACAATCCTTATTGGGGAGACGGACCCTAATGGACTAACCTAGTGCCTCGGGGGCTCATTGCTAAATGGCCTTGCCTACGTGACAACGCAGAGGCAATGTAGTTCGGGGTAAACCCTAATGGACCATGGATGGACTAGAAGAAAGACGACAAGAATGAAGACAAGAAAGGGGATGAATGGGACCGTGGGAGAAATGGAAGCCTCGAGGGCGCATTAGAATAATGGCCTTGCCTACGTGACGGCGCAGAGGCAACGTAGTTCACAGACTTGGACTATGGACACTGACGAGAGACACTATACTAGGCTCACATGAAGGAGACAGTACGGGACAAAACCTTGGTTGACGAGGCCACAAGGTGAGTATCAAGCCATGATAGGTAACTGTCAAGTGTTTATTTGTGGGATAGATATGGGTCGAATGGGAAATGAGCAAAGGAAGAATGGACTCAGGGTGATTGGATTCCCAAAGATGGAGAAGGCGGTTTATCACAAGTAACGCCTGTTTACCAGGTTTTCATCACTTGCTTTTATTTGCACGAGAAGCTAGGAAGTAAACATGACGCCTGTTTGCCAGGTTTTCACCAAAGGACGATTTTTTTGTACGCTTTCTATTTTTTATGATTTTTTTTTGTATTTTCTCTTTTCAACTTTTTTGATTTTTTGATTTTTGATTTTATTGTGCCCTCTTGCATTGGGGTTCTCCTAGGTATAGAACCGGCGAAGGTGCATGCTGTTGATTGGATCATCAAACAACTCACCCTCTGATGTGGCCAACTGATATGCCCCCGATCCGTAAGCAGCTACAATCACATAGGGCCCAAGCCAGTTAGGTTCAAACTTACCTTTCTTTTCTCTGTCTTGTTGATTGCGAGGGTTGTCTCTAAGGACGAGGTCCCCAACCTTGAAGCATCGTGGGCGAACCTTGTGGTTATAGCTTCTTGACATCATCTGTTGATAGGCTTTGAGATGGTCGAAGGCTTTCTGGCGCCTTTCTTCTAGCAGCTCTAGTTCTTGTAACCTGGAGACTCTGTATTCTTCGTCTGATATGAGACCTTTCAACTATACCCTGAGGGATGGTAGTTCAACCTCAATGGGGAGGATGGCTTCTGAACCATAGACAAGGGCATAGGGTGTAGCACCTGTGGGAGTGCGTATACTGGTTCTGTAGGCCCACAGAGCGGGATTGAGTTGGACATGCCAATCACGGCCAGCATCGTTGACAGTCTTCTTTAGGATTTTCAAAATGGTTTTATTCGATGCCTCAGCTTGGCCGTTGCCTTGGGGGTAGTATGGAGTGGAGAAACGATGTTGGATTTTGAAACGCTCATAGAGGTCTTGGACATCTTGATTTTTGAATGGTCTTCCATTATCCGTGATGATAGATGAAGGAATGCCATATCGGCAGATAATGTAATTCAAAATGAAAGAGGAAATTTGCTTACCTGTGACGGTGGATAGGGGAACGGCCTCAATCCACTTTGTGAAATACTCAGTGGCGGTTATGATGAATTTGTGGCCATTGGAAGAGGGTGGATGAATCTTTCCCACAAGGTCAAGTCCCCACTAGCAAAAGGGCCAGGGTGTCGTTAAAGGTCTCAACTCTTGAGCCGGTGCATGGATCAAGTTCCCGTGTATTTGGCACTGTTTGCACTTTTTGACGAACTGGTATGAATCCATTTCCATGTTTGGCCAGTAATAGCCCAAACGCATGAGTTTTTTGGCTAAGGAGGGACCGCTGGAGTGTGTTCCGTAGATCCCTTCGTGTACGTCTCGCAAGGCAGTTATGGATTCTTCTTGTTCTAAACAACGGAGCAAAGTACCATCCAGACCACGTCAGTAAAGGGTATCGGCTATGATGGTGTAACAAGAGGTTTGTCGTATGAAAGTTCGCTTTTGGTTGGAAGAGAGGTTAGGTGGGAGAAGGTTGTCATTGAGGTAAGTGTAAGTCTTACCGTACCAAGGTGAATCAGATCTGACTAGAAGGCATATGGAATGGGTCTCAAGGAGATCATAAGCTAGTTGCCGTATAGTTTCCACTAGGAACTCATACCGTGACTCATGTTCAGGTATTTCTAGAAGAAAGGCTATGGTAGCCATTGCATCTGCTGCTTTGTTCTCGATCCTGGGTATTTGCTCAAAGGAGATGGTCCCAAAGTGTTCTTTGAAGTCGTCGACCATTCTTTTGTAGGGGATGAGATTTTCATCTTTGGTTTGATACTCATCGTTGACCTAACTGATGATAAGCTGAGAATCACCGTAGACATGTAGTTCTTGAATTTTCCACTTAGTTGCCATCTTAAGACCAATCACCAAGGCTTCATACTCCGCTATGTTATTGGTGCATGGAAATAACAAACGGTAAGACTTTGGAATTGTGTCGCCTTGGGGAGTTATGAACAGGATGCCTGCCCCCGATCCATGGTTTGTGTAAGACCCGTCGAAGTAGAGTTTCCAAGAAGATGTTGATATAGTGAATAAGGACTCATTGGGAAACTCAAACTGCATGGGCTTGTTGTCTTGTAACGGTGCATCGACTAGTTGGTTAGCTATGATTTGTCCCTTGATGGCTGTTCTGTCCACATATTCAATGTCATACTCACTGAGAAGCATTACTCACTTTGCCAGGTGACCTGTGAAAATAGCTTTGCTGAGAAGATACTTCAATGGGTCTATTTTTGCAATGAGCTTAACTGGGTGTGCAAGCATGTAATGCCGGAGTTTTTGTGAAGCAAAAACTACCGCGAGACATGATCTTTCTACTTGTGAGTATTGCAACTCATAGCCCACTAAGGTTCAACTGATGTAGTATACAACTCTTTCTTTGTTCTCGTAATCTTGCTGCGCTAGAAGAGCTCCAAGAGTAGTAGGTGTAGCCGATATGTAGAGAATTAGAGGCTTGCCTTGGATCGGAGGCATGAGAATGGGTGGATTCATAAGGTATTCCTTTAGCTTGTTGAATGCTTCTTCACACCTTTCATCCCACCTAAATGGAATGTTCTTATGCAAGAGATGGCTGAAAGGTTGGCACTTGTCTGCCAGCTGTGATATGAATCTGCGGATGGCCTGCAGCTTGCCCTGTAAGGATCTCAACTGAGTTAGAGTCTTGGGTGGTGGCACGTCCATTATAGCTTTGACCTTAGTTGGGTCTACCTCTGTTCCGTTTGCTAACACGATGAAGCCTAGCAGCTTGCCTGAAGTTACCCCAAACACACATTTCTTTGGGTTCAGCTTGACTTGGAATTGGTCCAACCTTTGAAAAAAAATTTCTAGTACATTCAGATGTGAATCCCTTGTGAGAGACTTTGCTAGGATATCTTCGACATAGTCTTCCATAGTTACATGCATCATGTCATGAAATATAGTAGTCATAGCTCTTTGATACGTGGCACCTGCATTTTTCAGCCCGAATGGCATGACATTCCAGCAAAAGGTACCCCATGGGCAAGTGAAAGTTGTCTTGTGTTGGTCTTCTGGTGCTATTTTGATTTGATTATACCCTGAGAACCCGTCCATGAGTGACAACATTATATGTCCTGCAGTGAGGTCGACTATGATATCAATGTTTGGCAGTGGAAAGTCATCCTTGTGGCATGCTTTGTTTAAGTCTCGAAAATCATTGCATAGTCGAACTCGGCCATCTGGTTTAGACACTGGCACAATATTAGATATCCATTCTGCGTAATCTATGGCTCTAATGAACCCCACATCTAGCAATTTCTTGAGTTATTCTTTGACCAAAAGGGCTATGTGAGGATGCATCTTTCTCAGCTTCTGCTTTACTAGTTTCACCCCTGGGTCCAATGGCAGATGATGTAGAATTAGGTTTGGGTCTAGACCTGGCATATCTGCATACGACCAAGCGAAGCTGCCTCTCTTCTACTTAAAGAATGGTACAAACCTGGTTTTCTCTGGTGGTGTGAGAGATTTGGCAAAGTGGATAATCTTGGGCCGTTCTTTTGTTCCAATATTCACGGGCTCTGTTGGTTCCACAACAATCTGTGACCTTTCCTGATACATATCACTAGGGAGAGTGTCAAGCATTCCATCGTCAAGTGCCACAGTTGGGTTTTCACCTTCGGATGTGTCCTTTCTTTTTACTGTTTTATGATCTGACACTGCCGCAAGGCGGTTTTCACTGTCAGATCCATTTTTGATCTTGATATTTTTGCGACTGGAAGGCTTGGCACCCTCCCCGAAGTAAGCCATAGTATTCAGTTCGATAGCAAAACTAGCTTTATGATCTCCCTTGGGTAAGTGGTCCCTAAGTTCCATATAATCGATGTAAGCATCGTCATTTTGGAACATATCTAGTTGGGGAGTTCCTTGCAGATCCCAGTCAATAAGCTCAAGGTGCAAGAGGGGAAGGGAGTCGGATGATAGACCTAATTCATTGATGGTGTGAATGGAAATGTTAGGAGCATTGGCGGGGGTAATGTTCTGGGTGGTACTTTCCTCCAAGTTGTTTATTGCAATGGAATTTAAACTTTCCTCGAAAGCCATAATCTTAGGGATGGGCAAATCAGACTCCAGTGGTCTGTCCCGTTGCGTTTGTCCCTCATGGCAGGGGCTAAGAGTTTGGATGGTGTCAACCTCTTTGTCGTCGTAGGAGTGCTCTGTTAGCTCGTCCCACTCATACTCATTTGAATCATCTGAATCTGTGTCGCTGTCCACTTGGAGTGTTTGGATTGTCTCCACAAGGCAGGCATTTTCCTTGGCTTTACCCTTGCCTTTATATCCTAGGCCACTTGTGTTTCTAGCCGAAGAGGATGAAGAAGGTTGTATAGGTTCAATGATTCCTTCTTTTTTGAGGCCGATGGGGCCTTGTCCTTCGTACCCCATCCTGTGCAAGATAGTCTCACCCCGCCCATAGAGTACTGTAGGGAGTCTAGGTGGCTCTTGGGGTGTGTTTTCTTCTTCAGCATAAAGCCATTGCAGGAGATCTCGCTCCTCTGTTTCATCAGATAAGGTCCCCCATTTTACAAAGGGATTTGCGGGAGCTATAGGAGGAGCAGATGGCTTTGGAAAATGTATGGGTGGATGCTTGGGTTGGCCAAAAGAGCGAGGAGACAAAGGCATTTTGGCAAGGTTGAGGCTGTGCTCAATGGAGTATTCCCCCATGCCACTTTCTTTTATGGTAATTTTCTGTGGTTTGGGTCTTGAGGAGGAAGCTTCAGCGGTATGGTCCTATTGCAGGGTAGGGGAAATGTAGGCTCTGTTGTTGGGTATGACACACTCGGGTTTTGCACGGAAAGAATTGCAGTGTTGGTAGGGGTCAGGGTCTCCATGAATGGTGATTTGCTTGCCATTGTGCGGGAACTTAATGCATTGATGGTAGGTTGAGGGGATAGCCTTCATGGTGTGAATCCATGGTCTCCCAAGTAGGATATTATAAGCAAGCTCCCGATCAAGGACTTGACACACCACATCTTTTATTACTGGTCCCACTTGAATGGGTAGGACAACCGTTCCCTTTGTGGTTCTTTCTTCTTCGTCATACGCTTTGATGGTAATTTTCCTCCTTGGATCAACTGCTTGTTCGGAGAACCCCAGTGCAAGGACAAGCTTTAATGTGCAAATATTTAAACAAGCACCTCAATCAATGAGAACCCTCTTGATGCTGTGTTTGTGTATGAATGCGACAATGTGCAGAGGGGTGTTGTGGGGTTGAGATACAAAAAGGTCATCTTGCTCAGTAAACGATATGGAATTGGAGGATGTCAGATTGCCTACCATGGTCTAGAACTTCTCTTGAGCCAAGTTAGTGGGGACAGTGGTTTCCACTAAGGCTTTCTCAAGAATCTCCTTATGAGAAGGAGATAGACGCAATAGCTCCAATATGGAAATGTGAGCCAGAGTTTTCTGTAACTGGTCGATGACATTGTACTGACAGAAGGTGGATGGTGACGACCTCGGAGGAACGGTATTGAGCGTGACTTTACCACTGCGGGTAATTATACTACAACCAGTTCAGTTAGGTCCTGGTTGTTGGTTGGGTGAGATGACATTGACCTGTGGAATATGCTTAGAAATGCAGTTTATGGTGTAATCAAATGGAACGCTTGCATAGTTAGCATTACTCGTCCCACTGTTCTGATTTGGCCGCTTGCGATTATTGTTGTTGTCGTTACTGTTGTTGCTGTTGTTGTTGTGGCCATGGTTGTTGTTGTTGTGGTTGTTATATGGCCTATTATGATTCAGAAGTGGATCCCTGTAGGTCACATGAGTTTCATTGGAGGTATGTTGTTGTGTCCCTCCCTAATTTTGATCCAGTATATCCTGTATGACATTTTTGAGGTGGATACAGTTGTTAGTTGTATGCCCCCTTCCTCGATGATATTCACAATAGTCTGTGTTCTTCCAGTAGGGAGGTTTGACTATAGGCTCGTAATCACTTGTTGGCGGTAGAGAAATTTCGTTGTTAGCCAACAACTTCCTTAGTGCAGATTCTTGAGACTCACCCAATGGTGTGAATTTTCTCCTTGGATTTGAATTGAACTAAGGTCTAGGCTCCCGAGAGGGTGGTTTGTTGAGTGCACCATTGTTTGTTTCTCCCTTAAGAGTGAATATGGGTTGTTGTTTAGGAGCTGCCACCTTGGCATTAACTACCCCATCGTTGACCACATTCTTGTTCTTGGTCCAAAACTTGGATTTATCTGTTGTGTAATTGGAATTAGGCGTGTCCTTGTATAGCTTGATAGCTCCTTTAGTGATCATAGCCTTTTCGATGAATAAGCCCATTTCGATGACTTTTGAGAATGATGTAGGGCATTGTATCTGAATTTGATAGCTAAGATCAGTATTCAAATTGTGGACAAACATTTCCAATAGTTGCTTCTCAGGTATATCATAAGAAAACTTACTAGCTAGCTGTCTCCATCGTTGTAAGAAGGTGGCGAACGACTCACCACTCTTTTGTTTGGTGTTGCATAGATCTAGCATAGATACCTCGTGTTCTATGTTGTAAGAGAAGTGTGTTATAAATTTATTGACAAGTTCATCAAAAGTTTTGATTCCTAGTGGGAGGCGCGAGAACCACTCCATAGCTTGACCACCTAAAGATCTTGGGAACAGTCTCATCAAGTAGGTCTCGTTGTGAGCTACTTCTAAACATGCGGCATTGAATTCCCGGATATGATCTCTAGGGTCCCCCTTCCCTTTGTATTTGTCGAACTTTGGGACTTCGAACTGATAAGGGAAGGGTTTCATGACCAAACTTTTGTCAAAAGGATATGGAGCTATATCTTCCAAAGAGTAGTGCTTGGAACTTGTACCGGTCTTAAGGTTGGATATTTCTTGCTTTAGACTTTCAATTTGTTGTCTCACGTCCTCCATAGGAGCATTTTGATCTATGGGATTCTTTCCTCTATCATTTGCCTGCGGGACTGTGTCATTCGTGCCTCTCTCATGATCATCACACCTCTGCTCATGATCATTGTCTACATTTTCCATGATGGAGTTTATGTCAAAGTCTGCGGGGAGTTTGATTCCGAGACTAGCAAGATGATGGAAGTATTTATGGGGGTCTTCAAGGAGCACCTTCTCTACTAGGCGTTGGAATTTTCTATCTTGGATGTGCGCTACTAATTCTTTATTAGAAATTTCTTCGTCATCGTCACGTGGTGGGACGAGGTGATTGGATGAGTCGGCCATTTCTATTTGCTTGTTGTACTGGGATCGAGTAAGAACCATGCAAGGTGAGGTGGGATGAAGTGGACTAGGATTAGAAATTTTGGCAAGGTGCCAACTGAGACTGTTGTGAATGGGATATCTAGGACAAGACTTGGACAAAGGATTTTCTCGCTCAATGACTTCAAGTAAAACGGTTGACACAAGACGCTAGCCACTAGTAAGGGTAGTCGATACCAGTCTTACTGTGTATGGCTTAGTCGTTCAACAAGACTACTAGCAAAGGTACTGTGACCTACTAGGCTTACATGAATTCACTAATGAAACGAAGAAGGACCTATGTCGAACTGGTATGGGATAGATTGACTTTGGGACAAGAGGCGCTTGGACAGAAAGTGAATGGGATGATGGACGAAAGAGAGAGATTTGGGTGAAACGGATGAAGATTGACGGCAAGGTTGAATACGATCTCAGAAAGTGAAACTAGGCTGAAATGGGTGCTTCAATCAGGTGAAAATATTTTCTCAAAAATAGGGCAAGTGCTCACTGTCGTATATGCGCCGAAACAAATGTGCAGCAGGAATGAACAAATGCGCCGTAAGTCGCAGTATATGTGCAGCTCTGGGGAAATACAAATGCGCAGCAACACTATGTATATGCGCAGCAACAGTGTATATGCGCAGAAAGTCAATACGCATGCGCGGCAAGTCGCTGCAAAAGCGCGACAGAAAGGAGTATATGCGCAGTTCTGGTTTTTTTGCAAAATTTTTGGATTTTTCTCTTGTTTTTGGGATATATATATATTTTTTTGGGGCTGGAAAAGGTCTTCCTGATCTGATTTTATGAATTAACAGCAAGAAAACACAGCAAGCACAAAAAATATTTTGTAGTTTTTTTTTTACTCTATTTTGGACTAAACCGAACACAAGCAAGCACAAAAATCCTAGGCGAGAAATGGATTATAAGGGATTTGGGCCACTAGAACAAGAGGTATTTAATGCGGGCAACCGTTCAAGTGGTTACACGTGCGGCGGCACTACTCTCCGTTATGGAGTCTCCCAGCCTCAAAGGGTTGGGCCTGAGAGGGTTTTGGGGGAGGTTGGCTGTCGGTGTAACATAACATCACTTATTGCAAGAAGTTTTCACCTCAAGCACAATTTATTTTAAGTGGCTTGGTAGGGCTTGGCATTAGCCTGTTACCACTCAGGGTCGTTCCCACTTGGACAAGCGTGCATCCAAGGGCAGGCCCCTCCTAAAGGTTAAACAAATAGAATGACAAGTCTGGCACTCTGATCACCCAGAAGAGGGGAGAGCATAAACCTGTTGTCATTCGTCAAGCACAGAATATACTGATTAATCCAACCTAGTTAAAAGTGAAAAACTAAATGGGTTAATCTACTCAAGCACAGAACTTTGAAGTGATTTTAGCAATATAGCATTGGTACAGTTTTAACCCCAGAAAGCAATGGTGAGTTCAGTTTTAAATCCGCGTAGCACGAGATAGTTAACTTTGAAGTTTTGGTTTCACGATATAGCAATAGTTCATTTTAACCTCAAGTTCAATGGTGAGTTCAGTTTTAAACCGCATAGCACGAGATAGTTAACTTTGAAGTTTTGGTCTCACGATATAGCAATAGTTCATTTTAACCTCAAGATCAATGATGAGTTCAATTTTAATCTTAGATAGCAAGAACTTGGAAAGTGTTGCAATGCAAGCAAGAAATAATCCAGTTACTTTCTCCCTAATTAGAGCTAGATGAGGATTTGAATGAACATCAATTTTACTATCCCTTAGAAAGTGAAATGTGAACTATTTGAGATGCAACTACATGGAACTAAACCCAAACCTATCCTGCAAAATAGCTCCAACAAACACCTGCGAAAATGTTAGCGTTAGCAAATTTCCCTAGAAAAGTACTAAAACCTCAGTCTATTACAGAAGCGCAGCTTCAGTGATTAGATGCGTAGAAATAATCAATAGAAGTGCAGCAACTATGAATGCGCCGTAACATTACATGTATGCGCTGTGAAAAAGAATAAATGCGCAGTAATAACGAATGCGCCGTAACAGTGTTCAAAAGCGCAGCACAAATGAACAGATGCGCAGTAATGACAGAAGCGTCATAACAGTGCGCAAAAGCGTAGTAAGAATACACAGAAGCGCAGAAGGAATGGAAGCGCTGCAGAAAGGGGTATATGCGCTGTAGAAATGTTTAAATGCGCCAAAATAACCTGTACGTGTCTGTGCATGACCAGTACGGAACCTGCCTTCAAAAAAGCTCAGATTTTGATGAGATAAAGGGGCAAATGCCCCACGGTGGGTGCAAAAAATGTAAGGGTAAAACGTGGATCAATCAAATTGAATTTTATAAGACCCAAACATCAACAAAATAGAAGATAACAAGAAAGATTGAAAGAGAATAGCAATGAATAACACAAAGCAAACCTTCCCTGAAATCGATGCTTCTGTTGTTTGCCTATTACAACCGTCCTTTTGCAAATGAAGTAAGCCCTCAGAGAGTGCACTCCTTTAAGCTGTGTTCGAGGAAGTCGATGATAAATGGCTGTTGTGATATGCAATGAAGATGAGCTCCAAAGCAAGTATGTGATCTTAAGCTAGTGAATGGTAAAAGGGTGCCAAAGGCACGCTAGTGAATTTCTGCAGAGTAACAATATCAAAAGCCTAGATGAATAAAATGGAGGGATGAAGCTTCATTTATAGACTTGGAAGAATGGGAATCAATGGTTGAGAGGAGATATGAAGATCAACGGCTGAGGATGGTTGAGGAATGTGCAACCAGTAGAAATGTGACAAGTGTCCCAGCTCCATCATGAAAGAGGGGATGTGACAAAATTGATTGGAGAGTTAACTCCATTGACTCAACAATTAACAGACTTGATTGATCAGTTAGAAGAATGGATTATGGGATTGACTGAATTGATTGACCAGTGAACTAGGTTAATTGAGGAGTCAACAGAATAGATTGCCCAGTGAACTCAAATGACTAATTAGTTAACAGATTTGATTGATTAGTTAACTAACTTCTGATTTGAGAAGAAATAGGCCATGTGGGTGTGAGAAAAATAGGTAATTAAATATTAAATATATTTAATTACATGTGCACCCTGATGAGGCGGGCAAGGTGAGGTGGAAAAGGTGAGGTGGATTTCTGAATTTAGAACTTAGGATAGAGGAATTTAGATTAATTAAATAATTTATGATTATTTAATTGTGTAGGACATTTAGAAGAATTTTAATTAAATAAATTGAATTTATTTAATTATGGAACAGTGAATCGATTAAATAAATTTAGAATATTTATTTAATTGGTAGAAGAATGGAATAAATTTTTAGAATATTTAGGATGATTTGTATGGATGGGTCTTTTGCCAACTTCTCGATTCTCTGCTCTGCTACTCCTGCTTCTTGCTATGCCTTCTACTCTGTTATGCTACTCATTCAAATCAAAACAACTTAAGATATTGTTCCATATCTTCATGCTATCGATCACTTGCTTAGAAACAATCCTTTAGCTCGTATTTATATCATCTGCAATCTTTTAAATCATTATCAAGTCGGCCTAATTGCAACGGCTAGTTATGAAACATGTACACAAAATAGGTCGGGCCTAAACATAAGGCATTGCTCCGCTGGTGCGTAAAACTTCACGCGGATCTCCATGAAGGTTGGCCAGGTCCTATACTACATTGCATAATGTTCCTTTTACCTCCACAAGTCACGAAATCGCTCCGCAAGCCAATTAGATTCCATAGAACACTGTCAGCTATGTTCTATCAAACCTACAAAAATAGTCAATCTTTTGATAGCCATATCTCTCCAGATTCAAAATCAAATGATCTAAATTCTTGATATGTGGTACATTGCTATGTCTAAATGCTAAGTCCAGCTCTGTAGCCTCTAATTCTCAAATGCGGTAAAATGCAATATCTCCCCAGGTCATTCTCTCAATATTCTGCAACTCACTGTCAACTGTCTCAAGTTATGTCTTGAATTCTTTTGGATGCTCCTCATCAAAAGGACTCTTCTAGTTGGAAAATGAGGTATGGGTGTCTAAGGTGGAGGACTTCCTCCATAAGTTGCTTCATGGTGCAAAGGCCTTTTTCAAGCAAAAGATATTAATGTGGAGCAACAAACTCAACAAGGTGTCTAATGGGTACCTTTTTAATGATATTTAAAATTTTGAGCATGCATAGGTTCAGGGTAGGATCCTAAGAAGGAAGATAGAAAAGTGTTAGTGATGCACGAAGTTATTCAAAGTTGATTCTTACTCATTGTGTTATCTATTTTTCAATTTTTCTCTACTTATTAGCAATGATTTTGTTTCTCACAATTAATTGGCTTACACGCTTTCGCGGGCATTAGTAGATTTTCTAGTTCATGCATAACTAGATTTGATAGTCAGGTTTTAAAATTTTGGTTAAACAAAGACAATTATCGACAATATGGGATTTTAGTCTAGTGGTGCAATGTAAACATACTTTGACTAAAAGAATTGTCAAAAAACAAATGTAACTAAATCATTATAAAGGGTTAATGGAGAAACACAATACCCAATATTTAGTGAACTATCACCTAATAGCACAAGTCTTCTTAGTAAAGTGTGAGACCATTGTTAAATTTAATTCATAAAACCAACAAAATCTAGTAAAAAGTTTAGGTTATCAATAATGTTATGTAATACAAGGGCACATGTAAAGGTTGGGAATTTCTTAATTGTTACTATATTTGAGTGTCACCTAATGTCCATAACAACCATGAAATAATTATAGAAAAGCAAGCAAAAAGTGAGGCTCATTACTTAGTCTTAAGTTATATCCATGGACCAGCTTGAGCGAGGATAGGTCTCTTGAAGGGCACACTTCCACTTATTAATATCTTTTCTTTATTTGTGGGGGATACCTCTTGTTGTTTGTGGGATTCATTTTTGCACATGAGTACTTAACACAACATTATTTTATTAGGATTTATTTCAACCACTTAAGTTTTATTTAAAGCGATATTGGTGTATTTATGCATTCATCACATCTTAAGATATTAATCTTACTTAGGTAGGATATTAATACTTATTAGCTAGGTAAATATATTTAGATATTTCACAGTTTGATTCCTATTTTATTTCTTCTTTTATAAAATTTCTTTGTGAAAATATGCATATTCTTAACTATAATTACATTACATTTATTATACACATTTATTGAAAAGAAATAAAATGTTACAATACAGATAAATCCAACCTTTATTTTTGTAACCCTCATTCAAGGGGGTATTCGGGATCATCTGAATATTAAAAGTTCTAAAGCTAGGTGGCAACCATCACAAATAGGCAGGATAATACTAAATTTTGATGGTGCATCGAGAGGAAACCCGAGGCCCTCCTCTACAGAATGTGTCATTAGAGACCAAGTAGGAAAACTAATCGAGGCAACATAAAAAAGAATTGGAATTCAAATGAATAATGAGGCAAAACTCCAAGCATTCATCATGGGACTCCAACTTGGCCTCTCTCTCAGAATCAAGAAAATCCAAATTGAAGGAGATTCAATGCTCGCAATAAATGCCATACAAAGAAAGCAAACATCAAACTGGAAATTAAACATGTTGATTCAAGGTCTAGAACTTCTCAACAAACACAGAGACTACAAAGTGAACCATGTTTTCCATGAGGCCAATAGGATAGCAGATGGAATTGCTAATTCAACATTTGACATGAGAGAGGATTCATTAGTAATCTATTCACTACTTGATTGGCAAAGAAAAATTCACGAATTAGAGAGCCTTATGCAACATGACTGTGATGAAAATAGAGATTGTAAAAAGTGTTAAGGCCATATGAAACTTTATGGGAGGCAAGTGATTTAAAATTTCCAAAGAAAAATATTGAAATTCATCCCAAACATCGGCATCCACATGGCAGGGACACATGTCATCTAAAAGATTGACGAGTCTAGTGCATAGAGGAAGGATTTGAGTTGGCAAACATGGAAAATATACCTCCAACATTTATATCACCATTATGTTAATTGATATTATGAAGTGTGATGGCCCCGAAGGAAGTTCATTGTACCTTAGCTCATGCGGAATAAACTAAACTATTTGTTGAAATGATAAATATTTATTAGTATGACATCGGTGGAGAAAATACATTTTAAAGAATGGGTTGGCAATTTTCATATCAACAAAATGGATTCAACAGTGTTCCTGGAAGGAAAGAAAAGGTAGATGGCATTTAGGGGAGAAATTTCAGACAAGAAGTTGAAGAAAGTATTTAAGGTGAAATCGCATGTGGCTCTCCATGCAATAGGTATGGTTCTAGGATACCCATTTATGAATTTGAAACAAAAATATAGGGTTAATTCTAAGATAGCATCTATGTTTGTCATCATAATGTTGGATTTGGGTGAATCAAAAGACACCATTCATGAGGTAGCCATTGCTTTGATTAAACCTATTTGGAGGGGTGGTCTGCATAAAATCCTTGACATGGCAGTTTCAGGCTTAGGCTTTTGCCCAGAACAGGGGTTCTAGCCCTCCATTCTGCCAGCCTACAATAGCCCATGGATTTTGTTTATAATACTTGTTGTTGGTGTAAACAAGGAGAACAGAAAGAATGAATCCAAATAGGGCTAGGGTTTCCTAAAAGCGGTCATGGGTGTAGCCGACACGGATGGTGTGGATTGTTCTAGTGCCATTGAGATAGAAGAGTTTGGGGAAGAGATTGTGGAAGAAGGTGGTGAGGAGTAGCTGCCCGAGACTATGAATATAGCATATTATATATGTGAAAGTATACTATTTTGTAAAGGATGTAAATGAAAATAGATTGATTAGTATGTAGAAAGTTAAAATAATAGAGGACAAGCCCTCATTTTGAGTAGCCCTTTTGTTGTTAAATTCTTTTTGCTTTAAATTTTTATGGGGTCCAGCTCCCTTAACGCCAAATTCAATGATTAAAAAAACATTTATCTTTATAAAAAATTCTTATTAATTTTACCTATATTATAAAATTGTAAATACACATAACACCACAAACATAATAAATTTTATTTTATTTAAATTCCTTTTTAAAAAATTATTGTTAATTTATTATTAAATCATTCGAATATTTTCAACATAATTTTTAATTGTTTTAATATAATTAAACAAACAATAATGTTGTAATTTGTAATTTATAAAAACTTTCTTGTTATGTATTTACCACTCCTGCTCACTTCAAATGAAGGACCATTAACTTATGTGAATATGTTCAGGTGCGATATATAGGGGAACCTTTGGTTATACCATGATGGTCATATCCTTGATTATTTTCTCCCACTTTCCTTGCATATTCACATTACTATAAATGTCAACAAAGTCATGTGAAGGTGTAGGGCTTCAAGAAGTTTGTAGATAGTTTAATCATTAGTCTCTAAGCACTCTTAAGGATATCTAACATTAGTTTGATTCACATGATAAAAGAGAGGAATGATCTTGAGCCACAAGTCTTCAACATTGTAGCGACCTCCTTAAGACACCATGGTGAATCTATGTAGCCTTTGGAAAACATAAGAATGCATATCTCAATTGCTCTTTCGAAGCTCAACCAATTTTTGGCCCCTTTTCCTATTTGTCATCGTCTTTATAGACATTCAATCCTACTACAAAGAGATCTTCAAAGAGATGATCAACTAGAGTCTAAATCTCACATCTTCTCCCCTGAAACTCAAAAACACATGATACTTCTTATGGCTTTGGTAGGCAAGATTTGTTGTGGGAGGCTTGTATTTTTCCATCTTAGAGCTAGATCTAAAGAGGAAGGCTTACTAACAATAGAGGTGTTTTTTATATCTTAAAAGAAATGACCTCTTAAGAGAATGTTAAGTCTTAAATTTTAACCATATATTTTATAGAACAAAGTTGGATCATGCTTGGTCCTAATATTTACCCTTGATAATAGAATCCATACAATTGGTTTGTGAAGAGACAAATTTATTGTGGGTTTACTACATTAAGTTATTTTTAGAAAATCCCTTACATTGTTGTTTGGAGACTATAGATTCTAATTAAAACAAATAAAGCATATACTAGAAATAGCTCACAAAGAAATTAATTCAATCTAATGGAAAACACCCCAGTGTAATGGGGCTTCTAAAATGGATAGGAGCAATATGATCTTATTTTCTAATCACAGTAAAATAATTCTTTGTCGAGACAAATGCAATCTTTATTATAAAGCAATGGAAAAAAAAAATAGAATTAGAAACTATGTAAAAACAAATTTAATGCTTATCACAACCCTTATTCAATTTTATATAATTCCTTGTTGAAACAAATGAATTCTTTATTACAAAGCAGTAGAAAAATAATTAGAATTAGAATTCATGTAAAAACAAATTTAATGCTTATCATAAAGCAACAAAAAATTTAATATCCTTTATACTCACCTTAGACAATAATTTACTAAATAAGCCATAGAATTTACAAAAATTATCTTCTCAAAACTAAGAAAGCTTTTTTCAAATTTAGTAGGTAAAGCTAGAAAATAATGGGATATAAATTCAAAATCATTTTGTATTGAAATATAATAATTGGATTTCTATGAATTAATTATAGATATTTTTTGAGACAAACATCCTCTTTTCTGATAAAGGGTAAAACAAATTTTGAAACAACCTAGAACTTTTTACAAAGGCAAGGTTATAGCTACCAAACAAGCCACACAACAACAAAATAGTAGCCAAGCTGCCACAAAGAGAACAATGTAGGATTGCATACATTTTTTTCATATGCGTATTTCTTTGGAATGAGAATGCATGGGATATTCAAAGATTTGAAAGTCTTAAAACTATTGATACCACTATGAAGGTGAGACTATAATGACCTATATTTCTAATGTCTACTATTGTGTATTTATAGTTAGACCCTATGTTTTATGGATTGTTAGTACCAAAACCATTTTTATGGGGATTTGTCATCTACCACTATGTGTGACTAGAGCAGTTGGAAGCATCTTTGTTTCTTGTTTGTTCCATGGAGATCTTATGTAATGCTAAAAGTTTAGGCGAAATCTAGTATATGCAATTTCTTGTACTTAATTGTTGTAGCTTAAATGTATCCACAGTTTAATACATAATTTAAATGCATGAGATGCGAAAGGTTTTGTAAACACCATTTTTTCTTGGTTTTTTCTTTAATATGATATAAAACTATGTAAATATGATTTCATTGTGAAAGGATTCTTGAAAATTTACTTGAAAAGTAACATGATAGTGCAAGATCAATCCAAAGCATGTCAGTTGCCTTAAGCTTTTACCACAAAACCTAGAAATCAAGTATACAATAGAATGATCTTCTCATGTTGAAAGAGGCTAGATACTTTCTTAGATTACATCAATAGAAAACAACTAAGGTCAATCCGCATAAAACTAAATGTCATTACTATACCTTGTAGGAGATCATATTAACAAATCATATTATAGTTAGGTGTGGGAACATATCTTATTAGTAGAATGTTTTACATGCACATAATTGAAAAGGGATTTCAATTTAAGTACCAAGACCACTACATTACTTCAATAACAGTCTTAATCTTGCTTGTAATTGTGGTCAAACAACAACACAAGTATTAGTAAATTTATCCTATTATAAATAATTTCATAATTATTTTATTAACATTTCCATTTAACTTTTTGTTGTATCTAAAGATCTTGCAAGGGAAATTTACGAGACTAAAATTATGGAACTTTTCCAAATCTTTAATATTACAGCATAAAAAGCACCAACTAATAAATTAAAAAATTAAAAAATATATAATACAAATTTATCATGTGTTGTTAGAGGTCATATTCAAGTGAAAAGCAACCTAAAAACAATAGAAAGAACAAACTTATATGTTATTCCTATATATAGGTTCTTGTAATCAAATACTTGCGATAACATATTGACATAGAGGAGGAAAGACTGCCATGCACTTTTACATGGATTGTTAGTGTTTGGTAGTGTAATAACAATGTTCTCAAACAAATTTGACTTTGCATCCACAATCTATAACAAATTTAATATTTCTTCTATTGGTTTATTTTTCTCGTCAGTGGGGAGAAAATTTATAAAGTATGACTATTTTTTGTTTGATTCCTAATTCAAATCATGTATTTTGATGTACATTCAATTTTGAAAGAAATATATTCGGTTCCCAAAAAATGAATGGGCATTTACTAATCAAAATAACAATCAAAGGAGTTACATTTAAACAAGCTTCTTCTTGAAAAAAATGGAAGGGACAATAGATGAAGCCAGAGTAGTTCAACTTATAGAAATAGAAGCTTGGAATTAGGACCAAGATTTGACATGGATCATTACTAATGTGTCTTCACTCCAGTGTATGTATAAATATATAAAAATACATGAGTATTTGAAGGAATTTTATTTTGGAACTACAATAGTTGCATTCCTAAAAGCAACATAGACAATATCACTAGTGTCCAAGAGTTAAGAGCCTTACTACATATTGGACATCATAGAAATGGAAGGTGGATTAGCACAACTCAAGTGACTTCGTTGTTAGTGCTTTACAACTTATAAAGAAAAAAGACTATTGGTAAAAATAGAGACAATGGTCTCATTTCCAAGATTTTATTAACACTTAAGAAGTATTTCATTCAAACCCACACAAATATACACGTTGTAATCCTAGTAGAAAGGGAATTAATAAAATGGTACTATGAGAAGTTGTCCAAATTTAGTTCACTTTCCATTTGGCAGTGAAGTAACCCTACAAGGAAATATGCCAATATAACCTACATCTAATCAAGATCATACTGAGGGCCAATAATTTTGTATATAATTTGATACAAAAATTTGACAAACCATGAAAAACAAAACAAGCCATAACACAACTCAAAATACAAATAAAAAGCTTCTGCAATAAAATGTTTTATTACATATACAACCCTACAAAATAATGAATAAGATATCTCACAATCTAATTCAAAAAACATAACATAAAAGTAAGAATAATTGACACCTAAAATATTGGTAACCATTAAAACATTAAAAAACCAAGATAATTAAGAAAAAAAGAAAGCAGTTTTTGGTAACTCAATTTGGAGAAGATAGTGAACAATTTCATGCCATAAAACATTCAGTATCATAATTTATTATTGATAATCCAACAACATTATCAATAAGACACTTCCCAAAAGACCATTATAACTTACTACCACATACCCACGACCTTCGCTTGGAGTCGACGTGTTCTCTTTCTCAAAGAGTACAACACATTACTTATCATTCTAAGACATGTCCCCTCGAAATATCTTGGTAGAATCTAATATCACTATATAGTGGTGCAATGGCAAGGAAATTTGGATGGTGAATAAAGGGTAAGGAGGTAGAGAAGATGTGGTGGGAGAATTGAACTGAAAATTTGGTAGATTGTGATGCATTAATTTAGCTGAAGTTAAGACATGTAACTCTAATCAAATTAAATTTTGAAGAATTTATGCTACATGACAATTATTGATAAAGTCTATAAATCAAGAAAAGGTAAAGGCAATATTTTATGTCATTCAAGAACTTAATTTTTCATTTTAAAAATAATATCTTTGGCCATCGTACTAAGGAGTGAGAGAGCATGTCACATCATTCATTCTTGTCTTATAAAATTTATAAAATTGAGGCTAGTCTTACCTTTTAGAGTAAGAATATAATATCAAAGTATGCACATTAAATGACATTACTCTAAAGTAAAACTTAATTACTTGGTTTTATATGTAGTGATGTATGTGTTTTGTCATACAAAGTTGGTAAGCACAATTAACGTGGTATAATAATATACCATAACAATAATTTTTAATTAGATGAACAAATTACGGTGAAAATAATAAAAAAATCATTCTATTTTGACCCTCAAAGAAACAAGGAAAATGGATGATACATTTGTTTGAAGAAAAAATTGTGTTTTGTCATACAAAGTTGGTAAGCACAATTAACGTGGTATAATAATATAGTATAACAATAATTTTTAATTAGATGAACAAATTACAGGGGAAAATTAAAAAAAAAAAATCATTCTATTTTGACCCTCAAAGAAACAAGGAAAATGGATGATATATTTGTTTGAAGAAAAAACTATGTCCACTTCCGATCATGCTCATTGTTATTCATTGCTATACATCAAGCTGAGAAATAATAGCACTTAATTACTTGGTTTTATATGTAGTGATGTATACTATACTATTTCTATCCTATGAAGTTAGATGAATAAATTATAGATGAAAATAAAATTTATGGTTCTATTTTGACTTTCTAGAGAAACAAGGAAAATGGATGATATATTTGTTTGGGCTATTCTTAAACATCGTCCATTTTAACAGTCAAAAGTTAATTTTAACCAATAAAAATAGGACAAATATTTTACCACTTTTTGTTGTGGATGAGATATAAAATTACTATTCCCTATTAGACCATTAAAATGAATGATGTTTAAGTAAAATAATTTGGTTGAAGAAATAACTGTGTTCTGTTTTTAGATAATATATTTGTTTGACAAAACAAGGGCGGCTGAGCACGCGCTCTTGCAGCCCTCCTCCAAGCACAAAGGATGATGATACTATTTCTCATTGCTATACATCAGGTTGAGAAACAAAAGCAAAAGATAATGATGTGTAATGAAGTATGATCCCTGACAAAGCCGACATTTTTTTTTCTAAATGCTATTCCAAACAAATAAACCTTGATGTTTCGTATGGATGCTACTTCAACAGTATTGATTGGAATACTAATCCTAGAGAAGAGTACCTTTGTATAGCCAATCGCTGCAATCTTTCCTAAAACTTAACAGGAAAAGCACTTCCGTTGCAGTGATCCTTCATCAACTGTTTGCTCTCCGTCTACTTCAGAGAAATGCAAATCTCTTTAAATTTAGACTTGAAATTGATGCGCTACCTCAGCATTAGTATGATGATGGAGACTTTATGTCCTCCTGCGACTGTGGATTGAATGGGAACAATAAGCAGCTTCTATGTGGTTTTGCTTGGTCGCAGGTTCGAAACTCGGTACAGAAATTTCCTTTTATCTCTCCCTTCTCCAGGCAACCGCCCACTTACTGCCAACTCTTTCATTTGATGTGAATTGTTTTACCGTCTATTGCGCGAAAGGAATGAAACGTGAGTGGCCGCTTTTCAAGAATTTATAAAATTAAACCTTTTTTAAATATAAAATTCCACATAAAATGGATAATCTTGAATATCAATCTACTACGGTATAATATCAGATCTGATATCCCCAGCTAGAATTAACTAGAGTGGCTCAAATTTCCTCTAAAAATGTACTACTAAGGAAGGGTCCTATGGAGCTGTTAAAGGATCTATTTTTGTGGAGCAAGGGGTCCCAATGAAATCCAAAAAAAATTGTTAGGCATAATTAGAATCTTGTGCACCTTACACGTTTTCACTGTTCACCCATGATTGGAGTAGTAAAAGATTAAATTAAATTAACAATTTATTGTCAAAGTAATAAATGTGAAGTGAACTTTTTTTTTTTCTTATCATTTATGGTATTTTTTGGAAAAATCAATGGTCAAGATGTTTTTGATGGTAGTCTTTTTGATCTAGATTATCCATCTATATATTCCATCTAGTCCTCCTTACTAAGGAGCATGTTTATCACCGTAATTATAATTTACTAGCAACTAGACCTATAGGTTCAATGGACACACTGATAATCGTTTACAACAAAGCAACACATAAAGCTTTCATTTACTTGCAAGGCACATACAAAGGCAATGTCATATACACCCCTTGGACAAAATAAAAGAACAAAAATAAAAATCACCTAAATATGTACCTCAAAAATTTCAAAAACTTCCATTGACAAGCACTTATTTAAACTTGTTTTTGGAGTTGTGTGTGAAGCTCTCTCTTTAGTCCCATTAACTCAAAAGGACCTAATGTTGTCCAATAAGTGTAAGTGGCATGAGCTTAGGGGTTTCATTAGTTGTATGGCCAAACATGTGATTGTTTGACCATTGAAGAGTGATGTTTAAGTAAAAAATTGATTATATCCTTATCAAATGTCAAACAATTATAACTACCAATTATAAATGTTAGTTATAACTAGGGATTATCGTTAATTTAGCTTAAAAACTATATTAGCTATAAGAAATAATATATTGTTTAACGTTAGTTGTGTTGATTTGGATAAGCTCAAATAATATCCTATGTACCAAGAACAACTACTACATTTACCTTGTTGCCACTAATGTAACGCTTAGTACATTGTGGTATTTGCATGCAATGATAAGTCTAATTAGATAAAAATTGGTCCATGTCCCACAAGTCTAAAGATTACCATGTGATTTTTGTGTGCTTCCTTAGTTTACAGTCAACTCTTTTAAATGCTTCATTTTAGATATGATAAGAGCTTAGAAAATGCTTACTAATATTCATTTACCCATTCAAATGAAAAATGAAAAAGCAATAATTATATTTAATATTGAGGTTTCTTCCCAAGTGATAGATTATTGATGTTTTACCATAACATGAATGCCAAAATATTAGCAAGACTGAAATTGAATTGATATTCTATAACTCATCATCTTCAATATTAATGCTAGGATTTTTTACTTCAGTCACGTGCACCTAATTCTTTCGTTTAACCAACACACACATGCCAAAGAGGATGATGGCATTATGGCATAGGTCGGGATGGAGAAGCCATTGTTAGTGACGATCTCCATGTTCTTGGGCAAGACTAGATTCTATCCCATGGCCTATACTTGTTGCCCAACAGACCAAGAGCAGGGCATGAACCATGAATGGAAGTGGTCATAAAAAATATGTTGTAGATGAAATTCCTTTCGAATTATATTTATAATAGTTTAGGTGGTGGCAAAGTCGGTAGCTTATAGTGGACAACTGTATGTATCTAATTTGATTTATGATGATGGCTAGGAAAATCAAATCAGATACAACTACATGGATATTGATAAGTCATGAGAAATCTGATATTATACAGTAATGTGACAACAATTACATCATTTTCAAGTGGGGGAGACATGGCCAAAACAATTTGTAGAGGAGTGCACAATATTGAAAATAAGTTTTTCCAACTCTCTTCACACCGTCATCCACACAAGCAAGACTTGACCCCTGAGTTGTCAACCTTATACATTTAAAGAAATTTGTAATTAGTTTTTTAACTTTCCACCCAATCAAACTTTAGTTTCAATTTTTATATCATCTAGAAAAAGTTCGTTAATATTTTTTTCCTTGTCTATCATTTTTAGATAAAATCAATAAAATATATTTATATTCATTTTGTTTTGTTTTCATTTATATCATTTGACTATGGGAAAATCAATTATCCGTAACAAAGATTTATTACAATAAAAAACTATCAGCTTACCCATTGAAAATTGTTTGCTAGAATATTCTATTTCTTCTATAAGACAATTATCTCTTATAATTTATGTGACATGCTTAGCATTCCATCCGGATTCCTCCCACACTTTTATGCCTAAACTCGTAGATTTCTCAATTTAAAAAACATGTAATATGCATGCATATTTGTTATTCTTCATTGTCTGATGGGTCAAAACTGATTTGAAGTTTACACAATATGTTTTGAGACAAAATCTTGTGACCTTTATTCAATTCCATTCCTGGTAACTTATAACTAAGGGTAATTCCCATATTTATAAGTACCCCTTCATCACAGGTAGTAACGATAACCAGACCCTTCATAGACTTTTCTACCATACCCATGACCACTAAAGCATCTAGTTGTTCCACATCATCTATATCATTTAAAACAATAAAATGCTCAAGTTGCCCTTTCTGGACAATTCCAAAGATAGTTAGTTCCTCCCTCTACATGCTATGTAAACTGGGATAAACTTCACCAAAGAGATTTTTGAGGAGAATATTTTGTAGAGAAGCTAATTTGCTTCCAATACAAGCTTCTCTCACATCAAACAAAAATGCATGGTCGAGTATGTTTTGAGCAATTTTGGTTAAACAACTCTTAAGACAGGGTTGTTTTTCCTAATCCACCCATTCAATAAATGCCAATCATCTTAGCTTTCTCTTTAGAAGAGGAAACGAATAGGTGACATGCCAAAATAAAAGGGTTCAAAAATTAGCAACTTAGAAACTAGGGTCCAAAACGACTATTGGCATTTACTTCCTTCAAAACCACAAGAATGTTGCTAAGAATAAGATTTATAGCTATGTCTAAACCCATTAATCCTCCACCTATAAGAGCTATTTTTAAAATTTCCCTTGGTTTTAGCCCCAAGTATTCCAGGTACCTACAATTGTGTAGACTAAATATTTTTATTGCATTATGTTGAAAATGCTTATCAAGACAATAGAAGAAACCATATCAAAGGATGAAATGCAATCACCCTTGAAGTTGTTTGTTGGCTAAAGAAGAAATGTACAAGGCCTTTAGTAGTGTTTGAGAGAACCATATACAAAAATCCACTTCTTCTTGCAATAGAAATTACTAGTATAACAAAGTTATTTGTGAGCACTAAGGAATATGAAGATGAAAAACTGTCCAAGCTTTATAAAACATATTGAAATTGAAATTAAAAAACTTCCAAAACAAAAATATTTTCGTTAAAAATTTCAAGAATTAATCCAAAGAGAATTCAAACTTAGAGTAAAAAGTAGCTCCTAGTAATTGCCCTGTGCTGGTGGAAAGTCATGTTTTTAATAAATGTTCAATGAATATAACAACTAATCTCAATACACACACTACAACAAATCCTTGTGATTAGCTCCGTTTTTTGCTTCCACCCACTGTTTTAATGTATTTTTCTCCAATTTTTTGAAAAAGTCGGCGCTATTTATCGAGATGGCACTATTTTTGGCATTTTTTGCGCCGATCAAAACACGTAGGCACTAATTTAGGCGCAAATTAGTACCTAATTTAGCGTCGACATTAGTGCCTCCTTTAGCACTGACTTTAGCGCTGACTTTAACACCTATCTGTGTTAGATAAATGCCACATGGTGGAGGATGGTGTCAGGATGAGTGATGATTGTTATGGCAATGTTATGGTCAAATGTGTTATGAAAATGAGGTGGCATGGGTAGTGGGATATCAATGTTGGGAAAGGGGTTAGGGAGGATGTAATGGAGGAAGGGATGTGTGTCATGGTATGATGTTTATATATGGATATATATATATATATATGGAGAGAGAGAGAGAGAGACTAATTTGTGCCTAGTTATGATGGATGATTATAGAAATTATAATGAGTGTGATATGAACTTGCTATTGGTGATTTAAGCTTTAGTCTAGTATAAAAAAACTAATTTGTGCCTAGTTATGATTTCAATGAAATTTAATTGATGTGTAATTTAATCAATTACATCTCTCTATAATTACAAGTCCTCGCTATTCCATCCACCTTGTCTAGCATAATCTGTCAATTTGTTGTTATGATCTCCTCCAAAAGATATGATGTGGCAAATGAACCATTTAAGCACTCATGCTAACAAGCATTAGCCTATCATAAAAGAGTGATTGTAAGGCACTATACTAATTCACGATCTTCAGGTTGAGCTTATGAGCTAAATTACATGTATTTTGCATATGCACCTAAGACAAGTCAAGGTTTGAACAACTTACACAAATTTGTACCAAAAATTGAAGACTCTTCATATGAGTTATAGTATACAAAGATGCAAATTTCATGTGAAAAGTTTATTTAAAAATAAAGGAATAAAAACTTTTGTTATCGATGTCTTTAATTTCGAAGTGGGTATCATACATGAGAAGATACAGTACAAAAACTAGAAAATAAACACAATTGGTGTCAATGTTCTATGCATATGATATTTATTAGTGATTTCATAGATATTTTTCTCCTCGAGCATTAGTGTTGATATTGGTTCTGATTCACAAGAAGGGATATTACTTCAAGCAACTCTAGATTCTAATGCTAAATTTGAATGGCAAATGCACAATTGAATACAATAGGATAACACTTTGGTAAAGAATTATAACAATATCCTAAAACAACTCTTCGATCTAAACACTTCAATCAATACTTTCTTCTCTAGGTCATCCATCTCTAATCAAAGGAGCCACTAATGCATAGAGTTAAAATAATGTTGTCAATTGTCATTTGAGAATTAATTACTTTCTACACAATTAATGAAAATAACTTTTGCAATGAAATGTACAATTATATATATGCTCACACAATGACTCTTCCAAAGCCACTAAGTTTTGATTTAATAGCTACTAGAATCATGATAAAATCAGCCATGACTTGTTAATTACAATTGTATTTCCCCTTCTGATACCCATGACTACATCTATTCCTGTACATTTTGTTCCATGTTCCAGAAGTAAAAAATTAATTACATACCAATAACAACATCCTTGCAAAAATATAGATAAGTACAGTTTATATAACCAAATTAACACTATTATCACCTCCAAATCTAACTACATTAGAGGTCATTTATTTGCAACCCCTTTCTTTTCCCATTGATATATCTATTTGTTGTATGTTTTGAATTCTCTTTTTGGTCATTTGTTGACATTAATAGAATTATTTGGAAGGGTTTAATGTATCTAACATCTTGATAATTTTCTTTCTTGCAAACTAAATCAGTTTGCTATGTATTTGATAAATTCTCTATGCACTTAACTTTTTCAAAATAGTCTTTTGAAAATAGTTTAAATCTTGTCCAAATCTCTAAACAACTAGAATTGAAGTAAAAGGTTGCCTTATTGCCTCAAGACTAAAGATGGTAAACAATATATAGTTACAAGGACCAGTATGCATTCTACTTTATAAGTAATTCACAAATGTCATCTAAGCCAACTACCATATGACTTGCTAATGCTTATTTTATTTTACTGTTCTAATACATACAACCTTAGACATATGCCTCCCATCATGAACTAGAATAACTACCATATAAATTGCATAACTCATTTTGTATAAGCACAAAATAATTTTGCACAGTTGATTGTTTCATGTTTAGTTTGCATCAATGACCTACTCTTAATTCATGTTTAGTCAGGGTGATTTGAAGGAAGATCAAAGTTGCACTCCAAGTAGATGTGTGCATAAAGAAGGCATTAGCGGAATATGGAAACCTTTAGATTTTGTGATTTTTGTTTTTCCATTTCAAAACTATTTGTTTTCTTTCTTTACTAATGAACATTTATTCAGAAGCCCTTTCCTACACTCAAATCTTCAGTTTTAAACTCACTTGCATGGAAGATGCATCAAAGGTATCAATTATATATGTTCCTTGATTTAAATCCATTATTTTGTGGTTCTCAGTATGATAGAAAGAAGGATGTTGTTGCTTCTTAGACTTGTTGCACACCTTGCACTAGGTCCACAAGCTGGTGGAATGGTATCCGAGGACACAATGGCTCTCATATCATTTTTTTTTGCAAGGAATCAATTTAAATTGGTCTGAGGCCTAGCTTTCATTCCAACCTAGGATTCCATCACAATAATGTCATATTACAATCTTCAGATATGTGTATAGTTTATGTGCATGGTAGCAACCATTTAGTAATAATTCCTCACACACCACACTATAACTGAGATGTGTGAATGCCCTAAAACTATACAGGTTTAGTCCAAACACTATCATAAGATCATGCTTGATAAGATCACAGATACATCATAGTTTAGGCTTCTGAATGCTTAAGTCCTCCTTTGTCAGATGTTGTAGTTGCAACTACCCTGTTAGACATGTATGCAAAATGTGGAAGCATAGACAAGGCATGTGAACTGTTTGACAGAATGCCTCAAAGAAATGTGGTCTCATGGACTGCAATGACTGCAGGATATGCACAAAATGGATTTGTTGAAAAGGCTTTAGAAATTTTAAAGCAAATGTAATTGGTTGGTGTAAAGCCAAATTCCACAACCTTTGCCAGCATCCTCCCTGCCTATGTCAAAATTGGAGCTTTGGAATAGGGTATGGACATCCATCAAAACATAAAGAATAGAGGAATTTTGTTAGATGTCCTAGTTGCAACTGCCATGTTAGACATGTATGCAAAATGTGGAAGCATAGACAAGGCACGTGAACTGTTTGACAGAATGCCTCAAAGAAATGTGGTCTCATGGATTGCAATGACTGTAGCATATGCACAAAATGGATTTGTTGAAAAGGTTTTAGAAATTTTAAAGAAAATACAATTGGATGGTGTAAAGCCAAATTCCACAACCTTTGCCAGCATCCTCCCTACCTGTGTCAAAATGGGAGCTTTGGAATAGGGTATGGACATCCATCAATACATAAAGGATAGAGGAATTTTGTCAGATGTTGTAGTTGCAACTGCCATATTAGACATGTATGCAAAATGTGGAACCATAGACAAGGCACGTGAATTGTTTGACATAATGTCTCAAAGAAATGTGGTCTCATGGACTGCAATGATTGTAGGTTATGCACAAAATATGGAATCATAGACAAAAAATGTGAACTATTTGACAGAATTAAAATATGTTGTAGTCATCAAATCCTCAATCATAACTTCCTCACAATGAATCGAGGCCATTGTAGAGTTAAGCCTAAGGTTTCTTCTAAGTGCAAAATGAGGATTAGGTTGAGACCTTGACATTACAGCAAAATATAAAGCAATGAAAAGGAAATTGCATCCAAGTAATCCTATTTTTTTCTGCCAACAATTCATACCAAAGATTGAACAATTTAAGGATATTGCAACACATAATTTGTATCGACACAAATAATATTACTGAAGCATTACAAATTTTAGGCCATAAGAATCATCCTTTTTTAAACATGGATTGCAAATAATTCTAAAAATTTAGAAGTCTGGGTCATTAACATTATTGTCTGCTACAATGTCATCAAGTGTGTCATTGTCAATGTTCATATGTTCTTTCAAGCATTTAATATTATCATCATCCTCATCTTGACCTACATCATCTTCATCATCATTGAAATTTGACTGTAGACCATCTATATTGTTACCAGATGTATTTGGATCATCATTTTCTATACCATCCATATTGTTGTCTTCCATAACATCATCTAACTTTGGATTGTTGTCTTCTTGTGCCTGAACATAACCATCTTCAACATCATCATGGATGTCAATTTCTTTGATGTTCTCTAATCCCTCTCTCTCATTTTGTTGGCCATCGTTGTTTTGCTCAGTATCCACTAATGTGTTGTCAAATACATGCCTTAATCTTGGATCATAATGTATGACAAATATCCATTTCAGGTCCAAAATATCTTCATAGAAAAATACCTGCACATGAACAACATACATATATTAGACGTATGGTATAACAATTTTATTGATTAATAAACACATGTATATATTCGCAATAAACTATGAATTAATAGATTAATGATCACTACCACTTCTTGTTTGAGTTAAAGAAATACCTGCTCACAATGAATTGGTAGAACATAAGGCTCCTTATCCTCCGGTAGGAAACATGAGAAATCTATAGAAAACAATTCACTATGGGTATCATGTCTTTGTGTCCTCTCAAATGCTTCATACCATCTACACTTAAAAACACAACATTTAAAAGAGCGGTAATCCAACTCAATAATTTCTTGTATTTTCCCAACATATTGTAGATTCCCTTCAATTATATTCTTATCTTTTAATCTTGATCGACTGGATTGCTTGAAGTCAACAATGATGCTACAGTCGAAGGATCGTCTCTTTACATCTACACTTTCTACACGATAATGTCGACCATATGACCACATTGCTGGATATTTCCTCGCCTGTGAAAGACCATTTATTTCAGTGAAAACAAATATAATTCAACGAATATTAAAATAGTTAATAGTGTCAAAACTGTAAGGAAACAACATTTTGTAAAATTCCAACTGTACCTTTCATTCACATCCTCTAGACATGTTGATTTCGTCTTCTGTTATGTTTGAATCTATACCTGCATCTTCTATTTGATTTTGAATTTGTTCAGTAACCCATTCTAGTGTGCAATCTTTGCCCCATTCCCCAAGCAGATCAATGGGAAGTGGAGTATTCCTTGGGTTCGATCTCTTAAATTGTCTCCTTGCTTCTAACACTTCTTTCTTTTTATCATACAGATTGATCCATTTGTTCATAAAGTCCATGTGGTATAGAATGAACTTGTCGAGTATAGCACTTTCGTCTACACCTGTTACATGTGAACATGTTTATTTCAAACTCTAAATGTCTGCATGCTGTTAATTTGACAAATAAATTACAGAGTAAATTAATGATTGCAAGAAAATCAACCACACTGATCATGAATTTACTTACTAATTTCTACTTGAACACCACTAGATTGTGGTGTTTCTCCATCAATAATATCTAATGCTCATTCTTCATCCCAAAAGCGTGGCCTATCTTCAAAATCCTTACCAAGGAATTCACACAGGAAGAAAAATGCTTCATTCAATACATACCCTTCAGCCATGCAACCCTCTGGATGTGCCTTTTGTCGGACATATCTTTTTAGAGTTTTCATATACCTCTCAAAGAAAAAAATCCACCTCATTGATACGACTCCTGCCAATTCAATGTCATCGACTAGGTGTATAATTAAATGGACTTGTAGGTCCATGAAACTTGTAGGGAGCTTCTTCTCAAATACACATACAATTTTTGTAATTTCCTTCTTCCATTTTGGCACTTCACATTCGTGGATCTCCTTGGAGGTCACCCACCTAATATATGAATAGTAAATTAGTATGAACCTTTAGTCAAAAATTAAAATGCAATATAATATCTCTGTCTCTCACACATGAACATTTCATATAACCACATACCTTGTAAACCCAGACAATCGACTTATGGCATTCCTTAAGTCAACTGTAAGATAGGAATCCCCCCTAATTGCCAATGGCATGATATGCTATCAAACACATTTATGAAAAGGTCATTAGTAATTTTTCCTCACACAACAAAATATCAAAATATATTTAGTACTTAATCAATGTTACCAGTAAATGTTAAATGATGATATATAATGCCTTCATAAAATTATGAAAATCATGTGTTTTAAATCCTGTGATATGTCCAACAACTGTAAAAGCTTTAGCCAATGACGACCCATAGCTAGTAGGTGTCCTTACTGAACGGATGACATTTTTTAGTTGGTCTAGCTTTTTTTTTTTCAAAATCCATGGAGCTTCTACATATGTTTCATTTTCCCTGTTTGGCCACAAATGTTTTCTATCAATTTTGGTGCGCAAAAGAGCAATATCTCTCCTCAAAGACAAGGTGTCCTTCTCTTTGCCTGATATATGTCAAAATATAGAATCTGGGACATTTTTGAAGATGTGCATAGGATCTAATAGGTGAGATATTAATAGATCCTTCCAGTAAGGGAGCTCATAAAATATGGATTTCCTTTTCATTCCTTGTGGCATATTAACTAAAACTTGTTCTGGTTCTTCAATTGAATCACCCCGATCAAAAAAATCCTCCCAAGCTTTCAATTCAGCATCTTCATACTTCTTAAGCCAATCAATTGCACCCATAATCATGGGAGGGCCTCTATTTTCAACTTTTGCATAAAATTGATTCTTCAGGCGATTTCTAAACTTATGATCTAGTGGTAGAAAAACCCTGTTGTTTGCGTAAATAAATTTATGTAGATCTTTAGAATATTGCCCTTGAAATTGTTCTGGACATCTTGGACATGCAAATATCCCCTTTGTTTGAAGCCCTGCAATTCAATAAGTAATGTTAATAACATCAAAAAATAGTATAAAACTAAGTATGAAAGTTGGGATGGAAATAAATTATGAGTGTAAATATGTAAATATTTTATCTTACTAGAACAAACACCAATTCCTGGGAAATCATGAATAGTCCAACATAGCACACCATGCAACATGAAGGACCTATTTGATGGGGGACGTGATATGTCATACATTCTTATGCCTTCCCATAGTAGTTGCATCTCATCAATAAAAGGCGCAAGATAAACATCCATGTTTTTAACTTGATGTTTTCCTAGAACAATGAGAGTCAGCATAAGGTGCTCCTTTCTAACACTCATCCATGGGGGAATATTGTATACTATCAATCCAACTGGCCAAACACTATAATTTGAGCTTAGGAAAGAGAATGGGCACACTCCATCAATTGCAAGACCAAACTTGATACTACGGGGTTCATCTTTGAATTTTCTTGGCCATTTTTCCTCTATGTGATTCATTGTTTTGGAGTCGGCCGAAATTCACATGAATCCATCTTTACTCCTATTTTTTGCATGCTAGTCCATCAATTGTGCAAGTGACTTGCAACAAAACATTCGTTGAAGTCTAGGTATAATTGGCATGTGACGTAAAACCTTCTTTGGAACTATAGGACCTTGTACATCTGTACGATATGTCTTCTCTTTGCATACAGGGCATTCTACCTTGTTTTCATATTCATCTCTGTATAAAATGCAATCATTTTTACATGAATGAATTTGCTTATATAGAATCCCCAACTCAACCAACAACAAACGCGCCTCTCTGCAAGTTGATGGCAACACATTCTCTTCAGGGAATATTTTAGTTTTTAGTGCCCTGTAAGATTGCTAGAGATTAAATCAATTGAATGTTTGACTTATGATGAACATGTTTCATATGTCAATCTATACTAGGACTGTTTATATACAATATATGGTTTTAAATTCCCCTTAAAGAAATATAAACGAAGTTGATGAATGTTTACGAATTATGTACACCAATTGACAATGCAAAGTAAGAAATGGATTTCATCTCACTTTAGTAGGGTAGTGAATCCTTTGTCTGACCAACCAAATAGTGACTTGATATCTAATAATATTAATGTGCATGCCAGTTTTGAAGTTCTACTTGCACCTGATTTGAACACGGGTGTCTTCGTTGCTTGCTTGACGGAGTCTTTCAAGTTGTTATCATCAACATTATGTTGGTGGTAATTACCCCTGCTATCATCGTTACTGTCAACCATATGATCACTAATGTCATCATTGTTTCCATCCCCAAAGAAACCTGTAAGCATTTCATTTAATCATTTTTCATGCACTTCATTTTAACTGTCATGATCATCATCATTAAGGCTAGCTGGCATGTCATCAGTATATGCGGATCTCATCAACAGTTCAAATTTCTCAGCTGCTAGTATTCTCTTCAATGTTGCTCTTTTCTGCCTGGTATGGTTTAAAGGATGGTTTGGATCATCCCGTCCAAACCTTAATAACCCAGTTGGATCTTGGGTATTAGTATGTGTTTCATCAACATCTTCTACCTATCAACAAATGCAAGCATTATTTAATGTTTGGCAACAATTGCACTAAATTTAAAATGTGTCAATTTCAAAGAAATATAATCAAATATGGCTTAAAAAATAAAAAAATGTAAATTGTATGAACATATATACATCAATTGAATAATGGAACATTATTTTATAGACTACCTTTTTTATACAATAATTTAAAGAAAACACAATTTTGACAACATAGTTTATAAAACATCAATCCACACTCATTTATTATTCTTTGGTTTTCTGCCCTTAAGAACATCCTTAGGGAGACCTTGTTCTTCCCTTTTCTTTCGCGCAGGAGTGCGTTTTAAGAAGGGGTAATCAATCAATAACTCATCCCCAATGGTAAGGTCCATAATAGCCTCAACCATTATGAATCTATCAACCTCTCTTTCCATATCTCCATCTTTATCATTTATAACCTCAACAAATTGACAATTTGGTCTTACATTAGGGTCCCTTCCCTTATTACTATTTATAAATCCTGCAATATTTTTGTGTATGTATGCATGTCCATCTATATACATAAGATGACCTCTATTCATTTCTTTTCCACTTTCCAATTCGAGACGATGTGTATACATATTTAAATTTAGACCATATGCTGACATGCTAGGCTTATATTCTGCTAGCCTTCTCCATTCACCACTGTAATATGATGGACCATAATATGGCATTAATCTCCTAGTGGTTTGTTCTGAATTGTTTCTATGTTTAGATCCCACATGTACATTTTGGATGACAAAGAGGCCTAGATTCACTCCATGAATATTGGAGGGTCGTATCATGTAGCTGTATCCCCAAAATTGAAACACCTCGTACACTCTAGGTAGTTGTTGATCACTAGGCCAAGCGCAATATAGTCGACGATCAAATGTCTCTTTGCAAATTGATCTCAAACTCAGGGGCAAGTCATCATCTCCATCACATTCAATCTCATAGGGTGTGTAGTCCACCTTCCCCTTGTCTTTAAGCAAATTATGCATCTTTAAACCGGTTCTTGTTCTGTTACTTGTTTTCATCAATTCCTCATCTTCGGAGCTGGTATATTGGCACATATTTTTGTTAGATGTATCATCTGATGAATGATCATTGCCCTCTAGGCTAGAAGTTGGTGATCTAGGAAACTTTAAACCAAGAACTTTATCCTGCAAGTATCCATCAAGAAAAAAATTAGTTATTTAAATAATATAAAATAATGTTTAAACGAAGTATACATGTTATTTATATCAAATTGGAAAATTCCTTACCATAATTCCTATTGGATTTGAATTGATTGTAGGAGGCATACTACCGACTGGAAGCTCATCATATATGTAATGTCTTTGTACAATCGCTCGTTTGAATTGTTTCTCTCCACGACATACAGAACATCCACAAACAACAATTTTCTCAAAATATTCATCCTATGTACTATAGTCCTAACCAACCTCTTGTTCAATGCAATCATTTGTAGTATCTACAGGATCCATTGTCATATCCTCTTCCACCCACTGTCATCTACATGATTTAACAGTTTTAGGTCCACATCCACGTCCATATCTTTTTCTTTTGCTAGTTGAACGCTCAGGCTCTACATTTGCTCCAATCTCCATCTAAAATAATCAACAACATGCATTAATTTATGTCAAAATTGGATAATACATTATAAATTTCAATAATACTATGAAAAAAGATGGACATATCACAAAATGCCATCAGATCATTTTTTCCTAAGTTAAGTCAAAATTTGAGTACCTGATGTCTCACTTCATCCGTTGTGTCCTCATTTGATATGACACGATCTGTTGCCATGGCCTTGTCTGGCCCCTATAATACACAACATAGTAAATAATGTTTAGTACACCAATTATATCATTTCAACGAATATGCTATCCAACACAAAACCTCACTTTAGTCATATATGTGACATATTCATATCATGTTTTGGTCATCCTAATTTTCAAACTTTTCCCTTGATCATAGAATCACATTTAATCACCATTCATGTGCATTTTCAACCAATAAGTTTGACCTCAGAGGCCTCATGGACAAAAAAAATGACTTTATCTCCTCTATGTTGTAGCATTTGTGAATTCATAAACACCTTCCTCCTTTGGTTGAGGTTGCTTTCTCTTCTTACCTCTATTGTATGTGTAGATTCTGTTGTCATATCTATTTCCACCCACTTTCCTCTCTGTGATTTAGTAGTTCTACATCATCCACGTCCTCTCTCCATGGCCTCCTCTGGATCCTGTAATACACAACAATGACAATAGTCACATAACAGTTGTGCACCAAGAGGTTAAAAGGAACCAATCAAGATAACCACACATGAATAGTAAATGTGTCCTGATAGATTATATAAATTTCCTATATGTTTGCATTTATCCTCTAACCTTTCTACATCAGCCCTCAATTATGCAGACCTCCTAGTTGTTATGTGCAAATGATTTGTATCCTTACATTCCTATTGGCAAATACAGTGAACTGATTTGAATCCTTGTATAACCAATTTGCAGGTACATTGAATTGATTTGAGTTTTTGCATTCACAATTAAAAAATCATAGCAAGATGGTTTGAATCCTTGAGTTTTAAGTAAAATGAAATGGGTGAGACCAGTGCCTTGTTAGGTAAATGGAGTCAAATGAAAATCTAAGATAAGTGGCTTATATTTGGTAGTAATTCTAATTGTTTGGCACACTAATATTGGTTAATAACTTGTATAACCGTGCAAGGAAATAATTGACAGACTCTTCTTAATAATCCAATTGACACAACTAGGTTACTTGTAATTTATCATAAGGATATTTAATCCCTACTTGAAGGAACCAATTTAATAAATCAAACAAGAACAGTAGATGATATCAACTTGGAAACAGAATGCCAACCCTAATTATGTGGTTCTTCTTACTGATCCAATTAATACTCCCAGATTACTGTGATCTGAAAACAATGTTGGTAAGATTTTTGGGATATCTTCAATGGGGCTCTCGGTATCACTAAAAGTAACATAGGGGAGAGGACCCAATTGCTGAGCATGTTCCAATAGCTGTGATAGTGTTTGTGGACTTAAGGCTTGATATTTTTAAAATTTAGCACTAGTAGTTGTAACTTTAAGGTTGTTAGTGTTGACTATAAGTACCTATAATTGAATGAAATGTGCCCTTTAGATTTAAAAACAACCAATTATGTGATGCCACATCAGCACACCAACAAAACATGACTTAATGAACAACTATTGGTCCACCTTTGTTTTGGGAACAATTAGACACCTTAACAAAAAGCATGTTGAGCAACTTGTTGGTATTTATTTCTGAATCAGCAGAGGGTTTGCCATTTCCAATGCACAGGCAGATTCAACCAATGAATACAGGAGGTTGCGTGAGCTGCCTCCCCTTCACTTCTGGTTCTGCCACACCAAGGGGGGGATCCCTATAGCTAAAGATTTAACACTTTGACTCACCCAATGACATGAAGATTTAGCTTTATGATAATAGGCAGAATACTCTCATGTATGGACCAAGATTTGAATGACAAATCACAAGTTTAGCAACACTCTTGGACATGTGTGTCTAGTTATGGATGAGAGTATGCAGGGGGTTCCTAATCCTACTCCTACAACTAACAGGTTGAAATTATGGAATGGTTTGAAATTATGGTTTGGATGCAAGACAGGGGTTTTGGATCATAACTACTTCACAAGAACAGACCGGTGCCTATCTCAGGGAAAGGAGTCAACTAGACGTATACATAAGAATGGCTTGCAACTGTCATTCGAGTTTCAAGGGGTTAGGACTGGTGTTTGCCTTACAAATACCACCCAAGGATAAGTATTCAACTGTCTCTACTTACAAATATCCCAGTTGACATACAATCTTCTCCATACTTAACCTAAAATGATTTAATCCACTCCTTGAATGGAAGTTAGAGTTTAGGCATGTGATACAGAAATCTATACCCAAGAATCTGAGAAACCCTTAGCAACCAGATTCAAAAGAAGAAATTACATGCAACAAATGGAGACAAACAGATAAATACATGCAACAAATGGAGACAAACAGATAAATACATGCAACAATGCATTTTCCATATACAATGACAAGAAACTGAACATATGTGCAAGATACACTCAAATGCAACTCATAAACTCCACAAAGATACAACAAACAGGAAATGCTCTGTATTTCGGTATTTTTCCCCCAAGATTGCCCAAGTCTTCAACAACAAAAAAAGTGACATAGTTTGGCTTTTATACCAAGACTGTGTACTTAGCAAAAATAATTACAAGGCAAAACAAAAATCCGCCAGATACAATGCATGAGAAATGGCGCTCAGAAACAGTAAATGTAGCAGAGGGACAAAGAGGAATGAGCAGGTGAACTCAGGATTTGCACCGCCGCCTAGGGATTTTCTTCATCAATCGAGTGGTTGACCTGTCAATTCCATCAATCATCCTCTGCAAGTCCGCCATTAATGCTCAACTACCGCAGCCATTGCAGTTTTGCTTGTCTATGAAGCTTTTCCCGCTCAAATTGGTGTAGACTCACAGAAAGTCCTTCCTTGCAGGTTCAAAACATGGCCGTCAATCTACTCCCATCACTGAAATCGACGGCCCCAAAAAATGCCCTGAAAATCACCAACTAGTCAGATCGTGCCATGTAGGCACCTCATGTTTTTATCGCTAGCCTTCTTCCCTCTCATTTTTGCCTTTGTCGCCCAAAGCACATACATTCGTCTTTGTATATGCAAGAGCATATACAGCCACCCCCTTTAGCTTTTTAAAACCATTGTATATGCATACAACATATACATGTGACTATTTTAGGACACGTGGCAGTCATTGGTTGGTCCTCTGTCGCCATGCATTTTCCTCCGTCGACCATCAGAATAACTCTTGAGGCATCCGCCGATGATAACTGTCCCACCGATGACCCAATACATATGCCCTTGCATATCGGGCCTTGTACATTTCTTCTTTGTATATTTTGCTTGCACATTCGATTGTATATTTGGAATATACAATCCCAAACATACAAAGGCAGATTTCAAAATATTTCTCAAATACTATTAATTCTTTGGCCGCGTCCACCTTGTACCTGTCCATTTGCATACTTCCTCCGATGCATGTACAATCCGCGGGCCCCACCAAATGTATATTCTACTACTTTGTATATTGTCGAATGTACAAGACCCCCTGCATTTTTTCATTGTATGTGTTGGCGATGAACCCTTGCATTGTTCACTTTGCATATTGCAGGCCCTGTGATAAGTGAGATGAAAATGAAGATAATGACTAATCTAAAGCATAAACAAAATGATTATACCTTCATTGAAACCTCACGAATCCATGCGGGAAGGAGATGCACCCAAGAGCTCCTCAGATTTTTCCCTTGATCAGTGTGACTAAAATGTGGATTGCTCAAGGCTTTTCAACACAAATGTAGATGAGAGATTATGGATTAGATGATAGGTTTGAGAGACTAGATGGAAATGAGATATGATTTAGACATTATGGTGGTATGATAAGGGGATTGTGGAGGGATTTTGGCAGAGGTTTGGTGCATGATTGAGTCTCTCTCAAATGGCTTGGAGAGGGTTTCATTTATAGAGTTCTTGAAAGGAGGATGGAGGGTGAGGATTGAAAAATAAGATCAAGGGCTAGGAATCAATGAGAGTTAGGGTTAGGATTGAAGCCATAGTCACAAGGAGAGTGGATGAGGGAGATCAAGGGTTGAAACTTGGTCAATGGGATTGGAGGGCTCTCATTAAAAGTGAATTTTAAATTCACATGGGGAAAGGTGTGGAGGATTAAAATGAATAAAAGATTCATTTTGAGAAGAGGGGACATGACAAGTGAATTTTTAATTCACTTTTATGTGGAGATGTGAAGATGGTACTCTTACATGTGTAAGAGAGTGATAAATGAAGGTTAAGGGGGATTTGACCCTTTGAATAAAAGATTGATTTTTATTCAAAAGGTGCATGGAAGAAGGGGATAAGCAAGGTTAATTGAGCGTTTAGCTTAATTAACCTAGGTCTAGGGGATAGGTAGGCTAGGGTAGCCTAGGGTAGGTCAATTAGTAGGCTAGATCAATTAGATAACCATGATTTATCTAATTAATGAGGATTAGGAAAAAGGACAATTTAACTAAATAAATATTGTGAATATTTATTTAATCAAATGAGGATAATGTTGTAAGGTAAAAGTGATAAATTAAATGAATTAATTTATCACAAGGAATGGGTAAATGGTCAAGGTAGACAATGAGGGATAAATTAATTAAATAAAATGAATTTATTTAATTAATAGGAGGAATAATGAGGGTGTAGAGATATGGAAAATTAGTTTGCAAAGCAAGCCAATTTTAGGTGTCTACAGGCCCCACCAAATGTACATCGACCCTTGTATCCTTTGCTCGCATGTGACCCTTGTATATCCGAACATACATTCACCCCTGCATACAAACAGCGAATCTTTCCTGGAATATGCCTGCAATGTATCTTTTCTCTTGTACATAGTCGTTGTATGTCTGAACATACAAACCAAATATACCTACAACCCGATATACAAACATGGAATATTCTTGAGAATCTGTGAAAGATTCCCCCTTTGTATATGCACTATCCTAAGTCTGATATACATTCAGAAATGTATCGAACTGATTTTTTCAAAGGGCGATAGAGATTTCTGACCCGCCAATGCATATTTTGACCTACATGCATATACAAACAACCTTGTATATACAAAGATACATGCACCTTAACTGATTTTTGCATTTTTTACTACTACAGAGGCTGAAAGACACAAAAATTTTGGATTTTTGAATTTTATGAAGGTACCTGCAGATTTAAGCACTAACACAACTATTGGTCCACCTTTGGTCAAGAGCATTGCCCTTAGACCTCACTCTAGTTTTAAAAAGAAAAAAATAAAAAACATTTTGAACCATGCTAGATGGAAAAACAACATTTTTTTTTTAATTTTTGACTTTTTTCCAATTAAATCCCAAATATTTGAATTACATTTATTCTTCTAGTTTGCTAAGTCAATCTTTATCCTAAGTAATGCTCCTATGGCCCTATCAGAGATACAAACACATGGCTCCACAAAAAGATATCAATTTTGGACTAAATGATACAAACTTCTTTCTACCATAATTCATGATTCCATATTATAATTTTTGTTTTTGATGCCTTAGATATCATAATTGATAAGTTGTATATTCCTAAAACACTTTGACAATATTTATATATCTAAAAAATGATACAAACTTCTTTCTACCATAATTCATGATTCCATATTATAATTTTTGTTTTTGATGCCATGGATATTATAATTGATAAGTTTTATATTCCTAAAACACGTTGACAATATTCATATATCTAAAATGTTGTTTCTTTTATACTTGATCTTAGTAGCTTCTATTAGATTAGTTTATTGTGTCTTTAAAATTTATTTAATAAAGGATGCATGAAACCGATTTTAAAGCCTTAAAAATCTCTATATTTAATTGCCTAGTCTTCACTGAGTTTTGACTGAATCTAAGCACAGAATCTGAGGTCAAAAAGAGTCCAAACCAGTTGGATCAAACCATCATAAATTTTTATATGGCAGGTAACTGTGACAAGAGTCAATACTAGAACCTATAGTAGAGGAAATCACAATGAACCTATAGTAGAGGAAACCATCGTAAATTTTTATATGGCAGGCAACTGTGATATATCAATTTAAATAATAAGGAAGCACTAAAATGGAGACAACCAAATAATTGAATAACTTTAACAAACAATTGATACCAATATGGTGCCACAGAATCAGAGATTTTCTATTAACTTCTTCAAAATTATGCTTGCAACATGGTCTTTGAGTTTGTAAATATTTTGGAACTTTTTCTACTATCTACCACTAGTAGCTCCTCTCTTCCCCTTGTATCTTTTTATCGGGTCTTGGTCTCTCTTTTTATAGGAGAGGCAAACAAGCTTCAGACCCGTTACAACAGAAAAGACATAACTATTCATAACTATTAAGAAAATACTTTTAAACTTAACAAAATGTTTTTAATTAGAAAAGACCAATCCATTATTCACTAAATAGAAACCTGTGACCATTCAAGGCCTAAGCAAGGCATTCTATTTTATGATGTGGTATCTCCTCTTCACATTCAATCCTCTTCAGAACATAAATATGTTCATAACTGTTAAGAAAATACTTTTAAACTTAACAAAATGTTTTTAATTAGAAAACACCAATCTGTTAATTTGTGAATAGAAGCCCATGACCATTCAAGGCCTGAGCAAGGCTTTCTATTTTTCCATAAGGTGCTTCATTTGCCTGCTAGCTAATTTACTCCCTCTAAGGAATTCATAGCGGCGTCAGTCGTATCAATTGCTCTGCACAGGAACATATTAATTTCAGATAAATGTTCAATATACTCATGTTTTGCATATGTGTCAGCATTAAGGGCTATCCCTTTCATGTCATGCTCCATGTTCATTATTTTCTCAAGATACTTGTGAATATTTTGCATGATCATATCTTCATTATTGATTTCTTGTAAAGCAATATTTAGAACTATGGATACATCTTCCTTCCACTCTTCATATTTTCATGGTTCTCCAATATCATCATGAATTGAGGGAGCGATATCAAAAGAATTCAACTCCTTATTTAATTTATTATGATACTTTTCATGCATCTTGACCAACTTATCATACATCTGCAATCCTTGTTCTGTTAAAAGTTTTTTGTCTGAAAGTTCCTCTTTCCTTTCCATCATCCTCTCCTACAATCTTTTGTTTTCTATAATGGTTGAATATGTTTGTTGGAATGATTTCCAACAGGTATTTGCACATTCCCACATATTTTTGAACATTTCTTTTATTATTTTAGAGGCCATGGTGTATTTGAGAGTCTTTACTTCCCTAAAAATCTTCTCACATTTTTTCTGGGATTTAGCATGGCATCCTTTCCAATAGATTACATCTATTAATGAGGCCTCTATCATTTCTTTATCTTTCTGGATCCATGGGGAATGTACCTCAGATGCAGAAGAAGAAGCTATTTCCTTGTGGTATATTAATTCTTTCTTCATCTTGTCATTTTCCTTGATTAATTTCTCAATCTGTGCCTTAGTGAACTTTGCTACATTAACATTTAGTTCAGCAGTTTCCAAGGGATCTATGTCTCCTATCCTTTTGACTAAGAGGTGACCAAACATTTGATTTGGGTCACTAGTTATTATTGGTCTCTTATCTCAGGGATAAAAAGACCAAATCAATAAAGTGGCTTCATCTGCATTATACCCCGACCCTGAGTTATATACTTTGTCACTTGCTTCCTCTGTCAAACTCAATGTTTTATCTTCCCTCCTCCTGAATGTGTCAAATACAATGGCAGAGCTCATATCCCAACCTAGCACAAGCAATGCCTTGGCTTCTTAGAGTAGTTGTCTTCCTCTTTCTCAAGTAATAGATTCCATTGTCAATCTCTTTTTTCAATTCCTCCAAGGCGGTAGTTTCTTGCTCAGGGGTAGTATCTTTCATTTTTTGCCTCATTTTATTTCCTTGATATTCATATCCAAAAGATTTAAATTCAAGAGTCTTAATAAATTCATCATCAGAGACAAACTTCTGAGCAGCCATAACTCTGATATCATTAGACAGATCCTCAGAAGTCTCAAATTTTACATGGTTCAATTATGCAGGAGGCTCATAATGTGGAACAACAGGAGCACTTATTGTTTACATTTGTTCAATCTCATCATCACTCACTTCTTCATCTATATCTATATCTATAGAAAATGATACTTCAGGGGTTGGCTGTGAAGGTATGTGAGTCAGAGGCTGCACCTCTTGAGCTTGTGTCCCAGAGTATTATATGTAAGCTGTATCAAATGCAATTAAAGGCACACCCTCAATTATCTCATCTACATGAGCAATAAGTTGTTTAACTCTTGATAGTGGGTCTTCAATTTTAGAAAAGGCTCTCGAGTATGAAGGAACATTCTTGCATTTCCAATCCTCTGGAAGTAGAATTTTATTAAATATAGCCATTCTATCTTCAGTAGAGGCTTTGTCTCGATTTCTAATTATATCTACTTCTGAAAAAGATGTTCATAACCAGACAGACCCTGTGAGACCCTAGATCTGTGAATAAAACCCTCTATATCAAAACCTTTTCTTTCATCTCCTATTGGGAGATCATACTGTGCTAATTTGGCATTAACTTCTTCATAACCCTCATTCATGACTATTGTGAATTCCCCAAAGTAGAAAGTGTTGGGCATGAATGATTTTTTTTGTTCCTCTTTAGATGAAAAGCATCAGATTTAGCCAATTATCTCACAATTTCTAAGTATGCAATTATGTCTGGGACAACCCTAGGCAATAGATAAGGGGAACCCTCAAATCCATAGACTCGTATCATGGTGCAGTCTAAAAAGGCATACCAATCTCCCTAGTTATGATTCACCTTAGTCTTTGAATTGTTTTACTTTGGCCTAAGAAACCTTTGTATATTGGGAGAGAGGCTATAGTCATGAGAATGTCCCAATAGTTGCATTAGAGGCTTCACAAAATATTCTTCAAAGCAAAAATAATGAGATCTATCAAAACGACAATCCCACAATGAAGTCCACATTTGCACTGGTTTTGGGTCCCCATTGTCAAATGAGTCCCCAATTTTCATCTCTGAACTCCACCATCCTCTACCATGCCCTTCGTGCAAAAGCAAATGCATTAACAAAGAGTAGTTTTTGAAATTAATCTTATCACTATTATGTTTGATTTTCTCCAATCCATGGTTCAGAGCATTAGCTATGTAACTTGCATAATCAAAAGGCCGTGCTCCCTTTGTTTGAATATATGTAGCTAACACCATAGGTGCAATTGACATTTGTGGGGGAACCTCGAGACCTAAGACTTGACCAGCAACATAATAAGTGTAACAAAAGTACTCCTCAAATAATTCTTCAAAAAATGGAGGGTTCTCAGCATTGGAAAATTTCCTCATCTGACCCTTGTCATCTTTTAGCCTGTGTAAAGCTAACTTGCCTCTCTTATAACTGGTGTCCTTATGCCTATACTCTAGCAATAGGTCTCTTACTGTAATGGGCGTGTCAAAGCCACATTCCAATTGAAAAACATTCGCAATGAAATCCTTGGAAAGCACCAGTATATTGTCACTAGTGTGTAATCTAATAGTTCTTATTTTCGGGTCATATTTGCTAGCTAAGGCTTTAATCAAATCCACGTTGATAAAGACATTAGACACTATTAGCCTTGCTCAATTTAACCTCCAAGGGTTGCAAACAGGTTCATACCTATATTGTTTCTTGAAATGATACAAAAACAATTGATACCCTTGAAGAGGTGTCCAAACATCTCCTAACTCCTTATAGCCATCTATCAATTTATCTATGGAGGGATTAGTCTGGGCACTTCTTTTTGGTCTTGGCCTAGACCCTAGGCATTGGTCAATTAAATCTTGATTCAGTGATCTTTTCTTGACCTTCTGCTTTTTATCTTTATGTTTCTCTGGATTATTTTCAATAAAGCAGACTCCAAAGCTTCTACACAATATAAATTTATAGTTAGGACTGATATACTTGAAATATATTTCTGGTTGGCTTTTTTCTGCTCCTTGCTCTGTGAGAGGTCAAAATTCCTTTCTCCTTCTTTCTTCAGCCAAATCTTACAAGGGTGGAATAACTTATTTCAATCTCAGCTCATAAATGCACCATCGATGTGTAACTTGTCATCCAGTCAGTTTATTAATTGCAAATATTCGACCGATGTCTTGGAATGTCACATCAATCTTGTCTGACAATCATCGTTGTATCATTGAGACCTTGTTTTATATTCCACCGAAGTCCATCCCTTCCATCGATAAATTTCCTTTTCTCGATCCATCAGCGAGGTTCCAAATGAAGTTGCCCCGATGTGCCCTAGTCTGACCGATGTTCTTCATATACTCAATGGTTTATAGTTATTTCGGGCTATCGGTGAAAATTCATCTTTAGTTCCACCGATCCTTACATGCTACAACGATGCTTTTGTCTTTGTTGGTTTTATCGGCATGTCGGGGGAACTCGTATATAAGTTCTACCAAAGTTGACATGTTCCAGCAATATAACCTTCTTCAGCCAAATCTTACAGAGGTGGAATAACTTATTTCAATCTCGGCTCATAAATGCACCATCGATGTGTATCTTGCCATCGAGCTGGTTTATTAATTGCAAATATTTGACCGATGTCTTGGAGTGTCACATCAATCTTGTTTGACAATCATCACCGTATCGCTAAGGCTTTGTTTTATATTCCACCGAAGTCCATCCCTTCCATCAGTAAATTTCCCTTTCTCGGTCCATCGGCAAGGTTCCGTATGAAGTTGCCCCGATGTGCCCTAGTCCGGCCGATGTTCTTCATATCCTCAATGTTTTATAGTTACTTCGGGCTATCAGTGGAACTTCATCCTTAGTTCCACCAATCCTTACATGCTACAACGATGCTTTTGTCTTTGTTGGTTTTATCGGCATATTGGGGGAACTCGTATATAAGTTCTGCCAAAGTTGACATGTTTCGGTGATATAACCTTCTTTAGCCAAATCTTATAGGGGTGTAATAACTTATTTCAATCTCAGCTAATAAATGCACCATCGATGTGTCTCTTGCCATCGAGCTGGTTTATTAATTGAAAATATTCGACTGATGTCTTGGAATGTCACATCAATCTTGTCTGACAATCATCACCATATTGTTGAGGCTTTGTTTTATATTCCACCAAAGTCCATCCCTTCCATCAATAAATTTTCCTTTCTCGGTCCATCGGTGAGGTTCCATATGAAGTTGCCCCGATGTGCCCTAGTCTGGCCAATGTTCTTCATATCCTCAATGTTTTATAGTTATTTCAGGCTATCAGTGGAACTTCATCCTTAGTTCTGTCGATCCTTACATGCTACAACGATGCTTTTGTCTTTGTTGGTTTTATCAGCATGTTGGGGGAACTCGTATATAAGTTCTGTCGAAGTTGACATGTTTCGGCAATAAGCTAACTCCTATCAAGTTCATCGGCTCATCGGTGAGGGTGTGATATGTATTCCACAGAAATCCACATGTTACGGCGATATAACCTTCTTCTACCAACTTTATCGACCTGTCGGTGGAACCATGATGTGGTTTCCACCGATGTCTGCATGTTATCCCAATAAGCTCATTTTATTCCATTTTGTCAGTCTATCGGTGGGATGACCTCAAAGGTTACCCAAATAGATCGTTGTTTTGCCGATATAGTGATACTATATCTTTATCGGGCCATCGGTATAGCAAAGTGAAAGGTTCCAACGATGGGGTCACATTGGGCTGATATGTTCTTAGGAAAGGCAAAGGGTACAATTCGTGGAATGGATATGCAAGACAGGTTAATTATGGATTTTGTAACACAATTGATTACTATTATGAGATTAAGGGTATAATGTTCTGATCTTGGTTGAAAAGGGGATGGATAGAAGTACAAAAAAATTGCAAAATTTTCCTGTCCCAACAGGGTTTAGGGTTTAGGGATTATGGTTTAGAGTTGAGGGATTAGGCAAATGGATTAGGAAGATAGTGGATTATGATGTGGATTCTAGAGGGGAGAAAAGCGGATTATGATGTGGATTATGTCAGACTTATGCCAAAGCATGGACCATAGGGATGGTATGTGGAGGGTATGTAGGATAGTGGATGAATAATGGTAGATTTTTTGGCTTTATCAGTAGAGGCATCTAATTTTGCATTTCTGGATCCCTTGAGGATGGTGGAATGAGTGGAAGCTTTAAGTTTAGCTTTAAGATTAGGGTTGAGGGTTGAGGGTTTAGGGTTGACGATTTAGGGTTTAGGGATTACGGTTTAGAGTTGAGGGATTAGGGTTTAAGGAATAGTATTGTTTAGGGTTGAGGGTTTAGGGATAGGCTTTAGGATTTAAGGTTCAAGTGTTGAGGGTTGAGGCTTTAGGGATAGGGTTTAAGGTTTAGCGATAAGGGATTAGGGTTTAGGGTTGAGGGATTAGGGTTTAGTGTTGAGGGATTAGAGTTTAAGGTATAGTGTTTAGTGTTGAGGGATTAGGGTTTAGTGTTGAGGGATTAAAGTTTAAGGTATAGTGTTTAGGGTTGAGGGTTTAGGGATAGGGTTGAGGGTTTAAGGTTTAAGGGTTGAGGCTTCAGGCTTTAGGGATAGCGTTTACGGTTGAGGGATTAGGGTTTAGGGTGGAGGGATTAGGGTTTAAGGTATAGTTTTTAGGGTTGAGGGTTGAAGGTTGCGTTACGCTGCAATGAGAGGTTATAGTCCCATTAGAGAACGATGTCCTCGCACATGGACCATGTCGAGTGCCCTCATTAATGTTGGTAAGGGATACATGGAAGGCAAATGGATTAGGCAGATAGTGGATTGTGACATGGATTCTAGAGGGGAGAAAAGTGGATTATGACGTGGATTATGTAGGGAAAATAGTGGATTATGTCAGACTTATGCCAAAGCATGGACCATAGGGATGGTATGTGGAGGGTATGTAGGATAGTGGATGAATGATGGTAGATTTTTTAGCTTTATCAGTAGAGGCATCTAATTTTGCATTTCTGGATCCCTTCAGGATGGTGGAATGAGTGGAAGCTTTAAGTTTAGCTTTAAGATTAGGGTTGAGGGTTGAGGGTTTAGGGTTTAGGGTTTAGGGATTACGGTTTAGAGTTGAGGGATTAGGGTTTAAGGCATAGTACTATTTAGGGTTGAGGGTTTAGGATTTAAGGTTTAGGATTTAAGGTTCAAGTGTTGAGGGTTGAGGCTTTAGGGATAGGGTTTAAGGTTTAGCGATAAGGGATTAGGGTTTAGGGTTGAGAGATTAGGGTTTAGTGTTGAGGTATTAGAGTTTAAGATATAGTGTTTAGTGTTGAGGGTTTAGGGTTTAGTGTTGAGGGATTAGAGTTTAAGGTATAGTGTTTAGGGTTGAAGGTTTAAGGTTTAAGGGTTGAGGCTTCAAGCTTTACGGATGGCGTTTACGGTTGAGGGATTAGGGTTTAGGGTGGAGGGATTAGGGTTTAAGGTATAGTTTTTATGGTTGAGGGTTGAAGGTTGCATTGCGCTACAATGAAAGGTTATAGTCCCATTAGAGAATGATGTCCTCGTGCATGGACCATGTCTAGTGCCCTCATTGATGTTGGTAAGGGATACATGGAAAGCAAATGGATTAGGCAGATAGTGGATTATGTCATGGATTCTAGAGGGGAGAAAAGTGGATTATGACGTGGATTATGTAGGGAAAATAGTGGATTATGATGTGGATTATGTCAGACTTATGCCAAAGCATGGACCATAGGGATGGTATGTGGAGGGTATATAGGATAGCGGATGAATGATGGTAGATTTTTTGGCTTTATCAGTAGAGGCATCTAATTTTGCATTTCTGGATCCCTTGAGGATGGTGGAATGAGTGGAAGCTTTAAGTTTAGCTTTAAGATTAGGGTTGAGGGTTGAGGGTTTAAGGTATAGTGTTGAGGGTTGAGGTTTGAAGGTTGCGTTATGATGTACTGAAAGGTTATAGTCCCATTAGAGAATGATGTCCTTACGCATGGACCATGTCGAGTGCCCTCATCAATGTTGGTAAGGGATACATGGAAGGCAAATGGATTAGGTAGATAGTGGATTATGACATGGATTCTAGAGGGGAGAAAGTGGATTGTGACGTGGATTATGTAGAGAAAATAGTGGATTATGTCAGACTTATGCCAAAGCATGGACCATAGGGATGGTATGTGGAGGGTATGTAGGATAGTGGATGAATGATGGTAGATTTATTGCGGAATGGAAGGGAACCATAACCAATGGTTGCACACATCCCCATAAAAGTTGAAGCTTTTGATGTGGAGGTGGTGTAGGGTGCAATGGAGATGTTTGCCTAGGAGATGGATGATGAAGGGCTTTAGGAACCCACATAGACTTAGGCGTTTTATTACTTTTGTTTTGCTTGTGGGATGGAATGTTTTGACACTTTTGAGCGGAATGGAAATTTGAGATGGGAGTAGATGGTTGGGATTTTTTAGAGGTAGATGCCTCATTTAACTTTATTTCTTGTTGCTTAGGTACCCATACCATTTTGGTTTTGGACTTTGCTTGTGGAGGTATGGGCTTGGATAAGTTTTTGGATTGATTTTTCTAACTCTTTTTTTTATGTCCTGAGGCATGATAACCCTTAGGATGTTTGGCTTTATCAGTAGAGGCATCTAATTTTGCATTTATGGATCCCTTGGGGATGGTGGAATGAGTGGAAGCTTTAAGTTTAGCTTTAAGATTAGGGTTGAGGGTTGAGGGTTGAGGGATTAGGGTTTAGTGTCGAGGAATTAGAGTTTAAGATATAATGTTTAGGGTTGAGGGTTTAGGGTTTAGTGTTGAGAGATTAGAGTTTAAGGTATAGTGTTTAGGGTTGAGGGTTTAGGGATGGGGTTTAGTGTTTAAGGTTTAAGGGTTGAGGCTTTAGGCTTTAGGGATAGCGTTTATGGTTAAGGGATTAGGATGGAGGAATTAGGGTTTAAGGTATAGTGTTTAGGGTTGAGGGTTGAAGGTTGCATTACGCTGCACTAAAAGGTTATAGTCCCATTAGAGATGATGTCCTCGCACATGGACCATGTCGAGTGCCCTCATTGATGTTGGTAAGGGATACATGGAAGGCAAATGAATAGGCAGATAGTGGATTATGACGTGGATTCTAGAGGGGATAAAAGTGGATTATGACGTGGATTATGTAGGTAAAATAGTGGATTATGATTTGGATTATATCAGACTTATGCCAAAGCATAAACCATAGGGATGGTATGTGGAGGGTATGTAGGATAGTGGATGAATGATGGTAGATTTATTGCAGAATGGAAGGGAACCATAACCAATGGTTGCACACATCCCCATAAAAGTTGAAGCTTGTGATGCGGAGGTGGTGTAGGGTGCAATAGAGATGTTTGCTTAGGATATGGATGATGATGGTGCTAAATTAGGCGCACTTGGCGCCGGTTTTGGTGTCCCAAAGAGATTACATTTAGGGCTGAAAGTTGGTGCAAAAGTCAAAGTTAGAAATGCTGACTTTAGCGCCGACTAATGAATCCAAAAAAAAAATTACAATTCATGCCAGCATTAGAACATACCACACAAAAAAAACACAAATAAGTTAATACATTTAAGCCCACAACATAGTGTACTCTACCTCTATTTTAGGTTTCCTGCGAAGCGACGACTTATTATGTCGAAAATGGAAGTTACTGAAAAGTTTCTACAATGGATCCGTGAATTTGTATTTTATTTATTTTTGGTTCTAGACATCCAGAAGATAAAAAATTGCTTTAGCTAGCTGCTAAATTTGGGGTTTCTAGCTACCTTAGCCATTCAATCAAGCTTGTTCATCTGCCTTTTAGCAAGTAAGTTAACTCTTGACCTAGGTTTTTATCGATTTTGATATAATTTTGAGCTCAAAGAAATTTTTTCTAATATGTTGTACTCATGCTTTAGGGTAAATTTGAGTAGTAATGTTGTTAATTATCCTTGCTTGCAGTATAACTTGCATTTACCATTTTTAAAAGGCCTGTCGAATAAGGTCTCTTTGTACATCATACCCAAAATATAATCTGTTAAGTTTTGTTTTTGGCTACATATTTGTTTTTGGCTACGATTGGTCAAGCATGTTGTTAATTCATACCTGGCTATGATTGCCTCTATAGATTGGATGAAAGCAATAGAGGGAAGGGAGCAAACTCTGGCCACAATCAGGTAATTCACTGTCAATTTATAGATTTGTAAATGTTTCCATTATTTCTTTGATTTTTAGTATTTAGTTTTCTATTTCTAAATTTTATAAAATAAATTTATTTTATTTATATAAATATAGGGACATGAGACTGACAAAGATAAAGAGACATTGGCTTCCATAATGGGGGTAGACGCAGTGAACAAATTGGATGGTGTTGACTTGACAATGCTTGCCAGATACATAGAAAAATGATCTAGTAAAGCCCCTGAAACATTGCAACCAAATCAACAGTGTCAAAGGGAATCAATTGATTCCCCAACTAGCCATGGATTGGGCAAAAGATCTAGGAGGACATCAATAACAGTAACCTCTAAGAATGTGGAACATGGAGTAGAGGCTTCCAATGTCCCAGCCACTCCTGGGACACAGACTTCTTCGACCACCACGCAATGTTTTGCATCTTGCCTTGGTAGCTACCATACCAAGATAGAATACGATGTGGTTTCAAGGGAAGTCCGAATGACAGATGCTGGAAAAATGTTTGTGAATAGTTTGAAGGAATCATGCCTTCAATGGTTCAAAGACCATCTACATTTGCCATTCTCAAAGATACCCATGCACCAGCAAAAAGTAGTTATCTAAGACATGGAGACTAAATTTGGCACAGGTTGGTCTGTAAAGAAAATAAAGCTATGAGTGTCTCAAAACTACAAGAGATTTCGGTGCAACCAAACAAAAAAGATGAAAAAAATCCCTCCCGAGAAAAGGCTCAAAAAAAGGCCAATTGTGTAAGTCTCAAAGTATGGAAAGAGCTTGTAAAAGCATATGAGAAGTCTAATGCATGGAGGAAGTCTGGTGAGGAGAGTACACAGGTATTTGAATTTGCTCATAAGATTATATCAAATTTATTCAATGATTTTTAAATTTTATTTGTGCTTTACCTAAATTGAATTAGTATATGTTTCAGGACAAGGCCTCCAAGGCTAGGCTTGACAAACTTCGTGCCACTCATCACAGTGGCCAAAAAGGTTTACAGGCCTTGATCTGTACATTTGTAAGTATATTTAATATGTTAAATGATATTTTTTTATTTCCTAGGAAAAATTAAATGATTGCATATTAATTAGTTTAACTAGTCTATGTGCCATGTTTTGATAGGAGGAGAAATATGGTCGGCAACCAACGTAATTTGAAAAGGAAATGTTACAAAGCAAAAAGTGGATCGATTTTGTAATCTGGATGGAGAGCAAGGTATCAATAGTTGATTTTCAATAACTTGGTTAGATATTGTTGTGTTAATATGTCAATTTGCATTTCTTGTGTTGAGTTTCAATAATCTTTGAAGACGTTATAGAGTGATACTTGAGACAAATAGTTACAGTTGTACTCTGTTTGTTGTGTTTGGTTTCTAGTGGTTTTCTTTTCTTTTTGACTCAAGTGGATTGTTATTCATAGGTCACTTGTCATTCTTGTTGATCATGTGGATGTAGTTATCATTGAGTTTTTAGGTGGTCTCCTAAGTGAACAGACCAAAGGGTTTATCTCAAGTCTTTGTTTCCTAACCTTTTTATTATAAGCCTTAAAGGGGGGCATGCATTACAGTTATGTTGTTGGTTATATTTCAAACCTTTGAAATATAATAGTGGACATTTAAATTTTAATATGCACATTTTTTTTTGTTGAGAAGGAGCCATCATTAGCAGTAGGTATTAACTCTCCTTTGCCATAACAGCTTTGGGAAGTACTAGTCTTTAATGTGCTTGGTTTTGGGGTATGTGAGGGAGAAAAGGAAGGAGTGGGGAACCATTTTGGGGGGGAATTCTTCTTTTTGCCTTCAGGTCGAGGAAGGAAGGTTGATGGTTGGACTATAAGTGATTTAGAGGAAGGGAGACTTTGGGTGTGCTCATCATGTTGGCTGATTGTCTTGCTGTTTGGGTTGGAGACTAAGATTCAAATCGCCAACTGGTCTTCTTCAACTAAGCTAACCTTTTTTTGAAGTAAAGCTCCTTGCCATCCATTCTTGTAAAATTACACTGACCATTTTGGTGAAACATTTCCTTTAACTTGTGTAACTGTATGTGGTCTTGTGAAAGCCTATGCTAAAGGGTTTGGATGAGGAAAATATTGTTAACTGTGAGAGTTCAGACTTAAGATCATGGGACTTACGAACTATGGCAAACTGTTGGTTATTGTGTGTTGGATTTCTATCATGAAGGAAGCTACAGTAATTTGGTCATAGTTTAAGGTGGAGTTTCAAACCCTGGCTAGAATTGCTAGAATGCTATCATTGCAACATACCATGAGTCTTGAGGAAACCTAGCCTGGTTCATGGTTATCTTTTTTGACATGGTTGTAAACCCTAATGGTGTTGGTATTTCACCTATAAATGTCCATTCTCTCAATTGTGGATGCGAGGTCTTCTTGGCATTAATAATGCCACTCCTAGGTGGGCTTTTGGGATGGTTTTGGATCCTTGGTTCAGGTCAACTTGCCCCCCAACACTCCCTCCAAAGTTATGAGGTTTGCATTACTGAAGCCACAATGTTGAAACAACACTACATGATTGTATTTGATTACCAGTTGACTCTTGGAAAGAATGGGTTTTGTCAATTGCATACAATTATGTAACATTGCAATAGTTGTACTGTACTTGTAACTAGAACAGTCTATTGTGAAGGCATTCGTTTGATGACAATGACCTTTGAGTTCATTGTAATGACTTGCACTGAATTAGAAATATGATTTCAAACTAGTATTTATTAAATTGGAGACTGTTTGTGAACAAATTTATCTTAGTATGGACTTCCCTGTGTTTGAATGTCTGAGCACTACCCACGGAATAGTAGATATTATGTACTTGTGATCACTGCGCCATTTGGATAGAGGACTCATAAATGGAATATAGGACCTTCTATTTCATTGTCCATAAAATCCTAAGGCTTGATTAAGTTATTGTGCATGGATGTAAATGGAAACTTTAATCTCTCTGAAGGCTTGCTTATTGTTTGCAAAGTAGCATTAATTTCTTATTTTAACTATGGAAACATCTTGTGGACACTAGTATGGTGTTGACTAAGGAATTATCTTGTAAACACTAGAAAGGTCTATGCATGTTAATCATAGACTGTAACCCTACATTTGGAAGGAAATTGCTACTGTAGATGTGATATATACTGTACAGTGGTGTCTGGTCTATGGCATGACATCTTTAGTAGGAGGTACCTTCAGATTTCTATAGCATCATGTCTGGGCTAAGGTACCATAAAGTTAAGTGTGCATTGTATGGTGTTATTGTATTGGAGGTTGATGTATGCAAATCTACAGTGATATAAGGAGACTCGACTCTCGTCATTTCATTGCACAAAGTGAGTGACAAAACAACTACCTAGTTTAAAATTGGCCCTTCTTTAAGCAACGTATGTAGCAATGAGACTTAGGATTCTTTAAAATGAGAAGCATCCTTCTCCCCATACAACCTGCTAACTAGGGCCTCTCTGTTTACATGCATGGTTGACCTCCTTGCCATTGCTAGCTATCTTAAAGACACCATAAACTTTATCATTGAGATACCTGTTAAATCTGTGCTGGTTGTATGCATGTGTTTTCTTGGTGCCTGTAGATCACATATGAATATAGGCTTAGGAGTATTTACAGCAACACTACTTTTTGATTTGGATCCTAAAAATGCTGCACAACTTATGTTCTTCTCTCAAACATCTATCCACAAGTGGGTAGGTGTGGTGAGGTAAGGAGATTGATGAAAGATAGAGGAATTAAAAAAATGCCCGAATGCAGTTGGATTGAAGGGCATAAAATGGTACATGCTTTTTTGTGTAGGAGATAGATCACATCCATAGACAAAGGAGACCTATGCAAAGTTGGAGAAATTGGCTTGGAAGATGAAGGCGGCAAGTATTTTCCATATTCAAGAATTTACTTAATTCTGTGGAAGGATGGGAAAAAGAAATATTTCTTTTCCACGATGGTGAAAAGTTGACAATTGCATTTGGTTTGTTAAACATGCCCCCTGGAACAACTATTAGACCTTTATCTTAAGGTTACTCATGAACCTTAAGATAAATAATTATTGAAAAAAAACTGTGCATTCATTAATGACATGTAAGAGAATTTAATCAACTGCTACTTATAAACTCTTTAATGTTTCTGTCTAATGCAAGTTATTAGATTAATAGTGAAAAAGAACATACATTGACCACGCAATTTGTGGCACTTAAGGTTATGTAATAGAATTTACAGTTGATAGTTAAATTGTATAACAATTTTTTTTATGATCTTTAGTAACGTTTATTAGAATTGTTGCATGTTTTACATCATTGGAATGACATATTAGCTGTAACTTTTTTAAAATTTTATTATGGTATGTGCACTTTGATATGATGTAATATAATTATGGTTTCATTTCATATGTTGGAATATTAGATATATAACAGAAAAATAAATTATTACATGAAATAAATAATAACTTTTCATTTTAAATGTTTTTTTTGTAGAACATGGGTGTTCCAGAAGATGAAGATGATCCTGACGATATAGATCCATATTATATTGGTTTTGGTACAGATCACATGGCAGAGGATGATGATGATGTAGATACAGAAGACAACGAGGCCAATGACGATGATGATCATGATCACAATGGTGATGATGATGATGAGGCAGTTGCTGGTAGTAGCCAGTGACATTCATGATCATATAGACTACATCATAGATCATTGCTGATATATCGTTATGATGCCTCTTTTCATGGTTACTATCATATGTATCATTTCCACGGCCTACAATACCATATTATTGAGTTGTATCATTTTCACATGTATCAATTTGACTTATATCATTTGGACATGTATCATCTTGACTTGTATCATTTTGAGTTACATAATTTATCATTTTTACTTATATCATTTGTACATGTATCATTTTGACTTATGTCGACTGTTGGACACGTATCATTTTGACATGTTATTGATCTACTGGTATATTTGACTTTCACTTGTTTTAGTTATATATGATGATGATCTTATCAGTATTGACTTGTCAATTTATATATATTAAAAGTGGTCGATGATTTTTGGATGGATATTTATTACATACGATGATTTTAATTTACTGCAGGATGGATGTTGTAAAATTTAATTAAATTATAGATATTTGACTCACTTGTTTTAATTATAGATGATGATCATGTTATAATAATTATCTTTTTTTTTAATATATAATTATCTTATTAAATTGGAAGCAAAACCCAAAGCAACAAAGGAGGTCATAATGGAAGCAAAACTTGGCATCAATTAGGAAGCCAAAAAGAAGCTATTTTAGACGCCATACAAGAAGCAAAATACAAAGCACGACTGAGAGAAAAACTAGAAGCAAAAATGGGAGCAGACATGGAAGCAAAACTGGAAGCTAAATTGGGTGCCAAATCCGGCGCTAAATTGGAAGCAAAATTGGAAGCAAACTTGGAAGCAAAAATGGAAGCAAATCTAGAAGCAAACCTAGAAGCAAAATTGGAAGCAACATTGGAAGCAAACCTGGAAGCAAAACTGGAAGCAAAACTGGAAGAAACACAAGAAGCCAAACCAGAAGCAAAATTGGAAGCCAAAGTGGAAGCCAAATCCGACGCTAAATTGGAAGCAAATCTAGAAGGAAATGGGAAGCAAAACTAGAAGCAAAAATTGAAGCAAAACCAGAAGCAAAACTGGAAGCAAAACTAGAAGCAAAACTGGAAGCAAACTTGGAAGGAACATAAGAAGCAAAATCAAAAGCCAAACTAGAAGCCAAATTGGGTGCCAAATCTGGCGCTAAATGGGAAGCAAATTTGGAAGCAAAATGGGAAGCAGAATTGGAAGCAAAACTAGAAGTAAACCTGGAAGCAAAACTGGAAGCAAACCTAGAAGCAACACAAGAAGCAAAACCAGAAGCCAAATTGGAAGCCAAATTGGGTGCCAAATCTGGCGCTAAATTGGAAGCAAATATGGAAGCAAAATCGGAAGCAACACTAGAAGCAAGAATGGAAGCAAACCTGGAAGCCAAACCATAAGCAAAATTGGGTGTAAAATCTGGTGCCAAATCTAGTTGTTGCTTTCCAACGCAAAAGTCGGTGCTAAATCTGTCGCTAAATTTGGTGCGAAAGTAAGCATGCAAAATTGCGCTGGACAAAGTGTCCAATTTTTTAGCTCCATTGCACTAAAATCTAATGCTATTTTAGGTGCTAATGGCCTGTTCTGTTGTAGTGACATGGCATTAAATGACACAATAATAAAATAAACATTTGATTGGGATAATTCTATACTTTGGCAAATTCAAGACATTCTAAAAGAAGCATAAAATTCAAATCAGTATAGAATCAACTAATTAGAGAAGGCAACTTCATACAATGATTTCAATTATTACAAACTAAATACATACCTTGAGAACTCCTGTTAAACCTCCTAAAATAATACCTTCCTCAATTACATCTATACATAGCTGGGGATGCAACAGATTTTGAGAAGTCCTTTTTGCCTAATCTCTTGCCAATCTCAAAATTCATGAGCTTTTCCAAGTGACTCTAGTTTATCACTCCTCTGAATACTTTTATCTAGGGTTTATGTTGTTCTCCAATTTATAAAGCCCATGTTCTTGTTGTAGTTATTAATTCTCTAGGAGATACAATTGCATCAATGAGTCCTAGTTTCTTCCCTTGATCCGATGTTATTGGTTTTGACATCTGCTTATAACAAAAACTATCCTCCAATCAAACAATTCTTCATTAACTTTGAGAGGAAAAGAAAACATCGTGTACTATTTGGAAAGAATTCCACACTTCAATTGTTCCAAACTTATCCAGTAGTATGATTATAAACATGACAAGAAGCAATCAAAATATACTCAACAAAGACTTAAAAGAAGAATCAAGAAGCAATTTCACACCCAATTAACAAATGAAGAGAAATGCTAACTTACAGGCATCATTTCAACTACCTTTCAAACTCCTACAAGTTAATTGCCTTTTAGAAAAGAAATTCAATTAGTTGAATCCAAATTAAAGAAATTTGAAATACAATTAAGAGAGACATAACATATAAGACAATACAATGCATGTGTCATATTTATGGTTCAAAGTAGAATTTTTTATGTTATATCAGTTTACAAGCTACAAAAACAAAATCTTAAACAAATAAACTCCAACATGCCAATCAAACTGTTATAACTAGTGTGTAATATTACATGTAGATGCAACATGTCATATAATACAAGCAAATTTCCTTTCAAAACATGCTAAGGCTAACTTTTATACCTTATATCAACTGTATATCCTTTGGAAAAGATGGTGATCTCAACTGCTGTAGAGGTGAGTTGAAATTGAGCAAAGCATATAAATAAATAAATGGAGGAAAACTCAGTCATAGGCGGCAATGGAAATGAGATAGGGAAGACATATAGGAAAAAATAAGCATTGACAAATCTGATATTCTACAATAATGTGGAGTGTGTTTATGAGAGGTTAATGTTGGCGAGCATTGACAAGATTTTATAGGAAATCAACAAGCCACAATATTGTTATATGAGAAAAGAAAAACATCCGGTCAAAAAAATCTTCAAGCATTTACTAAGTTAGTTCACACTCAATTGGAAGGGCATTTATTAAAGGTGTTCAAATTTTGGATTCGTAAGGTGGAGATTCATTGCAGAGAATTTGAGTGCTTTCCAAAGAGCTCAGAGTGCATATACCCCACCACTTTAAAAACTCACTAAAAATTTGAAAGACAAAAATAAAGTAATATAAATGTAAGGCTATATATTTGATTTCAAAGAAATAAAATAAAATAAAATATTTGTAGGATTCTTTTTTAATTTTTTAGTTAGAGTGAACTTTTTTTGTTTCTTATCATTTATGATATTGTTTGAAAAAATCAATGACCAAGATCTATTTCATGGTAGTCCTTTTAATCCAGATCACCAATCTATATATTTCATCTAGTGCTCCTCACTAAGGGAACACTTATCAGCATAATTATCATAATATTATAACTATATAAGATAAAGATATTATAGAGGAGATCAAGGAGAAATCATTCTAGCTTATCCTGAATATGTTTTTTGATTTAAAAAATATTCCCAAAGGAAGATTGATTCCGCCTTTTCAACTTAAACTTGACAAAATAAAGCCTCTTAAAAAGAATGTGCATAGTTGTACTAGTAGTAGGCTTTCCATCCCTGCACCAAACCTCCATAAAATTATGCAAATCAGAGTCCCATAACCACATAAGTTGGAATTTGAAAGGAGAATTTTTTGAAATAGATAGCATTAAAGAACAGAACTTGATCAACCAATGATAACCCCCTTCATCCTAATATTTTAGAAAAATAGGTCCAATTGTTACTTATCCAAAGATCAGAGACAAGAAATGTGTCAAGCCTTTCTAAGATAGAATCCGTTCCACATCCTCAATTATTCCAGGTGAAAATTTCATTTCTTGGGATCACATCCACCAAGTTGAGGAAGGAAATGTTATCCCTCATTAAAGTATAAGGGTCAAGACTCTAAATACCCCAACTTTTCTCCTTCAGGCTAACTATAGCATTAAAATCACCTGCTAAAATCTAGGGGAAATAGGGAACAAGAGATTGAATAAATCTGATATAGGACCAAAGCAAAACCTTACCTAGAAAATATGTAGGTGCATAAACATTGGTGATAAGCATAGTCTCCCCAGACTCAAAGCAAGATGCAACCACAAAAATAGAATTTGTACTCCCTAATCACCAAGAGGGATTAATTATGCGAGGATCCCAAAGGCAACCACTCATACAACAGAACCCTAAGCACTAATACATAGACGTTGACCCCATCTCTAGATCCTAGAAGAAACACTAGCCATGTCTTCAATTGGAAGCTTTGTTTCCTGAATGAAGATCATATTAGGTCTATGATCATGAATAAGATTCTGAGCATCCTTTTATCACAGGATGCTACTCAAACGCCTTGCATTCCAAGATATTACCATTATTTTGGGGATTAGAAAAATGAGTATCAAGTGTCTTAATGACCCCTAATTCCACCAATGATTCCCCTATCAGTTTCACTTTCTTTGGATCCCTCTTCCTTCCTATCTTTTATATCTTCTCGATTCCTCCCTTCTTGATGTTTTTATGTTGCAATCCTAACAAAGGAGGAGCCCTCTTTTTGCCATCTTCTGTTTCCCCCAGGGAATGCATAAGAGCTGATATAACCTTGCTTTCAATTGATTCCATTTGGATTTCTGTCATAGGGAAAAGGATTGCCCCTTCTATAGGTATCTCTAAAGCCTCTTGAATCCTAACTACTTTCCCTATATGGCCAACTTCTTCTTGTAAACCCACCAACATCTCAAAGGCTAGTTGGAATAGGCATAGTGGAATTACTTGGATTCGAGAGAAGTATATCTTATCTAGCCATGTTGACATCATGCTCCATAGGATCCAAACCCTCAAAAATTTCAAGGACATTAAACCTGTTACTAGATGTTGCTTTGAAAGCAGCTTTATTTTGTCAATTCATGTTCTTCGCCCTTGACTGAGATTTCACAGGAATGAAGCTATTTGGGTTAGGCATATCACTCTAAATAGGGGCCTTGCCTTTTTCTTTAAGATTGGTTGCATGCGCCATAAGATGGGGCTCAAGGGACTTAAGGCCCATTTTTTGACAATTTCTCTATAGGTGCCCATATTCATGACATGCATGGCATCAAAAGGGCAACACTTCATAATCAATTTTTTGGATCCAGTTCAAGCTATCTAATCTAATCTCCACCGAATCTGGGAGGATTATTCAAATTAATCTCAACACAAAGACGAGAAAAAGTGACAAACTTCATGTTAATGGTTTGGCAGGAAGGATTTAAGGGTTTTCTAATAACCACCGATATAGCCTGTAGAATGTCTTATCGCCAGAACTCTATTGGAAGCTGAAGAAGGGGAACCCAGGCAAGAATCTTGGACATGAGCTCCTCCACGTGATCAAACCATACATGCTAGGGTTTGATAAATAAACCCGCTTGGTTTTGAAAATAGGGGCCTCCTTCAAAAATGATGATTTGATATGCCATTCAAGAAAATACCACAAAGAAATATCTATTTGCAGCTAAGATGATTTCCATATCACCTTCAGGGCTCCAATTCTTTCTGACCCATGACTCCAAAAAAGCCATGGAAATGTGGATACCCATGAACTTGCAAATTAATGCATGCTTAGACAAATAAAGCACTTCATCAGCTATGACATCGAGATTAATTACCACAACAGAATGATCCTTGCATTTCTCCAAGCAACCATTAGGCCTTGGGTGCAACCTCAAAGGTTGAGTGTTAATGGGTTCCTCTATTGCATGCAAAAGAAAATCAATTGCATGTACATGTCCAAACGAGGAAGACTTGTCCCCATTAAGTGCATCTTTAAAAGACAAATTTGGGGGGCCCTATGGACCCCAATGACCACCATGTAGGAAACAACCACCAAAATACAAGACAAAAATCCTTGCAGCCACAAATACTGGAGGGAAGAGAGAACACAAACACATCAACATACTCCTTAATCAGCACAGGAGGGAACAAGGGCCTAGGTAACGTCCAAACAAGCTTGCAACCCTGAAAAGAATAGCGACATGGGCCGCTAAAACCCTCGCCTTCCCTGTGCCAAAACTCACGTTCTTCTTCTCCACAGCTCTCACAATTCTATTAAATACAATTATTTTTTATTCATATTCCCACATTCAATTATTACAAATTATCAAACTAGTAAAAGCACCAAAGGTGCTATCAAATGGCCAATAGGCACATATTTTATATGCCCATCACTAGATGGTTCATATTTATATTTTTATTGAAAATTCATTAAATGTAGTAGTTGGTGCACAAGGATATAAATACTATAAGAAATTTAATTATTTTTTGGCAAATAAAAATAATGGAATGATATTAAATGAATAGCAACATGAACTAAATTGTGAATGAACCATTAAAGAACTAAATCATAAAGAAACCATTAGAGAACTATGACCTCCCATTCAACCACAATGAAATATATTATCATTGTCATAATTAGTGTTATACTATTAGGAATTTATATTTTAAACACATTTATTTAGCATGTTTCACTTTGGAATATATTTATTGTTTGTGTGGAGTGCAACTTTGGCATTCACTTTAGTTTGATATACTTATTGTTTGTGTGAATTATGGGTTTGAACTTTGGAATTGACTTATATTTGTTTCACTTTGTATTTTTAAAATTGAATTCACTTTATCACTCTAATTTGATATATTTATTGTTCGTGTGAAGCATGGGTTTGAACTTTAGCATTGACTTATATGTGTTTCACGTCTTATGTTTAAAATTGAATTCACTTTCTTTGCATTTATTGTTTGTGTGAAGTGTGTGTTTGTGCTTTGACATTTACTTTGTGTGTGTGTTTAAATTTTGACATGCATTGATTTTTTATTTGAAGTGTGTTTGAACTTTAGATATTACCTTGTGTGCACTTATTGTTTGAGCTTTTGGCATTCACTTTCTATGTGTGTTTGAACTTTGGCATCCAGTTATTTATTTGAACTTTGGAGTTCACTTTGTTTAGTGTGTACACTTTGGCATCCACTTATTGTTATATTCACTTTGTGTGTGTGAAAGTGAGTTAACTTTAACATTCACTTGGATTTGAGCCACTTATTGTTTGTGTATTGACATCCACTTTGCTTATGTGAAGAATATGTTTGAACTTTGATATCCCCTTAATTTGTTTGATTTGATTGTGGATTCATTTTTTTCTGTATGAAATGTAAGTGAACTACCTTTGTTATTCACTTATTAAATCTATTTACTATATGTGTATTTAGGTAAGTTTGAACTTTCACATTCACTTAGTGTGAATTGAAAATTTGCATGTTGAATTATGTAACTTACTTTTGTGTGTGTGTGTGAAGTGTGTGCTTGAACTTTAGCATTCATTTTTGTGTGTGTGAGTGTTTGAACTAAATTTGGCATTCACTTTGTATGAAGTGTGTTTGAATTTTACCTTTCACTTAGATTTGATCTTCTTTTTCTCTCTGTGTGTGTTTGTGTCATCACACATCTCACCACAACATGTCTAATTAGAAGCATCCTTAAAATAAATTTTTAAATATTTGACCAAAAAATTATCATAGAATCCCTAGTAGTTGAACAAAAAATATCATTTGTTGTTTGAACAACATCATATTCTTAATTAAAATATAACTTATATGCAACCTAAATGATCTCAATACCTTTTGGTAACCATGAATTTTACTTTTTTAAAAACAACACATTCTTATTTAAAATACAACTTACATTTAGGTTTAAATGATCATAATTTTTTTTGACAACCTTTTTACATTTCATGAAAAAATACAGGGTATTTATTGTACTCACCTTTTATATTTGTCATAAGACAAACATATAATATGAAGTATTGCAATGCATATACATTTCCATCCTAATAGTTGTACACATAAGAATAGTATTTGTCCACATAACAACAACACTGGCAAGGCTATGTGAATTGTGAACAAATTTTAAAATGTTGTAAATTGTTATCGTATAGTGTAAATTGTTGGTTTTATATATCTGAATAGAATGCAATGAAGCTTGTTAGCAAAATGTAGAATTTTATAAGTTTAAAATAAATATTGGTGTATCAATTTCTTTTAAAAATAGCTTAGTAAAAATTTCAATTCTAATTTCTAAGTTATATTTAAAAAGAAAAACTTACCTAATTTAAATTTAAAGGAAAAAACCACTAAACATGAAAAAAATAGTGATATGCATTGTAAAAAACTTATAACTATTGTTTAGTTTTGGATATTTTTTAATCTTTTAAACTAAATTAATATATCTAAATTTATCAAAGATGATAAACTAAAGGATATAATTTATATATGGTAGTTATATTAATATGTCAAAATTATTATGATGCTTATATGCATATAAAAAAGCTTCAAACCCAAAAACTTATAGCTGCTATAAAATTTCTCTATCACCGTGCAATTATGAATGAATGTATGAGGTAATATAATTATATATATAAATTTTTATATGATGTCATATGATCTTAATCGAAACACCATGTAAAGAACATTCTTCTATAGATTAAACAATGATTTTCCAAATCTCTTAACCTCATATGTTTTCTCAAATCTCACTAGTTAGATTCTAGGTATGAAGATGGCTTTAATGGAATAATCAATCCTATAGTTCTCATAGAATAATAAGAGTTGTTTTCTTATTTATTAATCATAAAGTTACATTGGATTAATTTACCATCAATAAACATAAGTGAGAAATTTATGAAACATCATTATTAAAAATATTAAAAATCTATGAAACATCTTTGGATTATGAAACATCTAATATTAAAAAAATTAGTAATACTCAAGTTCTCTTTTTTATTTAATAAAAAAATAATTTTCTATTTAACTTTCAAAAATTTACTTGCATTACTGATAAGGGCATGGTTTGGTGGTTAAGTCGCTCAGTTGTAGTGGTGGCCACTAGAGTTCAAACCCCCTCTGGGCCAACGAGCTTGCAAGCTTTACGCCTTCACTAGGACAACGAGCTCGTGGGTTTGAAGTGTTCTTGCTAGGGGATGAGGTCCCTCGTGTTGATTGCTCCGAGCAAAAGCATTCGCATGGAGCTAGAGGGCATGTCGCACCAGCGTCACCGGCGGTCACGTTAAAAAGTTTACCAGGTGCATTATCTTTAAAAAAAAATTCCGTGCATTGAGTTAGATGCTTCTAGAAACATTTCTCATTAAATGAGTTAGATGTTTCTTGAAGCATAAAATGATGTTTCATAAAATTTTCACTTATTGATGCTCGCTCAATGTATTTTTTTACTTTCTTTTTCTAATTTTCTTATGTTTACATCACTTTTCTAGAAGCATCTAACTCAAAATTTACATGGTAATATATCTAATATTAGATTTACCATATTTATATATAAATATAATATTTTATAAAGCAATGATAATATAATTAAACATATTATATTTTTCAAATATGGTTATTATATTTATTAATGCAGTTGTCCAAGATGACCCTGCAAAGAAATTAGGGAGACATTGTTGGGCGGCTGGCTTGAATTATTCCTTCAACCATTATGAGAAAGTAACGCACTAGCCAAAAATAGTACAATGGAACTCAACACAGAGATTTATAATAAATTTAAAATGATTATTCCTTAAATTGTTATGCAGAAAGTAATGTGCACTGTAGCAACCCTCCTTGCTGCGTTGGGAGAGTTAGGTGAGAAGGTAAATGTAGAAAATATCTTTGAAGTGTAGGTGAGAAATTTATATAAAATATACAATTTTATAATATTCAATTTGATATGGTATATAATAGTACTTTATAATATTATATTTGAAGTTTTAGGGTTTCATTTTTAATATACAATGTACAAATATAATTGAAATGTTAAAATCTTATAGTATTAATAATTATATATTTTTATTTCTATAAAATAAATAAATTATTTATAAATTATTCATTATTACTTTGTAAAAGTCAAATTTATGTTTTTATATTAATTTTTTATTTTGTAAACTAAAGCTAATATATTCAATAAGAAATTTAAATCCATGGATGTTTAAATGAGAAGTTTAATTGCCATGTCTTTAAGTAAGTGATGTTTGTCTTGTATTCCTATGGTATATGTAATTTTTTTGTTTCCTTGATTGTTGTAAATCAATTTTCATAATCTTAATAGATTTATGGATACAAGACAAACATCATTTTTTAATGCAACCATGGACCTATAGGGCAGGAAGAAATAGATAATGTGAACTATACACTGAAGATAAACATAATCAATTTGTGGATGGCATGGATTTGTTGAGATTATTTTTTACTTATCCCTTTTATTTCAAATCCATTTGTTGGGATTATTTTTTTACTTATCCCTTTTATTTCAAATCCATTTGTTGGGATTATTTTTTTACTTATCCCTTTTATTTCAAATCCATTTGTTGGGATTATTTTTTTACTTATCCCTTTTATTTCAATTCTAAATGGCAGTAACACCTAGGATCCCTCCATAGGCTAATCCCTCATTTAAAGTTTCCAAAACAATAAACTACACCCAATATTATTATAATTGTTAATTTTTTTAATTTAAAATAAATATTTTGTTTTAATTGACAAATAAAATAATGTTAGCATTACAAATAAATTTATTTCCTTTTCTACTTATATGTTCTTATTTATACACTCTTCTCAGGAAATGGTTGAACCCATACATGATGACACCATTGAAATCTCTAGCACAAATACAAGCAAAAGCATAGTGAACCCCTTCAAACCACTGGATGCCCCAAACATGCAAGTTGAGTCGTGTTCATCAATTAACAAACCAGAAGACTTTCGAAGTGATGTCCAACGTCTTGCTACGCATGTAACATCAAGCTGCCATGAAATTGTACGCAAATCAAAAAAAGTGTGTGAGACGACACCTTTTGTGGAAACATTGGATGTTGAAACATTATATGACACCATGTCAACATTCCATGATACCTTAACTAAGCTGGAAGGCCTCTGCATTTTCCTTAGGGAACTATATTATGATAAATACTATGGAGGAGATGACACCCCCCATATCATTCGCTCATTTGAGATGTACTTGAAAAACATGTGAGAAGTCTTATATCTTTTTGAAATGTATCCTTTTAATACATATATATGTAAATCTATAATAAGAGCATTACTATGGAGATAATGCAACCCCTGATAACATTTGCTCATTTTATCTTTACTTGCCAAATGTTTGCACAAGTATTATACATTTTTTTGCAATGTTGCTTTTTGACAAGAATACATGTAAGTGGTCTCCAAACTAGAAAAGAACGTCTTTTGAATCCTACGATCGGACATTTGAATACTTGTCAATGTAACTGCACCTTGAAATAAATAAAAAAGCTTCAAGTTTTAAAGGACATATTACATGTTTGCCTACCAACATGCAATTGAGAAAATTTGAACTCTTCACGTAATAAGAAGAGGATGCCTATTTTTGTTAAAATTGGACACATTGTTACACATATTTTGAATTTGTTCGATTCATTTTTCCTTGTGTCTATACATTGATTGTGAAATATTAGATCGCTATAATTTTGTACCCAACACACACTATTTTAATATAGCTAAATCCCATACAAGACGGGTATGTTTCCAATGTTATCTTGCATTTAAATACCTTAGTTTTACATTTTAAAAAATATATACCATAAATATACAGTCATAATTTTCAATTTGAATTTGTCTATCAACTTGCTTCTAACTCGATTGTCATCACCCAATCTATGAACAAGCTCGCATAACAAATATTACACATAACCTAAACAATTCATTACAAATAGTGATAAATGTAATTGAAGCATAGACCTTCTATTAAATAACAAGATATTATTTATATTTCTATTAAGTATAGACCTTCTATTTGAAATGTACCTTTTAATACGTATATATGTAAATCTATAATGAGTGTTACTATGGAAATAATGCAACCCCTGATAACATTTGCTCACTTAAACTTTTCTTGCCAAATGTAGGCACAAGTATTATACCTTTTTTTACAATGTTGCTTGTTTACACGAATATACGTAACTAACTCACATAACAAATAGTGACCATAACGTATATAATTCATTACAAATATTGATAGATATAATTAAAGTGTAGACCTCCCATTAAATAAAAAGATATTATTTATATTTCAAATATATCTATCAATATGTATTAGTATATTGCATTATTACTGTACAGTGATGTCTAGATTTTAGGTTAGCTCGATGGATCTATCTTGTACATAAAAAAATTTAAGGTACATGATCATTTGAAATAATATGAAATACTTCAATTCACTAAATCATACGAATCATACTCTGTGTTGGTGTCATCCACTTCCCAATGATTCCTTTAAATGACTAATCAAATCAGCTGATCACAAAAACCTCTTTTAGCAATCCTCTTTTTGTATGTTGGTATAAACTTTAATGCTATAAATGCTTTGAATATCTACCAACAAGGCAATTATATAAAAAACTTCAAAACAATACAACTTTTTTTTTGTCAACCTATTTTGTTTGTAAACTAACTCTATTTATCTTTGTGCCTAACTTTCCTAGTCCATCTTACTCGCAGGCTAATTGCTTTCTATCAATTTTAACTTCACGACAACAATGTTAACTACAAATGCCATAGCCAACATACTTGCAGGCATGGATAGTCTAAACCCTTGTTTACAAGTTACATCTATAGACTCCATCCATCAGGAACGCTCTGCAAATGTTAATACCACCTGCAACTCTCCGATGGAATGCACACACACCATACTATACTTCCAGAGCAATTCAACTATCTTATTACAGAAGAGGCCCTAGCCAAAGGCTCAATTATTTGTCTTGGACATTACACTTGCAAGATGTTCCACAAATTCACGTACGCTCAAACATTCAAGATTCATTTATAGTGCTCTATCTGTTTGACTTATAACTTCTTATTAAATTGTTGATTTTCCTTTTGTTGCAGGGCTATCATAATTACTAAGTTTGATATAATCTCGAATAGTGAAACAATAGTTGGAACTCCAATACCTCTCCTCCAAGCTCTGGAGAACCTCCCACAAAATAGCTCCAAACAAAAATTGGCCCCTTATGGATCTAAAGGCTTTTCACTCCAAGAAGGCAACAGAGTTGAATCCCAACAAAAGATTGGCCCTTTTAAAAAAATGCCAATTCTAAAGTTGACTACATACCATAAGCAATGGTCCATCGAGGGTAGGGCCTTGGCAAAAACTCCAATCCATGAATTCCAAAATGCTGGTCGTGACGGTAAAGTTTTTGGCTTTGATTTCATAAACAAAGCAGGAACTGAAATACATATAACTTGCTTCAATGAACTTATTGATGAGTTCTATGATGTTGTTCAAAGTAATGCCCTCTACCTCATATCAAATGGTCATGTAAAAGTGGCTAGCACAAAATACAGTAGCTCCACAAACCCTTTCGAGATATTCCTACACAACTCATCAACAATAACTCCTTCCACATGCATAGACTCTAACATACGTACTCATAGTTACCATATAAAGAGCATAGATACACTGGAGTCAATGCCTATTAATTCCCTTGTTGATGTCATAGGTTTTCTTTTATCTATCTCACCTACATCAACCATACGTAAAAGAGATGGGACCGAAACAATTAAATGTATTGCTACAATCATAGACATGTCAAGTTGTAGCATAGATGTTACACTATGGGGTCGCCATTGTCAAATTGAAGGGAAACAAATCTCAGGAATGTGCCTTCAACCAGACCCCCCCATTCTTCTTGTGAAATCCGGTCGTATTACCTCATGGCATGGAAAATTAATCGACACTATCTTCCCAACTGCAATTCTAATCAATCAAGACTTGTTAGAGGTCTCAACATTGAAGGCATGGTATTCCACTTTAGAGCTTCTCCAATCTCTACTTTCCTTGTCGAATAACCCGCTCACCCCCCACAAATTTGCAAATCCTATTGATATTTCAGAGATTGTAACTACAAGGTTTGCAGAGAAAAAAAATGCTTGTGTAAAAGCCACTATCTCCAAACTCCACTTGGACAACTTCTATTACATTTCTTGCCCCTTGTTGGTTGAGAATAAGAAATGTAAGAAAAAAGTAGTTCAAGTTTCCACCAATCATTTTCGTTGCCCAAAGTGTTCTACTAATCTCTTAACATGTGATTTTAGCTACATGCTTAAAATGGACTTACATGACGACACTGGTGAGTTTCTTAAAGTGACTGCATTTGAAGGACCAGCGAATGCTTTGTTGGGTGTTGGTGCAGAAGATTTTTAGCTTCTCCTAGCAGAGCCTGACAGAGCCAAACAAATTTTAGATTGTGTTGTTGGTTGCCAATTCCTGCTTAATCTTTCTATCAAGATGAATTCATTTTCTGGACAAGAAACACACAGCATTGTTGTTACGGCCATTCAACTCAATCAAAACATGCACTACACTCTTTTTTTGTACAATAACATAAGGATTTGTATGGCTCCTCTGATGTTATGTACCTCAAATGATGTAAAGCTCACTTCTAACTATTGTATGTTTCCTTTTTTACAAAGATGGGTAGCTTCATATAAACATATATAGGGATATGTTCCCTTATTTTTCCTATATGCATGGTTAGCTTTCTACAATGTATCACGTTCTTCAATTGTCTATAATGATTATAAAGTTCTCTTTAAAGAAACATAATTTCCATTATGTTTATTACCTTGTTATTTGTTTCTTATATTTGTACACATTAATGTTAATTGCCATAATATTACAATATTGCTTGCACATACTTTTATATCTTCAATTCTCATGCTTCAAAATGTGATACATATTTGCATGTGCATGATGTACAGATAGTTCAAAACCTTCAAATCTTCAAGATTCCCTACAATGGAAGTAGGAGATGCAAGGATGCTAGCGAAACAAACCCGTAGAAATGAAATGCAGCGTATACAATATCATGCAAGGAAAACTAATATTAACAAAAGAAGATGACAAAATGAACATATCCTTGAGAATGAGGCCTCGACATCAACACTATCTCCTTCCAACAACGCCCCACACCCTCAAACACTTGCCCCTCAGTCACAATATGGCATGCACCCCACCCCATCTACCCAGCTTTGTCCTCCTCTATGTTTCCCTAAAAATTATTGCACTGCTAGAAAAAATTTTAGGTCAAGATTGGATAGCCTCTCAAAAATGTCAACATGCTTGGTTTGCATGGAAAAATATATAGGCATTAAAACTAGGCAATCAAATGGAGCCCCTACTTGTTATAGATGCATATCAGAAAAAATGGCCACTGCTTCTCTAAGTGGAACAACATGGACCCTGGTGATCAACCTGCCTGTTTACAAAAACTAAGTCAAATCGAGGAGATGTTGATAGCAAGAGTTAGCCCAGTTCTTCAAGTAACATATGCATGGGGGGGGGGCAACTGAAATATAGTGGTCACACTATCTACTTTCCACAAGATATTTCTTTCATAGCAACCTCCTTGCCTAGGGGTATAGATGAACTAGACATCATTATAGTAAACAAACAAAATGTTGACCAACAAAAGTATAGCTTCTATGTTAGTAGGTCACGTGTTCATGAGGCATTGACATATAAGCTCCAAAATGATCCATACTACAAAAATGTGCAGTTGAATGAGCATGCATTGTCATCTTTGCCTCATGAATCCACTGATATTTCAGAACTTATATATGCAATAACTTCTAATCCTATTCCCACAAATCTAAGTTCACATAGAACTTTCAATTCTAATTTATCTCCAAAAAAAATCATGCTCTATTATTTTTTGATTCCAATATTAACAACTTTTCAATGTTCATTGTGCAATCATCTAGAAACCAAGATAGATAAGCTTCCTTACAATCTATTTAGGAGATTTAATTCTAAAATGTAATTACTATTATTACATTTCTAAGAATAGCTATGGATGGTTAATTGTTAACTGTAATTGTGTTGTACCCAACCAAATCTTTTGCTTCATCAAGGCATTTTGAAACAAGTCTAGAAAATTTTTCGTCAAAAAGTCAAAAAAGCAAAATTTCTAAAAATAGAAATTTCTATTTTTTAGAAATTTCTAAAAATAGACGTCGAGTTAGGTTTTCTGGGTTTCTTGAGATATGGATGTTGGCAAAAATTTCTAAAAATAGAATCCCCAAATCAGGTGTCGCGCTCAATTCTCACTGGTCGATTTTCCTTCACGATCGGCGTGGTTCAGATGGAATCTTCAAACGATCAAGTTTTCTCTACTGGGTCATTTTTGCTTTTTCACAAGGTGAAGCATGAGCTCGAAAGTCATCAACACAGAAAAGTTCACCTGCCAAATCTCTTCGACGAGTTTCCAACGCTGTTTCAACGACGCAAAACTGACAAACGGCCGTCGACTCGACGATGCACGCAAAACAATGCAAGATGAATCCAAGGTGAATGGAAAAGTTGGAAAATCATAAAAATGGCTAAGTCAAAGCCAGGATTTCATCACAGATATGTTTAGACTACTCAGATCACCCTCCGTCCCGCCTCGACAGTCGTCAGAACGACCGAAATCGAAGATCGAACATGAGCAATCGGCACAAAAATCAAGAAAAGGTACAAAATTGACAATTTTTGAAAAAATGGCTAAGTGTTGACAAACTGGGCGCCCTTGGAGGCTTGGGGCACCCATCCTCACTAGTGTTAGTTTATTTTTCATGTTTTTCTTGAAAAATGCAAATCTCCTTCCGTCAGCTCGCTTCGGTTCAGTGTTGATCAGTTTGGCACATTTTTCGAGGCAAACGGAAGGTACAATTAGCTCAGTTTTCATCAAGCTTGCATATTCGCCAGATTATCAGACTCATTTTCATCCCAGTTGTTAGAAATTGATAACCAAACAGGGGTCCTGTGCCTCCAGAACGCGCACGCAAACCAAGAAATTGAAAAAGTTGAAAAAACTAAAAAAATGGCTAAGTGTTGGGAAACTGGGCGCCCCAAGGGGCTTGGGGTGCCCATCTTGAGCAGTGTTAGAATATTTTTGTGTTTTCAGTGTTTTTTGACATGCCTTGTTACCAATCTTTGCCCGTTGGCAGTTTCCGGGAGGTCAAACTTGGTCAAACGATGTCAGATCGTCGAACGGAGACAAATGATGGAATCTTAGCTGATCAATCTCCAAAATTTCAGGATCAGTTAGCTTTTTCAGTTCATGATGACATTTTTCCACCTTGTCAAAGTCGGAGACAGACCATATTTAAGTAAAAACGAGTGTTAAAGTGTCGAAAATGAAGAAATTTTGTTAACACTTCTTCCAACTCGCGCATTCGATGACATCATCAAAGAAGATATTTTTTGTCATCTTGCACATGAAGCCATAGGCTCCTACAAAATAGGGATTCTTCCTATTCGAAGACATCCACTTGGATTTATGTTTTAAAAGATGCTTTCTTCTTGGATGAGGATGAAGTTTTCTTCTCACATAAGTAAAGCTGCTTTTTCGACCAAAGATTTATAAAGACAAGCTTTGGGCTTCTTTATTTCATTATCTTTTGCAGGTTGCATCCAAAGGAAAGATTTTATTTTTCTTTCAACAAAGATTCGAAGACCCAAACCAGGTGCTTTTTCAGTTTTCTTCATAGATTCGGGTTGAGGAAGAAGACACGCTTGCTTTTTCAGGGTCCTTGTTTCACGGAGATCATTTTTCAGAAATCCGACCAAAGCTTTTTCAATTTTCATCGAGATGGGTCCATCCAGATTATCATTCTCTTGAAGATTAGGAGTTGTGCTTTTTTCGGGAAACTGCTTTTTTCCTGCTTTTTTGAGAAAATCTCCGCTTTTTCAAAATCTGACAATCTGGGTTGCTTAGAAACAGAATTATCTACAAAACCCATGTGCCAGCTTTTTAGCTCACACTCTGCTTTTTCTAAAAATCAGCAAACAATTTTCAGCCATCTATTCAATACTTTTTCCAAGATAGGCGTGTTCACAGTTGATTTTCAAATCTTCCAATATGCAGTACTCTCCAACACAATTCAGGCACAAAACAACATTGGTTCATGATTACCTGAAAACTTGTGAAACAGACTTGCATAAAGTACTTCCAGTAATTAATTTACACTCCTTGGAGGATGCAGGAAATAATGCCATCAGGAATCTTAGACACTACGGTTTGCTTGCAGCGGCATCCTTTCCTATCACCGTGCAAAGTATTGAGTTTGTGATTGCTTGTGTGATGCATTACAACTCGGTCACAAGAGAAATTCAGTCGGGTGATGGACATGTGCTCTGCAGCTTGAGGCCAAACGACATTGAAAAGTGCTTTACAATACCTGTTTGGAGAGAGAACTTAACTGTTTCACTTGAAGAATGCAAGAGGGTTTGGAATAATGATAAGGAAAAATACAGAAAAAAGATTGGTCAGAGGTGGTTGAAAGAAAAGCAGAATATTATGCCAAAGAACGTTGGAGGTGGAGAATTCAAGGAGGAGCATGCAATAATGATTACTCTGCTAAGTCGTATCACGGGTCAAGCAGATGCAAACAAATTTCAGCCTTGGATGTTTTACATCATGTCCCAGATTGTTGACGAAACTGAATTCTATGATTGGTCGGCACTAATCAATGATTGTCTCCACCAACAAATAATTGATTTTCAAAGGGCTCATGAATTCCATATGATATCATACCTTGTGTATTTGATGGCTTTTCAGGGTCAATTCAGAGGTTTGAATGTTGTTGGAACTCTGGGTACTCAGCATGTGTATCATCATTTCCCGCAGTTAGAGATCTCTCAAGCTGAACGACATTACAGGCGGGTGAATGATGCATTCTTGATGCATGCAGTGCGAGACATGGACAAGGAGTTGCATATACAGTTTTCTGTAGAGGCTAGAATAGCAATGGCAGAATGCGCTGATTGGTTTATCCAATTTCCTACTTTTTCCTACATCAGAGTATATGGCTTCTCAGGAGAGCCCGCTGTGTTGCCACGATATCCTACAGATGAAATAGCATTTATGGAATTTTTGAGGCAAGCTTATCAAGTGCATACATTTTTGCGTAGCAGACGCAAGACTGCCTTTAATTTTCCACTTGGGATGAGTATTTATAGATGTAGATCTGGAGTAGATGCCAAGGCAATCGATAATGAATCATCTAGATATGGTCTAAAGTTTTTCGACAGGAGATCTTCATATGATCCCCGTGGTGTTTATGCATCACATCTTGGTTAGAATTGTACACATAAGTTTGCAGTTGAAGACTTCTGGGCCAATTGTGCTGATGAGTATGAAGTGCGAAGACGCAGTTACAGCAGGTTCACTCTTCAGCAAATGTCTGATATCCTATCAGAAGACATAGAGGGTTTGATAGAGAGTGGTGAAGTTCTACTTCCCATGTATTTCAGGGACCAAATTGAGCAACAACCGTTGCCGCCAGTTAACTGGTCAGTAAAAGAGAGTACTTCCATTGAGGAGAGAACAAGTCGAGTGGTTAAAAATAGTTTGATATTCTTGAAGACTAAGCGGAAGGATGATATTCCAGTAGCAGAGCCACCAGTTGTGTAACCATCAGAACCTTCCACTTCCAAGCCAAAACAAAGAGTTAAGGCTATGAGTGTTCTCCCAGAGGGAACAAAAATGGCAAAGTTAAAGAGGAAGAAAGACGAGTCTCTAGCTCATGTCCAATAGGAACATCCACTAGTTGAACCAGAAGCTCCTGTTGAAACAATGCCACATGTTGAAGTGTTACCTTCAGATCATGTATCTCCACCTTCTTCACCGATCCCTTCTCCTATTCACATAGATTCAGAGCCAGATTCACTGGTTCGCAACTTTGATGCAAGCATTGATTCATCAGGAGCTGATGAGGTGAGAACCGAGTTTCCAAGAGAGGATGGCTCATCCTGGCTTGAAAACATTCTGGGAAGGAAGAGAAGAAAGCCCTCATATTAGCTGGACTTAATAGAGCTAAAAAGCGTCTATCAAGACACACCAGACAAGCAGCTGAAGAAGCAGATTTGCATTGAGAAGAATGCGGATGGAGAAATCATTCTTGAGACTGCAACACCTCCAGAAAATAGAAGTGCTAATGATGTGGAGGTTGATGACTTCACAGTTGTCAAAGCTAACCTTGGCAGAAGTACTCGCCATACAGATGTCAATCTCTTGGAGGTTGCAGCGGATAGCTTGAAGGAAAGGGTGTTGAGAGATGGAGAAGACAAGGCAGCTCTCAAAGCTGAGGTTCGACAGTTGAGGCAATATATTTCCAACCTTTTCCATGGCACTTCACAGGTTGATTTGCTTCTTCCACCGAGTCTTGGATCACCAGCCGATCAGCGGCATTTCAGTAAGTTGGTCCTCTATGGGAGGCACATGGACAGTTGGGTAGAAGAATTTGTGACCAAAGGGAGAGTTGTACTTGCAGAGATTTATCAGTTGAAGTACAATGCTCATGATTTACACCAAGGCATACAGGGGTCGTAGCAGATCATGGCAGAAAATAGACCAGTGTTTGAGATCATTATCTCCGACTTGAAGATTGCACTTGATACTGTTGATTCAGCTGAAGACAAGAAGACAGTTTCTACTTGGAAAGCACAATATCTTTTCACAGTAAAAACTTATGATAGTATGATTTCAGAGTTGACAGAATGGAAAGAAAAGGTAATCGGCATCCTCAAGTTCGTCAGATCCTTTGTCTCTCAGATCCCGTGTTCATATGAGAAAGAAGATGGTACCCTGTATGACCTCGGGGAAGTGCAAGCAGAGTTCCAGACTTTCGTCCGCAACAACTTTAATGATGATATCAATGCTGGCAAGATGAGTCGTCTTGCCGCAATGTCAGTGAAATTTGACAAGGCTGCGGGTGAAGTTCACGAATTTCTTCAGATGGTTGCCAATGGTGAAGAAATGTTAGAGAATCAGAATATTGTTCTAGAGAGTATCAGTGTTCCTGGCAGAGATGCGGTCACTCGCTTTTTAGAAGATATTGTTTCCCAGAATATCGACGGATGACATCACCAAAAAGCTAGAATGTTGATGAGGATGCATTCCAAAATAAAGTAGCTTTAAAACATATGCTTTTTGTTTTAAAGCATGTGCTTTCATCCTAAGCTCATCCATTCTATATTTAGAAAGAAAGCACCTTGTGATAGTTGGAATCTTTTTGCTTTAAAGCAGATTGCTTTAAAGCATTTGTTTATTATATCTTTGTCTTAGAATAGTAACAAAGCTTGCGAGTTGGCAAGTTAGGGTTAATCAGGGAGATTTTAGGGTTCCCTACTCCTTTGATTTTAGTATAAATAAGGGCATCCTTGCCCATTGTTGGTAATGGTAGTTGTGATAGCAAATTTGCTGTGCCTATGCTAGCCTGCAAACATTGTTATTTCAGGTGTTTGTTCACTTTGTGTTCAGTGTTCTCCGGTGTTTGATCGCTTACTGTATGCCTACCTTTTGCTGCAGTCTTGCTATCCTAGAGTTGTATTAAACTTTCTGATATTGAATAGAAATCTCATGCCTACTTTGCTCTGATATTCTATATCGATTCATCAAGTTTTCGTCGTCAAATGTGTAGCTTCTGTGGCTTTCATTTTCAGCTTTCATCATTAAAGTACTCTTAGTCTTGTGGTGTAAATCTGGAGGAAAACTACTTGAGTTTTTGTGTTAACAATCATTCCCCGTTCACTTTCAACTTCCTTTGCTCTGAATTTACTCAGGAGGTTGAAAGCGTCATTACTCTATGCTAGTTGTAGTAGAAGTTTTATTAAAAAGGAAAAACCTCTTCTGCAGCATTTAGAGTTTTATAACCTTGTGCTCTGCAGCTGAGAATCAAAAAAAAGATAGGCGAAGTTTCATTCAAGTTATCTTTTCAGCGAACATCAGCAAGAAAGGGAACTCCCCCTTCCAATAGGAGAGCAGTTTATCTGTGCATAGCTGTCTGTTTCTAAATCGCATACTAGAGGTGCGAATTGAAACGCCAATAGTTTTCTGGCGCCCACCGTGGGGCACGAGGCATAAAACTTCAAGCAAGCTTAGGCTTATGACATGGTAATGACTCTCTGGCGTCCTTCTACTCCAGTTCAACAACCAAATCTTACACCACCTGTTATTCAACCAAATCTTGTACGAGTAGAAGGAGAGCAAACGGGCATCATTAGCAGCATTAGAAGTTTCATATTTGCGCAAAAGGAAAGTCCTGATCAGTGGAGAAACACAGCTACTATCCTTGACGAAGAAGAACACAAAGCAGATCTTGCAGCAGGAAGACCAGTACTACCACCTCCCGCGTGGCAATAGATAATCCTGGCTCTTAGGGTTTATTCAAGAAAAGGAAAAGGCGGTGCTACGGATCCTTTCTTTCAAGATCTTAATTCTGCAAAAGTTGGAGAAGCATCCAACATAGCTCGAGAAATTCAGATAGTTCCTGAAGTCAAGCAGGAAGAATTACAAGAAGAACCAGTAATCCAGCCTAGAGCAATGGGTGATGCAAATAACAACAATCACAATGATCCAAATCAAAGGCGACCGCCACCATTGCCTTGGGGTAATAACATTGGACCTTTGGCCCTACAAGCACATCATGATTTACCAAAGGGGTCAAGGAAGCACTTTCCTCGGTTCCATGGCGATGGAACTCAACATCCTGATGAACACATCTCTGCATTCACAACAGCTTGCACTGTTTTGCATGTATCACATGAAGATGTTGCTGTGCGTCTCTTCGTTGAGACTCTCGCGGGAAATGCTGCTGATTGGTTCAATCATCTGGAACCAGGAATTATTACAAGTTGGGCAACTATGAGCGAGAAATTCTTGGCAAGGTTCAAGCCTGCCGAAGATGGTCACAGATTGTTCGCCCAACTCTCAAATTCAAAGATGGAAAACAATGAACCAATGAGGGAGTTTGTGGCAAGGTTTAATCACCTAGTTACACATCTTTCTCATACTCTTAATCCATCTCCACAAATTCTGTTGAGCAGTTTCATTAACGCTCTTCCTTCTGAGATAGCCTTCTTTTTGAGATCAGCTAATGAAATAGAATTATCCAATGCACAAGAAAATGCCATCAAGTTAGAGGACGACATGATTACCTCTGGCAAGATGAAAACGGATTCAATCAGGCCTCTAGTTTAGAGCTCTGCAGTCCACTGCTGCATAAGGTAGCAAACGAAGTGACTATCATGAAGAGACAGTTGCCTACTCAGGGGCAACCCGCGCAACAACAATATCAACCACAGCAACAGTATCAGCCTCAGCAACCATATCAGCCTAAGAGGAACAATTTTCAACCTTTCAATAACTCTAGGCCCAGGTTGCCAGCCCCACCACCAAGGCAAGCAGTCGATGTTGCTCAAAATGCAGTGTTTTGTTCCTTTCATGAGACTGATGCACATATTGGAGCCACGTGTCCTGAAAATTTAAGGATGAATCAAATCATGGGATATGCTGATGCTGCACCTATTTCAAACATTGTTCCTTCCCCAAGTGCGAATGTTGTCTTACCACAGACGGACAACTTCGATGGTGACTCTACCACAGGATACTTCCAGAATGAACCCGTTATAATGAAGGAAGAACAAGATGATTTTCGTCAATATTCTCTTGCAGTGAATCATGAAAATCTTTCAACTCCTGTGTTTACACGTACTCAACATTTTAAGGCACAGAAGGAAGGAGAGGATAGACAAAGACCAAAAGAAAAGGAAAAGGAAGTGGCTTCCACTTCCAATGCTCAGCCATCACGTGAAAGTGTTCAAACTACTCAAAATTCATCTTTAACAAATTTTGATATAGTAGATTCCATGATGAAGACAAAGGTGTAGATTTCTCAGCTAGAGTATCTTTAAGACCATCCAAGTCAGCTGGATAGAATTGTCAAGTATGTCAAGAAAGATACTGTCATGCAACCCACATTGCTAGAATCTTCTGTTCCGGCAGGAGAGAAGACAAAGCCCTTCTATATTTCTCTGTATATAGGAGGTTATAAATTGAGCAATTGTATCATTGATTCAGGAGCCTCAGACAACGTCATGCCTTTGCAGGTAATGAACGCTTTGGGACTCTTGTGCACCAAAACACATGACAAGTGTTATTCGCTTGAGTCTAAATTAGTGCCATTGGTTGGACAATTGAAGGATGCTCAAGTTCGATTAGCGACTTGCCCAGAGAAGAAAATAATGATGACTATCTTGGTCGCTGACATTCCAGCCAGCTATGGGATGCTACTAAGTAGAAGTTTTTGCAAAGATCTTAGAGGATAAATACAATTGGATTGGTCATCTGCGACCATTCCTTTAAAGAAAGGTAATTTCAAATTGGAACCAGAAACAAGTCATGGTTCGCGGTGGTGAAATCTCAGGATCCTCAAGCACAAGTGCTATATCAAGAAATGGATTCTGGTACATATGTTATGTTGTCTAATATAACTAAAAAGAATCAAGAGGTTGTCTATGCGGTTGATGAATCAGAGGAAGTATCCGAAGAAAGGTGCAATTTGCAAACTTTCTTTGAAGAAGAAGTGCAACAATCTTCTCAAGAGCAAAATTACAAAGAAGAGATCAAATATGTTGCAGAGAGCAATGAAGAATCTGATTTGTTCTTCTCATCCTTTGAAGGTTGGTTTGAAGAACCTGTGTCAGATATATCCAAGGGAGAGACTCAAAAAGTTCTACAAGTAGAACAAGAGCATGACCTTCTTTTTAAAGATGATTTCTTCCTGGAAGAATTTTTTAGAACGGGAGATCATATAGAAGTTCCATTATCAGATCTAAATTGTTTTCAACATCAGTGGGAAAGTGATTCTTCAATGGAAGATACTGGAGACTTTCCTTTACAATATAGCCCATCTTCACCTGCATTTCAAGAATCTTTCATACATACTAGTGAAGAGGACGATGTTGAATCCATCTATGAACCTGTACAAGAAAAATACTTCACCGATACTATGCAACCGGTATGGAATACAACATATGAAGAGGTTGATGGTGAAGAAGAAGTGCAACAATCTTCTCAAGAGCAAAATTACAAGGAAGAGATCAAATATGTTGCAGAGAGCAATGAAGAATCTAATTTGTTCTTCTCATCCTTTGAAGGTTGGTTTGAAGAACCTGTGTCAGATATATCCAAAGAAAAGACCAAAGAAACATTGCAATTGGAGCAAGAACAAGATCTTAATTTTGAAGATGATTCATCATTGGAGGAATTTCTCAAAAATGGAGATCATATGGAAGATTCATCATTGGATCTCGACAGTTTTCTACATCACTTAGAGAGTGATTCTTCAGTAGAGGATACTGTAAATTTTCTTTTACAGTTCAGCCCATCTTCATCTTTGTCTCAAGAAGCTTTCATACACACTAATGAAGAAAATGATGCTAAACTTTTGAAGGTTATCCCTGAACTTGTGCTATATCAAGAAACAGGTCCTGGAACATCTGAAATAACTGAAGAAAATTAGGAAGTTGTCTGTGTGGTTGACAAATCAAAGGAGGAATCTGAAGAAATGTTCAACTTACAAACCTTCTTTGGGGAAGAAGAAGTGCGACAATCTTCTCAAGAACGCAACAATGATGAATTAGATCCATTTTTCTCGTCTTTTGAAGGCTGGTTTGAAGAACCTATGTCAAATATATCCAAGGGAGAGAATCAAAAAGTTCTACAAGTAGAACAAGAGCATGACCTTCTTTTTGGAGATGATTTCTTCCTGGAAGAATTTTTTAGAACGGGAGATCATATAGAAGTTCCATTATCAGATCTAAATTGTTTTCAACATCAGTGGGAAAGTGATTCTTCAATGGAAGATACTGGAGACTTTCCTTTACAATATAGCCCATCTTCACTTGCATCTCGAGAATCTTTCATACATACTAGTGAAGAGGACGATGTTGAATCCATCTATGAACCTGTACGAGAAAAATACTTCACCGATACTATGCAACCGGTATGGAATACAACATATGAAGAGGTTGATGGTGAAGAGTTCATGGAATATTCAGTTTTGGTCACTAAAGAGGATGGTATTGAAAAATTAGAGATTATTGACAAATGTCTTGTGAGATACGCTGTGTGTGAGACTGATCAAGAAGAAGAAGAGGAAACATATGACTCAGATGAAGCTATCTATGATTCTACTCCTTTTACAGAGCAAGAAAGATACATGAATGCCGAAGAAGAAGTGATGATGGATATCCGCATTGGAGAAGAGTACTCTACAGAGGGTGATGAGATTCCAGGTAATGAATGGGAAAGTGAGCTATCAGGTGAAGATGTTCAAGAGTTTAAGCATTCAGATCTTGATGACTCATCAGATTTTGGAGAGTGGATGGATGAAAACACAACCAATGAAGAAGCTCCTAAAGCACTTGAAAAATGGGCAACGACGGTTGTGGATCCTATAAGCCAAGAATCAGTGATGAGAGTCGTGTATGAGCAGCTTGCACCTTTTCTAGAAGATGATGCATTGACTGGATACAAAGTTGCGTGTGTACAAGATATAAATGAAACTCATATTCAATATGTGGTGGTGACCATTCCCACAGATGTACTTTGGCCACAAGACTTTCCTGTATATCTTCAGAAAGAAGTACTGTATCTCCACATATTGCAGAGGTTGTTTGCATTGGAGGAAGATGCTCCACCTGATCACTGGCGTATCAATCAGTTTCTCAGGAACTTCTCATGGCTTGAACATGAATACCATCCTGAATCATGGCTCTTTGAGAGGGTGTTGCAGAGAAAGAAAAGTTTTGTGCTACCAAGGCAATCCTCACAGCTAAAGAGAGATGGTTCTTACTTTTCTGAGTCGATTGACGGTTTCATGTGACAGTTCTAAACTCTTCTCATCCTCGCTCAGGAGAAAGAGCATGTGAAACACTTTTTGTTCTCGTAATGTGTTTCCCCTTTCTGTGATGTGATCGTTATGTCGTAATGTTTTTCCCCTTTCCGTAATGTGACAGTTGTGTTCCTTGTGTTGTGAAGTTCCAACTCCCTAGGTGATTTTAGGAAGTCCGGTTTTAGGTGATGTAGGAGAAATGTCTTGTTCTAGGTGATTAGGAATGTAACCTGACTCTATTACCCAATGGATAAGGCACTGGTCCAACTTGCAAAAGTCCAGAGATTCTTGGTTCTCCTATGCCGCAAGTATCCGCCATGGTCCCCAGACAGAGCCAATTGTTGTACCCAACCAAATCTTTTGCTTCATCAAGGCATTTTGAAACAAGTCTAGAAAAGTTTTCATCAAAAAGTCAAAAAAGCAAAATTTCTAAAAATAGAAATTTCTAAAAATAGACGTCGAGTTAGGTTTTCTGGGTTTCTTGAGATATGGATGTTGGCAAAACTTTCTAAAAATAGAATCCCCAAATCAGGTGTTGCGCTCGATTCTCACTGGTTGATTTTCCTTCACGATCGGCGCAGTTCAGACGGAATCATCAAATGATCAAGTTTTCTCTACTGGGTCATTTTTGCTTTTTCACAAGGTGAAGCATGAGCTCAAAAGTCATCAACACAGAAAAGTTCACCTACCAAATCTCTTCAACGAGTTTCCAACGCTGTTTCAACGACGCAAAATCGACAAACGACCGTCGACTTGATGATGCACACAAAACGATGCAAGATGGATCCAAGGTTAATGGAAAAGTTGGAAAATCACAAAAATGGCTAAGTCTGACAAACTGGACGCCCCTGGAGGCTTGGGGCGTCCATCCTCTCCTATGTTAGTTTTTTTTCACGTTTTTCGAGAAATATCGAAAATGCTTCCGTCAGCTCCTTTCTGGTTGGTCAAACTTGGTCAAAAGTTAGTCAAAGCCAGGATTTCATCACATATATGTTCAGACTACTCAGATCACCCTCTGTCCTGCCTCGACAGTCGTCAGAACGACTGAAATCGAAGATCGAACATGAGCAATCAGCACGGAAATCGAGAAAAGGTACAAAATTGATAATTTTTGAAAAAAATGGCTAAGTGTTGACAAACTGGGTGCCCCTGGAGGCTTGGGGTGCCCATCCTCACCAGTGTTAGTTTATTTTTCATGTTTTTCTTGAAAAACACAAATCTCCTTCCGTCAGCCCGCTCCGGTTCAGTGTTGATCAGTTTGGCACATTTTTCGAGGCAAACAGAAGGTACAATTGGCTCAATTTTTATCAGGCTTGCATATTCACCAGATCATCAGACTCATTTTCATCCTAGTTGTTAGAAATTGACAACCAAATAGGGGTCCTGTGCCTCCGGAACGCGCACGCAAACCAAGAAATTGAAAAAGTTAAAAAAACTAAAAAATGGCTAAGTGTTGGGAAACTGGGCGCCCCAAGAGACTTGGGGTGCCCATCTTGAGTAGTGTTAGAATATTTTTGTGTTTTCAATGTTTTTTGACATGCCTTGTTACCAATCTTCGCCCGTTGGCAATTTCCGGGAGGTCAAACTTGGTCAAACGATGTCAGATCGTCGAACGGAGACAAGGGATGGAAACTCAGCTGATCAATCTCCAAAATGTTAGGATCAATTAGTTTTTTCAATTCATGATGACATTTTTCCACCTTGTCAAAGTCAGAGACAAGCCATATTTGAGTAAAAACGAGTGTTGAAGTGTCGAAAATGAAGAAATTTTGTTAACACTTCTTCCAACTTGCGCATTTGATGACATCATCAAAGAAGATATTTTTTGTCATCTTGCACATGAAGCCATAGGCTCCTACAAAATAGGGATTCTTCCTATTCGAAGACATCCACTTGGATTTATGTTTTAAGATGCTTTCTTCTTGGATGAGGATGAAGTTTTCTTCTCACACAAGTAAAGCTGCTTTTTTGACCAAAGATTTATAAAGACAAGCTTTGGGTTTCTTTATTTCATTATCTTTTGCAGGTTGCATCTAGAGGAAAGATTTTATTTTTCTTTCAACGAAGATTCGAAGACCCAAACCAGGTGCTTTTTCAGTTTTCTTCATAGATTCGGGTTGAGGAAGAAGACATGCTTGCTTTTTCAGGGTCCTTGTTTCAAGGAGATCATTTTTCAGAAATCCGACCAAAGCTTTTTCAGTTTTCGTCGAGATGGGTCCATCCAGATTATCATTCTCTTGAAGATTAGGAGTTGTGCTTTTTTCGGGAAACTGCTTTTTTCCTGCTTTTTCGAGAAAATCTCCGCTTTTTCAAAATCTGACAATCTGGGTTGCTTAGAAACAGAATTATCTACAAAACCCATGTGCCAACGTTTTTAGCTCACACTCTGCTTTTTCTAAAAATCAGCAAATAATTTTCAGCCATCTGTTCAATACTTTTTCCAACATAGGCGTGTTCATAGTTGATTTTCAAATCTTCCAATATGTAGTACTCTCCAACACAATTCAGGCACAAAACAACATTGGTTCATGATTACCTGAAAACTTGTGAAACAGACTTGCATAAAGTACTTCCAGTAATTAATTTACACTCCTTGGAGGATGCAGGAAATAATGCCATCAGGAATCTTGGACACTTCAGTTTGCTTGCAGCGGCATCCTTTCCTATCACCGTGTAAAGTATCGAGTTTGTGATTACTTGTGTGACGCATTACAACTCGGTCACAAGAGAAATTCAGTCGGGTGATGGACGTGTGCTCTGCAGCTTGAGGCCAAACGACATTGAAAAGTGCTTTACGATACCTATTTAGAGAGAGAACTTAACTGTTTCACTTGAAGAATGCAAGAGGGTTTGGAATAATGATAAGGAAAAATACAGAAAAAAGATTGGTCAGAGGTGGTTGAAAGAAAAGCAGAATATTATGCCAAAGAACGTTGGACGTGGAGAATTCAAGGAGGAGCATGCAATAATGATTACTCTGCTAAGTCGTATCACGGGTCAAGCAGATGCAAACAAATTTCAGCCTTGGATGTTTTACATCATGTCCCAGATTGTTGACGGAACCGAATTCTATGATTGGTCGGCACTAATCAGTGATTGTCTCCACCAACAAATAATTGATTTTCAAAGGGCTCATGAATTCCATATGATATCATACCTTGTGTATTTGATGGCTTTTCAGGGTCAATTCAGAGGTTTGAATGTTGTTGGAACTCTGGGTACTCAGCATGTGTATCATCATTTCCTGCAGTTAGAGATCTCTCAAGCTGAACGACATTACAGGCGGGTGAATGATGTATTCTTGATGCATGCAGTGCGAGACATGGACAAGGAGTTGCATATATGGTTTTCTGTAGAGGCTAGAATAGCAATGGCAGAATGCGCTGATTGGTTTATCCAATTTCCTACTTTTTCCTACATCAGAGTATATGGCTTCTCAGGAGAGCCAGCCCTGTTGCCACGATATCCTATAGATGAAATAGCATTTATGGAATTTTTGAGGCAAGCTTATCAAGTGCATACATTTTTGCGTAGCAGACGCAAGACTGCCTTCAATTTTCCACTTGGGATGAGTATTTATAGATGTAGATCTGGAGCAGATGCCAAGGCAATCGGTAATGAATCATCCAGATATGGTCTTAAGTTTTTCGACAGGAGATCTTCATATGATCCCCGTGGTGTTTATGCATCACATCTTGGTCAGAATTGTACACACAAGTTTGCAGTTGAAGACTTCTGGGCCAATTGTGCTGATGAGTATGAAGTGCGAAGACGCAGTTACAGCAGGTTCACTCTTCAACAAATGTCTGATATCCTATCAGAAGACATAGAGGGTTTGATAGAGAGTGGTGAAGTTCTACTTCCCACGTATTTCAGGGACCAAATTGAGCAACAACTGTTGCCGCCAGTTAACTGGTCAATAAAAGAGAGTACTTCCATTAAGGAGAGAACAAGTCGAGTGGTTAAAAATAGTTTGATATTCTTGAAGACTAAGCGGAAGGATGATATTCTAGTAGCAGAGCCGCCAGTTGTGCAACCATCAGAACCTTCCACTTCCAAGCCAAAACAAAGAGTTAAGGCTATGAGTGTTCTCCCAGAGGGAACAAAAATGGCAAAGTTAAAGAGGAAGAAAGACGAGTCTCCAGCTCATGTCCAACAAGAATATCCACCAGTTGAACCAGAAGCTCCTGTTGAAACAACGCCGCATGTTGAAGTGTTACCTTCAGATCATGTATCTCCACCTTCTTCACCGATCCCTTCTCCTATTCACATAGATTCAGAGCCAGATTCACCAGTTCACAACTTTGATGCAAGCATTGATTCATCAGGAGCTGATGAGGTGAGAACCGAGTTTTCAAGAGAGGATGGCTCATCCTGGCTTGAAAACATTCTGGGAAGGAAGAGAAGAAAGCCCTCATATCAGCTGGACTTAACAGAGCTAAAAAGCATCTATCAAGACACACCAGACAAGCAGCTGAAGAAGCAGATTCGCATTGAGAAGAATGCGGATGGAGAAATCATTCTTGAGACTGCAACACCTCCAGAAAATAGAAGGGCTAATGATGTCGAGGTTGATGACTTCACAGTTGTCAAAGCTAACCTTGGCAGAAGTACTCGCCATACAGATGTCAATCTCTTTGAGGTTGCAGCGGATAGCTTGAAGGAAAGGGTGTTGAGAGATGGAGAAGACAAGGCAGCTCTCAAAGCTGAGGTTCGACAGTTGCGGCAATATATTTCCAACCTTTTCCATGGCACTTCACAGGTTGATTTGCTTCTTCCACCGAGTCTTGGATCACCAGCCGATCAGCGGCATTTCAGTAAGTTGGTCCTCTATGGGAGGCACATGGACAGTTGGGTAGAAGAATTTGTGACCAAAGGGAGAGTTGTACTTGCAGAGCTTTAACAGTTGAAGTACAACGCTCATGATTTACGCCAAGGCATACAGGGGTCGGAGCAGATCATGGCAGAAAATAGACCGGTGTTTGAGATCATTATCTCCGACTTGAAGATTGCACTTGATACTGATGATTGAGCTAAAGATAAGAAGACAGTTTCTACTTGGAAAGCACAATATCTTTTCACAGTAAAAACTTATGATAGTATGATTTTAGAGTTGACAGAATGGAAAGAAAAGGTAATCGGCATCCTCAAGTTCGTCAGATCCTTTGTCTCTCAGATCTCGTGTTCATATGAGAAAGAAGATGGTACCCTGTATGACCTCGGGGAAGTGCAAGCAGAGTTCCAGACTCTCGTCCGCAACAACTTTAATGATGATATCAATGCCGACAAGATGAGTCGTCTTGCCGCAATGTCAGTGAAATTTGACAAGGGTGCGGGTGAAGTTCACGAATTTCTTCAGATGGTTGCCAATGGTGAAGAAATGTTAGAGAATCAGAATATTGTTCTAGAGAGTATCAGTGTTCCTAGCAGAGATGTGGTCACTCATTTTTTAGAAGATATTGTTTCCCAGAATATCGACGGATGACATCACCAAAAAGCTAGAATGTTGATGAGGATGCATTCCAAAATAAAGCAGCTTTAAAACATATGCTTTTTGTTTTAAAGCATGTGCTTTCATCCTAAGCTCATCCATTCTATATTTAGAAAGAAAGCACCTTGTGATAGTTGGAATCTTTTTGCTTTAAAGCAGATTGCTTTAAAGCATTTGTTTATTGTATCTTTGTCTTAGAATAGTAATAAAGCTTGCGAGTTGGCAAGTTAGGGTTATTCAAGGAGATTTTAGGGTTCCCCACTCCTTTGATTTTAGTATAAATAAGGGCATCCTTGTCCATTGTTGGTAATGGTAGTTGTGATAGCAAATTTGTTGTGCCTATTCTAGCCTGCAAACATTGTTATTCCCAGTGTCTGTTCAATCTGTGTTCATTGTAAGGAATGACTTTTGTGATAACAAATTTGCTGTGCCTATTCTAGCTTGCAAACATTGTTATTTCAGGTGTTTGTTCACTTTGTGTTCAGTGTTCTCCAGTGTTTGATCACTTACTGTATGCCTACCTTTTGCTGCAGTCTTGCTGTCCTGGATTTGTATTAAACTTTCTGATATTGAATAGAAATCTCATGCCTACTTTGCTCTGATATTCTATATCAATTCATCAAGTTTTCGTCGTCAGATGTGTAGCTTCTGTGGCTTTCATTTTCAGCTTTCATCATTAAAGTACTCTTAGTCTTGTGGTGTAAATATGGAGGAAAACTACTTGAGTTTTTGTGTTAACAATCATTCCCCGTTCACTTTCAACTTCCTTTGCTCTGAATTTACTCAGGAGGTTGAAAGCGTCATTAGTCTATGCTAGTTGTAGTAGAAGTTTTATTAAAAAGGAAAAACCTCTTCTGCAGCGTTTAGAGTTTTATAACCTTGTGCTCTGCAGTTGAGAATCAAAAAGAAGATAGGCGAAGTTTCATTCAAGTTATCTTTTCAGCGAATATCAGTAAGAAAGGGAACTCCCCCTTCCAATAGGAGAGCAGTTTATCTGTGCATAGCTGTCCGTTTCCAAATCGCATACCAGAGGTGCGAATTGAAATGCCAACAAATTGCTATTATAATTTACATGTGACATACACAATTTTCTACAATCATTTTCTGCGTACCCATTGCACACTAAGGTGTGATTGCTAGTGTGTGTGTGTGTGTGTGTGTGTGTGTGTGTGTGTGTGTGTGTGTGTGTGTATTCCTCCCCTCCTCCCTCTCTCTCTTCAACAACTTTTTCAAATACCAAACTTGGCGGCTACCATGGCAACCCAATGTTGGCAAAACTCACAAACTATATAGTTTGGTTGAATCTACCATAGAGAGGGATAGAGAGATGGTGAGAGAGAGAGAGAGGGGGACAAGAGAGGGAGGGAGAAGAAGAAGCTAGAGAAGAGATATAGAGTGATAGAGGAAGAGATAATAATAGAGAGGGAAAGAGAGGAAGAGAGATAGAGACTGGGAAAGAGAGAGAGATATAGATAGAGAAAAAGAGCTCAGATGGAGAGGAGGAGAAAGAGAGAAAGAGGAAGACAGAGAAACATATATATATATATATATATATATATATATATATATATATATATATATATATATATATATATATATATAGAGAGAGAGAGAGAGAGAGAGAGAGAGAGAGAGAGAGAGAGAGAGATGTTGTCCAGTGCATGACAATAAATATAATTATATACTATATAACAATAAATATGACCCAATAGTTGAGCACCCTAACTTCATGCCTCTCAAAAATCATACGTAGCAATTCTGAATCACTCCTACTTGGCAAGGCCCCTGCTTATAACTAAGGTTTCAGGTCCACATCATCAAATATGATGCCACATTAGCATGCTTTTTATTGAGGTGTTCAAAAAGACCCAAAAAAGGGTGGAACAATAGTTGTGCATTAAGTCATGTTTTGATGGTGCTAATGTTGCATCACATGGTTGGTTTCTTTTTAAATCTAAAGAGCACATTTCATTTAATTATAAGTACTTATAGTCAACACTAATAACCTTAAAGTCACAACTACTAGTGCTAGACTTTTAAAAATATTGGGCCTTAAATCCAAAAATATTATCACAACTATTGGAACATGCTCAACAATTAGGTCCTCTCCCCTAAAGAGAGATGAAGAGGAGAGAGATAGTGTCATGTCCCCTTTTTTTTAGCAGAACAAAATTATTTAATAATTTAATTTAAGTTGTTCCAAAGTTATTTTAATTAAAAATGCAACTTATATTTTATTATTAAATTAAAGTAATTAAGGTCCTCAAAAATAATATTGTAAAGTAATTTTAAAATGAGGACTTAATTGTTTTAAAAATGACTTTATAAAGTGTGGAAAATACAAGATTATTTTTAAAGAAACCACTTTATACTTTGAGCCCAAAAATTAAAAGCAATTAAAAAATGTAACGTTTCCTCTCAAAGACATTCTTGGTATTTGGTGGTGAAAGATCCTCCCTAACCAAAAAGGTGTGGCTCATCCAAAACCACAGTTTGTGTAGGTTGGAAGGGTTGTGCCGAAGGATATATCATTTTCATAAGTTTTGGAACAAAAATTCATTGCTAAATTTGTGTGATTTGTTTGCAAATACAAAATTAAAAGATATTGGTGTGAAAATTTTATTGAAGATTTTGTGTGAAGAAAGGAGGGGGGGTTTATATCCATTTTCAGCCCTTGGCAAAGAAAAGGGTCTGCGATTCATTGAATGAACACTCCATAAGTCGCTGCCTTTGATGTATCCCAGCCGCAGCCATTTCTATGCTAGCCGTTGCATTATCCTACAAGGTCGATCCAAAGGAAGTCGCAGCTCATAATATAGTTGAGTCTTGGCAATAAAAGGAACGTTGGAGTTTGTGGTTAAAGCGTTCCTCTTGCTAAGGAGCCTATGAACTAGCTGCCCAGCTGAAGTTTACATTACAGATCTCTTATTTCCTTGGTTCGATATCATTGAAACAAACCCTTTGAGGATTTGTGGAGACTTAAGCATGAGGTGCAGCTTAGTGTTGAGCATGTTTTGGTAATTTGGGTATCTGGCCACCATTTTTAAAGGAGTTTATTGCTGCAACTGTGTACAGTGAAGTCTCAGCAGCTATTGCACGATTGTTAATCATCATTCCTTGTGTATTTGGCATCTTCTAAGGTTAGGATTATTGGATATTCAATACTTTTGTATTTCTGAACTATATCAGCAGTTTGTATTGAGTTTCCATACTTATTTTCTGATGAAACAAGAACAGCAAACTGTTTGACAAAATGCTCCTTATCATTGTTGAATTTTATTATGTCATGTTGATTGGTTTATAATCCAGCGTCATGATAAATGGTTCTACAATAAAACTCTCTGAAAATACTATCAGAAGGCAAACTGCAAAGTGTTTGACAAAATGCTGGCGTATTAAAAATCAGAAAATTTGAGTGTTTTTTGTCAAAATCTGGTTGGGAACTTTACAGTGGTGTCAGAGCAGTGAAAACTGAAAACTTCACACAAACAACATAGGGTACACACTCATTTCAAAAAAAGCTTGTGAGTAGATGACTGTGGGTGTTATCTCTCACATAGGTAGACATCTACTTAAGAAGGTAACATTCTACTTTTAGTAAAGTGGTTGCGTGCATCTTTATCCCACATGGATTGTAAGTCTCCCATCACTTGGTGGCATATCTTATATATGCTACACTCTTGCTTTCATTTGGACATCTCTTCATCATTGATTCTCTCCTCTTGCACATTGTCACACGTTGCATCCTATTACTACTTCTTGTATGTTGTGGACATCTCTTGCATATAGGAAGCTTGTACTTCCAGGCACATCTTGCGTATGTAGATTGGGAGCTTGTCTAGCATCTTGGAGATGCATCCTCATTCTATGTAATGTCCCGTAGGCTGGCGGTGGGTGATGTGCCCCACCGGGTGGGAGATGGGCCCCACCTCAAGGGAGATGTGCCCCTTCCCAGCGCTCGTGGCCCAAGGTCTCCTCGTGGATGCTTCGGTGGGGAGATGAGCCCCCACTCTTAATGTCGGGGGGGCGCCATTTACCATTAGTCCGGGCTTTTGGCGTAGTGGTTGCCTTAGCTTGGTATCAGAGCCGAGGTCTCGAGGTCGAGACTCTTCGGGGCGAGTGGATTATAATGTCCTGTAGGCTGGTGGTGGGTGATGTGCCCCACCGGGTGGGAGATGGGCCCCACCTCAAGGGAGATGTGCCCCTTCCCAGCGCTCATGGCGCAAGGTCTCCTCGTGGATGCTCCAGTGGGGAGATGATCCCCCACTCTTAATGCCGGGGGGCGCCATTCACCATCAGTCCGGGCTTTTGGCGTAGTGGTTATTTGAATTTCATATTGCAACTTAACCGAGAATATTTGCAAACAATTGGCCACTCAAATGAATTTGAACAAGTGCTCAAATATTTTAATGAAATCCAACTCAAAATGCTTTAATTCCTTCAATAGAGATGTTGCAAATACAAACAAGTGTTCGCTGTCCACTGTGACAGTCTCATACAGAAAATGAAATCAGACCTTTACACTCATTACAATGGCCTTCAAAGATGGATCTAATGATAACCCAATGAGGGGAAATGTTTGTCAACTTAGTGCCACTTGTTTTCAGCCCTTAGAACCCCTGAAACACCTTTGAAAGAGAGAAGAGAGGGACTGTAGGACTGCTGCAGCAGTCTGAACCAGGGCAGCAAGCAAGAGTATCTTCAAATGAATGCCAAATCTTCTTCAATCATCCAATGATAGAGCTAAGACTTGGACGATGGATCTTGAGGGTTGCCAATGATATGTGAGAGTGAAATACAAAGATGACAACTCCTTCTCTATGGCTGCAATGATGCTATAAGGGGCTGCAATGACTATGGTGAAACCCTTGTGACTGAAAAGGATGAAATCTTCAATGCAAACCCTCCAACAACCTTCTCAATGATGTTCAATGATTATCAAGCTCTTCCCAAACCTGCAATAACACTCAATACCAAATCAGTCATGTATCAAATGAGAGGCCATTCCTCTATTTATTCTCCTCTCCCATGGTCGATTGTGCTTGATGAGTATTTACAATTGCATAGGGATTGATAATTGCCTTCCTCCTAGGCGAATGTGTTTGGACATGAGATTTTGTTAAAAGCTTTTCCTCTATCACTTGTCATGCCTTGGCCGAATGTGTTGGCATCATGTTTATTGCATAGAAACTTTGGCGAATGGTATTGGGTTCATGTTTCCCTTGGGGGAATGCATCTTCCCCAATGAACCTTATCTTCATATGCATCGATCCTTTCACTTCCTCACATGCGAATGTGTTTAGAACCGTTTGAGCTTCCTCTTTGCTTTGTTCCTTGTTTTTTGGTTGAAACCCCTAGCATAGGCGAATGCATCTTGAAACTACTTCTCTCCCTTGGTCTTGGCATAAGCGAATGCTCTCCTTTGTGATTGAATTCCCTATCCTTGATGAATGATCCCATCCTTAATCGCTTCGGCTGAATCTCATTGGGTGAATGATATCTTTGGAACCTCCTTTGCCTAGGGCGAATACTTCATGCATGTTTTTCCATTCGCTAGGCACATGATCCAATGTAGCTCCTTCTCCTCTAACCATTGATACTTTGAATTGGAGTCTTTTTCCCATAGGCGAATGTGTCTTCTTGAGGCTAGGCCGAATTTCCTTGAGCATTGGCGAATGATCCCATGGGCATATGATAAGTTGAATTTGAATTCTTTTTCCCTCCAAAACATGCTTTTTGAATTTGAATTTCCTCTTGTATGTTCGTTGGGTTTCTATGATGGCTGATTTCTTTTGAAGACTCATTTGAATTAGCTTGGACCTATATTAAACTCCATAAAAATAGACTGTGGAAAATGCAATTAAAGATTACATTTTCCCCTTTTATAAATTTGCCCCTTGATTATAGGTCCCACCCCCTTTGAGTATGAGATGTTAAAATAATGGGGACATTACATTCTATTGGAATAACTATTGTGTTGCTGAAATATCCCACTTAGGGTATTGACCAAAATTTTCAGATTTTTCCGAATCTGATTTGAACCTAAGTTCTGATTTCTGATTTTTCTGCTGAAACCCTAATTTTCTGAATTCTGATTTTTCAAATTAGACTTATGCAAACACTTATATCAACCCAATAAACATGCCAAAACATCATAAAAACATTGCCAACATGATTGCCAATAAAGTCGTTGAATTACACAATGAAAACCACTCCAATTTTGCAACCACAATGGACTGAAATATAAATCAGATGTCTGCTGCTATAATTCAGAATTTATGAAGTCTTCAATACATAGAAAAATTATGGGTGAATAAACCAAACATGCCCAGCTATAAACCCTAGGGTTTATACATACCAAAACAATGCAAATGACCTCCAACAAGATGGAAACGCACTCCAAGATGTGGCGCCAAAGTTAGGGCACGAAACCCTAATGTCAATGAGTCTTCAAATCACACCAAGTAGCTTCTCCAATGTGGCGCTCAGGTCTGCAATAAGTCGGCTAGGGTTTACTGCTCCAAAATGACAACAAAGATGTACAACAACCCTCCAAACACCTCCAAATGTTGGCGCTCCAAATGTAGGATAAAACCCTTATCAAATGATGACTTCAAGCACCAAATGCACTCCTCAATCAAGGGCGAACCAGGACTGAACTGCTGCTGCTACAATCTGAAAGTGAATCAAGCCCTAACGCCAAATTTCGCCCTCCAATTGCAATCGCTACTCCTCGAGAAGGTGGCGCTCCAATTCTAGGGTAATTCCCTAGCCAATATGCGACAAATCTTGCCAAATGATGTCTTCTTCGAATCTGATCTGCAAATCTGATTTGGAATTCTGCTCTTCTCCTTCGCCAAATAGCAATGAAGCACAAGTAAACCTCCATTATGAAGTCCTCCTAAGATGAGATTGGGTTTTCGTCCAACTCACCCTTTATTCTCAAGGGTTTTTGTCCTTGGAATAAGCTGCTCAAAAGTGCAGTCCAAAAGCAATAAAATAACAAGTCCAATTCATCATATCCTCTAGGGTTTTCGTCCTAGGGCTTGCTGAACCTAAGCTGCTGCTCAAATGAAACTCCAATGTCAAATATCAAATTCCCGTTATGAGCAAATGTCTAGCCTCACCTCCTTTTAAACACTTTTTGGAATCCTTCTAGAATTCTCTTTTGTGGCCGACATACTTTATTATTTTATTTTATTTCATTTTATAGCTCCAAAAGTAACTTTATTATTTTATTTTCTTTTCTTTTGGTAAAAAGTTACTTTTTAAAATAAAATAATAAAGCACTCACTAGTTGGCACAAAAGGGACATTACAAATCCTCCCCACTCAAGATTGCTTGTCCCCAAGCAATCACAACTCCACCAATGGATAGATATGATCAACCACAGTATTCCTGGATCCCAAATCAATCTAGGACGCTTGTGTGGCTTCCCACTTGATGAGCTATGCTGCAATACATATGTAGAATGAACTCTTTGGAACCTTCTTCTTAGAAGAACAATAATTTGCTGCATGTATTCACTTCAGAGTTGCAGGATACGCCCCCCACCCCTCCCTTGGTACGCGTACCGGTGTACCTGGTATGGATACTGATACGGTACGGCATGGATACGGCTCGGATACCGTATCCGTCTGTACCCTAAAATTTCTAATTTTCTAGCCGCGCCAGATTCATGAGGATTTGGATTTAAAAAAAACAGCCTCGAATCTTGTTAAAAATAGTGAAAAAACTTAAAAACTTGGAAAAAAAACAGGCCTGAATCTTTTAAAACACGGCAAAAAAACAGCGGTTTTTTAATAAATTAACCCGTGACCAGCGACCTTTGCAATCTTTTTTCTGAGCTTTCCCGCTGGCGCGACCTCCGCAAGGCTTTTTCTTAAATTTCCCTAGCGTTTTCGGCAATGTTGCAGTATATGGGCTTTAAAGTTTTTTGGATATTTGCACGAAACTTGAAGTTTAATATTAATTAGCACTTGCACCCATAGGAGGTTCAAGGAATACGCAGATAGGAAAAACCGACGAGTTTAGAAAATTTTCCAGTGTGATTTTTTTTTACAGCGTCCAAGCACTATGATTCACATATAAAAGCCTATCCGCTAATGATAGAATTGAAGTTAAACTTACATTTAAAATATTTAAACATAGATTTAAAAGGTTTAAACTTTATATTTAGATTTTATCGATATTAATATTAATATTGATATTAAAGTTAAAGTTTAAACTTAGATTTAAAATGTTTAAACTTCATATTTAGATTTTATTAAATTTAAAATGTTTATATTTATAATTTTATGTAATATAAATTTAAAATGTTTGTATTTATAATTTTTTATTATATAAATTTAAAAAATTAATATATTATTTAAAATAAAATTATAATTTATAAATATATATAACTAAGATTTAATTATTTTAATTTATTTAAAAATTTAAATGTGAAAGTGAACATATTTTAATTATTAGGGCATATATGCTAATAATTAAATATATTTAGGAGGTTTCATGATACCTAATAATATATTATATTTTTTCATTTATATTTATTTTATTTTAGTTTAGCTAGATTAGAATTCAATGTGAAAGTTACAATTTAATTATATTGTGTTTTTTTTATGAATGGCGTATCCAGCCGTATCCATACTAGGGGCCTTGAAAAATGGTTGTATCCGTATCCGATACTGTATCTGTATCGGGTACCGTATCCGTGTCCATGCAACTTTGATTCACTTAGTTTCCAAAAATCCTGCACTATTTCATCATGCTTTCGCTGATCCATGTTGACAAAAACTGAAAAATCCACATAAATACTATCCCTTTGCATGCTTAGAATCCATAAATCATAGCTATGTATTTGTGAAAACATGCTCTCCCAAAGTAAATCATTGGAATCATTAGAGAATGAACTGCTGTTCAAAGATATATAATCAGCATTTGTATCATGCCTTTCATCATAGACTTCATGTTCAAATTCTTCCATGGTTGGATACTTACCCATATATGCTGATCCAAAAGGTGTACCAAGTTGAAAACCAAGTATATCACCTATCATTCCATCTAACCCATGGCTGCAATTTGTATTTTCATGTGAATATTCCTCCTCTAATCTCAAGACTTCATACCCTTGTGTTTCCCAATCATTGTCAACAAAATGAATCAGCTTATCATGGGGGAGATTGAAATCATTATGCAATATGTCATGTTGATGGAGTTCTTCAACCCCTTCAACTATTTGCTTGATCTCCATCATCCTTGCATTTTCTTCTTGTTCCTTTGATGTAGCTACCATAGATGACTGAATGTCTGATTTGGATGATGAAAAATGAGCCAAACTTAGTTGTAAACAAAGTTTATCAATCTCCTTATCCTTGTCTTCCACCAACTTGATAGCATGATCCCTATCCATAAGCAATTGCAAGTAAACAGATTTCATTATTTCTAATGCCTCTTTGATTGTGTGCAATTGTGTAAGAGTGATTCCTCTTTGAACTCATTTTTGCCCCTCCTTAATTTGGGCTGTCCAAATGAGCTCTTCAACGAACTTATGAGTGCTATCAACCCTTGTTAATGCTTGCACTATCTTTTCATTTGTAACCACAATTTGGTCCTCCAAACCTTCCAATGCTAAAGGTCCACGATCAATTTCATCAAAGTGACTTGGGCTGCCACACAACACATTTTCTGGTTCTCCTTCATTTGTAGGCACAACATCATCATCAAAATCAGCAACCTCATTAGTTGATTCTTGGCAATCTTCATGTATGAATGATGGGAGAATGTTATGACCAAACAAAACATTATCACAAGATTCTATCTTTTCATTATCAATTTCCAAATCAGCACACCTATCAAACTCATCATCATCATAGAGACTCATGTATACCTCACTTGTAGATATACCAAGTGATTCTTCTTCATTGGAGTCCATTGTTTTAGCTTCCTTGTTCAATTTGTCATCCTTTTTTGCATTAGGCTGATTCATCCTCATGTTTGACATTTGACCAATGGATGTAAGCAACTGTTGTTGTGACTGCGTAAAACTTTGCATCATTTGCTGCAAGATGTTTTCAACAGTTGGCTGCTCATGTCTCCTAGGAGTCTCATAATGCTTCTTCGGTCTTCATTCTTGTTTTGCCCTCTTCTTGTCCTTCCGCCGTTTCATATATTGATTGAAGGTAAGATCGTTTCTAACCTCCTAAGGAAGTGTATGGTACTCATCATAAGCAACCATTACATCATCAAAAAATTCAGAAGCCATGATTCACAACCCAAACAGGCTGGCAGCATACACTGCTCTGATATCACTGAAATATCCCACTTAGGGTATTGACCAAAATTTTCTGATTTTTCCAAATTTGATTTGAACCCAAGTTCTGATTTCTGATTTTTCTGCTGAAACCCTCATTTTCTGAATTCTGATTTTTCAAATCAGACTTATGCAAACACTTATATCAACCCAATAAACATGCCAAAACATCATAAAAACATTGCCAACGTGATTGCCAATAAAGTTGTTGAATTACACAATGAAATACACAATGAAAATAACTCCAATTTTGCAACCACAATGGACTGAAATATAAATCAGATGTCTGCTGCTATAATTCAGAATTTATGAAGTCTTCAATACATAGAAAAATTATGGGCGAATAAACCAAACATGCCCAGCTATAAACCCTAGGGTTTATATATACCAAAACAATGCAAATGACCTCCAATAAGATGGAAACACACTCCAAGATGTGGCGCCAAAGTTAGGGCACGAAACCCTAATGTCGATGAGTCTTCGAATCACACCAAGTAACTGCTCAAATGTGGCGCTCAGGTCTGCAATAAGTCGGCTAGGGTTTGCTGCTCCAAAATGACAACAAAGATGCACAACAACCCTCCAAACACCTCCAAATATTGGCGCTTCAAATGTAGGTTAAAACCCTTATCAAATGATGACTTCAAGCACCAAATGCACTCCTCAATCAAGGGCGAACCAGGACTGAACTGCTGCTGCTACAAATCTGAAAGTGAATCAAGCCCTAATGCCAAATTTCACCCTCCAATTGCAATCGCTACTCCTCTAGAAGGTGGCGCTCCAATTCTAGGGTAATTCCCTAGCCAATATGCAACAAATCTCGCCAAATGATGTATTCTTTGAATCTGATCTGCAAATCTGATTTGGAATTCTGCTCTTCTCCTTCGCCAAATAGCAATGAAGCACAAGTAGACCTCCGTTATGAAGTCCTCCCAAGATGAGATTGGGTTTTCGTCCAACTCACCCTTTATTCTCAAGGGTTTTCGTCCTTGGAATAAGCTGCTCAAAAGTGTAGTCCAAAAGCAATAAAATAACAAGTCCAATTCATCATATCCTCTAGGGTTTTCGTCCTAGGGCTTGCTGAACCTAAGTTGCAGCTCAAATGAAACTCCAATGTCAAATATCAAATTCCCGTTATGAGCAAATGTCTAGCCTCAGCTCCTTTTAAACACTTTTTGGAATCCTTCTAGAATTCTCTTTTGTGGCCGACATACTTTATTATTTTATTTTATTTCATTTTATAGCTCCAAAAGTAACTATTATTTTATTTTCTTTTATTTTGGTAAAAAGTTACTTTTTAAAATAAAATAATAAAATAATCACTGGTTGGCACAAAAGGGACATTACAGTTGCATCTCCAATCTTCTATTGGCTTGTGCAATTTTGCTATTGTGACTTGCTCTTTTCATTGAGATCTTGGGTGATTGCATAGGCATCTATGCAAATCATACATGGCATTAGAGCTTTTTGGTGACCAAAGGCTTGCCCCAACTCCATTGAGGATTTAAGGCTTCAAGACTGGCATTGTGTTACAGGTTTGTTTGAATGAATGGTAGGGCAAATTTAAGCTCACCATTGTGTCCTGAGGATCCAAAATAGTTGATTTTGCCTTTCATTTCATCCAAATCAAATATCAGGAGTCAAATCTACAAGGATTTGAATTTGAGAGTTACCTATGTTTTTCTGCAGGTCACACTAGGTCAAATCAAACCCTACCATCACATCCAAAGTGCCTCAAAACCTAAGGATCACTTGTCAATTCATCCATTTTGGACCTAGAGCCTTAAAAAAGTTTTCCTCAACTCGTATCATACAAATCGTACCATTCGTTGTCATGTCCCCTTTTCGAGCGAAGTCAATCAGGGGACCCGTAGCATATTATTTTAATTTCCCATAGGCTATTGAGGTGATACAAGGGAAGTAATTTAATAATTTAAGTTAAGTTGTTCTAAAAGTAACTTTACATTACATTCATAAAAAGACAACTTATTTTTTATTATTAAAAAGTTGTTTTTAAAAGAGGGACAAAAAGTGTCGCTAGGACTAGGGTCCAAAAGTGATGTTTAATTAGAAGACCCTTCTAGACACTTTTAAAATAAAGTTTTGAAGGGAAAAGGGAAAAAAAGAAAATAATACTATATTCCCTCAAAGAGCCAATAAAAGGAGATGTTGAGCTCAGGGGAAAAGCATTCTGGATATTTCATCTATTTGATTTCTCCAATAGCTTGGACCTTGTGTTCATCTATTAGCTCTTGAGGACAAAAACTCTTGGTGTGCAGGTGATCGGAGGATGAAAACCCTTTGATTTCTAGACAGGCAAAGGACGAAAACCCTTGTCTATGGAGGTGATTTCACTCAAAGATCACATTGCTGTTGAACAAGAAGTTTGCCAAAGTTTCAGAGTTTGAGGTTTGCAGTGTGGTGTGCTAATGTTGTGAGGATTTCCAGTGTGATTTGAGTTTATATTTCAGTGTGTTGGAATGATTTTCAAATTCAGTTTTAATGTGGATTTCAATTTTGTTGGTAAGGGTTTCATTGTTATACATTTATTTGTTGTTGCAACAACAAATATTATTATTGGTTGAGGGCTTTGCTAGGCCCATTTTGAAAGACTCGTACCATATGTGAAGATAGATGCTGCTTAAAAAAAACTCTTCCCCTAGCAGTAGTTGTTGAAGAAATGCATATTATGAAGGTGGCGACTTATAATTCAAAGGAACCGCAGCATTTTGAAAAGAGATTGCCATACAATAAGGAGCCATGTGATATATGTTAGCTATCGTACCTACTAATTGGTCATTGTACCTAGCTTGATGGGGTTGTATCAAACTTATGCTAAGTATTATCTGTCATATAAGGAAATTGCCAAGTTTTTGGAGAAGACAAAATTTGTCTAGTGGATCCCATATATCTTTTTGTCTGTTGTGCAAGAGATCACTGCTTGGTATTTAGTAAGTTGGCTGATATTGTATGTCATTTGGGGTTGAATACAATATATTTTCCATTGGCTGGAAATTACCATTGGATAATTGATATTCAATTCCTCTTGGTACTTGTCATACCATCACGAATATGGATCGCATCAATTTGTTGTAGGGATTATTTGATAAATGAAGTGGCTGTTATATTTTTGTGTGTTGGTTATTTACTTACAGTTGTGTCATCTGTGAATAAATATTTTGTAAGTTGTTTCCATTCTGGTATTGAATATTGTTGTAGCTAGAGGAGATGATTATTTATTATTCATAACAACATTAGAATTTATTCGTATTGTTGGTCACCAAGGAGTTGAGTGATTTATTGTGACTTCTGTGCAGTTCTTTGCCAGAAGTAATTTTGATTTGTAATTTGATATGGCATTTTGGAAGGCTTAGCCACCAACTTGCATATCCATCATTCAGTTTTGTATTTGCATGCATTGTAGTTGTGCGGCTTGTCGCCAATAAGTTAGATTTTGTAGGCATTTTCATGTCCCAATCACCGTATGCTCTCACCTTGCCCTACCTAGGAACTTGGTGATCAAAAAGTGTAAGAGTTTATGCATTTTCATCATAAATTTGTAAAAATCCAAAAAAAATCAGTTAAAATATTCTATAGGGATATATGTAGTCATTACATCAACCTCACACAGATCTTCTAAAAAAATGATTTTGGATTTGTTGGAAAGGGGACTTCAAGAGCTTTCTAAAAAGTGGTCACCATAAGGATGTGAAGCAGTATTGAGGGAGATATGATGCTTGCTCTAAAGTTGACCCTGTAATTTTGCCTTTTGACAAAAAAAATTATTGTGAAATTAGGCAAAATAGTTATTTCTTGTTACAACTTGCAATATTTGAAGCAAATCTTTTTGAGACTTGTGTTTGGACCCTTTGAGGAGCTATTTTGGTCATTCTATGACTTTTTAAAGCTCCCATTTTCTCCAATTCTGATATTGTACTTGCTAAATTCTTGTATTGCCTATTATGAAGGTTTGTAAAGATAGTAAATTACAACTTCTGAGAGGAGGGAGGTTCACTTTTTTGAGGCTAAAACAATTATGGGGAGATCATGTATTAAAACTCTTTTCGGGGGGAGAAGGGTTCACTTTTTTTAGTGCTAATACAATTATGGGAAGATCATGTATTAAAACAAAATAAGCATTAAGTGCCACTCTTCTACTTATCTGGGGGGGTTTATAAAAATCACTAATGGGGATCTTGTAATCAATGAACTGATATGAAGCTCCAATTCTTGGGATTTCAATCATGTTTTCAAGTATTTATGTTTGCTCTTATGTCATCACATAGGATCAAGAGAACCATTTGTTCTAGTGACAAGGAATCAAAAATCGCTACCTCAAGTAGGATCTATTACCCTATCTCTTTGGACTCATTCCTAAGCCAAGTGATGTTGAACAAAAGGTTGCATGGTCTAATAGAAATGACCAAGTCTATGTACTCATTGGTCTCACTATTTCCAAGGATATTATGCATTGCATAGAGCACACAAATTGCCCTTTCACTGCCTGGACCATAATCAAGCAGTTGTATGGCAAGATCTCCATTTGAAAGTGATAGTTCCTTGGAAAACCTTGCACATGCGAAAAATACTGAGACAACTATCGATCCTCATGATGGCTCTTCAACAAAACTTAATACTCACATGGCTGATGTGTGCACACTGCAGATCATTGGATGAGTAGCGTAGTTATCTAAACCAGTGATGGAAGACTCGGCGAGTCTTGAAAAACATGCGAGTTTTTCTAGGCGGTGAGTAATAGCAATGTTTACTTGCCAAAAAAGGGATTCACTTGTGTCAAAAAGTGAAGGCGCAACGTTTTAAAACGCCATTTCAACGCCTTTTTTCTTCGTTTATGACTTCTTTGCTCACCAAGACCCTCAACGTGTAATGTCTCCATTTTGAGCTAAGTTATATTTGCTAGTTGAGTTTGCTTCTATACATGGAGAACCGGAAAGTTGGTATATGTCTATGCATGGAGAACCGGAAAGTTGGATCAACTAGTGTGTTATTGAGCTATATGGGAAATGCAATATTAAAATTGTATTTCAATTATTTGATTTGAATTTTCAAATGATGGAATAAGAGGGAAAATGGAAGCTTTAATTACATTTTCTCTAATCTATTTTTATGGAGTTTTAAGTGGAATAAGGAGTTACTCCAGGTGGGACCTATTTTATAATGTCATCTATTGTAGCCAACATTGAAGGAGAGGATTTGCCCATGAAGAATAGGTCCAAGCAAATTCCAATGATTATCATATTTGATCGATTGGCATTTTAGATGAAATTTCAAGAGGATCGATTGGTATTATGAGGTGGTGTTTCCATTGGTTCTTGTGTCATGAGAAGAATCGATGCTAGAAAGAATAAAGGCAGTTTAAATAATATTTGTGCATTCGAAGGAGAGCCAACGGTTGGAGCATTCGCCAAGTCAAAGATATTCAAAAACAATTATTTTAAATGCAAATTTATTTTATTAAATGCTTTGCATTTGGAGAGACTAGTTTATTTAATGCATTTCATGAAGTGGTTAGTGATTGGCTAAGGCAAGGGTTTTATTAACTGCAAATATCATCATTTAATGCATGCACATGAGGTAGTTGTGGATCGATGCAAGTATAGAGGAGCATTTTAAATGCAAGTTCATAAATTGAATGCCAAATATCTAGTCGGTTATGTCAAGGATCAAGATTTTAAATGCTTTGAAGGATATTAAATGATTGCATGCAAGTTGTTGGGAGACGCCAAGGCAAGTTGTGAGAATTGTAAATGTAATAGATGTATCTCATTTAAACAATTAAAGATTGTTTTAAATGAGTGTGTTTTAGATGTAACTCATTCAATATTGTTCAAGTTCATTGCTCATCATTGGTGGAATTCAAGCTACAATTCAAAATGCCAATGAAGAAGGACGTCCATGCTTGAGTTACATAGAGGACTGGAACATCAATTTGCAATATATGATGCTATGGTATGTTTTCTTTCTTATTGTTTATGAATGAGAATTCCGATTTTCATTTTATTGGCAAGGTGATGACCCCTTGTTTATGTATGGAGATGACCCCATACTAGTTGTGAAGTGATTTCATATAGAATTCATTATTTGAGCTTAATATTGCAGGTTTAAGGAGCATTTGAAATGAATTTGACATTATTATAACCCTTGGTCATTGTGGATGTCACACCAAGGTAGTCGATTTGGAGAGATCATCATTATATGAAGATTTAACATATATTTTCAGTTCTGATTTCTTATAACAGCCAGCTGATAATGGTATTTCAGGGTTCTTATGCAAGCTTTGATTGAAGATATTGGCTTGGAAGCATTGTTGACACAAGATATTGAATCTAGGGTTCCATCGCTTGGCTTCAAGAAGAGTTTTTGTTATTGTTTTGATCTCTAGAAGATTTCTGGGCATATATACATTTTCTATCAGACATAACAGCAATCAATATGATGTAATCAGTCCATTTTATGAGGCTGCAACAGTGATATTTGAAGTCTATTTCCATTGGACATTGATAGCTCTTTCATGTTTTAGGGTTACAAGGACATTTGGTGGCACTTGGTTGACATTTTTATAAGTTGTTCAAGTCTGATCTGATTATGACAGTGCTGATATATTCAATTAGCAGCAAGCTTTTGATATCTTTCATATTGAATCAATGATATATGCAATGGTGTTTCACGGTTACATATATGTATGATTGTTTATGTGGTTTTGTGCAAGAAATCTTATCTAAAAGTTGCAAAAATTTCAGTCATTTGAGAAAGGGATATTACACAACGCCCCTCCCACTTTGCACACAACAGTCCAGCATCGACGTTTGAAGATTCTAAAGGATTTTTTTTGTGAATTCGGAAGGGAAATTTGAAGCACAGGTCAATAAATTCTTCTTTTGTTTTTTGTTTTTTTAAGCATTTTATTTCATTTTGGCTGCAAAATTCAGCATCTAGGTTAAAAACAATTCATCATTTGCTAAACCTAAGTTGCATTTTTGCATTTTAATTCCAAAAAATTGGATTCATCACCATTTTTTGATCTTTTTTTGATTTCTGTAATAAATTCATTGTTTTTTGCATACACAAGTTAGTTTTTTCATTTTAACATTTTTTTTTAAGAAAATGTTTAGAATCTTTAGATTAGATTGAATTTTTACTGATTTAAACTAATCTATATTAATTTAAACTAATTCTATGCTGATTTTTAGTGATTTATGTATATTTTAGGTTTTTTTTGTATTAAAAAATTAATATGTTGTGCTTTCACTTTGTATGTGTAGGTTAAATACTTCATATAATGGCAAATAGTGAAGCTTCTATATCAGGTTCAGCCTCAGGCTCCGCCCCATCGGTGCTATCACCACCATCGTTTGTAGGCACTCGTCCTGCAAGAGCTAGAGACCCTACTTGGAAATATGCCTATCAAGGACCGCAACTTGGGTCAGTTTATTGCATTAAATGCCAAAAAGTATTTAGTGGAGGCATAAATCGCCTCAAATACCATCTTGCAGGCATTAGTCATCGTGATGCCAAGGCTTGTCCTGGGACCACCAAAGAGATAAAAAGAGAGATGAATGCCCTACTTTCAGCCACAAAAGAGAAAAAATTGCAAAAGGAGAGGGCAAAGGCAGCCATGGAAGTAGCGATAGCTGCTAGTCAAGGTGTTGAAGTCCATCCAGAACTAGATGAAGATACATGTCGGGGCATAGTGGGCTCTCTTCGTGGTCCACGCATCCGAAACAAATCCACCTCCATTTCTTCTACTTCGAGTAGAGCACCAGCTGCAGGGCCTACACCTACACACACGCCACATAGTTTTTTTGTGCCCAGAAACACATCTGGAGCACAACCATCATTGGAAGCTACTAGGTGGAACAGGGGGGTGCATCAACATGCAAATATGGCATGTGCTGATTTTTGGTATTTCAACAACATTCCTTTCAATGTGGCCAGTAGTCCTTATTGGGAAAATTTGGTAACTGCATTGACAGTTGCGGGAAAAGGCTACAAGGCGCCTTCTCGCAAAGACTTGAGTGGGAGGTTAGTTAAATTAAATTTTATGCTAATTTATACTTATAGTAATTTAGTAATTTATGTTGAATTTTCGGCTAAATTTATGTTCTTTAATTTATACTAATTTATGTTGAATTTAGGCTATTTTTTGTTTAAAAATCAAAATTGTGTACTTAATTGTTAATTTCACTTTGTACTTGTAGGTTGCTCATGAATGCAACTGAAAGGGCAAGTGTAGTGGTGGAAGAACAAAAAAAGGAATAGAAAAAATATGGCTGCACTATTCTTTCTGATGGGTGGACGGATGGGAAAAACCGCACCATTATTAATTTTTTGATAGCTTCAAAAGGTGAGGTTATTTTTTTGAAATCGGTGGATGCCTCCAGCAAAGTAAAAAATGCAGAAACATTGTCTCTAATGTTGGAGGAAGTTGTCATGGAGGTGGGCATAGAAAATGTGGTGCAAATCATTACTGATAATGCAGCAACATATGTGGCGGCTGGGAGATTGCTGGAAAACAAACATAGGACACTTTTTTGGTCACCTTGTGTAGCATATTGCCTTGACCTTCTTTTGGAGGACATAGGCAAATTTGATTGGGTGACACCGGTTGTAGATGATGCAAAGAGCATCACAAAATTTATTTACAATCACCATTGGGTTCTTAATTTGATGAGAGATCACACCCAAGGGAAAGAGTTAGTGCGATCGGGTGTCACAAGGTTTGCAACGGTTTTCCTAACGTTGCAAAGCATTATTGGTTTGTTGAATGCTTTGAAACAAATGTTTGTGAGTCCACTATGGCTACAATCATTATATGCAAAGAAGCCTGAAGGAGAGCGGATCACAACCATAGTGTTTGATAAGCTCTTTGAACAGAGAGCTACAGAGATCGTGAAGGTACCTCAAAACTTTGATTTTAAATTCAAATTGAATATTTTATTTCTTAATTTAAGTCTTTCATTATAAATTTGTAACTTTAATCGTTTGTATTTGTAAATTGTAGGTGTCGGAGCCCTTGGTTAGAGTTCTCTGTTTGGTAGATGGGGATCAAAACCCAATGGGGTATATTTATGACCCCATGGATAGGGCCAAAGAGTCCATTAGAAATTATTACAAGGGGGACAACCTCAAATTTGATCCCATATGGGAGATTATTAATAGGAGGTGGAACAATCAACTCCACCAACCCATCCATGCAGCGGGGTACTTCTTGAATCCTCATTTTTTCTATTCAGATACCTTCTCAGATCCTAATGGAGAGGTCATGGAGGGCCTCATGACATGCATTCAGAGGATGACATCCAAGGTTGAGGTGAGAGACCTCATTGTCCAAGAATTGGAAAGTTACAGGGAAGGAAGGGGTAGGCTCTTTTCTTCGGAGCTAGCTATCCGAGGAAGAACCACTCAGACACCAGGTATAAAATTTGGAGTCTTTCACATGCATCTTACAAGTTACAAATTTCAAATTTACAACTATTGATAATTTGATAAAATATGTTTTGACTTTGTTTTCTAACTCTTCAATATTTTATTTTGTAGAGGCTTGGTGGAAATATTGGGGTGCAAATACCCCAAATCTGCAAAGATTAGCCCTTCGCATTTTGTGCCAACCTTGTAGTGCACCTAGCTGTGAGTGCAATTGGAGCTTGTTTGAGGCCATCCACATGAAGAAGAGGAACAAATTAGCTCAAAAATGCCTCAATGACCTTGTCTTTGTGCAATACAACCTTCGGCTGCGCACAAGAAAGGTAGAGGACAAATAAGATGATCCTATTGATTTGGATAAGATAGATCCTTACAGTGATTGGACAGGGCGGGATGTGCAACCTCCATTGTTTACTGAAGACGAGATTCTTGATTCTGAGAGGCAGGCATTGGAGGAGGTGGGTGCAGGTGGAGATCTAGGATTGGATGACATTGATGAGGCTGAGGAGTCATTGCCATCTACTACCAGGATGGAGGTCGAGCCACTACCTTCCATGCCAAGTGAGGAGCCACAGCGGACTCCAAAGGCTAGAACCTCTACCTCTCCCCTAGTTTTCAGTAGATTAGGGAAGAGGAAGATGTAAAATGTTGTATTTACTTTTAGTTTTACTATTTTTATTTTGTCAGCTATCTATTGTATCAGGTTATCAAATATCAGGATTCTGCATGAGGATGCAATTTTGTACTCAATTTGCATTCAAATGAATAAAATTTAATAGAAAACACTTTGTACTCATTTATGGACTCATTGGATACATCTTGTCATTGAATTTTGCAAAAAATATGTGTTTGAAATGAAATTTAAGCAATTTTTTAAGTTCCCGAGTCGAGTTTTTTGGGCCTGCGAGTTTAAGTTTGAGTTTCCCAACTATGATCTAAACTATCAAGTCACAAAGAAATTCACTAAGATTCCACCACCTCTTGCTACTTCTATAGGGTTCAATGTTACCTCTCTAAATGGATCCAATGATTCCTTTCAGCAGGATCATTCATATATGACAAATATACTACACTTGGATGCTTATTTGATAGATCTTTCATGCTTGTTGAATCCCACCTTTCAGATCTGGAGAACACTATCGATAACTGGGCTTTCCTCTTTGATGACAGTTCTCATGGCATCATATCACCTTCTCTGGATGTAATGAGGGTACATTCTAATCCTCCTATTCTCTCTCCACCTAGACATGCTTCCCTGGTAACACATTCTATAATTGTTTTGGAGTCTAATGATCCAATTTTGTCACCACGCACGATCGCTAGGACCCATCTCTACCCACCTAAGCTACACTTAAGGGGGGTGTTAGTGCATATTACTTTCTATGCATTTAGTTAGTCTCTCACATAGGTAGGATAAGCTTACTTAGTCTCTCACATAGGTAGGCATCTACTTAGAAAGGTAACATGCTATTTTTAGTAGTAATGTGGTTGGGTGCATCTTTATCCCACATGGGTTGTAAGTCTCTCATGACTTGGTGGCATATCCTATATATGCTATCCTATTGCTCTCATTTGAGCATCTCATCATCATTGATTCTCTCCTCTTGGACATTGTTGCACATTGCATCCTATTGCTCCTTGTTGCCTGTTTTGCACATCTCTTGCATATTAGAAGCTTGTACTTCCAAGCACATCTTGTGTATGCAGATTGGGAGCTTGTCTAACATCTTGGAGATCTTGGATCTTGGAAGAATCTCTTTTGCATTGTAATTCATTGTATTTGCATCCCCATTCTATTGGAATAGCTATCGTGTAGCATCTCCAATCTCCAATTGTCTTGTGCAATTTTGCTATTGTGGCTCACTCTTTTCATCAAGATCTTGGGTGATTGCATAGGCAAATATGCAAATCTCACAATTTATGTTATCCATTCTAAAAGGGACATTATTTTGTATTACACCCAAGATCAAGCATCCATGCAATGGCTCCACAGCCACACTCTCATCGAGTCCCCCTCTTGAGTCTCAACAACCTGAAATTTATTAATTTCTTCAAAGCTCTCCTTCAGATTCTCAGCCTGAACTCAATTGGTTTGGTTATGAGCCACCCAATTCTATATTGCACTATTAGAAAATTTCCTTGGTGAAAAAAGGGTGGTTCTTCAATTAAAAAACTGATTTATGGGCATGAGATTCACTAAAGCAGCAATGTGATTAGCAACCCTTTTTCTTCCACAAGGAATTAAGAGTTTTGACCTCCATTGGTCTATCAAGAAAGGGTTTTCAATGAAATCAAGTATGTTTTCGTGTAACAAGCCTACCCCATCTATATCAACAGAAGTTACCATTGTGCTTGGTTCAGTTCATAATGTGGGATAAATGCTTGGTTTCGTTATTTTACTTCTTCATGCAGGTTTTTGATTTTAAATGCACAAGAAGGAGCTACTGGAAAATTCATTATACAGATGCTTATTTCTTCCCTCAAATCCCTTCTATCTCTTTCCCTGTGCCTATCTTGTATGTGTATCTTAGAGGGATAAGCAGCAGCAATGGTGAAATCAGAATTGAGGCACAATTTCTTCATTTAGTGTAGCATGTGTGTTGAGGAAATTGGCGCTTGCATTTGGCATTGGTCATGGCAGCCATATCACTCCTCACATCTCCTTAAAGCACTGGAGCCATATACTCAGGGATGGCTGGGTGGAGAACAGTAGGGATGGCTTGCATAAGGACTTGGAGCCTTTTATTTCAGACTCTATAGATTTGTGCAAGACTTCTATCCTTCCTTGTAAATCTTTAATTTGAAATGGAAAACGTGGCATAGCAAGTAATGGCTCTTTTCTCTTCAGGTAATTAAACATTCAATGATACAACAATGAAAATGCCAGTCCCTTCTCCTGTCATGTTCTTTTGCATTAACAAGATTAGAAAGGAGATCTCATAGCTTACATCTTCTGTCCTGTTAGTGTGTTTTAAGAAGAAAATAGAATTAGTAATGTTGGGCTGGTGACATCTTTCATATCTTCTTGTGAATTGTTGGTAGAGAGCCCAGCTAAGTAGAGCAGGCTGCCTAAGTTTGAGAGCTGGAGTTATTATGAATTAAGTGAAATGATAGTAAGATAAGTTCTCATTTTATGGACAGCTTTTGCCTTACAAATTTATGTGTACAGTACTTGTTATGCCCATTCATGACATCATAATTGAGAAGTTCTTTAGAGAATGGTATGATCATCACAGATGAAGATATAGGCATCCAATGCATCATGACTCTTTCAGTTACCTTGTGTGTTGAAGGAGTGATCTTGTAAGACCTGAATGTATATTGGACGTGCATATCATTTATTCTCAATTAAAGAATATTCTTGAGTAAATAACACATGAATTCTCTTTTGCTACAATTGTCTTTTTCTACATATGAATGAACTGTGCTGTGTTATTTGAAGAGAATGCTTGTTAGAGATTGATGCCAGTGCATTGTATGATTTCCTTATTAGTCGAAGACTTTTGATGCCTAGTTCACATTCCAATAAGACATATGGATTGATGTACATGATCTGATAATAATTCAATCAGTAACAACTGTAGGATTATGATGTTGAAAGTGTAAGAAACCTGGAATACTGCACTATGTCTCCCTCTATGTTATCATGATTCCATTCCTTATTTTCTTAATTGAGGGTCATTCGATGCTCATGGAATTCTATAACTGAGAGCAGCTAGAATAAACCAAGGGGCAAGCAGAAGGACCAAGAAGCCAGCTGGCAAGTTGTGCTAAATGTTCAGATTTTAAAAACACTGTCTGGACATACTTGCTGCCAGATAAAAGACAGTGACATCATCATTTCCCAGAAAGAATGTCCAGGCTGCTGTTTAACTGATGAATTTGTTTGGCTGAGGCAGTATAAGATTCTGCCTTGACAGATCCAATGTGTCGACCTTCCTTTTGATGATTTTGCAGTATCCAGGCTGTTGACAGGTACAAACCTGTCAAATGGCTTCTTTTTCATGTCAGTTGGTTCCATCTTATGCCAGATGTGGCTGGCTTGTTGAGGACAGATAGGGTAGTTATCCTCTCCCTTTAAACCGTATGAGGAAAAGCATATCATCATTTTGAACATTTAGTTGGGTTCTCTTGGAAAAATTTAATGTGTCAGTTGTCAAGCCTTTATGTTAATGATGGGTTTTCCCTAGTGGGACAAGATTAGCACTACAGAGAGGATGATAATGCATCTAACTGTGGGGTGCAATAAACAAAAGGGATGTTATTCATTTTTTTATTTGTATTTATTCTATACCACAACATAATATCGTTACAACATATTTCAGATTTTACTGCTATGCCAGACACTTTTCCTAATTCAAGTCGCCCTTTTTAAAATAACAGCAGCTTTTCAGCTAGTTTTCAAAGGTTCATTCACAACTGTTGTAACAAAGCACTTTCTTGACCTCATGGACAGATACAGATAGCATGGAAAGGACATTCCAGATTGTGTTTGAAAGATTCATTCAAACCTTCCTTTCAGTGGAAACAAGAATTGGATTTAAGACATGTTGCACATTATACACAAAGGGCGGACAACTTGGAGATAAAATCCTGGATAGATCTATAGGAATGCTGTAAGTACAAGTAAGTATCATCTCAGTTAAGGGTCCATGCATGGAAACCTCGTCATCTACAGGAAATCCATGATCTATGGCTCAACTTTCTAATGCAGGTTTTAAAAGATATATGGATGCAAAACTTTAGATTGACAAATTGATTGTTGTAGGAAACATAAACATGAAACCAGGTTTGCTTCTGATGCCCTTCCACCAATAGCACCTTCTTCAGAGTTGGTGGGATCTCCAAACTTTATTGCAGCAGATGTAAATCTAATAGTCAATTTTTTTAGCATAGGTAACTAATTTACACGGAGAATACAATTTATTATTAATATTTTACAAATGAGCGAGAGTGGGAGAGGCAGTCGGAACGGGAGAGGTGCTTTGCAGGGTGGAAGCAGCTCAGTTTTGCAAGGAGAGGACGAAGATGGAGATGCAGATGGAGATAGTGATGAGGATGATTGGTTTTTCCCTGCAGACGAAGAAGAGGACGAATCTTTCCTCGACATTTGGTTGGACGTGCAAAGGTCTTTAATGCGGAAGGGGTCTTCTGTGGCCGCCGCTTCTTCTGATGTCTCCGGGATTAGTAGGGCGCGTAAGCAGGATTTTCTCTCCCCTCTTACAACCCATGCAAAGATTTCTACGGCCTCTGTTAAGGCTGATTCTTCTGGTGAGGTGATCTTGGAGCCTCTTGTTCCTCCTGTGGCGGCCTCTTGTTTGGATTTGGATGCTGTTCTAGCTACCAGTCTGGATGATGCCTCGCAGGTGGATGTTGCACCATTGGCTGAGAAAAGCCCTGCTAGGGTTTCGCCTATGCTTCCTAGCGATACTTTTGGTGAGTTTATTTTGGAGTCTTTGGCTCCCTCTACCCCTTGTCTCGATTTGGATGTAGTTCCACTTGTTGTGTCGGTGATCAGTCTAAAAAATATGAATGGAGGTGCTTCGAAGTTGGATGTGGGTTGTCTTGGAGAGGTGGGTTACCCTTCAACCCAGGGTTTGTGGGATTTGAACATGCAAACCAATTCTGTTCAGGATCTGATTTTAGATAATGCAAAGCAAACTGGGGCTCCCTTGGTTTGGTTGGAGATCCCTGATATTAATGTTGACAGTGCTACTGGTAGCATGGAGAATGCCCTCATTGGGAGATTCTCCGGCTTTAGTCCGAAAATTAATGTTGTTCGAAATTGGGTTAAGAAAAGAGGTGCATGTTTGAGCAGAACCATGTGGCTGACATGATTAATGGATTTTTTCTCTTTTCCTTCCATTCTCTTGAGGAAAGCAAGATTGTTTTGCAGGGGGGACCTTGGTTCCTTGGAAAGTTTAATTTTTTGTTGAAAAGATGGTCTCCTGGTTTTGACGCAGCGAAGGAAAATTTTAATAGGTCTTCAATTTGGGTTCGGCTTGTAGGGCTTCCTTTAGAGTTCTGGAACGAAAAGATAATTAGATGTATTGCAAATGCTATTGGTCAGTGTTTATCCATAGATAATGTTACCAAGTCTATGAAGCGTTTGATTTTTGCTAGATTTTGTGTGAGTGTAGATTTTGATAAGGTGCTACCAAAAGTCATTAAACTTTGCTCCAAATTTGGCATTTGGGAGCAACGAATTTATTATAAGACTTCTTCGTAGGTTTGTATGCTTTGTCATAAAGCTGGACACTTCTCTCATTCCTGTCCTAAGCATGGAAAAGAGGGTTAGATTGTTGATGCTACAAGAAATGAAGGTAAAGAAAACGGGATTGTTGTGGATCCTGTTGGAGATGAGCAAGGGTTTCCTTTGAAAGATAAGAATCCTGTTGGGAACGAGCAGGGGTTTCCTTTGAAAGATAAGAATAGGTGTATTGGGGATGACCCAGGGGCTTTATTGAAGGATAAGAATAGGTGTCCTTTGAATGAGTCTGGATCTTTAAAAAAGGGTAAGACAATCCATTTGAGTCAAGCTCTTACTCCACCTTAGAGTTATTTGGTGAGGTTTGGTTAAAAACCTCCTTGATCATGGTTATTGTTGTTCTTTCGTTTGGCCTTGCTGTTTTTAGGCCTGCTCCATTGTTTGGTTCTTGCTTGCTGCTGTTGGTTTGTTCTTAAGGTTGTTGCTTGTTCTTGTTGTACAATGTTTTGGGACCCTTTTAAAACCCTTTCTGGTTCATAGCTCTGGTTAAAAGCGGTTACCTATAATAATCAAAAACTAATTTGCACAGAGTGTTGACCAAGTCTGGCAATTATTGGAAAAGCCTTGAACTACTAGAAGCCTATTGTTATCCAATGGTCTAGACTGATTTGTTTTGACTGGATTTGGAGAGTGGATATGTCAAATGACATACCTAGAAACCTTCTAGTGAACAAGTTATTGGATTTCCTAGGCCCTAACATAGATGAGTTGAATCACACATGGTAAAATGGCAAAAAATAATCTTTGCTAAAAGGGTTGCAATCGAGGACAAAGAAATTCATTTCAGCATAGGGTGATCAAACTGCTTGTTTGTAATAACCCCTACCAATTCTGATCCGTTTTTCAATCTGTTGTTCTGGTTTTCTAAATTTGTTTTAGAGTGGTTTTGCTTGTGTTTTTGTTTGTTTCAATGCATGTAAGGTTTTGTCATGATATAGTAATGAAATTGAAACATAATAACATGGAAAATACACAACATATATGACTGAAAATGATAGGAGCAACTAGTAAATCAATTTCAAATTAAAGATTTGAAATAGGTATCTTCATTGACATACTCGGATGATGTTTCCTTGCCAATTACATTCATAAGATGAACCTAATTACAAACAGTCTTGACTGATTACAAAAATCAGACTTGTAGATGTATACAATTATGAACCAATGATCAACAAATCACTCTCAAACATGCAACGATGACATCCTCCAAATGTAGCAGCCAAAGATGATGAAGATCTAATGGCAAGTATGATTGAATTTCACTGTCCAAACCCTTATTTCTGATCTGCAGATGACTGATTACATTTTTTTATCACAAAACCTTACAAAATATGCCCTAGAGAGTGGCGTTTAAGCCTCCAAAGGCTAGCGCTCCATCATAGATGAGGTCGATAGGGTTTGCATGTAATATATGATCAATAAACACCTTCAAACCATCAAATACACAGTCTGATATAAAATTGCTGATGACTGATATGAAATTCTGAGTACAAGTAGATGAAACCCTTCACCAGTGAAGCCTCTATAATGTAGCAATCCACTTCCAAACCCTTGCCATGGATGAAAATGAAGGAAATATGGCAATTAGACCTTCAAATCTGAATCACAATGCTTCCAATCTGCAATCAAACTCCAAACCCTAGTTTATATCAATTTCTCCTTTCAAACCCTAGCTGGTTGAAGCTCCAAATCATCAAGTAACCTGCAAATAAGCTCAATAATGGATCCCGAATGAATCCATCTCTCAATGTGGGATGAATTTTCGTCCAAACCACCGATGTCTAAGGGTTTTCGTCCTTAGAGCAAGCTGAAACGAAGTTGCAGCCAAGAGAAATTCTCTAATATCCAAAATACCAAATAACATGAATGAATGATGCAAACGACGTCCAAATACCTCCTTTTATTTTTCCTCACTTGGGCGCCCATATAAAATATATTTTAATGCATTTTGGAGTCCACCGTCATAAGAAAATATTTTTATTTTATTTTCTTTTTAATTTCCATAATTTGGGCGGCCAACTTGGAGAGAGTAAATAATAATAAAATAATGATATTTTATTGTCACTTTTTCAACTTGTATGACCACTTTTTGGATTAAAATATAATATTTTAATTAATAAAATATTATATATTTTTCTTTTGCCTTATTTTCCAATTTTCTATATTTTTACCAATTTTTCCCTTTCCCATTGGGTCGCTTTTCTCCTTGGCTAATTATTTTATTATTTTTGACTTTTCCACCACAAAAATACATAAAGTCATTTGCCAACTTTGTTTCGCTACTAAAAAATAGTTGAGCTCTATAAAATCAACATTCCATTCTCCAAGCCCTTAGCAACATTCTCTTTTCCAAGCCTCCATATGACCAAAGTTCAACCAAGACACTTAAGCTCTTAAAGGGGACATTACATTGTTAACTGTCATATTGACTACAACTATATAAAAGAAAATAAGTTACTAGAATTTTTATGATCGTAGGATGTATTTAGGGTGAGAAATAAAGTTATTGTTTATTTGTATTATAGAGAATGTTTGCCCAGCTTGGGATCTCCATAGCACACAATAGCTGACTCTCATTTAGCATTCAAACTTAATAAAAAACCTATTGTTTCATACACAACTTTGCATTGTAGAAATGATAGCTAGGTCGTGACCAGCTGTTAACCTCGTTTCGACACCACCAAATTTAAGCTATTCATGTCGAAACGATAAACGTCATCATGTGTTTAACTTCTTTGTCAAGTCGCCTAAAGTTGCAAAAGGACAGCGTCGCTTGTTTCCCGCACCAGTTGTCATAATTTCCCATCATTGAAAGGTCGAATCCAATCTGGTTTGTGTTGATTCCTTGCATTAAACCTAGTATAGGTACGTCGTTTGGAGGATCAATCATTGTTTCAGTCAAAATCATGGGAGTAGTCATCTAGTTTGTCGAGATTTGCAGAAACAATTAAATCTCAAAATCTGTAAAAGATGGTGCAAAATATTTTTACTATGATGTTCCTCATTGTATTTCACTTAATGTGGTAAGTTTCCAGATCAGGACGCCTCACAGTTTAGAAGATATTAAACTTTTGATTTTTCGTCGGCAGTTTGCAGAAACAATTAAAACAGGTGCTTTATGAGGGTTGGAGAAAAATGGTTTGACAGGGGGTTTCGTGATGTCATTATACACAATCTGGCAAGTTTTCAAGAGAAAACGTCATTCCAGGCAAAAGATATGCATAGGTCTTAATTCACTGTGTCCGCTGATTTGTCGGGCACTTTTCGAAGTAGGTTCGTGAGTTGAATAATATATTGAAATCTTGATATCTTACTCATGGCATCTCTTTGGTTTGAAAAATCTAATGTTGGAAGCCATGGTACTGATTGGATTGTAAAAGTCTTTTAAAGTTTCACATCGTTGGGGTACTTTACGGTTCCTAGAACCCTTAGCATTTCTATCATTATCCTTATTGACATTTTAAAATCCAAAATTACTATTTAATCCTTAATTTTCCTTCAGTTCCTAATGGATGCCAAACTCTCAAAAAGATTTCACTTGAGGCTAAAGTGCCAACATTACTTTAAAAGGGTGTTTTTGAGCACGTGGTCGGAGATTTTGGGGTGATTGAGAACTTTTTCGGAGGTTCCCTTGGTATCGGGAACCTCCTTTTCCTTTGAATTGTTCCTAAATGCCTTCAAGCCTCTGACTCCCCTGTTTAAACCCTAATCTCACGCCCTCCTCTTTGCCAGAGTCGCCATGGAATGGAGTGATCGTAGGGGTATGCACAAAATAGAGCTGTTGAGAAGATTGCAGGATATGAACATCCATCAAAACAGAGCTAAAAGGAGAATTTTTCACAGATATTGTAGTTACAAGTGCCGTGGTAGACCTGCACGCAAAATGTGGAAGCATAGGTAGGGCACGTGACAAAATGCCTTAAAGAAATGTGGTCTCAGGAATGCAATGAACACAGGGTATCCACTTGATGGATTTGTTTAAAAAGCTTTAAAAACTTTTAGTCAAATGTAATGTGTAGGTATAAAACTTGGCAGTAAAACAATTGCTAGTGTCCTCCTGCCTATGTGCCCGAAAATGGGAGACTTGGAACAGGTTATGAAAGGAGACTTTTGTCAGTTATTATATCAACAAATGCTATAATAACTACATTGATTATAATACATGTTCGTTACAATGAGACGTATGGGGTTATCCAATGGGATGGTTATCTTAGAATAATTTTGAGGATTAGTCTACCATACTCCTCCCCTTTAGGTGGCTTGTATAGTCATGATGTAATTTTGTTGGACAAATTTTTTATGAGATTGTTGGTTTGCTTCTTTAATTAATTTATGCATTTTTTGTGAATCATTAAATTTTCAACCAACAGTATGATTTTTTTTTTTAAATTATTTTCATGGGCTGCTTGGCCGACTAAATATGATATGTTTCCTTGCCTCGGGAACTCATTGAGTTGAACTTTTGAATGAATTTGACACATTGTTGTGTTGGTGGCCACACTTGAATTTTGTTATTTTTATGAGATTTCATTTTGGATTTTAATTGATATTGGTATCATTATTTTTATAATTATTGTTTCCTTTTGAGGCGTTTGCTTAATTGTTATTGCTGGTGCTTGTGAAGTTTTGCATGTATTTAAGATGTCCTTTTTGAAAGGGGCCCCTGGAAGGTTGTATGGGGGGAGAAGGTGGTTTGGAGATTCTCGAGTAATAAGACCTACTATAAGATTAGTATAGGAAGGTCGAGTCTTGTTTTTCCTTAGATTCATAAATAAATATACCCTCTTATTACCCTATAACACTAGGATACTATGATATCAACCCTTCTTAGGGAAGTGAGACTTGTTGGGCATCACAGCTTTTTGGATGTCGATTCTTCTGTTTCAAGCTAGTTAGCTACTTAGTCATGAATTCTTGGTTATTTGAAAACATTTGAGTGTTGATCATCTCTATAAATTCTCCATAAATGAGCCTCATGTTGCAAGTAAGAGAAGTCGTTATTTTGATTCCACATACCTTTGAAACATATAAGTTTAGTAAAATAAGTTCTAGAAGTTATTTGAGTGGTAGGAAAGCATGCTTGACAACTTGATGCATGGGACAATTCTTAATTGGAATGTTTGATGTAAATTATCATTATGCTTGATAATCTAAGGTAGAAACTGTAATGTCCCCTTCTAGCTAGACACCAGTTGTTGGCAGGATTAGCCTATTAATCGACCCTCGTAGGCTAATGGGATTGGATAGAGGGTCTTTTGTGACAGAAACCTAGTCAGTGGATGGTTTATTTCTTCTCCAGAGTTTCGTATGTTTCAGGGTTGGCCTTTGCAAGGGGTTCAGGACTCATTTTCTCATACTTACTATTTATAGTAAGTCATTCAGTTAGGGTTACTATTTATAGCAGGGCCCCTGAATGGGATATTCGGCAGTGTCGATTCCGGTATTCAGTTGGCTTGGAGAAATAAGGTGTTTTGTCTAAGTTATGATGTTTAATTATTTTTAAAGGTCACTTTAATAATAATTAATATTTTAATGTTATAATATAACGTTATATTTGAACTTTATATTTGAGGGCCATTTCATCATTAAAAAGGGGGCCATTTAATTAATTGTTGGGGCACTAATTTCAAGGATATATTATAATGTCCAAAGTGCAAATATTATATTATTTTGAATGACATTAAAAAGGCAAAATGGAGGGAATCGACTTCTTGAGGAATTATATAAAGGAGCCAAGGAAAGTTGGAGCTCATTCTATTATGCATTTGATAACTTTTTTTCATGACTTCTTTGGGCGTTTGGAGAACAGCAATGAGGGTTTCTGCAATTATCCAGAGCTATCGGCATCGGAGAGCGTAGCTTCTTCCTTGCATTAGCGTTCTGAGGCTGTGAGACTATCAGTTGAAGTTGCTTCACAGTTGGCTTCATTCAGGAGTCAAGTTTGAGCAGATTGGATGAATTTTTCAAGGGTTTCCAAGCATATTTCTTTGTGAGCAGATCAGACATCATTCAAGGGCATTTTTTATAGCATTCCTTGGTATCATAAGGCCGTACAATCTACATGCACCAATCGTACCAACATAACCCTAGGCGTGTGAACCAGGAGCTTGAAACGCCTTGCCTTTTTGGGGTTTTCCATCTTCATTAGGGGCTGCTACCCTAGTGGAGAGGTTGGGTGAAGAATTCAAGGTGGAGAAATAATTTTGAGTTGCTTTTTGGAGCCATTCAGTGCTGCTTTTTCATTATCAGACCTGGGAAAGTCAAAATCAGAAAATGGGTATGTTGGAATTAGATATGTGATCACTTTTTATGAATTGGGTTGTCTTTTGTTTATTGAAAAAGTGATTGTATAAGCGGGAAATAAAATCTGGAATTTTCGGGTTCATTGCATGGTGAAAAATCAGAACTTTTGATTTATGTGTTTGCTGTTATAATTTATGATATTATGCAAGATATTGTTTAAATGTATGTGAAGGAGAACTAGGGTTCTTACAGTGGTATCAGAGCTTTAATCCTGCCATCTTGGAGGGTTAAAAGCTTCGCATGCAGCCATTAGAAGTTGGTCCTCACAGGTATTATACTCGCAGGAGGGCTTTAATATAGAGAAAGCAGAATTTTGATATTCAGCAGGACACAATGGGTGACAAGTGAGATGGAACCCCTCCGAGGAATGAAGGTAACAATGAAGACATGGAAGCAAGAGATATTTTTAGAAATATGGCATTAGGGCAGCACTAGGTTGTAGATGCTGTGAGGGCACTCACTACTATGTTACATCAAATGAACCCTCAAGGGAGACAAAATCCTGAACGAGATGATAATAGGAGTGTAGTTGGGACTCCAGGGGCATGGAGAGCACCCACCCGTACCTCAGACAGGCCAACACGTCCTACCTTTCTGAGAAATGAACCAGAAGGACATGTGGAAGAAGAGGGAGAAGAAATGTTCGTGGATACTCTTATGGCAGCGAACGATGAGTGGGAGTTGTTGACACCACATGTGAGGGAGCGCATGAGCTTTGACAGTTTTGTGAGTCAAAGGAGAGAGCATTATAGGTCCAGGCAGGATAGGAGGCCAAGAAACCAAAACAATGATCTGATGTATGCCACCAGTAGAGTCACATTGCCCATGTTTGATGGCAGTGGGAAGGTTACAGCTCAGTCATGGATTCACAAGCTAGACACTCTCTTGAATCTTCGACCCATGACAGAGGAGGATGCAATTAAGTATGCCACTTTTCATTTGGAAGGTGCAGCTCACGAATGGTGGTATCATGGGTTGGACATGTTACAGCATAACCGCATCACTTCTTATCAGGAGTTCGTTGATAGGTTGATTGAACGCTTTGATAAGAAGGATCCTAAGACATTTCAGAGATCTAGCTCAGCTTAAGCAGACTAGGAGTTTGGAGAGTTACATTGGTGACTTTTAGAAATTATCAGTTATGGTTTCCAATATATCTGAGAGGAGATTAGTTGTGCTATTCATTGAGGGCTTATTGGAACCATTGAGAGGATGGATAAAGACTTTTGATCCCCTAACACTGCAGGAGGCAATGAGAAAGGCTAGAAGTATGGAACTTGTAGCCCCTCAAAGCAAGTTCTCATCTAGGGGATCTTCTTCATTCAGGGACAGCAAGACATTTTCTAAGAAAAAGGAAAATTCAGACTCAAAGGGGAAATCAGCAGCACCCATAGATCGTGAGACATTCAATGATTTGCGAAGGAAAAAGTTGTGTTTCTACTGTAAGGGTCCCTATGACGCAAACCATGACTGTCCTTTGAGGCCTAAAGGCAAAGCTAACCGAATAATGTGGGCATTTTATGAGGATTCTGAGTCTGAAAAATCAGACCAGCAATCTGATCTTGAGGAATTCGAGGTAGAAAAGCTTGAACATGAGGGCAGAGAAGCATGAAAATGAGGCTGAAAATGAAGAGGAAGCAAAGCTTCAAGAGGCACGTCTCACTAGCATTCAACGAGGGCTCATTCAAGATGCGTGGGGTCTTAGCTGGACAGAAGATCATTACCCTGCTTGATACAAGTGCCACGCATAACTTCATCGATGCTAGGTTGGTTGAGAGGCATGGGATTTGGACAGAGGAATTTGAAGGCATAAGAGTGAAGGTTGATGATGGTTACACTCTTAAGTGTGACAGGATGACTTCAAAACTCCCCATGCGCTTAAATAATTTTGAATTCAAGGCAGATTTTTACGTAGTAAAAATGGGAGATACTGATATGGTTTTGGGAATGAAATGGCTGCATGACATAGGAGAATTTACCCTTAACCTTAGGGAGATGGAGATGAGATTCAAAGTTGATGGGAAGACTCATGTGCTGAAAGCCATCAGAGATAGCAGTTTCAGGATGATATCTTTCAGGAGGATGGAAAGACTCATGTGCCATGACATGGTTGAGTGGGCAGCAACATGTATACTAATGCCATCACAGGGAGGGCAGCAAAAATCAGATTATCATCCAGATATTCGGGAGTTGAGGATTAAACATGGGAAGGTGTTCAGTGACATTCCACCTGGCAGACCTCTAGACAGGGGGATTGAGCACATAATAGAATTGGAGGAGGGTGCTAAACCCGTGATGATCACTCCTTACAGGTACCCAAAACGGCTGAAAGATGAAATCGAGAAAACAATAAAAGAGCTGCTTGCTATGGGGCACATTAGACCGAGCAAATCTCCTTTTGCCTCATCTGTAGTTTTGGTAAAGAAAAAGGATGGTACCTTACGAATGTGTATTGACTACAGTGTTCTGAATAAGAAAACTATTAAGAACAAGTACCCAATTCCTCGGATTGATGAGTTGATTGATGAGCTTCATGGTGCTTGTTATTTTTCTAAGATAGATCTAAGATCAGGTTATCACCAGATCAGAGTCAGAGAGCAGGACATCGAGAAAACCGCATTTAGGTGTCATTGTGGACATTTTGAGTTTGTGGTTATGCCATTTGGCTTAACCAATGCCCTCGCTACTTTCCAGTCTACCATGAACAGGGTCTTCCATAAACAGCTGAGGAAATATGTTCTGGTCTTCTTTGATGACATTCTAGTTTACAGTAGAACTTGGGAGGAGCACCTTGCTCATCTGGATGCAGTAGTGGGTATTCTTGATAGGGAGTCCTTGTATGCCAAGGAATCTAAGTGTGAGTTGGGCATAACAAAATTGTTGTATCTAGGCCATATCATCAATGCAGAGGGAGTTCGGATGGATCCTGACAAAATCCGAGCTATCATAGAGTGGCCTACCCTAGTGAACCTTACTCAACTTAGAGGTTTTTTGGGTTTATGTGGCTTCTACCGCCGGTTTGTTAGTGGGTATTCACGACATGCAGCACCCCTCACGGACTTGACAAAGAAAGGTGCGTTTGTTTGGACTCCTGAGGCATAGGAGTGTTTTGAGAAATTCAAATGTTTGACGACTTCATGTCCAGTTCTTGCTTTACCGGATTTCAGTAAGCCCTTCGAGCTACAGTATGATGCCTCCGGTGAGGGCATTGGTGCAATGCTTATGTAGGATAAGCACCCTATTGCTTTCTAGAGCAAGAAGCTTAGGGGTCCTGAGAGGTGCTTTAGTATATACGATAAGGAAATGTTGGCCATAATGCACGCGTTGGCCAAGTTCAGGCAGTATCTTGTTTGCAGCAAATTTTGTGTCAAGACCGATCATAACAGCCTGAGACATTTCTTGGGACAGCGATATTTCAATGACCGTCAGCAGAAATGGGTAAGTAAATTGCAGTCATATGACTTTGACATTGCCTATGTCAAAGGGACACAGAACATTGTTGCTGATGCTTTATCTCACCAACCTAATTTGAGCTCCATGGTTGAGATTTCAGAGGACTGGAGACACATGATTACGGTAGAGTATGTCGAAGACTCTTGGGCTTCTGGCATTGTTGAGGGCTCAGTTCGGGACAGCAGATACACAATTGTAAATGATAAGATCATTTACAAGGGGAGGATTTTCTTGACCCCAGGATTGGAGTTGAAGAGCAGAGTGTTGAGGGCCTTTCATGATGTACCTATGGCAGGACACCCCGAGTATTTTAAAACTTATAAGCAGGTACAGGAGTGTTTCACTTGGAAAGGTCTTAAGTCAGATGTTCTTCGATATGTTAGAGAGTGCCCTATTTGTCAGCAAAATAAATAGGAGCATACTTATTCTGCGGGGTTACTTCAGCCACTTCCAATTTTTGATAGGAAGTGGGAATGCTTGTCTATGGACTTCATTATGGGCTTGCCAAAAGCCTAGGGTAGAGATTGCGTATATGTGGTTGTTGATCGGCTCACGAAGTATGCACATTTCTTTCCGATTACAACTACATATTCAGCTACACATGTAGCAGAGTTGTTTTTCCGTGAGGTGTTCAGGTTGCATGGTCTACCTCGGAGTATTGTTAGTGACAGAGATAGTCGGTTCATGAGTCACTTCTGGCAGGAGTTGTTCAGACTTTGTGGAACCCAGCTTACTCCGAGCACTAGTTACCACCTGCAGACAGATGGCCAAACAGAGATTGTAAACAAATGGGTGGAGGGATACCTCAGGAATTATATAGCGGGATAGCAGAAAGCTTGGGTCAAGTGGATTCATCTCTGTGAGTACTGTTATAATACCACTCACCATATGTCGATTCAGATGACACCGTTTATGGTGTTGTATGGATATGAGACGCCTAGCTTCCTTGATTTACTGCTGAGCGACAGTAGAGTGCCTAGTGCTGGGGATCTTTTGCAAGAGAACCAGGATATTATGAGAGCTCTTAAGGAGAATATTCAGAAGGCTCAGATTCAACAAAAGCAGTACGCAGATCAGAAGAGAGTTGAGCGTTTCTTTGAGGTAGGGGACATGGTGTATCTGATGTTGCAACCCTACCGTCAGTCCACTCTCAAGAAGAGTGGTGCAGAGAAACTCAAGCCGCGATACTATGGCCCTTTTAGGATTATCAGGTGGGTAGGCGAGGTGGCTTATGAGTTGGATTTACCGGCTGATAGCAGAGTACACAATGTCTTTCATGTGTCACGCCTCAAGAAGACGTTGGGACATCGTGTTGTTCCTTCTACAATTTTACCACCCTTGGATGATGAGGGGAAATTGATTCTAGTACCTGAGGCTATCTTAGATGTCAGAGAGCGACAGTTGCGGAGGCGAGTCATCAGGGAATATCTGATTAAGTGGAATGACTTGCCAGTTGAGAATGCTACATGGGAGAGCGAGGAGATTCTGCAGCATCCGAAGTTGAGATTGCTTGGGGACAAGCAATTTCAGGGAGGGCGGACTGTAATGTCCCCTTCTAGCTAGATACCAGTTGTCGGCAGGATTAGCCTATTAATCAACCCTTGTAGGCTAATGGGATTGGATAGAGGGTCTTTTGTGACAGAAACCTAGTCAGTGGATGGTTTATTTCTTCTCCAGAGTTTCGTATGTTTCAGGGTTGGCCTTTGCAAGGGGTTTAGGACTCATTTTCTCATACTTACTATTTATAGTAAGTCATTTAGTTAGGGTTACTATTTATAGCAAGGCACTTGAATGGGATATTCGGCAATGTCGATTCCGATATTCAGTTGGCTTGGAGAAATAAGGTGTTTTGTCTAAGTTATGATGTTTAATTATTATTAAAGGTCACTTTAATAATAATTAATATTTTAATGTTATAATATAACGTTATATTTGCACTTTATATTTGAGGGTCATTTCATCATTAAAAAGGGGGCCATATAATTAATTGTTGGGGCGCCAATTTCAAGGATATATTATAATGTCCAAAGTGCAAATATTATATTATTTTGAATGACATTAAAAAGGCAAAATGGAGGGAATCGACTTCTTGAGGAATTATATAAAGGAGCCAAGGAAAGTTGAAGCTCATTCTATTATGCATTTGATAACTTTTCTTCATGATTTCTTTGGGCGTTTGGAGAACATGAATGAGGGTTTCTACAATTATCCAAAGCTATCGACATCGGAGAGCGTAGCTTCTTCCTTGCATCAGCATTCTGAGGATGTAAGACTATCAACTGAAGTTGCTTCACAGTTGGCTTCATTCAGGAGTCAAGTTTGAGCAGATTGGATGAATTTTTCAAGGGTTTCCAAGCAAATTTCTTTGTGAGCAGATCAGACATCATTCAAGGGCATTTTTTATAACATTCCTTGGCATCATAAGGTCGTACAACCTGCATGCACCAGCCGTACTAGCATAACCCCAGGCATGTGAACCAGGAGCTTGAAATGCCTTGCCTTTTTGGGGTTTTCCATCTTCATCAGGGGCAGCTACCCTAGTGGAGAGGTTGGGTGAAGAATTCAAGGTGGAGAAATAATTTTGAGTTGCTTTTTGGAGCCATTCAGTGCTGCTTTTTCATTATCAGACCTGTCAAAGTCAAAATCAGAAAATGGGTATTTGGAATTAAATATGTGATCACTTTTTATGAACCGGGTTGTTTTTTGTTTATTGAAAAAGTGATTGTATAAGCGGGAAATAAAATCTGGAATTTTCGGGCTCATTGCATGGTGAAAAATCAAAACTTTTGATTTATGTGTTTGCTGTTATAATTTATGATATTATGCAAGATTTTGTTTAAATGTATGTGAAGGAAAACTAGGGTTCTTACAGAAACCTTGTTATGTTGCTAGTAATAGTCTAATAATTGTTGTGTTTTAGTATGCACCGATATAAATTTACTTTATGCATGACTCCTATGGCACTTCATGGGATAAGTTAGTGTTTTTGACATTCTTTCTTAATGTATTGTTAATGTAGATAGTGATGTATTTCCTGTTAAACATAGATAGAAGTATGGATACTTTCACATGAAAGATAGAATCTAGGGTACTAATTATTTGTTGGTTATCGTGGTTACTTGGTTCTTCATGACCTCGATTTAGAAGCTTATTAATGAGATGCTTTGTCAGTACGCTGAGTTATTCCATTGTAATCTCTTGAGGGCTTCTATGAGGAAGACTAATATTAGAAGGGGAGAATGTGAGGCCTAGCTAGTACTGCACTTTAGACCATGCCTGGAATTTGAGTTGCTTTTTGGAGCCATTCAGTGTTGCTTTTTCATTATCAGACCTGTCAAAATCAAAATCAGAAAATGGGTATTTGGAATTAGATATGTGATCACTTTTTATGAACCAGGTTGTCTTTTGTTTATTGAAAAAGTGATTGTATAAGCGGGAAATAAAATCTGGAATTTTCGGGCTCATTGCATGGTGAAAAATCAGAACTTTTGATTTATGTGTTTGCTGTTATAATTTATGATATTATGGAAGATTTTGTTTAAATGTATGTGAAGGAAAACTAGGGTTCTTACAGAAACCTTGTTATGTTGCAAGTAATAGTCTAATAATTGTTGTGTTTTAGTATGCACAGATATGAATTTACTTTATGCATGACTCCTATGGCACTTCATGGGATAAATTAGTGTTTTTGACATCCTTTCTTAATATATTGTTAATGTAGATAGTGATGTATCTCCTGTTAAACATATATAGAAGTATGGATACTTTCACAGGAAAGATAGAATCTAGGGTACTAATTATTTGTTGGTTATCGTGGTTACTTAGTTCTTCATGACCTCGATTTAGAAGCTTATTAATGAGATGCTTTGTCAATACGCTGAGTTATTCCACTGTAATCTCTTGAGGGCTTCCAGGTGGAAGACTAATATTAGAAGGGGGGAATGTGAGGCCTAGCTAGTACTGCACTTGAGACCATGCCTGGAATTTGATGGTCTATTTGACCGTTTTTGCCATTTTAGACCGTATTTTACAACTCTAAAATTTATTGGACCATATATCTTGATTTGCTAAATTTTTATATAACGGTATATATGACTCTTTAAATTATTATTAAATTGTAAAATTTTATTATAAGCAAATATAATATAGTATTTTTAGTTATAATATTTATCATTTTTTGTTATAAAAATATAAATAATGTTTTCTTTTACAATGTTTATCAATTTTATCTTGAATATATATTAAATTAGAATGTTTATCTCCAATAAATTTTAAAAATTACAAACAAATCTTTATATTATTTTTTATTTTTAAAAATCAATTTAGAAAAAAAAATTTGCTTTCTCTATAGAATAATATTTTTAATTCATTGTTTATTATATATGGAATAAGGATAACTTTACAAATTACACTCAAACATTTTTTGAGAGGTTTTTTTAAAAAAACCTCAGGTAGTTAAATGATAAAACTGTCATAAAATTTTTATATGAGAGGGAGGGGTGAATTTGCTTGAGACCATGATAGGATACTATTTATAATTGTCTATTTTGATGTGTGTGATTGGACATGGTTGATACTACTATTTTTGGATTATAGATGTGTGTTTTGATATGTATTTTTCTATATATACTTATGTGTGTTTAGACATCGTTTTGGATTACAAATGATATTATATGCTTTAATTCAATAAAATGTTTTGATTATGAAGTATTAATAATTATGTATTTAATTTTGGTTAGATGAGTATTTTAGATTAATTGTGAAATTTAATAATTAATTAATGTTAGATATTTTAAATGTTTTAGTATTTAATTATTCATTGCTTTGGCTATATTTTCTGGGATGTATTGATAGTCGAAAATGAAGTGTGCAGAGGGTGGCCAAGATCATTAAGTTTTTCGGAGACTCCAAGAATCCGTCATGTGATACCGCGTTAACCTAGTCTACCCTGTGGAAGCGGTGAAGGCTAATGTGTCTTGTGAAATTAATTATTTATTTTTTGAGATGAGGATTTGTTTTAATTGTTGGAATTGTTGGCAAAAAACTATCTCTGTTGTTTTTTTCTTTTCATATTTCCGTAGCTCGGAAAAGATTTTCAGTTTTCTTGTTGAGGGTTTGAGCAAATCTGTATTGCTCTTGGATGGGTGTTATAAATCCGTGGTTAAATATTGCCATTGGTTTTGCATACTTTATTGTAAATCTGGAAATGCACATGTTGTTTAGATATATTTGAGAATGTAACTAAATATTCTGTCTGTTTTCTCATAGAATAATATTGGTGTGAGTATATATATAAACACGGTAAATAACGTTAACTGTAAATAAATTGTATCGCTGCCATAGATTCTGGGCTGGCTGCATTTAGAAGTTAAAAAGGAACAATATTATGTTTTAAAAGGAATAATAATAACCAAACTATAATTCAAAGTTTATTGTTTGAAGTGTTTGGGTTGGTTGTTAGTTGTGTTTGCTCATAAACTTTCAAGTAATAATCTCCTTCAAACTTTTTTTTGTGCGCTGCTTAAACTCTGTGACCACCGTCTAACAGCAGTTGGTCGCTGCCTTCTTGTGCTTTGCATATCATCTTTATTTTAATATCACTGTTGTTTTTCACTGTAACCTGTAGCAGAAAGATGAAGCGTCAGTCCTATGAAACGAATGAATAAAAGGAATTTTTATAGATGAAATTATTAAATAGTTTTAGCTTTATTCATATTATATTAATAGGAAGATTCAGTTTTATTTTAAATTAAATTGATATAAAAGAAAAAATCGATAGGCTTAGTGAGACAATAGATTGGATTTGGATAGGCAAGTAAAAATCTGTTAAGTAAGTATAAAAGAATTTAGTTGTATTATTTTATTTATATAGATATTTAAATAAAGAAAAAGAATTTAGTTTTATTTTATCTTTTTAAAAAGAAAAGAAAATAATATGTTTTAGGGATTGTTATATGTATATATTTAAACAAAGAAAGAAGCTTTTTGTTTTCAAGTATATAAAGAACTAGTTTTATTTCATTTTTTTTAATTAAAGATAGAATTAGTTTTATAAAGCATTGTATTTTCGTTTTGGAGTAAAAGCTCGTTTGTTTTGATAGGATTGGATTTGTTTAAATATATTTAGAAGATCCTATTAAATAAATATAGATTGTTTTATTTTGGAATTTAAAAAAAAATATGGAAAAATGAACTAGTTTTATTGGAAAAGTTGCTTTTCATTTTTATGATTTTGCTTTAAGTTTTATCAATGAATAGGTGGATATTTTTAATTATAATGAGTTAATTATTTAAATCTTTTAAATATTCTTTTTTTATACCTTATAAAGGATTAGTCAATTTTATCATTAAAATAAATTAATTGTAATTGTGAGTCTTAGTTACATTTAAAAATGTTGGCACTATTTAACTTGGATTAATCAATTTTATCATTAAAATAAATTAGTTGTAATTGGGAGTCTTAGTTACATTTTAAAATGTTGGCACTATTTAACTTGCAAATCATGTTTATTTATTAAATGATAATTAGATATGCGCTTTATTAATTTATAGTAAAGGATCAAACTTTGCATTGAAACGTTAGTCCCTTATGAACTTTGGTTAAAACTGTTTTAGAGAGTAGATAAATTATCTGGGCAACTGTTTATTAGGACATCTGCAAAATAGTGAACTATCATCATCAAAACAACGTTTGACCGTTGTACTGAAATAAACTCTAGATAAACTTATAACGTAGTTTCATATTTAATTCATTTCCTTTAGAAAAAAAAATATTTCCATCATTTTTGCCCACTTGTATGGATGACATACAGGTGGGCACCATACATTTAAAATCCAAAATTATTATTTAATCCTTAATTTTCCTTCAGTTCTTAATGCATGCCAAACCCCCGAAAACATCCATCAAAACACAACTAAAAGGAGAAATTTTCACAGATATTGTAGTTACCAGTGTTGTGGCATAGGCAGGGCGTGTGACAAAATGCCTTAAAGAAATGTGGTCTCAGGAATGCAACGAACACATGATCTCCACTTGATGGATTTGTTGAAAAAGCTTTAAAATCTCCTAGTCAGATGTAATGTGCAGGTGTAAAACTTGGCGGTAAAACAATTGCTAGCGTCCTCCTGCCTATGTGCCCGAAAATGGGAGACTTGGAACAGGGTATGAAAGGAGACTTTTGTCAGTTATTATATCTGCAAATGTTATGGTGAACATGTATGCGAAATCTGGAAATATAGACAAGGGACATGGGGAAAGATGGTTGTGCCACCTCTTTCCATTGCTACTCATTCAGGACTAGGTACAAGCTTTACTTAAACATTCAAACCTGAGTCACTCTATCCTTCACGTGATACACAAATCGAATCACAACCTCATCACCGTGGCTTATCCTTGTATGGAAAAGATCCAGGAGCTGTAAGGCTCAAATCTTCTCTATCTGCACCTACATTAGCACCAGTGATTACTCAGGTGATACAAAAAAAATGCAGATTCCTCTCTTATATGCAGATGATGTAATTGGAGTGGAAGGAACAAATATTGGTTTACATGCCTGCGAACCTAATGGAATCCGTAGAATAGGATTTTCACTAGATGTTGTAGCTGCAATCGCTCTGGCAAACATGTATACAAAATATGGAATGCCTTGTTTGGGGCATTGATCAGGAATGAGTCTTGAGCGGTTGAATAGGTCTTGGGGTTTGTTTTGAGAAGCTTACAAATGAAATATAATGATTACTTTTAAAATGATCTTTGAATCGAACCCTTGTGGAGAACTGAGATATACCTCTTATCTAGACTAGCCTTGATGGAGTTGGGTTGAAGGCTATAAAATCTTACATTCTTTTTGATGTAGAAGATAGATCATAGACACAAGAGACTTATGCAAAGCTGGAGAAATTGTCTTAGGAGCCGTAGAACAGGGTATGGACATTCACCAGAGCATGGTTGGCAAGTAGATGTTTCAGAGACAAGCTGGACAACATTAGGGATAAGGATAGAAAGACTTGGCAAGGACAAATTTTTAGAGAAAAATGTGTTTGAGCAGAAGCAGCTGAGCCTTTGAATTTCAATGTGAAGAAAACATAATCTGGTAGTTGCTGCAGAGATATTTGAGGTGACACCCTCATTCTTTATAGTGAAGTCGAGAAATACTTGTGGGGACACCATGAAATATGAGAAATTCTGTATCCAAGAGCTGAATCCTGTCCTCAAAGACATTATGTGGATTTGACAAGTTTATGATCGATAGTTTAGATCACACTATTTTCAAATATCTGCATACTGTAACAATTTTACCTCAAGATGAATTGATTGTTTGTTTGAGGATATGGTGAAGAAGTACTGCACATTTCAAGGCCTCATATTCCAACTCTTGGAAATATCCCAAACATCACAGAATCCAGAAGTATTGAACAATACACAACTACCACAAGAGTTTTAGAAATTATCATTCTATGCATTGATCCTCCAATATACTTTTCCAACTCAAACTACTTAAGAGAAAGACTAATGACATGGATAGAGGGTGAAGACGGTCATCAGGTTAATGAAGATATTTTATACTGTGTTATTGTGGATATATCCACTGTGCCCAACATTGATACCAGTGGAATTATAATATTAGGAGAACTTAAGAGAATCCTTGAAAACAATGTCTTCGTGCTTGCATTTGCCAACCTTGGTCTAGATTTGATGGAGAAACTCAATAAGACAAAGTTCACATGATTCGAGTGGAGGGGATTGGCTATTTCTCATAGTTTCTAAGGGTGTGTTCAGCATGCGAGGAATAAAGATGCCCTTCAACATTTTGGAGAAATGCTCCGAAGAGGAAATCAATACCTACAGCCAGTGAGAGCGAAGTGTTTAACATAATGCCTTGACAGACATATGCCCGTCAAATTTGCACTGACACTCATCTCTTTTATTATAAAGTTAGTGATATTAGTGTTTTAAAACATTTCTTTTAATGAGTTGAAATGTACTCTCATTAAAAAGGGCTTTGTAATATTTTAGACTTTTTGGTAAAGTCTTATAAGTGTTAGTTATGAATCAGTTACGGGCTGGGAGTCTATAAATACCTTGTTTTCAAATGTAAAGGGGTTCCATTCCTTCAATTCTTTTTCTGGTTTTTGAGTAGAATTAAGAGTAAACAGAGGATTGATGAATTCATATTTTGTACGTAAAAGTTTTTGTGGCTGTGTAACTTCAATGACATAATACAGAAAGCATTTGATTCTTATGTTTTATGTGTTATTATTATCTATTTTTCGTATGTTGAATAGGTAAATTTTTTGTATTATTGTGGAAACCCATTAGTCATCTATTGGAGCATTCGTAAACTATGCAATCAAAGTGAAGAAGTATAGTCGAATCTTGGTGTCTTGATTTGAATGTACCGATATAATTTTTCTCACAGTGTGTTTTGCATGTCATTCTTCCATTGTTGTTGCAACATCATATATGTTATCTTTTTTCTTTCACCATACAAATCTGAGAATGTGCATTCTAATTTTATGATGAACCCTCTTTAAGTTAGTATGAGTTTGTGAAACCCTAGTTAGTTTTTATGTGTCTACATCTAGGGTCTCTGTGAGTTATTTTCCATCAGTTTTTCTCTTTTTGCCTTTGGTATTTCTGGTTAAAATACCATAAAAAACCCCAAATTTAATCATACGAGGGAGCTGCCCCTCTCAAACGCAGAGGAAGACCGCTACTCCATAGCGATCTCTCCAACTATTAGCATGTTTGTTGTTGCTCTTTGGGCAAAACAGAGTCATTCTTGAAGATACAATTGCAGCGACAAATCTATTCACCAATACATTTTTGGCAACTCTACTGGGGAGCTGAAGTTTTGGTGTCTTTTGTTCCTCATAAATTTATAGGTACCTCCCTTAGAACGGAGGTTGGCGACTCTATTTGAAAGTCGAACCTAGAATCATGGATTGGTATCAAGAAATTTGGAGGCGAAACTTGTAGTTGCTTGAATTGGTAACCGACAGTGATAGTGATGATGAAGATTATTCTTTTTCTATATACTCGCCTCAGGAAAATAAATTCTTAATGAACCTAAGCAAGTCGAATTCCTAAAAAGTTTGTACGGGGGCATGCAATTTGCTTCTAATGGGGTACACCCTTCTTTGTTTCAAACGTTGCAGAAGATTGAAGAAAAAGATGGAAAAGAAACTTGTTTTCTTGCTCATGATCATGAGTCCTTACTAAAGAAAAATTATGCATCCCAAGATAAAAAGGACCATGTTGAGATATACCATTCATGATGAGAACAATAAGGAAGCATAATTCTTCCTCCAAATGAACCAGAATTTAATGAAATGTCTTCTAATCGGAGGGTTAAAAGAGACTCATCGCGACGCGCATGTACCAAAGAAGAAGTTATTGCATCTGCTCATGACAACACATGTCCACTTAAGCAAAATCAAGAAGAAAAAGTGGTGGAGATAGAGAAAAAAGATTCTAATGAAGTGTGTCATCAGTACTGTGAAGGTTGCAATAATGAAGAAGAAATCTTTCTAAATAATGGCTTCTTTTCCATTTCTTTGAACAATGTCACTCATTGTATTTAGTTAGAAAATGTGGCAGCGTGCTCTAGTTCCACTAGTATAGCTTACGAAGAAAATCTTCGTGACATGGTTAATGTGCAAGGGAGTGCAAAAGAAATTTTTGACCAGGCTGAAAACAAAGAACTTGAAGATGAGTTAGGAAATGTTCTTCTAACATGCATGCAGCATGAACGAAAGGAGAATGATGAAGAAAGAAGTCCCAGTTTGCTATCTCAATGATGATTTCTTTTGTGGAGAAGATGTTTGTGCTTACCCTTCACCGATCGTGGACGAAGAAGAAGATTCTATTAATGAAATTAGAGGTATGGATTCATTCTTTTCTTCCTCTTTGCAAACATTGAACAATGAATTTTTTGAATTTGTTACCTCAAAAAAAAAATGAAGACTCTTGGGTGAGAAATGATCATATACTCTTTGAAGAAGCTGTCCATGGGGTAACTGTGCAACTAGAACTACTAGAAGTTTCAAATCATCCTTTATCAATTAAATAAGAGATTTCCCTAGCTGAAGTCAAACCTGCACAAAAAGAGTTTAAGAATGGACTTGTCCTTGAAATTCCTTATTCTGAAAATCATCTTCTATCATTACAATGTGTTAGGGTTAGCCGGCAGAAGATATCAATTAAATGCAAATAAAGATTAAACAGAGAAATGGAAATACACAGAAATAATAATAGCGAGAGACAAGTTTTAACGTGGTTCACCCAAACTCGGGCTACATCCACCAAACAGAGAGTCCAATATTATTATCCAGTAAATCAAACCGATTATAATCAGCAATCCCTGCAACTCAATACCGCTGCAAAATGCTACAATACAATATATCAAAACCCTAACCCTTAGCCGCTTTTTATCAAGCTTTTTGTCGGTTACAAAATAGGGTTTTCTTATGTAGGAATTTGGGGGGAAACCGCGCTGATAAAAGTGGGGTAAATATAACCTCTGAGTCTGATTAGGCTCCATATAACAACACAATGTCCTAGTTCTTTGAAGGTTGATTTATTAAATGGAGTACAAACAATGGATATTGATGTTGAGGAAAGCAATTTTAATGATGACTTTGTTTGCAGAGAAAGAGTCATTTCTTTTTCTTCACCACTGATAAAGAATATTATTTGATTGATAAAACTAATGATATACAATTGTCACCCACATCTATGCTATCATCATTTGGTAAAGAGGTTGTTGAATCAATTGCACTTAAGGAAGAACAAGTTTCTTTTAACCATGGCGATCATGTACTCCTAAAGGTTGCTATTCATAAGGTAGATTTGCAAGCTAAATCAAGAGTTGATATTCAAAAATCAGATTCATCATTTGCATCTGCAGGATGCTCTTCAATTCACAATTTATATGAGGGATGTCTAGTTCATGGCTTGGTTTCTTCCGATCTAGACAATCTGAAATATATTCAAATAGAGATATTGTTACGTGCAACATGATGCCAGACACATGACCAATACTACACAAGCTAGTGCCAATTTGATTCAAGAAGGCTCAGGAATTCATGATGAGAAATGGTTCTTTGGTACATTGTTCAAGCAGCTCTCACGCGTCGTGTTTCAGTTTCCTCATCATCTTTAAATGGTTGCTGAGTTCACATGTGCTTCATGGGAATACATATCTTTTCCATATAGGCTCTTATTTTTCTCAACGTGTCAACGTGTTTGCATGATCATACTGGAGTAGTTTGAGGTAGGAGTCACCTACCTGTACATAGGTTAGTTAGGTTTTGTTGTCTTGTGAGTTTTTCCTTTCAGTTTGTGTGTGTCCTTTATTGTTTGTCCTATTTTTATTTTTCTCGCATCTCTTTGTTTTCCCTATGTGCCGCATCATTTCCCCTTGATTCCATCGCCCAATGGCTAAAGCACTGGCCCTTAACCATAAATTCAGGGTCCTTGCTACATCCTTCACAGTCGTTGCTTGTAATGTCCCTTTTTTGGCACATAGATTGTTGTGAGCATTATGCTTGTTCCTAGTCTCCTGGAGGCTATCTGACATGTTTGGGAGAACTCCAATGTTCTTGGAGTGGTCGTGGTTTAGTCTGTAGAATAGTTGTGTCTCAAGTCTTCGATTTCACCAAGGGATGGTCGAAGTTGTTTAATCAGTGTAGTTCTATTGCTTTATATGGCTTGGGACCATTATTCAGATAATTAATTAATATTTTACTAAGGTTGCCTAAGGTTATGTTTAATTATAACAACTTAGTGTAATATTAATTATTAAAATGGGTTTCCTTCTAGAAATGGACTAATTTTCTATGGCATTGAGCTTAGTGGATGTTTAAGGTTACAGTGATGGTTTCATAAGTTTGATTGGGCTCCCGTATTGCTCTCCAATATTCTTGGAGGAGTCGTCCATTTTTGAAAAGTCACCCGGAAGGCATCGTTTTGCATCCCAAACCCTACAGAGCATATTGGTTTAGTTTATTTGGCAGTTGGATGAAGTTTGAGATTTTCCGCAAAAAGTAATATTTAATGAGCTATTTTAATTATTATTTTCACTTAAGTTCCTAAGGGTGAAAATAATTAAAAAATAATTAAGTGTTATAGCTCATTGGAAAGGGGAAAATATATTCTTTTATTTAGGCACTTAGCACTTAAGTGGAGAAAAAAAGAAATTATTTAAGTTGGAGGGAAAAAGGTTATTATTTTCAAGAAATAATTCATTTTCTTTGTAACTCCTAAAGTGCCTTTATAAAGAGAATGAGAGCTCATTTGGAGAAGCTTTTGGGATTTGATATTGTTGCAGATGGATTGAACCTGTGAGTTCTTCCATATTCTTTTGAGGATGAAAACCCTCTTGTATAATTCTCTTGAGGACAAAAACCCTCTTGTAGTTTAGGTGTGGTTTCAATACAGGAATCACCATTGTGCTAAAGACGGAGATTGGAGCAAGCTCACACAGAGTTTGCCATTGTGCTTTCATGGAGTTTGTGATATTTGGATTTGGTATTGATTCATTTGGTATTATGATTGTATTTTTTGTTTGATGAGAAATGATTATCTGTTGGGTATATTGAAGATTATTTCTTGAAGCTAAGATTACACAAGGAAGCTGTACCTGCTGGCTGTACTTCATGAAATCGCAGCCCTGTGTGGGGTTTTTGTTTGACTATTTTAATGCCATATTTTATAATAGTTCAAATCGGTTTTAAAGGGGTAGATTTCTATGTTTTTTCAAAGACTTTCTTGTAGATATTAATAGCTGAAATGGTCGTACGACTCTAACCCAGGTCGTACCAAGGGATGTGGAGTTTTGTGTTTGTATAATCAAATCATATGAAGGGTGTTTATTATTGATTTATTTCTTGTTTCATGAACTTGAAGACTTTATCTGAGCAGAGTATAAGGAGTTATATGTTGTTTGATCAACTTTAACAGCCCTAGCAGGCCGTACCATGTGTGGCAGATGTGAAGACTTTGAAATGTTGATCACTTGAAGTTTGCAAGGTTAAGGGGGTGTTGTGCCGTCGCCAAGGGAATGGAAGGATTTAGTGATAATCAAGAAGAAGTTTCAAGTGAATTCACATGGTGTTTAGTGCATTGTTCCTTCCCAAGAGTCACCGTACAACAACAATAGAAGTTAAGATAGATATGGCTCTTACACAGCAGATAAAACATTATAGGTGATCATGAGGACCTTAAACTCATTTAAGGTTAAGTTCTGATTTAGAAATCATTTGATGCAGGTTGAATGACCTTGAGCAGGCTGTACCTTCCAGCAAGGATATTTTAGCAATCTCAGGGCAAGAGGACAAAAAAAACTGGGAATTGACTAAGTCTGATACATGTACTATATCTTCATTTGAGGTGCCTTTGAGGGTAGTTTGATCATACTATCTACATGTTGTGAAGCACATATGATAGAGGATGTTATTGCAGGGGTTGAGCATGAAAAGGTTGGGTTTTGGGGTCTGATATGATGAAGTTTTAATTGCTGATATAATGAATGCAGTGTTTGGAACAACATACAGTAGTATCTTGAAGTCATAAATCAGAGGTTACTCTTTCATATTCTTTACATTGGTACATTCAGGGTGGATTCTAAGACTTTATGTTTGTTTAATTCATGCCATCTTTGGCTTTGAACTTTGATTGGTTGTAGCTGTGAATCATTGTACAAGACAGGGTCATTTAGTTTAGTTTGCAAGTTATTCATAGCATTGTAATTTTTATTTTGTTTCAAACACATATTGTAACCCCTGGATGGTTTACCGCTGGTGTGGAGAAATGAACATTATGTATCTTTCTTTATTCACCCACTAAATAAGTGGAGTATTCCCACTGCATAAGTGGATGCCTACTGAAAAGTAGATGCCTGCTATTTAGCAGATGATTGTATTTAGTTTCATTTGCTAAGCATTGTTTAAAAATCAAAGCATTGTATGCTTTCACCTCGCCCATCTTGGGAACTTGGTGATCAGAAGTGTGGAGGTTCTATTTCGTTGCATCATTGTGCTAACCCTGTTGTGATCATTTGTATAAATTTTAAAAAAATTGGGGTAGCATATTACATTGCCCCCAGTTAGAGCCAGTTGTTAACCTTGTTTTGACACCACCAAATTTAAACTTTTCACATCAAAATGATAAAAATCATCATGTGTTTAACTCCTTTGTCAAGTCGCCTAAAGTTGCAAAATGATAATGCCGCTTGTTTCTCGCACCCGTTGTCATATATCATTGAAAGGTCAAATCTGATCTGGTTCGTGTTGATTCCTTGCATTAAACCTAGTATAGGTACGTCGTTTGGACGATCAATCATTGTTTTAGTCAAAATCACGGGAGCAATCATCCAGTTTGTCAAGATTTGTAGAAACAATTAAATATCAAAATCTATGAAAGATGATGCAAAATATTTTTACTATGATGTTCCTGATTGCATTTCGCCTAATGTGGTAAGTTTCCAAATCAAGATGCCTCACAGTTTAGAAGAGATTAAACTTTTGATTTTTCGTCGACAGTGCGGAAACAATTAAAATGGGAGTTTTATGAGGGCTGGAGCAAAATGGTTCTCAACATGGTCGCCCTAAAAGTCTTCTTCAACTTCTTGCAAATCTGATTTTTCTTCATGCTCTACCATTATAATTTCTTTCCCTTGGGGCTCTAAAGCTTGAGGAAGAAATGTACTTGGTTGTTGCCTAAAAACTTGCTTTTCATGATCCATATGAACAACCTCTGTCTTAATTTTCTGTAGGTGATGTTTTTCTTAAGAGGCTATTAACTTGGCTTTCTTAGCCCTCGTTAGCCATTCGCCACACATTTTATGGGTCTTCAATACATCTTCTGTACTAGTCTGCAAAAAGGTTAGTTTCCTGTCAACAACAAGATCCACGTTTGTTGCTATTTTTTTGAAAGTGGATCATTAATCACCAAAGGAGTAGTAAGAATGTTATCTATCAAAAAATTCTCTGCTGAATCTTTTGTAGACATAATATGTGCTGCAAGAGGAACTTCATTTTCTTTTTGTATATTGTGTAAACCCATTTCTCACCCTATTTTAATTTTTGGTGTCAAATGTCTCAAACATACACCTACGTCCCAAATTCTATGATTGTCACATCTTGTGTTACCATAATCAAAAAATGTCTCAGCACTTTTAGGAAGGCTTGAGCTATCATCTTCTTCAATTATTAAATCTTCATTTTCAACATGCAAAGATTTGAATTGCATGGTGGATTTCTCCGCGGTCTGTTTCTTCTCACTTTCTTGTAGCTTTGTTTGTTCTTGTTTCTTTGACTCATGCTTCATAATCACCTCTTCTTTGCTCCCACATCTATGAATTGGCTCCCAATGTTCTTTGCATGAGAAACAATGCCCTTGTCTTCTGAGCTCATTTTTACTATGCTTCTTTTTTGTGTCTTCAACATCCAAAGTGGATTCCTTTGTGATCTACTCAGAAGTTTGTTTCTCTATCTTCTTCTTTGGCGTTTTCTCTAACCTTCCATCAATCTTCACTGCTTCTTCCTTCAAAAACATTTTCTTTGTGTATGGATCCTCCATCATGCTATTAGATTGTGTTGGCACCCATGTTTTTAGCCTCATATTTGTACCATTTTGTCAAATTTCTCGAAATTTTCCAAAGGGGTCCATGTGCCTTTACCTTGATGCATGTTGTTGAACACCTGATTTTGGTTGTCTGAAACCCTGAAAATTTGGCTAAGTCTGAAATCTGATGGATCCTCCAAATTCTAGAATATGTAGTTTAACTCCTATGGATCTGAAACCCCTCTCAAACATTCTGAAAGTATATTTTAAAATAACTTAAAGTATAAGAAAGGTAAATGATAAAAGGTAACTACAAACTTATACTTAAATGTTATTTTAAAATATATTGTCCTGTCGGGATTTTTGGACCCACAGGGATTTTTGGACTAGGTTCTTGCCGGACTTGGGACCTGTAGGGACTTTTGGACTTCTTCTAAAAGTTCCAAAATCCCTCCGCGACCCACCAAAAAGTTCAAAATCTTTCCGGCCCCCTAGTTTTTTCAAGACGAATTTGGAGGTGCAAAAAATCAAATTTTCAAATAATGTGTTGAGGAAAGGGCTAAGTATCTTTTGCGGTGTCATGTCAAAGTTTCAATTTTGACTTTTGCCACTTTTGGTTCCAATGGAATTTCGGGATCCGTCAAGACTTTTAGACTTTTTCCAAAAGTTCCAAAGTCCCGAGTTCTCCTACCGACCCGACACCCGCTAAAGGCCCAGAACCACCCAAAAATGCGGGAAAACGCATCGCTGACTCTCTCGATCACCATTAATGCAAAGTGGGTGGTTGAATTTGATGTTTTAAATTTAATTGGTGGTGTTGGTGGGGTTTTCCCTCCTATTTTTCCATCCAATCTGAGTTGCAAGTGATATAAATAGAAGATTGAAAATCATTTTGCAGTGGTTGGTTCTTTGGTGGTGGTTGGAGGCTGTGCAGGTTCAATAATGTCTCCAGGGCTCCAAATCATGCCATGTCTAGTTGTAGAGAAGTAATGGGGTGGTGACATAGATGAAAGATAGTGTGCTACAAGGGTTGTGCAGATAATGTCTCTATCTCCGTTTGTATGTATTTAGGGTTTTCCTCTTATCACATTTGCTTATTAGTTTGTATGGGACATTTGAAAATGTGACAACATTTTAAATATATTACAATCTTTGTAATTGTCATTTATTCTATCCATTTGAATGCATGTAGTTTGTATTGGATAATTAAGTATGTTTGAAGAACAAAATTTGCAATCTGATACAGCATATGCTTAGATCAATTTTCTTTGTTTTCTTTCCATTGTTTTCTTTTCTGTCACCTGAGACTCTGTATCCCAGTTGGATTGGCACCGGTCTTGGCTCCATCAGACCAATCTCATGTCATTTTAAAACAAACATTTACTAGTGGTTTAGGGGAAGGACCATCGCTCCTGTGCATGTATACTTGCATAGTTTGTATCAGCTATTTAGGGGTTTTGTGAAACCTAGTTGTTCTTGGTTCAGTGACAACTTTGGGATGAACATAACTAGTTGGGTTTGGTTGTTCATTGGTTTTCATTTGTTCATCTGGCTTGAACTCGATACCTGTTAAGGTATAACCCTTGGAATATCCCTCCAGAGCCTAGCTGAGCTCAAAGTGTAGAGGAGCCTACCCACTCCTATAAGTTGGCCAAAATCACCCTTAACCTATTGACAAACCTCTTTCAATCACCTTGATGACACCCCTGGCCTAGGTGATTGTGAAATGTTTTAGGGTTTCGGGTTGTAGTTATTTTGAGAACCAACATTTTGGTGTCATTGTCAAGGATGGATTATTGCTGGGTTGGAAAGAATTTGATGACTTTGTTGTTTGGAGAACCCATAATTATTTTGTTGCCTTAAGATTGTCACACTTCAAGGAATTCCTCTTTTTTGGAAGAGGTGCTGACTCTGTTGTCAAAGAGAACAAAGTGTTACAGCTATGTGCATGTGCTCATGTACATAATTCAAAGAGACTACAGCTGGTTAAGGTACATGTTCTTTCTTCCAGCTTTGAACCATGGTTTCTTTCTCAGTACAGAAACATGTACTATTTGCTCTCCTTTCTCCCTGCACAAGTAATTTGTAATTAGTTATGGCTGAGTGGAATAGACAAGTTTACCCTAGGGAAGATTTTTCAAATGTATCATATGATGAAAGCCCTAGATACTATGATAGAGAAAGTATCCATGAGTATGATGAGGACGAAGGTCCATGTTGTTCATATAGCCCAATAGCGAATGGAAACTCACATTCAAGCATACATGCATCAATACATCAAAACATGTTAAGAATAAATGCCCTCAATGAGATTGAAAGACAATTTGAAGAGAGGGTTAGGGCCCTACAATCAAGTAAACACCCCGCTATTACAGAAAAATAGATATTTCCACCCCCAATGGTTCCACTTGATCCCATTTACAAACAACTTGACCTTTCTTGGGTTGTCTATGATGGGCAAACAATGAACTTGAGATTTTTAGATTGATGTTGAGGTATGATGGGTATAGCCTTTAAGCAGGGGATGCACATGTCAGAATGTTTTATGATTTCATGGAAGAACATCAATTTAATGACAAACGCATGTGGATGAGGTTCTTTGTTAGGTGACTGTGTGGAAAGGCAAGAGGCTAGTACCAAAATTTCCTAAATATTTCTTTGCTTTGTGGAATGCACTTGTTGCTGCATTTGAAGATCTACTTGTATTGCATCTAGACCCTGTTGACCTCATCCAAGAATTAGAGGACATCAGATGGCAAGAGGGAGAGTCCAGTATGGAGCTCAATCACAGATTTGCAATTGCCCTATCCCACATCCTAGAAGATTTCAGACCTAATCTACCTGCTTGTATCAACATGTATCTTGGAGCCTACTATGTTACCTTAAGCTTAGGTTCTATACGAGAGGAGTTCAATCTTTTGAGCATGCAACAAGCATACTTGTTCATTGATTATGTTGAGAGGACTAAGAGGGATATGATTGCAAAATTCTTATCCTCAGACGCAGAAGTGGCTGGTAATGAATAGGTTGTTATAGGCAACAAGAACATGGATGCTTCACGTGATTCAAGCACAATGTCAAGTAATGATTGTGTGTACAGGAGGGTAGAGGAAGGTGCTGGTGCAATGTATGACAGTGATACAGATGAGAATTGTAGTGTCTGCACCTACCTTAAATTGGATCAGTCATCAGTGGATGATGAAAATGAGAAAATTAATGATGATTCCCAATTTAGTGAAGAGAATTATGACACAGTTGTTTGTTGTAGTATTGTGGACTGCCAGGGGGGTATGTATGCAAATAAAAAATTGAATAAATCAGCCTAGTTAATTGATTAATAGAGCATGCATACATTGATTATACAAATAATGATGAAGGAATGAGCATAAGGCACAATGTCTTTTACAAAGAGCATACAAGTCCATCAGGGGGCATAATTCTTGATTATCATTGGTGCATGGATAATCCTCTTTTTGAAAGTGACTTAGAGTTTAATGGGTTTGAAGAGCTATCAATTTTGAAAAGGGAGAATCAAATGCCCTTTTATCAATATGACCCTGCTACCTGTGGAAACCAAGTGGACAAAAAGGGGCATGTACACAATGATGAAGACCTCACTCAATCAGTTCTTAAGGCTGGTTATGTAGAGTGTATGCATGTAAATGATATTGAGAATGAGCAAGAGGTTGGTCTCTTGTTTGGTGTATTGCCCTCTTTTATCCCTAATAACAACATTGAAGCCATTAACATCTATTTGTATAAGGATGATGTAGATGTGGTTGCATTGGATGATAGGGTTGCAGAGATAAACGATGGTGCAACCAATGAGGTTCAAATTGAAAACCTTACCTATGAGAGTTGTGAGGATGCAAAGCATGTGAGTGTATGTGAGACCCTATCTCAACCATGCAAGAGTCATTTTCATTCTTATATAGATTATGCTTTAGTTGGACTTCATGGAGGCACTACTACATTACCAGGGATGTTGAGGTAACAATTTCCAACTATGAAGATTCTATCATAGATACTTTTTTAGAGCTTTGTTTGGGGCAGTTATCTCTTACTGATGTGGATTGTGTTGAGAGCACATTTTTGAGCTCATTTGTTGGGCTTGATAACATTGAAGCTGAGTGTTCTCAAGTGGGTCAAGTTGTTGATCTGCAGAGTGAGGAAGAGTAGATCATGAGTGACTTTCTTAGCAACAATTTTTACACAACAGAGTGTGTCAAGGAATACAAAATAGAGAGGCTACTTGAAGAAAGTGAGTCTTCACAGAAAGTGTCTTAGAGTCCTGATTTGCATGTTGATGGTGTGGAGTTAGATTTCAATCGGGTTTTTGATTCAATTATAAAAAACTACATTAGCATTGGTGGTAGAGTTGAGTTTCCAGAATTTGAGCAGTCATATGACACAACCCAGGTTGGGTTCTCATTAGAGCAAGGCACACTCTAGATTGATGCTCAAGAAAGTTATTTTCTTCATACAAATTTTTGTGCAAGTTTGAACATGTATCATCCTCCAAAGAGCTTGAAGTTGAAACTTACCATATGGATGAGGATGACCATGGCTCTTATTGTTTTTGGTTGCCTTATCCGGTTGACTGTCAATTTCACTTCTAGCATGATGATACCGACATCGACAGCTTGCAGGTACATGAGTGGAAGAAATATTTTTTATTGTTGCTAAGTGATCAATGCAACTTCAATTTGATGGAGATCAACTCCTTCATTCAGCTTGTCTTTGACAGGGACAAGTAGCTTCATTAGTCTTTTGCAGGGTTGGCTTGCAATGTTCTAAAATTTTGCTTACAGTCATACTTCTTTTTGTGCCCTCATGCCTATGACTGTGTACCTTGTAAATACGTCTTGCATTGTTCCCCCCTTGTTTGTTTTTGCCTTTCTGGTCTGCCTGAAGATGTTTTGGATTCTCATTGTACCACTGCTTGGCACACGTCCCCAACCAGAGCCAGTGTTGGCACCTAAGTTTTCAGTCTCATATTTGCACCATTTTGTTAAATTTCTCAAAATTTTCCTAAGGGGTCCTTGTGCCTTTACCTTGATTTTGGTTAAGTCTGAAACCCCGAAACCTTGAAAATTTGGCTAAGTCTGAAATCTGATGGATCCTCCAAATTGTAGAATCTGTAGTTTAACTCCTATGGATCTGAAACCCCTCTCAAACATCCTAATAGTATATTTTAAAATAACTTAAAATATAAGAAAGGTAAATGTTATTTTAAATATACTGTCCTGCTGGGATTTTGAGACCCGCAGAGATGTTTGGACTAGGTTCCTGCAGGACTTCGGGACCCACAGGGACTTTTGGACTTTTCCAAAAGTTCCAAAATCCCTCCGTGACTTGCCAAAAAGTTCAAAATCTTTTCGGACCCCCTGTTTTTCAAGACGAATTTGGAGGTGCAAAAAATTGTATTTTCAAATAATTTTTTGAGGAAAGGGCTAAATATTTTATGCAGTTTCAGGTCAAACTTTCAATTTTGACTTTTGTCACTTTTGGTTCCAACGAGAATTTGGGACCCGCCGAGATTTTGGGATTTTTCCAAAAGTTCCAAAGTCTCGAGTTCTCCTGTTAGCCCAACACCCGCCAAAGGCCCAAAAATGCCTAGAAACGTGGGAAAACGCTCTACCGACTCTCCAAATCGCCATTGATGCAAAGTGGGTGGTTGAATTTGATGTTTTTAATGCAGTTAGTAGAGTTGGTTGGGTTTTCCCTCCTATTTTTCCATCCAATCCAAGTTGTAAGTGATATAAATAGAAGATTGAAAATCATTTTGCAAGGGTTGGTTCTTTGATAGTCGCTGGAGGTTGTGCAGGTTCAGTAATGTCTCTAGGGCTCCAAATCATGCCATGTCCAGTTGCAGAGAAGTAATGGGGTGGTGACACAGATGAAAGATAGTGTACTGCAGGGGTTGTACAGATAATGTCTCTATGTTCGTTTGTATGTATTTAGGGTTTTCCTCTTATCACATTTATTGATAAGTTTGTATTGGACATTTGAAAATGTGACAACATTTTAAATATATTACAATATTTGTAATTGTCATTTGTTCTCTCCATCTAAATGCAAGCAGTTTGTATTGGATAATTAAGTATGTTTGAAGCACAAAACTTGCAATGTGATACAACATATGCTTAGATCAATTTTCTTTGTTTCCTTTCCATTATTTTCTTTTCTGTCACCTGAGACTATGTATCCCAGTTGGATTGGCACTGGTCTTGGCTCGATTAGACTAATCTCATATTATTTTAAAACAAACATTTACCAGTGGTTTAGGGCAAGGACCATCGCCCCTGTGCATGTATATTTGCACAGTTTGTATCAACTATATAGGGATTTCGTGACAACTAGTTGTTCTTGATTCAGTGACAACTTTGGGATCAAGATAACGAATTGGGTTTGGCTGTTCATTGGTTTTTATTTGTTCATATGGTTTGAACTCAATACATGTTAAGATATACTCCTTGGAATATCCCTCTAACGCCTAGCTGAGCTCGAAGTGTAGAAAGCCTACCCACTCCTGTAAGTTGGCCAAAATCGCCCTTAACCTATTGACAAACCTCTTTCAATCACCTTGATGACACCTCTGGCCTAGGTGATTTTGCAATGTTTTAGGGTTTCGGGTTGTAGTTATTTTGAGAACCAACAGATTATTCTGATATTTTTGAAGTTCTAGAAGTATTTCCATCATGAGTTCTTGATCTGTTTTCATGTTTTTGCATAAAAATTAGTCTTTCTACCTTGCAGGGTGACAAGATCACTGCTCTGATACCATTGTAAAATCCCTAACCCAGATTTTAACTTAAATTCGCAAATTTTCTGATTTTTCCCTTGCTGGCATTTCGTCAAACACTTTGCATGCAACCTATTATGAAGAATTTCTGATTGCAAACACTTTGAACAGCCAAGAATAAAATTCTATATTATAAATCCATTATAAAAATCATGACATTGCTTGCAGATTTCACATAGGTATTTGGTCAAACAAATAGCAAACATTCATAGAGCTGGAATTGAACATTACATACTGCTGTTCATAAAATCAGCATTACAAGATATTGAGTTTTTTTTTTAATTCCAACTTTCATAGAATGTCATCAAGAACACAAGGCAAGTATGGTATGCTGTGAATGTTCAATACATAAGCTAAAATGGCTGAAATGACATCAATCTGAATTTGTAGCAGCAGATAAACCTCCAAACAACATTTGAAACAAGCTGCAACTATTAAAAGGCTGTGATCTAATTTAGTGCAGCAGCAGCTCCCAAAAATGCTGCGGTAGGTAGAAATAGCCCCCTTTCTAATTTATGTGATTCTCTTGTCTCATATACAGCAAACATACTGATAAGGGAACCACATCAAATGGTGCAGCCTGGCATAGCTTCCTCCTCAAAGATTAACATTAAACCAGTCCCCATATTGCCGCGTTGGATATCAGGCAGAAATTAAGTCATTCAAAGTCTTCAAATAAGTAAATCGAACCCCTTGGCATTCATATGCCTCTCCTCAGACATATGCTACATACTTATATGAAGCGTCTAATATCTGAGGGTCCCATGATTCTCTTGAAATATTATTTTTAAAACCAGTGCTCCTTCTATATTTCCCACGATTCCTTCCAATATTCAAGCGCTAGCTTCTTAAATCATGTGCTTTCTTTGAAATATTTAAAACATGCCTCTACACTCCATATGTGGTACGACTAGGAAAGAATGTGGTGTGGATGGAATCCCAATTATACTAGCAGTCACACTTTAGTGTGCAATGGGCACGTCAAAGAGTTGTGGAAGTTCAATTGCTATGTCTTTAAGTGAATGATGATTATCTTTTATCCCTATGGCCCATGTTATTTTTTGTTTTCTCGAGTGTAATCTTAATGGATTTGAAGATCTCTATGTTTTGCTTAATAGCTACTTCAAATGTGTGAGCTTTCATGTTTGGTGTTAGTCTCTATTTTTAAATATAACAAAAAAATAAATATATTATACTATAATATAATACTAAAAATTTATAACTATAATATATTTTATATTATATATAGTATTATATTATATTAGAAAATATTTAAAATTAAGCATATAAATACTCTAATTTCCCAACAATTACCAGTATATATTAAAACATATGCCCCCCTATTTATTGCTCTTAGCAACTCAATTTTATAAACTATGTATACTTTAAATTTTTCCATATGCAAAATAATGTTTTCTTTTTTTCCACATGGAACAAGTATAACACTACATGCAAGAGAGGGTACATCATTATTGTATGTAAGTGAAGGTGAAACACTTGTATCTATATCATTGGACTCCTCAAGAAAAAGTGGATCAAGAGAGGCACTTGGAGGGGAATCCATAGATGTAAATGATAAGCTATCATGATGTGGACAAATAATGTTTGTTAGACACAACATCACATGAATCAAGATCACTAGACATATCAAGTGCATATAGGGATGAAGTAGTAGCTAAGTCACTATCACAAGCTACAAAAGATGTGTCATCATAAAGCACAATGACATAAAAAATGAATTTGGTAAGGAAGGGGGAGAAGACATCCGTGATAAAAATCTATTAGTGAAAGTGCATAAAGGAGGGTGCATAGGATAAGGATCAAAGAGATAACAAACAACAATAGCTCAAACACTAATCCAGATAACACAATGAAGCACAAATAAAGGTAGATTCAAACCCGAAACAAATTTGAAATGAAAAGCATACAATAAAAAAAAAAATAATGACTCTAATGTGGAAGGAAAGAACCTAAGGCGAAAACCCTAGATCGAGTTGTCTAAGAAGTTTGCATTCACTAAAATGTAAATAAAATAAAATAAATTTCTTTACTAAAAATTAGGTTTAATGAATACAACAAGCAATGTACTCCAATTAACCTAATTTAGAGTTGTGAGAAATCATATAACATAATTTTGAATTTTGAAAATAAATACAAATAAAAACACTTAGTTGTTTTTGATGGTCGATATATAATTATCTATTGTTTCAACCATAACTTTTGAATTATAACTCATAATTACAACTTCTTAGATGTGTTAAAAGAAGAATGACAAAACCTAAATATAGTTGTCCTTAGAATTTGGCTAGATCAGATATATGAGTGTAGAAATGAACCAATCATAGTCATCATTGCAAAAATGAACCATGTGCATAGAATTAAACTTGTATTTGTAGGAATGATTTGACAATTCACATACTTATAAACTTTGCTCACCCTAATCTCTAATAATTGAAAACTTGTAAAGATAGGTGGTGCTTACAAACACATTTGGGAATTTATTGAATTATAAGGATCAATTTCTCCTTAGTCAAACCCCTAGTAAATTGACTTCATGGCTTTGAGCCAAGACTCAAAAACAAAAATCATGCATGCAACAAACATAGATTGATGTGATATGATAAAGTGCTTTGATTATGTGCTAATTTCTTTTTTATTCCCTTTACAATTCAAAATCTAGATGTTTTCAAATAAGTTAATGAATGTCCTTACATACAATGAAGGACACATGTTAAGAAAAATGTGTGCTAAGTTGGCTCAAAATGACTAGTGAAATGGTCAGCAAGACATTAACTTGAGTTTTGAATTTTAAAAGTGAAAGGATCATATCTAGAACTGCAAAAGTGACTTAGGTCAATTTCACAACATTCATCAAGACTAAATTAGAAAGACAACCTAATAGTAGATCTATCTCTTCTATCCAACTTGTCTTGTTCATCTTGATCCATTACTAATGGTAGAAAATTGAGTGCAAAATTTATTATGATCCATTGATCTCTCTCCACTAAAAGATCTTCAACCTTCAATTTCCACAACTCAAAGTTTTACCTCTTGAATTTCTCGGTCTCAATTGTCAGGGTGTTGGCCATGACTTCTAATTTTCAAATACATATGAATTATCGCACAACAAAAATAGAAAGCAACATAAGAAATGTATTATATGTTAATACTTTAATAGCATGTTGATACTTAGACCTAAACTAAAAGCCTACAAATACCTAAAATACAATTCAAATGATATCAGAATGCTATGCCAAGGGTTATATCTATAGATTTTTGACATCCTATGAACCACTTGTCATTTCAACAAAACCATGGGCTAATTTTGACACCCCTCATGAGAAGTCAACAATCCCAAAATATAATACAACTCTCAATGTGTGCTACACTTATATATAATGATTTGGATGAGTCTCTCTCTCTTAATATATCTCTATCTCTCCCCCCTCTCTCTTCCCCCCTCTCTATCTCTCCCCCTCCCCTTCTCTCTCTCCCTCTGCCCCTTTCTATACCTCTATGTTTCTTTGTAGACTAATGCAAAGCCTTTGAAATTGTTCCTCAACATTTATTCATTGATAATCTTAGGGCTACAAAGGTCTTCTTAAATTAGTGATATCAAATTGGTTAGCACACTCTACTAGACCATTGTTGGAATTTGGATAAATGTACATAAGTTTTGGTGAGTAATAGTAGATTCAAAGCACCATTAATGAGCTTAAGGAAATCATTTCAAGTTTCCTGGAAACATATGGTTGCTTGTTGTATAAATTTTGTGTTGTTCTTTTATTTTTTGGTAACATAATATTGATGTCCTTCTTTGAGGAAGGTCTTCTTGGAAATGAGTTTGAAAGTAATGTTTGCAAATGTTTGATGAGTAGTGTGTGGATAAATGTTTAATGAGTAGTTTGTGGATAAATGTTTGTTTCGTAGTTGTTTGCTTGATGCAGATATTTCATGAGTCTTTTCATGGTTGATGTTTTCTAATAAAGTCATTGTTTGAGCACAAAGGGTGAGAGGAGGAGACAAAGTCTCTCCTAACTCTCTAAGGATTTATTCAACTAAGTTGGGCCTCAATCTAGGACACATATGTGATAAAATCAATAATGCCCCCTGAATTTGAGGAGAATAAGTTAATCTATTTAAATGTTTGTTCAAGTTTATTTAAAAAGGTTGTTCATTATTTATTTATTTGACCAAATGTTTTAGAAGTTAAGAATTTACTTCGTTATGTCTTGATCACTAGATGTGTACTTGTTTGGTGTAAATTATTTTTGTTGTTTTGTGATTTTGTGTGCAAGAAATAAATCTAAACTAATTAACCAACACAACTAAATGAAAATTTGTTTTTGGTCTTTTTAATTGTTTAAATGAATGAGATACTCTAATTAATTAATAACAATAAAACAACTCATTAAATTGGGTAATTCGATATCTCCTTTTAACTAAATATAATTGAATGAATACCAACTATTAATTAAAAATACAAATATGCTTAACAAATGTAATGTAAACCACATGTTCAAGGGGCATGTGGAAAGCACTCAAGGAACCTATAAGTTAAAAATTAAAAAGAATTGTAGAGAGGTAGACATGGATCTATGAAATCCTCCTCCATATGGGTTTGTTAAAGTAAACTTCAATGGGGCTTCCAAAGGTAATCTAGGTAAAGTGAGATGAGGGTTAATTAGGCAAGACTTTAATAGTAATTTAATGAATGGTAGATCTTTATTCTTTGGCAACAAAACTAACAATGAGGTTGAATGGGAGGTGTTAATTTTAGGGATGGGTATAGTGGTTTATCTCAATTATAAGTAGGTGATAATGGAGGGAGACTCACTACTAGTATCTAAATGCTATGAATAAAAGTTAGTCCTACTTGGAGTTTTAATTGTTTTGTGGAAGAAGCACAAGGTTTGAAAGGAAAATTCTCTAAATTAATGTTTAATCATAGTTGGATTAGTGCAAATGCAACAATATACTATTTAGCTTTAATATGGGAACAGAGCAAGATCCTCTTATAGATGAGTGTATTTTTCATTCTAATACTTGGCCAGAATTAGAAAACTATATGTGTCATCACCCTCAATTTTTTTGCTCTCTGGATTTTATGTTGGACATACTAGTTAAGGCTCTATCTCCTTCTAGTTGTAATAATTTTTCAAGGGGATGATTTATTAAGGCATTAATTACTTTAGATCTAAGGAGATTTCTTGTAGAATGTATGAAGGATTATCAATTAAAAGCTTAAGGGTGTCGTAGATGATTGGACCCTTGTTCAAATTTAGCATACACAAGATATAATATAGTATGCATGAGAGATTAAGGAGTCTTTAGAATCCGTGAAGATGGCCTCTATATAGTGCTCTTGGTGTTCTTTTGTTGCAATATGGGTCTAGTGTCTTTCTTTCTTGGGTTTCTATCTCATAGGTGTTGGCATTCTATTGAAAGTCGGTATTGTGAGAAAAAGAAGCAAATACAAAGGCAAGAGTATCAAACACAATGTCGAAGTGTTGACATATCATCTTAGGAATATTTTCCACTATGAGAATGAAGTGGTGCTAGGGTTTGTGTGGAGAGTGTTAGGATAAAAGGGTTTGGAGTACAGTAACAAGATGAAAATGTCTCTAACGGAAGATTTCATCGTGCCACTTTGGCCTACTTTGTCCTTGACATGGATTTAAGGGTTTGCTTGTTGAAGACTTTCTTCCCCAACCAATTTGGAGATATTGAGGTGGTTAAGATTGTAGAGGAACCCAAGGGAGCTAAGCAAAAGGAAGTTATAGAGCTTGAGTAGAAGTTTGTGAACTTGGTAGCAACTAAAATGTATTGGCAAGAAGAATTGGGTTAACTTTAGCAAGAAGTGGGAGTTTTGAGGGCCTTTTGTTATTACACAATCAAGGTGTTAGTGGTACTATGTATGTATCATAGCAATGGATGTGCATAGCTCAAAAGTGACTACTCAATACTAGTTTTTTTGTGGTCGCTCTTGACACCTACTTAGTGTCAAAAGGATATGTGCTTCGAGATAAGGCTTGCATCACTATCAAGGGCATTTCAAAGCACCTTTCCACTAGGGGAGATGCTTTGTTTGGCTACGAGGGTTGAAATATTTGTGATTGCTCATAAGGATGTTGCAACTAGTTGAGAGAGGTAGGGGTTTGTTTGAAGGTGGTGTTGCTTTGTGTTGTGTTCGAACTCATGATAGCACACTTTGGCTTTTGAGCCTTTCAATGTTTTCTCCTATTTAGTATGTTAAGGTTTTTTGGAGTATAATAAAAGTTTTAGAATATAGTTCTCTTGGATGGATATAGATATAATATATAAACTTTGTTTAGTTTCAAAGGTGAGGCCCTATAAAAACCTTAACTCTAATTTCAAAAAAAAACCTAATGTAAACAAACTATTTTTTTCTATTTATAGAATTTAAAGAAATAAATGAAAGCATTTAACTACCTAAATTATCCCATTAATGGGGGTGGTGATGTTGATATCCAAAAAAGAAGGAAGGAAACAAGGTGGAGTCCTCCGCCAGAGGGTTGGGCAAAGTTGAATTTTGATGGCGCCTCAAAAGAAAACCTAGGTAGGTCAGGAGTAGGCTACTTAGTGAGAGATGAGAATGGTAAGATCTGGGGTAAGCTGGCAAAGAAGTTAGTGAACGTGACTAACAATGAAGTGGAGCTTCAGGGACTAATTCTTGGTCTCAATCTTTGTCTTCGTTTAGGAGTTAAAAGGGTGGAGGTGGAAGGGGATTCTATGTTAGTCATAAATGCTTTGAGAACCAAGACTATGTTAAATTGGAAGTTAAATCTGATGTTAAAGGAGGCACCGGACTTAATGGAGAGTTTTGAAAATATAGTTTGCAACCATGTCTTAAGGGAAGGAAACCTTGAACCCGATAAGCTAGCCAATGAAGTGATTATTGCAGAGAATGATTTTCTATGGGAAGTGAATAACAATGATTGTGCCAACGCAAGCATTTGTCAACCCATCTAATCTACCCAAGGAGAGGTGGCTGGCAAAGCGTGCAGAGACTATTTTATTGGTGTGGAACACTGAAGGCAACAATTCATTTCTTGCGGTGGTCTGTGAGTGTAAGAGTCCAATAGTTATGGAAACCCCAATCTGTCTTGTGTGTAGGAAACACCAAATGTCTTTCCTCGGCCAAATCATAGACAAATGGTTGGGTGTGGTATTCAAACCAAAGAGTGGGATTGTTCTTTTTGCCATAGAATGGGTACTGGGCGAAGAATTCATGTAGAATAGTAATCGCTACAGGGTTAATTCAAACCTCTCATCCATGTTCTTAGCGGTCTTGCTTGATCTCAACGAAGAAAAAGCCACCATCAAGTAGCTAATGGAAGAGTTTGTTGAACCTGATTTAAGAGGCGGGTGGTAGGAGGTGTTTGGGGTGGCGCGTTATGGGATTGGGGTGCCATTGCCAGAAGACTTTCACAGGGTAAATTTCACAGGGGACGTGGTACAATGGTGGCCTTTTGTTACAAAGTCAAGGGAGAACCAAAATGCAGCTCGACACCGTACAATAGCGAAGGCATTGCTTTCCTAAAAAAAGATGGCGGGTTTCAAAGTGGAGTATGATTGGATGCGGGAGTTGCTTGATCAATATTACGTCGAGGATGACAATGCTTGATGCAGGGTGCTCGTGTTTTCTATATCTTTCTATTCTTTAATGCTTATGTTGTAAGGGATAGGAATTAGGAGTTGGTGGCAGGGGTAGGGTTATGATAGCTTTGTTTTGTATAGCAATGATGGCAGGGATATGGATAGTATGAACATGTATTTTGTATTAAACCTTGGTATGGATGGTTATATGATGTAATGTTTGAACTCTATGTTTTGATTTTGGTTAAAATATAATACAAAGGGAGTTGACCCCATGTTAGCAGTTTACTCAGCAAAAAAAAATTAACTACCTAAATTATTACAAAATAACCAATTAAATATTCACATATTTCTCTAATTAATTCAGTACAATTAAATAACTAATTAAGAGCTAATACTTTTTAATTGTCAAATTGGTGGAGACACCACTTTTTTCAGTAAAAGACCAAAATTAACTGTATTCATACATTTTCTAGCCTTGAGAATATCTCCATTAGTTACATTTCACAATGAAAGTTTCCAAGACAATTGAACATGTACCATCAATTCTTTTAAATGTGCACACAAAATAACGTCCATATTCCATCGAATACAGAACATTATTTATAAATTCCCTTGCACGTAATCAAATGTTGGCAGTTAATCACTAATAAGCTTAATTTCAATGAAGGCCACTGCGTAACAAAATTGCGAACCCCCAATGCATTAAAGTAATACATATACTAAATATAATAAGATTTTTTTTTCAATTGAATGTATGCAACATGAATCGAACGTATGTCAATACAACTCGAGGCACAATTCCCGCAATAATTAAATCTTGTGGGAAGATTTGTTTGCTTTTTTATGTTTCCCAACATTACACGGCCTGGCATTTCAATTTAAGCTATAAAACCCTTTCAATGCATGACCTAAGTCTATGCGCGAGATTATATTTTCGATAGCCGGGAAAAAAATTTGGAACAAAAGCATGACAGAAAAAAAATTGCGATAGAACAGAGAATGGACTGCTGGATGCATTTCAATCGTCTTGCTTGGTTCTCATGCAATGTTGATCGTTGATCTTCCGCCCTAGGTCTTTATTTGCCATAGGGAACGCCTTCAACATAAATATATTTCTTCCACAACAAATTTCTCTGATAAATTTCAGGGGATAGAAATATAATAAAACATTATCTGTAAATTGATCACACCAACAATATTTATTTTCTTGCAAATGAATTTTTGCTTAGCCTCAAACTTGGAATCCTTAGTCGCGAATAAAAATATCAACCTGAAAATTCTCTGTAAACCCAAAATATTGAAAAACTACAACTGAAAACCAAATACTTGGAAACTCAAAACTTCACACAAACAACATAGGGCACAAATTGTTCATCTCAAAGGTGAACTTTGTATGAATCCACTCGATCAGTTAGGTGGGTTTTCATCCATGAAGTTGATGACAAAAGGGTTTTCGTCCATGAAACTGATGACAAAAGGGTTTTCATCTTTCGACTGAAGAATGAACCTGGTTCAATCTCCCAAATAAGCAAGGGTTTCATAAAAAAATTAGAATGTGGGAATGAGTTCCTTTAACCTCTTTTTACAACCCCAAGGGATTTTTCTAGAAGTTATATTTTTTAATCATTTAATAACTTTCTAAAAAAATCCTCCATTTCATTTCTTTATAAAGTGACTATTATTTTAATTTACTTTTGAACTATAAAGTCACTTTATAATTAAAATAATTATATTTTTTGCACAACTATTAAATTGCAGAAAATACTCGAATGACCCATATGCGATTATGATTACGTCAACATACCCTTGCATCCTCAAGAAAATCAACCTCTATGAAAATTGGTGCTTTCCAAAAATAGTAAGCTTCTCCAAGAAGTGTGGAGGGCTCATAGAATGTCAAAACTACACCCAGAAAGTACCATTGGACTCGTCTTGATCTCCTGAGCTCACTGCCACTATCAGAATGTCGTATTGAAAAAGCTATCGCTCTCCCAGAAAGTTGGAGTCTCCACGGATGTCAGAATGGCCATAAAAAAAGGGACATTATAGATAGAGATAGAGGAAGAAAGAAGGGGAGATAGAGACAGAGAGATGGTTAGAGAGAGAATGCATTAAATAGAGATAGGGGGAGAGAGAGAGAGGTGAAAAAAAAGATAGGGACACTAGAGAATGAGAGAAAGAGGAACATAGATAGATAGATAGAGAGGAAGAGAGGAGAGATAGAGTCTGAGATAAAGAGTAGTAGAGAGAGGGAGAGGGAGACAGGTAGAGAGAAGATATATAGAGATATATATCAAGACTAGAGATAGAGAGTGACAGAGATAGGTAGAGAGAGAAGCAGAAGATATATAGAAAGACATGTAGATGTAGAGTGAAAAGAGAGGAACACATAGAGATATAAAGAGAGAGGGAGATTGATAGAGGAATAAAGAGATAGACTATCTTTTGAACAATCATTTCATGCCAACAATCAAAAGATGACACATGTAATGAGCATTTCAAATTGGAGGTTAGTATTACATTAAAGATCACGGAACTTGGTATGGGTTGGTCTAAATCATTGACCTCCACTAAAGCCTCATGAAATGCTACTTTTCATGTCAAAGATCAAACGATAAAGAAAAGAGAGAGTGACTTTCAATCGGTCATTTCATGCTAATGATCCAAAGATGACATGAGATGTTTTGGGAGATCAATGGCTAACAGTTTACTAAAGCCATGCAAGACGATTCAAATAATCATGTCTACTCATTCTATCCTTTACCTTCATCTATACACGTGGAAAGCAATGAGAACTTTTGGATTGACATTTTCTAACTATTGACGCCTATGTATCAATAACATCTGCAGGTTCGAAAGCATTCACTACTTACACTTATCGAATGAAATGCTAGGATTGAGTAGTAGGAGCCCATGATTTTTGTTAGATGGGGGAGATTGGTCACTTGTGTTGTATGTAGGTGGCAATACCCATGGTGAAGGTGAGGGCTATGAATTCATCGACCAATAGAGATGATCCCACGAAAAAGTATATTCAAATGGTGACTGTGGACAATCATGAGTTCTGGTTCATGGGATTTATTAATTACCACAAAGCTCTTTCAATGCTAGATAGTGACATAGGCCACAAGGAGACAAGACAAACATCATTCACTCAAAGACATGGCAATTGAACTTCCACAACTCTTTGACATACCGATTGCATACCAACTTGCCATTGCTAATCTAAATTAATTGTACATGCACTTAAGAAAGGTTATTTTATTCTACTCCCCTATAATTATAGGTGGTTTACGTGGTATTTATACAACATAAGTGATATCCCTATAATCAACTACCTATGTTGGTAGTGTTATATGCTAATCAAGAACAACAAGTGGATGAAGCAGAACAAGACGTGAATGAAGCAAAACATCAAGTGGTTGAACAAATGGGATATTAATATACAAAATTGTCCTAAAACCAAAGCTGAAATTAAATAGTTCGTGTTAGAAAAATTCAGATCTGCCATGTGGACTAAGTAGCTTGGTCCAAAAAAATTGCATTATGTCAAAGAGTTCAACCCCACATGGGAGCATGGGGAAAAAGCATACTTGCATGCCGCTATTAAGGGTAAGGCTAGGCTTTTAATTGCATAGTTGAGGATTGGTTCTCATCATCTAAGGTGCGAAAGTGATAGATGTACGGTCCTCAAGGAAGTTTGGGATGACTGGTTATGCACTTTCTGCAGCAAAAGAGTGGTTGAAACTGAGTGGCACTTCATCTTTGAGTGTGCTGCCTATGAAGATATCCGCTTTAGTATGGGAACAACTTGAAGGGGGGAAGTTTAAGTGAGCTATTTGAGGAAGCAAAGCTCCATATAACGGCCGGCTTCTTGGATAGTAGAAGAGTCAACATCGAGAAGATTTTGAAAGTGTCTTAGGGCCGCGTCTCTTGGTCCCTTAGGCTGATTGGCCTCGTGGACGTTATTGAAATTCATTCATTCAAGAAGAAAACAGCAGCCGCAAAAGTTCCAAAATCTTTCTGAGGCCTCCAAGGTTTGCGGCAGGAATCTATACAGAAAGAACCTGAGAGAATAATTACTTGCATGCTTGATCGATTGCCTGCCATCGTTTGTCTTTATTTACAGTTTACTCTTAAATTTGTAGCTGGAATTCATAGAGATTGAGGTTGAAGAGAACGAAGAGGAGCTCCAGCAAAAAGTTATAGAAGTTTACAAGCCGTGTGACTACAGAGAATAAGGTCATTCAAATTATGTCTTGTTTGAATAAATTTGGTTAAAATCTGTCTCTTGCTGGAAATGATTTGTTGAAATTGTTCTTTTTTAAAGTAATCTTTGATGCTTTCTCTCATGCTTCCTAGTAATTTCAAAGTGAACTTGCTTTTGAATTTATTTCGACAATTTTTGTTTCTATATTTTATAACTGTCTGCAAAAGTCGTGTGTAGAAATTTTAAAAAGTAGTAAAAGAAAATTGATGTCATTTCATATTAATATTCTTCCTATATTTTGTAACTGCCTGTAGAAATAGGTATGATTTCAAAGAATAATAAAGAAAACTTCACTTTACCTCATATTTTATTGTGTACAACAAATCCAACAGAAACAAAGAAGAAAAAATTTGGGAGAAGACCGATTTTTTTCCTTTCAAAAAAATATTTAACGGACTGCAATCGAGCTATCCCTTCATTAGGGGGTCAAAGGTAAAGGTAAATAAATGTAATATATGTTTCTCATTCATCTATCCCTTCATCGGGTACTTTCTGCCACATTTTCTGAGCAAAAACACCATGCACTGATACCTGCAAACAAGACAATACAGAAAACCAGTATGAAAAAACACTAAAAGAACATCGAATGTTTAAGTCGGGCTTTCTTGCCACTTCAACTGCACGGTTATCATCAAAGGTTCTTCCTTTGTTCCTTCCTTCTCAGTGTTTCAGGCTCACGGTACTCTATGTGTCACGTAACATATCAGAAATATTTTATTGAATATTGATTTGAATAAGCTAAGGTGTGAATGGTAGTCTCCCAGTGGATTTTACACCGCGTGTAGTTCCTACTCAACAAAGGACTGTACAAAAACCGTTATTACAATCGGCAGACAAAATATGGTTTTCCGACATCCTACCGATTTTGAGGAGACTGACGAATATTTTACAGCTATTCTCCCATAAACAAAACCTATTGGTTAATAAGAATACCACATGCCTGTGTACATAACACAAAAGGTGCCCAGATTGAACTTATTGACTATTGTCTTAGCATAAATTAGCATTTCCCTTAAATATTATGTTTTTCTCTAGTTTAAAATTTTTGGAAAATAGAATTCAGTTTTCAGCCAAAATTAGGTATCTGTTTGTTCAACGCCTTTCCACTTCCTTAGTTAATATTTCAGAGTTTGCAGATTTAGGGCTTTGTGCCCATGTGCTTTCTGCGTTCCAGCAGATTTACTCTTCACATTGCTCTGCAGTTCAGACTTTCAGGTTTTTTATATGTTTGATTGGTCTGATTAGATTTTCAATCTTCAATTTCAGTTCCATAGTATCTGTTAAGTTACAGCAAAGCTATTGTTGGGCTCATATCATCTTACAATTGTTTCTGCAGCTGAGTTCTTAGTTCTTGGAAAAGTGACAGATCATGAAACGGGCTTTGGATGAAGCGGGGGCATTATCAGTTCCCAAGAAGGTGCCTTGTGCTTGCATTTATTTACCAATTATTGTATTTTTTTTGTTATGCTAAGAATGGTATGTTAATATCCTCCTTTGTTGCAAGCAATATCCACATAATAAGTTCAAATTCATGCTCAACAATGCCAAAGCATGCCCACTATTCAGGTTAGATAGAGGCTGCTAGGCAAGCTTATTAAGTAATGCCTTACTTGTTCCTTATTAAGCTTATTAAGTAAAGAAGTAATTCACTTTACAAAAAACTAGACAGAGAGATCCAATTTGCATTATTCTACAAAGAGAAAGTGTAGACTGGTCACTACCCAGCTATCATTTCTAGAATGCAAAGCTCTGTGTGAAACAACAGGTTTTTTATTAAGTTTGAATGCTAAATGAGAGTCAGCTATTGTGTGCTATGGAGATCCCAAGCTGGGCAAACATTCTCTATAATACAAATAAACAATAACTTTATTTCTCACCCTAAATACATCCTACAATCATAAAAATTCTAGTAATTTATTTTCTTTTATACAGTTGTAGTCCATATGGCAGGTCTTTAAATGCATCGTTAACAAGCAGTTTGATCACCCTCTGCTGAAATGAATTTCTTTGTCCTAGATTGCAACCCTTTTAGCAAAGATTAATTTTTGCCATTTTACCATGTGTGTAATGTCCCCTTTTTTCGAGTGATCACCTAATAGAGTCGGTTAACCTATCCTATTCCCGTAGGCTAAGCCGGAAGTGCTAGGGAATGACCTAATTGATTAAATACTATATTTAATCAATTTATTTGGGTAAATTGATGATGTGAAATGACTTCTTATATTTTTATGAGCCATGTGGAAAAAAGAAATAAATTAAATAAAATTGTTTACGAGGTGGACGGCCTAGGAAGAGGCCTAAAAATGTAATATCAAGTGCCAAAAAGAGGTTCGCTCCTCTTGGAGAAAATAATAAAAATATAAAAAAAATATTTCTTGGTGCCTAGCATGAGGTCGGCTAAGTGGGAGAAGATATAACAAAGAAAATAAAATATATTTGCCAAGAGGAGGTCGGCCAAGGTTAAGTTGGGAGGAAAGAATGGCAATAAATAAAGGTTCATTTGGAGTCATTTCATCATCCATTCATTATCATATTTTCTTCATTGAGTTTTCTCGATTGGCTGCAACATTTGTTGGGCTATATTCCAAGGATGAAAACCCTTGTGAATATCGGTGAGTTGGACAAAAACCTAGCTCATCTTGTGGTGGACTCATAACGGAGTTCAATTTGTACTTCATTGGAGACTTGGAGCTTGAAGCATATTCAGATTTTCAGATCAGCATTGGAGCATTATTCTTTGTGGCATTTTGTGTTGACATTGCACTAGGGTTTTACCCTAGATTGGAGCGCCACCTTTGGAGAAGGGCAATTTGGCTTGTGTGAGGTGATTTCATCATTTGGAGGGTTTCCAAACCCTAAACCTAGCAGCCGCCATCATTCCTTGCAAGCACCACCATTTTGGAGGGTTTGTGTGCAACATTCTTCATCATTTGGTATGTACAAACCTAGGGTTTAGATCTGATTTGGATAGCAGCATTCTGGGCCATGTTTGATCATGTTTTAGGCCATGATTTGATGTAATTTTCAGTCATCATATTCTGATTTGTAACAACCGAATTATATTCAGGAAATCAGACTTTGTGTTGCATTTGGATGGCTATATCTTGTGTATTTCATGGTGGAATTCATGTTTGATATGATCAACATTTAGAAGTATCATTTGGCATGTTTATTTGGCATTATTGGTGATTGTATGCTACTATGTTTGCTGTTATATTTGTTTTACAAATCAGAAATAAAAATCAAAATTCAGACATTAGGGTTTGAGCAGAAAATACAATGAGAATTTTAGGGCAGATACAGTTAGGGATTTTATAGTGGTATCAAAGCTTTGATCTTGCAGCCTGGAGGGTTTTTACATGTATGAATCCCGAGGATAGAGAATATATCACATAAAGGAGAAGGCAATAGTTTGTTGGCTCAGATTCTGAAGAAGAAACTATCATGGGAGACAAGAATCATGAGGATCCCAACACTAGGGATATTCTCAATGATATTGCTAGAGGGTAGCATGAGCTAATGCAGGTTTTGACTCAGTTTATGAGGCAAAACTTAACAAATGATAATGGAAATCAGAATAATAATAGAGGCAATCAACATACAGGTGGAAGAAATGGAAGCAATGGTGAGAATAGCCATACTGGTAATAATACCCACACTCACACTCATGCATCTCATGCATCTGTGGTTAGGCCTCTTATGCCTACTTTCTTGGATCAGCAAGGAGCTCTGGAGAATAGACATCAAGTTGCAGGTGAGAGTTTCAATGATTACATGAGAGAGTGGCAATCATTAGGTGAAGAATTCCAAGCTGCCATGTCTTTGCAAGATTTTTGTCAATTGAAGTACAGAAACAAAGATAGACCTAGAGGAGAAAGAAGCAACAATAATCATGACTTGCAAAGAAAATTGGGAAAGGTGAATATCACTCCATTTGATGGTTTGGCAACATCATAGCACGAGCATGGATCCATAAGTTGGATAACTATTTCACATTGAATCCAACATTTGAGAGGGATGCCATCAAGTTTGCTACCTTACACTTGGAGGGAGATGCTCTTGAGTGGTGGTACAATGGTATGGTGACTCAAGGACATAGCCTTGTTACTACTTATGTTGATTTTTCACAGAGGTTGATTGACAGATTTGATGAGACTGATCCCGAGCAATTCTTTGGAGAGTTGGCCCAACTCAAGCAGAAGGATTCAGTGGATACCTATATTTTGAGTTTCAGAAGCTTGTTGTATTGGTTCCTAATGCGTCGGAGAGTAGATTGACCTATCTTTTCATTGAGGGTCTAGAGGAGCCACTTCGTGGATGGGTAAAAGCCCTAGATCCACCATCTTTGAGGGAAGCCATTAAGAGGGCTAGAGGTATGAAGGTTTCGGCACCTTCCAAGCCCAAGTTCCAGGGTAAGCCTTTCTCTTCATCAAGGAAGGACCCGAGGAAGAACTTTCAGAAGGAATGGCCCAAGAGAACAACACCAGATATAGAAGCGAAGAATGAGCTAAGGAGGAAGAAGCTATGCTTCTCATGCAAGGAGCCTTGGGAGCTTGGTCACAGATGGCTTGGGAAAGGCAAAGCACACTTCGTTGAGGTCACTTCCAACATTGATGACGATGAGGTCCAAGATACTACTTTAGAGAGTGATCATGAGGAGCAGTAGTTGGAGCTTGATACTATGGCACAAGGTACCATTGCTTTTCTATCAAGTGTTCCTAAGTATCATCCCTTTAGAGCGAGGAATTGTGAAGGGGCAATGGGTCTCATGTTTGGTGGACAACGGTGCAACACATAACTTCATTGATGAGGGCTTTGTGGTCAAAAGAGGATTGCAGGTAGAGGATTTTCCTGGATTCAACATCATGTTGGCTAATGGATTTAAACTAAGTTGCACTAGGAAGATTTCACAATTGAGCATTTAGTTGGATAACTATACATTTGTTGATGAATTCTATGTAGTTGGAATTGGTGAGACCGAGATTGTGTTGGGAATCCAGTGGCTACATTCACTTGGTAGGTATATCCAAGGCTTCCAAAAGATGGAGTTAGAGTTCACATCAAATGGGAAGCAAATAGTGTTGAAAGCTATAGCTAATGGTACACCAAAGGACGTGAAGACCAAGAGGATGGAGGTTTGGAACAGCCTTGGGACAAACGTAACTAGTGAGGCATGTGAATTTCAGCAGGATGCACTTATTGGACCAACACCTAATGATGAGCACCCAACAATTGAAGAAGATGTGCATGAGATCTTTGAAGACACTCTCAAGATGTAATGTCTCCTTTTTCTAGTGAGTTAGTCTATACTTGGTTCTCGTAGACTAACCAAAGTGGTTAGGGAACTCTGGGAGTTCGTTTGGTCGGTTTCTGACATTCTGGTTGGGACTTACTATTTTTAGTAAGTCGCGAAGTTGGCTATTTTGGGAAACTCTTTATTGGAGATGGAGTGTTTCGTCGAGATCTTTCCAACGGTTTATAACTCATGGGATTCTGTGACCGTTTGGGCTTTCATATTAAAGTCCATAAGTTATACTTTATTATTATAGTTGGACTTTAATTAATTAATGTCGGTGACTTTGGAGAAATAAGGAATAATGCAAAAATAAGTCACTAAGGGATTTGGGTGCCCCTTTGAGGAATAAAAAACAAATTTAAAAATAACATTTCCCTCTCATATGGGTCGACCCACTTGTGGAGTTATAAAAAAGCAAAGAGTGGGAAAAGTTATTCATTCTCGATATTACATTTTATGCTTCTATTTGCTCTGCAAATGAGGGTTTGGGGGATTTCTTCTAGCCAGGGCTTTTGGTGACGGAAACCACCATTGGTAGCAATCTTCCGCAGATGTGAAAGATCACCCAAGGGGATTTTGGAGCAGCCATACTCAGTGGTTGTATTTGAGCTTCATTTTGATACCACCATTGACGGAGATGGAGATAACAAGATATATCTTATTACAGTTTTGTTGCAGCTGAGGAAGAGTATTAGTGACGGATTGTATTGCAGATTTGAGAAGGGTTGGGACTGCCATTTCTTCATTGCTGGCCGTACTTCATTTTGCTAGCCGTACCTCTTCATGTGTAGGCCGTACCACTTCATGGCCGTACTTCTTGGAGCAGCTGTTTGGAGTTTATTGGGGGTTGTTCTTCCTTGCTTAGTGATCGTTTTTGACCTAAGGGTCTATGCTGATAGTTGTAGATTGTTTCCTTGCATTTGCTGATACTTTCAATGCAAAACTCCATTGTCATGTTGTTGGTCCGTCAACAACAGAAATATGAAGATGCTTATTTTGACATGGGTATGTGGTTATTCATTTTATGCCATTCTATGAACTGGGTCTTTATTATTTAGTTCATATCTGTTATAGTTTTTCTGGGTTTTCAGTTGTATGCTATATTCCTTGTATTCTGACATACACACTTCAAGAAAACAGAAACCCCCTTCTGCATATTCTATCTAGTTTTGAAAGATCACAGAAAAAACTTAAAAAAATAATAACATTAAAAAGATAAATCAAAAAAACAACAGGTGCAGGTTATTACACAAGAGGTATGCAAAAAATATTGATTTTCTGATTATGAACAGCAGTCCATTATTTTCACATGGTTTTGTGGTAGATAAGCCCTATGAGGATGACATTGGTAAGAAGCACTATCCTGTTGATATGCAATAATTGATAGCTAAGCATGAGATAGTGGTTGTGGATCCAAGCTACATACAAGCTGATTATGTAAAACAGGGCATAGAAGATATAGTGAGGACTCAAAACATGTGTGATGAATGGCTAAGGAGGGCTAAGGAAGCCAAGTTGTTAGCCACTCAAGCAAAACAATGCCTACAAAAGATTAAGCAACAATTTGTTCACATGGATCATGACAAGAATTAGTTAGGTGCATTTCTTCATCAAACTTCAATACTCCAAAGGGAAGAAACTATGATGGTCTGTAATGTCCCCATTTTCGGAGTGATCACCTAGTGGTGACCTAATTGGAAAGTTCTCACACTTGGCTAATTTTGTAGGGCAAATGGAGTATGGGAGATGACTTGGCATATTTTTATGGTATTTTTGATGTGGTCATCGTTAATAAAATAGTTTGCCCTAATGAAGAGTGACCCATTTGGAGAATGGAAAATAGAGAAAATTTGGAAAAATGCCTATGGACAAAATAAGAACATTTTATGATCTCTTACCTTGAGAAGGATGACTTGAATTAAGGGAAAAAATATGTTATATCACGTCTTAAGGACTCGCCCTTGGAGGATGGAAAGTTGGAAGAAGAATATAAAATAATAATAAAATGATGATACCTATTGTGTGATTGCCAAAGGGAGAAAAAAAGAAAATAAAAAGACAAATCTTCAATTTGTAATTTGGGTGCCAATCTTGTCTAGAGGGGGGGTCGGCCTAATTTGGGAGATGAAGATATAAAAAATAAAAGAAATTTCTTAACTACGTCGGTCTAGAGAGAGGTAAGAAGATCACGTATAAATAAGAGATCAATTGGAGACATTTCATATATCCTACATTCATATTTCTCTTGGAGTTTATCTCTTTTGGCTGAATGGAAGTTGGGCTTGAATCCAAGGACGAAAACCCTTGTGATTCTAGGTGAATTGGACAAAAACCTAATTCATCTTGTGAAGGTTTCATAACGGAAGCCTAATTGCACTTCATTGGAGATTCGTGAAGGAGAAGAGCAGAAATTCATATTCAGATTTCAAGATCAGATTTGGAGGAGTAGATTTGTGGCATATTTGTGCATCCCTTGGCCTAGGGTTTAACCCTAGCATTGATCGCAACCTTGAGGAGAAAGCAATTTGATTTGTGAAGGGCGAATTTGGTGTTGGAGGGCAGATTTAATCTTGATTAGGGTTTCCTAAACCCTATTTATTTGCAGCAGACCTAGCGCCATCTTTGGAGAGGATTTTGGAGCAGCATTCTCCATCTTTTGTATGTGATTTGTCATCATAACCTAGCTGATGTAATTCACCCAGCTAGGGTTTGTATTGGAGCTTCTTGTTCACCATAATTTGGTATGTACAAACCTAATTATAGGTCTGATTTGTAACAAGAGAGATCTGATTGGTACTTTGGCATGTTTGGCCTATGCATTGGATGTAATTACATTTCCAGAATTTTCAGTTTGTAGCAGCAGAAGTTTAATTCAGAAAATCAGACTTGTGTTGCCATTTTGGTTGCCCTACATTGTGTATTTCATGGTGTAATTTATGCTTATGATGAATGTCAACTTGTAATATCATTTGCCATCATTATTTGCCATGTTTGGATGTGTTTTATGTTCACTGGAATATTTTAATTAAGAGCAGAAAATCAGATACAAAATTAAGGTTTCAATAGAAAACCAAAAGTGCAGAAAACTAGGGCAGAAATCAGAATCTAAAAATTAGAATTTTAGGGCAGATCCCATTGGGGATATTACATGGTTGGGCATGAAGAACAATCAGATTTTCAAGATGAACTTTTTGAGAGGTATGATTTTGAAGATAAATAAAAAAATTCATTTTTTGCAAATGATTTTAATCATAGGCCCCATGAGTCACATAATTTGGAGAGCCAGTTGAAGGTTCAATTCATGATTAAGGAAGAGGAAGTTGTTCATAAACTTTGTGGACCAGAACATTCTTGATTCAGATTTGATGAAGAACTTGATCATTCAGGAAGAGCTCAATGAGTCTACTTGTGTTTTTGACACTACACCATTATGATGATGATTCTTTGATTGGGCATAATGCTCTCCTAGCTTCAAAATTTGAATTATGTGAAGAGAATGTCATAGAGGTATCCGATTTTGAGAGGTATATGCATATGGATGTTGGTTTTAACTGGATTGTAATCCAAGGCATGGAGGAGAGCATGAGAGTAGAAAATTTTATGACTTGGTTCTATGGTTTTCAGCTTACACCTTGATGATTAGTGGCTGTACTACATTGCTGATCATGAAATTTTGAGACTATGCATTAATGTTTGCAACTGCTTGGATGAAATTGGGAGAATGGGATTGTCATTACAACACAGAGAGGTTGAATGGTGATGAGACCTTATCAGTTTATGACAATAGAAGCATTCCCAGGATGATTATAGGTCTGATTTTTAATTTTACTAGTGCTGTTTTGACTTGTACCAGCAGTTTAGAGTGGATATGCATGCTTGGTTATGCACATAGGATGGACATCTTTTAAACCCATATGCAACAATCCAGATGTAGATGGATAGCCTGTGATGGTGACTTGATAAGAGACACTTATCCTTTCATTTTCAGTTTATATAATGGTGCAATAAATTGGAATCCAGACATTTGTATGATTGGTACATTGCTTCACAATGACTTGTTGAATGACAGTTGTATCAGAGTGGCGTAGTGGAAACTTGGTGAGTTGCTTCACAATTTTTGGTTGGCTGACATTTGCATCAGAGTGGAGCAGCGGAAGGCTTGGATTAGTGTAATGTCCCCATTTTCGGAGTGATCACCTAATGAAGTTGGTTAGCCTATCCTATTCCCGTAGGCTAAGTCGGAGGGCTAAGGGAATGACCTAATTGATTAAATATCATATTTAGTCAATTTTATTAGGGCAAATTGATGATGAGAGATGACTTTGTATATTTTTGTGAGTTTATTGGTGAAGTCAAAATGTAATGTCCCTTTTTTTGGCGCATAGGTTTTTGTGCACATTTTGGCTTGTTCTTAGTCTCTTAGTGGCTATCCGGCTTTGTTGGGAGAACTCCAATGTTCTTGGAGTGGCCACAGATTAGTTTTACAGAGCAGTTGGTTATGGCATTGAGCTCAGATGGTGCTCAGGATTGCAGTGGTGCTTTCTGATGTTCTGCCGGCTTTCCGGATTGCTCTCCAAACTTCTTGGAGGAGCCGTCTATTTTTAGAAAGTCACCCGAAAGGCATCATTCATCTTCCCAAACATCATGGAGTATGTTGGTATGTTTAATTTTGCAGTTTGATGATATTTGGGATTTTCCATAAAGTTAGTTGATTTAATGAGCTAACAATTAATTATTGCACTTAAGTTAAAAAAGGTTGGGAAATATTCGTTTAACACTTAAGTGTTATAGCTTGTTGGAAAGGGGATGAAAAGCTTTAAATCATGGATGCATCATATTGGGACCTTGCAAATCAAATATTTCCTTTATTTTGATAAAGGGGTCTTTGGAGCTAAAAGGAGCTTTTAATTACAAAGGTGACTTTAAGTTGGGCACACATAATGAGTTATTTTTATATTTTTTTGAGGAGAAATATGAAGGGATAAAGGAAATAATATTTTATTTCCCTCAAAAAGTTATAAAAGGAGGAGATGGGCTCATTGTTTGAGAATGCTTGGATTTTGTAATGAAATGCTGTTGGGATTGAACTAGAGAGTTCTTCCATATTCTCTTAAGGACGAAAACCCTCTTGTAGAATGCTCTTGAGGACGAAAACCTTCTTGAGGTTTGGTGTGATTTCATACAGGAATCACCATTGTGCTGAAGGTGGATTGGGAGCAAGCTCATATAGAGTTTGCCATGGAACTTTCATGATTTTGTGGTATTTTGATTTGGTATTGATCAATTGAGTTTTGTTGGTATTCTGGTTTTGATTGTATTGGGTATTTCTATGAATCTTTGGAGTTTTGGCGAAGATTGTATATTGCCCTTTGCTGGCCTTACAACATCAGCTGTATCTGGACGTGGGCTATAGAGTTCTTGAATTTTATGCCTTGTTTTCTCTCTTGATGATTAGTAAAATGCATGTTGATAATGGAATTCTGATTTGAGCAGCCTTGAGCAGATTATATGTTGATTATTATGGATACATGCTTGGCCGTACACCCCAGAGCGCCGTACCTCATGAAGGTTTTGTGATTTCTGTGGATGATCTTATGTGCAATGTTTGTGGAAGATGATTGAACTCTATTGCTGTATACAAATGCTTATCTTTGGACTGTTTTGTAGAGCCTATTGGGCAGATTCATTATGAGGTTTATGCATGATCTTGCTGTGCCGTACACGAGAGAGTCGTACCATTGCATGAATGACTTGTTTTGTTGTGCATACATTCAGGGGATATCATTTGTATGAAGTTTGCATATTATTTGCTGAGTGAGGGTGATCAGTTCTGAGCATTTTTAAGAACCTTTGGAGTGCAGATTTATAATATTGTTTCGACCATTCTATCTCAGGCCGTACTATGTCATGGGTCTGTCTATTGTACAAAGATCCTTATGAGTAATATCTTGTATGCAGGCTGTATTCTCTGTGTTGAATGATGTACATTAGTTCTGGACAGTTTCCATGGGACTGATGGAGTTTAAGATTACCATAAACCTGTCATACTTCCTGCTGAGCTGTGTTTGTACTTTCCTGAGCGGGAAGTTGAGAAGGAAATGAGACTTGGAGGAGTAGTTTGGAGTGACTTTTAGGGGCTGATAATGAAAGTTTCAGACCTGTGCCAACACTGTGATTTCAGCAGACCAGCACACAGTTAACATACATAACACGTTGCATTTGGTATATTCTTGGTAACTTCTTGATATATTATGTGTATTTGATACCTTCGTTAGATAGAGTATTCTCTATGCTCTTGTTACATCAGGGACTTGTTGCACATATTGGAATACTTGAATCTTCCCTTGTTAGAGTTCATTTGCTCTATTGCTACAGCAGAGGCATATAAACATCAGAGTTAAGTGTACTAACATTGCAAGGGATTTATCATTGTAATACAAGCACTTAATGCATAACTCATTGTAATTAATATTGCAAACACCATAACCCCTAGATGGTTTACCGCCAGTGTGGAGGAAAGTACAATATTAATCTTCTTTATTTCACCCACTGAACAAGTGGAGTATTCCCACTGCATAAGTGGATGCCTGCTAAAAAGCAGATGCCTGCTATATAACAGATGAATGTATTTAGTTTCCTTTGCACAGTTTTGAATTGTAAACCAAAGCACTGTATGTTCTCACCTCGCCCATCCTGGGATCTTGGTGATCAGAAGTGTGGAGGTATTCTATTTGGTTGCATTATTGTGTTAACCCTGCTGTGATAATTTGTAAATTCGAAAAAAAATTGGGGTAGCTTGTTACACAAAATAAATAAAATAATTTGCCCTTGTGGTGAGCGACCAAGGAGAGAGAAAAAGGAATAAAGGGAAGGAGAAAATAAAGGATGGACATGCCTTTGGATATTTTGTAATGCCAAGGAAAAATACAATAAATCAAACTAAAATCCCTTTTAAGGTGGACGAACTAGTGTAAGGTCAAAAGATGAAATATTAAATGCCAAAGGTGAGTCACTCCTCTTGGAGGAAGGAAAGAAAAATAAGAAAAATATAATACCTTGTCTAGGTCGGCCAAGATGGAAGAATGAAAATAAAATAAAATATTTTATTTGTGCTTTTTGGGTGCCTAACATGCCTTGCATGAGGTCGGCCCTAAGGAGGAGAGAAAAAACAAATAAAATAAATATTTATCCTTGAGGTTGGCCAGATTTTGAGGGAAAAGGTGGCTATAAATATGAGATCATTTGAGGTCACTATCTATTCATATCTTATTTTCATTTGGAGATTCTTCTCTTTCGCTGCAACTTTTGTTGGCCTTAATTCCAAGGACGAAAACCCTTGTGTATGTGGTGAGTTGGACGAAAACCTAGCTCATCTTATGGAGAACTCATAACGGAGTTCTAATTGCACTTCATTGGAGACATTTCGAGGTTTGGAGCATCATTGCATAATCAGATTTGCAGATCAGATTTGGAGCAGCATTGTTGTGGAATTTTGTGTGCATATTGCATTAGGGTTTTGCCCTAATTTGGAGCGCCACTTTGGAGCAGACTTGAGCGCCCATCTTTGGAGAGCGATTTTGCATGTTTTGGATCAACAAACCCTAAGCGCTTGCCAAGGAGGAATTCACCCATCTAGGGTTTGGTGTTTGAAGACTATTTTGCATATTTTTGGTATGTACAATCATAGTTTTAGAGCTGATTTGTAGAGCAGAAATCTGGGCATATGTTTGGCATGTTTGAGCCCATGAATTTATTGTAAAATCATTCTAGAATATTCAGATTTGTAACAGCAGAAGTTACCTACAGAAAATCAGATTTGTATGTTGCATTTGGATGCCCTATCTTATGTATTTCATGGTGGATTTCATGTTTGATATGAATATCAATTGGTAGCATCATTTGGCATGTTTATTTGTCTTGTTTAGGCACTTGCATGTTCACTGTGATAATTTGTTTGAAATCAGAAAATAAAAATCAGAAATCAGAATTAGGGTTTGAGCAGAAATAAAAATCAAAATTTTAGGGTAGAATTATAGTGGTATCAGAGCTTTTGATCTTGTTAGCTTGAGGGTCATTTTCATGTATGAATCCCAAATATAGAAGATATATTTCGGCAGTTTGGCTTTGAAGGAAGATTGTACCAAATTTGTGGAGATTTGTATCCCAATACCATTTTGGTATTGAAGGAGTTTTGCAATTTGTATATCAGATTGAAGAGGCATTTTTCACTGCCATATATTGAGGGTTTTGTTACCACATTTCAGCTAGGGTTTAACCCTAGGGTGAGCGCCATCTCCAAGGAAGGCGAGTTCATGTTGGTAAGCATTTGAAGATCATACCCTAGCCGCCGCCAAGGGAGATTCATAATCAGATTTAATTGTAGGTTTCAGCTTCATTTTGGAAAATATCATTAGGGTTTGTATCCTAAGGAAAAATATATTCAGATTTGCAGAGCAGATTGAAAGTGCCATCTTTTGAGTGGTTGGGTGGAAGATACTTGCTAGGGTTTACATTAGAGTGAGCGCCAACTTCACAAAGGACTACTTCATGTTGGAGGAGAAGAATTTTAGACTTTTGAGGTCAACATCATCTATTATTTGGCAATCATATTCCAAGGAGTAGATTTAAGTTTGTGTATGTGTTTGGCTGGTATTTTCTCATTGCTGGCCACTGAAACTGGATTTGCATATTATACATGTGTGTGGAGTTGCCCTATGCTTGGGTGAGGATCAAGTGCCAAAACAGGTCACCATTTAGGGTTGGACATAAGACATTGCTTCTCACCAATATTGGTATGTATGAACAATTGTTTATCAATATAACAGTCTGATTTGTAACAGCAGGGGATTGGGCTATGTTTGGGGCATGCTCAAGCCCATAAACTTGATGTAATTCCCTTTCCAAATAATCTAATTTAGAGTAGCAGTCATTCATTCTCAGAAATCAGAAAATTATGTCATATTGGCAATTGAATGGTCATAGGTTGTATTATGGCATCATTCATGACAAGGGTTTAACAAATTACAAATCAAAAATTTATTTCCAGCGTGATGGCGATGGTTCAGAGGGGCAGATTTGACTCTCTTGAAGGAGATCAACACAAGTTGCTTGAATCTCTCAGAGAAAGTCAAAATGAGATGAATAGAACTCTCCAAAAGTTCTTACCAAAGAAAGAAGCTAAGGAGGTGGTAATAAAAAAAGAGGCCACAAAAATCATTGATGAATATCAGGGTTTATCAGATGATTTCAAGGATCACACTTCCTTTGATACTTTTTTGAGAATGCATGAAGATGGGAATCCAGGAAAGAGAGATCTATATAACTACATCAGAAAATTGAGAAGAGAAGAAGAAAAATCAGAAGTTACCCAAAAGATCATTGAGAAAAAGGAAGTTAAGAAGAAAGTGAAGAAAGAAGAATTGCTTCCTTGTGATTTGTAGCCTACAGGTGATCCTAAGAAGAGTAAAAATCAGTTGAGGAGAGAACAACGTTGTTTTACATGCCTAGAAGTTTGGACACCTAATCATACTTGTGGAAACCCTAAGGAAGATGAGGCATTGCTCACAAGTTCACTTCAACAGGATGATGTTATGGACAAAGAAGAATCACTTCATGCATCCACAAGTGAGGGGCACATGAGTTTTCATGATAACAATAAGGTTGAAGGGTATGCTGTTATAGAGTTTACCAAACTAGCAGTGACTGATCAACCACATGAAGGTATGAATTCTTTTGATGATCCATTATTTGAGCATAGCATTGTCTCACCATCTCTACATTGTAGTTGCAAGGAATCAAATTGTGAGTTGGGTGACCTTGAAGGTGATATTGTTAATAAATATGAAGGTAATTTATTATGTGATGAGCAAAATGATTTGGATAAATTGGATCAAAGACATTTAGCATGGCAAGAGTTGAAGGTCAATGAAGGTACAACTTGCAGCCATGGGATATAAGTTATGACAAGTAATACACTTGGTTTTCCGCTGGATACATCTCTTGGACCAGTGCTTGATGATGAACATCCAACAATGAAGGAAGGTGAACTTGAGATCCATGAAGACACCACAAAAAGTTATGATGACAGTTGATTTTCTGATTATGAACAACAGTCCATTATCTTCACACAATCATGAGGTGATAGATAAATCATATGAGGATGATAGTGGTAAGAAACCCTACCTTGTTGATACTCAAGATTTGATGGCTAATGTAAGAACCCTATCTTATCTAAACCAAATTTTTTCCTTTGCTGCCCTGATTTTTTCTAATCTGTTTCTTGAGAGTTTGGTTTGTATTTTTGATATTGTATGTTTACAATCAAGTAAAGATGGAAAAGTAGAAATATCATAAACAATTACTCACTAAAGATGCAATGGTATTAGCTCATACAAACATCAAAAGACAATGCGAACTTATAGGAACATACCCGGATGGCAAATGTGGCTTCTTTATTGCAATGGATAATGATGAATTACAAAGAATCTCACTGCTGTTATATATCAGACTATTTTGATTTTGAAATCAGTCCACTAAATGATTACAAATATGCTCAAACAATGCATGAAACCCTAGCCAACTTGTAGTAGATGATGCTTTGCCAAGGTAGAAGATGAAACCCAATGATAGACGGCTATAGCAGTTCCCGTAGGTGGACAAATGAAGTCTGATTTGGACTGATGCAAATACTGATAATGCTGATAATAACCCAGAACTAATGTAGATCACCAAACAATGCCAAAAATGCCTCCAAATGCTGGCCGCTAGGTCTAGGGTTGGAGCGATTTGACCTAGATGTCAAATATCATCAAATGCCATGAAAATATGTCATCAAACCCTTAAACAAAAATCTGATATGAACCTGTAGATGACTAATTTTACTGATTACAACCTAGATTTTGGAAATCATGCCCAAATGTACCAAATTATGTCAAATTGTGAAATTGGGTATGCCTAGGAGAGGTGCGATTTGACCCAGCAAGCTTGAAGATGTCAAATAATGTCAAATAATGCCAAAATATGAAGATATAAACCTCTGAAACAATTCTAGCCCGCTGTCATAAAAATCAGAACCTCAAATGATGATGCCAAGCTTCAAAATTGCCTCCAATTGAAGGGTGAATCACCTAGAAATCCTTGCATGATGTCAATACATGAAAATATGATGAAATTGGCCTCCGATCTACCTTATTCTTCCTTAAACCTGCATATAAAACCTTCAAACGCTAGCTGATAATGAATTCTTCATGAAACCCTAGTTGTTTGAAGCAAATTCTCCATCAAAACCTCCAATTTCGCTCAATGATGAACTCCACATGAATCTATCTCTCATGGTGGATTGGGTTTTCGTCCAAACCACTAAAATTCAAGGGTTTTTGTCCTTGAACAAACTGAAAATCACTTTCAGCCAAGAGCAAACACTCAATATGCAAAATACCAAATGAACGAGATATGAAAAATGATATCAATTTATGTCCTTTTATAATCCTCAACTTGGGCAATCTAATAGGACATAATTTTATGAATTTTCAAGTCCACTGCTATAATAAAATATTATTTATTTATTTTCATTTAATTTATTTCTCTTTTTTCCTCCAAGTTGTATGTCCCACATAAATAATAATAATATTATTTTATTATTTTTTTCTTTTTCTCCCTTGAGCGCCGATTTAGTGGAAAATAATAGAATATTTTAATATTAAAATATTATATTTTAACTTTATCTCCAATATTTCATTTTTCCACCTTTTTTTTTTTTCCATTTTCCACCTCTTGGCATAATATTTAATTAATTTTTGTTTTTCCCCTTGGCTAAATATTTAATTAATTTTGATTTTCCATAAATATTATTAAAATATAAAAAATAATCTCCAAACTTCATTTTGTCAAGGAAAAATCATTTTTGCCACTAAAAACCCACTTTCCATTCTCCACGCTTTAAGTTATTTTATTTCTCCAACTTGGCCGTTCAATCCCTTGGCTTATTATTTTATTATTTTTGGCTAAATAAAATAATATAAAACACCACTTAGCCAAAAATAATATTAGTTGAGCTAACATTCCTTTTTTCAAATCTTGACAACATTCGTTTTTCCCACCTAGCTCAACCGAGACATTAAAGCTCAACGGGGACATTACAACTAAGCATGAGGTAACGGTTGTGGATCCCGGCCACAAGCAATCTGATTTTGTGCATCATAGCATAGAAGATGTAAAGAGGACTCAGAGCATGTGTGATGAGTGGCTAAGGAGGGCTAAGGAAGCCAAGTTGTTGGCTGCTCAAGCAAAACAACACTTACAAAATATCAAGGAACAATTCAATCACATGGATCATGAGAGGTAGCAGTGAGAGACACTTCTTCGTCAATCTCTAATACTTCCAAGGGAAGAAACTATGATGGTTGAATCTTTGCAGGATGAACCTCTTACGATCGTAGAAAATGAATACTAATCAGATTTGCATGAACTTGTTGAGAGGTATGATTTTGAAAACAAATTAGAAAATTTATTTTGTGCAAATGATTTTAATCATAGGGTTCATGAAACACATCATTTGGAGAGCCAATTGAAGGCTCAAGTCAGGGTTAAGGAAGAGGAAGTTGGGCATATACTTTGTGGACCAGCAAATAATGATTGTTATGCATATGTAGAGAAGAACATTTGTGATTCAGATTTGGTTAAGAGTTTAACCATTCTTGGAGAGCTCAATGAGCCTACTTGTGTTTTGACACCATGCTATCATGATGATGATCCTTTGAGTGAGCACAATGCTGTCCTAGCTTCAAAACTTGAAGGAGATGTCATGGAGGTATCTGATTTGGAGTTGTATGTGCATGGGGATGTTGAGTTTCAGCTGGACTATAGTCCAAGGCATGGAGATAAGCATGAGAGTAGAAAATTTTCAGACCTAATCTATTGGTTTTCAGCTCACACATTGTTGATTGATGGCTGTTCTACATTACTATTCATGGAGTTTTCAAACTGTACATTAATATTTGTAGTTGTTTGGATGGATTTGGGTGCATGAGATTGTCACTTCAGCCCTTGGAGACTGAGTGTCGAGGAGACTTCATCTTCTTATGACAACAACAACATTCCCATGATGATTATAGGTCTGATTCTGAGTTTTACTAGTGCTGTTCTGATTTATATCAGCAACCTAGAATGGATATACATGCTTGATTATGCACATATGATGGGTATTTTTCATGTCCATATGGGACAATTCAGATTTAGATGGATAGTTGGTGATGGTAACATGATGAGAGATACTTACTTTTCATTTTCAGTTTGTGTGATGGTGTAATAATTTGGGATCCAGGTATTGGTGCGATTAGTACAATACTTCACAGGGATCTTGGTGAGTTGCTTCACAACTTTTTGTTGAGTGATATTTGTATCAGAGTCGAGCAGAAGAAGGTTTGGTGCAGGTGGTTGTGCTTCAGAGGTCATGATTATGATATCACCTATCACATGTTGGTAGGCATGACATTCTTCAGGGTTCTGGATATTTATGATACTTTGTCTTTGATAGACTTAACATTTGTGGATAGAGGAGCCTTCGAAGGAAGAGAGTTGATGACACTTGAGGTTGATGATTTGGTATTCTTGTTCCTACAGCTACACAGACAGATCACATGGAGGAGGAGCAGAATTTCAGAATTGGGAGGATGAAGCCGATCTGAGTTTGAGTGTGTATGGCTGGTTTTGCCACATTGCTGGCCACTAGAAGTCACTTTGCATATCATTCTTCATATTCACTATGGGAGATGTAGCCACAAGTTGAGGAGTAGGGTGATCACGGAGTACTTGATGGAATGGAGAGACTTGCCACTTGAGGATGTTTTGCAGTATCCAGGCTTGCAATTGCTTGTGGGCAAGCAATTCTGGGAAGGGAGGACTATAATGCCCCCATTTTCCGAGTGATCACCTAATGGAGTTGGCTAGCCTATTCTATTCCCATAGGCTAAGTCGGAGGGCTAAGGGAATGAGCTAATTGATTAAATATCATATTTAGTCAATTTTATTAAGGCAAATTGATGATGAGAGATGGCTTTGTATATTTTTGTGAGCTTATTGGTGAAATCAAAATAAATAAAATAATTTGCCCTTGTGGTGAGCAACCGAGGAGAGAGAAAAAAGAATAAAGGGAAGGAGAAAATAAAAGATGGATATGCCTTTGGATGTTTTGTAATGCCAATGAAAATACAATAAATCAAAATAAAATCCCTTTTGAGGTGGACGACCTAGTGTAAGGTCAAAAGATGAAATATTAAATGCCAAAGGTGGGTCGGTCCTCTTGGAGGAAGGAAAGAAAAATAAGAAAAATAAAATACATTGTCTAGGTCGGCCAAGATGGAAGAAGGGAAATAAAATAAAATATTTAATTTGTGCTTTTTGGGCGCCTCGCATGCCTTGCATGAGGTCGGCCCTAAGGAGGAGAGAAAAGAACAAATAAAATAAATATTTCTCCTTGAGGAGGTCGGCCAGATTTGGAGGGAAAATGTGGCTATAAATATAAAATCATTTGAGGTCATTTCACCATCCATTCATATCTTATTTTTATTTGGAGATTCTTCTCTTTGGCTGCAACTTTTGTTGGCCTTCATTCCAAGGACGAAAACCCTTGTGAATGTGGTGAGCTCGATGAAAACCTAGCTATTCTTGTGGAGAACTCATAATGGAGTTCTAATTGCACTTCATTGGAGACATTTGGAGGTTTGGAACATCATTACATAATCAGATTTGGAGCAACATTGTTGTGGCATTTTGTGTGCATATTGCATTAGGGTTTTGCCCTAATTTGGAGCGCCACTTTGGATCAGACTTGAGCGCCCATCTTTGGAGGACGATTTTGCATGTTTTAGATCAGCAAACCCTAAGTGCTTGCCATGGAGGAGTTCGCCCATCTAGGGTTTAGTGTTTGAAGACTATTTTGCATATTTTTGGTATGTACAATCATAGTTTTAGATTTGATTTGTAGAGCAGAAATTTGGGCATATGTTTGGCATGTTTGAGCCCATGAATTTATTGTAAAATCATTCCAGAATATTCAGATTTGTAACAACAGAAGCTACCTACAGAAAATCAGATTTGTATGTTGCATTTGGATGCCCTATCTTGTGTTTTTCATGGTGGATTTCATGTTTGATATGAATATCAATTGGTAGCATCATTTGGCATGTTTATTTGTTATGTTTGGGCACTTGTATGTTCGCTGTGATAATTTGTTTGAAATCAAAAAATAAAAATCAGAAATCAAAATTAGGGTTTGAGTAGAAATAAAAATAAGAATTTTAGGGCAGATCCCATTGGGGATATTACAATCAGGTGGTTGTATTCCAGAGGGCATTGTTATAATACCACCTATCACATGTCAATAGGCATGTCACCTTTCAGAGCTTTGGATAGGTATGACGCTTTGTCTTTTGTAGACTTAGAGGTCAGAGGAGCTTCCGAAGTAAGAGAGTTGATGCAGGACATGTATAGGACATTTGAGGTTGGTGATTTGGTTTTCTTGTTCCTACAACCATACAAACATATTACATTGAGGAGGAGTAGCGCAGGAAAGCTGAAGCTTCATTTCTACGGCCCTTACAGGATTGAGAGTGGAGTTTGTAATGTCCCCAAATTCTTAGTATATTAAATGCTGTTCTAATTCTCACTTTCCACTCTAGAAATTAAGATATCCTGCAAAACGTGTTAGAGCAAATTTATAATAATGTCTTCTTATATCTAAATAAATAAAATCTAGTTATTCAAGAAACTAAATCATAAGAGAATTGAGGAGGATAACTTTGATAGGGTGTCCCGGATTCTCTACCCAAGGCCCAAGAGCGGATATACCATCCCTCTTGGCCTCATGTGGCGCATGCCATCCATATGAGGTCGTGTACCTAATGAGGCATCCGTTGTTCCGTTCCCCTTTCTTCTAACCATCCCCTTTCCTTTCTCTATAATTGGGTCCTTGAAATTGAGTGTTTATGATAAGAGATAAAATCACAAAGGGTGCCCCGAAAGCTATCTCTTCTAAGCCCAAGAGCGGTATCTTTTATACCCCCTTGGCCCCAATGGGATTTATTAATCCCCCCTCAAGGGGTGGTGTACTTAGAAGGATGCCCCATCACCGTTCCTCTCTTGTACCACATTCCTCCATCATATAACACTCAATACAATTATTCATATAACATATTGATTCAATATATCTAATCATATATTAATTCAACATATAAAATTATGCACAACATTCACATTTATTTAGAAACTTATTTAATGATAAACAACAATAATACCTAAATTAGATTATTAATATAGAAACTTGCTAAAAGAAATAATCATTAGTAAATAATTCATTAATCTATTAGATTCTACTTGCATAGTAAACTAACACTGTTTTACCCTGATATTCTTTTTGCTGCGGATTTAAATGTAATGTATACTTCTCAAATTAGAAGTATTTCCTATGGAGTGTCTTCTTCTTTCGATGATGTTTTCCTTCTATCTCACAACCTTTATTTATTTCTCTTTCAAGGGATATGTTCGAAGAGGCATGTCTCTTATTATGCTTGGTGGTAAAAGACATACTTACCCTCTTATAATTTTTATTACTTTATATTAATTCCCTTTTATGGTAAAACTAGTCCTAACCATACGTAACTCCCTTATCATAAGAGGATAGGTTAAAAGATGTTTATTTATATTATTTGTATTTCTATTATATCATTATAATAAATGATATATTATTTATTTTATATTATTTATATTATATCATTTATATCATAATAAATGATATATGATTTATATTATATTATTTATATTTATATTACAATATAAGATAATAATAATAATATTTGTATTTATATTATTAGATATATTTATAATATATTATTTATTAATGTTATCGCTAGTGTCAACCAACTTAATCGCTGCACTTATAAATATCCTCCTTCGGCCTCCCCTTAATCTTTTTAAAGTACATTATTTATATAATATATATAGTATAAATAAATACATTTGTTATTAAGTATGGGAGCTCTTTTATCTTATTTTATTCACAAGCATATAATATGGTGGGATAATGTTTTTTTCTTATTAGACTTTTATCTTTATATGATTTTATTTTGAATTTGACCTTTTGTTTAACCATAGTACTTTGCCTTATTTCAAATTACTTTACTTTCTAGCTTTAATGGGTAAGACTCTTCATAATATTTATAATATATCTTATTAATTATTCACATAAATATTATATTAAAATATTTAAATTTATAATATATCTAGTTAATTAAATATATATATTTCATATATTTTAAATAAATATATTATATATTTAGTTTATATAAGGCTAACTTATTAAAACGATTCAATTATAAATCATTATAGGGACATGACAGAGTTGGAGAGGATGCATGTGAGTTGGAGTTACCGAAGGGTAGTTGGGTTCATAATATATTTCATGTATCTTGCCTCAAGAGGGCAATTGTGCAGTATATTACATCTTCTCCCGAGCTTCTACCCTTGGATGAAGAAGGGAAATTGATTATTGTACCTCATACCATTTTAGATGTTAGGGGAGCGCCAAACTTGAGGAGAAAAATTTCAGGGCTTGAAGGATGGGGCAGATCTGAGTTTGATTGTTTATTGCTGGTATTGTCTCATTGCTGCCGGAACTCACTTTGCATGCTATTCTTCATATTTATTGTGGGGAGTGTTGCCACAAGTTGAGGAGCAGGGTGATCAAGGAGTACTAGATTAGATGGAGAGACTTGCCGCTTGAGGATGCTCTGCAACATCTAGGTTTATAATTGCTTGAGGTCAAGCAATTCCGGGAAGGGAGGACTGTAATGTCCCCTTTTTTCGAGTGATCACCTAATGGAGTCGGTTAGCCTATCCTATTTCCGTAGGGTAAGTTGACAGGGCTAGGGAATGACCTAATTGATTAAATACTATATTTAATCAATTTATTTGGGCAAATTGAAGATGTGAAATGACTTCTTATATTTTTATGAGCCATGTGGAAAAAATAAATAAATTAAATAAAATTGTTTATGAGGTGGACAGCCTAGGAAGAGGCCTAAAAATGTAATATCAAGTGCCAAAAAGAGGTTGGCTCCTCTTGGAGAAAATAATAAAATAAAATAAAAATATTTCTTGGCGCCTAGCACTAGCATGAGGTCGGCCAAGTGGGAGAAGATAAAAGAAATAAAATAAAATATATTTGCCAAGAGGAGGTCAGCTAGGAGGAGGTCAACCAAGGTTAAATTGGGAGGAAATAATGGCTATAAATAAAGGTTCATTTGGAGTCATTTCATCATCCATTCATTATCATATTTTCTTCATTGAGTTTTCTCAATTGGCTTCAACATTTGTTGGGCTATATTCCAAGGATGAAAATGTAATGTCCCCTTTTTCGGAGTGATCACTGATGAAGGCATAATGGCCTAATTTCCACACTTTGGTATTTTTGGAGGTCAAATTGAGTGAAGGAGATGACTTGGCATATTTTTCTAATAATTTTGGTGTATTCACTTTGAATAAAATAATTTGCCTTCATGTGGAGTGAACCATCTTGGGATGGTAAAGTGTGGAAAATTGTCAAATAAGAATAAAGGATTAAAGGATGACATGTTGTATAAGTTTGATATATTTCCTTTTGTTCGCCCTTGGAGAAAGGAAGGTTGGAAAAAAGGTAATAAAATAATATTTACTCTTGTGTGAGCGCCAAAGGGTGAAAAAAAAAAGAAATAAAAGAACACAAATTTTCAAATTGAATTTGGGTGCCAATATTAACTATAGGAGGAGGTCGGCCTAAAAAGAAGGCCTAATAAAAGAATACATTGTTTGGGTGCCTAGGAGAGGGTCAGCCCTCTTGGGAAGAAAAAATAAATTAAATAAAAATGTTTATTTTGCCTAGGTCATCCAGCTTGAAGAGGGCAAAGAAAACATGTATAAATACAAGGTATTTTGAGATCATTTCATCATCATTCAGCTTATATCTTTTATTTTCCCTTGTGGATCTGCAACTTTGTTTTCATATTTTCCAAGGACGAAAACCCTTGTGAAAATAAGGTGGATTGGACGAAAACCCAATCTCATCTTGGAGGTGGATTCATACAGAATTCACAATTGCACTTCATTGGAGATATTCATGGAACGAAAGAGCAGATTGCAAATCAGATTTTCAGATCAGTTTTGGTACAGCAGGTTCGTGGCATTTGTGAGACCATTGGAGCTAGAGTTTTGCCCTAGAAAGGTGTGCCACAATTGGAGGATTCAAGGCTATCAAATCAGATCATTTGGATCTGCATTTTCACCATCTATTTGGAGCAGAATTCGAATTATTTTGGGAGCATTATTTTGTCTTCAACTCGGAGCAGCACTTGTACAATTTTGGAGCAGAATTTCTAGAGCAGCTTTGAAGACTTTTAGAGCAGACTTGATCGGCCCTTGTGCAGCAACATTTTGTGACATTGTGTTAGGGTTTAAGGCCAATCTTGGATCGCCATTTGGTGAAGGACGAATTGGCTTTGTAGAGGTTGTTTTCACATGGTTTAGGGTTTATCAACCCTAATCATATCAGCAGACCTGGGCACTAACCTTTGGAGGTTTTGGAAGCATCTTTTGTCATTGATTCGGTATGTAAAACATTGTTTTTGGGTTGGAATTGTAGTGGCAACAATCCAACTATGTTTTGGGCATGTTTGAGCCCTAGAACTTGATGAAATTTGCATTTCAATACATTCAGATTTGGAGCAGCAGTTTGCATACTCAGAAACCAGAATTGTTTGTCATATGTTTTGCCCTTGAATGGTTATTGTTCCTCATTGCAATCATAACTAATAACATCTACTTGCTTAGCATATTGTTGTGGATATTTGTCACATGTTTATTGGCTGTTCATGAAGTGTTCATATTTAGAAAATATAATCAAATTTCAGACTTAGGGTTAGGGCAGAAATTTGAATCAAAAGTGCAGAAATTCAAATCAGAATCTAGGGTTTTGAGCAGAAAACTAAAGTGCAGAAATTAGGGCAGAATTCAAAGTATTAAAATCAGAAATCAGAATTTGGAAAAAGCCGGAAATCCAAAAATCAAGATAACATCCCCATTTGGGATATTATAGTGGTATCAGAGCTATGATCTTGCCAGCATGGAGGGTTTTATCATACATCATGGAAGAAGGTAGATCTTTGCTTGAATCTATTAGACAAAGTCAAGTTGAATTGAAGAACGAGCTTGAACGATGGATGCATGAACAAGAGGCTACACAAATCATTGAAGACTACTATGCTTCATCAAGTGATTTCAGGTTTGCAACTCCTTTTGAATTTTACTTGAAGGTCCATGAAGATGGAAATCCTTGAAAGAAGGATCTATATGATTACATCAGGAAATTGAGGAAAGAGAAAGAAAAGTCAGATGTTACCATTGAAGAAAGGTTAAAGAAGGAAGAAGTACTTGTTTGTGACTTGCAACGTACAAGTAATCATGAGGAAGACAAAAAATCAGTCAACATGCATTGAAGATTGGACTCCAAGCCCTAAAGAAGATGAAGTCACAAGTTCACTTCAGCCCTATGAGGACAAGGTTGAAGGAGATGCCGACATGGAGATTGCCAAACCAACCAATCCAACAAATCCAAAATCACTTTTTTAGAAGATCTATGTGAGGTTGATGTAATGACTACATATCCCTATAGAAAATTTTTACACCCGCACAAGCGAATGTAATGTCCTGAAACTGATTTTTTTGGATTTTTACAAATTTATGATAAAAATGCATAAACCCTTACACTTTTTGATCACCAAGTTCCTAGGTAGGGCAAGGTGAGAGCATACGGTGATTGGGACATGAAAATGCCTACAAACTCTAACTTATTGGCGACAAGTCGCACAGCTACAATGCGTGCAAATACAAAACCAAATGATGAATATGCAGGTTGGTGGCCGAGCCTTCCAGAATGCCATATCAAATTACAAATCAAAATTACTGCTGGCGAAGAACTGCACAAAAGTCACAACAAATCACTCATCATTTTGGTAACCAATAATACGAATAAATTCTACTGTTGTTATGAATAATAAATAACCATCTCCTCTAGCTACAACAATATTCAATGCCAGAATGGAAACAACTTACAAAATATTTATTTGCAGATGATACAATTGTAAGTAAATGACCAACACAAAAATATAACTGTCGCTTCATATATCAAATAATCCCTTCAACAAATTGATGCGATCCATATTCACGATGGTATGACAAGTACCAAGAGGAATTGAATATCAATTATCCAATGGTAATTTCTAGCCAATGGAAAATATATTATATTCAACCCCAAATGACATACAATATCATCGAACTTACTAAATATTTAGCCTAAGTTTGATACGACCCCACCAAGCTAGGTACAACGACCAATTAGTAGGTACGATAGCTAACATATATCACATGGCTCCTTATTGTATGGCAAGCGCTTTTCAAAATGTTGCGGTTCCTTTGAATTATAAGTTGCCACCTTCATAATATGCATTTCTTCAACAACTACTGCTAGGGGAAGAATTTTTTTAAGCAGTGCTTATCTTCACATATGGTACGACTCTTTCAAAAGGGGCCTAGCAAAGCTCTCAACCAATACTAATATTTGCTGTTGCAACAACAAATAAATGATATAGCAGTGAAACCCTTATCAACAAAATTGAAATCCACATTAAAACTGAATTTGAAAATCATGCCAACACACTAAAATATAACCTAAAATCACACTGGAAATCCTTACAACATTAACAGACCACACTGCAAACTTCAAACTCTGAAACTTTGGCAAACTTCTTGTTCAACACCAATGTGATCTTTGAGTGAAATCACCTCCATAGACAAAAGGGTTTTCGTCTTTTACCTGTCTAGAAATCAAAGGGTTTTCATCCTCTGATCACCTACACACCAAGAGTTTTTGTCCTCAGGAGCTAATAGATGAACACAAGGTCCAAGCTATTTGAGAAATCAAATAGATGAAATATCCAAAATGCTTTTCCCCTAAGCTCATCATCTCCTTTTATAGGCTCTTTGTGGGAATATATTATTATTTTCTTTTTTCCCTTTTCCCTTCAAAACCTAATTTTAAAAGTGTCTAGAAGGGTTTTGTAATTAAACATCACTTTTGGACCCCAGTCCTTGTGATACTTTTTGTCCCTCTTTTAAAAACAACTTTTTAATAATAAAACATAAGTTGCCTTTTTATGAATGTAATGTAAAGTTACTTTTTGGACAACTTAAGTTAAATTATTAAATTACTTCCTTTGTATCACCTCAATAGCCCACGGGAAATTAAAATAATAGGCTATGGGTCCCTTGATTGACTTCGCTCGAAAAAGGGGGCATGACAACGAATGGTACAGTTTGTATGATATGGGTTGAGGAAAACTTTTTTAGGGCTCTAGGTCCAAAATGGATGAATTGACAAGTGATCCTTAGGTTTTGGGGCACTTTGGATGCAATGGTAGGGTCAAATTTGACCTGAAATGCTCCAAAAATAGTGTGACCTACAGAAAAATATAGGTAACTCTCAAATGCAAATCCTTGTAGATTTGTCTCCTAATATTCGATTTGCATGAAATGAAATGCAAAATTAACTATTTTGGATCCTTAAGACACAATGGTGAGCTTAAATTTGCCCTGCCATTCTTTCAAACAAACTTGTAACATAATGCCACTCTTGAAGCCTTAAATCCTCAATGGGCAAGCCTTTGGTCACCAAAAGGTTCTACTGCCATGTATGATTTGCATAGATGCCTATGCAATCACCGAAGATCTGAATGAAAAGAGCAAGCCACAATATCAAAATTGCACAAGCCAATCGAAGATTGGAGATGCAACACAATAGTTATTCCAATAGAATGAGGATGCATCTCCAAGATGCTCGACAAGCTCCCAATATACATACACAAGATGTGCCTATAAGTACAAGCTTCCTATATGCAAGAGATGTCCACAACATACAAGAAGTAGTGATAGGATGCAATGTGCGACAATGTGCAAGAAGAGAGAATCAATGATGAAGAGATGTCTAAATGAGAGCAAGAGTGTAGCATATATAGGATATGCTACCAAGTGATGGGAGACTTACGACCCATGTGGGATATAGATGCACTCAACCACTTTACTAAAGGTAGCATGCTACTTTCTTAAGTAGATGTCTACCTATGTGAGAGATAACACCTATAGTCATCTACTCACAAGCTTTTTCTGAAATGAGTTTTTGCTGTCTAAACTCACCGCTCACCAAGTTCAAGTATTCAACGAGTTTTAGCCTCTAATTCACGTGAGTACTTGTGAGTACTCAATGAGTCCAAGTCTAAAACTCATGAGATGCACAACAAAATGTTTGACATGGTTTGTATGTGGGAAAAAAAACCATTTTTGACAGTAAAAGTACATGGTTTTTTGCCTTTTTAAGCCCTACACGCCCATAGCTAAAGTTCACACCAACATTTGAGTAGTTTTAACTAAATTAGAGTGAGTTTAGCAGATTCGAAGAGCAAATTTAATGACTAAACCCTCTTCCCAATTTTTCAGTAGGATGGAGAAGAGGAAGTTGTAAAGTCTTGTAATTTGTAACTTCTATGGATATGCAATTTATTATGATGATGATTTTCAATGACAATCATCATAAATTCATATCATGATGCGATTTTGTATTCTATTTGTGTTTAAATCTAATAGAAAGCACTTTCCCAATGTTTTATAGTCTCTTTTGATACATTTTGTAACTGTATTTTGTATACAATTTATGTATTTTTAAAGAAATTTAAGTATTTTTTTAGTTGCTGAGTTGGAAAATTATTGGTCTGCCGAGTGTGACTATGCAAACTATGATAACAGCTACTTAAGTAAGTTATCCCAGGTGCAAAATAATGCAAGTAAAATAAACTAAATGCATAAAAAATAAAATGCACCAACTTAAATTAAGTAGGAAAACACATGGACTGCAAAGGGAAACGAAGGAGATAGCTGCCAAAATTGATTGTTTTACATTTTTTATTAGCGTGGATCAAATAGATGTATACGGATGAGGGTGTGTGTTAGTTGGATAAATTCGAGCACATTTAAAAAGCTCAAAGCAAAATTGTAATTGCAAGGAAAAATCTACAAAGGATATTTTCACAGCTTTATCCTCAAGCAAGTTTACGACATCTGTATGCCTCAAGCCATTCCTTAATCTGTAATTAACATGCTTACTTTGTCAATCTTGTAAATTGTTATTTTTAAATATTATATTGATAAGCCTTTTTGGTTTGTAGCCTGTGTTTTTGACAAAATCTCAAAGAGAGCATCTTGCATTGCAACGCCGTGAAGAGGAAGCTTCCGAACAACGAAAAAGGTGCATTCTGCATATATTAAGTTCTGTCATTATTGGTCACTGGTTGATTAATTGTGATAGTGTTTGTGACATTTATCAAGCTGCATCACTTTCTTTCCCTTTTGTTTCTTCAATTTGACTATATTTTTACGGCAGAGTGGTGCAATTATGAATGATATCTAGTAGGGCTGTTCGGTCAGATTTTCAAAGTTAATAAGTAGAAGATAGTTTAATATGTCAAGAACTTTATTGTAGTACATCAAATGCATCAATCTTATTATGGATGCATTGTTCCCAAGTATTTGAAATTCTTATTTTTATCATTAAGAAAAGCCCTCGCCTACTACCATCTCTCATGCCCTTCCCTCCATCTTATCTTACTTTCTTTACCCAAACCAGCAAGTTCTCTCCCATATCATCCAAGGCCTGAGTGGTAATAAAGGTAAATGAGGGGGCCATGTTCTCCTCCTAACTCCCTATGGCTCTTCATCAGAACCCGAATTTCAGAATTACAGTCTCTGATGGCCAAACCATATCTGCAAAGAGGAGCTAAAGTACTTTATCCAGAAGCATCCTCAGAAAACCATCATCAGGCCTACTTTCCCACAAGGTAAGATAATGGCTGCCACCTCAGACTTTGGAAACATTCCAAAGATGCACTTTCCATGGATGAAATAGAAAATAGCCTATGGCTGCTCAAAGAAAAGGCTTTGATTTTCAGATTAATGGTAACCTTTCTAGGACCCAAAACCTTGAGGATTTTGGTTCAAGAGAACTGCAAACCAGTCGTTTTAGTGAACATCTCAATGATGCCAAATGGACACTTTATAGCCATGTTGTCCACAAAGCAAGAAAAGGATCATGATTTTCAGGAAGGATGCTGGTTTCTGACAAATCAGGACTGTTCATAAAATATTGTTCCCAGCTTTCAATCCCATTGAAGATATCTGTTATACTGTCACTGTATGGGTAAAGCTCTCCTTAGTCCCTAGTGAATACTGGCAGGAAAAATCTCTTAGGAAAATTGGTGGAGGAAAAGGAGAATATGGCGCAACATCCAACTTCAGGAAACATCAGGGAGTGCTGAACTATGTCAGGATTGGTGTGAACATAGATAATAAAAAGCCTCTTCTGTACCACATATCGCTGGATATGGGTGGGATTGAATGGGAGCAGTCAGTTGTAAATGAAAACATCAACCTCCTCACCTTTTCTGTGAACATGGACATTTGGCAAGAGTTTTTCTTAGGCAAGTAGTTATTGAACCTACAACAAATGAGAATGTCAACCTCGTCACCTTTGTTGTGAACATGGATCGTCACCCTTGTTGTGAACATGGACATTTGGCAAGAGTTTGACTTAGGCAAGTAGTTATTGAACCTATAACCATAGTTGGCAGATTCGGACTTGGCAAAAACTCGGCAGGCCCAAAATTTTTTACTTGGCAAAAACTCAGCAAAAAACTCGACAACTTAAAAAAATGCTTAAAATTTGGTAGAAACACAATTTTTTTGCAAAATTCAATGACAAGATGTATTCAATGAGTCCATAAATGAGTACAAAAGTGTTTTCTATTAGATTTGATTAATTTGAACACAAATTGAGTACAAAATCGTGTCATCATGCGGAATCCTGATGGCTGATAGCCTGATACAATAGATAGTTGACAACTATTATGAATTTATGATAATTGCTTTGAAAATCATCATCATAATTCATAAATAACATATTACAAAATGAAAATACAAAATTTTACATCTTCCTCTTCCCTAATCTAGTGAAAACCCTTGTAGACTACTGTGGCTTCTCGTGTGGCATAGAAGGTGGCACTGGCAATGACTCCTCCGCAGCCTCATCAATGTCATCCAATCCTATTGTCAAATCGCTATAAGGATCAAGCTCATCCAAATCAATGAGCTCCTTTGATTTGTCCTCTACCTTTCTTGTGTGAAGCGGAAGGTTGTATTGCACAAAGACAAGGTCATTGAGGCGTTTTTGAGCTAATTTGTTCCTCTTCTTCGTGTGGATGGCCTCAAACAAGCTCCAATTGCGCTCACAGCTGGATGCACTACAAGGTTGACACAAAATGCGGTGGGGCAAATCTTTGGAGATTTGGGGTATTTCCACCCCAATCTATCCACCAAGAATCTACAAAATAAAATATTGAAGAGTTCGAAAGCAAAGTCAAACCATATTTTATCAAATTATCAAATAGTTGTAAATTTGAAAGTTGTAACTTGTAAGAAGCATGTGATATAAAGACTCCAATTTTTTTACTTAGTGTTTGGGTAGTTCTTCCTCGGATAGCTAGCTCCGAAGAAAAGAGGTTACCCCTTGCAACTCTGTAATTGTGCAATTCTTGAATAATGAGGTCTCTCACCTCAACCTGGGGTGTCAACCTCTGAATGCATGTTGTGAGGCCCTTCATAACCTCTCCATTAGGATCTAAGAAGCTATCTGAATAGAAAAAAACGAGGGTTGAGGAAATACCCTGCTGCATGGATGGGTTGGTGGAGTTGATTGTTCCACCTCCGATCAATAATCTCCCAAATGGGATCAAATTTGAGGCTGCCCCCCTTGTAAAAATTTCGGATGGCCCCTTTGGCTCTATCCATGGCTTCATAAATATACCCCATTGGGTTTTGATCCCCATCTACCAAATGGAGAACTCTAACCAAGGGCTCCGACACAAATACAAAAAGATTAAAGTTACAAAATTATAATGAAAAATTAAATTAAAAAATAAAACATTCAATTTGAATTTAAAATCAAAGTTGTGAGGTTACCTTCACGATCTCTGTAGATCTCTGTTCAAAGAGCTTATCAAAGACTATGCTTGCGACCCTCTCTCCTTTAGGCTTCTTTGAATATGTTGACTCTAGCCATGATGGACTCACAAACATTTATTTCAAAGAAGTCAACAAGCCAGTAATGCTTTGCAATGTTAGGAAGATCGTTGCAAATCTCGTGACACCTGATTGCACCAACTCTTTCCTTGGGGTGTGATTTCTCATCAAATTAAGAGCCCAAGGGTGATTGTAGATAAATTTTGTTATGCTCCTTACTATTTTAAATTTCTCACAACCATTTGTTACAGAATGTGATGCTAAAAGGAAGTTGGATTGGTTACAATGCAAAGGAGGCATCCCATAGCAATTGAGAGTAGAAAGTTGAAAGATTCAAAAAATGGTTTCTCTATGTATGATAAGAAGATGCTTGCCATCATGCATGTTTTGGCAAAGTTAAGAAAACATCTAGTTTATGGTAGATGTGTGGCTGAGATAGATTACAATGGATTGAAGTTCTTTTTGGGTCATCATGATTTGCAATATCTGCAACAAAAATGGGTAAGGAAACTCCAAGCTTACGATTTTAATATAGAATATATGAAGAGCAAAAAGAATGTAGTTGTTGATACCTTTTCTAGAATGCCTACTCTTTGTTCTATTTTTGTTATTTATGATGATTGGAAGGATTCTATTGTGGTAGAATTTTCCAAGAATGTATTTGCTACTAACATCCTGAATAGAGGTGTGGAAGATGATAGATTTTCAGAATCTAGAATGGAGGAGAATTTTTTGAGAGTGTTACAAGGTGCATCACTAGCTAGATACCCAAGATCCTACATGACTTGTATGCAAACAAGAGGGAGATTTTCTCGGAAGTATGTAATGTCCCCAATGAAGAGCACACGATGATACTAGGAGGAGGGGGGGTGAATCAGTATCTAACAAACTTCTACTTTTCCAAACTTAACCAATCAGAATAAATCACACATGTAAGATCTAGCAATTATGAACACATAGATAACACATGATTTTACGTGGAAACCCTTGCGGGAGAAAACCACGGCAAAATATTGCTTATATATGTATTGATTCTTCTTCTGTAGGCACCAACCTACTTCTCTTACAATTCTTTTTTTGTGAGCACCAACCCACTGGAGACACCAATCCCCACTTACAAAATCTTATAGGCACCAACCTATTGGAGACACCAATCCCCACCACTGAGCACCAACTCAGCAAAGATAGGCTTCAACCTATAAATTGTTCAGTGGTTGATATGAAATTCTCCTTCACCCAAATCTGATCACTATCTTTGATTCTGAATAATGTATCTCTTTCTTTTTCAAATAAGATCCTTACACATGCTTTCTTTCCTTCTCAAATCTGATCACTACCATGCACTCTTTTCTCTCACAAATCTGATCATAAATAATGTACTCTCTTCCTTCACAAATCTGAACACATATCTCAATATCTTTCTTCAAATTCTGCTCTTAATCTTCACACATATTCCTCATACGTATCTGCACTTATTCCTCATACATAGGCTGCATATATTTTTCAATACAAGTCTGAAGTACTCTTCATAAATGTCTGCCCTATGTCTGCTCAAAATCAGATTATATCATTTCACTCACACTCATCCAATCTGCCTTTGCAATCCCCTTTTTATACTAGCTTTGAGGGAGGTGATTCATAGAAAAGTTGTCTTTTCATTGCCAAAAGACCTCTCTTTATATAGATGTGTCTCTTCATATTTTGGTGCTCCTCTTGAAGGGAGGTCGGCCACCTTTTGTATTTTATTTTTCAAATTAAACTCTTAACAAATATGTGGCGTCAAAGTGAGGAAGTCAGCTAGCATTGGAAATCGGCCTCAACAAGAACTTATTTGTCACACTTTAAACTTCAATATGGGTTGGCCCATATATTCAATTTGCTTTTTCTTTTATATATTATAACCTAAGGTGCCAATTAATGATCTTCAAGTCGGCCCATAGAGAGAGGTTAACCATCTTATATGGTTCATCTTTAATATATCTTCCTTCCCATATTGATATTATCTTCTTGCCCTCTTTTTTTATGTTGTTTATATCTTTAATTTAAACAAATGCATATCTCTAAGTTGGCCTTCAGTTTCGCAATCTCTCCAACGGAAATGTATAACGGGCAACTCTTAACATTAATTACTCCTTTAATGATTCCGTGCCTTTGACGACATATTCCAACAATCTCCATAACAAGCTCTTTGACATCAATGACGACCTTGTCCACCTTTGACATCAAAAACAACATTTCCAACACCCAATTGGCGCTTAGCCAAGTCGTGAACAATTAGCCTATTTATGAGTTTTCCCGTAGGCTAATTGGTGTGCAAGGGAGAACTCCAAAGTTCTTGGAGAGCATTGGATCAACTTTGCAGAGCATTTGTTCATGGTTTTGAGTTTAGTTGGTTAGATGGAGCCTTTTGGTGCTTTCATAACTGAATTCCAACCTTCTGAGTGCTCTCCAAACTTCTTGGAGGAGCATACTATATTCCTAAACAACAAATAATCTACAACATATTTACTACAACTTTATTCCTAAACAAAAAAAGGAAAGTGTGACCATGGACCTCATCACAAATCTTCCATAGTAAATGGTAAGGATTGCATTTGTGTTGTAGTGGATAGAATGCAAACTTCTTTGCCATCCCTTTAGCATTCAAAGCATATCATGAGACAAATTTGCTTTACAGAGTGGTGTTTAGGCTAAATGGGTTGCCTGAAAATATTGACAGTAATAGAGATATCAGATTTCTTAGTTTCTTTTGGCAGGAATTATTTCATTTGACAAGTGTAGAACTCACTCCTAGCACAAGCTATTACTCACAAACAATGTGACAAACAAAAACAGAGAATAATGGAGTTGAAAGATACTTGAAGGATTATGTTTTAGATAAAAAATCAACATGGGTTAAGTGGTTACACTTGGGAGAACATTGCTACAAGACCACCCATCATATTTCCCTTGGTATGTTTCCATTCATGGCATTGTGTTTTTATGATGCACTAACTTGCATTTGATTCAATGTTCATAGACAATAGAGTGCTACTCATATGGGTATCAGATATCATCGTTGATACAAGGGCGAAGAAGAAGAGAAATAGAGATATCATAGAGTGTTTGGGTTGTTGGAGGAACCCACCTACAAAGAATGCCACTTGGGAAGAATCAAGAATCTTGGAACATTTTAATTTGCATTGCTTGAGGGCAAGCAATTTTGTGAAGGGAGGACTTGTATTGTCCCATTTTTAATTGATTTAATTTTGTGGACAAAAAATGTCCATTCCTAGAATTTTGTGGGCTAAGGAGAAATTGCAAGGGAAATAAATTCAATTAAAGTTGATTATTTGGACCTAAATTAATTATTATTTCTAATTTTTGATAAAAAGGGCTAAGTAATTAATAAAATATTATTATTTTTCAGTATTTTTCTAAGGAGGGGCATGAGAATCCATGTAGATGAGATAATGTAACTCCCAAATCATTTGGCATCTTCTTTTATGACATTTTGTGATGGGTTTATGACAGTTTTTATGGCAGCCCCTTTTTAGGGAGTTATTAGTTGGATTTTATGACAAAGAAAGTAGTGAAGAGTTATAAATCTGCTTATTTGAGAAGCACCTTCATAATTATTTATGACAATTGTAAGTGGGTGTAAGAAGAGCATTTTTGACTAGTTAAATATAGCTAGGTGTAAGAGGAGATTATGACAACTCTTTATGGGGCTTATTTTGAGAGAGAATATTTGAAAATATTTTTTATTAATACTTATTTTGGCCTAATGGAACATTGGGATTTGTGCCCACAACTTCTGTATAAGTTAGGCGGTCTCACCAGTTTGTATCTTTTGTCAATTAATCAATTTTCTTCACCGCTTGAGCACTTGTATTCAACTACAGGATTTGAGGACGAAACCCCTTGGATCTTGGAGATTAGAGGTGAAAACGCTTTGGTTTCTTGAGGGCAATCTCACTTAGAGGTTGTATTTGCACTTCAAAGCTTTGTTTGGATTTTCAACATATATTTTTAGTAGTTTGTATTGTAGGATTGTATAGAAGGGAGCTCCAACATACAAAAGATTATTTCAAATTTATCCATCATTTGTATTGTTGTAATATTTGATATATTTCAGTTTGTTGTACATTTGATTAATAAGAATCAACTCCAACATATTGTGAAGTTTCCATTTATGTGTGTACACTGTAAAGATTGTCTATCTTTTTGACATAGTTTTTGTGAGCAAATCTACATAGTTTATTTAGTTTTATCACCATATGCTCTTACCTCGTCTTAATGGGATCTTGGTGATTAGAAAGTGATTATAATATGCTGTAGATTATTTGTTGTTGGTTGCATAAGAGTTTCAAATCAGATTTCAAAAAAATTAGTTTGTTTGGGCATGGCAGTGCATGTCTAGTTTTCAGGTGGATTTGAGTGCATATCTCTTTTTAATTGTTGTGGGTATTTGAGATTTCAGCATATTTTATATTTGGTTGTTCAAAATCATTTGAGTATTTTAGATCTGAGCATATTTATGTAAGATCTATGTTTGGGACATTACAAGTACTTTTATTAGTACCTTAGTATATATAGGCCATAGTTGCCAGGGTTAGTTCCTCTGTCTTCTGGCCAAGCATTGGGATTTCCTAAATATTTGTAAGCTCTTGTGAAATGTTCTTGCCCATGACTCAATGTTCTGGTTACTAGCATATGTAAATATTTTCTCTATCAATACAATATTGGCCTTCTATTAAAAAAGATCTCAATAGTTTGAAGGGCTTTTAGCTTATAGATCTTGGTTGATGTGAGAACACAAATGCCTTTTTCCTTTGAGGAAGCTATGTTCAATAATTCTATAATTTGAAATGCTACAAATTTCTGTTTCATACTTTCTTCTTATAGAACTTGGAAAACATAGTCAGTCTCTATTTATTGGTTATCAGATGTTAGTGCATTCATTTATGAGTTCTAGTTTATTCGAATTTTGAATAATATGTCTTCTTAATTTATTTACTATTGAGATTTTAATTTATTATTTTAGTAATGTCAAATTTATGTTTGATTATTATTCTATTTCAGGTTGGAGGAGCAACGAAAACGTTTTTCATTGTCTTCGGAAAGGCCTTCTGACCAAGGAGGTATTTTGTAAACCCTTGGGAAATTCACATAGAAAGGAAAAGAGGACATTGATATAAATGTTAAAATTTGTAGCTCGCAAGCTTTCTTTGTACCTTGACCTTAGTTCACATTATTTACATTATGTTAATGTCATCTTTAATGATTTTTGATGTATTTTTTAGAAGCGATTCCTAAATTTAGAAGATTTAAAGTATTTTGTCTGCCATATCTCTGATATTTCACTGCAAATAGTGTACGCCTTTGCTCACGTTGTCAATGTTGATGCATGATTTCTCAACTTGGTAAAATATAACTACATAATTTGTCTCAATGTTGATGCATTAATCGAGGACCCAAACTATCTTCTTGACTTTTCTATGAAGATCTTAAAATGCCCTTAAAAGACTATTTCGGATTGTATCTACTCTTCATTAGTGTATGTTGTGAGTGAATATTATAGATTGGATTTCAGCTATAGCATTACAAAGTTGAGTGTAGATGATAAAGTATGCAATAATGGCCTGCTTGTGATTTAGACATGAACTTAAAGGAGAGCAGATGGAGCAAATAAAAGCTTTAAATCCTTAAAAAATCCTTATATTTGATGGTTTTTTGAATTTACAATTTGCCTGAGTCTTTCTTGAGTTTGAGTACTGAGTCAAAAATCAACCAAATGAGTCTGAGTCTTGTAACTATGTTCTTCAGAGTCATGGCTTTTTAATCTCCACTATCCTCCAATATAATAAGCCTTTCATGTATTTGACATTAATTCTAACCCTTTTTCCTACAATGTAAAACCACTCTTCCCTAACTCTAGCTATCAGAAGTTTTACCTATTTCTCTGGCTTACCAAAATTGGATAGGCTGCTTAAAGTTGCAATCCCTCCCCTCATGAACTGCTTGTAGCCATTTCAGGTTAAGAGCTACCATTCTCTTTTCCATATCATTATATTCTTTAACTTTCAATGGTTATACAGTATACTCATCCACCTTATAGCCTGCAAATCTGGTATTCAGGTCCTCACTCACTTTGATATCCAAAGGTTATTGCATTAATGGAAGATAACACTTGGTTGGTGTTTCAGCATTTGCCTTTTGTTTTTCAACTTCTGTAGAGCATTTAACTGTAGAATACAAGTTCCATGTTTTTCTCCTGTACTTCTGGGCTTCTGTCTTTCACTATTCTAACTTCTCCCATTTTGTTTTGTTCACGTATCATTGTTCAATTGTCATACCTGCAACTACTAGCTTTGCTTTGTAACAACTCATAAATATTCTCTCCTGGACAGTTGTGTTTTCTCTTTTTCTCTCAGGTAACTGTCCCTTTACCACTCTTTCCCCCTTTTTTTTTATTTCTGCTTTGTGATCACTTCACTTCTGCACTTAATGCTGCATTTTGCCTTTATTCTAGTTGTTTCCAAGCCCTTGTCATGTGTCATACCACCTCCTTAATTAAACTATAATATTCCCATGCGTACTCCACTTATGTGCGGTCATTCCCATACTTATTTCTCATGTGTACTCCACTTCCATGCTACTTTCTATCTCCTATGGTTTTGCACAACACCTGTTCACATGCTTTTATCTTCTCATCAAACTTCAAGCATACCTGGTCCCTTATGCCATGTCCCCATTTCTGATTTAAGTTAATGGGATGAAACTGTAGCCTATTAATAATTTCCCATAGGCTAAAGGTGTTTAGTGGGGAATAATTTTAATAATAATGTTTTAAGTTTATCCTTATACTATTTTAAAATATTTAAAAGGGATAACTTAAATATTATTATAATTTTAATTAAAAGATCATATTAATGAGATATTAAAAGATCTTGTAAGTGGGGAACTTTTGGAGGGAAAAAGGAAAAGCCAAAAAAAAGATCCCTCATAGTTTTGCATGCTATTTTATTATCCAAAACTCCCTTTTGTAGAGCTTGAGCATTTATGTTCAACTTTTATCAGAGGACAAAAACCCTCACGGTTTCCAGAGAAACAGAGGACAAAATCCCTTCAATTCAATTCTAGTGATTTAATCCAAAAACCATATTGTGCTAAGATTGAAGAATTTTCTGGTTTTAGTGTGGTTGTGGAGTTATTTTCAGTTTGAATTTGTGAAGTTTTTCAAAGTTTGGTTTGAATGTCAATGGAGATTATTAATTTACTAAGCAAGTGTTAGCACCATTTTTAGAAGTTATTGTGTGGGGGATTACTTCAAGGGGCCGTACATATTCCTTGCTGATTAATAATTGTGAAGGGTCGTACCACTTCACTACAGCTGCACTAATTTCCAAAGTTAGCAAAGTTGACAAAGTATTGTGAATATTAATATTGAGAAGCGGCCGTATGATTCTCAATAACTATTAATATTCTAAATTTGCTTTGGGTGCCTATTGCATCACAAATGATTCTTTATCTTTCGGAATTGCTGCCTAAACTTGAGTGTTGTTCATATAGGAATAGCAGTAGTTTGGTATTGAATATCAACTGCTCCATTTATCATTCAAGCTGTATGATATTGGAATTTCTGAATATTATATAAATTAAAATTTCTAACTATACCTTGCATTAATATTGACAATTGTCAAAAAGCTGAAATACAGATATATCATTTGAAGTATTTATGTTGCAGTTGGTTTGCTAGCTGTAGTATCATAATAATATCAGAAGTTATTCCAAATATTATAATAGTAGTGTTATGACTGGTTTAAATCAAAAAACTCATTCTTGGACATGAATCAATTGTTCTTCAACGATACGTTTGCATTCATCAGAAATATATTATCAAGTGTTAAGTTGTTTGGGATTTGATTAATCTATTACAACAGTGGCAGATAGCTGTGATCAACATTGAAGTTAATAATAGTTGCTACATCTTCATTGGCCTTGTTTCATATTCTGGGTAATCATTTTATATGTTTTCAGTTTACATTCCAATTGTTTGACAGAATGTCTACTTTTAGATTGTTGGTCAATTATTTGTCATAATTCCTGGAATTGAATTAGATGAGTATTTCATTGTTTTTTTTACTCATATTGTTAGAAATCTAGTCTCAGGACATTACGACTTCTCTTATCTCTTTTGCTGTTGTGCAACCCTTGGAATTACTTTACCTGTTTCCTCTTTGCTTGTTCTTTATTGTTGTCAACTACTTTATTCCCCTTCTTGTAGTTGCTCTTAATATTTACCATATTTACCCAATGAGTCTGAGTAACAATTTATTTCTTTCACCCCCTCCACTAATCAGGGGTGAAGTCTCTTCTGCACAAATTGAGAGATTAGAAAGATGGCTAGTAGCCTTATTGATCTAATTTGGCATACTTGCCTTATTTTGAATTGTAATGATTTGAAAAATGCATCAAATAAGTTGGACCATGGGTTCAAAGTGCTACTTTTAGTCAAAGGAGATGTCTTGAAACCATGAGAGAAAGGAAGAAAGCAAAAGTCTATGTTTGGTGAGCTTCGTTGTTGAAGTATCTATACTTTTGTCGGATTCATGTTTGTGGTGCTTCAAAACATTGTACGAATGATTTAGATTAGAGGTGCAGGTGTTTAAACCAAGTGCAAAACCGAAATTGATGAAAGTACCGATTTTAGTATGTGGTGAAATTGTTTCTTACTGCAGCTATTGTTAATTAATGTCTTCAGTCATGTTGGTAGTCTTAGATTAGGTCATTCTTGTCATGTTATTAATATCAATTGAGTTATTCTCTAGTCAAGTTGCAAAGATGTCTAGTCATGGTTCAATGTTTCAACTAACAACTCTTGTAGATTGTTTGAGGTTGCAATATGCTAATTCTTCCAATACTCTAGTATTCCATTCAAATGACATGTTGGCATAAGGTTAAGTAGCGACAAGTCATAGTATTGGTGCACTTGAATGGCAATGCCACAGGGAAAGGGTGCCTAAGGTGGCAAACCTCATCCAAAACTGTGCCAAGGGTCAAAAGGTGGCGAAGACAAGTGAGTTTTGCCCATACAAAGGAGTTAAGTGAAGATTATGAGACATAGAGAAACTTTGCCTTGTTAGTGCCAATCTAAAACTCTAATCAAGGTAGCGGATGATGACCAAAAAAGCGACCAACAAAGATGAGTTTGAGTATAAAAATGAATCACACTTTTTGCTTGGCAATGCCAGCCCCAAAATGCAACTTAGTGTGGTTAAGTGGTCATGAAACTGTTGACCTATTTTCCCCTTCCCATAGTCAAATAGCTTAGCTTTAAAATGTTGAAAATATTGTCAAAATTGGTTAAAATGCCTGTGTTCTTCTGGTCTAAGTGTTTTCCTTATAAAAAAATCCCCAAAATCCTAAGGAAAAATCCCTTTCAAAATCCAAAATTTCTAAGTTTTGACTTAGTTCTTTTCAACCTTAGACGGCAAATTTTAGAGTTGGTGAACCAAGCAGTTCGCTGATCAGCGAAATCGCCGACTAAGGCAAAAAAAAGAGAAGGCCAAAGGAAGACAAAAGGAAGCAAATGCAAGGAAAAAGAAAGCCTTTATCGGCAAATTCTTAGTTTGGCAAGATCGCCGACTAAAGGAGCCAAAGGCAGAAAAGTGACTAAGGAAGGAAAAGAACAAAAGAAAGGAGAGAATCGGCTAAGGCGATAGTTCGTGAAATGGAAATTTCGCCGACTAAAGGTAGAAGGCAATAAGATGAGGGAAAAAACAAAGACAAAAATGGTTCATGATGGACAAATTTTGCCGATAAGGCAAAATAAAGGTCCAAAATAAAATTGAGTGAAAATCAATGTAAAATATAAAGCATGTAATACATAATGTAATGCTTTAAATATTTTAAAGTAGATTTAAAATCTGTTAAAGTGTTGTAAAAGCTTTATACAGGAAATTTTGGCGAGCATTGTATTTTAAATGTCCGTCTCCTCTCTAGTCACCATGATCGCAGGGTCAGGTCAGCCCCAACTAAAAATAGTTGTGCTTTTATTGCTGCAATAAGATGAGTCAGCTGCTAGTCTTCAATGCAGTAGAGATTTTTTTCAATTACTTCATCTTCAGATATTTCTGTATTAATTGCTGCGGATCAAATCAGGATATTTCTGCATTTATGATTGGCAAAACAGATGTATACAGACATTCATTTTGTAGAAATATCTTCTGACATGCCCATAGGCGAATTTATTGCAGTGGGTGACCTAGGTCAATGTAATAGTATGCTATAAATAGATGAAAAATCAATGTAACAAGGGTTGGACACAGAGGCTTGTTTTCTCTCCAAACATAACTCTATCTTGCTGTAATCGTGCCTTTTTAATCAATACAATACTGGTTATTTTTCCTTTTCATGTTATTTTTTAACTTTGTGTAATCTGGAACTGGTTATTACATGTGAATGTTAATTTCTTGCAATTTTTTATTTTTCTTTACCTTTGTTAGAATCTACAAGATTTGTGTGATCCTATCACTTGTGTGAAGTTATTCTGTGCGTTTTAGCTTTGTGGGTGTTCTTCATGTTAAACTTGGTGTATCACCTTTTCCCTTTCAGTTCTTCTTCTTCCCTTTTCCCTGTGGTGTTAGATTAGGTTTAGTCTTTTAATTTCCTCTGAATCTTATATTCAAAAAGAGGAACCGGCCTTCTCTGGAGGTTTGATTTCATTTGCAGGTCCCACACTTTGAAATCACTCCCAAGTTTCATTGGATTGTTGTAGTAAATGGGCTTCAACACAGGGTGCAAATCCAAGTGACAACAAAAAGCATGCCTAGTAAAGAAGGCATCAAGTCAATAAGGTAAGGTGTCATTTTGAGGTGGCACAACCACTAACAAATCTTGCCAAAAGTGTAAAAGACTTCTAAAACTCTGCTTAGGAAAAGAGCTATTAAGTGTCAAGTAATGGTGCATTTTTTCAGTGGCGTTGCCACCTAAAATCAGTGCCCATAGGCAAATTTATTGCAGTAGGTGACCTAGGTCAATGTAATAGAATGCTATAAATAGATGAAAAATCAATGTAACAAGGGTTGGACACAGAGGCTTGTTTTCTCTCTGAACATAACTCCATCTTGCTATAACCATGCCTTTTTAATCAATACAATACTGGTTATTTTGCCTTTTCATGTTATTAACTCTGCGTAATCTGGAACTGGTTATTACATGTGAATGTTTATTTCTTGCAATTTTTTATTTTTCTTTACCTTTGTTAGAATCTGCAAGATTTGTGTGATCCTATCACTTGTGTGAAGTTATTCTATGCAATTTAGCTTTGTGGGTGTTCTTCATGTTAAACTTGGTGTATCACCTTTTCCCTTTCAGTTCTTCTTCTTCCCTTTTCCCTGTGGTGTTTGATTAGGTTTATCTTTTAGTTTCCTCTGAATCTTATATTCAGAAAGAGGAACCGGCATTCTTTGGAGGTTTGATTTCATTTGCAGGTCCCACACCTTGAAATCACTCCCATGTTTCACTGGATTGTTGCAGTAAATGTGCTTCAACACGGGGTGCAAATCCAAGTGACAACAGAAACCATGCCTAGTAAAGAAGGCAGCAAGTCAATAAGGTAAGGTGCCATTTTGAGGTGGCACAACCACCAACAAATCCTACCAAAAGTGGCAAAAGACTTCTAAACTCTGCTTAGGAAAAGAGCTGTTAAGTGTCAAGTAATGGTGCATTTTTTCAGTGGCGTTGCCACCTAAAATCAGTGCTAAAGATGGCAGGAGGCTTACAAAAACTATGCTTGGCAAAGAAGGAACCAAAAATTGAGGTTAGGAGCAAGTCAAAACTGGCAATAACAGGTTCAAACTGCACCAAATAGGGCAGGGTCATAAAGAAATCACACCATAAAGGAATAGCATACATTTGGAGTGGCACAACCTTCCAAACACAGTGCTGAAAGTGGCAACCCCTTAAGTGAAATGTACCATGAAGGAGATATTTGAAAAACATAAGAATTTTGCACATTTTAAGTAGCACAGCCAGCTGAAAAGTGCACCAAAGGTGGCAGGGACATTATGAAGTTCTTCCTAGAGAAAGAAGTGCTAAAAAAACCAAGGCACACTTTTACAGTGACATTGCTAGTGGTAAGTGGTGCTTAAAGTGGTAGGGGTGTTATAAAATTGTGCCCAAGAGGAAAACACATGAAGCTGAGTTATGTGGCACCATTTTAGAGTGGCACAACCACCAAATAATTCTGCTTCTTGTCTTTGTCACCCTATTTACTAATCAGTGCCCATATTAAGTGATTTAAAGCAAAAAAATAGTACAAATGTGGTGCCACCTATGTCAAGGAGAAAGCAGATTTAAAGCAGGAAAGAGTCTATTTCAGACTATTTGAAGGGTTTTGTTTCCTCGTTTCAATGGACAAGGATTGGGTTGCTTTAAAGACATTTTATTATGGTTTGATCCCTAAAAGCTTCTTCTAGAGATCTTATAAATTAGTGCCTAGAGCACATAAACTGTAATGAGAGTTTATGCCAAACTTACATTGCAGAAATTATCATTCAAGTTGTGAAGTCAAGTCTTTGTGTATTGTTTAGTGAATGAATGTATGTAAGTTGATGTTAAGCCTATGCTGCAAAAACTTATGTTGAGGTCATTGATCTTGGGTTTGTGATTCTAAGGATTACAATGAATTGAGTAACGATGTTAAGCTTTGCATTAAAGTAATAACTATGTGTATTTTCTTAGCAATTTATTTTATGGAACTGTGTGATATTTGTCCATTTAATCATTTCCAATTGATATAGAATGTTGGTCTCTGATTTAACCAATAGTCGGCATTCATTGGTGTTTTCTTTTAAATCTTTGTTTATAAGTTTATATTAGTCTCTGCTTTAGCCAATATAAAGTTGTCTTTATTCGTGCTTGATAAGTTTACCCACTCCCTAAATTTAAAAATCTTGCTGCAGGTCTTGACTGTTGACAGCCTGATGCTTGCATCCAGCACAAAAACACGGTTAGTTAGATATTAACATTTAATGCAAAACTTGAAAACCCCCTTTGAAATCTTGTATAGTGTGCATATTTTGTTAATTTTAGGTTTAATTAGATCTTAGAGAGCTTCCCCTTATAATTTGAAGAATGGTTCTACCATGCACACTATTCCATTTTGTGTTGTCTTGAAAGAGACTAGTTAAAACACTGACAAACTGCAATGGCCCAAGCAGGATCTGCCCTAAAATTCTGATTCTTAATTTCTGATTTCTGCCCGAGAATTCTGCACTTTTGGTTTTCTGCTAAAACCCTAGTTTCTGATCTGATTTTTCAGATTTAAATATATATATGGATAGCGAACACAATTGCATCCAAATTCTCAAATAATAAAACGGTTATGAGCCCTTACAAATTATATTTTCAATCATGAACTTATCCAACGAAAAATATCATCAAATTGCAATCATAAACATGGTACAAATCTGATTTCTGGAATGTACAGTCTGCTGCTATAAATCAGAATTCTGAATATGCAAATTACATTCAAGTACACAGGCTAAACATGCCCAAACTCATCATAGATTTCTGCTGTTACAATTCAAACCTAATGATAGGTCGATACATACCAAAACATAGCAAAATGAGGATCAAATAGTGAAATCGCCCTCCTAGGGAAGTGGAGCCAATCCTAGGGCGTAAAACCCTAATGCAATGAGACACAAATCACCAAGAATGCTGCTCCAAATGTGGCGCTCAGATCTGCTCCAAATGCTGCTAGGAATTAGGGTTAAAGAAACCATAGACAATGAAGAAATCACACCTCCCAAAATGCCAAATTGATCCTCCCAAAGTTGGCACTTCAATTAGGGCAATGCGTAATGCAAGATGAACATCAAAATGCCTCCAATGGAATGCTGCTCCAATCTGATCTAGAAATCTGAATATAAAATTCTACTCTTCTCCTTTACGGATCTCCAATGAAATACAAATAGGCTTCCGTCATGAAACCTCCACAAGATGAATTAGGTTTCATCCAATCCACCTAGAATCACAAGGGTTTTCATCCTTGGATTCAAGCCCAACCAAAGTTGCAGCCAAATGAGATGAACTCCAAGCAAAAGATGAATGAATGATGATGATGGAAATGCCTCAAATGAACTCTTATTTATATACAAGTTTTCCTTCTTCTCTTAGGCCGATCCAGGCAAGATAATTCTTTTATTTTTTGTTATTTTTTCCCTCCACATTTGGCCGACCATCTCTAGGCAAGATTGGCGCCCAAAATACAAATTAAAGATTTGCCTTTTGTGTTTAGCTTCTCCTTAGGTCGTCCCTCTTTGGCACCCAAACAACAATTGTTTTATTTTATTATTTTTCCATCTTTCCCTTCTCCAAGGGCGAATCACTTGGGCATATGAAATAGCATCAAAATGACCTCAAACAAGTCGTCCATCTCTATGAAAATCATCATGAATTATTCTTATTTTTCTATAGGCAATTTCCACACTTTCTCCTATTTTCCATCCTCCAAATGGGTCACTCCATATTAGGGCAAATTATTTTGACTAGTGTTGACTTCATCAAATTATGCCAAGTCATAATCCATCATCGATTTGCCCTACAAAAATGGCCAAGTGTGAAAACTTGACCATTAGGTGATCACTCCGAAAATGGGGACATTGCAATCCTCTGTTCCCAGAATTGCTTGCCCACAAGCAATTGCAAACCTGTATCTTTTAAAATACTGCCAAGTGACAAGTATCTCCATCCAACCAAATGTCCTGTGATCACCCTACTCCTCAACCTGTGGCTGCATCTCCCAAGAAGAATATGAAGAATGGTATGCAAAGTGAGCTCCGGTGGCAAAACTAGCCATACACACTCGAACTCAATTCAGCTCCATTCCCCAAATTCGGAAATCCTGCTCCTCCATGTGCTCTGCCTGTGTAGCTGTAGGAACAAGAATGCAAAATCCTCAACCACATGTGCCAACGACTTCCGCTGCTCCACTCTGATACAAGCATCATCAAGCCAACAACCGTGAAGCAAGTCATCATGATCTATCTGAAATGGTGTACCAACCACACCAATACCTAGATCCCAAATCATCATGCCAGCACATCCATCAAAAAGGAGGAGATAGATGTCTCTCATAGTGTCTCCGACACCAACTATCCATCTAGCTCTGAAGGATCTCCTAAGGATGTGCAAAATGCCCATCATAGGTGCATAGAAATACATATCAACCCATCCTATGCTGCTGATATAAATCAGAACAACACCCAGAAAACTGAAAATCATACCTATGTTGGTGCAGAAAGTACCTCCAGTGACATATGATGACAGGATCTCATCATCATGCCAATCTCCAATGCTGAAGTAGTGGTCCAAGCCTCTCCAAAGCATCCAAACAGCTGCTGTCCTCAAAATACACCTTGAAAATTCCATGACCAGCAATGTAGGGCAGCCATCTATCAACAATGTATGAGGTAGAAACAATCAGGTTAGTGCTGGAGCACTTCTACCCTCATGCTCATCTCCATACCTTAGCTGCTCAAGCATATGCCACTCAAAATCAAGTGCCTCCATGACATCATCTTCATACCTTGGATCTTAGACCAGCTGAAACTCCACACCTCCAAGTGCATACCAATCACAATCAAATGTCTCCATGACACATGTCTCGTGTCCTACAACTAGGACAGCCTCATATTCCATCAATGAATCATCATGACGGTGTTGTGCCTCAACACAAGTAGAGTCCTTGAGCTCTCCAAAAGTAGCTAGACTCCCAACCAAATCTGAATTACAAATGTCTTCATTTTCACATGTAGGCATAACACTAGTGGCTGGTCCACAAAGTGTATACTCAACTATCTCATCTATAGCCAAGACTTGAGCCTTCAATGGGCTCTCAAAGAGAGGTGACTCATGATCCTGATGATGCAAATTATGTGTACAAACATAAATTTCTGAATCATACCTCTCATTATGTTCATGCAAATCTGAGTTCTCCTCATGCTTGACCATCACAAAAGGCTCATCCCTGACAAGCTCCGCCTCCATAGTTTCTTCCCTTGGAAGAAATAGGGATCTAAGATATGCCTCTCTCTTCTGCCTCTCATCATCTATGTGGCTGCTTCGTTCCTTGACCTCCTGTAGGTGTTGTCTTGCTTGGGCAGCCAGCAACTTAGCTTCTCTAGCCCTTCGTAGCCACTCATCACACATACTTTGAGTCTTCTCCACCTCTTCCATGCCATGGTATACAAAATCAGACCTCTTGTGGCTTGGATCCACAACCAATGCCTCATGTTCGACCCTCAAATCTTGAGTGTCAACAATAGAAGAATCCTTCCCACTATCATCTTCATGTGTAAGGGCTGCCATCTCATGATTATGTAAAGGTAAGGGATTGCTGTTCCAAATCAGAAAATTAGAACTTGTCTCATACCTTTGTGTAGTGTCCTCAACATCCTCAAGCACCTCTTCCTCCTTTGATGCATGTTCTTCATCAAGTGCTGATCCAATAGGTGCCTCCAACTGAAAATCACATGCCTCAAGGCTGATCCGAACCTCCATCCTCTTGGTTGTCATGTCCATGGGTGTACCATTGTTTATTGCCTTCAAAATTATTTGCTTACCATCGGATGTGAACTCAAGCTCCATCTTGTTGAAGTCCTAAATGTACCTACCAAGAGATTTGAGCCATTGGATCCCCAATACAATCTATGTCTCTCCAATGCCAAATACATAGAACTCATCAGCAAAAGTCTAGCTATCCAATTGGATACTCAACTGTGATATCTTCCTTGTGCAACTCATCTTGAATCCATCCGCCAACAAGACACTGAATCCAGGAAACTCCTCTACTTGTAGTCCTCCCTTGACCACAAAACCCTCAATGAAATTATGTGTTGCACCACTATCAACCAAGCAAGATACTCTTTGTCCTTTCACAATGCCTCTTACCCTAAAAGGATAATGCTCAGGAACTCTTGAAAGGAAAACAATTGTACCTTGTGCCATGTCATCTTGCTCCAATGGTTGCTTCTCCTTGTCACCTTCCGAACTAGTGTCTGGAATCTCCTCATCAACATTGTTAGTGACCTCAATGTAGTATGCCTTACCTCTCCCAAGGCATCTATGACCGGGCTCCCAAGGCTCCTTACATGAGAAGCAATGCTTCTTTCTCCTTAGCTTGTTCTTCGCCTCTAGATCAGGTGTTGTCTTCTTTGGCCAATCCTTTTGGAAATTCTTCTTTGTATCCTTTTTAGATGAAGTGAAAGGCTTACTCTGAAACTTAGGCTTAGTTGGTGTTGGAAATTTCATACCTCTAGTCCTCTTGATGGCTTCCCTCAATGATGGTGGATCTAGGGCCTTCACCCATCCACGAAGTGGCTCCCCAAGTCCCTCAATGAAGAGGAATGTCAACCTAGTCTCCGAGACATTAGGCACCAACACTGCAAGCTTCTAAAACTCGGAGATATAAGTGTCCACAGAATCCTTCTATTTGAGTTGTGCCAACTCCTTGAAGAATTGCTTTGCATTTCACTCATCAAATCTATTGATCAATCTCTGTGAGAATTCAACATAAGTAGTGACAAGGTTATGACCTTGAGTCACCATCCCATTATACCACCAATCAAGAGCATCTCCTTCCAAGTGAAGTGTAGCAAATTGTATAGCATCTCTCTCAAACATAGGGCTCAAAGTGAAGTAGTTATCCAACTTTTGGATCCATGCCCTTGCCATGATCTTCCCCGAACCATCAAAAGGATTGATGTTGACCTTACCCAATTTTCTTTGCAAGTCATGATTTGTGTTGTTGTTGTGATTGTTGTTGTTGCCTCTTTCTCCTCTAGGTCTATCCCTGTTCCTATACTTCACATTGTAGAAATCCGGCCATGGCAAGGCTTCTCGGCATTCTTCACTCAATGATAGCCACTCTCTTCTATAATCATCAAATGTCTCACCTTCAACTTGTGGCTCATTTTCCGTAGCTCTTTGCTGATCCAAAATGTAGGCATGAGTGGTCTAACCACAAATGCATGAGTAGGAGTGCCGCCATTATTTCCGGAAGTGCTAGCATTATTATGCCCATTGCTTCTCACCTCCATTGCCTCCATTATTGCCTCTGTTATTCTGCATAAGTTGAGCCGTCATTTGCACCAAATTTTGTTGTCCTCTAGCAAGATCATGAAGGATGTCCATGCTAGGTTCCTCATCACTTCTATCCTCCATGTTGACTTCTTCAAAATCTGTATCAACAACACGCTGCCTTCTCCTGTACCTGATAAATACTCTTATCTCCGGGAATCATATATCAACATTAGATGATCATCAATGAAAGCTCACATATAAAACCTTGCAGGCTGGCAAGATCAAAGCTCTGATACCACTGCAATGTCCCAAGTAGAATCTGCCCTAAAATTCTGATTTTTAATTTCTGATATCTGTCCTAGAATTCTGCACTTTTGGTTTTCTGCTAAAACCCTAGTTTCTGATCTGATTTTTCAGATTTAAATATATATATGGACAGCAAACACTATTGCATCCAAATTCTCAAATAATAAAACGGTTATGAGCCCTTACAATTATATCTTCAATCATGAACTTATCCAACCAAAAATATCATCAAATTGCAATCATAAACATGGTACAAATCTGATTTCTGGATTGCACAATCTGTTGCTATAAATCAGAATTCTGAATATGCAAATTACATTCAAGTACATAGGCTAAACATGCCCAAACTCATCATAGATTTCTGCTGTTACAATTCAAACCTAATGATAGGTTGATACATACCAAAACATAGCAAAATGAGGATCAAATAGTGAAATCGCCCTCCTAGGGAAGTGGCGCCAATCCTAGGGCACGAAACCCTAATGCAATGAGATACAAATCACCAAGAATGCTGCTCCAAGTGTGGCGCTCAGATCTGCTCCAAATGCTGCTAGGAATTAGGGTTAAAGAAACCCTAGACAATGAAGAAATCACCTCTCAAAATGCCAAATTGATCCTCCCAAAGTTGGCGCTCCAATTAGGGCAATGCCTAATGCAAGATGAACATCAAAATTCGTCCAATGGAATGCTGCTCCAATCTGATCTAGAAATCTGAATATAAAATTCTGCGCTTCTCCTTCATGGATCTCCAATGAAATACAAATAGGTTTCCATCATGAAACTTCCATGAGATGAATTAGGTTTACATCCAATCCACCTAGAATCACAAGGCTTTTCGTCCTTGGATTCAAGCCCAACCAAAGTTGCAGCCAAATGAGATGAACTCCAAGCAAAAAGATGAATGAATGATGATGATGGAAATGCCTCAAATGAACTCTTATTTATACACAATTTTTCCTTCTTCTCCTAGGCCGACCTAGGCAAGATAATTCTTTTATTTTTTGTTATTTTTTCCCTCCACATTTGGCCGACCATCTCTAGGCAAGATTGGCGCCCAAAATACAAATTAAAGATTTGTCTTTTGTGTTTAGCTTCTCCTTAGGTCGTCCCTCTCTGGCGCCCAAACAACAATTGTTTTATTTTATTATTTTTCCATCTTTCCCTTGGGCATATGAAATATCATCAAATTGACCTCAAACGAGTCGTCCACCTCTATGAAAATCATCATGAATTATTCTTATTTTTCCATAGGCAATTTCCACACTTTCTTCTATTTTCCATCCTCCAAATGGGTCGCTCCATATTAGGGCAAATTATTTTGACTAGTGTTGACTTCATCAAAATTACCACAAAATTATGCCAAGTCATAATCCATCATCGATTTGCCCTACAAAAATGGCCAAGTGTGAAAACTTGCCCATTAGTTGATCACTCCGAAAATGGGGAGATTGCACAAACTTGTATCTAGATTTGTAAATGTGCCTTTACCTGCAATTGGAGCGGTAAATAATCATTAGTGAGTAATCTTGCAAGGATTCAAGTATATATTGCCACCTGCAATCTTGATACTGTCACTTAAATATTCTGGAGATGGAAGGAGCACTAGAAGGATGAGACTTGCTTGGTAATCAATGCTGAGACATTCCCGGGGTGCCCTGCTTTGGCCAACTGTGATTCAGAAAAACACAAAAAAATGCTAAATGGCATTCCTACACTATCTTTTGGAAACAAACTGCTTCATTCAAAATCGGATGAATAATATCCAGCATGACCTGAGCTATGAGCTCCATAATATATAGAAAGTGGTATAGTATACCATATTGAGCTGTATCTTCTGGGTGAGGAAGATGAATAGGAGTAAACTCCCTGGGAGTGACTTGAGGTTCACTAGGTCTGGCTTGTGAAGGCCCTGTAGCTTCTTCCACCTGAATGTTGTGTTCCTTCGGTGGTTTCTGTTTCACATGGCACCTGCTGTTTCCTTTAAGTTTAAAAGTAAAGTCACACATTCCACTGTCAGAGGGGCAGACAATGACCAGATGACTAATGGTAGGAATGCCCTAGGCAGTGATAACAATTACTTTCAATTCTTCCAGTTTATCCCCAATTTGGCAGGCTTGATTGTCAGAGGATGTTTCATTGAACTTCTTGTTTATGAGGAAGATCTCAGTTAGAGTTTCCTAATCCCTGTCTGATTTCTTGGATTGGAAATGTGTTCCCTGCTATTAGAAATGGTTTGAAGGCTATATAGACACTTGCATATGTTCTAAACCATCTGAACTATTCATGGCAACTTTTGTTTTTGAGTATGATGTTTATATTGATGTTCTAGTTTTGCTTCTGGAAATAACTGCATCAATGTTTTGGATACCACTATATGCTTAAGATGAGTTCCCCAGCTTTTATTATACTAGTTACTTTCTCATATTGAAGGTTTTGTTAACTTGACAACTTTTCTAGTTTTCTAAATTTCCACAAATTTATCATGTCAATGAATAACCTGCAGTGAGGTGAGCGTATAGGTTGTGTGATGTATCTTTAGGGCCTGAAATGATTCTGCTTCATTTAGTGGTTTCCTCTTGCATCATCTTTGAATAAGTTCTCTTGAAAGCACTTACTGTGGCTCACACTAAGACAGCATATGTATTCTTGTTTTCAATGTTTTATCCATGGTTTTGGTGTTTAACATAAATGGTTGATCTGTGGAGGGCAGTCTAGACAAAAGTACTTTATTGTATGGTTTGTTGATTCTCCAGAAGTAGAGGGAACACTTTTTGGTTTGAATGTATCAGTATTTATTTCAAGAAGTTCATCAGACATTTTGTTTTGGGGTGCCAGATAGACATTGCCATCATGAGAAAGATCGTGAACATGAAAGGGATCGTGATCGAGAGTTGGAGAAGGAGCGCAGGGATCGTGACAGGGAAAGGGAAGAGGAAGCGAAAATTAGAGAGAAAGGACGCCTTGAGAAGCAAAGTGAAAGAGAGAAGGAGAAGGAACTGGAAGCTATTAAAGAACAGGTTGTTGACTATCTCAATTGTATTTTGATGTCAATATCTCCTTCCATAGAAAATCATGACATCCCTATCAGCTGATCTTCATGAAGTCCCTATTTATTTCTGCAGTATCTGGGAACAAAGAAGCCTAAGAAACGTGTGATCAAGCCAAGTGAGAAGTTTCGATTTTCATTTGACTGGGAAAATACTGAGGATACTTCACGGGATATGAATATTTTGTAAATAATTTGGCTCTGATCTTATTCAAACAAGCTCTCTTATTAACTATCATGTTATTTTCATCATTTTTTAAGCCTATTTCTGTATTTTATATGAAGCGTATTTTGTTTATGGCTGTATCTTTTTGAACACCTAAAGAAAGAGTTCACTGTTTTAAATGAATAGATACCAAAACCCTCATGAAGCACAGTTGCTGTTTGGTAGAGGGTTCCGGGCTGGAATGGATCGCAGGGAACAGAAAAAGGTACAAGATTTGAGTTTTTTTGTTTTCCACCCAAAATGGTGTAAGTTATTTAATTCAAGCCCTTTTGAAATAAGGGCTTCTTTTATAAAATATAATATAGATCTTTTAAGTTCATAATATTTTAGCAAATTTATATAGAATTCTAGTAACCTATGCAATAGTTGATTTTCCATTTTGTTATCAAAGCATAGCCTTATTATGTTTTAAACCTGATGGAGGTGAAATAAGAGATTACAAACAAGATATTTAGATGAGGGTAATTTCTATTGAAAGTAGCATTTTTCTGTTGAATATTTTAACTCAGATTTATTGGGTGTATTGTATTGTATTTCAACTCTTTGAAGATTTTATAATAGCTAGCAAATGAAATATTAGGTAGCCAAATTTCTCTAGATTTCAGAGTGATAGAAAAAATTATAAACTGTAAATTTGTGAAAATTCTTTTAATTTTGATTGAAAAATCGACCCCTCTACAACCATTTCAGGGATATATCTTTGGCCTAGATGCCACAACCTAATGGCATCTATTCTATCAAATTCACCCAGGGTTTGCACCTTGCCTTGTCTGTTAAGGTGCACTGAACCCAAGATTGGATGCCTCAATTTACTTAATTTTGAACAATGTATTTTTTTGGATATTTGGACTTGGATCTTTGCTGCATAATTCCATTGATTAACTACTGTTTGTGCTCATCCCAGTTGACTACGAAATGCCAATTTCTGTGTCAGAATGTTGGGAAAATAAGTTTTAACAATTCTTAGAAAATTTGAAGTTCAAACCATATATGTTTAAATATTAGCATTTATGTTTGGTTGGTTGACACTTCACATGTACCATTTAGAACATCATATAGCATTACAAAATTTCTCATTCTATATACTGCATAGTGCACACTTGAGCTGCTGCTTTCAATCTTTTCTGTTAAAGAACTATAGGAGGCATTCAACTACAAGCTCTATGTATATTTTGAATATTTTAGTTTTCTTCTGAAGTATTTCATTCATTGTAATGATATAACATGTTGAAATGTATTTTATGAAACTCAATAAAAAAATAAAAAACATTGGAAGAGTTTTTTCTTGAGTAAGCTTAGTCCAATATAATCCACACAGATAATCAAGTAATAAAATTGATAAGTGACATTTTAATGTTCCACATGCAATTTTATATTCACATAAAAGTATCACTCCCTCAACCACCCATGATAACTAACTGACATAATAAGGTCTATCATCAAATAAAATATTTATAATTCCAATAATCATAGATCTGTTAAGAAGCTGATATTGTAAACAGCAACACTCATCCCTATTCAGAAAGTCACAGGCTGATCCTCGTGGTGAAGAAGATACATCTTAAAGGATGCCTGAAATGCTAGAATGTTGTATCTCTATAAGGTTGGATAATGTCATGGTGATGCTTATGATCCATACCGTTTAACTCTTTAATGCTAGGTAACTTGGGTTCAATTGCATGGGTCCTGTCACCTGTATCCACTGTAACAGTGAATTGTGAATCCCAGATGAGAGCAAACTCAAAATATTGGATATCTAATAGTATTTTATCGTCTCATGAGTTTCCAACCTCCTTTATGACTATCTTACCTCTTATGTGCTACAACTGCACTACCTTGTGAATCACCTGCCAACTTTGTCTGACTGTGATACTTGCCAAGATAAAGTTGAAAAATTGGATACAAACGAGGGTTTATGTCATTGTACAGAATGAGTTGTGAACTCTTGTCAGTAAACTCTGCTCTCAAGTCAGTGCCAGAGCTCTGATATCATCAATGCATCAAAAAACTGTCATCCTCCATGTGACAATGAACTGTTCTGATCAACATTCCTAAACGAAAATCCAATGTCCAAGAAATCGACTCTCATGTCTCTTACTATGAAATTTATAGGTTTACATTACTGTATATATCTCAAACTCTGTGTCTCTGTATCCTTTCCATATGCCAGTTATAGACCAAAGTTCTATTATTTGGAATCCAAGGATTCAATATAAAATATATCATAGAAGGAGTGAAGGATTTCAATATTCAATGTTAGATGGATATTTATAATATGCAAAGGGTATAATCCAAAGACTTATCTATCCCACCTACAATTTAATAGTTCACCTTATAATGGATCATAATATAAGTTATATATATAATATATGTTATAATAAACAGTTGTATATGTAAAATGGGATGAGATGAAGCGGTAAATATTGGGACTTTCACAGTGAAGGTGTTCAAATACCTAGAAAACATGTTATATGCTCTTATGTACAAATGTTGAATTGGGTAAAATAGCACATCCAGTTCTAGGAATTGTGTATTCCAAAAAATGAGGCTAGCTGCTAATCCTAGGTAAATTTGGTTAAGAGATACCCTGTAAGGCAAGGGAAAATTATCTATTAAAAAAATATGGTTCCTGTAAAAGATAGATTTGTAATACAAGGTAGGAAGTTGTTTCCCTACATGCCCCAATTTCATGGAAAGCCTTGACCTCAGAGGTTCTTTAATATCTTCAAAATGCTGCATTGAATCAAAATTTATCCATCCTAAATCAGTCATAATAGGTAGTGAATTTTGTTGTAGACTAATACTTGAAACTTGATGGTTTGAATGTTTTTGACTAAAACCCCAAGTACATCTCTTGTGATCATGATCAAAGGCTTGGGACTATGACATAGAAATTGAATACAACCTTGATTATGATCCAGAATTGTATAAGTACTTCTCGAGCCCTGTGAATCTTTATTTGCTGAACTGTTATTTCTGTAATTTTCTACTGGTGGATCTTCTATAAGCTCTATATGTTGTTTCTGATAAGAATCAAGGGTTCTGTATGCAATTTTCTGAATCTCGTCCTTAAGTCTTACTAACTCATTACAGATCTCAAGAAAGGCTGCATAAATCATCCCCAGTATTTTACTACCACTAAGGCATCCTGTTGTGATTTAATCTTAAATCCTGAAAGATTAAGCAGTGACTAAAAGCATCCCAAGTGTCAAAGGTATCAGATTTGAAGATGCTTTTAATTGCCAATCAAGCAAGTTGCAAACAGGCAATAAAACAGAGAGTGTAGCCCAAATATGCAAGTGTTGCAAATGAACTGCACATGTCATGTAGTTTAAATAAAACAACTCACTACTGAGAAGCTCAAATTATGTATCTATGCAATGTAAACTGTTTCATGTCACTAAATTTCATTTGATGTTCAAAGTTTAAAATATCGAAGTCAGAGTAAAGGAGTCTCATAGATATTATATAACTTAAAAAATTATAATATATCATGTGAGGTGACATTCTGTGACTTTGTCAGGGATTCATACCTGTCTTCTGGTTAGCTAAAATAGAGTTAATGTTGAATCCAAGTTATCTTTGAGATAGTCCCCCTTTTTGTGACTTTATAAAAGATTTACATATTATATGGAATGGGAAAACATTAGAAATTGGAATTATGAGCTCATAAATATAAGACTAGTGACTTCACCATTAGACCCATATGTAATGTAGTCTAGAATGGGAACCGTATTAGGCAACCAATTCTAGCAGCCACAACCAAGGAAATTCCATACAACAACAATATTCACCATCACAACAGAATTAAATGTCTTATTCATATGCAGCATTCAATTTCAACAAGAGTACAAGGAATCAAATCAGAAAATTACAGTCTTCTGTGATATCCCAAATAGGATATTCAGTAATTTTCTGATTTTTATAAGTCTGATTTTTGCCCTAATTCTGATTTTTTCTGAATTCTTCTGCAAAACCCTAATTTTCTGAATTTCTGATTTTTATTTCAGACTTGATAAAACACTTATAACAGCCAATTAGTAATGTCAAACACATCAAATAGTCATGCCAAATGATTCGCCCAACATCATAGATGAAATACACAATGAAGGAGCAATAAAATGCAACCACAAGACTGAAATTCTGAGAGAAATCTCTGCTGTTACAAATCAAATTAATGGAAGTCTGAAAATACATCAAATCGTGGGCAAACACATGCCAAACATGCCCAGAAGTCTGCTGTCCACAAATCAGAAGTAAACCTTAAGGTTTATACATACCACAACATGACAAAATGACCTTCAAAAGGTGGAATCGCCTCCCAATGATGTGGCGCCAAGTTGAGGGTTTGAAACCCTAGTGCAAGTGAATACAAAGACACCAAAATGCTGCTCCCAAAATGAGGCGCTCAGGTCTGCTCCAATCAGCTAGGGTTTGCTGCTCTAAAAAATGTGATAGTGCCTCCACAACAACCTAGCAATCTCCTCCAAATGATGGTGCTTCAATCCTAGGGCGAAACCCTAGTTCAATGATGATATCAAGCACCAATATCGCTGCTCCAAGAATGAAGGAAGAGGCTGATCCAATCTGATCTAGAAAACGCAACACAAACTCCTCCAAATAGCCAAATTCGCCCTCAAATGCAAATCGCCCTTCTCCTAGAATGTGGCGCTCCAACCTAGAGTGAAAACCCTAGTCCAATATCAACCAAAACTCGCCAAATGTCGCTGTCCAAACTTCTGATCTGCAAATCTGATTTGAATTTCTGCTCTTCTAATCAATCCACAATGAAGCACAATTAGGTTCCCGTCACGAAACCTCCACAAGATGAGCTAGGTTTTCGTCCAACTCACCAAGAAACGCAAGGGTTTTCGTCCTTGGTTTCAATAGCCCAACTTCTGTAGCAGCCAAGAGTAAAAACTCATATGAAAAGATGAAAGATAGATATGATCAAATGCCTCCAATTGTACTCTTATTTATACATGATCCTTTCGTCTCCTCTAGGCCGACCTAGGCATGAAATTATTTTATTTTTTAAATTGTCTTCTTTCCCTATATTTAGGCTGACCAAGCTTGGGCGCCCAAATTCAAATTAAAGATTTGAATTAAATTTCTTTTTTTTTCTCCTTAAGTCGTCCTCCTCATGGGCGCTCAACATGAAACAAATATTAGTTTATTAATTTCCACTTTCCCTTCTCCAAGGCGCACACCATAACATATGAAATGATATCAAATCCATCATGTCATCCCATTACTCTTTATTGACCATTTTTTCCACAGTTTATCATCTCCAAGATAGTTCGCTCCACAAGAAGACAATTTATTTTATTCAAAATGACCACTTCAAAAGTATTAGAAAATTATGCTGAGTCATCTCCTATACTCAAATTGCCCTCCAAAAATGCTAGAGTGTGAAAATTGGTCCATTAGGCCTTCATTCATGATTACTCCAAAAATGGGGACATTACAGTCCTTCCTTCTGGGAATTGCTTGTCCTCAAGCAATGGCAAACCTACATCCTATGAAATACTATCAAATGACAAGTATCTCCGTTCAACCAAATGCTCCATGATCACTCTACCCCTCAACCTATGGTTGTATTTCCCAAGAAGAATATGAAGAATGATATGCAAAGTGAGCTCCGGTGGCAAAACTCGCCATACACACTCGAACTCAAATTGGCTCCATTCCCCAAATTCGGAAATCATGCTCACCTTCCATGTGCATTTCTTGGATGTTTTTGTGCAAAGTTGAGGTTTAGGGGATGGCGGGGGGATGTTTTTGAGGCATAACCATGTCCTCGGAACAGGTATCCATATGCCTGCAAAAGGGCTGGGAATGCATCCCTGTGTATCATGGTGTTTCTTCACATCTATAGGATCTTGGAGACGAACATCATGCTTAATGCTTCTTTTGAAAGATGTAAATAATAAGTCCAGTATATGAACCTCATTGATGGAATATACTCCAAGATTGATCTTTGCAAACTCACAATGTATTCAGCTAATGACCCTTTCTAGTGGATATATGCTAGTTGACTGAAGAATGATGTATACTTATTTTTTGTCATAATGCATTGTAATATCGCCGAAGGAATATTTTATGATTTTTTTTATCTAATTCAATTCAGCCCAATAAAATTCAACATTTAACTCATGAAATCAGAATAACAATTTGAGTCGTATTCAAATTCAAGTACTTGCTACAGCCAATACATTTTACAAGTAGAAATGTTAATTGCATCATCAAATCAGAAATAAAATATTACCAGTTTGCTGCTGTAGTAAAAAAAGATGAATTGTTTCCAAATTAAATGATTCCCCTTGATTACATGTATGACAGTATATTAAGAGTCCAAAGATTGTACGGCTTCCACAAGGAGTCAAGATTTAACTTGTATGAAAGAAAAGATAATTCTAATTGCTGATGTAGCAGAGAAAATCTTGTACGGCAACTAGAAGATAAACATTTGCAGCATGTAGTATGAATTTGACTAGCTATCAAAAAGAACAATAGATCCCACTAATGGTATAGCCGGCAAGGTATCAATGATGCCAGAAATTTGTCTTCAAAATTTCCTTCAAGGCTGCGATTCACTTCCAACCTTAAGTGCCTCCTTTAACTACATGGTACGAATGCTATGAAATTGCGCACCTAGTATATTATGAATAGTGCGGTCCAAATTAATATTGATAGTAGCTAATAATGTAGTATGCCCTGCATAAAGATTGTATGGCCTGCTTCCTAGGTTTCAAAAGTATCACAATTTGTCTTTGAAACACACACACACACACACACACACACCAATTCATTCCTTCCTTCCCACCCAAGTGATGAAAGAAAGAAATCAGTTGTTGAGTCAATGCCCGTTGCTCTTCACTGCCTCTACTTGACTAGGGGAGAGGGGCCAATAGCCGCCCACCCTAACTTCGCGCATGTCAAGCTCATAGCTAGACATATCGGATTTCGACGATTTTAAAGCTATTCTTTCAGCTTTTGGGCACTTATACATTTCACTGTACGATGTGTTATGTGCACATGGGTCGAAAAAGTGTCATTTCAACATGTCACCCCATACATGCACAACGATGTGCCAGTAACCGCTCACCATCACATTTGTGCACTTGTCTTAATTTCATTGGTTAATTTATTGGAGTTGTGAACATGTATTGGTGCATTTGTGTTAATTTATTAGGTTGGTATTTTACATGTATTGGTTCTTTTTAAAAATTTAATTGGGGGGTCAAGTGATTAAAAACATAGCGGTTATTGGGGCTTGGCGGCAACCGGCCCCTCTCCCCTAGTAATCCTTATACAAGATGTGGTGGCAAAAGCCTTCTCATTAATACCTTTATTGATCGATCTCTTGTAAAAGTATTAAGAACTCGATTCATTTCCCTCATTCATAAGGCAGGTCGATGTTTGTGTTCACAAGGGGTTGGCCCCAATCCAAGAGGTGGCGTATTGTATGGGCCTGGTTGCCCTTTAGTGGAGTGCCATTTCAAGGTTTATATATATATATATACTACTAGAAGCTCTAGAAATTAGTGAAACCTTCAGCACAACTATAAACACCTAAACTGTAACTGGAACATTGATGAAGCTCTGTGCAATTCCTGGGTAGAATCACTAACTAGAATCTTGAGAGATTACGTTCCCAAATCCCCAAAGATCTCACGGGTTTCCGTCCTTCGATCCTCTAGTACAAGATGGACATAAATGTCCAAACTCTGCAAAAGGGGGTTTTCTTAATAAAATAGCATTCATAACTATGACGAGTTTCCTTCCTTTTATATATCTTTTTTTTCTGCTTTTCCTTATCTCATTTTAATATGTTAGAAAGTTTTTAAAGAAAATTTAGAGCTCAAATTAGGAGGGTGTAAAATTTAGAGCTAGAAAGATGGAGAAACATTTTCCAGAAAATTTTAGCCAATAATTATTGTTGCTGTCAAAGTTTTTTTTTTTTTGTAATTGATTTGTACTGCAGAATTGTTGCTCAAAGTGCCCCTATGATACCACTTGTTAGCATACTAGTGTGAGAAATATGGTAGATCCACAAAAATAAAGCAATATCATTCACCACAAATGCATAAAATGAAGCTAAGATGTGCAGAAATCTAGGTTCCTGAAGCTGCTGGACTATTCTCTGAATCTATTTGTTTGGAGAAGGCAATGTGTTGAAATCCGCGAGAAATATGGTAGATCCACAAAAATAAAGCAATATCATTCACCACAAATGCATAAAATCTAAGATGTGCAGAAATCTAGGTTCCTGAAGCTGCTGGACTATTCTCTGAATCTATTTGTTTCGAGAAGGCAATGTGTTGAAATCCATTCTCAGTGGAAAGGAGAAATTTATGTAGAATACAAATGCCAACATACTTCTGTTCAAAGAGGCAGTCTTGCACCCAACTCTGGGCTGGCAGCCAAAATTTGTATAATTTATGTCTTAATTAGGAAGGAAATAGATTCAAAATAGCATCTTGTAATGCCCCCTTTCCGGAGGAGTGTTAGCCTATACTTGGTTCCCGTAGGCTAACTATGATGGTTAGGGAACCTTGGCAGTTCGTTTGGTGGATTTCGGACACTGTGGCAGAAACTTACTATTTTTAGTAAGTTAGGGTTTCACCCGGATGAGGCAGTTCTTGGTTGGAGGCAGAGCGTTTTGTCAAGACCTTTCCAACGGTCTATAATTCATAAGTTTCCGAGACCATTTGGGCTTTCATATTAAAGTCCGTAAATTATATTTAATTATTAATATTTGGACTTAAATATATAATGTGGTGACTTAGGAAAAATAAAGTGAAATAAATGTAAAAATAAGTCACATGGACTTTGAGCGCTTAAGTAAGGAGAAATGAATTTTATAAAGTAAAATATATTCCCTTTAACATATGGTCTGATTTATGAGGGAAATATAAAAGAGAAAAAGAGAGCTTTTCATTTATTCACGACATATTACATTTTCTCATGTTATGCTCTGCAACTTTGAGGGTTTGGAGAACTTTTTTCCAGCCATGGAACCACCATCTGTAACAATGATTCGAGGGTGTGAAAGATCATCTGAGGTTGCTTGGGTTAGTCATACTCAGTGGCTGAGCATTGTGCTTTCATTGTGTACCGTTTGGAGACCGGAGGAGTTGTTGCGGAGGATTTGGGCTATATATTTCATCAAGTAAATGCCTCCATAATTATTGTTGCATACTAAGAGACTTATAGTCCGATTTTGGTGTGATCCGGAGGAGGTTTGGAGGAGTTTGTTCCCATTGGGTGGCCGTACCTGCTGTACCAGGCCGTACACCTCTGTGGGTGGTGAAATCTGATTTTTCATGGTGTTTGGGGCAGCATTCCTTCATCATTTCATGGCGTCTAGCTTCATACATCATGAGCAAAGTTTCCTGAGGTGCTTGGAGGGAATTTGAAGCATTTATCACTGCTGTTCATTCATACCCAGGCCGTACCAATGCATCAGCAAGGACGTGAGGGTTTATTTGCACCAGATTTGGGAGCTGTTTTGATTTGTATGCTCTTGGGTAGGTGTGATATCAGTCTATGACCAGTTGTATGCTATTATTTTGATGTTAAGACAACATATTGCATCTTCAGCTGGCTGTATCTTCTTTTTCAGACATTGTATTGGCATGACAGCGACATGGGTATGTGAAAATCTTCATATTTTGACAATATAATTTTCTGGGTATTGATTGCTTAGATAATAGGGGATGTTATCTCAACTGGGTCTTTAATATTTTGTCAAAATAATAAGTATCTTGGGAGTTATAGAAATCTGGAATTTTTTCAGCAGTATATGCACATTTCACATTTCCATTATTTGCAAAAATATTCGTATGCATGTTATGTTATGTTATGGACCCAACATAAAACGCAAGCAGGGATCAACTTAACTACAGAAAACTCATCCGGTAGTGAAAATAAAATAAACCTAGATCAGCAAACAGTTGAACTCATAAGGGGGTGGGTTATTTCACATCTTTTCTTGCATTATTTATTGGATGATTCATTTTTATGCATGGTGAAATGATACAAAGTGATATAACAATTTATGAAGCTAATAAATGGTTAATGGGACTGTAAATGTAGTGGATCTTTAACAAGAGCAACCATGGAAATCTATTGTGGTCTGTCACTGAGATCTGGCAGAATCTTTGGAAAGACATTTGTACTACAGCCTTGGAGTCAACCTTGTTTAAATAGGTTTTTGAGAGAAATATCATGCTGCATACTGATGTTGCTTTTCTGTGACACAGTTTCTGGTTAGCCTTTATTGTGGATTGATACTTGAACCTGTCATACCTCAGAACTGTAGTTTAGTTGCCTTTTTTGGGGATTGATACTTGAGCCTGTCATGCCTCAGAACTGTATTTTAGTTGTCATAGATAGAGTGTCTATAGTGGGCATGTAGAAAAATAGCATCGTGGACATTTTAAATAATCACCTTGCATGATATCATTCTCTCATTATTTCTTATTCGATTCTAAATTCTGTCATCACATGTAAATTTTTGTTTACAGCTTGCAGCAAAGAATGAGAAGGACCTTAGGGCACAAATACGGGTATTTTCCACTAAGCTGATGACTGTTTATGATTTCGTATTTGGTCACTCTTATTATCGTTTTGCTTTAGAAATTGAACTAGCATTCTGTATTTGTTTAAGATGAAGTTCCATATGTTATTGTAACCTACAGAGTAAAGAGGGGGTAGAGGAGAAGCCAGAAGAGGCAGCAGCGCAAAAACAAAAGGAAGAAGCTGCAGATGTTTATGATACCTTCGATATGCGTGTGGATCGCCATTGGTCAGAAAAGAAGGTAGAATTCTTTTGACTGCAAGATTGAGTGACGATGCTATAATACTGTTCTTTTACTCACATGGTGTTCTTATCATGCCATTTTCTTTTGCTTTCTGGGAACTTATCTTTCCTTGAAGAATCTTGTTATAACTTCAGTTCAACTTCTATGAATTTAGAATGACACTGGTTATTGTTTTTGACAGAATGCGAATAATACTTTTTCGGTTTATGTGGTTAGATTTATTCTTAGATATATCCATGATGGAAGTTTATTCTTCCTTGATTAATCTTACTGGTCACATATCATTCAGCTTGAAGAAATGACAGAGAGAGATTGGCGAATTTTCCGAGAAGACTTCAACATCTCGTACAAGGCAAGTTTGATACTCAACTTTTGTGGTAAATTGTTTCTCAAGGTTACTGAAAAAGTCATAGCATGTGGAAACCGTAAGAGATCAAGACAGCTATGAATATTAGTGTGTTCAATATCTAGCCAATGGTATGTTTAGACATTTTAAACGTGGCTGAAGGGTTCCCGAATTCCACGGCCCATGCGCAATTGGGAAGAAGGAAGTCTTACGTCAGAACTATTGAAAGCTGTGAATAAAGCTGGTTACAAAAAGCCATCTCCCATTCAAATGGCTGCCATTCCTCTTGGCCTTCAGCAGAGGGATGTTATTGGTATTGCAGAAACAGGTAATGTCTTAAACTTGGCCAAGCTCATAACTTTTACTTAGGAATTACTGCATAAAGTTTCCTTAAGAAGTTCATAAATACTGCCAACTGTATATTTGTTTCATTTCCATCAGCAAAAATGGTGAGTCTTGAAAATATTCTGCCAGGAAGATATGTGCACCAATATGTTGAAGTTTTGCTTCCTTTCCATGAAATAATTATGTTTTGATCTTGTGAATCCAGAGTTTTTATTCGGTTAGAAAATATCATATTTGTGTTAAAAACAAGTCACTAGATGCAGACCATAAAGCAGTCTTGATGTTGCTTGACAAACTTATGTAAAAAAACCTTAGAACCCTAAAGCACTATATATTTGATGTTGGAGATTACAATTAAACCGTAGTTTATCTGCTTATGGTTGGCAGAGTACCAGGCTGATTAACCAAGTACCAAATTGATAATCTAAGCGATAGTTAAGATAAAGTTACTCTACAGGAATTAATTGAGGATCTAAAATAAATTGTGGCAAACGGGGAAGATGGATTGATCATCTCCTCTGTTTGGCCCCTTCGACTGAGTGTCCTTGCGGTTTTGGGCCCAGCTTATCCATCTTCTGCATTTGCATGTTGGGAAGCCATCTGAACAAAGTACAAAGTCGTGCATGCTGGGCGGAGCATTTATTTTGGTTTCTAATGTGAATGTGATGGGCATACAAATTAACAAATACCTGCAAAGCTATTAAATGATTGTGCCATCAAATTTGAAGCTGTATACATTTCTCTGTGACCATTTTTTAATAGTAATTATATAGCAGATTTAAAAAGTCAATTCTTCTGTGTTGTCTCCTTGAATGGAACTACATGAAGCCAAAAATGGGACTGTAATCCCTGCAAAAAGAAATATGAAGTTTATAGAATTTCTCTACAGATACTCATTCACTGTTTAGTGGCTTCATTTTAAGTGAAACCTGTCTTGTGCAGGGATCTTTTTTTTTTAAGTGAAGAAGATAGTCTACAAAATATATGGCTCAAACATGAACATTCAAACTAACCAATTTAAAATCACGTGATAGCTCAAAGAGCAGGCTATTTAAGGGCTATTATATAGCAGTTAGTACAAGATATAACAAATTATCAGCTCCAAGAGAGCACAAAATATCCAAAGTCCAATGCAACACATAAACATAAAGATTAACTAAACAAGCAGGTTCACAACAATAGAGTCCTATTCTTCTAGCAGTACATTGGTCTTCTCCTTATCACATATCCCCAAGTCTACTATTGATACTGGAGAATTAGTACCACTATCAGCACATCCCTCATGACACCCAACAGGTCGCTCATCTCTGCAAAGAATCCAATCCTTACTGCCTGCAGGTCGCTTCAGCTCAACCACCTCAGGTTTCTCAGTTACATTCTTAGATCTCTTTGTCAGTCTAGCTCTTTCTCTCTCATTCATTTCCTGTAAGAAATCTTGTACCTTGTAAATCATGTTGGCTATGTGCTGATGAGTGATGGATAAGATTGCAAACACCATCCAAAGCCAGGTTAGTACGAGTTGGCAAAAGGCTTTGGATACTCAACCCACAGCAGACAAGCTATTAACTACGCACTAAACTTCACTGTGGCTTTTGCCATTCCTTTTAGAAACCTCATGGAGAATCCGTATAGCCTCCTAATGTTCATCTTTATGTTAAGATCGAGGAGCATCTTGTTGTTGAAAGTTCTTATTCCTTAGGATACCCATTAGTAGCATTCCATTTACATGGCAAACTGAAAGTGTAAATGGAATTCAATTACTCAGGTTTAAAATGTGAAAAATCCAGGAAAAAATGCTAGAATACTCGTAAAAATACAGAAAAAATGCTGCTATTGCTATGTCATGCCAAATATAGTGCATAGAAAGAGAAGCAAGGTTCAAACATAAGACCTAACTAAAGAGTCAAATGTTGCCAATTACTCTCAAATACTCAATAAGTATCAAATTCTCAGTCATGTACAGTGTACCCATTACATCTCAAGTCTTAGAGCACATAAAATGCTGCTTTTCCATCTGGCGCAGCTTAAAGCAATTTTTTTCTTTCTTTTTAAGGCCTTCGAGGCCATTGGGATCTTCATGGTGCATGTCATTTTCATAATTTTACACTTTTAACCAATCTCCAAATTTTTCAAAAAATGCACTTTTAGGGTTAGGGTTAGTTATGGTTTTTTGCAAAAACTACTAAAAAGCTGAAATATCCCTTTTCTATAATTCCTGAAAATCCACTGAAATATATTTTTTAATTCCCGGACATCTGATTTTTTTTTCTAAATATGCAAGTCTGTTTTTTATAATTCCAATTGCAATATTGAATTTAACAAATGCTGATATAAACTTGAAATTGCAGCCAAAATTTACTATTGATAATAATTAATACAATATTCATTAATATTAATAATATTTATGAATGGTAGCTAATATCAATATTTTATTAAATTCAAAAAGACAGAAGCAAACCTGAATTTCTGAATGTTGACTTCCACCTGTAGCTGTCTAAATAATCCCTGATTTTTAATTAACAATCTGAATATACAGCAGATCCAACTTTATCATAGCAGATCCTTGCAAGATAGTGCTCTTGAAGCAAAAAACATTTCCTCAAACAAGCTAATAATCTTTCAATGCTTAACCAGATTTATTTATGAATTGGCCTCCACCACCATTTCTTTCAAGATGCAAATTTCAAACTTTTTGAGTAACATCCAATGCTGATCATAAATCAGTGTTCCTTTTTTTTAAGCAGCAAACAAAACAAGTAGAAGGAGCAGCTGATGGTTGGGCCTACAAAACCAAACAATATAAAATGTCCCTCTTTGGAAGCTTGTATGGTCACTTTTAATTCTTCATAAAGGCTGCGTCCCACTTAATTGTGTGCAATTAACATAAAAGGGGGTGTGGCTGAGTTGGAAGACATTTCAAAACACCTCAAATCTGCACTGGTCCCTTCTTCCTTTCACACGCCTCCCACATCATCTTGTATGGCAGCCATTAATGTGATTATTTGGTACGGCCAGCATAAATTATTGGTACGGCCTGTTTTGGCTTCTCATTACCAGCTAATAAATAATTATAAATTCCATATCAGATCTGGAATAAATTATTACATAAATCTTCTGAATCCTGCACTTGATAAAATAAGAATAAATTCAATCTCTTTAGCACAAACTTGACCTCTGTATGAAGCCAACAATGAGAACCAGAAGGTTTTCGTCTAAGTTACCAGTTCTGATACTGGTACGGGTTCGGGTTTGCGGGTTCGGTCAAAAATTTTTTTGGGTGTGGGTTCGTTTTGGGTTCGTCCATACAAAAACATATAAAAATCAAAAATATATTCATATTTGCGGCAGTAATTAAGTTCAGAATACTATAGCATCATGAATATGATCATATAATAAACAAAACCACACTAGTATTAGAAATTAAAAACACTACAATGTCAATTAGTCAAACACCAATGTCGAATGTCATGATATATATAGTTATTACAATTCAAAAATCAAAATTATAATGCCAAATGTCAACAATCAGCCAATCCCATCACTAATTAGGCATCACTGTCATATGGGTCTTCAAAAATATCATCACCACAATCCATATGAGCATCAGCAGGTATTGGTATATTAGTAGAACCACAAAAAGTGGTAGTCGCACTAGCACTCGCACTCGCACTAGCAGCGGCACTGGCAGTGGCACTCTCATGTCCACTACCAATCTCAACCTCAACATCAGCTTCAAGTGCAGCAAGGTGGGAAATGGTAGCATCCAGGTTAGTATGCTCTGGCTCGATATCCCACTTCCTTGAGTCCCCTTCCTTGTAGTCCTTGTTTTTGTGTGTAAGGAGGCGCAAGTTGGAATGCACATACACTAAGTCCTCCGCCTTTTTTGATTGCAGCCTGTTACGCTTTATTGAGTGGATGAAGGAGTACGTGCTCCAATTCCTTTCAGAAGCTGATGAACTAGCAACCTATTAATACAAGACAACATTAGATAGTTAGAGTTATAAATTAGAAATTTCGAATTTAGAAATGAAACTTAAAAATCTAAAAGATAATAGAACGAACTTGCGCTAAAATTTTTATTGCAAGAGGTTGTAGGTGTATGAATGATTGACCATGGAAGTACCACCACATATGAGCATCAACCTTATATTTGTCAACCAGAGCATGAACACCCATGTCCGTGGAGCTCACAAAATGCATGAACTCGGCTCTAACTGCTTCTCGTATGTCAGGATCAACAAAGAGTCTGCAAAATGCTGCCTTGTACCCCCCGGCTGACTTCAACATCTCTATATGGGGCAACCCTTGCCCCCATAGAAAGGAGCTGAGTACTATAATATTTGGGACTCAGTGCAAAGGCAAGCAGATGCAATGGGATGGTCATTTTGTCCCATCTCTCTTCAATAATTTGGTGTATTTGATTGAAGAAAGTTTCTCTAGGATCTCTCTCATGTTCATTTATGATGGCTTTTATCTTCTCAATCATTGAGTCGATGCCATCATATACCTCTCCCAAACAAGGCCTATCCATGTCAGTATAACGGATCATACTCAATATGGGCTCGGTAAAACTGAGGAGATACTCAACACGATCCCACCAATGGTCATTTGGGATCAGTTGCTTAATTTTTGTTGCCCTTTCAGTGCTAGATTGCCTCCATATGGACCAATTTTGGCTAGTGACCATGCTAGAGAGTGCCTCTTTAACCTTCACAAGCCGTCTTAAGACAATTGTGTTGTAGGCAAAACGGGTCTCGCAACGTATAAAAATCAAAATAAAAAAAATAAAAAATAAGGCTTCTTAAAAAATAAATTTACAAAACTCAAAACATAAACTTAAGAAAAAATAAAAATTGCTTGAAGCTTCATTTACCTTTAGCAGCTCCAATCTTGAGAATGATCTGAAAATGCCTTGTGACATATGGTGGTTGGTGATGAACATCTGGATGTCTTCTGCCTCACTATACACCTGTTTGATCCAATCAATTTTTTTGCCAATTTTTTGTAGCAAAAGGTTGAGGGAGTGGACCGCACAAGGTGTCCAAAAAATGTGAGTAACGCTCCTCAACCAATAAACCAACTACTCTACAATTTTTTGCATTGTCTGTTACCACTTGAACCACGTTTCGAGGCCCCACTTCCTCAATGGCTTGACAAAGAATATTAGCAATAAATGGACCATCCTTCACCTCCCCTTCACAATCGACTGCCTTCAAAAACATAGCCCCTTTAGGGCACACTGCAATAACATTGATTAATACCCGATTTTTTTAATCTTTCCATCCGTTAGAAACGATGGATAAACCTATCTCAACCCAAGATTCGCTTATGGGCTTCAATTTATCCTCTACAAACTTCACTTCCTTTTCCAATAAGGTGGTGCGCACCTTCTCAAAACTTGGGCCCTTGTACCCTTTTGGAGCATCATTAATTGCTTTCACCATTTGTTTCCAATACGGTGAGCGAACAACATTGAAAACTAAGCCATGCGCATAGAGACATCTTGCAATTTGTTGACCAGCAAACTCACGAGACTCATTGTGAAATGTCGTTTCCAATGGCCCCTTTGATCTCTTGCATGCTACAGGTTCTTCAACTGTGGGCAAAAATGGGTGGCTCTCTACATGTTCCCATTCAAATTCTGATGGTGATGCTGATTGAGGGGGCTTCATTCCTCGAGAACCTCTCTTTAGCAAAGGGTGACTTAGTTTACGACCTGATGCTTCCTCTGTTTTTTCTTGCTCTTGGATATATGCAAGGACTTGAGCTTGTGGGATGGGTACACCATTTTTTCCAGGGCAAGCTTTGATGCCCAACCCAGGTATGTTACACAAATGGGCTTTCACCCGACTATAAGACTTCTATATTCCCACAACCATTGCACATCCATATATAACCTCCACCGCCTGGAAGTGGTTCTAACATTTTAACATATTTCCAAAGAGGTGAATTTGGATCTGTTTTGAATTTGGGTTTCTCTGAGGAGGTTGAACCACTTGCCATTGTAATCCCTATGCCAAAAAATTTAAAAAATCAATAAACAACACATTCCATGAATTCAAAGTTCCAAACAAATGAAATTGAAAACCAAAAAAATAAATTAAAAGTAAAACCTAGTTGAGTTTAAAAGCTTTACACATGTGCCATTGATTTATAGTAGATAGAAGAATTTAGAAAAAAGAACAAAAAAGATTCAAAACAAAACAAAAATGTAGAAAAAAACACCAAAAAAACCAACCCTTTTTGCAAAATCTGCCTCTACAATCCCCTTTGTAGCAAATGAGCTATTGCACACTCGTAGGAATAGCAAAACAATCACTTTAGATCCTTCACCAATCGATCTTCAACTCTATAGATTTGATGGCAAGAAAAAAAAATAGCTCAGCTCAATATGGAAGAGTTTTGTTTTTTCATTTGGAATGAGGAAAATAGACTGTTTTTGGTCTTTAAATTGTTTCCACATTATGCTTTTAGGGTTGGAGGAGTGTCAAATAAAAAAAAAACAATTAAAAAATGTCAAATTTTATTAAAAAATCTAAAAGAAACATGACTTTTTCGCGTCTTGACACGGGTTCCACCCGGGTTCTTCTTTGGTTCGTTGTGGGTTCGCCCAGGTTCGTCCCAGACGAACCCACAGGCAAATGAAGGGACCTTGGGCGTATCCCTGGCCGAACTGGAGCTGGACCAGGACCCGGGCCGGAGCGAACTGGGACCTAGGGATTTCTGATGGAGAACCGGTAACATAGGTTTTCGTCTTCCGATTCCTAGATAAACCAAGAGGGTTTTCATCCTCAGGGTAAGAGTTGAACAATATGCTCAAGCTCTGCAAATAGGGTTTCAAAATTTGATAATGGATAGAATGTTTTCCCTTTTCCCAAAAATTATTTTTTATCACTTTCCATCCAACGGTCAACCATAAAAGGTAATTAACATTTCTTTAAATTAAATATTCACTTTCTCTCCAAACTTAATTAATTACCTGTTTACATAATTAAATATAAGTTGTCTTTTAATTTTTCACTTTTTGACAACTTAAATATTTAACCATTTAACAATTTAATTATTTTCCACACAACCACAAAAGTTACAAAAAATATTATAAAGCCCAAATATGAATTTTGACCACACCACCAATATCTTAAGTGCACAAAATATCACTCTGTATGAAGGTTGGCGCTCTCCTTAGATGACGAACCTCTCCAAGAGAGTGCTTCCAAAATGTCAGTTCTGCACACGGAAAGTACCATTGTACTCAACTTGGCTCCAAGAATTCTCTGCCACTGTTAAAAAACTTTTTTTTGAACGCTGACGCTCTCCAAGAAAGTTGAAGTTTCCAAAAATGTTGGAATGGACCGGAAAAGGGACATTACAAAAGCTGCATTTTAATTTATTGAAAAACCTTGTCAATGTTTATACCTGTCCAATTGGTTCAAGTTGGCACGACCTCAATTATGGGTCGTAGTTGACTACAATTTCTTACTAGTTATTGGCTTTACTTTTAACAATCTCTCATAAATCTATGAGAAACATCAGTAACTAGTTCCTAAAGCAGCTCATACCAATATTTGTTGCTTTAGAGGGTTTATTCAGTGATTAGGGTGGTTATAACTATACAAGTAATTACAATTGATCGTTACAAACAATATATTTAATACCCCTTGACCTCTTAATGATTAAATCGGAGATAAGTTGAAGCTTGTCTGGTAATTATACAGAGCATAGAATCAAGAAGTTTAGTCATTATGTCAAAAGTCTAGTCTTAAGTGGGATAGTGATGAAAAGAAAGATCTTCATTGTCAACCAACTGTTGAATGTAGCGTAATGTCCCAAATATAGAACTTTTGTATTTTCTGACTTTTTTGGTAATTTTCAGAATTTTGAACGAATGCAAAATTGAAACAGCACACTGGAAACTAACTGTACTGTTGATTACAAACAGTAAATGACTGGATTTTCTTGTCTTAATGGACAGCCAACATAAATGCTAAGTTATCAGTTCTTGTACTGGTTCGGGTTCGGGTTCGCAGCTTCAGTTCGCGGGTTGGGTCAAAATTTTTTTTGGTGTGGGTTCATTTTGGGTTCGTCCATACAAAAACATATAAAAATCAAAAATATATTCATATTTGCAGCAGTAATTAAGTTCAGAATACCATAGCATCATGAATATGATCATATAATAAACAAAACCACACTAGTTAGAAATTAAAAACACTACAATGTCAATTAGTCAAACACGAATGTCGAATGTCATGATATATTTAGTTATTACAATTCAAAAATCAAAATTATAATGCCAAATGTCAACAATCAACCATCACTAATTAGGCATCATCGTCATATGGGTCTTCAAAAATATCATCACCACAATCCATATTAGATGACCCAGGTATTGGTATATTAGTGGAACCACAAAAAGTGGCACTAGCACTAGCACTCTCATGCCCACTACCAAGCTCGACATCAACATCAACTTCAAGTGCGGCAAGGTGGGAAATGGTAGCATCCAAGTCAATATGCTCTGGCTCGATATCCCACTTCCTTGAGTCCCCTTCCTTGTAGTCCCTGTCTTTGTGTGTAAGGAGGCGCAAGTTGGAATGCACATAAACTAAGTTCTCCGCCTTTTTTGACTGTAGCCGGTTACGCTTTATTGAGTGGATGAAGGAGTATGTGCTCCAATTCCTCTCAGATGCTGATGAACTAGCAACCTATTAAGACAACATTGGAGAGTTAGAGTTATAAATTAGAATTTAGAAATGAAACTTAAAAATCTAAAAGATAATAGAACTTGTGCTAAAATTTTTATTGCAAGAGGTTGTAGGTGTGTGAATGATTGGCCATGGAAGTACCACCACCTGTGAGCATCAACCTTATATTTGTCACGAAGAGCATCAACACTCGTGTCATTAGAGCACACAAAATCCATGAACTCAGCTCTAACTGCATCTTGTATGTTAGGATCAACAAAGAGTCTACGAAATGCTGCATTGTACCCTTGGCTAATTTCAACATCTCTATATGGGGCAACCCTTGTCGACACAAAAAGGAGCTCAGCACTATAATATTTGGGGCTCAGTGCAAAGGCAAGAAGATGCAATGGGGTGGTCATTTTGTTCCATCTCTCTTCAATAATTTTGTGTACTTGTTTGAAGAAAGTTTCTCTAGGATCTCGTTCATGTTCATTTATGATGGCTTTCATCTTCTCAATCATTGAGTCGATGCCATCATATACCTCTCCCAAACAAGGCCTATCCATGTCGGTATAACAGATCATACTCAATATGGGCTTGGTAAAATTGAAGAGATACTCAACATGATCCCACCAATGGTCATCTAGGATCAACTGCTTAATTTGTGTTGCCCTTGCAGTGCTAGACTCCATATGGACCAATTTTGGCTGGTCACCATGCTAGAGAGTGCCTCTTTAACCTTCACAAGCCATCTTAAGACAATTGTGTTGGAGGCAAAACGTGTTTCAGCAACCTATAAAAATCAAAATAAAAAAAAATAAAAAATAAGGCTTCTTAAAAAATAAATTTACAAAACTCAAAACATAAACTTAAGAAAAAATAAAATTTGCTTCACTTACCTTTAGCAGCTCCAATTTTGAGAATGTTCTGAAAATGCCTTGTGACATATGGTGGTTGGTGACAAACATTTGGATGTCTTTTGCCTCACTATAAACCTGTTTGATCCAATCAATTTTTGTGCTAATTTTTTGTAGCATAAGGTTGAGGGAGTGGACTGCACAAGGTGTCCAAAAGATGTGTAAGTAACGCTCCTCAACCAATAAACCAGTTGCTCTTCAATTTTTTGCATTGTCTGTTACGACTTGAACAACATTTCGAGGCCCCACTTCCTCAATGGCTCGACAAAGAATATTAGCAATAAATGGACCATCCTTCACCTCCCCTTCACAATCGACTACCTTCAAAAACATAGCCCCTTTAGGGCACACTGTAATAACATTGATCAATGGCTGATTTTTTGAATCTTTCCATCCATCAGAAATGATGGATAAACCTGTCTCAGCCCAAGAATCCCTTATGGGCTTCAATGAATCCTCTACAAACTTCACTTCTTTTTCCAATAAGGTGGTATGCACCTCAAAACCTGGGCCCTTGTACACTTTTGGAGCATCATTAATTGCTTTCACCATTTGTTTCCAATACGGTGAGCGGGCAACATTGAAAGCTAAGCCATTTGCATAGAGACATCTTGCAATATGTTGATCAGTAATCTCACGAGACTCATTGTGAAATGCCATTTCCAATGGTCCCTTTGATCTCTTACGTGTTACAAGTTCTTCAACTATGGCCAAAAATGGGTGGCTCTCTACAGGTTCAGGAATAGATAGTGATGTTGATTGAGGGGGCTTCATTCCTTGAGATCCTTTCTTTAGCAAAGGGTGATTTAATTTACGACCTGATGCTCCCCTGCTTTTTCTTGCTCTTGAATATATGCAAGGGCTTGAGCTTGTGGGATGGTTGCACCATTTTTTCCTGGGCAAGCTTTGATGCCCAACCCAGGAATGTTACACAAATGGGCTTTCACCCGACTGTAAGAGCTTCTATATTGAACCCCACACCCATTGCACATCCATATATAACCTCCACCGCCTGGAAGTGGTTCTAACATATTAACATATTTCCAAAGGGGTGAATTTGGATCTGTTTTGAACTTGGATTTCTCCGACGAGATTGAACCGCTTGCCATTGTAATCCCTATGCCAAAAAAATCAATAAACAACACATTCCAAGAATCCAAACAAATGAAAACAAAAAAAAAAAAAATATAGATTCTAGAACCTAGTTGAGTTTAAAAGCTTTACACATGTGCCATTGATTCATAGTAGATAGAAGAATTTAGAAAAACACCACAAAAATTTCAAAACAAAACAAAAATGTAGAAAAAAAAACCAAAAAAACCAACCTCTTTTGCAAAAATATGCCTCTACAATCTCCTTTGTAGCAAACCAGCTATTGCACACCTGTAGGAATAGCAAAACAATCACTTTGGATCCTTCACTGATCGATCTTCAACTCTATTTCTTTGATGGCAAGCAAAAATGAGAGTTCAGCTCAAAATGGAAGAGTTTTCTATTTTGCATTTGGAATGAGGTAAACATAATGTTTTTTGTCTTTAAAATTGTTGTACCCATACGAAAATTTTCTTATATGTATATGAACGTTCTAAAAAGATGCCCAAACACACCTCCCAAGCACCATGTAGCCTTGTCATTATTGCGCTAACCCTGCAGGTAGAAGACATATCGAAAGATAGCGATCCAAGGCTCAAATGGAGGGAGATTCTGGCAAGCCAATCAGGCCTGGAGCTGTGAAAGAACACCTAGAAGCAAAGGCCAAAGTGATGGATCGAGGACCAAAATGACATAAAGGAACCAAGGAAAGTAATGCAAACACATCTGACAAATCAAAATTCAATTTTGAAAATTTGTAAAATTTCGAAATTTTTTCCAAGGCATTTCTTTGAGCATTTTTGGCTAAGTGTGCTTCACCTTGGAGCATGCTTCATGGAGAAGAGGCTTCAATGAGAGCTTCAAATCATATGAGCCTGATTTCCAAACTTCAAGACTTTCCGTCACCAGATGAAGAAGTTACGGCAAAAAGAAGCTTCACAGGCAGAGGCAAACGACGGTGATCCAAGCAACCTCCATCAAAATGGCCAAGGCAGAATTCAAAGTTTTCCAGGGTCAAAAGTCATGATGAAAGAGCATGGAAACGGTGAATCAATCACAAGGTTTTCACAAAAATGACAAGGTGAAGATCAAGAGTTTCAAAAGGAAAAATGGGCGAAAATTTCTAAGGCAAAATGCCTTGGCAAGAGCAAATCTCTTTCACCTCCAAAAGGCACCCATTCTAGCCAAAACGTGGCCTTTTGACTCTCTCAAAAAGCGCCCTTTTGGGGCATTTCCCACGCCTTTTAGTTTCTTCAAAAAGGCGCCTAAATTGTCCAAAACACATGCCTATTTCACCATCTCAAAAGGCGCCTAAATTGTCCAAAACACACGCCTATTTCACCATCTCAAAAGGTGCCTAAATTGTCCAAAACACACGCCTATTTCACCATCTCAAAAGGCACTCAAAACCTCTAAAAAGCACACCTTTTTGACCCTCTAAAAAGGCACTCATTTCACCTATTTTCCACGCCTTTTTGGCCTTGACAAAAGGCGCTCAAAATTGCATAAACCCACGCCTTTTTGGCACATGGAAAAATCGCCCTTTTTGGCATAAACCCACGCCTTTTTGGCATTGAAGGAAAGCGCTCCATTTTGATGATTTGCACTCCATTTTGGGCGCCCAAATTTGCATGAGGTGGATGTTTTAGAGAGAGAAGAAGGGATGCCTAGGAGAGAGAAGCATCAAGGCTATAAATAGAGGTTAATCTCTCACTTCTTCATTCTTCTTTGTTGCATGGAGCTAAAAATAAAAGCTCTCTATTTGTGGAATAAAGCACATTGGAACCCTAGGAAGTGAAGGCAAGCTATAAAGGAGATTGTTTTTCATTGTTACTATCATTTCCAATGGCAACTTGAAGGTACAAAGGCAACGTTCAGCTTGGAGGCAGCCATTGACGAAGGTTTTGAAGCTTTTAAAGGCAGATTGGAAGGATTGGAGGAGAGGCACTTCACCTAGAAAGCCAAGATATCACTATTTTGCATCATTCTATCCATCTTTCTTTCATTCCAAGACTTGCTCGCACCCTAGAGGGGCATTTCTTCACCTTGGCGGCCATTGATGAGGGTTTCAAAGTTTTTTAAGACAGGTTAAAGACACTTTTTGACCCAGCAAAGCATCCAAGAGGCGGATTGGTCACTCTAAGGCACCATTTTCTTCATTCTACATCATCTAGAGGCACTTTTGCACACTCATAAGGCAGCGCTCAGCCCTTGGCGGCCATTTTTGGAGGTTTTTCAATCTTTTTCCTTGCTGGTTATGACTGTTCCAGCAAAAAATCACCACCTACAACCAAAGGAAAAGTGATTTTTAAGGCCTTTATGTTCAAATTTTCTCATTTATATCGCATACCCACCTCGGGAAAAGGCGTTTTCCATCATCCTTGACCGTCTAGAGCTCAGATTTGGCAAATCTTTGAAGTTACAACTACAAATTTTCAATTTCCAAAGCCAAAAATATACATTTTCATGAAAAATCAGAGTTGGACAGCGAAAAGAAAAGCCTGATTTTTGAAGACGAGTATAAAAAGGTCTGATTTTTTATCTTTTTTAAGGCAGGATAGCGAAGAAGAAAGCTCCTTGAAGCCACAAAGCATCCATGCATACTCTTCTATCACCATGGAGGCCAAATTGGCACTCATTCATGAATACCCAGCGGAAAAGGAGTATATGGATCTATTGAAGACCATTGATGATGCAAATGTCGACTTGCAGATGAGGACCGTTCACCTGGAGTCAATTACCATACCAAATGAGGCCAAAGTTGATGAATTAGAGAGAAATCTCAATTCTCATACTTAGTCATTTTTCACTATCTGCAGGAGGATTCTATTTTGGGCAGTTGGAGAGATTTCCAAAGCAGTTTCCATTTTGAGAATTGACTTTGCTTTTCAAAGATAAATCAATTTTTGGATTTGTTTTGGAAATCATGCAAAATATCTTTAAGTGTAACTCAATGTGTAATAACATGCAAGTTCAGTTAACTAAATTGCATGAGAGATATTTTTATTTTTAATTGCTAAATAATCTTGCATGCTTCCCATGCAACATTAGGGTTAGGGTGGAGAGTGTTAGTTAACTCTTCCTTTTATTTCCTTGCATCTTTGCTTTTTAGGGTATAAATAAGTGCTTTTGCACAATCGCTAGAGGAGACTTTTTTTATGATTCTAGAATTCAGACTTAGAGCTAGATTTCAACATTCAAGAGCTTTAGAGTTAGTCTTTTTCAGTATTTGTCATGTCCCCAATTTTGGAGTAACTTAAAATTGTTTTAATTATAAATTAATTTTGTAAAGTATTTTATTTACTTTATAAAATTAATATTTCATTTAAGTTACTAAGTTAGTAGTACTACACTTTATTAAAAAGTGTTGTGAACAAGCATTTAAAAAGTGCAAATGCAAGCATTTAATAAAGTTCATGTTGTTGTGAACAAGTATTTAAAAAGTACAAATGCAAGCATTTAATAAAGTTCATGAAAAAGCATTTAAAATGCTTTGGTCTGATGTGTACATGTAAACTCTCATTTAATAAAATTAGGCTGGGCCTAATTAATGTAATGGCTTTAAAAGCAAGCCTGAGAGTCATTTGAAGTCATGTCTAAATGTTTTTGACTTGGTTTTTGCATATTGAGTTTATCTCTTGGCTGAAGACAAATTTCAGTCCAATCAAAGTGATGATCCCTTGATAACTAGGGTTTGGTGATGGCCCCATTCCCATTTTGAGAGGTGGATGCAATCGGTATTCACCATTAGAGCTTAATTTTGCAGGTTTTATGAGAATTGAAGTGAAGTTTGTGAGCTATTGTAACTCTTGGTCAAATTGAATATCAACCAAGGGTTTTTATGGTCACATTTGCATGATTGGATGATAGTACAAGGTACTTGGTATGTCTAGAGACACAGTGCTTGCATTTGGAGGAGGCATTTTAGCATTTTTTATGAAATCTGGGCACAACTCCGCCATCTACAGGTCTTCTACAGCGAACTAAAGGTCCGATACAGTCTGATTTAGGAGCATATTTCATATCAGGTTAAAGGCATTTGATGTTACACATCTTTTGGAGGCATTTTCAGCCCTACCGATTTGGTATCTAAGGAGATATTGATGAGAACTCATATGTTATTGCTAACTGAACTATATCAGCACTCTGACAATTTGTAACAGCAGAGAATAAGAAGAGTTTTCAGACTTATTTGAAGTCCTCATTGCATTCTTATTGAGCTGGGAACATCATTCCACCATTGGGCAATCATATGCTAGGATTTGTTATGTTTTTGGTGTACTTTTGTACTTGAAATAAAGTCTGATATAAAACAGTGGAAGTCTGATTTCATTTCCAGCCAATTTGCAATTGATTGTAACTCATTTGAAAGTTTCAATAAGAGACATATTTGATGGTGTGATTGCTTCATTGGATTGTTAATTTTGTTTCGTGTTTATTTGGCTAATGAATGCAAGAAATCTTATCAAATCTTGAGCAAATTTTCAGTCATATATAATAGGGTCTCTAACAGTGGTATCAGAGCATTCAAAATTTTAGTCCAATAGCCATTAGGGATATTAAAGTATTTTGTATCCAGATGTCAAAATTGTGTTCAATCAATGAATGAAAAGCAATGGCAATTCTCATACTTGTCTTACGCTGAAGTTGTTATTTGTCAGATGTTCATATGATTGAGTTCGTATTCATTCAATGGAATTTACTATGCCTGTTTTGCTTATAAGTATCCATTGATGTGTGTTTTCTTCTGTGTTGAGGGTGAAATCACAACTTTGTATTATTTTTGCTTTCATCATTGTATGGTGTTATTTTGTCCAATCAATCTAAAATTGTGTACTTGCTTTACTCAGCCTCTGAATTTAGCTGAGTAACGCAAGTGTGTAGCCTAGGTTTTGTTTTCAGTCAAAAAGCATAAAAATCTTTGCTTCGTTGTTAAATGTGCGTCTCTACCTTCCCGCACGTTGCAAAAACCCGAAAAGATTGTAATGTTTTTAGTTAGGTTTTATTTTACAGTGAGCTTCCCCTCCAAATTCGAAGAGCGGTTCTATCGCACATCTATCCGTTTTTCTTTACCATCGAAAGGTGCGAAATTAAACGCTAACAAAAATGACTCCAAATGATGCTTTTAGGGTTGGAGTGAGAGTCAAATCACAAAAACTAATAAAAAATTGTCAAATTTTATTAAAAAATAGTCAAAAAAATCACTTAAACCACCGTCCTGCTACAGGTTCTGCCCGGGTTCTGTCCGGGTTCATCCCAGACAGACCCACAGGGCCTTGGCATAACCCTGGCCGGATCCCTGGGAGGACTGGACCAGGATCCAGACCAGAGCCCGATCGAACCAGGACCCAAGGGATTTTCCTACAGAACCGGTAACATAGCATAAATGTTGAAATCACGAAGCTTTTAGAGAAAAATCAAATTATTTATTGCTGGTAAATGTATGACAGCAATGTACAACATCATCAAACCCTAGGTCTGATAATTTATTCCATGACGACCAATATAATGCTGGTATGCAGAGATTGAACTTAAATCTTAGGATTACAATAATAAAAATCCACTCTATAATGCAAATATAAGGTACAACTGACTATGTAACTGGAATGGTGCCAAAATGAGGAAATCATTGTAGTGCGGCTTGTAGATAGTTGCAGCAGTGATGAATCTGCCTCTATACCTCTGGATGGACTGCTGAATGGTGTCAAATCCCCCAAAATCCAGTGCGACACCTCTCAAATGAGATGGCTACAGCATAAATGAATATTTATGATGGCGATCAACAGAATAAAGTGACTAGATGTGGTTTGAACAGCAACAAAACAATGGTAAATGATGGGCAATCAGTCCCAAGTGATGGCGAATACTCTTCTTGTGTGTGGTGCTCCTCTAGGATGATGTGAAGATGCAGGTCGCGGCCCAAAATGAAAAGAACAACCACCAAAAAATTGTTTAAACAACAATTCCACAGGGACGCGTCACCCCACAGAAAAGCAGTCATCCCCGAGATGGGGAGACGTTAGGGAAATGTCCCCCGCCGTTCCCCTGTTTTGCCGCCGCCTCCAAAACGTCTTAGTTTTGTGGGGACTTCTGGACGTCTCTGAGACTTCCAGGCGTCCCCCAAAATGGAAACGTCCCCCCCAGAAATGCAATAATTTTTTTTTTAAAACAAAACCTAAAACTTTTAGTCTAAATCGATTGACTTAATTTTTCATTTTCACCGTCACGACTTCATCTGAGCTGGGCGTAGCATGGGCGCCTGTAGACTGTGGGCGATTGAATCAGGTGAGGGTTTTAAGTTTTGATTTTTTTTTTGAATTTGTTTCATTGATTGTGGCCCGTGGGTTTGAGACTTTGAGCCGCCGCAGGGTTTCACCATTTCCCTTAACGGTTAGACTGAATGCCTCAAAGAGATGTCATCGCATGGGATGCAATGAAGTGCCTGCAGGCACTTCATTGTATCCCACACGATGACATCTCTTTGAGGCATTATTTGAAACTTTGAAAGTTTCCAAAGCCTTTTCGACAAATCCATTTTGTGCATATCCTGCAATCATTGCAGTCCATGAGACAGAGACCACATTTCTTTGAGGCATTTTGTCAAACAGTTCAGTGTTCAGTGGTTCACGTGCCTTGTCTATGCTTCCACATTTTGCATACATGTCTAACAGGGCAGTTGCAACTACGTTTGACAAAATTCCTCTATCCTTTATGTTTTGATGGATGTCCATACCCTATTCCAAAGCTCCCATTTTGACACAGGTAGGGATGATGGTGGCAAAGGTTGTGGAATTTGGCTTTACACCAGCCAATTGCATTTGCTTTAAAATTTCTAAAGCCTTTTCAACAAATCCATTTTGTGCATATCCTTTAATCATTCTATTCCATGAGATTACATTTCTTTGAGGCATTCTGTCAAACAGTTCTTGTGCCTTGTCTATGCTTCCACATTTTGCATTCATGTCTACTAGAGCATTTTGATTTCCAACTATAATATCTGAAAAAAAAATTTAATTTATAATTTTTTTTTTGGTAATATTGTAGCTTGTAGGTTTGATTTTCATTTTTTTTCTTAACATTGTTTTTTCGTTTGCAGCATCATCATCATAATGAGTTCACACAGTAGGAGTGATGATGAGGGTAGAGAGGTTGAAGTTCAAAGTGAAAATGAATCATCTCAATATGATGATCCTAAATTTCAAATAGGAGGGGAGGGTGAACATGCCTCAAATACTCAGTCTCAAACTGACACAAGTTCCATTGTGTAATGTGCCGTACCTGTCTGTATTTTTTTAAAGATCTTTTTATGTGTTATTTTATTAATTTTTGTGTGATCTTTCAGACTAGACAGAAGAATGCAGAAGAGGTTTTCAGTTTTCCTGCAGATGTGTTGCCGAAGCATACAATATAGAGCATATATAGAAAACTCAGAAAAAGTACAATGAATTTGCATAAACCAACAATGACCCAAATAGAAGAATGGCCAAATATGAATTACTATGACATACCCATATTCAGAAATGCAACTTCAATTTTATGTTGTAGCCGGACCAACAATGGCTTTATACAGAACACATCAAAAATCTCCAAGGAATGATTGAGAATGCACATACAAACTGCTAATAGCCAACAAGGAGCCCTAGACGCCCCCAAACAAGTAAGAAGAAGAAGCTACAAGCAAGTAATATGGAGTCTCCTTAGACCCACGTCCTCATAGGCACATTGTAAGGCTAGTTGAAGGTACCATCTCCAACAAACACAACAGATAAACACTTGAATCTTCACTGGAAATGATCTGCAGTAGTCCACAAAGTAGGGCGACCAAGTGGGAGTAAGTAATCTGCACTAAACACCCTCAAAATGCCTCTATTCAGTGGTACGATTGGCTGGGTAAAGTACGACCAGCAAGAGGTAAATGCAACAATCTCAAAACTCTCTTCCAATGCTTCAAAATCTATCCCAAACCCTTGGCAAACAGTTGAGTATCAAATCTGCAAGTGATATGAACATTGAACCCTCAAAACTATCATCCAAAGAACTCCATTCCGGTAGAAATGTGAATGCTAGACACATCCACCAACAAAGGCACTGTTGGGTGATCTTTCACACCTGTGGGATACCGCTACTCAGGGAGGTTTCTGTCTCTAAGAGCCTCTGGTTTGAATCCTCAAACCCTAGAGCCAAGCTCCAAAACCCTAGCAAGGGAAATCTCAAAGAGAAGAAAATAATAATCCAAGCATATCCAAATGAGAGCACTTTTCCTCCTTTTATACTTTTTCATCTGGGAGTCTAAAAATCCTCTTGCATATGGGATAAAACATGAGAGGGAAAATACCTATGTTCCCTAGGGACGCGTCCTCTGTGTTTTCTAACCCGTACTCATCCCGGGGACGTCCCGGAGACGTGGGGACGGCCAGGAAACGTCCCCTGGTCGTCCCCGTTTCCCAGGGACGTCCCCTTTTTTTTTCAGAAACGTAGGGGATGGCTAGCCGTACCCGGTATGGCCGAGACGTCCCCCGACCGTACCAGGTACGGCTAGCCGTCCCCTACGACCCAGCAACTTTCAAACATAAAAAACAAAAAAAAACTCACTAAAATAAGAAAAAAAGGGATGGGGGGGCCCACAAGGACCCCCACATCCCTCATAAACATACGTAAACCTAAAAAAGACCTTATATCATCCAAAAACAAAAAACATACTCATTACCTCATTTTGGCACTCTTGAACAGCAGCTTGAAGAGGAGAAATAGCAGTTGGAGGAGGGTAACAGCAGTGAAGAGAAGGCAATAGGGCATCAAATCATTGTCATTTAAGGTAAGATTGACATTCTTTGTTTTGTTTTCATATTCCTTTGTATTTTTTTAAGTTTTTTTTTTCAATTTCAAACACATGGGGTGGGTTTTTAGTTTTTTTTTTATGTTTGCTTGCAGCTGTCTATTAGCATTTTTTCAAACAAAAAACAATGAGCAGCAGTGACAATAGTGAAAGTTTTGAAAATGACATTGAAATTCAAGTGCAACGGCAACCAAGTAGAACTAGAGGCCGTAAAAAGAGTGGGGGTTCTGCTAGTGGCAGTGGTACAGCAGAGAATGTCAGTTCATCCAAATCCAATCCATTTGAATGCCCCTCCAAAACATTTTCCACTCATGCAAAAGGCCCATATAATCCTAAAAAACCTCTCTTACAATTTGCAACCTGCATAGACATTGACAAACAAAAGAATACTGGGGGGTCTAGAGTATGGCTTTGTCACATTTGCAATGAAACCTATAGGGGCAGCTATACAAGAGTTTATTCTCACCTTTTGCACTTGGGTGGAGTGGGGGTAAAAGGTTGTCGAAAAATTACCCTAGCTGAGAAGGTCGAGGCAACTAGGTTGCACATGGAGGGGGAGGCAAGATCTAAGGGATTGTCAATGGAGAATATGCCTAGTATGCCTGAGTCATTGCCTTCACAAAGCCAAGTTGAAGAGGTTTCTAGTAGAGGAAAGAAAAGAGCTACTACTGTTGCAGGGTTGTTTAATGCACAAACACGAGAGGTGGCTGACTCTTCCATTGCTAAAATTTTCTTTGCCCATGCTGTACCATTTCATGTGGCACGCTCTCCCTATTTCAAACAAATGTTAAGAGATGTTACAGCTGTTGGTCCTTCATATGTCCCCCTTGGAGAACATAAGCTACGCACCACCTTACTTGACAAGGAATATTCTCAAGTGATTATCTTGATGGAGGACATTAGACAAACTTGGATTAGGGATGGTTGCTCTATTGTCATGGATGGGTGGACCGACATCAAACGTCGGCCACTCATCAATATCATTGTCACATGTCTAGCTAGCTCTTATTTTCTTAGAGCTATTGATTGTACAGGGAGGAAGGATGCTCACTTCCAATTTCAGATTTTGAAGGATGCCATTGAAGAGGTTGGGGCATCATATAAATAGTAAGTACGGACAAGTCCGAAATCCCTCCGAAAAGTGTCAACCATCTCCACTGGATCACCCGGACACCCTGGTGACATCGAAATATTCCTCTGATTATGCTATCACCAACCCAAAAAGCCCGCTCTGACTGATCTGCAAGAGAATCCGAAAATGGGGACATTACACATTGGGAGTAAAACTAAAAATGATAGCTGCCTTTCACAACTCCTTGAACAATGGGCCAAGGGCCCCTTTGATCCAAAATCACCTTTAAAACAATTTGCATCTAAGATAGCAACAAACCTTGGGGAAAAGGGGGGCACTAGAAAATGGAAGTGCCACATGTGTGAACTTACATGGTTTGGAAGCATTACAAGAACTAATGCTCACTTTTTTTTTGTTTGAAGCAAAGGTGTAGATGTATGCAGAGTTGTGGAAGGTAACTTGAAGTACATGGCTGAAATTTTAAAATTATGGGGTTGTAATAAGGATGAAGTACCTAGATCTGTTATGTTGCCACAAAGGAGTAGGGGTGATCAGATCTCTACTTCTACTTTGCAGAGTCTAAGGCCACCAAATCCATCTAGTTCAAGTGCAGCAGAGCCTAAGGGGAAACGTAAGATGGCATCCTCACAACCATTGGCAGTTTTATTCAATGTGCAAGCAAAGGATGAGGCAGATGATGCCATTGGCAAATTCTTCTTTGTCAATGGCATTCCATTCCATGTGGCTCGCTCTCCTTATTATAAGGAAGCTATGTCAAAGATAATAAGGGTAGGACAATCATATGTGCCACCAGGGGAGACTAAATTGAGGACAAAAATCTTGGATCAAAACTATTCCAAGATTAATATTTTGATGGAGAAGATGAAGAGAACCTGGGTCACAAGTGGATGCAGCATAGTCATGGATGGGTGGACGACATTAGGCATCGTCCACTCATCAATATCATTGTTACATCTACAACTGGCACTTATTTCCTTAGGGCTATTGATTGTTCAAGGCATAGCAAGGATGCCCATTATCGATTCCAGATCCTCAAGGATGCTATAGAGGAGGTTGGGCCACAAAATGTGGTGCAGGTAGTGATAGATGCGGCCTATAGACATATTTGGTGGACTCCTTGTTGTATTCATGCTATGAATAATGCACTTAAGGACATGGGTAAAATCAGTTGGATCAAGTCAATTGTCAGTGATGCTAGAGATGCGTAGATGTTTATCTGCAATCACCATACTTCACATGCACTTTTTAGGTCCTTCTCCAAGAAGGAATTCCTGAAGCCTGTAGAGACTCGGTATGCATCATACTTTATTCTCTTGGAGAGGATGCTTGAGTTGCAAGAGGCATTGCAACTAATGGTAATGATAGCAGAATGGAACCTATGGCCTGAGTCGAAGACACAGAAGGGATTGAGGGTTAGGGAGGTGGTGAAGAATGATGTCTTTTGGGCTGATGCCATATATATTGTCTCCATCATTCATCCAGTCTTCATAGTTATTAGATTTGGGTATTCTAATGCACCTTCCCTTGGAGAGGTATATGAGTGCATTGATTCCATGCTTGATCAAATGAAGGCTATTGTGCAAGAGAAGGACCCCACAATGCAATTCTACACCAAGCATATTCATCCAATCATTTAGCGTAGATGGGAGAAGCTCAACATGTCATGTCCCGATATTACGGCATTGTTTAAATTAAAGATTTAAACATTATGATAAAGACGGTGAAGTCACTTTTGTAACATATGGTGTTTAATCATATTAAATTATTAATATATAATATTTAATAATATATATATATATATTAATATAATATAATATATAATATATTTATATCAAGATATATTATATTATATAAATACAAGTAACAAATATAAATGATACTAATATAAAATAAATATAATTAGATATTATGCCTATTATAATATGGAAGACGATAATAATCATACATGGACAGCTAGATGCAGCGATCAATATGTAAATGTCTAAGGCAGCGATTATGTGAAGGCAACGCTAAAACTACATCATTATATATACAAAGTAATTAAGTACTATACAGCGATTGGTTTGAAGACAATCAGTAAGAGGTGAGATTCATAGTTGAACAGCAGCGATCCTTCTTAAAGAGGTATTAATTATGGACGGCAGCAACTTATCTAAAGGCAGTGGTTAGTATAAGATTTGCAAACAAATTCAAAGATCACTTCATACCAAAAAGTGGCGATTAGAATTGGAAAGGGGCAGCGATCTCTATAAAAAGGCACGACTCTTCTCACAAGAAAAAGGGGAGATATATAGGACCAGCATAAAAATCTCATCTTAGGCACTAAGCAAGGATCCATCTCATCTTCAGAAAACATATCATCATCGAACATTGAATATCATATCATCGGACAACCAGTATTAGAAACCAAGCATCAAATCACATCATCATAATTCCGACAGAAGCGCTGAACATAGGAACATCAAACAAGGATATCATCAAATATAAAGAAGGATATATGCATCGGAGGTGAACAATCCTATCATCAAAGAACAAAAGAAGGTCTGCAATCTAACATCAAGCATTATATAAAGCAAATGAGATATTAGCATCTACCGTCCCTATCATTCGAATCATATACAGTTCAATATACCTGATCACCGAAAGAAGGAAGGAAATTGAGCCATACAGGCCATTGGATATCGAACTGCAGACATAAGAAGCCAACGAAGTGGCAGCACCATCAAAGCATCGAAGAGTATATATACATCATCAACTCATAAAAGAAGTTTATCAAATCTGCTAACAAGCATAATTCTACAATTAAAAAGGTATGTGAGATATATGCAATCTCTCGAATTGCTTAGTGATGTTAACAAATGCATTCAATAAGATATTAAATAAGCACCATATGAATGCAATGATAAATTAATGATAGACTAATTGCCATCATGAGATAACTTCAGCTATTATGACAAGTAATGCATTAAGTATGAATAATAACATTAGATGTTAGCATGAACAATAACACGAATGGCTATATATAAGCATCCGAGATATGGCATGATGAATATAGTGGAAATAGAATCATATAGAATTGATTAGAAAACTTGTTGCTTAAGTTGATAGAATGCAAAATAATAAGGATACAAATGTATACTAAGGGATGAGAAGAAGGACTCATGATAGATCAACCAAACCCATAGATCGAGATGAAGGGATATGGGTGAGCAATGAGGTATAATCGGTCAAGAGTACCATCCAGCTAAAGACTGATATCATGGTTGATGCCGTAGTTGGTCAAGAGTACCATCCGGCTAAAGACCGACATCATGGTTGATGCCTAAGTTGGTCAAGAGTACCATCTGGCTAAAGACCGATACATTCCCATTATCTTGTGCTGGTCAAGAGAACCATCAAGTAATGGATAGGCTCTTGTCTCGTGTTGGTCTAGAGTACCTCTCTGGGACAAGGGATGGGCCTTTGATTTGGGTTGGTCTCCGGTCAAAGGAATAAAATATGGACCCCTCAATTGCTCCTTTATAAACCCTCTCTCGTTGGGCAAGTGGTTTGATGACCATGTATACCCAAGTATATCTCTCCGAATTGGAATCATGAAACATGTATAATGGATATAGTGAAAGATAGAATGCTTATAGCTTATGATAATAAGAATTGTTCAAATACATCTTGTGGTTAATATGATTAGATAAAAAAAAGAATTGAATACTAATGTTCTCTTTTACAAGTTGAATTTGTTTGCAAGGTTGCGAAAATTTTTGGCTTGCTAGAAGGGGACATTACACAACACTCCCTTACACATGGCTGCCTATGCATTGAACCCAAAGTGGTATGTGCAAAGGCCCGACAGAATCACACCTATAGAGGATGCTGAGGTGAAGGAAGGGTTCATGAAGGCCATTAACAAAATGTATGATCCTATAGAGGCCAGCTTGCTTTGTACTAAGTGGACAAAATTTGCCACTCTTTGGGGATATTCAGAGGCGACCAAGATAGATTTGGAGAGTTGTGGTGGACTATGCATGGGCCTAGATCTTTGATTACTACTCTAGCTGTTCGTTTGCTGTCCCAGGTTCCTAGTTCTTCTGCTACTGAGAGGAACTAGTCTACTTATAGCTTCATCCACTCCGTTAAGAGGAACGGGCTTACTTCTAGGAGGGCAGAGAAGCTTGTGGCTGTACATAGTGCCTCGCGTCTCATTGACCACAACACTACTTACAAGGAGAGTCCAACAACCCGATGGGATGTAGAGCCAAAAGAGCCAGCACAGATAGATGAGGATGCTACACAGACAGGGCTGGTTGGTATTGGTATAGATGAGCTTGAGCATTTGGGGTCCAGCAGTTCTAGTGATGAGGAGATTGACATGGAGCTTGGGGATGATTAGATCATTAGAGGCATCAAGCCATTAACCATTTGGCATTTTGGCATTTAGTATTTAGTATTTAGTATTTGTTTTTGAAGTTTGAACTTTGAACATTGTTGATTGTAATTATGAATTATGATTATGAAATTCAAATTATGAAACATCTAGTTCTTGTTCCAATGTCTATTAAGTATATTTTCATTTTGATTTTCATTGTTTCAATGTTCACTAGTTCAATGAAAGCATTGCAATGTGTTTAAACTCTAAACTTTACTTATTAAGTTATTCCTTAGGCTTCTACAGTTACATCTTTATATAACTAATTTTTCAAGTACTATATGTATTTCAGCGCACCACTCCCCCGCCGCCCCCAAACTTAGACCGCCCGCCCCTGCATCCCCGAAACGCGTCCTCCCGTCCCCGTCCTTGAAACCTTGTGGAACTATGGTTCAAACCCTTAAATTTGCCAACTCGCCCTCCTAGGGCATCAACCTATATATCAATAATGAGATTCGCCCCTCAAAGAAATGATGCGGCTGCCTTCAAGATGTAGTTTGATGATCGCAACAACAACAAACCCCTAAAATCTACAATAGATAAATATGTTGATCTTCCCAAGTGTGGCGCACCAATGATGAATGATAAGCAACAATAATTGATGTAAAATATGCAACAATGAATTCTTGGGTAATGCCAAAGTGTTTGCTTGCAAAGCTGGATTGCCTTAACCTTGAAAATCCGCATAAAACGTTGAATTAGCTCACCATGCAAACCCTAGGTGGATCTGCCAATGCTGGAAAATTGAGGATTTTCGCCATCACCTCTAGAAAAAGACCCAAGAGGGTTTTCGTCCTCCTAGATCACAAATTGCAGCTAAGGGTTTTCATCCTTAGATGCCTTAGATTGAACACATTGGTGAAATTTGAAAATTATTTGCGAAAGATAACTTGGATGATGATCAAATGAAGATAGATGCCTCCTTGATATACCCTTTTTGAATTAAATTTCCCTCCAAGTAATTAAAAATACTTTTTAATTTTAATTTAATTTAATTTTTATTTTAAATTAGTACTAGTGTTTAAAAAAACACCTTTTATTTTAATTAATAATAATATTATTAAGTTGCCCTTAAATTAGGACTTAATGGACTCAACTTAAATAATATTATTAATTTATTTTAACCCGAAAAAGGGGACATGACATGTAGTGATGATGAACCTTGATGTGTTTTAGTTCTCTCATGGTAAATTGGGGTTTTCACCAACTTTAAGACACCCTGATTGTCACAATAGAGTGGAGAAGGTGTATTCACAAGTTCACAGCGATCTGTAAATCAAGTAAAATTCTACATAATGCTTTGCAACCTGCATTGCCAACTTCGTATTTTCTTTAGTGGAAGGAAACACAAGAATATTTTAAAACTTACTTTGCCATGAAACAACTCCAAAAGTAAAAGTAGAAGAATAACTAGTTGTGGAATGTTGAGTATCAACTGAACTAACTGAATCAGGGTTTGTGTATCTTGATAGCTGGAAATCTGCTAACTGTTGATATAATATGGAAAAGAATAGTCTCTGACATATAGAAGAACATGTTTTGCTACTTGCCAATGAACAAACTTTAATTGGGACAAGAACTAAGAAAGATAGATAACAACAAAACAAAGATCTAGTTGAGTGGGCATTCAAAGTTCCCACCAACTTTCTGTAGAGAGACTCATCCATTGTTGTGGAAACATCATAGATGAACAGCTTCAGCTCAATCTCCATAGGCGTAGTAGATAAACTACACATTGCAAAGTTTGATTTCTCTAAGAGGGATTTGGCATACTTGGGCTGTAGCCATGAAAGTGGTATGATCTAGTTTCCAAAACTCTACACTCAAGTAGTTGTGTAGGAGGACTAAATTGGCAATATCATTAGTTTTCACTTATTGAAGTGCAGTGGCCCCACTACTAGTGATGTCGAGGTCATCAACATAGACAATGAATATCACTATGGCATCATCGCTATTAACATAGAGATTCAGATCAGAAAGATTCTAGAACAATTTTGATATACTTGGTTCATGAACCCTGTTTAAAACCATAGAGAGATTTAATGAGTTTGCAAACAAGATTATTATTGCTTGGAACTTCTTGTTCCATGTAAACTTATTCATTGTAAAAGATAAAATTTTGACCCACCTAAGTGTTTAAGAGTTAAGATTTCTTCCTATATGTTTAGTATACTAAAACAAATCAGATTTTACTTTTATTTGAGAAAACATAAATATTTCAGAATTGATCTAATACAATATAACACATAGTTGGGAATAGAAATTGTAAAGATTTAAGTTGTAACAAAAGATTGAGAAAAAGGGCCAGAGCTCTCTAGAGTGTGTGATGTCTTAAGTGGGGCGTGCAGAAATTTAGTGCCTAAGAAATGAAAAAATAACCCTAGGAGGATCTCTACACTAAAGTGGTGTGTGCAAGTGGATGGAGGAAAGGTAGGAGATGAAAATGCCATCAAGACATTGGTACTGCCACAATAATAGGTTACACTTTCTGGGACATCCTGATTTTTGCTGAAATCACATATTTTTATAAAACATAATGATTTAAACCTTGAAAGGTTCCATTTAAAGGATTGTAATTGAATAGGGTTTGATCAAACCCCCTTGGATAGAACCCCACTAGTTTTAAACCATACATGTCATGGAGTCTCCTCTACACCTATCAAAATGCTAATAAAAAACCACTTTTGATATACCTTTTGGGGGATCAAATGAATTCATTTAAAATTTTATGTTTTTAAAGTATGTAGTCCTTATTATAAGCTTTCCAAAAAGTATAATTTTAAATATATTTAATTTGATTACTATATTCATTTTTTATTTCTTGTGAATGTAGGTTTTTTAATGAACATCAAGGTCTTTGTTTCATACATACGAAAAAATAGGAAAATATAGAAAAAAATTCTAAAAAATACGTGTCCTCTAGGTATTGATGTTCTTATTCCAACAAAAAGAAATAAATTGAATTCCAATGCATACAAAAAAAGTTATGCTTTACACAGTACACCTATGTCTAAATTGTAATTGGTTTGACTTCAAAAGTTAATTAAAAGAACAATATTCAATAAAACATTATGAAACCAAATGCATCATCTAGATATCGTAGCTAAAAATCTAAATTCGAAAAAAAAAGAATTTTATCCTTCATAGAAAAAAAGTTATGTTTTACATAGTACACATCACTCTTTAAAAATGTTTTTTACTGTTAGAAATTAGTTATTAAAGGAGATGGAAAAGGAAATATAATTTGATTCCAAAAATGTTTAAAAAAATATATTTAGAATCTACAGACAAAATGTAACAAATCATTAGTTTACATCATCTTCAAATTCCTCATGGTTTAACAACTATAGGTGTCCGAAAGTGAAGATTTTTATTAAAATGTTCATTTCAATGTCAACTTTGGCCAAAAAGTGTATGCAAAAGGAGAATGCTAAGGATGAGGGAAAGGGTTCAGATCTGAGATAGGAAGAGAATGGGAAAAGGATTTTGCAACAAGAGGTGCTAGGGCATTAACAAGAGAGAAAACCAAGAGAAGAGGATAATGGGAATGCTTGAGAGAAGCTAAGCCATGGAAAATGGTGGAAATGGGAGAGGAAATTTTAGTGGCAATAGTGTGGAATGAGGCAAGTGGAGCCTTTGAAATCTGATCTTCAATGGTGGAGTTTAGTATCCCTGCAACCATACATAAAAAACTCATAAAAAACGCGCCTAACTCACGAGTTCTTGCGAGATAAAATTGCTCTAGAGTAACTTGCGCAAAAACCTAGGAGTAATTTTTTGCAGAAAATTGTCAAGTTAATTGCAAAAAACACAACAAAACATGACAAAAGTTGGCAAAAAAACTCGCTTGAAGCCGTGAGGATATTGCATTTTGTGTTGTTGCAGGCAATGTGTGAAGACATTGTATGAAGGATATGGAATGTAAGAATCAGGCTATATGAAGACACCCTCGACCATGTACATGCCAAATGCCGAAAAATGTAATCCCATGGGCACATTTTCCAGTCACGGCCTGATGAGGGCACATCTTCCAGTCGAGGGCATGCAACTTGATTGTGAGTGTGATTAAATATCTATTGTTTGTTTGTGCACAAGAGGGTGTTAGACATTTCCAGTTAGGAACAAATAGCTTGTAGTTATGAATGGCTAGTTTACAATCATTCGTTGAGTTTTGGTGAGTTTTTGTCGAGTTGCGAGTTTGAATCAAATTTAGGCCTGCTGAGTTTTGCCGAGTCACAAGTTTTTAAACTATGCTTGCAACATTGAAGTGACCTGGAAAATTTAGTGTGAAAGCAAATGTGCAAGAGAGACCAAGAAGCAAGAAGGAAAATGAGGGAGATAATGTTTTTATATGGAGATCCTGAGTGAATACTTGTTAGAAAATTTAGTAAGGATTTGGTTTCCAACGGTCTTCATGACCTAAAGTTTAAATTTGAATTTATATGCAAGCATTGAGGTGGCCCTCGTATCTAGACATGAGTGCTTGGGTGCCTAGGGGGCATTGGTGACCACGGGGAGATATATTTCCAAACATCAAGGGTAGACTGAGGATAGGATTTTAATGCTTTTAATTTGTGTTTTGCATAGTGTGATAGGTACTTTTGTTGGGGAATGGGATGAATGATGCTTGAACATGACTAAGGGAATGGACACCAAAATGAGTGTAGAAGTGTAAGATGAGACAATGAGCCATAAGCCTAGAGATGATTACTACAGCTCTGTATATGCAAATGTATGTGACTGATATAAATGTTCAGTTAGCTGATCAAGCTGCTGTAGATGTCTTTTCCACCCAGCCAATAAGATATGTCTTCAAATGCATCCAAAATGACCTTCCTAGCTAAGCGATGGATTCCAAAGTCTTCACAAGTTACTCCTTATTGCAAAATAACTCCTTGGCTTTAGAAGCAATGAAACCAAGGGTTAATAATGATATCTTATCACTCCAAATAGCTACAATAACCTGCAAATTCAAAACATGATGTAATCTATCATGAAAACATCTCAGAAATCATTATGGGGTCGTCACCATAATGCTCAAGGGGTCATCTCCTTGAAAACTAGCTGAAAATCGGAATTCTCAATTGTAAAGTATAGTTAGAAAAAACATATCAGATTTAACATATTCCTCAAATGAAGATGGAAGTCTCTATTTAACTTCTCCTTGGATGAGCGATCCTCCTCTATGATGTTTTGTCATGAAATTTGAGTTCCACAAATGAAAATGGAGAGCTTTGAACAATATTCAATGGTTGTAGCTGATCTTGATGAAATTAAATGAGTTGCAACCTAAACTCATTCATTTAAAACAATCTTCAATTATTTTAAATGAAATACATTTCTTTCACACATGGATCGATCCCCTTTAGCAATGAAAGTCCTCTAACATAAGCGATTGAATGCTTGCATTGAATTTTCTTGAACAAATATTTAAAATATCTTCATGTCTTGGACGGCTGGAATAATGCATTTAAAATCTTCATAAAACATTTAAAATCCTTCTTTAATGCCAATCGCTCCACATGCAAATATTTAATAAATAAATTTTGCATTTAAAATGATCCCTTGCCTTGGCCGCCGATGCTCTACTTGGCATTTAAAATTATTTTCTAACATTTAAAATATATTGCATCGATCCTTCTCTTGGGCGCATGATCCAAAGGAATCACCACATTACACAAGGCATTAGCATTGAATTTCCACACAATTATTTTAAATGTCTTTGACTTGGGCGAATCCTTCCCTTAGCCGTTGAAATCAAATGGGACCACAATCCAATGCAACTCCTCCATTATGCTAGTCGATCATCTCTATGATAGCCTTGGAAAATGTTTGAATGAATTTCAAATAGCTTGGACCTATCTTCCTTCATGGGCAAATGCACTCCTCCAACGTTGGCTTTATTTGATGACATTATAAAATAGGTCCTACCTGGAGCAATTCCTTATTCCACACAAAACTCCATAAAAATAGATTAGAAGAAAATGCAATTAAAGATTCCATTTTCTATTTTATTCACATAATAAAACTCAAGCAAAATACTAGTTGAGCCAACTTTCCGGTTCTCCATGTATAGACATATACCAACTTTCCGGTTCTCCATGTATAGACATATACTAACTTTCCGGTTCTCCATGTATAGAAACAAGCTCAACTAGAAAATATACTTAGCTCAAAATGGGGACATTATAGAGATCCATGAAGAACTGCATAGAAGAGAAGTAGAAATAAGAGGGTATGAATAAGCCGAAAGGAGCATGTAATAATGGAACCGATACAGTAGGAATCACCTTGGCAAGGATTTGGTTATGTTGTAACCATCAAAACATAGGAGAGGGGGCTAGGCTAGGCCCAATCTTAAAAATGGCTATGTCGTTGCAACCACAAGCAAAGGGGTTAGGCCGGACCCAAAAATAAAAATTGCTATGTTGTTGCCATTGAAACAACAAAGAAGGCGAGGCTAGCCAAGTAAAAACATGGTATTTGTATTACATTGTGATGCCCTCTATCTATTTTTTTTTTCTTTTTTAAATTTATTAAACTAGAATGATGCTAGGAAAGAAAGAACAATGCACCACACCAATATATTAACAACGTAAACCTTAACAATAACATTGGAGTTGTATTTTATTGATAAAATTTGCTGGAATACATCAATAGAGTAATAATAATAAAATTTACTAGGTTACATAAATAGAATAATAAGTGGAACTGATTAGAACTCAAGCACCTGGTGAAAAATCTTTTACCAAATCAGAACTAATGTTGCTGTATAATGCTGCTCGAATATTCCCACAAATGAATTCATGAATAGAAAAGTGAATGCTTTCGGGTCAATGCAATCCTTGAATGAGATTAACCACAAGAAACTAGAAGGGTTTTATCCTTTGATCTCTATATCCCAGGGCTTTCATCCCTGAATTGGTATATGGGTGCTGCCTGATTTAGCCACCCTTTCTAGGTTTGAAAGTCGTTAAATCGTCATAGAATGAATCTCTCAAGGTTGGGCTGCCTCTATTTTTTCGTTGACATGCTCCAACCCTAGGTGCATTGCCCAAGTGTCAATAATAAAGATTATTTTTACTTGATATGAGACTAATACCACTTGGAGAATGTTAATAAATATGATTATTGAAAACTTTTGTGTGTGTTGTTCTCTAAGGTTCTCTACGCTTTTATAATTGTTGAATCCTAGAGCTCATGCAATTACTTGCTTTCTAAGAAACCCTAATTATAGAAAATCTATTAGTTTTATTTAATTATCCATGAACACCTAATTAAATATAATAAATCAATTCTCAAACAATCTTTAAATAAAAGAAATATAGTATTTAATTAATATCTATTTTTTTTCCCAATAATTATCCTCATTCTAATTCTAAATTAGATTTTGTTTTTATTTTAATATTAAAAGAACATGCATTCTTTATTTAATTAATTCCTCTTAGCCATAAATAAAGTTTGCATACAATAAATAAAGAAAATACCTACACTTTCCAAGTCAACTCTATTTTGACTAATTCTATGTTATTGGAAATAAAACAATTGTAATTTATATTTTTTCATTTCATTCTAATCATCTTCTTTAGTTTATATTTTATTAGATAAGGATATTGCTTTACAATCCGGGGTTAGGTGTTTACACATTTCACAAACTAATCCTAGTTCCATCTTTCATATCTAGTACAATTTTTAATATTCCCCCATTTTGTTGTAAATCTGTCCTGCTCGTCCATGCTGCCATCTAGTCAATCTTCCCTTCTCTTACTCTTAGTTGCCACCATTGTCGCATTAAACTGGGGGCAGGGATCCTCATCACCTTGTCGCATCAACCTCGCAACTGGCATCATACAATCCACTGATCTCTACCATGTCAACTGATCGAAGCTAATGGATTTGGGGTTTCATTTGTTTAAGTATGAATATAGTTGTTGGTATAGTATTATAATTGTTTGAACCTAAGAGCATTGAAAAGGAATTTCCTAGCTCATACGAGTTAATGAAATCAACCTACACGCTTGAAACAACATGGGAGACATATGCACATCATGCAAATACCACCTCGAGCCATGTTCAATCCATATATTGCAATAAATGTATCAACAATCCACATGAGGCCGCTTTCACAATTTGAAATCCCCTACCATTATCACTGACCTTGGTCACCTCTACAATTAATTGTCAACCATTCACAATGTACCTAGCCATTCACAAAACACTAAGTCTATCCTTGTCAACATCTACACATTGTAAACACGTTGCCTTGGTCATCCTCGAGCTAAGTGCAAATATGCCTTGTTGCAGCCTGTTTATACAAGAGAAAGCTGCCCAAAATGGATAGAAAACCTTTGTTTGACTGAAAAATATGGGCCCAAATACTAGCATGGCAGCTGATGGTTAAAACAATGCTGATTGGGCAGTGATGCACTACCACTGGTGCCAAAAAGCCTTCGGGTGAGCAAAACAAACACTTGCACAGTAAAACATTCACACTGCCCATGCAAACAGATTTCCATGCTAGACAAGAAAGAAGGAAATGCCAAAATAAGGCATGGATATTGCCAAATCTGAACAAAGAGGGGCCACGCAGCATAAGGGCAGCCCATAGCACACGTTTTGGATTTTGGACAAGCTTTTGTGCACATAGGATTTGCACTCTCCTCCCATGATGTGTGCCCCCACTTGTTTTATAGCTTACTACAAGAATAACTTAGAGTAAGGACCAAGTCATCCATGCCATGGGACCACTTGCATCAAAATCTACATGGCATAACCTCCTTGGTTTGAAAGACAAATAAACATCTATTCATATCTGCCAAGTGTCTAGGATAACTAGAACATTAGGAGAGCTAATGACTGCTTTTAAAATCATGATAATTGACACATTCAGGAAGGCATAAAAGTGCTTGAAATTGAGGCAAGCCAACACACTACATGAAGCACAATTGCATAAATTTTGTAGAAACGGGGACAGGTGCCAAAAGGCATTCTTTATTTTGACCAAATCCTTCACCAGATTATTTGTCTTGCCACTTGTGTCTGTTGATATCATCATGTTTTTATTAGTACGTCCCCACTTGTATGTGGCCCCCAGCTTATCATATCATTGAATCCCTTGATGAGATGTCTTCTATTTTTGAGTTTCGTCCATAGTTCCACGGGGACGCGTCCCCCCCTGGAAAACAGCCGTCTCCAAGACGGGGATGTTTCCGGGATGGGGAGACTTCAGGGAAACGTCCCCTGCCATCCCCCCGTTTCGCCACCGCATTTCTTTGAGGCATTCTGTCAAACAGTTCACATGCCTTGTCTATGCTTCCACATTTTGCATACATGTCTAACAGGGCAGTTGCAACTACAACATCTGACAAAATTTCTCTATCCTTTATGTTATGATGGATGTCCATACCCTATTCCAAAGCTCCCATTTTGACACAGGCAGGGAGGATGTTGGCAAAGGTTGTGGAATTTGGCTTTACACCAGCCAATTGCATTTGCTTTAAAATTTCTAAAGCCTTTTCAACAAATCCATTTTGTGCATATTCTGCAATCATTGCAGTCCATGAGACCACATTTCTTTGAGGCATTCTGTCAAACAGTTACGTGTCAAACAGTTATGTGCCTTGTCTATGCTTCCACATTTTGCATACATGTCTAACAGGACAGTTGCAACTACAACATCTGACAAAATTCCTCTATCCTTTATGTTTTGATGGATGTCCATACCCTATTCCAAACCTCCCATTTTGACACAGGCAGGGAGGATACTGGCAAAGGTTGCATTTCAGCTATGTATTTCAGCGCACCGCTCCCCCGCCGCCGTCCCCCCGCTGTCCCCCGCCATCCCCAAACGTAGACCCCCTGCCCCCCCGGTCCCCAAAACGCATCCCCTGCCATCCCCATCCCCGAAACCCCGTGGAACTATGGTTTCGTCATTGTTTCTCTTTCTACTTTGCAATAAATTGTGTTGGGTTTCTGGCCCCCACCTTATCACATCTTTGATGCCCTTGATGAGAACTTTTCTATTTTGAAATTCATCATTGATCATCTGTCTGGCTTGTTCACAATAAATTGTGTTTGGTTTTCTTGAAGATATGCCATTTCTATTGGTTGATTATGTCAAATGTAGTCACTGACCTTTGCCAATGATGGTACTTCCATATCCTGCTGAAGATTTTCTGATTGCTGAGGTGATGGCATCCACCTCATTGTCATTTCAAAATTTTACTGAATTACTATCATCATTTATTTGCTAGAAGATTCCCTGCCTAAGCAGTTGTAAACCCTCTTTAATGAGATGTATTATAGAGGTTAGGCTATCTTCTCATTTTGCTTTGAGAGGATATTCTCTACCTCCTGAACTGTGATATACAATTGTTGAATTGTTCCGATCCATCTTTGCTTGAGAGTCTCCAGAGTATTTTCATTCTCAATGACTGAATATGCAGGGGTTCTTAAAATGGGCCTTCTGACATTTTGTGGCATGAGATTAGTGTATACTGAAACTTTTCTGACATCTCTTTCCACAAAAATTGCTTTGAATACTGATACCTGCCATTGCACTGCCCTTGGAACTGGTACTAAGGAAAAGCTAATACATTAGGATAGGGCTATCAAGTTGAACTGATATCTACCTGCAGTACATGATTCAAATCATAGAAGTGAGCAATTCTAATAGTTGCTATAATTGATGAGATACAAAGTAGCACACATTCTAAAGCACAGAACTGAGCAGGTCCAAGCTGCAATGATTTGACAAATGAGATAAAGAGGGTTTGTATTTCAAAGTATATGACTAAGCAATTGTAATTAGTAATAATAGTTACCAGGCTGTTTGTTCTTAGAATATTTGTGCAAAAGTACAAACTTTTCTCCCTATTAAGAAAATGCATGGCTGATATGAGTAGTGAAGTATCACTAAAACATCATAGTAAAAATAAAAAGCCCTACTGCTTCAAATAGACCAAGGCATGAAGAAGTCAGAGAGGAAGCATCTGACTTTTTCTGAACTTATTTTTTGTTGCGGGACTTGTGTGTATCAATTTTTTTTTGCTTTTGAATATTTAATATGAAATCGACATTGCATTGTAGAAGCTGGTCTGAAAGTGTTAGTTTTCTCTGCATTAACAGGATCGGGAAAGACTGCTGCATTTGTATTGCCCATGTTGACGTACATATCAAGGCTGCCTCCTATGACAGAGGAAATTGAAGCTGAGGGTAAATAGCTTAACTATTTAAATGAGTTAATAAAAGTTGAAGTTGTAATCATATTTTTAATGATTTGTTATAGGAAATATTCTGGACATGGCATTCATAGATTTGTTGCTCTTAAATTTTGCCTTCTTATAATTGTTAGATACTTTGAGTTTGAATTATAGATTTCTTCTCATTGGAAAAGTTATTGTCTTGTGCTTGACATTTTGGATCACCTTATCTAGTGGGGAGGTTCCATGGGTACTAGGATGGAAAAGATGAGATTGAAGGGATATAATAAGGAAAGAAAAATAATCCGACTACTTTGCATATCCCTAATTAATCTTACAAGGCTGTATACTATAAAATATGAATTTTATGACACAAATTTCACATTTCACATCAATGAATGTTGTTTCTAAAATTATAATGGTTTCTATCTGATATTCAAATGTATGATATCCTCTTTTTTGATAGCAAAATCATGAAAGGATAACATTGACAAATTTTGCCAGACTAGGGAAAAGTGGCAGTAAGTTAATTGGTGAGTGCTTAGGGTGGCTCAGCCACACATAAACTCTGCTTTAGTGTGCTAAAACAGCCCAACTTTCCACCTAAACAGACTTGAGTGCACCTTTTGAGTGGCTTTGCCGCATGTTTTTTCCGCCTAGATGCCAAAATTGCAAATGTGTTAGTGATTTGTGCCTAGCACTTTAAAGTGACATCAAAACTTGAAATTAGGTGCACAAAAGTGAGGGCTAAACCCTTAGTGATGTGTGTGTTTGTGAAAAGTTGGCAAAAGTGTTATCAGTCTCTGTCAGCAGTGAGCAAAAAGTGGCTAAAAGGTGTTTTGTGCACACTAGGGCAGTAATTGCTATATTTTTGAGGTCAAAAATTGGCAAAGGTTAAGCGATTTCTTCCCAGCTCTTAAAAGTGAAGTGAAATGAGAAGTAGGTGCACATTATGAAGGGCAAAGCCATAAGAATTCTCTTCTAGTGTATGTTTTCAATGGCAATGCCATTAGTGAACTCTGCCCAGCCTTGTTAAGTGCATAAAACTCACTGTAGCACACTTTAAGAGTGGCTTTGCCACTTAAAACCTCCACCCAGTTAGTCATAGGGTGACAAAAGCTTTAATGATTTCTGCGATAGCTTTAAAGCAAAAAGGAACAGTTTAAAGCATGCAAGGGAAATATCTAACGCCTAAATATGAGGGCAGCTTTTTATTCAAATTCATTAAGCAATTCATCTCTGCTTTTTGCAACAGAAACAAGACTTTTGTTTTTCATATTTTTGTAGGCCTTTGAAGAGATTTCAGTGCCATTTTGAAGGGTTTTCAAAAAGTAACAACAGTATTTCAAGGGTTTCCAGTGGCACCCCTTCAATTTCTTCCTTCTGTCTTTTCTCTACTAGGATACAGTCCTATATCAAAATTTCTTCTTTTCAAGTGGCTGTCCTTTATTCCCAGCAGGCTAATTGTTCAGATTTCTACACACCTGTTAGTGTTTTAATTCACACCTTCCAGTGCAACTCAAAACAAAACAGAGGTGTGGTAAAACTGCTCTTCAATTTGGAAAGGGAAGGTCCCTGTAAATTAAAAACTAACCTAGAACTACACAATAGGTACTTGTGATTTAGAATCTTTACAATGATTTCGGGGGTTGGTTCACATTCATGCTGGATAAAATGTAAATGTGTATTTTTTTCAATTTACCAAATTCAAAAGGTTGAAACACTATTTCAACACAAGGCAATGGATTTTATACTTTTTGACTGAAAATAAATCCTAAGGCTAGATGCTTGTGTTGTCTAGCTAAATGTAGAGATTGAACAATACAAGTACAAATTCAATTGAATAGGTTAATACATAAAAACATGATAACCTTGGTAAAATAAATGGACTTAGTACAAAGCCATGATATCCAACCTCGAAAAGACCTTCAATGTAAAGCTTGCAAATTTGGTAGAAGCTATTTAGTTTACCTCAACACACAACAAACATCTCAATAGACACATAGAAGTAAGATAAGTGTAATAAATCCTATTGAGTGAATAAACATTGAATTTTGGATTAACAATCACAAAAACTCAATGAACAATAATTTTAGCATAATGTAGGCATGAGAATAACTATTGATCGATTCCCCGAACTAAGTGCAAAAAGACACTTATTTATACTATTTACAAACAATTGCATGAAAATAAATAAATTTAACTAAGTGCTCTTCTACCTAACTACGACTACTTGCATGGTATGCAAACTTTATTACAAACTATCTCATCCACTAAATCTAAAATTACAAACATGTGCCCTCTAGTTAAGCTATAGATTGAATTTATTACAAACTATGACTTAATGCTCACATCTCTTGCATGACAAGAGATCTAAAAATCTCCAAGCTATAAACAATGAACGCTAAATGTAACATGGGCTCCTCATGCTAAAAATAGAGACTACTAAAAATAGAAAATCTTAGAATATGCTCTTCTCTTTGAAATGGTGATAGCTAAAAATAGCCAAGCTATTTTTAGTGTGGGCTAAAAATAGCCAAGCTATTTTTAGTGCGGGCTAAAAATAAACTTCTAGATACGTGGCTCTAAATGACTTAAATGATTTTGCATCTTTTCCTTTGAGCATGGCTAACCCTCTAAAATCTTTGAAAATCTACTCATTCATACCTCCTTTGTATAGGTGCTGTTGGCAGGCGTGCACCATTACACTAGACTTGAAATTTTCAAAAATCTGCCTTCTTTATATTGGCATGCTGATAGCCTTTGGCATGCACCCATACATTGGTATGTTCAAATCTTTAAAAATTGCCCTCCTTTGTATTGGCATGCGTAAGCTTCTTGGAGCACATATATACACTAGACTTGAAATTTGGTAGTTTTTACAATCCTTATTAAGCGCATGTCTACCTCTTAAGGTGCAGTTGAACACTTTATTTAAGTGATGACCTGCTTTGTATTGGTGTGTTGATAGTCTGAAGTGTGCACCACTACTCTGGAGGTAATTTTAACAAGATTGCATGTCCCTTAATGAGGTGTGGCCCAGTTACCAAGTGCGCGCCATTACATTGGAATTTTTCTTTTAACGTTGAATGCCTTTGAATATGTGTGTTCCTCCTCTTTTGGACACGCAAGAACACCTTGTTCAGACGCGTGTTGGTCTCCTAGTGTGCGCCGATACATGAGTGAATTTTTTTTTCTTTGTTTCGATTAGGCATCTTTATAGAGGTGTGTGTGTCTATCCTTTAATGTGTGCCTGTACATTAAAAACTCTTTCTTTAACGTCTACTTCATCTACTCCGTGCGCACTTGAATATCACGTGCATTAATCTTCTAATTCTTTGTTTGAGCCTACATTCTCTTTTGTAGACGTGTCGGTACACTAGGAAATATTTTTGTCTTTTGAAATTAATTCTTTTATGAGGCGTGCGCCAATTGCTTGGTATGCGCCATAACTCTGCAAAAAACTTCTTTGACATTAAATGCCTTTGTGAAGGCACGTGTCAGGTCCTTGGTGCACACCAATACTATAAGTTTGTAATCTTTATTTGTTCTTGCTGGTACATGTGCCTAATTTCCATAGGCATTTTACATTAAATAGGGTCCTTAATATTGATGCATCCTTTGCCATAGATGCACGCTTCTTCCTTCATATACACCTTTAGTTTATTGTAATGACCCCTTCCTAGGCTAGCACTTTTGCATCGGGTTAGTCTACTACATGGGTTCCTGTAGACTAGCAAGGGTGGTTAGGGGACCCATGGTGATGTGGTTCATCAAGGCTCAGTTAGCATACACGGAGTGATGAGGTGGACTCCTTTTGGCGGGATATATTATTTGGCACTTTTTGGAGTGAGTTTGGGTCATTTGGCCAAACTTACTATTTTTAGCAGGGGCTCACAGGACGCAGAGCGAATCGGTGCAACAGTCCTGAAAATTGTCATCGTTCCATTGGCCAGCTCAGCGGTACTACGGAACGTTTGCGAAGACCGTTCGAAATAATATTTTATTAATAGATACATTTAAGTTAAATTAAAGATATAACTTAATGTGGCTATTGATAAAGTGACTTTATTACTTGGGGACTTAATAAATATTTAAAAGTACATAAAGTCATAAACATAAGTGGGCACCCAAGGCATGAGAGAAAAGAAATAATAAAATATTGATATCTCTCAAAAAGAGGCGTTGGAGGCAAAGAGAGAAATATAACAAAAAGTTAAGTCATTTCTCCTCATTCACTATTACATTCTTCTTGTTTGAGCTTTGTTCTTGGAAGAGCCAAGGGTTTTGAACCAACAGACTTTGAAAACAAAAACCTTCATTGTTTGAGCACCTGCAGGGTTGAAAGACATCTCTAGGGTGTTGGAGGTGATCTCATTTCAGAGGTTACGATTGTGCTTCAATGGCAGATTTGAGTACTTGTTGCGGAGGGTTTTGGCATTAAGAATCACCGGTTTCTTTGCACGATAATTATAAACTGATATCAAAGATTTATTGTGGAGATATACAGGAGATTTGGAGCACTTAAAGGCAGGATTCAACTCTCATAGAGGGTCGTACCAGTCCCTAGAAAAGCCGTACCTTCCTGGGGGTCGTTTGGGAGTTTGAGGAGGAATTATCTGTGTGTTTCCTTCACATATCTGAGGGTGGATATCTGCTGTGACAGTTCAGTATTCTCAGTGACTGTTTGGGAGTGATTTTGATGTTGTTTGCTTCTGCTAACAATACTACTGCAGGCCGTACTTCCTAGAGATTGGATGCAGGCCATAAAGGAACCAAAAAAAATTAATTTGTCCTTGTTTGGAGGCGATTCTAGTGGGGTTTGGGCTATGAGCTGATCTTGACAGAAACTGAGCTCTTATCCTTCATTCCTTGTACCAAACAGGTTTTCTATATACTGTTACTTGCTGATATAGCTATGCATTTCATGGACAGCAAAATGGATATGTGACTATCTTGATATATTGGCATGTAATTCTCATGGGTATTGTCTTTATGTATTGTAATGCATTTCCATTGAAAATAAGCATCTGGGTACTTCTATTTCCTATTATTCTCGAATACATATATGCATGATTGTGTTTTGTCAAATGCAAAAACCATAAACGCACCAGGTGTCAACTAAACCATAGAAAACCATAAGGGGGTGGGTTATTACAGTGGTATCAGAGCTGGTGAATCTTGTCAGCCTCTGTTGAACAGTGTTCATGAGCATTTGGAAACAAGTCTACACCAAGGTACCCATCAGTGGCAGCCACCACAGGTTCTGGAGGGAGAAACTATATCAAGTATATTGGGTATGCACAGGAATTCATCCAGTGATAGTGACAGTATTATAGGTCACATGGCAAATAGAAACAAAGGACCAGAACAGTCAGAGAGTCCTGTAATGCCCCTTTTTTGGCACAGATTTTTGTGCGCATTATGCTTGTTCCTAATCCCTCAGAGGCTATCTGACATGTTTGGATGAACTCCAAAGTTCTTGAAGTGTTCTTGGTTCAGTCTGCAGATCAGTTATATAGGTTTCCCTTGTGTTAATGGATTAATTTTCTATGGCATTGAGCTCAGTGGATGTCCAGGGTTACAGGGATGTTTTCAGAAGTCTGATCGGGCTCTTGAATTGCTCTCCAAGATTCTTGGAGGAGCCGTCTAATTATAGTAAGTCACCCAGTTGACATTATTCTTCATCCCAAACATCATAGAAGGCAGTGGTATGATTTATTTTGCAGTTCGCCTAAGTTTGGGATTTTCCGCAAAGTCAGGTGATTTAATGAGCTATTTAATTATTATTTTCACTTAAGTTCCTAAGGGTGAAATTAATTAAAAAAGTTATTTAAGTGTTATAGCTCATTAGAAAGGGGAAAACATATTCTTTTATTTAGGCACTTAAAAAGTGAGCCTTCAGTGGAGAAAAAAGAAATTATTTAAGTCGGAGGGAAAAGGTTATTATTTTCAAGAAACAATTCATTTCCTTTGTAACTCCTAAAGTGCCTATATAAAGAGGTTGAGAGCTCATTGTTGGGGTTATGCTTGGATTTGATACTGTTATGCTGCTAGAATTAAACTAGAAAGATCTTCTTACCTTCTTGAGGACGAAAACCCTCTAGAGGATGATCAATTTCGGTGGTGGAATATTCACCCTAGCTAATATTGGTGGTTTTCACTCAAAAAATCACATGGAGCTGAATGGAAATTGATAGATTTTTGTGAAGTTTTGTTTATGCTTTCTGATAATCATTTTAATGTTCAGTTTTGATGATTTTTGGAGTGTTGTTGAAACTTGTTTTATGAGTTTTTGAGTATATTCTAGTCTTGGCTGTACATGCTGAAATGGATTGATTTTCATTAAGAATTATTGATGGTGTTTTTGAAATCAAATCTGATTGGAGTGAAATTGTATGGTTGTGGCGTCCCCTTTAAGACTAATTTCAGCAGATTTGGTGCAGTTTTGAGAAGTCTGGGATATATCCATACTATCTAGGGCAGAGTTGTAGGATACGGCTACCCCACTCCATAGGGCATGCATACTTGAGTATCCGGTACGGATCCAGGTACGGTACGCTGTGGGTACGGCTTGGATACCGTACCCGCTCGTGCCCTAAAACCTATACTCCTCCAGTCGCGCCCGATTCTCCTAGATACACGTCTTTCAAAAAACCATCTCGTATTTTGAACTGCAATGGTGAAAAACGCAGGTTTAAGTAGGGTTTTAGTCGGCTGATAGGTATTTGCGTGACTCTATTTCAAAACGCATTTCCTTCACTTTCAAACGCAGTGTTTTCTAAGGCTTTTCGTCATTTCGTCCTCTCTGCAGAATCGGGATCGCGTGCAGGTATCTTTTCAATGTTTATATTTTTGTTTGATTAAATTTAAAGTCTTTATAATATATATCATAAAGTTTATAATTTATATTTAAATTTTTATATTTATTATTTTTATTTTATTAAATTTAAAATGCTTACTACTTATGTAATAAATTTCATTAGCCGGTAGGCTTTTATATGTGAGCATTAGAGTGCTGGGAATTGTCTCACGCGGTAAAAAAAATTCACCCCTGGAAATTTCTAAAGTCGTTGATTGTTCTATCGGCGTATTCCTTGAACCTCCTATGGGTGCGTGCTAGTATATAAATTTCAATGTAAAATTTATGACTTTAACTTTATACTTTAAGTTTATATTTTTTATTTTATTAAAAAATTTAAAATGTTTATATTTTATAAGTTCTCATTTAATTTTTATTTATATTTTGTTGTTATAAAATAAAATTATATTTAAATTATTAAATATATTTATAAATATATCTTTAATAATTAATTAGAATAAATTAATAAGAAGTTTTTATTAAAGATATATTTATAATTATATTTAATAATTTAAATATAATTTTATTTTATTAATAATTTAATTTATTTCAATTATAAAATATATATAAATATTTAATTATTTAAAAAATTAAATGTGAAAGTGAATATATTTAGGTTTGCAAATACTTTAGATTTATTTTGTTTTGTTTTGTTTTAGATTTAAATGTCTTATATATATATAATGAATGTCGTATCTAGTCGTATCCATATTAGGGGCCTTGAAAAAAGGCCGTATCCGTATTTGATACCGTATTTGTATCAGATACCATATCCGTGTCCATGCAACTCTAAGCTAGGGTCGTACGACCTGTTCTTGCATTTAATAAATTTCAGGTGTTAGTATTAGCTGCAAATGGTCTTCTTTATGTTTTATTTGAAGCATTGTGAAGTGTAAATGAGATTGCAGAAGAGAGTTTACACAAAGATTTTGTATTGTGATTTATGATTTTATGTTATGGGTCACCATGATGCCATACAACAAGCTATTATCTCTGAAAATTCAGTCCTAAATGATCTGATTGTTAATTGGGCAGTATCTGGTTTAATACACATGAAAACATGAGCTGCAATAACAGTTTAATGGTGGTTTGTTCCTCTTAGTTTTTGGAGCTTTTGATTTATGGTAGGGTTAGTCCATACCTTTGGCAAGAGGCAGCATTTTCAGAGATAATTTCCATCAGCAGGCTTCATGTTCAGCACTTATAGATATATCAAATTTGTCAAGAAAGGATTGACTTGTGGGTGTTGCAGGTGATCTTTATGAGGCATGTCTTCTACATTTGCACTTGATCAAACCCTTTATTTACTTCTGAATATGGTGTTACATTTCCTAAGTTTTGTAATCATCTTTTAATCTTGCAAACTCACTAAAGTATCCCTGGATGGTTCAACCGCCAGTGTGGAGAAATTGAATCTCCCTTTCTATCTTTCTACCCACTGGATAAGTGGTGAATACCCACTGAATAAGTGAATGATTTGTGTCTTTCATCTTTGCTCTCTTACCCACTGAAAGTGACGAATTCCCACAACATTGTGGATGTTTGCTCAAGCAGATGAATGTTTATTCATTGCACAATGTTATAAATTGTAAACCAAATCACATTATGCTCTCACCTTGCCCAATTGGGATCTTGGTGATCAGAAGTGTGGAGGTATTTTAGTTGTGCTAACATTGATTATCATTGTTCAATATTTTGGAAACTTTTTTGGGTTGTATGTTACAAGTCCCAACTCAAAAATAGAACGAAAGTTTGATATTATGCTGGATATGATGTCCCAGCTATTGGCAAAAATGAATCAGGGAACTCCAACAGCACAACCACATGCAGCACATGATGGTGAGGCTAGTGGTTCAAATAATAACAATCACCGGCATGCGGCTCAGGGTAGTGGACACAGTACTAGGACTACCCCAGGATCAGTCCCTAGACCGCTCCAGCCTACCTTTCCACGCAGAGAGGAGGCACCAGTGATACATGAGCATGAGGAACCAATTCCTATGGCAGAGGACATTAGAATGCAGCATGCAGAGTACATGACTCTTCCACCAGAGATCAGAGAGATGTTGACCTTTGAGCAGTTTATGAACTAGAGAAGGCAGAGAGCAGGTATGGGTGGTAGAGCATATCACAGAGCACATAGGGCTAACAAGGATTATCAGCATGCCTTAAGTAAGGTTTCTTTGGAGCATTTCGATGGTAGTGGCAAGATGTCAGCTAGAGCATGGGTGCAGAAGTTAGACAACTATTTGACACTGAAACCTATGCCGGAAGATGAAGCATTGAACTTTGCTACTATACATCTAGATGGGTTAGCACATGAGTGGTGGTACCATGGGTTGGTCACTTTGGGCCACAATCTGATCACCACATATGATGAATTTACAAACAGGTTGATAGAGAGGTTTGACAACAAGAACCCCCAGTTGCAATTCAAGGAGCTTGCACAGTTGAAACAATATGGATCACTTGAGTCATACATTTCAGAGTTTTAGAGACTCTCGGTTATGGTTCCCAGTATCTCAGGGAGGAGACTTATAGTCCTATTCAATGAAGGACTAATGGAACCACTCAGAGGGTGGGTCAAGGCTTTCGATCCACCTACACTTCAGGAGACTATTAAGAAAGCACGAAGCATGGAGTTTGTTGTTCCAAAAAACAAATGTCTCCAAATCTTTCCCTCCCAAGAAGGATAAGAGTTATCATCATCATCGAGACACAAATCAGCAAAAGAAACCAGCTCCTAGACTTGATAATGACGCATTAAATGAGTACAGGAGGAAGAAATTGTGCTTCAAATGCAAGGGTCCATGGGACCCCAATCATAAGTGCCCTATGAAGGGGCAAGTGAAGCAGCTTGAGTACTATTCAGCGGAGGAAACTACATCAAAAAAATTAGAACAATACACTGACTCAGAGGATAGTGAGGTGGAAAGTGCAGCAGAAGAGATACAGGGTGAGCAGGACGATGATATACCCACAACCCATCTTTCTGCTAGTCAGAAAGAAGGTTCTTTCAGGATTCGGGGAGTCTTGGAGGGATAGAGAGTGACCATACTACTTGACACAAGGGCCACTCATAACTTCATCGATGAGGGTCGTGTGGCGAGAAGGGGACTCAAGATTGAGGAGTTCAAGGGGTTCAAAGTCATAGTAGCAGATGGTTTTGTTATCACATGTAAAATGAGAATCCTGAACTTAACTATCAAGTTAAGTGTCTATGAGTTCCAAGCTAAGTATTATGTGGTCAGCATGGGGGATATGGATGTAGTTCTTGGCATGAAGTGGCTTCATGCAATCGGAGAATTCTACTTCAACTTATGAACCATGGAGATGAAGTTCGAGGTGGATGGGAAAAAACATGTGCTCAAGGGAATGTCAGATGGTGGACTAAGAGTAGTATCTCTCAGGGGGATGGAGAGGTTGCTTAGACATGATCAGGTGGAGTGGGCAGTTGAGTGTGTTGTTATGCCTACATCTACAGAGCAGCCGAAACAAAGTTATCATCCTGACATATAGAAACTGATAACCAAGCACACCAAGGTATTCAGCAGTATACCCCTAGGGAGGCCTCCTGATAGAGGCATAGAGCATGTGATTGAGCTAGAGGAGGGAGCTAAGCCAGTTATTATCACTCCCTACCGACATCCAAAAAGATTGAAGGATGAGATCGAGAAGACAATCAAGGAGCTTCTCGAGATGGGGCACATTAGACCTAGCAAGAGCCCTTTTGCCTCTGCAGTTGTTTTGGTGAAAAAGAAAGATGGCACGTTGAGGATGTGTATAGACTACAGGGCTCTCAACAAGAAAACAATAAAGAATAGGTACCCCATTCCACGGATAGATGAGCTCATTGATGATCTGCATGGGGCATGCTACTTTTCCAAAATCGACTTGAGATCTGGCTACCATCAGATTCGGGTTAGAGAGGAGGATGTGGAGAAGACAGCTTTTCAATGTCACTATGGGCATTTCGAGTTTTTGGTTATGCCTTTCGGTCTAACCAATGCTCTGGCTACTTTTCAGTCCTATATGAACAGGGTCTTCAGGGAGTAGTTAAGGAAGTTTGTCCTCATATTTTTCGATGACATCTTGATCTTCAGCAAGACTTGGGAGGAACACCTCGAACATATTGAGGAGGTACTGAGTATTTTGGGGAGAGAGTCCTTATATGCCAAGGAGTCAAAATGTGAATTTGGCATGACTGAGCTCCTTTATCTGGGTCACATCATCAGTGCCGAGGTAGTCAGAGTGGATCCAGAGAAGATCTGAGCCATTGTTGATTGGCCACCACCCACGAATCTCTCACAGCTCAAGGGATTCTTTGGCTTATGTGGGTTCTACCGCCGATTCGTCAAGGGGTTTTCATAAAGTGCGGCACCATTGACAGATTTGATGAAGAAGGGGGCATTTGTTTGGTCTGATGGGGCACAACAATGTTTTGACAAGTTTAAGCAGATTATGAGTTCTTTCCCAGTTTTGGCCATACCAAATTTCACTAAGCCTTTTGAGCTTGAGTGTGATGCCTCAGGTGAAGGCATAGGAGCAGTTCTAATGTAGGATAAGCACCTGATATCTTTCGAGAGTAGGAAACTCGGGTGCAGAGAGAGGTTACAATATCTACGATAAGGAAATGTTAGCCATAATGCGTGCTTTGGCTAAATTTAGGCAGTACCTAGTGGGCAGCAAATTTGTGGTGAAGACAGATCACAATAGCCTCAGACATTTCCTAAATCAGCTTGACCTCAATGACAGGCAACAGAAGTGGGTTAGCAAGTTGCAAGCCGACGACTTTGACATAGTTTATGTCAAAGGAAAGAAGAATGTAGTAGCTAATGCACTCTCACGGAGACCTCACTTGTGCTCTCTAGGTGAGATTACAGCTAATTGGAGAGAGTGGATATCAGCAGAATATGCTAAGGACAAGTGGGCCACAGGGATAGTTGATGGTACTAATCAGGATAGCAGGTATACAGTTGTCGATGATCTAATCATTTACAAGGGGAGAATCTTGTTGGTATTAGGATCGGTGATGAAGAAGAAGGTTATGAGAGCCTTTCATGATGTTCCTATAGCTGGTCACTCGGGATACTTCAAGACATACAGACAAATCCAGGAGCGGTTTACATGGAAAGGGCTCAAAACATGTGTTGCAATATGTTAGAGAGTGCCCCACTTGCCAGCAGGACTAAACAAGAGCATTCCTTTCCAACTGGTCTATTACAACCCCTAACCATTCATAACCAGAAATGGGAATGTATCTCTATGGACTTTATTACGGGCTTGCCCAAGGCTCAAGGCAGGGATTGTATCTATGTTGTGGTTGATAGGTTAACAAAATTTGCCCATTTCTTTGCGATTTCAGCCACATTTTCAGCAGCACAGATTGCAGATCTATTTTTTAGAGAGGTTTTCAAATTACACGGGCTACCAAGGAGCATAGTCAATGACAAGGACAGTAAGTTTATGAGTCACTTCTGGCAAGAGCTCTTCAGGTTAGTGGGACTGAACTCACTCCCAGTACTAGCTATCACCCACAAATAGATGGGCAGACATAAATTGTCAACAAGTGGGTGGAACGATACCTCCGCAATTACATTGCAGGGCAGCAGAAGGCATGGGTTAAGTGGTTGCATCTTGGGGAGTCCTGCTATAACACTACTTACCACATGTCCATTCAGATGACACCTTTTATGGCTCTTTACAGGTATGAGGCTCCCAACTTCCTAGATATGTTATTCGGGAACAATAGAGTGCCTAAGGCTAAGGACTTGCTACAGGAGAGTCAAGACATCATGAAGTCCTTGAAGGAGAACATCCAAAAGGCGCAGAATCAACAAAAACAATATGCAGATTAGCACATGATTGAGCGTTCTTTTGAGGTGGGTGACATGGTTTACTTGATGCTGCAGCCTTACAGACAATCTACTCTCAAAAAGAGTGGCGCAGAGAAACTTAAGCCACAGTATTGTGGACCCTTCAGGGTATCCAAGAGAATAGAAGTGGCTTATGAGTTAGAGCTACCGGTGGGAAGCAGAGTGCACAATGTTTTCCACATGTCTCGTCTCAAGAAGGCATTGGGACACAATGTGATACCTTCCACTGAGTTACCCACTTTGGATGAGGAGCGGAAGTTGATTCTTATCCCTGAGGCTATTATTAACACTAGAGAGAGCACCTTGCGGAAGAGGATTATCAGGGAGTATTTGGTGAAGTGAAAAAATTTGCCAGTCGAGGATGCAACTTGGGAGAATGAGTAGATCTTACAACATCCAGAGTTGAAATTGCTTGTGGGCAAGCAATTTTGGGGAGGGCAGACTGTAATGTCCCCTTCCTAGGCTAGCACTTTAGCATCGGGTTAGTCTACTACACGGGTTCCCATAGACTAGCAAGGGTGGTTAGGGGACCCATGGTGATGTGGTTCATCAAGGCTCAGTCAGCATACACAGAGTGATGAGGTGGACTTCTTTTGGTGGGATATATTATTTGGCATTTTCTGGAGCGAGTTTGGGCCATTTGGCCAAACTTACTATTTTAAGCAGGGGCTCATGGGACTCAAAGCGAGTTGGTGCAACGGTCCTGAAAATTGCCATCGTTCCATTGGCCATCTCAATGGTACTACAGAACACTTGCGGAGACCGTTCGAAATAATATTTTATTAATAGATACATTTAAGTTAAATTAAAGATATAACTTAATGTGTCTATTGATAAAGTGACTTTATTACTTGGGGACTTAATAAATATTAAAAAGTACATAAAGTCATAAACTTAAGTGGGCGCCCAAGGCATGAGGGAAAAGAAATAATAAAATATTGATCTCTCAAAAAGAGGCGTTGGAGGCAAAGAGAGAAATATAACAAAAAGTTAAGTCATTTCTCCTCATTCACTATTGCATTCTTCTTGTTTGAGCTTTGTTCTTGGAGGAGCCAAGGGTTTTGAACTAGCAGACTTTGAAGACGAAAACCTTCATTTTTTGAGCACCTGCGGGCTTGAAAGACATCTCTAGGGTGTTGGAGGTGATCTCATTTCAGAGGTTACAATTGTGCTTCAATGGAAGATTTGAGTACTTGTCACAGAGGGTTTTGGCATTAAGAATCACCGGTTTCTTTGCACGATAATTATAAACTGATATCAAAGATTTATTGTGGAGATATACAGGAGATTTGGAGCACTTAAAGGCAGGATTCAACTGTCATAGAGGGCCATGCCAGTCCCTAGCAGAGCTGTACCTTCTTGGGGGTCGTTTGGGAGTTTGAGGAGGAATTATCTGTGTGTTTCCTTCACATATCTGAGGGTGGATATCTGCTGTGACAGTTCAGTATTCTTAGTGACTGTTTGGAGTGATTTTGATGTTGTTTGCTGCTGCTATCAATACTACTGCAGGCTGTACTTCCTAGAGATTGGACGTAGGCCATAGATGAACCAAAAAACAATTAGTTTGTCCTTGTTTGGAGGCGATTCCGTTGGGGTTTGGGCTGTGAGCTGATCTTGACAGAAACTGAGCTCTTATCCTTCATTCCTTGTACCAAATGGGTTTTCTATATGCTGTTACTTGCTGATATAGCTCTGAATTTCATGGACAACGAAATGGGTATGTGACTATCTTGATATATTGGCATGTAATTCTCATGGGTATTGTGTCTTTATGTATTGTAATGCATTTCCATTGAAAATAAGCATCTGGGTACTTCTATTTCCTATTATTTTTGAATACATATATGCATGCATGTGTTTTGTCAAATGCAAAAACCATAAACACACCAGGGGTCAACTAAACCACAGAAAACCACAAGGGGGTGGGTTATTACATTTATACTTCTTGCCTCCTTTGCTTTGTGTGCGCCAAAGCCCAGGAGTGCGCCATTACACTACAAAAATTCACATCTTTCTTTACTTTTGCACGCTTGCAATCCCCTTCACGCACCTATGAACTGCCTTGCATCATCCTTTGTTTTGGTGTGCACCAATATATTGGCTTTTGGAAATCTTGAAAACTTCCATCACTTGTTAAGGCATGCGCTAGAGGATCTCAATGTGTCAATACATTGGCTTGTCACCACTACATCCTTGAACTCCTTAACACACTTGATCATTCTTTGAGTGTGTCTTTCATTCCGTTTTGTAATGACATGTTGATTTCTCCAAGTGCCTGTAGACAAGATTACATATCAAGGGTAGGTAAATGAAGATTCAATTTATAAGCTTGATATAATATGAAAATTTCGTATGGGCACAACACCGAAACCCTAAGACAGTGAGGGGAAGATAATTTATTAGCAATGAAATTGCACAAGCTATTTGGTTAGATATATATCTCACCTAATGAAGAATATTGGAGACAAGATCAAAGAAGGCGTTTCAAAGCTTCCAAGGTGAGGTTTTCATCTTTAGTTTCTGATGTTGACAAAACCCTAGGAAGTATTTCTCAGCTAAGTGGATGGATCCGTGGTGGACAAGGTTTTAGTGTTCTTTAGAAGATCTGGAGAATTCATAGTTTTCAATGCAAAAGATTATTTCATACTCCTAGATCACTCATGTTCAACTTGCTATTCATAGTAGTGATCATATCTGTGTAGTGGATGAGAGCCTATTTTAGGTCGTTTATATCTATAATTTTATTAGTTGTTTTAGGATTATGTTTGCTTTCAAGTTCTTTTCTTTTCTCTTTTTCTGTCGCTTGATGATAGGTTTGCTTTAAAGCATTTCCTTTTGGAATATTTTATTATTATTCTTAAATCCCTAAAAGATTTTCTTTGTAACCTTTAAATGAGTGCCTTGGGCACATGACATAAAAAAGTGTTGATAATTGAGTTGAGCTTATGTTGCTTAAATATTGTTCTATGTGTTTGTAATTTCATGAATTGAATTGAAAGTAGATCTTATTTTGTCAATCTTTGTATTGATGGTATTCGCCTATCTAGGTTGTAATGTCCCTTTTTATTATTTTACTAAACCCTACAATTATTTGAGGTTCCTAGCTAGTCTAGGTTCAGGAACTTGCCACTTTTTTATCACCAAGATCCCATGAGGGCAAGGTGAGAGCATACAGTGAATAAGCTAAGGGATCACTCACTATAAATTTATTGAATACAATGAAAGCACTGCATTTTCCAATGTAAACAATCGTGACAATTAACACCCAAATTTCCACTTAATGTGTAATGTCCCCTTTTCGGAGGAGTGTTAGCCTATACTTGGTTCTCGTAGGCTAACTATGGTGGTTAGGGAACTCTAGCAGTTCGTTTGGTGGATTTCGGACACTTTGGCAGAAACTTATTATTTTAGTAAGTTAGGGTTTCACCCAGATGAGGCAGTTTAGGATTGGAGGCAAAGCGTTTCGTCAAGACCTTTCCAACGGTCTATAATTCATGTGATTCCGTGACCGTTTGCCCTTTCATATTAAAGTCCGTAAGTTATGCTTAATTAATTAATATTTGGACTTTATATTTTAAGTGGTGACTTTGGGAAAAGTGAAAATAAATATAAATTTAAGTCACTTGGACTTGGGCGCCTAAGGGAGAGGAATAAAAGTTATGAAATGAAATATTTTCTTTTTATCCTAAGGTCGTTTTCATGAGGAAATATAAAAAGGCAAAATGAAAGCTTATTTCATTCATTCACGACATATTACTTTCTCATGCTTTGGATCTACAAGTTTCTTGAGGGTTTGAAGAAACCATTGGCACTTGGTGACGAAAACCACCATTTGTAACAGCGATTTGAGGGTGTGAAAGATCATCTGAGGTTGCTTGAGGACAGCCATACTTAGTGGCTGTGATTGTGCTTCATTTTTACATAGTTTGATATCTTGGAGCTTTGTTGCAGAGGGGTTATCTCAGTGTTTTCACAGATTATTTGCCACTATAATTATTGTTGCATCGTAGAGATCAGTTTGCAAGTAATGGCAGGGATTTTCATGGGGTTTTGAGTTGTTGATGGCTGCCTGACTTAGCCGTACCTGTCCTCAGCCCAGCCGTACAGCAAGAGGGAAATATTCATTGTTGGCTTGTTTCTCATTGTGATTTTCATCTTCAATGGAGGGCGTGAGACCTCTTCAGGACTGAGAAGGCATTCACAGCGGGTTTAAAGAGTTTGGAAAGCATTGGGACTGCTGTCACCCATTTCTACATGTCGTACCAGCAATTAAGGAGGTTGTGGGACTTCAAAAGGTTCCATTTTGAGCATTTTCAGACCATTGCTTCCTTCTTGGAGGCGCCAATGACTAATGTCTTTGCTGTTGCTCACTTCCAATGCCTTGGCTGAATTGTGCAATTGTTTTCTGTGAAGTCTGATTGCTCCAGCTGCTGTAGCAGCCATTCCCAGCATTGTAAAAACTATATCAGTCATATGGGTATGTGGTTTTCTTTAATATTATGAACTAATTTCAAATGGGTATTGAATATTTATGCTTAATAATGCATTACAAGTGAAATAGACATTGTGGGTATTGCCATTTCTATTGTATTTGTAAAATATATGCATGCATGTTATGGTATGTTATGGACCCAACACCAAAATGCAAGCAGGGATCAACTTAACCACAGAAAACTCTTTGAATGGTGTAAGAAACTAAACCCAGTTCAGAGTTCATTCTATACACATAAGGGGGTGGGTTATTTCATAATGTATGGAAACTGCTATTGTTATGCCTTAGAAGATCAAACATATATGCAAGAATGTTTACCCATGAAACCCTAACACCAATAGTTAACTCCTCACAGCTGCTACAATTATATGATTGGACCACACATAACTATGCAAAGCATTGACTAAAACCCTAACACATAATCCTGAATACATTCATTGCTATTATAATGTTATGACTGCACGTCATATGACAATGTTTTATTGAAAACGTCAACACATTCGACTGATATGACATAATATTCACAATGGATGGCTACGTCCAAATATATATATATATGTTGCAGACTATATGCTTGGATAAGTTGAACTAACAAATAATGGTCTGATGAGAACTGTGACAACCTTCTATTTGTTAGCAGAGATGGTAGGATAACCTGTACGGTTGGTACAAAAATAGTTGAAGAGTATGGCCACATAGGAAGTATGGCAATAGACAGATATAACCAATATACTTAATGTTGCGCAACAACAATCGCACTGAAATAGCAAACTCATAGGAATATTTGAATAGCAATACATAGATATATAGGAACAACTCCTTTATAAATATCACTTATTACAATGAAGTGGCTGCACCACAATAGGACATATATAAAATTTGAATGCTCACAATGCCCTGCGACAATCTCCACTACAAACCGAAATTGAAATCCAATTGAAATATTGAAATAAGTACACCACATTGAAAACACACACTAAACTTACACACCAAACTGGAAACTGGAAACACACTACAATCTTCTCAGCACAACTACAATTCTTGGATGAAATCGTCTCAAAGAACAAAGGATTTTCGTCCTCTGCTCTTGCCTGGAAAACAAGAGGGTTTTCATCCTCCGAATCTCCACACTCCAAGGGTTTTCGTCCTTCGGAGGAATAGATGAACATAAATCCTCAAGCTATTAGTTAAAGGGGGCTTTTTGATTGCATATATTAGATGATCTCCTTGAGCTAATGCCTCTCTTTTATAGACTCCAATTTGGCACCCAATTTTTGAATTCCCTTTTCTCTCCAAAGTGCTCACTTAAAACATTTTAATAAAATATTACAAAAGGCCTTATTATGTCCCATTTAGACAGCCCACTTTATCTAACTAATGATAATAATATTTAAGTTTCCCTTCTACAATGTTTTCAAATAATATCACAAGACATGATAGGGAGGAATGGAGGACATTGCAGGAACAATTGTGTTGTTGTGGTTTTTTTTGTTTATCGGTTAATTTGGCCTAAGGGGGCCATACCCTTATATTAACTATAACAAAAAAATGATTACAATTAGCTGCTCCATGTATAGCTTGGAAATTTTTGATGTAAAGGCCCTCCATTGCTACCATCCTTGTTGTCAGAGTTGAAGGCAAAATACTGATCTATTCCCTACACAGGTGCAGTCCCATAGCGATCTTCAGGAAATCTATACCCCATTTGGCTTGGTGGCATCTAGCTTCTTCATTGTAACTTGTAGCCAATATCACAAAAGAAATCCATTGTCTCGCATTCATCCTAGGAAATGGCTAGGCAACCTCACTTAGCCGAAAACCACAACCAACGATAGCGACCTCTAGAATGTGACTAAGCCCTTGCCTCCACTTTGGCTTGATGAGTGACTCGACCACCTTTCTAATTATTTCTTGGTTTCACCAACTTCCAAGAAGACCACAATCATCATTGAGGAAATATCGGTGTTAACCCTATAACGATGCATTGAAGATAGAAACAACTCACCCAATGTGACTCGAAGGGCATAAGTCATCACTCCCCCTCGAATCCTAAAAATAATCTTGAGTCATTGGTCTATTATTTCCCCCATGAAAGCAATTTGGCGTTTCTTAGCTGTCAAGCACACTATGGAATCCATACTACCAGTTCTCTTCACAACTGCTACATGAAAGAGCCCTTCCGCATTTATCAATCTCGCCCCATCCTGAATCATTATGGTTCGAGTCTTTCCAAAGTACCTTCTCACTTATTTCACTTGTGCCAAAATGCCTTAAGCCATTATGAAACAATACTCCCATTTTATTATTGGAAGAACAATCTCACATTTTATTGTTAAAGGTTTTATAGAGTAGCAGGCTAGGTTGAAATTTACCATGGGGAAAATTCCACTTAAGCATATTTGAGCTGTAAATGTAGTGGGATGCAAGACCTCCAAGGTGGGTGACAAGTTCATTTCACCAGTTTCAATCCCAAGTCATGTTATTTGTACTCTTTTATTGTTTTTTTGTTTTTGTTTTATTTTCGTATGGTTCCCTCTGTAGACAACAAAATAGTTTAAGTAAACAAATGATGTAATTAGTTGTCGGTACCAACCGACGGGTCGGATAGTTTGGAGTCGGTACCAACAGTTAGCATCACAACCAACCTTGGCCATGAGTATTTAAGTCGTCAATGCATAGTAGTCAGATATCGGTGATTTTGACAATAGTTGATATGCAGACATTGGAGTCATAATGAAATATGTATGTTGCTATCATGAACATTGTAATGTTTCCTGTGAATCAATGATGAATACAATGGTCCGTTCTGAGTAATTCTGTTATGTTCATATGATGCACTATACTACTTATTTCTGTTTACTTCATATTCTGTGAAACACACCATATTGCGGTAAACATTTGGCGCCGTTGCCAGTTCGAAAATGGGTCGAGGGCGATAAGTCGATGACAAGTTGAGTCGTACGGAGAGCATCGGATGACGAGTTGGCTGTCGATGACAAGTTAAGTCGTCGGAAACCATTGGGCAAGTGACATCGCCAGAAACAAGCAAACCGTCGGGTGTAACCAGGGTCGAGAAAAACACGATGGAGATGGCAGCATAATGGGGCAACCGATTGAAGACGAGGAAGTACAAAATAGAAGGCACGTAGAAGAAATAGTACAAGAAATTCAAGAAGAACGCGAGGGAAGTGATAGAGAAGAGAATGAACCAAGAAGCCGAGAAGATGAAGTAATGCAAGAATTGGTAAAACTGTGGTTGTTATCAGTCGGACAATACGTGAGAGACGAATCCATCCACAGAGAGGTTCCAGAGGAGGTTATTTCAGAAAACCTGCATGTCAATAGCGAGGTGGACAAGCTTTTGAACCACATTCCTCAACTTTTGGCCAGGAACCTGATAACCTTCCAAGACCTTCGAGAAGAAAGAGAGGGAATTGCGACGGCAACAAATACTCAGGAGGTATGAGGAACATCTGAAACAAGAAGAGGAACGCGACGCCGATCGTCGTCGCACGCCGTACAATTGATAAGTGTAAGCATAATTAATGCCCATACAGCTTAATAAGGACAAGAATAAAATACCAGTTGGGCAAGAAACACCGGAAGAAATAGTGAGAAGATCATTAAGACTAAAGGAACAAGAAGAACGCAGAAAAAGATTAAAACAGATTATTGAAAAAGAAAAAGAACGACATGAAGAAATAAATCAAGGGGTTGATGAACAAAACATTAGAACACCACTAACAAATAGAGAAAAAGAAAATGGGAAGAAACTGACAGAAGAACTAGAGGATAGCATACGTCGTATTGTGGCATTGTCCATTTCAGATGAAAGGCCAAGAGTTGGAAGATCTGAGCCTAAGACCCCAGGGCAGAGGGAGTATTAGAACGAACCCGAGGAGACTCAAGGTGTAGAGGATGCGGGGAAGACTCGAACGTGGCCGAGAGTGCAAGTGACGCACCAGGACGTTGCGAGAAAACCAGTCCAGTCAAGTCCAACGCACAAGGAGGGCATTGGGGAAGGATGGTGACTCCGCCAGTCGAGAGGCAGAAGCTGCCAAAATTTACAGGGAATGGGTCAGAAGATCCAGTACGACACTATAAGACATGCGAGACGATTTGGATAGCCAATGGGCAAGATGATGTGGACTACTGGCTGAAAGCATTTCCAGCGACATTGAGAGATAGTGCCATCGACTGGTACACAAAGTTGGACCAAGCACACAGGGCATCATGGAGATTACTTAAGAAGGCATTCCAAGACGAATTCAAACTCCTGAGGGATGACAGTGAAATTGTAGCGGAGATCTACAGTACGAAGCAAGGGAAGCACGAGAACGTGCGAACCTACAACCGGAGACTGAAAGAATTGTTGGGAAAACTGGAGACTCAGCCGGCCGACAAGCTGAAGAAGCGATGGTTCATCAAAGGGTTGCGCCCATCACTGAGAAAGAAAATGAAAGTCGTGCCTCCATCATCATACAATGAAGCGTACAATCGAGCGAAGGATATAGAGAGTGAAAACAAAACATCCTTCTGAGGGAAAAGAAAGACGAACGACGAGGAGAGTACAGATGACAATAGCGACAGTGAGTCCAAGACCGTGCAAGCACTTAGGAAGGACATGATGAGAATGATGAAAGAACTAAAGGCCGACAAGGAGAGTACGAGGGAACCCAGAGAACTGTGGTGTACAGATTGCAAGGGGGAAGGTCATACAAAGGCAAATTGTCCGAAAAAATTGTTTTGTGATATCTGCCAAGTGATGGGACATTCCATCAAGGAATGCCCATACAATCTGAAAGCAAGGGGTACGCAAGTACTCTTCACTCAAGGAGAACCATCAACACCGCCGAACACACCACCAAAGCCCCAGTACAATAGCCATGCATCCCCTGGAGGTTACCAAAGCAGTAGAAGTTCGAGAAACAAATTGCAGTACAACAACAAGGGGCGACCCATGATACATTACCGACAATGCAACGAATGGGGACACTTTGCAAGGGAATGCCCAAACAATAACCAGAACAAAATAGATGCATTATGCAAGTGGTGTGGGCCTGGGGATCACGAAGAAAAAGATTGCCTGAAGCAGAAAGGGGTGAACCTCATCAATTTCAAGGAAAATGATGAAGAGATCCTTGTGGTCACCCGAGCACAATGGAAAAAAGTGATGTATCTAGATCCCCGAACCGAGAAGGAGAGACTTTGGGAGGCTAGGAAAGAAGTAGAGATGGCAATGGAAACTGAAGGAAAGAACAGAAGAATAGCTACCGTACGACAAGAGTCGGACAAGAGTATCGTGAATCAGGTGTTACAAACCACTGTATCGGTCAAGATAGCGGATCTTCTACAGAGCATGCTGCAACTGAGGATGGCAATCTCGAAGGTGATGGAAGGGAACCCAAACGGGCAAACAAAGGATGAAGATGTCATAGTGGAGCCACCATTGGAAGGAGAACAAGTCATCGACTCGAGACTGTTGGCCATTAACAATGGCAAGAATCCAGCCGTCGTACACATGGAAATCGGTGGATGTCACCTGACGAACACAATAATCGACGGTGGATCGAGAGTGAACGTGCTGACAGAAGATACGTGGAAGTGCTTGGGGAAACCTACACTGTGGCCACAAAATTTCCAATTATTGGGAGCAGACCAGCATGGAATTAAAGCACTGGGAGTGCTAATGGCTCAGAAAGTAAGGATTGGCACCCAACTCTTTCAATTAAACTTTGTAGTCATAACAGCACAAAATGCGTCGTACGATGCATTACTCGGCTGAGGGTGGCTGATAGCCGCCAAGGCCAACCATAACTGGAAAAGAAACACATTTTCAATAGAGAACAAAAGTAAGAAGATTGTCATAGATCTGAGAACACAGGCTATAAGTGAGGAACTAACATCGGATTCCAATTCAGACGGAGGGGAGTCAGTTGGTAGAGGGCCAATGGAACCTGATGAGGAAAGAATATTAAAATTGCAAGAATGTTCTGAGAATGAAACTAATTCCTTTAGTGGGCTCTTCCACTGGCAGATGGAAGATTACGAGTTCTATCAACTGGAATGTAATATGATTTCAATAAAAGAAGTCGGCGAGAGCTCTCCGATGAACAATGCAAGTCCTCGTAGTGCAAGTCCTGGCAATGCAATTCTTGGCAAAACTCGATCGAAGAGTGAAACACTCGACAACTGTGAAAGTCTGGCAACTCTAGGCCGACGAGTGAAACATTGTTCACGAATGAAGCACTTGATGGATTGACAACACTCGACCACTTGGCAAGAGGGAACCAGTAATGAGTGACAAAGGGGAGGAAGGTAATAATTAGCCGGAAGTAACAGAGCAAATAGTGGACCAAGAACAGACAAGTCGACCAAGAGAGGCACAGAAAGAATATACAGAGGATGATGCCAAGATAGATGATGCACTTGCACGTAAAGTTGAACCAGACAAGGTGATCAGGTATGAAGAGCCATTGGCAAGCAAGGTGAATCGGAGTGATGGAACTAACGACGGGAACCCAGTATTGGAAGCACTGGCCAGAAAGAGACCATACAAAAGGAATAAGGACTATAGAGTATTTCCGTCGACTTGCAATGTTTTGGCGATCGGTGACAATCAACAGAGAAAACATAATGTTCAAAAGTCAGATAGTTTATTTTTTTCGAAGACAACAATTCCAGTCGGAGTTGCAGATCGAACATGGACCCCGTCGAGAAAAAATAGACAAATCAAATTCAGTTTGACATGGAAAAGACGAAAAAAATAAAATGTCGGGAAAAAAAAATTGAAGGCAAGCCGTACGACGTATGGCCTGGCAAAAAAAATTCAAAACAAAAATTTTAAAGGTAGGTCGTTCGACCATGTTGTACGACGTACGACTTGGCAAAAAATTTAAAAAAAATCCGTACGACGTATGGACCCACCACTTCAGCCTCATAAAAGGCCATCCCAGACAAAAAAAAATTTATTTTTTCCTCTTGGAGTGCAAAGGGTAAGCATCCAGTCAGGAAAACATGGACAGAGGAAAGAAGATTGCATCCTACAAGCCGAAGATTGCATCGGAGGAGGAAAAAAAAAAAAAAGTGCCGATACAGGAATGAAAGCCATTACCTGGGAAAGTCTGACGGGAAATGAGTGCAAGCAATGGTGAAGGCAACAAGAGAGCGAGAGCTAGTGGCCCAACACTAGCTGCGGCAAAGGACCGAGGAAACAAGGAAGCTACAGGCACAGCAGCGATCAGCCACCCCAACCTTCTCAGTACATCCAGGGACGTCCTTCCAACCTCCCCACTCTCAGTAGGATGTTTTTGAGTTTCTGTCATAATTTTGTTGTTTTGATGTAAATGTCGTCTAGAAGACGACCAATTTTGAGGGGGGGATAGATGTAGACAACAAAATAGTTTAAGTAAACAAATGATGTAATTAGTTGTTGGTACCAACCGACGGGTCGGGTAGTTTGGAGTCAGTACCAACGGTTGGCATCACAACCAACCTTGGCCATGACTATTTAAGTCGTCAATGCATAGTAGTTAGATATCGGTGATTTTGACAATAGTTGATATGCAGACATTGGAGTCATAATGAAATATGTATGTTGCTGTCATGAACATTGTAATGTTTCCTGTGAATCAATGATGAATACAATGGTCCGTTCTGAGTAATTCTGTTATGTTCGTATGATGCACTATACTACTACTTCTTATTTCTGTTTACTTCATATTCTGTGAAACACACCATATTGCGGTAAACACCCTCATGTTATTCCTACTAGTGGCTATTAGTACATTTAAGGCTCATTAATGTATCTCTGTTATCCACAGTCATTAATATAATTTATTCTTTCTAAGTGTTTCTATATCAAGTAGACTCATGCTTTTATTTTACTTTTATATTGAATATGGGAAAGTTGAACTGTTGGGAAGAATTGTCTTCTAACAACTTATTGCTAAAGGTTTTGCAAACAGAGTTGTAAGCTAAGAAGAAAGTTGCCATAAGTAAAAATCCACAGTTGATCATGACTGATCTGTAATAGTACTGGAATGCAAGACTTGGTAGGAAGTCCCAGGGGTGGCAAATTCATTTATCTAATTTAAGTTATTTGTATTCTTTTATTTTGTTTTTATTTTAGTTTTGTCTCGTAGGTTCTTTTTGCTCCCTCATGTATTTTTTGGTAGTGGTACATGAGTCTCATTGACATTTTTTGGTCATCCATAGCTTGCAATATGATCTATTTGCACTCTTTTATTGTGGTGTATTATAGTTTTGTGTTGTAGGTTCTTTTTGCTCCCTCACATTTTTCCTTTTCGTGGTTAATTTGAGTCTCATTGACATATTTTGCTCATCCTTAGCCTTTAATATAATTTATTCTTTCTTTTTAACTCTTTCTATATCAAGTATATTATGTTATGTGGCTTTATTTTACTCCTATATTAAAACATGGTAATGTATAACTGTTATGATTTTATATTGGAAATAATGATCTATTAACTTATAATTGCTAAAGGTTCTACAAATGGGGTGCCAAGATGAGTGGACATTTATTTTGGGAAAAACTACATGGTTAATAAGCATGCTTGATTTGGAATGGTAGGGGATAGGAGATACCTTAGGAAGTCTTAATTACTAGGTTAAAAATCTCACTGTTGATGATTGAAGCTACATGAATGTTTATTTAGCTAGTTTCAATCCTACTGTTTCACTCTTGTGAGCATTACTAGATGCATTGAGTGCCAAGTGGATCATACAGATGGACTCTTTTGGAGAACTTCTCAAGAAGATGAATCATCAAATAAATGACTTGATTAGCAAATACTCTATGTATTTTTCCCTGAAGAATGATATTTGATATTGTTGAACTATAGAAAAATCCTGATATGCATAAGATCAAAGAGTTAGGCAGCTTCAAATAAAATGGTTCATAATGTTTAATACTTTCCAAAGGATTTTACAAATGGGGTAGCAAGCAAACAGATATTTACTAGGGAAGCAACTCCATGATTAAGTGTGCTTGAGATGGAATGGCACTAGGATGGATGATCTACTGAGAAGTACCTCATACCAGGGGAAAGACCTGAGTTTGATGACTGATGCTATGAAAGGCTCATTTTGCTAGTTTCAATCGCACTTCTCTACCCCATGGAACTTTCCCTCATGTAATAAGTGCAAAATGGACAACTAAAGCTTGTGATAGATAGATTTTTCTGACTCACTCATCATAAAGATGAGTGATCAAAAGAAAATGGCTGAAGTATCAAATAGTTATGCAAATAATCCTCATAGAATGATATCTAAACTGTCTACTCTCTTGTTAAATGTTGGTTCCCTGTTGATTCACTTGGAGCTGATTGTCTTCCCGTCATTTGCCATCATTTATTAATGTAAATGAGCTTTAAGCTTTGCAGCCTCAAAATGTTTTAGCGTTGTCTTTTCATGCATTCATTTTCCTTTCCAAATTGCAAACACCATGGCACCATTTTATTTACATAACACCTTAACCAATGAAAATACTATTCCATTTATTTTCTGTACATAGATCTTGGTGCAACAAGGAGGCACATTTCTGTACATACTCACATGCCATATTTACATATATTCTGTGGGGCTCAAAATCTGGGAATTCTACTAAATATCTCTACTTAATTTTTATGCAACCTAGATTACAACTAGAAAGTCTGAAAGGATTTCTTCCACTCATTAATTCAGTAAAACAGAATAATTTATTAATTTGGAAAATGAATGGCTTTTGTCCAATCTAGCAATATAATTGCAGTATCTAATGTGTTGTGTTTGTTCATACAGGACCTTATGCAGTGGTTATGGCCCCAACAAGAGAACTTGCACAACAAATAGAAGAAGAGACTATTAAATTTGCCCATTATCTGGTAAGAAAAATATTGATGTTTTTCTTGATAAATCTATTATATCATATTCTTTTTTCAGTGGGGTAAAAAAAATTTAAAATGTTAAACTTTTGATTTTTATGTATCTATAGACGGTCTACTATAAAAATGATGATAAGGATGTTTGTTCAGGTATTCTTTTGATGCATTATTAGAATGTATATAAGGCTGCTTCAAATTGCATGGCATTATGAAGTATTTATAGTGACAATTTCTTGTTTGGTAGCCTTTGTTCTATTATAGTTCACCAAAAAACATAAATATTGGCTATGCCAAACTTTTAGCCAGCTTATCTGATATATCAAAATAAACTGTACTTATTTGCCAGCTAACAAATTTAGGTGGCCGCCACAATTGGCTTAAAGTAATTGTAGTGAGAGAAATGATGACGAGCATCTACACCGTATATGGATGAAAATTCATACCCTAACCAATGTTATTCATCTCCTATCTCAGAGATACATACAAGGGCATCTCTAGACATTAAGAGACATCAGTCGTTGTCTTCAAGAAATGTCTCTTGTGCTAGTAATTGGTTGGAGAGTAAAAGCACAAATAAACTTAAGATTGTATTTGCCTATTTTTGCATGAAAATTTATGACCTTTTTGCTGCAAAGTATTCTCATCAAATCTCAAAGTGCTAGTAGAATGAAGAGAGAACAATATTAAATTTTAAAATGTCTTTCTGTATAAAAGATTTATCAATTAATTGAAATGTGAAAGAGGGTACTTTATTTACTAGCCTATACTAATAAACTATAGCATTACCTCGTTGCATTGCAGCTTTCTTGTAAATGAGCTAAGTTAGTTCTGCTATTTTGGGCACTGTCATTGTACCAGACAGGATGGGTACAGATCTGCGCTATGGTTCCCGCAAAATATGCCCTAGATTCATATGGGCAAACATGAAAAAAAAAGAGTAAAAAATCCTATTTTTCAGGGCAAGCAAAGATGGGGATGAAAGTGGGAGTTCCAAATGGAGTTGTGTTCTGTGATAATAATTTGGCTTTGCACAAAGAAAAGTTGTCCCCCTCATAGATGGGATTGGAGATGTAAAAAATCTGCTATGGTGACAGAGACAAAGATGAAAACTCAAACCTGCACTTGGAAACAGAGAGCAAAGATGAACAAGAGGAGGAGCCCCCAAAGGAGAGGATAACAAACTAGTGCAATGATAACTACGCAACAGCAAGGAAGGCAGGCTGAATGAGTGGCTGCTTGGGAGTCTTTTGAAGTGGAGTGGAAGAAGATGGTCTTTGAGTAGGTCATTAATGGCAGCAAAGACAGGGAGATTGCGTGTAATGAGTTGTAATAGTAGGCAGACATTTCCTGCGCTCTATTCTGCTGTGGAATCAATCTGATGTAATTCCCATTGATGTTTTTCATCCTCTTGTATATGTTCCATATCCTCCATGGTTTCCTCTTTAATGGTGAAGAGCAGCCTTGGCTCGCCCAACGCAACTTGCCTGTAGAGGTTGTTGTTGCTTCCCATAACCCCAGAGCACAACTTTGTTTCCTCCAATCGCTAATGTCTTGATGCACATAATATTATATTATTTATATTATGATAATATAATATTATAATGTTAATATTATTCGAATATTAGTTACTCTATTTTCTATATTTATATTATTTAGATTTATATTGATTTATTTTCAATATATTCATATTGTTACTCACAATTAATAATTATCAACAACAATACAAATATAGCTAAATAAATATAAATATAGAAAATAGAGTAACTAATATATGAATCAGCCCAAAGGACCTTTGGGAGAGGGAGGCGAAAAAGGATGTGGCGGATGGGAACCAGCGTACTCTTCTTTCCTTGTGCAATAAGGGATATACCAAAACTTAAAAAATGAAATTTCTCTCTTGGAATGTCAGAGGGTTGAACAACCCTCATAAGCATGACCTTGTAGCTAACTTAGCCAGGCAAAATAGACCAGATATTATGCTTATTCAAAAGACCAAAATGCTAGTGGATAGAGTGGTTAAAATCAAGAACAAGATTTACAGGATAGTGGTTGTGTGGGTGTGGATGCTGCTGGAGCCTCAGGTGGAGTTGTGACTTTGTGGAATCCTTCAAATCATGTTACTGTTTTTTTTCATTTTAAGAAAGATAACTCCTCTAATATCCAATATTTATACTCCAAATTCTAGGAATGCAAGAAGGAATCTTTAGTCTCGTCTTGTGGCTTTCATAAGAATACACATAGATGTTAAATGGTTGGTTATGGGGGATTTCAACTCTTTGTTAAAAGATAATGAAAAGGGGGAACTCAAACTCCTTCAGAAAGTAGAGAAGACCTTGCTGACTTTATTAACCAAAATGCCTTGATGGACCTAGATCTTGAAGGTGCTGAATTTACCTGGTCAAATTGAAGGGTGGGCTCTTGCTTTATATAGGTAAGGCTGGATCGTGCCCTTATATCATTTGATTGGCTGAATGTCTTGCTGTACTCTATCAAATATAACCAGAATCAGTTTTAATCATTCTCTTATTGTGCTTAACGCTAATAAACTTGGAAAAAGAAAAGGGTTCCCCTTTTGCTTTGAACAAATGTGGACTCAACACCCACAATTAGTGGATAAAATTGCTAAATGGTGGAATATAAGAGTAAATGGATCTGCAATGTTTCGGGTGGCTAAGAAACTAAAAAATGTAAAGCTGAATATCAGAAGATGGAACAAAAATTCTTTTGGTAACATTTAAAAAAAATCTGAAATCAAGGCCCGTTTAGATTTGGTGCAGAAGGAGATTCAGGCTATGGTTATGAATTAGGAGCTTATGTCAAAGTAAGAAGATCTTCTCTATGAACTTAACTCTCTTATTGTTAAAGAAGAAGATTATTGAAGGCAAAGATCAAGGGCCATCTGGTTAAAAGAGGGTGATAGGAATACAAAAATTTTCCACATGACCACCTTAAAGCATTGGTCTTTCAACATAATTAAAAAGATTCGGGTGGATAATGGTCATTTTGTGGAGAAAACCTCTATAAGGGAGAAAGTTGCTGATTTCTTCAGTAATCTTCTTGGGGAAAACAATGTGATGGATTCTGAGATTCAACATGACTTATTGAAACTCATCCCTAGCATTGTTGATGCCCAAGATAATATGGAATAGTTGAAAACCTTAACAGAAGAGGAAATCAAATTGGCTGTCTTCTCCTTTGAAGGAAGCAAAGCACCTGGTCTTGACAGGTTCCTGCATTTTTTCTTCCAAATGTATTGGGATATTGTGCTAAGGACCTTATGTTTGTTGCTAAGGAGCTCTTTGGGAATGGAAATTTTCTAAAAGAGCTGAACTCTACTTTCCTAGTCCTCATACCAAAGAAGGCTAGAGCTGTCACCTTTTCTGGATTCAGGCCTATTAGCCTTGTAATTTGGTGTATAAAATATTCTCAAAAATTATTGCCTTGAGACCATTTAAATTCTTCTTAAGCTGAGTTCTCCACGGCAAAATGGGTTTGTTTATTGGTGGCAGATTTTTGATTCTATCATTTCCCTTCATGAAGTTCTTCATTTGTTGGAGGTTAACAAAAAAGATAGATTCATCCTTAAACTTGACTTGATGAAGGCATATGATTGTGTCTCTTGGGACTTCCTCATCAAAGTTATGAAAAGGTTTGGGTTTGAGGAGAAATTCTGAAATCTAATTATGGAATGTGTTTCCACCTCAAATTTCTTTGTTATTGTTAATGGCATCCCTTCTGGTTTTTTTAAGGGAACTAAGGGTATTCGGCAAGGGGACCCAATTTCTCCTTTCTTATTTATTGTCATGGTGGAAGCTCTAGGAAGAAGCATGCAAAATGCGGTTTCCAAAGGAAGAATCAGAGGTGTTAAACCAACCTCAACTTGTACTCCTATTTCTCATCAACAATCGGTTGATGATACGATTGTTACAAGGAAAGGTTTGGTGGTAGAGGCAAAGGATTTTAAACGAATACATTCCTGCTATGAGAAAGCTTCTGGCTAGAAAATCAGCCTCCCAAAAAGCACCATTTTCTTCCTCAACATTCTTGTGGTGAGACAACAAAAGGTTGCTTCCATACTGGGTCGTCAAACAAGGTCTCTTACTTCCTCATACCTTTGTTTTCCACTCTTTGCAGGTGTTGTTCTTGATTCCTTTGGAGTGGTCTACTGGATTGTTTCCAACACAAACTTGCTGGGTGGAAAGGCTTCCTTCTAAGCCAAGAAGGTAAGCTTCAATTAATCTAAGCTTCTTTACAAAATATCCTAGTGTTTTGCATGAGCTTGCTTTTGATGCCTGCAAAATTTGTGGGATAAGATTGAAAAAATACAAAAAAGTTTCTTTGGTCAGGGACAGAAGAAAATAAACATCTTCCTTTGCTTGAATGGGATTTAGTGTTTAAGTCCAAAAACAAAGGGGCTTGGGTTTGAGAAGGATCAAAGATTTTAATATGGCTTTGAATGCCAAAATTACTTGGAGATTACTCAACAAGGAAAAGGAGTGGGTCTCCATCACATCCAATAAATACTTGGAGGGAAGAAATAGGGATATGCTTTCGAGCAATGAGTTGCCACATGGCTCCTCCATTTGGAAAAGCATGATGTCTCACATGTTCATTCTTAATAAAGGAACTAAATGGAAATTGGGAGATGGAGCAAGCATATTTTTTTGGGAAGATGTGTGGATTCTAGATACCCCCTTCAGTGACTTAGATTGGACGACTCCTTTAGTGGATCTATGCAAATCTACAGTGGGGATCAAAGTTGTTAATTACATTCAAATGGTGAATGGAGTTAGAATTTGGAAGAATTTGGCTTTGGTCTCTAACCTGTCTAAGGATGCTCTCTCTATGTTGGACTCTTTGTTGAACTCCTTTCACATCCCTCGATACCCCAAAGAGATGAATTAGTTTGGGCGACCTCTTCTTCAAGGGTGTTTTCCATTGCTTTGGGTTTCTCCTTGCTAGTTGATCAAGGTCCTTCCCCCTTTTGGTTGAAGCTTTGGCAGCCCCACCTGATCCCAAAAATCAACTTTTTCTTTTGGCTGGATGATGCAAAAATCTGTAGAAACTTTGGAAATGACAAGGGCATTTGTTATCACTTGCAAGCAGATTTGGAGTTAGCCAAAACATTTTCTTCATTCAGTATAAATTATGTTTCTTGTTGGCTTTTTACCAATGCTCATTGAAACCAAATGCAAAAAGTGGTTCAGGATTCTTGTGGTCTGATGGAAGAGGTGAAAAGAAAAGGCAAGCAGTAAGCTGGGATATCTGCACTTGTTGCAAAGAAATGGCTGAGATTGGCCTACAAGATTTTGGGCTTCTGGGCATTGTATTGGCCATAAAGTGGATTTTAATATCTAGATTTAGGGAACACCATTATAAGTTTTAGTGAGAAGTAACATTCAGAGAGCATTTCCTAAAGGTTAGCGGTCTTGCTGAGTTCTGCACATCATAGGTCTGATTTTTGGATCTTTTGATATTATCTCTTAAGGATCTCCTGTGTTCAAGACAGTTGGGAAAGCTAGGTCATATATTAAAGATGCAGTCTGTGTCACTGCCTTTTCACAGATGGGAAGTAAACAAAAGCATTTTGATCAATATGGTGGACCTTGTCTTAAATAAGCATTTTATTGGTGTGTTTAAGAGAGAGCTCTGCTCCCAGTTGGTCTACAAAGGGATTTAAGTTTTTAACAATTGGGTGATTTCTTTTGGTTGGAACAGTGACCTACATGGAATCAGTTAAAAGTTAATTATAATCTTTAGGAGACAGAAAAAGAACTTTTATATCCATTGATAAAGCTATGGGGGCTACTAAGGTATCGGAATTGATGATCTGATTTTTTGGGATTGATACTCAAGGTCTCTATACCCTGCTGCTTAGAATGCTAGATTGGAATACCAAACTAAATGAAACCTAGAAAATCTGACACTGTAATGTCCCCTTTTTCCAAGTGATCACCTAACGGAGTCGGTTAGCCTATCCTATTCTTGTAGGCTAAACTGGAAGGGCTAGGGAATGACCTAATTGATTAAATACTTAATTTAATCAATTTATTTGGGCAAATTGAAGATGTGAAATGACTTTATATATTTTTGTGAGCCATGTGGAAAAAAGAAATAAATTAAATAAATTTATTTATGAGGTGGACGACCTAAGAGAGGGCCCAAAAATGTAATAACAAGTGCCAAAAGAGGTTCACTCCTCTTGGAGAAAATAATAAAAATAAAATAAAAATATTTTTATCTATTTCTTGGCACCTAGCATGAGGTCGGCCAAGTTGGGAGAAGAAAAACAAAATAAAATGAAATATATTTCCAAGAGGAGGTCGGCTAGGAGGAGGTCGGCCAAGGTTGAGTTGGGACGAAAGAATGGCTATAAATAAAGGTTCGTTTGGAGTCATTTGATCATCCATTCATTCATATTTTTATTGAAATTTCCTCTCTTGGCTGCAACATTTGTTGGGCTATATTCCAAGGACAAAAACCATTGTGAATATCGGTGAGTTGGACGAAAACCTAGCTCATCTTGAGGTGGACTCATAACGGAGTTCAATTTGCACTTCATTGGAGACTTGGAGCATATTTGCATATTTAGATTTTCAGATCAGAATTGGAGTAGAATTCTTTGGTGGCATTTGTGTTGTCATTGCATTTGGGTTTCACCCTAGATTGGAGCGCCACCTTTGGAGGAGGGCGGTTTTGCTTGTGGGAGGCGATTTCACCATTTGGAGGGTTTCAAAACCCTAAACCTAGCAGCCGTTTCATCCTTGCATGCACCACCATTTTTGGAGGGTTTGTTGGGCATCATTCTTCATCATTTGGTATGTACAAACCTAGGGCTTAGATCTGATTTGGACAGCAGCATTCCGGGCCATGTTTGATCATGTTTTAGCCCATGATTTGATTTAATTTTCAGTCTTCATATTCAGATTTGTAACAGCAGAGTTATATTCAGAAAATCAGACCTTTGTGTTGCATTTGAATGGCTATATCTTGTGTAATTTATGGTGGAATTCATGTTTGATGTGATCAGCATTTAGAAGTATCATTTGGTATGTTTATTTGGCATTTTTGGCTATTGTATGTTTTCTGTTATATTTGTTTTACAAATCAGAAATAAAGATCAGAATTATGAAGTTAGGGTTTGACCAGAAAAAGAAATCAGAATTTTAGGGCAGATCCAGTTAGGGATTTTACAGACACGTCTCAAAACTGGAAATGGAGATTCTATTTAATTTTGATGTTGTCTATTGAGCCTCAGAAAGCTTGCTTTATATGCATGCTGTTGTGGAACAAATCTGCTTTCAATTTTTTGGGAGAGTGAGGAACAAAGATTTAGATTTTTCTAGTATGTAGTGGCAATGAAACCCTGATACATCTTTTTTTATTGCTATTATACCAAACTAGCCTTGAATTATATTCTTCAAGGATGGGAAATTTTTGCTACAAGGAAAATCATGTAGAATGATATCCGGACTGAATCTCTTTCTAGTGTTAAGCATCCCAATTTTTTGATACATTGCGGCTAGTTTTTTCTACAGATTTAATCAGTTCTTTTGGAAAAGGAAGATTAAACATATCTTTCATTATAAGGGAAGGGATCATACTGACTTCACAAGTGAAGTCACTCTCTGGACTACTATTTTGCATGGAACCTGTGGAGGTCAACATGAAGCAACATGATATTAGAGAATTATTAAAGTTGGGTTAGCTCCCTAACTAGATTAGATGGTGGCCAGAATCCCTAGAGCTCCACCTCCTCCTAGTGATATAGATGACAGTATTAAGTTAGCTATAAAATTTCCAATCATTTTGGACAGGATTCATGGCAGTGCCTAAGGTACTTTTCTAAGCTTAGCCTTTCCCAAAACAGTACATGTTTAGGAAAGCTACACAATTTTTCTTGATTGGTGGGAGAGGTGGAGCAATTTCAAGGGTGGCTGTGGAGTATGTTTCTATAAATTGTCTCTATGTCCATTAGGGGTATGTGCATTTGCATTGACACTGGTTTGACAGCATGCCTATTTCAGCAAGTTTACCATATTTTATTCTGATACTGTTTAAGTTTGACTGTAGAGTTTTTTTTTCTCCTTTCCATGTTTGTAATTGGTTAAAAATTTGGTTAGTAGAGTTGCAGTTTTTTCTCTAGTTGATTAAAAGATTCAGGAAAGTTGTTTACAAATTTATTTGCATAGGTGAGTTTCAATTGTAAAGATATTAAATGGCATGCCATTTGTTTATCTTTGTGAGGAAAATGGTCCTTTTTTTTCCCATTTATATAACAACGAGTTTATGGTCTCTTACTACTTATTATGAGAATGTCACAAAGCTAATATTAGTGTAACATGTGTGTTTGGTTTCTTTTAAAATAACAAAGAAAAACCTCGTTACAAGTATATTAGAATATGTATGGTTGCTTAGGAAGTAGTTTTAGTTATTTTTGTTAAAATCTTTCAGGGTAATTCATAGTTTCTTTCTGGATTGTTGTTGCTATTCTTGAGTTGCCATAAAAGAAGTGCATGTACCTCAAGCAGCTTTGGTTTGTTTAGGCCCATTGCTCTTTATGTTAGCAAGGTTCTGTTTTTGTAAATGTCTTTCTTTTTGAAAGACTTATACGTAATCTTTTACCAAAAAAAGGAAGTGTATTATGTGTGTTACACTTGAAGGGTGAAATTCATACCAAAATATTAGAATATAGAGCATAGGCATGATAAAGTTTATCCCCTTATGAGATTGTTATTCTAAATTAAAAATAAAAAATGTGTTTGATTTTGAAAAACTTTACTTGATGGACCTGTTCCAAACAATAAATATATTTTTGAAAATTTTGTGTGATGGTGTAAGTATTTTACTTCCATTGAATTCTTGTTTCAATATACACTATTTTTTGTAGGATATTCGAGTGGTTTCAATTGTTGGAGGTCAATCCATTGAAGAACAAGGTTTCAAGTTGCGTCAGGTTTGTGAATAATTCCTGACTTATTGCTTTTTTTGCAGCACAATAGCATTCTGTTTACATGGCATTGACATGGTGTGGCTAATGTGTAAATAGAAATTCACTGAACCGGGTATTAAATGGGACAAACTCAGTGAAAGGCAGGGAAATAAAAAATGATATTTACAAATAAAAATAGAGAAAAACTGATTTATAATTTCATGTCAAATATAGTGTGTAGAGATAAAAATGAATATAATACATAAAAAATGGCAATCATACCATAAATGTGTAGTTTTTTTCAAAATATTTTACGTAAAAGCATTTTAACTTTTTTGTAAAAAAACAAACTGCTGGCCCTAAAATAGTAGTCCATGCCATCATGGAACAAGATCTATTTTAGGGGCAGCCCTATGTTTTTTAGGTAAACCCTCTAATAGCCAATAGGGTATAACTATAAATTAAATGAAAAACCCTTGTCAGTGTTAAAATTTGTATTCTACAATAAATTATTCAAATAATTTTTTATAAAAATTACAATGTTTTTAACCAACCAAAAATTTCTACTCTTATTTTGCTTTATCTATATATAATTGTAAGGTTCACTATTACTTAGGTTAATTGCAATTTTTCGAGTGTAATACTACTATGATTTGAACATACTCTAGTGAATGAAGAATTGCCATTAAGATGCTGCACAATTAATCTGGAAACTAATTGCTTTCTTGATGGTGGTTTGGCTTTTGTTTTACTTAGAATTCAAGTTTTGGTCCTTGTTACTTGTGCCAATCATTGAGCTTCTCATAGTGAGCAATAATTAAAACACCTCTGATTTGCTCTCTGGACAGAGGGACTTTTTCTGATCCTCCCAAATTGGCAGGGATGTGAGATTGTAATAGCAACTCCTGGACGCTTGCTGGACTGCCTGGAAAGAAGGTAAATGCATGTCTGTCTTCTATGCTTGACGGTTCTCTGTTGCTGGAAGCTACCAGTTTGAATTCCATGTGACAAGTAACATGTTATTCCATTGTGGCCTGCAGATATGCAGTTCTTAATCAGTGTAACTATGTTGTTCTGGATGAAGCAGATCGCATGATTGATATGGGCTTTGAACCTCAAGTGAGTTCTTTTGGCGTTGGTTGCTCTTGTATTTGGAAAGCTGTTTCTTGAAATTTGATTAAATAGGACAATTTGAAAAATATTTTGTGTTTGGATATGGTTTTGATCTAAAAAAAATTAAGGATAAGAAATACTGATTTATACTGTTAACTAATTGCTTCCTTATCCTGGTTGAAAGCATGTGTCATTTACTAAGACTCTGGACATGGTCCTCTTAATGTAAGTTTCTGGCGATGTTTTGATGTTTTGACAGGTTGTTGGAGTTTTGGATGCAATGCCTTCAAGCAATTTGAAGCCTGAGAATGAGGATGAGGTAACAAGGAAAAATATTTCATACTGAGCTAGTAGATTGTGGATGGACTCATCAGCAGCTGCCCATATATTAAATTTCTTATGACAACATCTTCATTTAACTTTTTGCCCCTTATTAGAAATGGAGGAATTGAAAGTAACTCATGGGTGGCTGACAAAGATATACGAAACACATGATTTCATTAGCTTTAAGCAACTAAATATTGGACATATGAGGCAAGATTGGCAAAGGATCATGCATCTTATTTTAGAATAATTTCCAGGCTCCATTACCTTTTTAGTTATTATTTTTGCATGATTCCCTTGTGAATTATTTGTAAGTAGTATCCAAGGCTCCAAATAATTACGGGAGTAAGATTGTAGGGTACTTAGCTATTTCATCAATTGCCAGTTTCCTTATCTTTGTCACGTTTCAAATGTGAAATATCTAGGTTCATAACCAGTGAATTTCTAATGTTGTAAAATGGATTCAATTAGAGTGAGAGATCTGGAATTTCTTATTATTATATAGATAAGCGTGATATGTACTTGAACAAAATGAAATATGGGAAAATGCATGGAGACAATCTGTCTGTAGATGGTTAGAATTCACCAAGATTTGTGCTCATTCTTGTTTAAAAAGGGCTGAAATACATGTCAAAACCCTTGAAGGAAATTGTCATTATTTGGAACTTTATTGCTTTCTATTTTAAAAAAACTGTTCCATTTTCCTCTTTTGAAAAAGATTGTCATAGTCAATGGTTGTCGTCTTAAAAAACTAGGCTTGGAATGTTATTTAAGAGCTCAAAGTGGGCTGCAAATCTGTCCTTTTATTCCATCTAGCCTGTTCTTAATAAGCTCAAAACCTTCATTATGGACGTCACTAAGTCCAAAACCTCTTCACTGACGAAGTGGTTGGAGTAATCATGATAAGTTGGAAATGAATAATTAAGGATTGATGGAAAAGTATGGAGTTTCCCATTGCCATCTTAAAACCAAAGTTCCCAAGAGTTTTTGTTTCCAAAAAATATCACCCATGGAATATGCTTCCACTGCAGCAAACAAAAACAATAAACAACTAAACAGAAACTGCAGCCACTTCATTCACATCCAAGTTATTTTCTCATCCTCTATTTCTGAACATGAACTTGATCAGTCCTCACAAAATACCCCGAGAAGAGGAAGGTTTCAATCTATTGAGCTGAAATCTACATCCTCATTCTTATAGGATATTCAGAATTCAGCATTATTTGGGCTAGAAAAAAATCGTTGGAACCAATCCCAAAGTTAACAAAATCCAGGATAAGATAATAAAGGTATTCAAATTCCTTATACATGTGCAGCATACGTAAGTGTTCACATAAATTGTCTGAACATGCTTGTTTCTAAGCTTATCTTTACACCCGCAATTTGTGGCAACATTGAAAGCTTTGTAGGTGTGGGGTGCCTTTTAGCAAAGCAATCTCCGGAGAGGCCAATTCCTTGTATTCTAGCTTAATCTATTTGACTGAGAAAAAGAGGAGAGAGTACTGAAAGGAAAAGGCTACTCTAGGGCTTATGAGTAAAAAGCAATAGAAAAAGCTCTGCACACAAGGCTCTGATAGCACAAGTTTGCAAATTTGAATCTCACCTAACCATGAGCTGCAAGCTCTTATTTATAACAAAGCAAAGGGAAATGAAATCTAAAAAAATAGCGAAGGCAGTTTAATGCCCAGGTATCATGTGGAGGTGCTGTTTCGGAAAACGAAATAGAACACAAAAATATTCTATTAGCTTGAATAATTCGATTACATAGCGTTTCATGTCTTTATCTAAAAATTAAAAAAAAAAATAATACTAGAAATAGACTAACCTAATTTACGAATTAAAACAACTTTATTATAAAAGTAAGTATTAAATATCTCTAATATCTCCTCTTAAGACTTACTGTACTTAAAACAAAACAAACAAACATAAGCAAACTAAAAACATTTAGAATCATGAATTCCTTTGAAGATTTTTCTGTGAAAACAATTCTTCAACCAAGTAGACCTCCATCAAGCTGCCTCGTAACCCCTCGTAAAGGCATAGCTCCTGAGCTGAATTCCCAAGTTCCCGGATTACCACCTCCCCAAACTCCCAAATCACGAATCCCCCGAATCATTGGACAACAATCCATGCTGAGCTGCACTCACAGAGCTCCATCATGTTGTCTCATGACCCTCGTAAGGGTATGACTCCCTAGATCCACAGACTCCCAAGCTAACTAGGCAACTATCAATAGTGAGCTTTAACTACACTAGATTCCTTCCAACCTTCAAAGAACCGGGCTTCTTTAGAATGCCTAAAAAGCAACTTCTCCACCTCCACCATCGTCAGCATCCAGAGGATCTTCAACAATGGCTACATTAGCTTCTCTGATCTTTCCCTTAAGAACATCAATTGTCCGATTTCTACAGTTCCAAGTTGTGTGACCCATCTTTTTGCAATAATAGCATTATGTCCCCCTTTTGTCCTTATCCGATCTTCTATGATTTGAGTATAAAAGAAAATTTTCAAAATATCTGCAAACTCTTTCCACAAACAGAATACAAATTTAGCCCTAGCTGTTTGGAAACCCTGAATTTTTATTTTTATTTTCAAACCCTAGTAGAATTAAAACATCTTTTCAAACCCACGATTTTATGAGAAAATTGTCCAAAAACGTGAAGAAAAGAATCCTTGGTCACGGCTTGGTGAAAACAAAAACATGAATTCCACAAAGAAAATCCACCCAAAATAGTAAGCACGATTTACAAAGATAAAAATCCAGGATTCTCCTCCACAACAAACCCTTCACATGACCTACTCTGATACCATGTTTCGGAAAACGAAATAGAACACAAATATTCTATTAGCTTGAATAATTCGATTACATAGTGTTTCACCTCTTTATATAGTTTGAAGTGAAGTTACAATCATGCATATTAAATGCATGTAAACTTATCTAAAAATTTAAAAACTAATACTAAAAATAGACTAACCTAATTTAAGAATTAAAACAACTTTATTATAAAAGTAATATCTCTAATAGGTGCTCCATTAATTGCAGTTCGGCATGATTGACAAAACAATGCTTAATTTGAATTCCCTGCCTGAATTAACTTCTCCACTAAGTGTGTGAGCTAGCATGAATTAACGACTATAGTGTGGAGTTGGTTGCATGGTGAAATGCATCTTTCCAGTTGAAAATAATCTCCAAAAACATTTCTCCATGCATTTTTTTTTTCATTTAAAATAAATCACTTTGCATATCTTTTAAAATACTTAAGTCCCTGTTTCCATTTTTATTCCCACAAGACTTTAATGCATGCCCCTTTTATTAAAATGTAAGGTATTACCTTATTTTAATAAATGGCTAATGCTATAAATAATTAAAAGGGTTGCCCATCTTTTAATAAAAAAAAAAAGGAAATTAATAAATAGAGAAAATATGCACTATTTTGAGGAGCGAAATTTTGCAACAAGAAAGAAATCAAACTTATTCTACTTGAGGCATGGTATTCACGGAAATAAGAAAAGAGGAGGCCTTTGGAAATGTGAATTTCACTCCTAAAGATAAACAACCATTCCACATTCCCACTACCATATGCCGATAAGAATTACAGAAATTTCAGAAAATAAAATGGTTCAACTTTTTCACTTTCAACAATTACTGTAAGTAGAGAATTGAGAATTTGAAATAAAAAATATTCGAAGTATGCATAGCAATCAACTAGATCTTTATCACAATTTTACGACCTTAACAATAGATTTCCATGTGACTTTTCGAGCATAAAGGAATACAAATGCGTAGAGGTGAAAAATCATTTCTAGTAGAGGTCATAAATGCTATTCACTTGCCACCTTCGGTAATTAGCAGTCTTGACAACGTGAAATTTAAAGGTAAAACTCAATTTTAGATGACATTGATTAATAGTTAATGGAGGGAACAACATGTCACTCTTTCCACCTTTCATTTTAGTGTGCCCCATCCCTTAAAAATAGTCTGTATGATCTGCCATGAAGGCATGATTAAGATAGAAGGGCAGATTCAGGCAATGATTTTACCTCATCCTAGATTTTAGTTATCAAAAAATGCTAAATAACGTTGTCAAATTAAGGAACAAAGAAATAGTTAAGCAGACATGGGAATTGTTATTTAGATTATGGTGAAATAATGCCATAGCAAGGGAAGGGAGAGCTAGAGTAAGGGTATAGATTTGTTATATGAGATTGAGGCTTAGGGATTGAAAGTTATCTGAGTCAAAGATTTGTCTGTGGCCAAGGGTTTTTGAAAGCAATCTGGGAAGCTACCTTCATAGAATTTATCTGAAGCACCCTTAGATGAGGAAATGCTGACACCCTGGTTGGCAGCCATATCCACCATTGTATTTCCTTTTCACTTGACATGGGTGAAGTTTGCACGGTCTAATATACCAGCCAACCATGATGCTTCATTAAAAATGATTGTCAATCTCTATGAAGACATATGCATGATTTTATCTCCTTTTTACTTGACATGGATGAAGATTGCATGATCTAATATACCAGCCAACCCTTCTGCTTCATCAAAAATCACCTTTAATCTCTATGAAGAGATATGCGCTCAGTTCATTGTGTTAATCAGAATTTGGGAGTCACCTTCAACAACTGATTCTGTCCATGTCTTGATGACAATGATTTGAATACCTTTTAGCATTGGCAGGGCTGCAGCTTGATCAGTTGTGTCACATCTTACATCAATCAAGAAAAACATAGCTGGTTGGCCTCTTTGATCTACACACCTCCACCACTTGCTGGGTCAAGATTTCCTTTGCCTGCACCATTGAAGTTGAGCTTCCTATATCCTACGAAGGAGTCCATAAAATTTTAGGCGTATCTTGCCTCTTCTGCCTTATCCCATTATTGGAGGAAGACTTGACCTTAGGCCAAGAGATCAGTTGCCATTGAAGACATGATTTGATCTTCCAGTTCAAATTTTTTTTATCTTGTTTGAGCCAAGTGTTCACTAATTCTGATAGTGCAGCCTGTCTTCCTTACGAAACTCTCTACTAGGAGAGACTTTTCTATTTGTAAATCACGTTATTCCTCTCCAATCAGATATTCTGTATGATTACTACTGGGGCAATCCTCCATAGGACCTCTTGGGTTGACCTTTTGTTCTTTTATTAATAGACCACATATTCAACATAAGCCTATTAGACTTGGGTAATAGCCAGAAAGTTCTACTTACTCGAGAAACAGACACACACCTGCCAAGAAAAGGAGCAATCGAAGGAAATGTAATCATTATATTCCTCATTCTCCCCACACAATGAACAGATTGATAGACCTTGGAAACCTCTACATATCAACCTATTGTGAGGGTTCTTTAGTCCCAAGATTTTGGCTGCAATAAACCCTAAGGTTATGTAATATAGTACAGTCTAAAAGTTTAAACCTTGCTCAATCATCTGTTTTCCAATGTAGCATGGATATGTATTCCAAAGGTTAGGGGGAATTGTGTCTGTGTTTCTCATGTTATGGGGATTGAGGGATGGTTTGGAATCTTCAGTGTCCCCAAAATGTTAGGAACAACATTGGGGCTTCTATCCCCAGTGGGGATGTTCAGATATTTTGTTATCAAAAGGGGGAGAGGAGGGAGGGAGGAGAAGTGATGCAAAGATGTCTCCCATCTCTACAGAAAGAAAAAATAGAAACAAATTTTATTTATTTGTTTGTTTTTAAAAAAAGTAAGGAGGGCCACATCCTCCTTTTTTCCTTTTGTTGCAAATCCATGATGTCTCATAAAAAGAAAAACATTTTTATTATATGAAATATAATATTTCTTGTATATTTTAAGGGTCATGTCTCCTGTGGTGTCCCTTGAAATTTGGGTTTTTTTCTAGCTATTACTAAAACACCTACCCTCATTTCCAAAATTTGGTGTAAGATTGATATTTTCTTGGGGGAAACATTATCATTCTGACTTGTTGTGATGTCCTTTTTTATCTTCTGTAATTCTTTGTTACTTTAAAATTTATACATTAGTGCATTTGCATGGGACTATCTTTTGTTCGTTTGTTCTTTATAAAACCAATAATCCCTCTTAAACATTTATTATTATTATGAAATTTAGGTGCTGGACGAGAAGAGGATATATAGGACAACATACATGTTCAGTGCAACAATGCCATCTGCCGTGGAACGCTTAGCTCGGAAATATCTCCGAAATCCTGTTGTGGTAAGTGATCTCATGAAAGGTCCTAGAAAAACCACTCACAGTAGCTTTCTTTTGTAAGCTGTTATATGAAGTGACAATGGTTGATAAATTTTAGAGATTGAAATAAGCAAAGAATTTTTTTTGGATACACACATTATTCTATTTATTAGTTTGATACCATTGCTTTGAAACTATTATACTTATATTATCGGTTGACTGGACATTCACTACAAAAATTGTCTCTTTCAGGAGTGATGATTTGTTATATTTTATTTATCATGTTCCATTTGTTATATGAACAGGTCACCATAGGTACTGCTGGCAAAGCAACTGAGCTGATAGCTCAGCATGTGATAATGTTGAAGGAAACCGAGAAGATGGGGAGGTAGTATTTTCCATTAACCTGCATATAAATGAAAAAGCCAAGAGATCTTTTCAACTTTTTGAGGTTCATTCTGAATCAGCATATTATTTTTGTTTTTCCTTATTTTGGGCTGACACAGGCAAATTTGATGTTCTAAAACATTTAGATTTGATTTTTTTTAATGCAAAACAGACTTCAGAGGTTGCTAAATGACTTGGGAGATAAAATGGCAATCGTATTTATCAACACAAAGAAAACTGCAGATTCTTTATCAAGGCAACTGGATAAATCAGGTTATAGAGTGACCATACTTCATGGAGGGAAGACACAGGAACAACGTGAGGTAACAATTTTAAAATCTTGCTTATAATTGAGAGCATATTTTATTTGTTATTAACTTATTTCCTAATTTATTAATTCTTGTGATTAACAGATAAGCTTGGAAGGTTTTCGTAATAAACGCTTCAATGTTCTTGTCGCAACAGATGTGGCTGGTCGTGGCATTGATATTCCGGTATAGTCTTATCAAACTCAATATAGAAAGAAATTTTATTTGTTTTTGGCCATTTCATTGTATGCTTTGAAGGTATCACTTTTATCCTGTAAGCTGATAGTGGACAATTTAGCATTGATCTTTACATAGAATACAATCACTCTGAAATGTGCCATCAAATAAATATTTTCTGCTATGAGGCTAGCAATTTTATGAAACCATTTTAGATAAATAAATCATGTGGTTTATTCTGAGGAGAAAACGTATCTTCTGCAAGTAAATTATATGGATGTATTATCTTCAAACATACAAGCATCTGACCATGTTAAGCTGTATCATCTTGATGGTGAGAAACTTGTCATTAACTGAATAATAATGTTAGATATTATAAGGTTTCTACTCAACAAGCATTTATGTAAAAGGCAACTTCAATTGTGAAAAACATGGCCTATACATCTACAAAACATGCTTTCTGTATCAGGGCTACTACAACATGACAAAAATGGATTCACTATACTATTTTAGAAGGGAAACCACAGCCTCATAAGTTTCTAGAATATTTGTAGGGTAGGTAGGAGAATTTTGCTGTCAGCAATAACACAGTCCTATTGTTGAGCATTTATATTATATTTTGTGTTTAAGGTTTATTCTTCTAGTCATGTGTATTAAAATATGTTCCATATGTCATATCTAATGTAACACCTAGTAACAAGAGTGGAGAGGACAAGCAAAAAGGAGGAGGAGAATAGTGAAGGAAAGCATGGCGAACAGCAATATGGAGGCAAGGAGGATAAAATGCAAACACAGAGGGTAGCAAACAAACAGTTCGCACTAGTTCCATATGGAGAAGGAAGGGAGTGAAGAGAAAGGGTTTTGGTGATAGGAGCCAACAAAATCCCATTAGGAAGAGGATCAGCAGAGGTCAATGGCTAAAGGTCCAGAAAGCAAGAAGAATGGTAAGATTTGAGCTTGATTTTCCATGTGGAGATGACTGCCAACTCATCGATGCATCTGAGGGTGCAAAATTGCATGTCTATATTTTTTTTGGGTGTATCGTAAGCTGTTGATTTGCTTGTGGGCAATCTCTGTGATTGTTTTATTTGGGAGTTCAAATTCATCGTGCCGTTTCTTTGAGAAATCCTGGGTTCAACCTCTTGACCGTGTTTTGACTGTGGCTATTGTTGCGAATAATAACTTCAGAGGTGACTTTGCAGGCATGATGATAGTTGTTGATTAGAGGCACCATGGATTAAATGCATGCACGGTGGTGATCATTTGGAGTCATTTCCCCATGGGTGCACGCATCAACAAGATAGTTGTAGTACTGCAGGCTGATCAATTTGGAAGATTTCCTAGACTTTCAGTCACTGCAATCATTAGTAAGCATGGGCAAGGTATTGGATTTTCTTGCCTGCCATTCCCAAGATCATATTAGCATTGAATGAGTTGCAGGTCAGAGAGCTCCATACATGAAATGTAAGGTAGGAAGACGTGCCATTCGTTGGTTGAGTGGACATTGTCTTCCTTGTTATACATATGAGTTCCCTGCCTGGACTTAGGATCTTTTTGCCTCTTTTGCAACTGAGTGTCCCTTTTAAAGTCTATGACGTCAAATGCTACATGTCTTAGATTAGTAACCTATGTAGAGTCTGTAAATTTGTGAAGGGTTGCAATGCTAAAATCTTTGAATAAGTTCTCCATGGTTAGTGTTGTATTTCTGGGAGTTGACTGTGTTAGCATTTATCGGATCACAATTGTTCGTCTCTTGTTAGATTTGCATTAGTCTTTGGTATTAGGAGAATATTGCTGGCAGAGAAAGGCTTGGTAGCCAAATGTAAAACCTTCTCAAACTAACATAAGAGGTATGTATAGTGGATCAATTTATGGATGACTAAGTAATTTCCTTTTATTTGGTGTTCCTTCCATCTTTGGTTATTGTTTTTGAGTGAAAATGCAGCTAGATTAGTGGGATATCTAAGCATGTTCAAGTTCACCTACTTCAATTAGGGTGAAGATACAACTTGTTGCAGCTAGAATTGGTTGGATCCCTAGTTGAATTTTATCTAGGATGAATTTGTAGCTAGACTGATTAGATACGTGGGTGGGTCTAAGTGAGGTAGGATTTGCAGTAATTCTTTATGGATTCTATTAATCCTTGACTCTATCAACAATGAATTAGGCATCATCTCAAGTAGGTAACTGAGCAAATTGATAAAACTGCAAACATCTTTAGTTATAGTTTAGGTTTAGGTGTTCTCATCAAAGTGCAAGTGTTCATAGGAGACAGTATTTGATATATACATAGAGAACTATCTAGGAGAATATCGTTAGAGTTGAACCTTGCATCTTTTGAGTGTTCCATCTTGTTTGAAATCCTAGGTCTGCAAGTCCAGTAAGCTAGTGTTAGGGGTAATTAGTAACAAATAATAGGGTTATTCTCATGCATAGGATGTAGCTAAGTTGTGTGACCTTGTTCCTTTCATTTCTTTCCAATTGACTTGAGGGATATCTAGGGAAGCTCCACTTAGTTTTTCAAAGCCAGAAGTGTGGAGAATTACCCACTCTCATCAAGGGACCAGATCCACTTGAAGCCCAGCCATGAACCTCTAATGTCCCCTTTTTGAGCAATCAAAATAAATTAATAATTTAATATTAAGTTGCTTGAAATAACTTTGTTTTATTAAAAAGTGCAACTAATGTTTTATTATTAAATTAAAAAGCTCCTCAAGGTAATATTATAAAGTGACTTAAGCCGGGGCCAAAAGGTAAAACAATATAAAGTCACTTTATATAGTGTTTAAGTGATTTATTTTTAAAAGTGATTTTTAAATATTACTTCGAAAAGGTTCCAGGGAAAAATATAAAAGGAGATTTGGAGACTCACTTTATTCATTCTTGACATTTTATTTGATTGGAGTCTCTTTGAGAGCTAGAACCTTTGGTTCTACAAACCCTAGGACGGAAACCCTAGAGGAATATTGATTTCAAAAGTGAAAGATCTTCGCTAGTCAATCTGCAGGTGGAGTCATTCATATTTCACGCTTGTGCTGAACGCATGTGCCATTTTGGCTTGCAATGTTTGTTTATTATTTTGCGGAGGTTTTTTGCTGAAAGATTTATCATTTTTACAGGTTTTGGGTATTTGCTCTGCAGAAAAGACTCATTGCTAAATTTGTGTGATTTGCTTGCAAATACAAATTTAAAAGATTTGTGTGTGAAGTGAAGATATCAATCAGATTTATATTGTGTTGTGTGTGCAAGTGGTATCCAGATGTAATATCCCCAATGGGATCTGCCCAAAAAATCTGAAAATAAATTTCTGAATTCTGCCCTAAATTTCTGCACTTTAGTTTTCTGCTCAAAACCCTAAATTCTGATTTTATTTTTCTGCTCTTAAACAAATTATTACAGTGAACTCATAGATGCCCAAACATGACAAATAAGCATGGCAATTGATGCTATCAAATTATATTCTTATCAAACATGAATTACACCAGAAATTCACAAGATATACCCATCAAATGTCACACAACAAGTCTGATTTTCAGAATAGAAGTCTGCTGCTATAAATCAGAGTATGAAGTCTGAAAATTATATCCAAAACAAGGGCTCAAGCATGACAAGCATAGCCTGGAATGCTGCTGTCCAAATCAGACCTAATACATAGGTTTGTACATACCAAAAGATGATGAAATGATGCTCCACAAACCCTCCAAAATGGCGGCGCTTGGGTGAATGATGGCGGCTGCTAGGGTTAGGGTTTAGAAACCCTTAACAATGATGAAATCGTCTCCACAAGCCAAGTCGCCCTTCTCCAAGGGTGGCGCTCCAAGCTAGGGCAAAGCCCTAATGCAATGTGCTCACAAAAATGCCACAAAATCCACCTCCAATGCTGATCTAGAAATCTGAATATGCAATCACGCTCCAATCCTCCAAAGGTCTCCAATGAAGTGCAAACTGAACTCCATAATGAGTCCACCGCAATGATGAGCTAGGGTTGCGTCCAACTCACCAAGAATCACAAGGGTTTTCATCCTTGGATTCGTGCCCAACTAACATTGCAGCCAAATGAGATAAACTCAATGAGAAAAGATGAATGAATGATGATCCAATGATTTGCAAAAGACCTTGTATTTATACACAATCCTTCTCTCCTCAAGGCCAACCTCCTCTCAGCAGTTCTTTTGTTTTTATTTTATTTCCTTCTCCTATAGGGCCGACCTCCCTTTAGGCGCCAAACATAGAGAAATATTTTATTTTATTTTTTATTATTTTCTCTTTCCATTCTCCAAGTGGGCGAACCACTTAGGCATATCATACATCATGATTTTGACCTTCAATTAGGTCGTCCTCCTCCAAGGGAATTTATCTTAATTTATTCTTATTTTTTCCTCAAACTCCCAAAGTCATTTCCATCATTTTTCTTCCTTCTTTCATTTTTCTTTTCTCTCCCTTGGTTGCTCATCTCTAGGGCAAATTATTTTAATTACTTTAACTTCTCCAATAAATCCACAAAAATATACAAAGCCATCCTTTATGATCAATTTGCCCTAATAAAATTGGCTAAGTATGAAATCTAGCCAATTAGGTTATTTCCTTAGCCCTCCGGCTTAGCCTATGGGAATGGAATAGGCTAGCCAACTCTGCTAAGTGATCACTTGGAAAATGGGGACATTACACCAGAAACACAAAAGAAGAAATAAAAAATCATTTAATTTACAAGTGCAGTGTGTGAAGTGTGGTAGTGAGTGAGTTCACAAATAATAAATCAGAAATTTTTATTTATTGCTAGGTTGGGTTAAATATTGTGGAGTGGGCCATAGCAAGCCGTACCATATTCTCCCTACAAAGAAGCCAATGTAGTACTTGAAGGAAAGGTGCATGAGCCTCATGAAGGAGGTGCTACATGGCGAAGGCTTCAAATATTGTTTGAGGGTGTGTAAGAGTTTTTGGGAAGGTCCACGTGATTATTTGGAATGAGGTGCTGCCTCAAGTAAAGCCTAAAGCTTTTTTTTTTTGTGCTAGCCACTCCATTCTTGGGGGTTTAAAAAATAATAAAAGTGTTGGCTGACTTATGGGAGACATAAGGTGATAAAAGCTGCTGCAACAGGGATATCAGGGATTTGGAACTGTATTTCATTAGTGTTGTTCAAAGTTTGGAGACATTTAAATACCACAGCTGTACCTACATTTTCCAGGAGTCTTCAACCTTATCACAGCAACTTCTACAAGCAATGTTAGCTTCATTCGGAGGTTAGAAATTGATTCTTAAGTTTGTATGTGTCCTTGATTTTTATATCAGCATATTCAGAAATTTGTTGTAATCATTTCCAGCCATATTGAAAGTTTGCAAACTGTTTGATAAAATGTCGCTTTCAATGCGTTGTTCAACGCATGAACACAACATGGGGTCCAAAAGATATGCTTGGAAGCACCCTCTACCATCGTGCCAACTAATTTGCACACACATGTTGAATTTGTTGGTTCCCAAAATTACTACTACCCAAAACCCTAGAGCATTACTCAATCACCCAAGCCAGGGGTGTCATCAAGGTGATTGGGAAGAGGTTTGTCAACAAGTGTAGGGCGATTTTGGCCAACTTATAGGAGTGGGTAGACTCCTCTGCACTTCAAGCTGAGCTAGGCTTAGGAGGGTAATCTTGAGGTATCCCTTAACAGGGGTTTAAAACTACACACTATTTATCTTCAGATTTGTAACTTTGCTGCAATACCCAGACAATTGTTTTAATCCCAAATACTGTCACTGAATTAAAACACACTTGCTGCACTTTTAAACCTCACTTTAAGCTGATGAAAACATTCTTGCATGACTGATTTGTTTAAAAAATCTTTAAAAAATTGGTTTGCAGTTTATATTCCCTGGTTATGACGCAAATCACATAAGGCATGCAAATCTGGTTACTTTTACCTTACACTAGGTTAATTTGTTTGATTTAAGAAATGTTTGGGTGATCAAAAGATTTTTTAGACCGGTGCCTTCAATGGGTCAATCTTGTACCCATACGAAATTTTTCGTATATGTGCCCAAACACACCTCCCAAGCACCATGTAGCCTTGTAATTACTGCACTAACCCTACATGTACAAGATATATCAAAAGATAGCGATCCAAGGCTCAAATGGAGGGAGATTCTGGCAAGCCAATCAGGCTTGGAACTATGAAAGAACACCTAGAAGCGGAGGCCAAAGTGATGGATCGAAGGCCAAAATGACATAAAGGAACCAAGGGAAGCAATGCAACTACATCTGGCAAATCAAAATTCAATTTTGAAAATTTTGAAATTTTGGAAAATTTCAAAAAAATTCCGAAGGCATTTTTGAGCGTTTTTGGCTAAAATGTGCTCCATCTCGGAGCATACTTCATGGAGAAGAGGCTTCAATGAGAGCTTCGGATCATATGAGCCTAATTTCCAAACTTCAAGGCATTCTGTCATCAAATGAAGAAGTTACAGCAAAAAGAAGCTTCACAGGCAGAGGCAAACGGCAGTGATCTAGGCAACCTCCGTCAAAATGTCCAAAGCAAAAGTCAAATTTTCTCAAGGTCAAAAGTCATAATGAATGAGCATGGAAACGATGAATCAATCACGAGGTTCTTGTAGAAATCTCAAGGCAAAGACCAAGAGTTTCCAAAGGCGAAATGGGCGAAAATTTCTAAGGCAAAATGCCTTGGCAAGAGCAGTTTTAGACACCTCCAAAAGCACCCATTCTAGCCTAAATCCACGCCTTTATCACCCTCTCAAAAGGCGCCTCTTTTCACCAAATCACACGCCTTTTTGTCACTTGCAAAAGGTGCCCTTCTTGGGCATTTCTCACACCTTTCATACCTTGCAAAAAAGCGCCCTTCTTGGGCTAAACGCAGGCCTTTTGTCACTTTGTAAAAAGCGCTCATTTCAAGGAGATTGCACGCCTTTGCATGCCTTCCAAAAGGCGCTCATTTTGAAGGAAACCCACGCCTTTTTCAAACTCCAAAAAGGCACTCATATTGGCCAAATCCCATGCCTTTTTCACCTTGACAAAAGGCGCTCAAAATTGCATAAAAGCACGTCTTTTTGACATATGGAAAAAGCGCCCTTTTTGGGCAAAACTCATGCCTTTTTAAGCCCAGGAAAAGGCACTCAATTTGAGGTAAATGCACTTCATTTTGGGCACCCAAATTTGCATGAGGTGGACATTTTAGAGAGAGAAGGAACGCCTAGGAGAGAGAAGCATCAAGGCTATAAATAGAGGTTTACCCCTCACTTCTTCACCTATCATTTGTGCATGGAGCCAAAAATAAGAGCATCTTATTTTTAGAAAAGGGCACATTGAAAACCCTAGAAGGTTGGTGCTTACTATAAAGGAGACCTCAAGCATTGTTATTGTCATTTTCCAAAGGCAAGAGAAAGGTGTAAAGGTTGCATTCACATAGAGTGGCCATTAAAGAAAGATTGAAAGCTTGCAAAAGGCAGATTGAAAGGCTTTGAAGAGTGGATCTAACATTCCAAGGCAAGGTCTACACATTCTTGCATCATTCTATACCTTCCTCCTGCATTCCAAGGCATATTTGTTCACAGGAAGACCATTCCTTTGCTTTGGAGGCCATTGTTGAGGGTTTCAAGCTTTTCTAATGGCAGATTTGAAGCACTTTTTGGGCCAGCAATATACCTAAAGGGCAGATTGAGCATTCCACGGCACCATTTTCTTCATTCTCCTTCATCCCAAGGCCCATTTTCATGCATAGAAGGCGGCGCCCAAGTCTTGCAGGCCATTTTTTGGAGATTTTTCAAGATTTCCCTTTGCTGGTTATGACTTCATGCCCAAAATCACCACCTACAACCAAAAGAAAAGTGATTTTTGAGGCCTATATGCCCAAAATTTCTCATTTCTATCACATACCCATCTCGAGATAAGGCGTTTTACACCATTCTTGACTGTCTAGAGCTTAGATCTGGCAACTTTTTGAGGATTCAGCCTCATATTTTCACTTTCCAAGGGCAAAATATACATTTTTTCACAAAAATCAGATTTTGGGCAGTGAGAGTAAAAACCCGATTTTCTCGAACAGCAAGTATTCAGAGGCCTAGTTTGATCTTTTGAAGCAGAACAGTGAAGAAGAAAGGCTTTTCTTGAAGCCTAAAAAGCCACCATGCAAAACTCCTCGGTCACCATTGAGGCCAAATCCTTGCTCAAACATGAATATTCCAAAGTTAGAGAGACAGATTTGTGCCAGGTTTCACCTGAAGGTTTTGACCTAGAACCATTGATAATCTCAGGCAATGTGGCTGCGAGGAACTTGAAGAATTCAGGGCTCATTCAAGCCGGTTCATTTTCCATAGACGCTCACAGTCTTGAATTTGTGCTTTCATGCATCAAACACTATAATCTCGAGTCAAGAGAAATAAGATCAAAGGATGGAAGGTTGATTGCGAGCCTGAAACCTAATGATATAGAGTATGCCCTCGACATCCCACCATTCGAAGAATCACTCAGCCTTGACCTTGAAGAAAGTGACGGAGTGTGGAGCTCAAGTATTGATAAGTGTCAAAAGATAGCCTGCAAATGGCTAAAGGAAAGAAGAAATACACTTCTGAGGAATGTGGGTAGAGGCCAATTCAAGGACAAGTATGCAATTATGATCACATTACTCAACCGTATTACAGGCCAAGCTGAGGGGAGAAGTTTCAAGACATGGATGTTCTACGTCATCAGCACAATAGCCAATGGAAGTGCAACCTATGAGTGGTCTACCCTTATAAGTAATTGTATTCACCGGCAGATCACAGAGTTTACCCGAACTTGCGAGTTCAGGATGATATCCTACTTGCTATTCATGGTGGCTAAGCAACATCATTTTGTGTCATGTCCCAATATTAAAGCATTGTTTAAATTAAAGATTTAAACATCATGATGAAAGTCTATTTCATAAAATACCAATTCGGATGATGGAAATAATTATGTATATTATTAATATATATTATTATTAAATAATATTATATGAATATTTTAATAACGAATATTATTATATTAATATAATTACAAATATAAATATTGACAATATAAATATTATTAATATAAATATAAATATTAAATTATTATTATAATTATAATAATTATTAAATAATATATAATACATATTATATAAATATAAATACCAATATAAATATAAATATATATGATATAGTATATAAAATAAATATTAATGATAAATATATTATAAAGACAAATACCATATAAATATGAATATAAATTAATATCATACTATGGTTAGTGAGCGGTCATCATGAATAAGCCTAAGATATTAATAAACATGACTAAGACAAAGTTTATAATAAAAACAAAATAAACTAAACTCCCTTAAAGAAGTGCTGAAAGAGCAGAGAATATACATAAGATAAACCTTATAAAGTTAAGCAAATAAAAGCTATAACTATGCAGCGATTATTAGTTAAAGTAATCGGTGCATTAGAAATCAAAAAGAGGCTGCGATCAGCCTTAATAAAAAGACAGCGGTCAATATATTGAAGAGTCATCTCTCTTTTAAAGGAAGTGCCTTTATCATAAGGGTAGAAGATATATATAGGGAGAAATAAGGAGCAGCGAGAGGGAGATATGACGGAAGATAATATCCTTGGAATAAAAGAAGATCAAAAAGCAGATTTAGAGTAGAGATATGAGAGGAAGAATGGAAGATTTCTAAATGAGAGAACTATAAAAGGATCAAGGAAACGTTTGAACATCAAGGAATATAAATTCAGGTTCAAACAACATATCTGATCTATCAGACTCTTATCTTTATTTGATTAGTGAAAGTAATAGTTGTTAAGTAGAAATTATAGAAGTTTGGAAAGAATATCATTAGAAAGAATAAATTATATTCATAGAATAAGATTATGAAAGGTATTATGGATTATGATGCATGATCATTATAATCAATGTGTAATTGATGTATGATTAATATAAAAGCATCTTGAGGGATTTGTAAAAGGCATGATTACCCAAGGGATAGATAATAGGCCTTAGTATTAATCAACCTAACCATAGAGACGGGGTGGATAACAAGGAATGTAATTGACCAAATCATAGGATAAATCATAGGCCTTGATTGACGAATCAAGGAAGTCAATAAGCCTTCAATCTAGTATTGAAGGAATAATATGCCTTGGTTGGAGAACCAAGGAATAATATGCCTTGGCTGGAGAACAAAGGAATAACAGGCTGTGGTTGACGAACCAAGGAATAATAGGCCTTCGATTGGAGAATCGAAGGATTAGGCCTTTGATGTAATAATCAAAGGAATAATGATGGACCCATGAGGATTGGGGTGACATTACATCTTAAAGTATCTTCTCCCATGAGGTGGAAGGAGTGATTAATAATAGGCTTAAGGTTATCTCATCCAAGGTAAATCATGAAGTATAAAAAGAAAAACATATTGTTATGAAAGTAATGATGTATGGTTACAGTTAAGTATTAAAGGAAAATGGAATACTAATGTGCTCTTTACAAGTTGAAATTGTTTGCAAGGTTGTGAAAATTTTGGCTTGTTAGAAGGGGACATTACAAGTGGTATCAGAGTAGTCATCGTGCCATCCTGTGTATACTTTGTGATTTATGTGTATTCAAAGGTTTACCTTGTGGCTTATGTGTATACATGTATTCGTGCGACTTGTATACTTTACGACTTACATGTATGTTTTGTGGCTTGAGCTACTTGCTTGACTACTTGAGCTACTTGGTTACCTGCTTGAGCTACTTGCTTGACTACTTGAGCTACTTGGTTACCTGCTTGACTACTTGAGCTACTTGCCTACTTGCTTGAGCTACTTGCTTGTCTACTTGAGCTACTTGCCTACTTGCTTGAGCTACTTGTTTGTCTACTTGAGCTACTTGCTTGACTACTTGAGCTACTTGGTTACTTGCTTGAGCTACTTGCTTGACTACTTGAGCTACTTGCCTACTTGCTTGAGCTACTTGCTTGTCTACTTGAGCTACTTGCCTACTTGCTTGAGCTACTTGCTTGTCTACTTGAGCTACTTGCCTACTTGCTTGAGCTATTTGCTTGTCTACTTGAGCTACTTGCCTACTTGCTTTTGCTAGTTGCTTGCGTTCTTGAGCTACTTGGTTGTCTACTCAATTTTATTATGTAACTAAATGGCTCCTTATATGAATGGCAAGCGCCACATAAGGAGAAGAAAACCTCATATGAATGGCAAGCGCCACATGAGGCCAAGGCGATCTATTATGAATGGCAAGAGTCACATTAGATCGAAGGCTCCTTATATGAATGGCAAGCGCCACATAAGGAGGACACCTCATATGAATGGCATGTGCCACATGAGGACTAGGGAGGGATGGTATAGCCATCCTGAGACCTAGGAAGAATACCCTCCATCACACTCTAACTTGCAAGTATTTCTATGATCAACTTGAGGTGAAGAAATCAATATGTCATACAAAGAGACATTAGGGAAGTATAGAAAATAAAAAGAAAATTTCATTAATCATAAGACCCATGAACCAAATTCATTGCTTCCCAAAATCTCTTTGAATTCTTCTCTTGATTTATGTACACATAATACCGATACTAAGTCATATTATGGGCCCATAACCCACAAACTCCCAGGATCATTCTTCATCTATGACACTTATATTTCATCAAGCACATCGCTATTCAAGCTTACCAAATCTTCTTTAATCCATCAGAGAGTCAAGAACATGACTCTTCTCAATTTTGAGGTCAATAACATATGACAAATACAAGACAAAATCTCGTAATCAAGGACCAAGATGCCATCATCATCCATTGGAATCTTGGAATCTCAATACTCTCAATACTTGCATCACATCGTTGTTATTCAAACATCAAACAAATGTTCTTTGATCTCAAATTCTCTTTCATGGAATCACAATCAATCTCTCTTCACTAAAGTATGTTCAATCTAAACCAAAAACCATGATTTCGTCTCAACGCATCGGAAAGTAGACATTAAAAGGTGCAAGGTAATAAAAGAAATCATTGTGATTGTTTGAGGACAAGCAATCTCAAGAGGGGAGGCCTGTCATGTCCCGATATTAAAACATTGTTTAAATTAAAGATTTAAACATCATGATGAAAGTCTATTTCATAAAATACCAATTTGGATGATGGAAATAATTGTGTATATTATTAATATATATTATTATTAAATAATATTATATGAATATTTTAATAACGAATATTATTATATTAATATAATTACAAATATAAATATTGACAATATAAATATTATTAATATAAATATAAATATTAAATTAAATATTATTAAAATTTAATATAATATATTTATTTTATTTTTTTATAAAAAGAGGGTAAAAACTTTATTAATCAAAGAGAGCAGTACAAAGCATAAAAGCAGCAAGAGGCCCAAACGGGCCCAAAGACATCAAACAAGAAATCAAGAAGTGGTTATGCAACATCTCACATCCTCCGTAACCAAATCCACCAAATCCTGAGCAAGATCCCCAGGTAAACTGTCCAAATCATCCACCAGCCAGGTCCCATTCTTCTCAAAAGCCCATTTGGCCAACCCATCAGCCACCTTATTCCATTCCCGAGGGATATAAGAGAAGGTGATAGAATCAAATAATTCTCCAAGGCTAGTGATTTGCTTATCCACCACCGCAAGCTGTCAACTAATATCATCAAACTGCCTTCTGTTTATCAAGTCTATCACCACCTGAGAATCCGACTCGCAAATAATCTTATTCCAGCCAAGGGCATATGCCTTCTTCAAAGCCAAAAGAATAGCCAAGGCCTCCATAAGATTATTAGAGTGCAGCCCCCTATATTTTGAGAAGAAAAACACAACCACCCCAGAACTATCTCTGCCCAATGCCAGTGTGCCCAGGGTTACCCCTTGCAGACCCATCAGTATTGATTTTCAAGACTCCAATGGGAAGGGGCAACCAATGCCCTTACCTAGAAACCTTCCTTCTAGAACACCTACTCCGCCCAATCTTGGGCCTTCCGGGACCCCCAACAAGAATCCCCAGATTACGAACCACTCTAGTATCACCAGGATCCACTGGGGCTGACAAATCACATTTAGCATACAAGGTCTCCTGCAAAGCCCCAAGAATGCGAGACCAAACTTGACCCACCAGCAACTTCTTATCCAGAAAGACCCTATGGTTGCGCTCCAACCAGATGTGCCATATAATCATACTAGGGCCAATTGGCCATGCTATGTGCAGAAACGAAGTCCTCATCGGAATGGGCCCAAAGTTCTGCCAAAACTCCTCCAGAGAAGAAGGGTGCCTGCACTGCAAACTCCGGGCCCCCCACCAAAAATGCCAAATAGTCCTAGCAAAAGGGCACTGGAAGAAAAGATGTGAAACAGTCTCAATGTCTTTTAGGCATAAGAAACATAATGAAGGACCTTGGAAGCCACGCTTACAGAGGTTATCCCAAGTCAAACACCTTCCATAAACCACCAGCCAAGAAAAGAAATTGCATTTTGGCCAAGAGAATTTATTCCAAATATTTTTCCACCAAGGAACCTCAGCACTACCCGAGGCATGTCTGTCCAAAACACGATACCCTGAAGCAACAGTGAACTTCCCTTTTGGATCCGGACCCCAAGCCAGCACATCCCGCTCTGGAAGAGAACAACAGACTCTATCAACCAAAATGGAGGACAACTCCCTCCTATCCTCCAAAGATCCACCCATGGGCCATTCCTACATATCCTTCCACTAGTAAACAATAGTCTGCCCCAAAGCTTGAGGGGCTTTGAAATCCATCACTCTACTCCAACCAGCCTAAACAAAAATCCTACATAAGTCCCCCAAGTGAGGGTGCGAGGAGAGGATAGGCGAGAAGCCATCCCAGGAGTCATGCCAAAAAAGAGCATCAGAGCCTCTATTACAGATCCAAAACAGGCCTTGTTTAACCAGCGTAGCCCCCCTCTTGAGAGTATCCCAGATCATAGAACCTTTCCCCGAAAGACTAAAACGAGGCACCTCAGCGCCCTCCACCTCCCCAAGGTACTTGAAGGTAAGGATCCTGGCCCAATATTGATGCCGGTATGAACACCATCTCCGATATAGCTTAGCAACCAAAGCCTGTCCATTTCAATCTGTCCTACGCAAACCCAGACCACCATCCTGCTTTGGCCGGCAAACAACTTACCACTTAATTAAGCTCCACTTCTTCGAAAGGAGATTACCCGACCAAAGAAACTGCCGACAGAGGCCCTCAAAATCTTTGATGAAACTGGAGGGAGCAGTCAACACAAAGCACCTGTATAAAGGAAGGGCCTGCACCACGGACTTTAACAAAGTAACTCTGCCAGCCATAGATAACCATCTATAGGTCCAGTGACAAACCAGCCCACGAAATTTATCCATCACATCCTGCCAAAAACACCTGGGAAGTGGGCGCACATCCAGAGGGATGCCAAGGTATATAAAGGGAAGTTTCCCCACCTGAAACCTTAAGATCCTGGCAATATGCTACTGAATAAGCCTGGGGGTATTAAAGAAATAAATGCAAGACTTACTTTCATTAATGCTTTGACCTGAGGCAGCCAGGTAACAATCCAAAATCTGACGCAAAGCAACCACTTCAGCCACCTTAGCAACACCCATCAAAGTCGTATCATCCACAAACTGAAGATGAGTTTGAGGAAGAGAATTGCTCCATTTCCATCCCTGAAAGAGCCCATACATAACACGGGACTTAATGAATCTCCCCAAGCCTTCAGCCATCAAGATGAACAAATATGGGGATAAGGGGTCCCCCTGTCGAAGACCTCTAGAAGCACCAAACAGATCCGAAGACCCCCCATTTATGAGAACAGAAAATGAGGAAGTCCTCACATAGCTCATGACCCAATCAATCCACTCACAACTGAACCCGAAGGCTCTGAGAATTTTGATCAAAAAGCCCCATTTAACTGTCATAAGCTTTAGCCATGTCCAACTTTATAAACATAGCCTTTTCCTTAGAAGAGGCCATGGAGTGAATAGTCTCAGCCGCAATAACTACTCCGTCCAAAATCTGTCTACCCGCAACAAAGCCCCCTTGTTCCTCCAAGATCAACTTATCCAGACATGGGTTCAAACGTTCAGCAATTAGCTTTGTACTGATTTTATACACCACATTGCACAAAGCAATTGGTCGAAAAAGATCCAAAGAATCAACACCCTCGTGTTTTGGGATAAGAGCAAGAAACATGGCATTCATGGCTCGCAACATTTGCTTATTCCTAAAAGACTCCTGCACCACCTCCAATAGATCAAGGTTGATGACTTCCCAAAATTCCTGAAAGAACTCAGCCGGGAACCCATCAGGACCAGGAGCCTTCCCTTTTTTCAACTGGAACACCACATCCTCCAACTTCTTCAAAGAAATAGGTTTAAGAAGAGAAGCATTCATATCCGTAGTCACCAGAGAGGGAATACAAGCAGATTTAGAAGAGCAGATTTAGAGTAGAGATATGAGAGGAAGAATGGAAGATTCTAAATGAGAGAACTATAAAAGGATCAAGGAAACATTGGAACATCAAGGAATATAAATTCAGGTTCAAACAACATATCTGATCTATTAGACTCTATTTGATTAGTGAAAGTAATAGTTGTTAAGTAGAAATTATAGAAGTTTGGAAAGAATATCATTAGAAAGAATAAATTATATTCATAGAATAAGATTATGAAAGGTATTATGAATTATGATGCATGATCATTATAATCGATGTGTAATTGATGTATGATTAATATAAAAGCATCTTGAGGGATTTGTAAAAGGCATGATTACCCAAGGGATAGATAATAGGCCTTAGTATTAATCAACCTAACCATAGAGACGGGGTGGATAACGAGGAATGTAATTGACCAAATCATGGGATAAATCATAGGCCTTGATTGACGAATCAAGGAAGTCAATAAGCCTTCAATCTAGTATTGAAGGAATAATAGGCCTTGGCTGGAGAACCAAGGAATAATATGCCTTGGCTGGAGAACCAAGGAATAACAGGCCGTGGTTGACGAACCAAAGAATAATAGGCCTTCGATTGGAGAATCGAAGGATTAGGCCTTTGATGTAATAATCAAAGGAATAATGATGGACCCATGAGGATTGGGGTGACATTACATCCTAAAGTATCTTCTCCCATGAGGTGGAAGGAGTGATTAATAATAGGCTTAAGGTTATCTCATCCAAGGTAAATCATGAAGTATAAAAAGAAAAACATATTGTTATGAAAGTAATGATGTATGGTTACAGTTAAGTATTAAAGGAAAATGGAATACTAATGTGCTCTTTACAAGTTGAAATTGTTTGCAAGGTTGTGAAAATTTTGGCTTGTTAGAAGGGGACATTACATTTTGTCGGATTGAATTTCGTGGGCTCTCTACAAAATACCAGGATCACCAAGCTATATCCTCAGCTAGAGATTTCAGAGTCCCAAAAGCACTTCCGTCGAGTCAACGATGCATTCCTAATGTTCACTGTGCGTGACTTGGAGAACCAAATGAATGTCAGGATTTCAGAAGAGGCTAGAGCAGTGATCTCGAATTGGGCAGACTGGTATATTCAGTTTCCTACCTTCTACATTCGAGTGTACGAGTTCACATCTAATCCATATATGCTACCAAAGTATTGTAACAATCTACCCCTAATTTTTTTTTTCAAAGTGAAATACAATGATAAACAATACCAACATAAAATATCATAAGCCAACTAAAGGCCTCACACTTTCTGATCACCCAGATCCCAGAATGGGCAAGGTGAGAGCATATGGTGATTGGCTACAATGTAAACTATGCAATCTAAAATCTATGCTTCATCCGCTGCGGCGGGCATCCACATAATTTGGGAATTCACCACTTCTAGTGGGTAAAGAAACAAGAAAAATTACAATGCCATCCACTTATTCAATGGGACTCCACTTTTCCAGTGGGTAGAAAAAACAAAGGAAAGATTCGTTCTCCACACTGGCGGTAAACCATCCAGGGGTTATTATGTGTTTTTTTGCATTAAAATGAAATTACAATGAAAATCATCAAATACAACCAATTTCAATAGCACATGATTAGCTTGATGGATTTTACCCCTGAGAACCCATTGATGAAGATAAACCCTACATCTTGGAGGATACACAATCACACTAACAACTGAGAATGATTGCAAATTCTGATCTAAACTGGCTGATGCTCTGATTTTTAAATTGGCTAACTGTGAAGACCCTGTACGGCAGCCATGGCTATGAGCTGACAACCAATTTCACACAACACTCAATTGATTCACTTTAAACCAATACAAAACTGATCATGCTGATTAAACAATTGATTCTGAGCAGATTAGACATTGAAAACAATGATAAATGACCATTCACAAATCACTTCTCCTTAAACTGGGTCGTACGGCCTGTGCAGGTACGGATCACCAAGAAAATTCAAAATCAACATTAAACACTATACAAACTGTGTCTTAAGTGAAGCGCCTTGATGAGACAATCAAAATGCAATCAACACAAATGTCATTAACACCAATATCAAATTTCCATAATCATTGATTGGCTACAGCAGAGTATGGCCATCTCATGGTACAGATGATCACCAAAAATCATATACTATATTAAAACTCCTCAAATTGGTCTTGAATGAATTGTTTTAACCACACAAAGACACCAACAATTGCATAGAGCATATAGACTTCAATAACAATTACTATCTTCAAAATGAATTTTTAGCTGTACGGTACTGAAATGTACGGCCATGACTAGGTAAAAACAGAAATACTTAAAACTCCCAACAAAACACACCAATATGCATCAAAACTGATTTCAATCACCAACACAAAACACCAAAAACTTCAAAATTGTCTTCTATCACCAATAAGCTCCATGTGATTTTCTGAGAAAAAACCACCATTTTCAGCTAGGGTGGATATCTCACCACCTAAACTGATCATCTTCAAGTGGGTTTTCATCCACAAGAAGGCACAATTGATCTCTGGTTCCAATCCAACAGCATAACATCATAAAATCCCAGCATAAGCATCAAATGAGCTCTCACTCTCTTTTTAAAGGCACCTGGGAGTTACAAAAAAGATCATTTCTTGAAAATAGAGCCTTTTTCTCCTCCAACTTATAAAATAAGTCTATTTCCAAGTTATGTGCACACATTAAAGTGACTAGGGAAATAAAAATAAAACATTTCCCCTTTTCCCCTCAAGACATAACATTAAGTCACTTTAAATAATCCCACCTTATATTTTAGTGCACAAAAAATAAATAAAGTAAGTTGTTTAATTATCAAATTAAATAAACCTTATAACTCCAATTTTGATAATTAAACTGAACCAAAAGATCAACCACAAATGATCCCATACCATCCACTAGCCCATCGGGATCATGAAATAGGCTAATGGCCCCATCACTGACTAGGCTCGGAAAGGGGACATTACAAGTACCCTTCTGATGAAGTGGTCTTCATGGATTTCCTGCGTCAAAGTGAAGAAATGCATAGTTTCCTACACAGCAAACATAAAATGGCAGTGAACTTCCCTATCTAGCTTGGCGTCTTCAAATGCAAAAGTGCCTCCGATGCAAAAGTAATTGGGGAAGAGATGTCAAAATTCGGCTTGAAGACCTTCAAGGAGAAACGCACTTATGATCCCAAGGAGGTGATGAAGTCTAGACTCAGCGGCAAGTTCACTCACGTACCAACTATGGAGGATTTCTGGGTCAACTGTGAGGATGAATATGAGGTTCGCCGAAGGAGTTTCAGCCGCTTCACTTTGGAGCAGATACCAGTTTTTCTTGATGAAAACACCAAAGGCTTGCACGAGAATGATTCAATCCTATCTCCCAAATTCATCAAAGATGGAGTTGATTTACAGCCTTTGCCACAGATGGATTGGTCTCTCCAAGAGATAACCTCTATTGCTGAAAGAACCAAAGGAGTAGTGAAGCGAAGTTGGATGTTCATCAACAGTCAAAGGAATAAGAGGACTAAAACATCAAAGGACTAGGCCTCTACAGCAGAGCTGCCACCTTCACCCACTCACTTGACCCCACGCCTGAAATCCAAGGTAATGAGTGGGAGGACCAAAGAAGTGAACATCACTGAGGAGGAGCCCTTGAGGGTGACTCAGAAGAAGAAAACTCAGTCTCAAGCCCTAGTGCAACAGCAACCAAAGGCAATCCCTTTGCCATCAGCTGAGCCAAGTTCACCGACGAATTCTATTTCAGCTTCTACCTCTTCTTCATCTTCATCTTCTTCAGAAGAGGGAAATTTACCTACATCACAGAGGATACCTGAGCCTCATCTGTCTCCCATACCCATCAATTCTACACCACTTAACTCATCAGGAGTTGATGAGGCAAGAGAACCTGCAGTCGAGCAGAGAGTCGAACCAGATACAGTAATGGAGGTTGATCTAGGATTCGAGCCTGATATAGTGTTGGAGTTTGATCCTGAGTTGGAGTCACATTTTACACCTCCTAAGGTTGAAGTCAAGCCAAATCTGGAGGTTGAGAAGGAAAACCATCCAGAGCCAATATTTCAGGGATCTAATCCAACTTGGCTTCATACAGCAATTAGTGAGAAAAAGAAAAGACCATCTTACCAGTTGGATTTCAATGCTCTGGCCAAGACATTCAAAGAACCTTCAATAAAGAAGCTTAAAAAGCAGTCAAGGATTTTGAAGTCTAGTGAAGGCGAATTGATCCTAGAAACCGCTATTCCTCCTCAGGACAAAACGACCAAAGAAGTTGAGCCCGATGATTATCACATTATCAAGACTAGCTTTGGTCATAGTACCGGACAGGCGGCAGTGAACATTTTGGAGGCTGCTACTGATACCATGAGGAATAGGGTGTTGAAGGATGGAGAAGACAAGGCTGCCTTCAAATCAGAAAATAAGCACTTGCGTCAGTATATTTCACAACTCCTACATTCACCTTCTCCGCCTTCACTCTTTTTGCCGCAAGTAATAGTCTACTAATGAATAGAGGCAGTTAAGCCAGCTGGTAGTATATGGCAAACACACCAAGGATTGGGTGGAGCATTTCATAGTAAAAAGTATTTACTTTCTAGCAAAGTTGACGGTAGTGGTGTCCAATTCTAAGGATATTCTCCTAGGAATTCAGAACATGATAGAATGCATGACAAATATGGAGCCTGTTTATGATAGGTTGTTGGTTAGATTGCAAGCACTCAACATGAAGCCTATAATGGTGGAGCAGAAGTCTATTGTTTTCTCATGGACTCATCAGTACTCCTTGATTTACACCTCGAAGAGTATAGCCATGGAGTTGGCTACGTGGAAGGAAAAACTTCTTAGCATTGAGAAGTATGCCATTGATTTCATCCAAAACATTCCTTGCAGGTATTTCAGCGATGAAGGCATAAATTGCCTTGTTCATAATTTGCAGGATGAGTTCGTGCAGCTGATCCGTGGAAGGTTTTGTGGTGATCCCCGCGTAGACAAGATGTATCTCCTGGTTGAAATTGTTAGGAATTGCATGCAGAAGATATCAATTAAATGCAAACAAAGATTAAACAGAGGAATGAAAATACATAGAAATAATAACAGAGACAAGTTTTAATGTGGTTCACCCAAACTCGGGCTACATCCACCAACAAAGAGTCCAATATTATTATCCAACAAATCAAACTGATTACAACCAACAATCCTTGCAACTCAATACCGTTGCAAAATGCTACAATACAATATCTAAACGGAAACCCTAACCCTTAGCCACTTTTATCAAGCTTATGTCGGTTACAAAAATAGGGTTTTTTTAATGTCAGTCAATAGAAAAAATAACTCCCAACGCCTTTATAAAATAATAAAAAACGTTTGAGGTTTCGGGGGCGCTGCCCCTCAACCCCGTTAAATAACTTGGGGGGAAACCGCACCGATAAAAGTAGGGAAAATTTAACCTCCGAGTCTGATTAGGCTCCATATAACAACAATCTCCCATTTGGAGACTGATCAGACTCCACAACTTATCATCTCCCACTTGGAGACTGATCATAACACCGCTGACCCTGTAGCTCCCACTGGAAATAAGCACCCTGGACTCTGTTGTTCTGATTTTATTGTTTTCAGTCTTGAAGACCAACCTATTGTGACCAAATCACACATCGCCCCATTGCAAATGGGGTCCCCCTTTTTTCGGGCTCCAATGCTTTGCTTAAGTCCTAGATGATGTCTTAGGTTTTGTTTCATGATGAAGTCAGTGGCAATGATAGGGTAAATTGCATGATTCTAAGCAAATGGGGATTTCTAAATCACAACCAATGACAAGTTTAAACCTTGGTACCTCGATAAAATTGATGTTTCAACTCTCAAAATGACTTAAACTTAGGCAATTTTGCAGGGAGATGGTCTAAATAGCCTTAGGCGCTAGATCCTAACTGGACAACTCTAAAGTGCACTTAAGGTAGATCCCCACAAGTATGCCCCTGATCAATCAATCAAGTGCGCTTGAGTTAAAACCGGCTTGTATAATGTTTTGATTAATGAAAGATGAAGTAGACACATCTAGGCGCCAATTTACATTTCTAGACCCCCAAAGTTGCGCCTTAGAAAGGAGATGTTTGAAGTTGTAGAGAGAAGTGGCGCCTTGAAGAACTACTCCACTGTCATGTCCCCACTTCTAGAGTAATCACTAAACAACACAAGTGTTTAGCCTATTCATCATTCCCGTAGGCTAAACCACACGGTAAGGGAATGAAAGTGATTTTGGTTAAGTTATGTTCACTATATCTTTCATGTTAGCCAAAGTCATGGAGACTCCATCATGTGGAATTGCAATTCCCATTGTAAATTTTGCATATTCAAGGGGGTAGGACCTATAATTGAGGGGCCAAATTGATAAGTGTTTTCTAAGGCCAAATTGAAAAAGGGAAAATGAAATCTTTAATTACATTTTTCTCTAATCTATTTCTTGTGGAATTTAAGATGGGACCTATTGACAAAATGTGTTGAGTGTGTGTGAAGAAATAGGTCCAGACCAAAAGGTGATCAAAGGCAAATTCAAAAAGGGGCATCGGCCATCATAGGATCCTAACGGTTGAAAGCAAAGTTCAAGTAAGGGGTCATTCGCCCAAATAGGTCCAAGCATAAGCCTAAGCTATTGAAAAGACAAAGCAAACATCTCCAAACGGTGGCATAGGAAAATTGGAAGGAAAGTAATTCAAATTCAAAAGAGACTTCAAAGAGGGAATCGACCACCATAGAGGAACCCAACGAATACTCAAGGAGAAAAGCAAAATTCAAATTCAAATTATAAAAGGAGGCTCAAAAATCCCAACGGCCGCCTAGGATCATGTGCCATTCCTAGCGGTCATCTTCATGAAGGAATTCGGCTCTAGCAAAGGCCAATAATAGCATGGAATTATGTGCCAATGGTTGGAGGGAGGCGGATCATATGCCAAGGTAATGTTATTTACCCAATGTTCATTGCCTAGAAGGTTGCAGCCAAGCTAAAGAGATGCCATTCGCCAAGGAAAGATGGATCCGTCTATGCAAAGAGGATTCGCTCAAAATGAAGGATCGGCCAAAAGCAATGATACAAGGAATGAAGGAAGTCCAATGCATAATTCCTCTCACCCATGATGAAGGTCAATGCATTTGCTAAGGTCATAATTATCACGCCATCCCATGAGGTTCGCCAGTGCCAATGGAAAATCGTTCAAGCTTCAAAGAAGGTCGCCATGGGAGAATTAACCAAGTGTGGGATATGAAGGAAAATCGGCCAAGTCACATTCACCTATGCTAGGATTATTTCAAACAAAGGAAACACAATGACCTTGAGGATCGACCTACTAGTTATATTCATTTAAAATTGCTTTGCAAGTTTTTAAATGAATAATGGAATATTGTATATTGTTCATAGACTTGGCATTTCATTGGTGATCCACCCAAGAGTAGTGACGATGGCCATGAGGGATCACTCCTACCAATGCACAAACCCAATCAACCATGGAAGCCAAGGATAAATAGTGGAGCTCATGGCATTTGAGGACATGACTGATTTGGTATGTTTTTCCTATTCATTTTAAGCTTGAAGATTCCGATTTTCATTGCTTTCTTACAAGGAGATGTGCCCTTGCCAATAGGGGGATGACCCCCTATGATTTATGAGGTGATATTGCTCTAATTTCACCATTGGATTCAAACTTGCAGGTATTAGGAGAGATAGAGAGAGTATTGGTGATCATTGTTGAAGATTTGGCATCAAGATCTAGGACATTCGAACATTCATTATTCTGCTGATTGCATACAGTATTTTCAGTCACTGGCAACAGTCACAACAGTCAACATACAGTGTCACTGGAAGGAGTTACAAGGTTCATTGAGAGCTGAAGCTACTTGAAATTCATTTGGCAATCGTCCGCTACTATCGGGCTATCATTAGAGCCTCTATTTGAAGTCAATTGTAATCATTTAAAAGCCTGATTTGAAATCTGTATGTGACTGTCATAAGGGACAGCGAATTAGTGTTTGTAATTGCATCATTTGAATAAGCTAATAAAGCAATTGAAGTTTGGGGTTTCATTGATTATATGTTGCACTTGTTTCCTTTCATTTGAAGAGTTCAATTGTTAGTTAGTTGCAATAAATTTCAGTAAACTACCACTAAGGAACATTACAGTCCACCCACAGACACCTTGCAATTGCCTAAGTCCAAAACTCACTAAAATGAGCTAAGGCACCATTCTTCATCAGTAGAGACATCATATTGCGCCTAAGGAGGAGTGTGCTTAAATCCAGGAGTTGTAAGGAATAATCAGTGTTGAGACTTCCTTCTGAGCTAATATATAGATTTGAATTGATAAAACTTGAAGAAGGAACTAGTCTAAGTCAAGGCGCCATTTCACACTTGGAGGACCATAAAATTGCGCCTTGCAAAAGGGCACTTGAAACCTTGACATTTGATCATTTTGAAAGCAAAGTGTATGATGAACTAGCCTAAAACTCCTTAAGTTGAAATAAAACTAGCCAAGTACTTAGGCGCAAATTTGCATCTCTACACACCTAATATTGTGCCTAAGCATAAAATAAGTGTCTCAACCTATGAATAGTGACAAGTTGGTGCTAGAAAACATCTTGAGGGTTTAAACTTAGTCCAGATTGCTTCATGGAAGTCTAGGTGCACATTGGCACCTATAGCACTACAAAAGTGCGCCTAGCAGAGGACAGCATCTAAAATCCCCAAATTTGCGCCTAAGGGTATGTATGAAGTATTTAAAACTTAGAAAATCACCAAGAGGAGTGAAGCGCACTTTTCCACTCTTTCCACCTTAGATTTGCGCCTCAAAAGAAGTCAAATTAGCTCAAATTCACTGAGTGAATCTAGGCGCAAGATCTCTCTTGAACAACCACAAAATGCACCTAGTAATGAAGGAAGTTTGGAACCCTTAAATACCAAGAATTAGCCCCAAAAGAAAGTAGGTGCGCCTTACCACTAGTAGCAACCTAAAATTGCGCCTAGAGTTGAGTATGATTATCTCAAGGAAGTTAGGCGCACTTTCTTGTCCTTAAATACCAACTTTGGCGCCTAGAGAGCATGAGTTTTGAAAGCAAAGTGTTGGAAACATTGAGAGTAGGTGCCCTGATGAAGAAGTCTCTGGGAAGTCTAAACATGAGTTTGAAAGTGTTAAAAGCGAAGAAACAAGCTAAGTTTATCTAGGCACATATTTCCACCTCTACAACACCATTCTAGCGCCTAACATTCAAGGGGCATTCATCAATCAACTTTGAAGAAGTATAAGTATCAAGACGTCTCACTAAGTCTTCACAATGTTCTAGATTGATGAAAGTTGAAGAAAGCCCCTATTTACATCAAGGCGCACTTTTCACCTCCACAAGCCTAAATCAGCGCTTCAAGTTATAAAGGCATGTGATTCAAGCCATAAAATGCATTAAGTTGTGTTAGGCGCACTTTTGACTCTCTGCACACCTCAATGTGCGCCTAGGAGGAAATTACATGAAATAACACCTTTGAGTAAGTTCCTTAAGGAAGATAAACATTTTAAATCATTCCTATTGTTTGAAATCATTTAAATGACAAGTATGAAGCTATTTGGTGCTAGGCGCACTTTTGCTCCTCTAGGCACCTAAAAATGCGCCTAGACTTAGGAAGTGTTATTTTGATGTCTAAAGATGATTCCTTGGTGTTATCAAATATTTATAAAGTGATTGATATTGTTTCTTTGTTGTGTTGCAGGGGCGTGGCCTGGATTAAGGAGTCATCTAAGGAGCAAGTGCCTGGAACCACCTTCATGCAAGGAGTAAAGTGAAGATAGAAGATAGCCACTCCAAAGGATCACATCAAGTTCATTGTGCAAGTATACTTCATCATCTGCGGAGAAGACATTCATCCATCAACTTCAAGTTCTTTCAAACTTCAAGTATAAGAAAAGTCTCCTACTCATGTCATGAAGGAAGCATCATCATATCTACTCTACTCTCCATGAATGTGCACCCGAAGAGATCAACATGTATCCTACGAGGAGAAGAAACATCACAGAGTTAGACAAATGAGCAACAAGCATCATACACATACAACTTACAACGAACAAGGCAGAATCAACAAGGATACATTCCCAAGCATTCAAGTTCAAAGTAATCACATTCGAAGACATCACATAGATGATGCAATTTGGGAATATGCTGAGGTGGCACCTACGTGGCATATACACATTATTCACCAATCACAGTTGGCCACATCATTCCACAAGCAAGAAGCCAAGGAGGACGCCTATGTGGAAGATGCTCTAAAGATTCCATTTTATCCTTATCTTCTTAGAAAGCATGCCTTCATTGCCTCTCATATGTACTAAAAATAGCAAGTTGTAACTAATTGCTGAGATGGCATGATCTGGGCCCTTGGCTACTTGAATTGATCCAGGCCATTCATTGTAATTCTGGAACTCTATATAAGGCCTTGTTGCCTCATTTGTAAATAATAGTTACTAGGCAAGTAGAGTAGTAGAGTAGAGTAGGAAGAGACTCTCAAAATTCTCTGAGAGTACTTAAAGATTGTTGTAAATATTTCTCAAGATTAATGCAATGATATTGGACTTTGCTTGATGTTAAGTGTTGTCTTGTGGAATAACATGGTTTCTTGTATATTGATGAAATGGAGAGATGTTTCTAAGTAGATTAGAAGTAGAGTAGTAGCTCATTGATGTAATGCATGTATGTATTGAATATTTGATCAACTCCTAGCTCATGCTTTTGACATTCATCGTTGGTGAAGTGGTGTAAAGCTAGTCTGAACTTCATTATAATTTGCTTAAGTTCGATTGTGGATGCTTGTTTGAGCTGCGCCGTCTAAGCACCCATGATTTGAAAACCATTCGCTACCCTTAGGAGATTGCACCTACTCTATGTAGTTGTAGGTATGCTTGGCGAAGTGGGGTTAGGTTGATTAAGGAGTTTGTCTATTCATGCATCATCATTGCCTCATTGACCTTAGATTAGTTCTTCTAAACCTTTATCTTTTTCCTTTTCTTTATCATTGAAGCATTGTACATATATTATCCACACTGAAAGGAGGAATAAGCTGAATGAAGTAAGAAGTCTGCGTAAGTCCCTTTGTGATTACGAGCAAGATTACATCAAATCACTGAGTTTATCCAATGCAAATCACGAATAGGGAACCTTGAAGTTGTCTCACTGGATCACATAGCTTAGCCTTTGAGAGAATTTATTCAAGAGAGAATAGGATACTTAGTGTTTTATTCTATTGTTGTTGTTGGCACAAAAACAACATCAACACAACCGAAGCTGAAGAGGAGCTCAGCTTCTCCCTTGTCACTGCCTTCATAAACATATCTGCTGGATTTTCATCTGTATCTTTTCCAGCCGTAACTGTCCATCATCCAACACCAATCGAATGAAGTGATACCTCAACTGTATGTGTTTGGTCTTTGAATGCAAGGCAAAATTCTTTGCAAGATGTATGGCACTCTGGCTGTCCGTAAACAAATAACTGTTAGCCTGTTGTTTGCCCAATTCTTCCATGAAAGATTGTAGCCATATCATCTCCTTACTTGCCTCTGTTGCAGCTACATACTCTGCCTCTGTGGTGGATAAAGCAACCACCTTTTGCAATCGTGAGATCCAACTCACTGCTGTCCCACCCACAGTAAAGACATAACATGTAGTACTCCGCCTGGTATCAATATCCCCTGTCAAATCTGAGTCTACATAACCTGCTAAATCAGTATTAGAGCCCCCAAAACATAAGTGTTTATTGGATGTACCTCTCAAATATCTGAGAATCCATTTTACTGCATTCCAGTGCTCCAATCCGGGATTACTCATATACCTACTTACGACTCCTACAGCATGTGCAATATCTGGTCTCATGCATACCATGGCGTACATTAAACTTCCTACAGCTGAAGCATATGGTACCTTGGACATTTTGTCTTCCTCCTCTTGTGTCTTTGGACACATCTCCTTAGTCAATTTCAAATGACTAGGCAAAGGTGTGCTGACAGCTTTTGCATTCTCCATATGGAATCTCTGCAACACTTTTTCAACATAATCAGCCTGAAATAGAGTCAATTTTCTGTTCTTCCTATCTCTGCAAATTTTTATACCAAGGATTTGTTTTGCTGCCCCCAAATCCTTCATAGCAAATGATTGTGCTAACTGTTGTTTTAACTCTCTTATGTGATCCATGTTAGACTCTGCTACAAACATGTCATCAACATATAAACATAAAATAATGTAGCTATCATTATCCAACCTCTTAAAATAAACACAATGGTCAGAATTACACCGGTTGTAGCCTTGCTCAACCATAAAACTATCAAATTTCAAGTACCATTGCCGAGGTGTTTTTTTCAAGCCATACAAACTCTTCTTCAATCTGCACACCAGTTTCTCTGAACCTTCGACCTCAAATCCTTGAGGCTGTTCCATATATATCTCCTCCTCCAAATCACCATGGAGAAAGGCAGTTTTCACATCTAGCTGTTCCAAATGCAAATCTTCAGCAGCCACAATACTTAAAACAGTACGAATAGCAGTCATCTTAACAACTGGAGAAAAAATCTCATCAAAATCAATACCTTTTTTCTATGCAAATCCTTTTACAACTAACCTGACTTTAAATCTTTTCTTACCTCCATCTTCCTGTTTCAGCCTATAAACCCATTTGTTTGGTAAAGCCTTTTTACCTACAGGCAACTTACATAATTCTGTCATGTCCCCATATTAAGGCATTGTCTAAATTAAGATTTGAATCATTTCCGTCAAAGGTGATGTTCGTTGTCGTCGATTTAAATGATAATCATGTATATGATAATACATTTAATAAACATTCTTAGTATTATTGATATGTAATAATATTAAATCATATTATATATAATTAAAATACAATATGTTTATTGTATTATCAAATTGAGTATTATTAATTATGATATATGTAATTCATAATATATCTATATATGGGATAAGATTATTATAATATACAAATATGTATAAATATATTATAGAGGTAATTATATATATATATATATGTTATGTTAATATAAATATAAATATTGAAATAGATATTATATGATTATAAATATAATATATATATATATATATATATATTATATTATAAAGTAGATGTATTGAATAATATAAATTAAATATTATGAAATAAATGATATGTATTAAATATTCAAAAAGGGCCGATCCCCTTTGAATGATCGACCCTTTTCCAAAGGGAGCGACCAAGACCATATAAACTAAAGAAACGATGAAGAAAAGTCTTCAAAGTAATGCAGCGCATCTATTAATATTACCTTTAAAAGCTTCGTAAATCCCATGAGGAGACACCATTATAAGTCAAAGGGAGGCGACTACTAGTAGAAGCAACCAATCAATGTATAAAGGAGGATCGGAGGCTTTTTGAAGACATTCTGGCACTTCTCATCCACACGGATTCAGAAATAACAGACCATCGAATAGAAAATCAAGGGATATACCAATAGAAATGGGAGTTCCACGTAAATGTGAGAATTAGAAATCATTACAAGCATGATCGTTGATCGTTGATAGAGACGAATCACTGTGGGTGGTGCGAATCGTGCATCCTAAGGAGTCAACGTGAGAATCCGGAATTATCAACTTTGGAGCGCCACCTTCTATGTTTATGTTGAAGATGTTGAAACTCATTGAGGATTATGTAGAGGTCTGAGGATCATTGTTCGTCCACACCAAGGATCGTTTGGCAGTGGAGCATCGAACTTGAAGAAGTCTGAATTTCATTGAAGACTTGAGACCATCATTGAATATACACGGCCACTTCCACCTGGAGCGGAAAACTCCAAACCATTGTTGAATCACATTCACCGGGACACCGAATTGTAAGGGAAACTTCCTTTGAGTGTCAACTCAGAAGGCACGACTTTGAAGGCTCGAAGGAACTGGTTCAAACTGTTGGCACCGGTTCAAAGAGATCCTTGCATTATCTCTTGCGCACCAAATCTGAAGGAGAATATACCATCCGCTGAGCACCGTTTGGAGGCTAAGCTTTGAAAACATGATCGGATTTGGGGATCATCATGGAATTACAGCCATCAAACAATCGCACCATTACATTGAAGAGTCGCATAACACCCAGAGTCATCATCGACTCATGAGAGCTTCTCCTATATTATATTCTTATCGTCATTTATCAACTACTACTCCAACGATCAGGAAGAGAAGATTAGGCCAGCGTCAATATAAAGGAGCATTATCCAAGTGCTATAATAGCAAGAGAATTTTGAGATCGGACTTCATAACAGTCACCTGTGATATATATATATATATATATATATATATCAGCGAGGATATCAAAGGTATGTTCTATTTCCAATCTGAATATTATAAGTTAACTTAAGTAACAATGATGGATGCATAAGTAATGTTTTATTATGGCAATGTAACATAAGTAGAAGGCTATGATCATGCTTTGTATCTAATTAGTTCTTATCTTAATTGGAGAAGTAACAATGATGGATGCATAAGTAATGTTTTATTATGGCAATGTAACATAAGTAGAAGGCTATGATCATGCTTTGTTTCTAATTAGTTCTTGTCTTAATTGGAGAAGTGAAAGTGATAAGTATTAAATAGAAATTATAGAGAGTTTGTGGAAAGAATATCATTATTTAGAATAGATTATACTCATAGAATGAGAATATGAATGGTATTACGAATATGATGCATGATTATTATTGAGAAGGTGTATTTAATAAATGATTAGTATAAAGAATATCTTGAAGAGATGTGAAAGGCTAACATATGATAGAAAATGTAATTCATACATATGGACTACCGGATTGAGAAATGGACCTCCTTGTTAATCCATCACACCACATAAGTGAGTCTAAGGGTTAGACAATTGGCCAAGGTATAGTAAGGCTCGAGCTGATAAGACTCTAACCCTCCAAGGCAAGTGAAGAGTGCTTGTCCTAAAGGGGTGAAGAGTACTCAACCGAGATAGGCCCTTATCTCAATTAGTGTAGAGTGCTAATCTGAGGTAAGTGGAGATAGGCCCTTGTCTCAATTAGTGTAGAGTGCTAATTTGAGGCAAGTGGAGAAAGGTCCTTGTTCCAATTGGTGTAGAGTGCCAATATGGGCAAGTGGAAATGGCCCTTGTTTCCAATTGGTGTAGAGTGCCAATATGGGACAAGTGGATAGGCCTTTGACTCTAGTTGGTGAAGATTGCCATTCTAGATCAAAGAAAAGGACAATGTACCTATGGCAAGATTGTGCCCAAGGAACCCTCTCTTGTTGAGTGAATGATTGGATTAACATGTTGGCCCAAGTATAGTCTCTTCTGGAAGGAAATTATGATCTTGTATAATTGAAATAGAGAAAGGAATAATGCATATAAGTTATGATTATAAGGTTTGATTTTATATAATTATGATTTATATAATGAGATAAGAAGGATTGAATGCTAATGTACTTTTTTACAAGTTGAAATTGTTTGCAAGGTTGCAAGAATTTTGACTTGCTAGAAGGGGACATTACAAATTCCCAAGTCTAATTTTTCAGCAAAGAGTCAATTTCTTCTTTCATTGCAAGCTCCCACTGAACCTTTGTATCCACCTACATGGCTTCATCATACCCTTCCGGTTCACCAGCATCTGTTAACAAAATAGAATACAAAGAGGGAGAAAACCTTTCAAGAGGTCTACTTAGCCTTGTTGACCGTCTAACATTCACTAGAGTTTGTGGTATTTCTTGTTGCTGTTGCGAAGCATGAGGAACCACTGGAAACATCACTATCTGGAGTATCATCCAGCACCACATAATCCTTTTATTTCTTCTCATGTTGCTGCAACTGATCTTTGTACAACACCTCATTGAATACAACATCCTTGCTTCTCACAATTTTCAAATTTTCAACATCCCAAATCCTATAACCAAATTCATCAATGCCATATCCAACGAAGATACACCTTTTTGATTTTGCATCTAGCTTGGTTCTATTTTCATAATCTACATGTGCAAATGCTTCACAACCGAAGGTTTTGAGAAAAGAATAACTCACCTTCTTACTTGACCATGCTTCCTCTGGAATACCACAGTCCAAAGGAACTGAAGGACCTCTATTAATTAAATATACAGTGGCATTGACAGCCTCTGCCCACATGTTTAAAGGCAACCCAGCATGCAATCGCATAGTCCTTGCACGCTCCATTATTGTCCTATTCATGCACTTAGTCACTCCATTTTCCTGTGGAGTCCCTGGAACCATTTTCTGCCTACGAATTCCATTAAAGGAACAATAATCCTCAAATTCTTTGCTGCAATACTCACCACCATTATCAGATCTGAGACATTTTAATCTTTTACTCATCTCATTCTCAACTAAGTTTCTCCATTTCTTAAATGTTTCAAATACATCAATTTTTTGCCTAAGGAAATAAATCCAAACCTTCCTAGTTGCATCATCTATGAATGTAACATAATACCGAGAGCTACGGAGAGAAGATCCTTGAGCCGGTCCCCATACATCTGTATGCACAAGCTCCAACTTTTCATCTTTTTTTTGCTTCCCATCCTTATGAAAACTAACTCTCTTTTGTTTTCCATACACAACTTTCACAAAAATCCACATTAATACATTTCAGACTTGGTAAAACTTTCTTAGAATGAAGTACCTTCATACCTTTTTCACTCATATGCCCAAGTCTGTTATGCCACAGTGTTGTCTCAGAACCTGCATCAACTGTTTCAGTCTCTTCCTGCGAACCTGCAGTAACTGTTCCTGAACCTGTTTGATTTTTCTCTGCAACAACTAAAGTAGAAAGAACAGTATGACCTAGACAAAGATATAAGGTGCCTACTTTCACACCTTTTGCTACTATTAAGGCACCTCTTGTAACCTTCTGATTTTTATCAGTAAATGTAACAATACAACTTTCATCACCTAGCTGTCCTTCTGAAATTAAATTCCTACTCAGCCTTGGAACATGCCCTACCTCTTGTAGTAGCCAATGATTCTCATTCTACAACGTAATCTTGATTCTTCCCTTTCCAACAATCTGACAAGGTTTGTTATCTCCCAAATAAACCACCCCAAAATCCCCTTGGACATAATTAAGAAAATAACTTATATGGGGTGTTACATGAAATGAGGCCCTTGAATCTAAAACCCATGAATCATCAGCATTATCTAGGGAAAGAATCAAAGCATCATCTTCAGATTTATTACTTACTGCATTTGCCTCTTATTGCCTTCTTGTTTCTCTCCTTTATTCTTCCGAGACCAACAATCTTTCTTCAGATGACCTAGTTTCCACAGTACCAACAATCTTTCTGTTCTCTGGATTGGGACCTCTTGTCCTTTGATTTTCCTCGTGACTTCCCATGACCTCCAGAACCTTTTCCTCTCTCCTTTGATCTACCCCTACTTTCTGCATTCAAAACACTCCCTGATGTGGACCCTCCTGAACTTTTCCGTCGCATTTCCTCACTAAGGATAACACCAACAACATCATCAAATTTCAAAGTATTTGAACCAGAGACAGAGTTACTTACAACCATTACCAAGTTACTCCATCTTTCTGGCAAAGAACATAAAACCAAGAGAGCCCTCACCTCTTCATCAAATTTCACTTTTATAGAAGTTAATTGACTGGTAATCGCATTATACTCATTTAAATAATTTGTCACAGATCCACCTTCAATCATTTTCAAATTAAACAAACGCTTCATGATAAATACCTTATTTGAGGCTAAGAGTTTTTCATACAATTTAGCCAAAGTTTTCATCAGTTCATCTGTTGTCTTCGCTTATATTATATTGAACACCACAGATGGTGCCAAGCACAACCGAATGGTTCCTAGTGCCTTTCTATCCAAAAGATTCCAATCCTCATCAGTCATTGTTGTCAGTTTCTTGGCTATTCCTTTCAATGGCCTCCATAAATCCTTCTGATCGAGATAATCCTCCATTTGCAAATTCCTTAACTGATAGTTCTGCCCATTGAATTTATCTACCTTCAATTTACCCTCGTCTGCCATTGCTCCCACTCAACCGTGAGATCTTCCTACAGACGATAATCAAACACAACCCGCTCTGATACCACTTGTTAGGAATTGCATGCAGAAGATATCAATTAAATGCAAATAAAGATTAAACAAAGGAATGAAAATACACAAATAATAATAGCGAGAGACAAGTTTTAACGTGGTTCACCCAAACTCGGGCTACATCCACCAACAGAGAGTCCAATATTATTATCCAACAAATCAAACTAATTACAACTAGCAATCCTTGCAACTCAATACTGCTGCAAAATGCTACAATACAATATCTCAATGGAAACCCTAACCCTTAGCTGCTTTTATCAAGCTTATGTCGGTTACAAAAATAGGGTTTTTTTAATGTCAATCAATAGAAAAAATAACTCCCGATGCTTTTATAAAATAATAAAAAATGTTTGAGGTTTCGGGGGCGCTGCCCCTCAACTCCGTTAAATAACTTGGGGGGAAACCGCGCCGATAAAAGTAGGGCAAATTTAACCTCCAAGTCTGATTAGGCTCCATATAACAACAGAAATAGCATCTAAGTTCGTCAAGGCTGAAGAAGAAATTGAAAGTTTTGCAAAAATCATTGAAGATGCTGGCATCGACCTGTAGATGAGGACAATCCATCTTGATTCAATCATTATACCAGATGAGGCCAGAGTTGATGAATTCGAGAGAAATCTCAATTCTCAGACTTAGCCAATTTTTCACTATCTGCAGGAAGAATCTATTTTTGGCAGTGGGAGAGATTTCCAAAGCAGTTTCTATTTTAAGAATTGACTTTGCTTTCTAGAGTTAAATCTATTTTTGGATTTTGCTTTTGGAGATCATGCAAATTTTCTTTGAGTGGAACTCATTGTGTAATAACATGCAAATTCAATTAATTGAATTGCATGATAAGATATTTTTATTTTTAATTGCTAATAAGCTTGCACACTTCCCATGCAGCATTAGATCTATAGTGAAGAGTGTTAGTTAACTCTTCCTTTTATTTCCTTGCATCTTTGCTTTCTAGGGTATTAATAAGTGTATTCTACACACTTAAACTTCCTAATGGTAAATGCTGAGACTAATTTTTGCTCGCATTTTATTATTCAAAGCAGTGTTATTTGTTTTTATTCCTTGGTTAATGAGAATATGCATCATGGTTTCTGAGATCTCTCTGGTTATCAAAGGGTGAAAGAATTGTTCACGACTTTGTGCGTGAATGATTATTGTCGGATCTTCATTGTTTTTTTTCTATTGAAATCTCCAAGTTGTCCCTTCAATTTCTTTATGCTCTAGATTTACTTAAAGAAATTGGAAGTATGTTCTGATAAAGTTTAGTTTTTTTTTTTTTTGCAATACTCTAGAAAATCTTATAGCATTGCAAAAGAGCTTCAATTGCCTTGTACTCGTGCTCTAAAAAAGCAAAAAGATAGGTTATATTGTATCGTCTTTTCAATTTCTTTGTTGAGGGAGCTTCCCCTCCAAATTTGAAGAACAGTCTTACTGTACACATTGTCCGTTTTTCTTTCTCACCGAAAGGTGCGAAATTAAACGCTAACAGTTTTTGGTGCCCACCATGGGGCACGAGATTTTTACTTTGAAGCTAACGCTCGATCTGTTTGCATACATGACCATCTGGAGACCTACTGCCCCTGTTTTGCAGCCACACGTGACTCTAGTTCAACAAGAGCAAGAAGATATTGTTGACAACTTGAGGAGATTTGTGTTCATCGAAAGAAAGAATCCCGCACATTGGAGAGTTGTTGCCACGATCCTTGACGAAGAAGAAAGAAAGGCAGATCTTGCAGCAAGAAGACCGGTGTTACCCACTTGCGTGGAATTAAGCAATCTGGCGTATCAAGTATACCAAAGGAGGAATAGGAGTCTTGCTGATCCACTTATCCCAACTTTCAGTACTGCAGACACTGAAGGCTCATCTTCTACCAATCCCGATATACCAGATCTAACCAGAGAAGACATGGGTGATAACAATGGTGGAGTCGGCAACAATACCAACAATGGCAATAATGCTAATGACGGCAACAATGGTGATAGAAGGTGTGCACCTCCTTTACCATGGGGAAATGCAATCAATCCCCTTGCTCTTACTGGAAATCATGATCTCCCAAAGGGGTCAAGAAAGCATTTTCCAAGGTTTCATGGAGATGGAAGTCAACACCCAGATGAGCACATTTCTACCTTCACTACGGCTTGCGCTGTTTTGAGTGTGGCACATGAAGATGTTGCAGTACGTCTCTTTGTTGAGACTTTGATTGGTAATGCAGCAGATTGGTTCAACCATCTAGAAGCACGTAGCATAACAAATTGGCTTACTATGAGCGAGAAATTCTTAGCCAGATTCAAGCCTACTGAAGATAGCCACCTGCTATTAGCCCAACTCTCGAATTCAATGATGGAGTCTCATAAGCCAATGAGAGAATTCATTGCAAGATTTAGTCGTCTTGTAACGAGGTTGTTAGTCACTTTGAATCCGTCACCTGAGATCCTACTGAGCAGTTTCATCAACACTTTGCCATCTAAAATTTCTTTTCATCTCAAGTCAGCACATGAGACAGAATTGACAAAAGCACAAGAGCATGCCATAGAACTAGAGGATCATATGGTCACTTCGGGAAAAATGAAGAAGGAATCCATCAGGCCTCTGATCCAGAATTCTGTGGATCCACTATTTCAAAAGGTGGTAAATGATGTCACGATCATGAAGAGGCAAATGACACAGCAGGCACAGCCTCTGCGCAATATCAACCACCCCACAGAAGAAATAATTTTCAGTCCTATAATAACAATTATAGGCCAAGGCTACCAGCACTTCCAGCAAAACCAGCAGCTGAAGCTCCACCACCAAGAGCATACTTTTGCTCTTTTCATGAAACCAACAAACATAATGGAGCTACTTGCCCTGAAAGTCAAAGAATGAATCAAATTATGGACTTTGTTGATGTTGGACCCTCAAGTTCAAGTGTTATTCATCCCGAGATGGATGACCTTGATGGCGACTCTGCTACGGGATACATTCAAAATGAATCCACATTTGAAGAAGAAGACCATGACAATATTTCACAATATTCTCTTGCGGTCAATGCCGAACATTACTCTATGCTAGTCTTCACTCGGGCGCAGCACCTGAAAGCTCAAAAGGAGGAAGAAGAAAAATTAAAAGCAAAAGAGAAGTCCAGAAAAGTGGCTAAGTTACCTCAAGAAAATGTCAAAGTTAGCACTTCGAATTCATACACAGCAAATTTTGATATTGTTGATTCCATGATGAAAACGAAGGTCCAAATCTCTCAACTGGAGTACCTCCAAGATCACCCTGATCAGTGGGAAAGAATCGTCAAGTTTGTAAGAAAAGAGATTCCAATCCAGCCTACTCTTCTCGAATCTTCTGCAACAATAGGAGAAAAGCCGAAGCCTTTTTACATATCTCTATATATAGGCGGTTTCAAGTTGAGCAATTGCATCATAGACTCCGGTGCCTCAAATAATGTCATGCCTTTACAAGTAATGAACGCACTAGGGCTCTCATGCACCAAGACCCAAGGCAAGTGTTATTCACTTGAATCAAAATTAGTGTCGTTGGTTGGACAGTTGAAAGATGCACAAGTGGCCTTAGTAGCCTATCGAGAGAAGAGAATTATGATGACTATCCTAGTAGCAGATATTCCAGCCAGCTATGGGATGTTGCTAAGTCAAAGTTTTTACAAAGACTTAGGCGGAGAAATTCAACTAGATTGGTCCTCGACAACCATCCCCGTCAAAGGTGGTAAAATCAAGTTGGAGCCTGAACCCAAGTCTCGTTTCACAGTGGTGAAGTCTCAGGACCCGAAGGCACAAATTCTATATCAAGAGACCGGTCCAGGCACCTATATGATGGCTGAAAATGAAACTGGAGATAAAACCATTATTTGTTCAGAAGCAAGTAAAGAAAATATTGCCGACATATGGACCATGCAATTTGACGGCAGTTGTTCGACAGCCAGATCAGGAGCTGGAGTAGTGTTAATTTCTCCCGAGGGTAAATTGTACCCTTTTGCTATCGTCTACAATTTGATTGTACAAACAATACTGCAGAATATGAGGCACTTCTGTTAGGCCTCAAGAATGCACGTGACATGGCAATAAAGTTGCTGAAAGTCGAAGGAGATGCCAAATTGATCGTCAAGCAAATCAAAGAACAGTTTCAAGTAAAGAAAGATCGCCTTCGACATTACAGAAACCGTGTTTGGGATGCCATTGAATGGTTTGAAGCCTTCGCCATTGAATACATACCCAAGATGAAGAACAACAAAGCTAACGCCCTAGCAGTATCCGCATCTCTCTTCATGCCACATTCTGATTTCAGACAAAGTGCTTTCACCATCGAGTTGATCATAGGCCCACGGTACCTGATAACTCGGAAAATTGGCAAGTCTTCAACGATGATGAGCACACTATCAACTTCCTCGGAATGGACGACCATTTCAAAGTTCTCTTCTTTGAAGGAAACCTTTCTCCACATCGTGAATTTCTAATGAGGAAGCAGAAAATGCCCAAGAGGGAGAAGATACAGAAAATGATAGTCATACAGCTCAAGGGCAATAAAATTCCTAAGGGACTTGTGTCCTTAGAGAATATATTTGACAGACACAACTGATACATTCAAGATCGAGTCGATGCACAAGAGAGAACCTCAGCTGAGTATCACCAGGTCAACATCGGCACTATGGATAATCCTCGACTCGTCAATCTAGGTAAGTGTTGTTCACCCACAGAAAGCAAAAGATTTATCTCACTCTTTCAGCAGTATATAGATATCTTTGCTTGGTCTTATGAAGATCTGAAGGTTTTCACGCCTAGGGAATTGTCACACACAATTCCTTTGAAGACAAAAGTCAAGCCTTTCCGATAGAAACGACGTCATTATAATCCGAAAGTGCAAGACACCATATATGCAGAGATCCAAAAGATGCTCATGGCGAGAATTATTTTTCCAATACATCATTCCACTTGGGTGTCGAATATTGTTCCAGTGCGCAAGAAGAACGGAGAGATCAGGATCTGTGTAGATTTCAGGAACCTGAATCAGGCCTCTCTAAAGGACAACTATCCCCTGCCTATCATGGATCATACCCTTCAGACAGTCACTGGCTCAGAGATGCTGTCACTCCTGGATGGATATTCAGGGTACAATCAAATTGCAGTTGCAGCCGAAGATCAATACAAAACAACATTCACTACCCCTTGGGGTACCTTTGCTTATGAACGAATGCCGTTCAGTCTCATCAATGCCAGAGCTACTTTTCAGAGAGCTATGGATTTAGCTTTTGGTGATCTCAAAGACAAGGTTATAGTGGTATACCTGGATGATCTCACGGTCTTTTCCAAAAAGCATGTAGAACACTTTCAACACTTAACCTACGCGTTCGAAAGGTGTAGATATCATGACATCTCCCTAAATCCCAAGAAGTCAGTTTTTGCAGTGACAAAAGGAAAGCTATTAGGCCATATCATGTCTAAAGAAGGTATAAGGATTGACCCAAATCGGGTTGATGCCATTCGTAACCTATCTTTGTCAACAAGCAAAACTTGAGTTCATTCTTTCTTCGGCAAAGTGAACTTCCTTCGAAGGTTCGTGCCAGATTTTTCAGAACTCACAAAAGACATCTCAGCTATGATGAAGAAGACTTCGGTTTTCAAATGGACAGAGGAAGGAAAGAAGGCTTTTATAAAAATCAAAGAAGCAATCAGCAAAGCTCCCATCTTAGTCCGTCCTGATTTTGACAAAAGCTTCATTCTATACTGCTACGCCTCAAAGCACACAATGTCTGTTATTCTCACGCAGAAGCTAAACGAAGAAGCAGAGTCCCCAATAGCATTCATGAGCAGCAGTTTCAAAGATCATGAAATGCGATATTCACAGATAGAGAAACATGCATATGCTGTGGTTCGAGCAGTAAAGAATTTTAGATTCTATATCCTGAACTCTCGCACCATAGTTTTTGTACCTGATCCAATGGTTAAGAGTGTTCTCACTCAGCAAGAGATGGGCACCAAGCAAGGGAATTGGGTGGCAAAAGTTCAAGAATATGATCTAGAGATCAGGCCTACCAAGTTGATGCGTGGCCGAGGGCTTTGCCAACTCATTGCTGAAAATGGAGACAAAGAAAGAGAAGATATTGCCAATTTGATTGGCGAAGAGGAAGAGCACCCCTTGGTACTATTCATTGATTCCGCTGAGGAATGGTACACGGACATAGCTACTATCTGACTTATGGAGAGTGTCCGGATTACCTAGACAAACAACAGAAGAGAACCTTAAAGCTGAGAGCACTCAAGTATGTGCTATGGAAAGATGTCTTGTACAAATAGAGTCTGGATGGCACATTCCTAAGGTGCATTGACAAGAACCAGCAAAGAAGGTTGCTTGAGGGTTTTCACGACAAAGCCTGCGGTGGTCATTTTTCATCAAGGATCACTGCATTCAAAATCCTACGAGCAAAGTACTACCAGTCTACTGTGTTCAGGGATGCATATGAATGGGTACAAAAGTGTCAAGCCTGTCAACAATTTGTTGGAAAACTTAAGTTGGCGGCTCTTCCACTCAAGCCAGTAGTCATTGAAGCCCCTTTTCAACAATGGGGATTAGATTTCATTGGGCCTCTCAACCCCAACTCCAGCAAAGGACATATTTATGTTCTCACAGCCACCGACTATTTCACAAAGTGGGTTGAGGCCGTTCTAATTAGGAGAGCTACCTCGGAGGTGGTGTGCGACTTTCTAAAGGAGAACATCCTGTCGCACTTCGGGGTACCTTAGAAGATCATGACTGATAATGTGTAATGTTCCATTTTTGGCGCATTGATTATTGTGAGCATTTTGGCTCGTTCTTAGTCTCTTAGTGGCTATTCGGCTTTGTTGGGAGAACTCCAATGTTCTTGGAGTGGCCACAGATCAGTTTTACAAAGCAATTGGTTATGGCTTTGAGCTCAGATGGTGTTCAGGATCGCAGTGATGCTTTCTGATGTTTGTTCGGGTTCCCTGTTTGCTCTCCAAGATTCTTGGAGAAGCCGTCTATTTTTAGAAAGTCACCCGGAAGGCATCATTCATCTTCCCAAACATCATGGAGTATGTTGGTATGCTTAATTTTGCAGTTTGGTGATATTTGGGATTTTCCGTAAAATCAGTTGATTTAATGAGCTAAGCAATTAATTATTACACTTAAGTTAAAAAGGTTGGGAAATGTTCATTTAACACTTAAGTGTTATAGCTCGTTGGAAAGGGGATGAAAAGCTTTAAATCATGGATTCATCATATTGAGGCCTTGCGAATCAAATATTCCCTTTATTTTGATAAAAGGGGTCTTTGGAGCTAAGAGGAGCTTTTAATTAAAAAGGTGACTTTAAGTTGTGCACACATAATGAGTTATTTTTATATTTTGTTGAGGAGAAATATGAAGGGATAAAGGAAATAATATTTTATTTCCCTCAAAAAAGTTATAAAAGAAGGTGATGGGCTCATTGTTTGGACATGTTTGGATTTGTATTGTTATTCTGCCGGATTGAACCGGAGTGTTCTTCCATATTCTCTTGAGGACGAAAACCCTCTTGTAGAATGCTCTTGAGGACGAAAACCCTCCTGTAGCATGCTCTTTGAGGACGAAAACCCTCTTGAGGTTTGGTGTGATTTCATATAGGAATCACCATTGTGCTAAAGGTGGATTGGGAGCAAGCTCATATAGAGTTTGCCATGGAGCTGATTGGAGTTGATGGTTTTATTTGAGTTTGGCATTGTGATTTATTTTGTATGTTGAAAATCAATTGTAGATGATATTGTGTGGAGTTTTGATATATTTTTCTATGTTTTGGAATGAGTTTCTCTAGGCCTGAGCCTTGCTGGGCTGTACCAGGCAGATTGGGAGTATGGTGAACTAAAATTAATGAAGATGTTTCTATTCCTAAGTTTGATTGGAATGTTATTACATACCCTTGGCGTCTCATCTCAATGTAACTGCTGTGGTGTTTGGGCAGAATATTATTTATTGTGATCATCTGTACTGTCAATGGAGTGCCGTACAGTTCAGGGCATGATTTGAAATTGGGAATGTATGACTTAGTTTGAAGCATAGATCATATGAAATGTTATTGTTTAATATTTCTGAGCCCTTTCCTTGAACATCTGGGCAATATTTCATGAGTTTTGATGATGTTATTGGTGTCACAGGCCGTACAACTTGAGTAAGAACGATTTTGATTGTGATCTTATTCCTTATTGTTTGAAGCAAATAAAGATTGGATATTTATGCTTATATGTAGGCGACCATTTCAGACCCATTCTCTTTAATTTCTGAGCAGTTTAAAATATGTTTTGAGCTGATTATGTCCTACAGGAGCCGTACGGACTTGACAGGGTCTTGAGTTTTTTGTGAGCAGATCGCTTACCCTTCTTGGATGCTTCTTCTTGCTGTAGTTGAGTATGTTGTTTTCAGTCTAATGTATGACAGTTTTGAAGTGGATTTTGTTATTGGTGATTTCTTGTGAAGAGTCCTGCATCAATAGGGCCGCCATACAATACATGAACAATCTGATTTTGTACTTCAGTTTCGATCAGCATGATTGTATGGATTTTTGTTTGGTGTGGGAACTCATATGAAGGTTTGGGGTCAGAAAAATGATGTTATTAGAGGCTAATCAAATCTGTCCTGTGATCAATAAGTCTGAGTTTGCTCCAATAACTATGGTGCCTCTTTGTAAGGGTTTTTGAATGCTTTGGGCAGTCCATACAGCAGGATAACAGTCTGATTTCAGATTCATTCTTCATCAGCAATGTCTCAAGCTACATTTCAATTCTAGGACAGAATTATCAAGTGAATCCTAATGATCTTTGTGATGCAGGTTGTTCCTCCTGATACAAAGCATTCATAGATTATTGATTGGTGATCCAATTATTCATTTCTGAGCAGTATTACTTGTAATCATTTTACTAATGTTGCAAACACATTAAAGTACCCCTGGATGGGTCACCGCCAGTGTGGGCAAATTGGTTTTCTCTTTCTTTCATATTTCTACCCACTTGGACAAGTGGAGAATACCCACTGAATAAGTGGATGGTTTTGTAATTTCATTAGTGTATTTCTTACCCACTGGACAGTGGTGAATTCCCATGATAAGTGGATGCCCACCGCAGCGGATGAATTGTAGTTGAGTGTTGCATAGTTGCTCATTTGTTAGCCAATCAATGTATGCTCTCACCTTGCCCATCCTGGGATCTGGGTGATCAGAAAGTGTGAGGCATTTAGTTGGTTTATGCAATTGATGCTAACATTGTCATATCCTTGTATGATCATTTTGAAAAAATTTGGGGTAGAACCTTACATAATGCAAGTTTTTCCTTGGAAGAACTATTGGGTTTCTGCTTTGACTATGGGATCACATTGTCTCACTCATCAGATTATTACCCTTAGGGTAATGGCCAAGCAGAATCATCAAACAAGAATCTAGTCACAATAATCCGTAAATTGGTTGATAGTAATCAACGCACTTGGCACAAGAAGTTGTATGACGCCTTATGGGCAGACATGATCACACCTAAGAGAGCAATAGGCACATCGCCATTTGCTATTATGTATGGCACAGAGGCTGTCTTGCCCATCACATTGGAGCTATTTGCCTTGCAGCTTGCAACGACAGTTGAAGATAGTCAATTCAAAGATCCCATTGAGAAACGCATCATGTACCTATCAAAACTTGAAGAAGAGAGATTAGAAGTGGTTGATAAATCATAAAATCACTTATCATCAAGAACAGGTGAAGATCTTTGATAGAAAGGCTCGTCAACGTAGCTTCAACATTGATGACCTTGTCCTACTATGGGATAAGAGACACGAGCCTAAAGGAATGCACGGCAAATTTGGCTCCTTATGGCTTGGACCTTTCAAGATTCGTGAGCTCTATGGAGACAACACCTATTTCCTCTCACACTTGGAAGGTACGCTGTTGCCATTGCCCTTCAGTGGGCAATTCCTGAAACACTTCATTCCTTAGGGTTTGAAGGGGTTTCCCCTTTTTGTATGTTGTATTGTGTATTGTGTTTCCCCTATCAGTGATGTAATTGTTATGTAGTATCGTTTTTCCCTTTCACGTTGTGTTTATTCGTTGTGTTTTCTTAGGTAGACTAGAGTTCCACTCTTAGGTGATTTTAAGAAGTCCGATCTTAGGTGATTTTAGGAAAAATTCTTGTTCTAGGTGATTAGGAAAATGTACTGACTCTATTGCCCAACTAATAAGACACTGATCTACACTATAAACCCAGAAATTCATAGGTCCTCCTATGCCGCAAGTATACACCATGGTCCCCAGACAGAACCTAATGTTGTACCCATACGAAATTTTTCGTATATGTGCTCAAACACACCTCCCAAGCACCATGTAGCCTTGTAATTACCGCGCTAACCCTGCAGGTACAAGATATATCAAAAGATAGCGATCCAAGGCTCAAATGGAGGGAGATTCTGGCAAGCCAATCAGGCCTGGAGCTATGAAAGAACACCTAGAAGTGGAGGCCAAAGTGATGGATCGAAGGCCAAAATGACATAAAGGAACGAAGGGAAGCAATGCAACTACATCTGGCAAATCAAAATTCAATTTTGAAAATTTTGAAATTTTGGAAAATTTCAAAAAAAATTCTAAGGCATTTTTGAGCGTTTTTGGCTAAAATGTGCTCCATCTTGGAGCATACTTCATGGAGAAGAGGCTTCAATGAGAGCTTCGGATCATATGAGCCTAATTTCCAAACTTCAAGACATTATGTTATCAAATGAAGAAGTTACGGCAAAAAGAAGCTTCACAGGCAGAGGCAAACAACAGTGATCCAGGCAACCTCCGTCAAAATGTCCAAGGCAAAAGTCAAAGTTTCTCAAGGTCAAAAGTCATAATGAATGAGCATGGAAACGATGAATCAATCACGAGGTTCTTGTAGAAATCTCAAGGCAAAGACCAAGAGTTTCCAAAGGTGAAATGGGCGAAAATTTCTAAGGCAAAATGCCTTGGCAAGAGCAATTTTAGACACCTCCAAAAGGTACACATTCTAGCCTAAATCCACACCTTTATCACCCTCTCAAAAGGCGCCCCTTTTCACCAAATTACACGCCTTTTTGTCACTTGTAAAACGCGCCCTTCTTGGGCATTTCTCACGCCTTTCATACATTGCAAAAAAGCGCCCTTCTTGGGCTAAACACAGGGCTTTTGTCACTTTGTAAAAAGTGTTCATTTCAAGGAGATTGCATGCCTTTTCATACCTTCCAAAAGGCGCTCATTTTGAAGGAAACTGTAATATACAACCCCAAAATTTTTTCCAAAATATAGAACAATGATAAACAGTGTTAGCACAACTAAACTCCTTCGCACTTCTGATCACCAAGATCCCAATTCGGGGAAGGTGAGAGCATAATGTGCTTTAGATTACAAATTAAAACATTGTGCAAACAAGTAAACATTCATCTGCATATGCAGGCATCCACAAGTTGTGGGGATTCACCACTTTTAGTGGGTATGAGAGCAAGAAAGGAAAATTACAATGCCATCCACTTATTCAGTGGGAATACTCCACTTATGCAGTGGGTAGAAACAATAAAGAAAAGTTCATTTATCCACACTGGCGGTAAAACCATCCAGGGGTTACAATATGTTTAATTGTTCTTTCCTCCACACTGGCGGTAAACCATTCAGGGGCCTTAATGTGATTCACAAGAAAGATTACAATGATATCAAATACAATGTAAATCAAGTCTTGTTTGGACTTATTAAGAATCTTGTGAAGATAGCATGACCATACCCTGCAGATTTCTTGAATAGCTGAATGATAATGTAGTATTTATTTGCTGTCCGTCACTGCTGCAACCTGAAATGATACATCAACTGCTCTCTACACAGACCATTGGCATCCAGGGAAGTATAATATTACAAGACTAAACCCAATGTTTGACAAAACAAGCGGTCCCTAAATGATCTATCAATTATATGTACTGAACACAACAAAGAGAGTGACAGACTATAAAATGACTTCTTCCAGACTAGTACGACACCTTCCCAGCATAGTGCGGACTGCTGAAAACTCCCAAGAAACTGCCCACACTTAACAATATTGTTTCCCACTCTAAAAACTATGCTAATACAAGACAAATCCAATGTTTCCCATGCACTAAAGATCAGTTAACAAAAACACTTCACAAACTATGCATTTCCCAGGCCGTACGGCCAGCAGAAGTACGGCTGCTCATAAAAAAATAAACAAAGCTTCCCAACCACTCACTATGATCAGATTGGGGTCGCCTAAGGAAAATATTAATAGTGCACAAAGATTTAGACACAAAGAACTTCTCAATAATTTTATTTTTGCAAAACTCTTTTTCTGCCTGTACGGCAATATAATGGTACGGACCAGCAATATGACATTAAAACTATACAAGGCATAAAAAATCTGCTTCTAACTTCATTCTCATCTGATTTCCATGATATTTAATGAACTCTAATCCAAAAACTCTTAGCAACTTCAAACATATTCAGCTCCATGAAAGCTCACTGGCAAACTCTGGATAAGTTTGCTCAAATCTCTTCTTCAGCACAATGGTGATTCTTGTAGTGAAACCACACCCAACCTCGAGGGTTTTCGTCCTCAAGAGCATTCCACAAGAGGGTTTTCGTCCTCAAGTGAATATGGAAGAACATGCAGGTTCAATCCAGCAGAGTAACAATACAAATCCAAGCATACTCAAACAATGAGCCCAACTCCTCTTTTTATAACTTTTTGAGGGAAATAAAATATTATTTCCTTTATCCCTTCATATTTCTCCTCAAACAATATAAAATAATTCATTATGTGTGCACAACTTAAAGTCACCACTTTTAATTAAAAGCTCTTTTTAGCTCCAAAGACCTCCTTGTCAAAATAAAGGAAATATTTGCTTCTCAAGGCCCCAAAATGATGCATCTATGATTTAAAACTTTTCTTCCTTGTTCCAACGAGTTATAACACTTAGATTTTTATTAATTATTTTCACCCCTAGGAGCTTAAGTGAAAATAATAATTAAAATAGCTCATTAAATATTAAATTTTGCGGAAAATCCCAAACGACCTCCGAAAGCAAAATAAACTGAACCAATATGCTCTGTAAGGTTTGGGATGTGCAACGATGCCTTCCGGGTGACTTTCCAAAAATAGAAAACTCCTCCAAGGATCTTGGAGAGCAAACCAGAAGCCCGATCAAACTTTAGAAACCATCAATGTTACCCGAAACATCAACTGAGCTCAAAACCAAGACAAAATTATCCATTTACAAAAGGAAAACCCAATTAACTGTTCTGCAGACTGAACTAAGACCACTCCAATAACATTGGAGTTCTTCTCAAACATGTTGGATAGCCTCCAAAAGACTAGGAACAAGCACAAATGCCCATAATAATCAATGTGCCAAAAATGGAACATTACAGTCCTCCCTGCTCAATATTGCTTGTCCTCAAGCAATTCATGCTATCCAACCAAGATACCTGCCTGATTATAGATAATATACCTGGATCCCAAATCAATCTGAAGAATTCCCTACACCAATTCTGCTGCTCTATTCTGATATATTTGTGAACTGCACAGCTGGTATTCTGATTACACTTCTGAAACATTCTTCCAATCACATAACTATTTGGATCCCAAACATCACTAACTCCAAAATTGAAAGAGTTAGCAATCATCAATACAATCATGCAACACGAAACAACTACTGGAACCCAAAAACTGTAGTGCTCTCCCGATGAAGAACACAAATCAGCTTGATAACAAGCTGGAAACAACTCATGACAGCCATGAATCAGCTGATTCTCACTCTCCAAAAGAGCATTAGTAATTGTAACGCTTGTTCCTTTCAGCTGAAAACTTTTGTCATCTTCCCATAAAAGGCTAAACACAACAAAAAGATCAATCTCATGGCTACACAAGTCTGAAATAATCTCATGAAAATCAAATTTCAGTGATCTCAAAGTGAGATAGCAACAACAAAACTGAAATCTTTTGAGAACAATAAGAAATTTAGGCCATCTACAATTAAAATATGTCAAAGTTATGACCAAAATTTCTCTCCAATCAATCCATATGTATGCAATTGAACACCTATGATGGCTGATGGGAGTAAGGACAGCAACTTTATAACTGAAATTCAACTCCAAATTTATCCATAAAATAATCTTACCAACACCACTATCCTCCATGGAACCTTGCAAATAAACTACATTGCAAAAGTAAGCCATCATTAAATCTAATCCCTTGCATACCTGAACCTTATGCCCATCTTCAACAACTGCTGAAAACTTCCAGTTGAAGAAGTTTTTGTACAAATGAACATCACATGAGTGCACTTCACCCGGATCCCATATCCTGTTACTGTCCTCCTCCGTGCTACTCACATCAGAATGGTTCTCATCATTCAACATGAGGAGAAGATTAACATGAGTTAACTCAACTTCCATCATAAAAAGAGTATTATCAAATGATTGGAAATTTTTTTTACCTTCATGTTCAAACAATTCATCAATTGACTCCCACTCTGCATTTGCATACTTAGGAGGCTGTCCTAAGTCAAAATCTCCTTGGAGCAAACCAAGCTCTTCAGTCTCCATCTTGCTTTCATTGGCTCTAGCAACTCCTACTTGCTCCTTGAATTGGTGTACATCTACAAACTGACTTTCAACTTCTAAGAGAGCCATTTGGGTACTCTCTAAAGAATCCATAGTTGTTTTAAGCTTAAATATAAGCTTATTAATTTTAGCATCTCTTTCCTTCAATGCATCAAAAATTCGGTCAGCATACTCAAGGACATGATCCCTATCAATAAGCAAGTTCAAATAATCTGATTTCAAAGTTTCCAATGCCTTCCTGACTACACACCAATCTTCAAGTGAAGATCTTTTTTCTATGCCCATTTGTCTCCTCTCAACTTGAGCTCTCCAAATGTGATCTTCAACAAACTTATGTGAGCTATCCAAATGTGTTAGAACTTGCACAACCTTATCTTCGGTGACTAACAATTGATTCTTAAAATCCAAATCAGCTGCACACAATAAATTTTCTGTCATATCGTTAGAAGAATGATCCTTGAAATCAGCTGCTTTAGAGTTATCCTCTTCATAGCTACTTTGACTACAAGAAGTAGCATCACATAAATTCAATGTTGAGCCAACCTTTGAGGCTGATCCAAATCTTCCAACAAACTCTTCGTCAACATGCTCATCAACTAACTCTTCTACAAGGATACTAAGTTCTTCAAATTGCATAGGAGTTGAATCTTCTTCTTCATCACTTAGATCAAATGAAATGGCAGTCTCATAATCAAACATTGAATCATCACCAATGGCTGATTTAAAGTCTTCATCAACACATTCTTCGTCAAGGATCTTTGAAGAATCTAACTGCTCCTCTTTGCATGGAACAATCCCACACATAATCAAGACTTCCATCACTAGAATGGTGGAAACGCTCTTCATTAGGTGCTGTTCTGAAATTTGCAGCAACATCAAACTTTTTATCTTTTGTGATTTCATTGTCTCCCATGTCCTCAACAAGACACATTGCTTCAATCCTCTCATGCTCACTTGCAAAGTCACCAGCAAGCAATCTATCGATCATCTTCATCTCCTAAATGTAGTGGCATCTTCAGCATCTTCATCAAATGAAGGACTTGCTAAGTCCAACACTTTTGGCTCCTCGTCAAAACAAGGCTCAGTTTCACTAAATTTTGTTGTAGACTTCTCCAATTCAGCAAACTCCTCTATGCATGTCTCATGTTTTGTGACTTTGTCTTCATCATACAGAGGCTTAGACTCATTTCTTTCAACAAACAAGTCTTCATCTTCACCATTTTTAGATTGCACATCATTCACAAAGGAAGAACATGTGGTGAAGGTTGCTGATTCATCTTTTATTTTCTTGCATTGGTGGTTAGGCTCCCAAGCATCTTTGCATATGAAACAAAAACTTCTTCTCCTGAGCTCATTCTTGCTAACCTCTTTCTTCCTCGAAATAAGAGGCTTCTTATTCGGTGGGCTAGAAAATGATGGCTTAGAAAAATTCTTGGTGCTTGCCTTTGAAGTAGTTAACTCAGGCTTGCATATAGACATTGTCTTCATCTCCTCTTCCTTCCTTATCTTCTGGATGTATTCTATAAATCCCTTTTTGTCAGGATTACCTTCTTTGATGATTTCCAAGAAAGCATTCCAAGGGAGTTGCTGCTTATAGTCATTTGGTAGTTCTTCATACTCATCAATAATCTTAGTGGCCTCATGATGATACTTCCTTCGATCCAATTTCTCTTGAACAACTTTTTCTAATTCATCCAGAACCTCTGTCTCACTTCTTTTCTGCATAAGAGATGCCATGATCTCCCAACACCGCTCAAAATCTTTCAACTGCCCAACTCTGAACACACATGCAAGAGCTGATCACTCACAAGCAACGCTGAAGACCGACTTGCTCAACTGAAAGATCTGCAACAAATTAGCTTCCCAACAGGCTGGCAAGAACATACCAGCTCTGATACCACTGTAATATACAACCCCAAAAATTTTTCCAAAATATAGAACAATGATAAACAGTGTTAGCACAACTAAACTCCTCCGCACTTCTGATCACCAAGATCCCAATTCGGGCAAGGTGAGAGCATAATGTGCTTTAGATTACAAATTAAAACATTGTGCAAACAAGTAAACATTCATCTGCATATGCAGGCATCCACAAGTTGTGGGGATTCACCACTTTTAGTGGGTATGAGAGCAAGAAAGGAAAATTACAATGCCATCCACTTATTCAGTGGGAATACTCCACTTATGCAGTGGGTAGAAACAATAAAGAAAAGTTCATTTATCCACACTGGCGGTAAAACCATCCAGGGGTTACAATATGTTTAATTGTTCTTTCCTCCACACTGGCGGTAAACCATCCAGGGGCCTTAATGTGATTCACAAGAAAGATTACAATGATATCAAATACAATGTAAATCAAGTCTTGTTTGGACTTATTAAGAATCTTGTGAAGATAGCATGACCATACCCTGCAGATTTCTTGAATAGCTGAATGATAATGTAGTATTTATTTGCTGTCCGTCACTGCTGCAACCTGAAATGATACATCAACTGCTCTCTACACAGACCATTGGCATCCAGGGAAGTATAATATTACAAGACTAAACCCAATGTTTGACAAAACAAGCGGTCCCTAAATGATCTATCAATTATATGTACTGAACACAACAAAGAGAGTGATAGACTATAAAATGACTTCTTCCAGACTAGTACGGCACCTTCCCAGCATAGTACAGACTGCTGAAAACTCCCAAGAAACTGCCCACACTTAACAATATTGTTTCCCACTCTAAAAACTATGCTAATACAAGACAAATCCAATGTTTCCCATGCACTAAAGATCAGTTAACAAAAACACTTCACAAACTATGCATTTCCCAGGCCGTACGGCCAGCAGAAGTACGGCTGCTCATAAAAAAATAAACAAAGCTTCCCAACCACTCACTATGATCAGATTGGGGTTGCCTAAGGAAAATATTAATAGTGCAAAAAGATTTAGACACAAAGAACTTCTCAATAATTTTATTTTTGCAAAACTCTTTTTCTGCCTGTACGGCAATATAATGGTACGGACCAGCAATATGACATTAAAACTATACAAGGCATAAAAAATCTGCTTCTAACTTCATTCTCATCTGATTGCCATGATATTTAATGAACTCTAATCCAAAAACTCTTAGCAACTTCAAACATATTCAGCTCCATGAAAGCTCACTGGCAAACTCTGGATAAGTTTGCTCAAATCTCTTCTTCAGCACAATGGTGATTCCTGTAGTGAAACCACACCCAACCTCGAGGGTTTTCATCCTCAAGAGCATTCCACAAGAGGGTTTTCGTCCTCAAGAGAATATGGAAGAACATGCAGGTTCAATCCAGCAGAGTAACAATACAAATCCAAGCATACCCAAACAATGAGCCCAACTCCTCTTTTTATAACTTTTTGAGGGAAATAAAATATTATTTCCTTTATCCCTTCATATTTCTCCTCAAACAATATAAAATAATTCATTATGTGTGCACAACTTAAAGTCACCACTTTTAATTAAAAGCTCTTTTTAGCTCCAAAGACCTCCTTGTCAAAATAAAGGAAATATTTGCTTCTCAAGGCCCCAAAATGATGCATCTATGATTTAAAACTTTTCTTCCTTGTTCCAACGAGCTATAACACTTAGATTTTTATTAATTATTTTCACCCCTAGGAGCTTAAGTGAAAATAATAATTAAAATAGCTCATTAAATATTAAATTTTGCGGAAAATCCCAAACGACCTCCGAAAGCAAAATAAACTGAACCAATATGCTCTGTAAAGTTTGGGATGTGCAACGATGCCTTTCGGGTGACTTTCCAAAAATAGAAAACTCCTCCAAGGATCTTGGAGAGCAAACCAGAAGCCCGATCAAACTTTAGAAACCATCAATGTTACCCGGAACATCAACTGAGCTCAAAACCAAGACAAAATTATCCATTTACAAAAGGAAAACCCAATTAACTGTTCTGCAGACTGAACTAAGACCACTCCAATAACATTGGAGTTCTTCTCAAACATGTTGGATAGCCTCCAAAAGACTAGGAACAAGCACAAATGCCCATAATAATCAATGTGCCAAAAATGGAACATTACAGAAACCCATGCCTTTTTCAAACTCCAAAAAGGCGCTCATATTGGCCAAATCCCACACCTTTTTCACCTTGACAAAAGGTGCTCAAAATTGCATAAAAGCACACCTTTTTGACACATGGAAAAAGCACTCTTTTTGGGCAAAACTCACACCTTTTTAAGCCTAGGAAAAGGCGCTCAATTTGAGGTAAATGCACTCCATTTTGGGTGCCCAAATTTGCATGAGGTGGACATTTAGAGAGAGAAGAAGGAACACCTAGGAGAGAGAAGCATCAAGGCTATAAATAGAGGTTTACCCCACTTCTTCACCTTTCATTTGTGCATGGAGCCAAAAATAAGAGCATCTTATTTTTAGAAAAGGGCACATTGAAAACCCTAGAAGGTTGGCGCTCACTATAAAGGAGACCTCAAGCATTGTTATTGTCATTTTCCAAAGGCAAGAGAAGGGTCTAAAGGTTGCATTCACATAGGGCGGCCATTAAGGAAGGATTGAAAGCTTGCAAAAGGTAGATTGAAAGGCTTGGAGGAGTGGATCTAACATTCCAAGGCAAGGTCTACACATTCTTGCATCATTCTATACCTTCCTCCTACATTAGAAGGCATATTTGTTCACGGGAAAACCATTCCTTTGCTTTGGCAAGCTTTTCTAATGGCAGATTTGAAGCACTTTTTGGGCCAGCAATATACCTAAAGGGCAGATTGAGCATTCCACGGCACCATTTTCTTCATTCTCCTTCATCCCAAGGCCCATTTTCATGCATAGAAGGCGGCGCCCAAGTCTTGGAGGCCATTTTTTGGAGATTTTTCAAGATTTCCCTTTGCTGGTTATAACTGTTCATGCCCAAAATCACCACCTACAGCCAAAAGAAAAGTGATTTTTGAGGCCTATATATCCAAAATTTCTCATTTCTATCGCATACCCATCTCGGGAAAAGGCGTTTTACACCATTCTTGACTGTCTAGAGCTTAAATCCGGCAACTTTTTGAGGATTCAGCCTCATATTTTCACTTTCCAAGGGCAAAATATACATTTTTTCACAAAAATCAGATTTTGGACAGTGAGTAAAAACCTGATTTTCTCGAACAGCGAGCATGCAGAGGCCTAGTTTGATCTTTTGAAGCAGAACAATGAAGAAGAAAGGCTTTTCTTGAAGCCTAAAAAGCCACCATGCAATACTCCTCGGTCACTATTGAGGCCAAATCCTTGCTCAAACATGAATATTCCAAAGTTAGAGAGACAGATTTGTGCCAGGTTTTACTGAAGGTTTTGACCTAGAACCCTTGATAATCTCAGGCAATGTGGCTATGAGGAACTTGAAGAATTCAGGGCTCATTCAAGTCGGTTCATTTTCCATAGCCGCTTACAGTCTTGAATTTGTGCTTTCATGCATCAAACACCATAATCCCGAGTCAAGAGAAATAAGATCAAAGGATGGAAGGTTGATTGCCAACCTAAAACCTGATGATATAGAGTATGCCCTCGGCATCCCACCATTCGAAGAATCACTCAGCCTTGACCTTGAAGAAAGTGACGGAGTGTGGAGATCAAGTGCTAATAAGTGTCAAAAGATAGCCTACAAATGGCTAAAGGAAAGAAGAAATACACTTCCGAGGAATGTAGGTAGAGGCCAATTCAAGGATGAGTATGCAATCATGATCACATTACTCAACCGTATTACAAGCCAAGTTGAGGGGAGAAGTTTCAGGAAATGGATGTTCTACGTCATCAGCACAATAGCCAACGGAAGTGCAACCTATGAGTGGTCTACCCTCATAAGTAATTGTATTCACCGGCAGATCATAGAGTTTACCCGAACTCGCGAGTTCAAGATGATATCCTACTTGCTATTCATGGTGGCTAAGCAACATCATTTTGCCAGATTGAATTTCGTGGGCTCTCTACAAAATACCATAATCACCAAGTTATATCCTTAGCTAGAGATTTCAGAGTCCCAAAAGCACTTCCGTCGAGTCAACTACGCATTCCTAATGTTCACTGTGCGTGACTTGGAGAACCAAATGCATGTCAGGATTTCAGAAGAGGCTACAGCAGTGATCTCGGATTGGGCAAACTAGTATATTCAGTTTCCTACCTTCTCCTACATTCGAATGTACGGGTTCACATCTAATCCATATATGCTACCAAGGTACCCTTCTGGTGAAGTGGTCTTCATAGAGTTCTTGCGTCAGAGTGAAGAAGTGCATAGTTTCCTACGCAGCAGACATAAAATGGCAGTGAACTTACCTATCCACCTTGGCATCTTCAAATGCAAAAGTGCCTCCGATGCAAAAGTAATTGGTGAAGAGATGTCAAAATTCGGCTTGAAGACCTTCAAGGAGAAACACACTTATGATCCCAAGGAGGTGATGAAGTCTAGACTCAGCGGCAAGTTCGCTCACATACCAACTATGCAGGATTTCTGGGTCAACTGTGAGGATGAATATGAGGTTTGCCGAAGGAGTTTCAGCCGCTTCACTTTGGAGCAGATACCGATTTTTCTTGATGAAAACACCAAAGGCCTGCGTGAGAATGATTCAATCATATCTCCCAAATTCATCAAAGATGGAGTTGATTTACAGCCTTTGCACAGATGGATTGATCTCTCCAAGAGATAACCTCTATTGCTGAAAGAACCAAAGGAGTAGTGAAGCGAAGCTGGATGTTCATCAACAGTCAAAGGAATAAGAGGACTAAAACATCAAAGGACCAGGCCTCTACAGCAAAGCCGCCACCTTCACTCACTCACTTGACCCCACACCTGAAATCCAAGGTAGTGAGTTGGAGGACCAAAGAAGTGAACATCACGAAGGAAGAGCCCTTGAGGGTGACCCAGAAGAAGAAAACTCAGTCTCAAGCCCCAATGCAGCAGCAACCAAAGGCAATCCCTTTGCCATCAGTTGAGCCAAGTTCACCGACGAATTCTATTTCAGCTTCTACCTCTTCTTCATCTTCATCTTCTTCAGAAGAGGGAAATTTACCTACATCACAGAGGATACCTGAGCCTCATCTGTCTCCCATACCCATCAATTCTACACCACTTAACTCATCAGGAGTTGATGAGGCAAGAGAACCTGCAGTCGAGCAGAGAGTCGAACCAGATACAGTAATGGAGGTTGATCTAGGATTCGAGCCTGATATAGTGTTGGAGTTTGATCCTGAGTTGGAGTCACATTTTACACCTCCTGAGGTTGAAGTCATGCCAAATCCGGAGGTTGAGAAGGAAAACCATCCAGAGCCAATATTTCAGGGATCTAATCCAACTTGGCTTCATGTAGCGATTAGTGAGAAAAAGAAAAGACCATCTTACCAGTTGGATTTCAGTGCTCTGGCCAAGACATTCAAAGAGCCTTCAATAAAGAATCTTAAAAAGCAGTCAAGGATTTTGAAGTCTAGTGAAGGCGAATTGATCCTAGAAACCGCTATTCCTCCTCAGGACGAAACGACCAAAGAAGTTGAGCCCGATGATTATCACATTATCAAGACTAGCTTTGGTCATAGTACCCGACAGGCAGTAGTGTACATTTTGGACGCTGCTACTAATACTGTGAGGAATAGGGTGTTGAAGGATGGAGAAGACAAGGCTGCCCTCAAATCAGAAAATAAGTAGCTGCGTCAGTATATTTCACAACTCCTACATTCACCTTCTCCGCCTTCACTCTTTTTGCCGCAGGTAATAGAGTCTACTGATGAACAGAGGCAGTTAAGCCAGCTGGTGGTATATGGCAAACACACTAAGGATTGGGTGGAGCATTTCATAGTAAAAAGTATTAACTTTCTAGCAAAGTTGATGAGTGGTGTCCAATTCTAAGGATATTCTCCTAGGAATTCAGAACATGATAGAATGCATGACAGATATGGAGCCTGTTTATGATAGGCTATTGGTTAGATTGCAAGCATTCAACATGAAGCCTATAACGGCGAAGCAGAAGTCTGTTGTTTTCTCATGGACTCATCAGTACTCTCTGATTTACACCTCGAAGAGTATAGCCATGGAGTTGGCTATGTGGAAAGAAAAACTTCTTAGCATTGAGAAGTATGCCGTTGATTTTATCCAAAACATTCCTTGCAAGTATTTCAGCGATGAAGGCGTAAATTTCCTTGTTCATAATTTGCAGGATGAGTTCGTGCAGCTGAGCCACGGAAGGTTTTGTGGTGATCCCCACGTAGACAAGATGTATCTCCTTGTTGAAATAGCATCTAAGTTCATCAAGGCTAAAAAAGAATTTGAAGGTTTTGCAAAAATCACTGAAGATGCTGGCATCGACCTGCAAATGAGGACAGTCCATCTTGATTCAATCATTATACCAGATGAGGCTAGAGTTGATGAATTCGAGAGAAATCTCAATTCTCAGACTTCGCCAAATTTTCACTATCTGCAGGAAGAATCTATTTTTGGCAGTGGGAGAGATTTCCAAAGCAGTTTCTATTTTAAGAACTGACTTTGCTTTCTAGAGTTAAATCTATCTTTGGATTTTGCTCTTGGAGATCATGCAAATTTTCTTTGAGTGGAACTCATTGTGTAATAACATGCAAGTTCAGTTAACTAAATTGCATGATAAGATATTTTTATTTTTAATTGCTAATAAACTTGCATGCTTCCCATGCAACATTAGATCCATAGTGAAGAGTGTTAGTTAACTCTTCCTTTTATTTCCTTGCATCTTTGCTTTCTAAGGTATAAATAAGTGTATTCTACACACTTAAACTTCCTATTGGTAAATGCTGAGACTAATTTTTGCTCGCATTTTATTATTCAAAGCAGTGTTATTTGTTTTTATTCCTTGGTTAATGAGAATATGCATCATGGTTTCTAAGATCTCTCTTGTTATCAAAGGGTGAAAGAATTGTTCATGACTTTGTGCGTGAATGATTATTGTCGGATCTTCATTGTTCTTTTGTGTTGAAATCTCCAAGTTGTCCCTTCAATTTCTTTATGCTCTGGATTTACTTAAAGAAATTGGAAGTATGTTCTGATAAAGTTTAGTTATTTTCTTTTGCAATACTCTAGAAAATCTTATAGCATTGCAGAAGAGCTTCAATTGCCTTGTGCTCGTGCTCTGAGAAACCGAAAAGATAGGTTATATTGTATCGTCTTTTTAATTTCTTTGTTGAGGGAGCTTCCCCTCCAAATTTGAACAGTCTTACTGTACACACTGTCTGTTTTTCTTTCTCACCGAAAGGTGCGAAATTAAACGCTAACAGTTATAGAGTTTAAAGATTATCAAAGGGGAGAACAACAATGAAATGATAGTGAGTTGCCTAACTGGAACACCCAGATACATGAAACTTGAAAACAGAACCAGACATACTTATTGATCCCTTCTCACACAACATTCATTCATATGCAATCTTAAAATGACTATTACAACATATAATATATTATGGGACCTATCAAACCCTTCAAATGAAGATTACAATCACACCACAAATCGTGGCAAGAAGAATCCTATAACAAATCGGGAATTCCCTAAATGAACATCTGCAACAATGGAGACAAATCATTCTACTCACAAATTTTGCATTGATTCATCCATATGACTTACAAACAGTTGCCTCTGAAGATCTGAAACTTTCATAGTGATAGAAACCCTTGTTGCACTGCACCATTTGTCTAAAAAATGTCCAAGTGGCCAACCATTAGAATGAGTTCCAATCCTTCATTTATAACACTTGCAACTCAAATCTGATGGAAAAATGGGAGGGAAAACCCCAACAACTCCACCTACTACAATAAAAACTTCAATTTTAACCACCCATTTCTTATTAATGGCGATCCCAAAGGTTGCTAGCGCGTTTCCGCCTGATTATGGGTGTTTATGGGCCTTTGGCAGGAGTCGGGATTGTGGGAGAACCTGCCACCCAGGAACTAGTGTGAAGGTGCCAGCAGAACCCGAAGTCCTGCCGAAACCAAAAGTGACCAGGGTCAAAAACAAAAAGTTGACCTGAATCAACATAAAAAACTCAGCCACAATCTCAAAAAAATATTTGAAAATTCACTTATTTGCCCCTTAAAATTTGTCATTAAAATTCAAGGGGTACGAAAAAATCTTTACTTTGTTGGAAGGGATCAGGGTTGCGAAGGAACCTGACACTTAGGAACAAGTGCAAAAGTGCCTGCGGACCCTGAAGTCTTGCTTAAACTTCCTTTACGTCACGAGTTCTGGGTTCGCGGGCAAACAACGAACATCAAGACCGGGTTCCTAGGTTCCGATGGGTTTCGAAAACCCAAAGGAACGAAAGAGGGGAGCGGGAAAGTGGGGGAATGAGGAACAAAAGGAAAAGTTCTTTAGTACCGATGGGGCCCGAAAGCACATAGGGACATATACATAAAATATAAAATATAAGTGGTAGTTTATGTATATATTGTCAGGATGTTTGAGAGTGATTTCGGATTTGTAGGAGTTAAAATGCAAAATCTAGAATGTGGAAGATCTCTCAGATTTCAGACTTAGTCAAAACTCAAGGGAGACAACACCAGACACCAGACAACACCATACACACAAAAACTATGTGAATACATAGGAACCTCAAGGGAAAATTTTGATGAATTTGGCATGATGGTGCGTGCAAAAACAAGGCCTGAAAATCTGGGTGTCAATAGAATCAATCACCACCTATACAAGATTTGAGGCCCTAACCTTCTCTATGGCCTCTCTCAAAATGTGAAATTGGAAGTCTGCATCCTTGTGCTTCTTTGAACAATCAATAGCTCTAAGAAAATAAGAGGCAACCACATGTAACTATGATGTTGATGAGTGGCCAATGTCTAATATTGCAACAAACCTAGCCTAAGCCGATAAAAGTATTTTTGGCCCTAACGTCCCAGAAACAAGTTTTTTTTAAAAAGTACAAAATGAATAAAAAATTATTTTATTTTCTTTTGTGGGCCCCACACCACACTCAACCCTAAATGAGTAAAAGAAGCCACCCTCTTTCATTCCAATTCATTTTTACATGCCAAAAACATTTGCAGTTGAGTTAGAGCGAAAAAAAACATTTTGAGCAAGGTTTGAAGTTGCAGCTGGAGATATCAAAACTAGGGCAGCATTAGTGAGTAGTGAGACAGAAAAACAAATAGTGGAGGTAAGTGATTCTTTCCTTCGTTTTTGTTTTTTTCTAATTTTTTTCAAAGTTTTAAGGAAGAAATGTTTGATTTTTATTCTTTCCTATTTTTAGTTTGCATTTGCATTCTTTTTTCAAAATACATGGGCAGCAGCTATGATTGTAGTGAACATGAAATGGAACAAAGAAATGTTAAGAGTTTCAACCTTAGTTGAGGGTTCATTAGGGTGCAGGAGTGCTATGGGTAAAGAACCAACAAATAAGCCATAGGAGTGCTCTTCCACCATCTTGAAAACAGCCCTTTCAATTCCAAAAAACCTTTTCTCCAATTTGTGACAGCCATAGATAAAGACAAAAAGAAAAATTTTGGGGGGAATAGAGTGTGGTTGTGTCATATTCACAAGACAAATTTTAGAGGGAGCTACACTAGGGTATATTCTCATCTCTTGGGCATTATAGGACATGGGGTTAAGGTGTGTCTAGATATAAAGGAGAATGAGAAGGTAGAGGTTAATAGATTGCATATGGAGGTGGAAGCAACGTCTAAAGGTGTGCCAATGTTAGTACAGTTTGCACAATCAGCTATGCCAATGCCATCCATAGTTTCTAGTGGTAGTGGTAGTGTTTCCACAAGAGGAAAGAGAGACTAGTGATAGTGAGAGGTTGGGGATAGTTGCAAGTATGTTCAATATGCAAGCACAAGATGTGGCAGTTTTCCATTGCCAAATTTTCCTTTGCCCGGCCATCTTATTTCATGCAGAACGTTCTCCTTCAAACAAATGTTCAAAGATGCAGCTTCTATTGGTCCCTCATTTACCCCCCAGAGAACATAAACTACACACTACTCTCATTGATAGAGAATATTCTAAGGTGAGTTTGGTGATGGAGGACATGAGGCAGACTTGGATTAGGATAGGTGGCTTTATTGTCGTGGATGGGTGGACTAGTATTAGGCATCGGCCACTCATCAACATCATAGTCACATGTGCAATTGACTCATATTTTCTTAGATCCATTGATTGTTCAGGGAAGCACAAGAATGTGGACTTTAAATCTCACATTTAAAGAGAGGCCATAGAGGATGTTGAGGCCTCAAATGTTGTACAGGTGGTCATTGATTCGGCATGTGTGTGCAAATTAGATGGTATGATAGTGGAGGGTTCTTACGAGCACATCATTTGGAATGCATGTGTTCATGTGATGAATAACGCATTAAAAGACATAGGGAAGATAGATTGGGTGAAGCAAGTGGTGGTAGAAGCTAAAGATATTTAGATGTTCATTTGCAACCACCACTTCTCACTTGCTCTCTTCAGGACTTTTTCGAAGAAGGAATTCCTCAATCTATGGAGACTAGATATGCTAGTTGTTTCATTTTGTTAGAGAGGATGATTGAGGTGTAGGAACCTCTACAGTTGATGATGGTTTAATTCAGAGTGGAGTAGATGGCCTAGTACGAACACTGCTGAAACAAAAGGTGTCAAGAAAAAGATCCTTGATGACGATTGGTGGTCCACTGTGAGGTAAGAAATTGCTGATTTTATTATTAAATTTCTGATTTTATTGTTTCTAAGTTTCTAACATGTCATTTGAGTACTATTCTTTTTTGAAATTTTTGTTTGCAAATATGTTTGGCTCCTTCATCTCGCCTATTGTAGATGCCAATTGTAGATGCCATTAGGTATGCTGATATGGACTCTCCTAGTCTTGGAGATATTTATAAGATATTTGATAGCATGCTTGGGCGGATGAAGCAAGCAATTTGTGATAAGGATCCTATTTTTGGATTATATGAGTGACATATTAAGCCCATTGTGATGCAGTAGTGGAACACTATGAATACCCCGGTTCATATGGCAACTTTTTCTCTAAATCCCAAATGGTATGCACCAAAAGCAAAGAGGCTACCTCCTTGAGATGATGAAGAGGTGAAAGACGGGTTAATGAAGGCCCTTCAAAAGATGTATTCAAGTGAGGAGTCAAATTTACTTCATACTCAATGACTTACCTTTACTAATCTTCATGGTCCAACATTCAACAAACTAGAGGCGAAGATAGATAGAGCTACATTGGCTCAAACTGACTCTATTGGATGGTTGACATGGCATGGCAAGGATACACCAGAGTTGAGGATGCTTGCCATTTGCCTCCTTTCACAGGTTGCCAGTTCCTCTATTGCAAAGAGGGATTGGTCCACATATAGCTTCATCCACTGTAAGATACCCAACTAGTTCTACTAAAATTTTTCCTTAAACAATTTTACTTGCTATCAACTCATCAACTACTCAACAACTTAGAGATATACATCAAAGATAATTACTTGAATGAATCAACCTTAAAGATGGGTACTTGTCTTATTACTTAATTCAATCATCTTGCAATGTCTTATTACATGGATAATGCTTTCAACAGCATGAAGTTACAACCTTATTCAAATGGAATTACAAAAGGAGGCCTTAAAGCCTTGATGTCTACAATGACTTCTACACTTGATCAACTCAATCAAACTTAATGATGTTAACTGAATGTCAACACCTCACATTACAACAAGGAAGCATCACCTTGTCAGTTGAGGGAGCATCACCCCAACACTTGAAACTTGCAGGCCTCAAGATTACAAGCTTACAAGCTTTGCAGAGAGAAATTCGCCAAAGTATTAGATATCAAATGAATGAGAGAGCTCTGCCTTTTATAGGCCTTCCAAAGGCAATGAAGGCATGTTTTTCAATGCACAAAGAGGAACCAAGGCACGCTTCCCAAGAAGCATATCCAAGGGAATATTCCATCTGATGACTCATTCTGAGTTGGCAAACTTATCCAAAAGCCCTGACACGGATCCAAATGCCTTTCTTTCGACCAATGAGAATCCAAATAGTGTAACTACCCTAACCACCTCAGCTTAGGCGCAGTTCAAGTGTTCTTCTGACTGGGCGCCAAGTTGAATTGTCTGGAATGTCAAAGTGCGCCCATCATGAGATTGCGCCTATCCTGAAAAGAACTTCTAAATGTTGTTAGCGAGATCCAGAAGAGAATCATGATACTTCACTCATCCAATCTGCCTAAGGCACTCATTGAAAATTGATCAAAGTGCTACTTGATATTGGGCGCCAGAATGATGCTCCATGGGCACAGAAGTGCGCCTAGTGTCACAGTTGAATACCCTTCAAGGCTAGGCGCTCAAACTGAGCAGCCAGAAAGTAGAAATGAAGATTGACAAGGTTTGATGCTACTTTCATGTCTTGGCGCCCCTTTGAGATAGACTCTTCATGAAACTGTGCCTCACTATTACTAGGCGCCATTTGAAGGTTTACAGAGACTCTAAAGTGCGCCTAAAGTCACTAAGCTTCACACTTGTTGCATTTCATTGTTTCAAACAATAGGGAGTACTCTGGAATGCAAGTTTACATATTCCTTTGCTAGGCGCCAAAACAAAGCTCCAGAGCTATAGGATTGCGCCTAACATCCTTACAATCCCCTAGGCGTCAATTCAAGTTTGCTCCATCATGATCAAGCGCCCCAAGCCTCAAGGTGCACAAATGAGTTTGTTTGATCAAAGATTAGCGCCTTGCATTTCTAAAACACCCTTTCATCTTGGAGTGACAACTTGACTTCAATTCCTCAACAATGCGCCAACCCAAAGCCACAGAGTCTTAACCTAGCGCCCTAGATAGACTAGGCGCTCATTCTGGCTTGCACAAGAGGGAATTGGCGCCTAGACTTGAATGATCATCCTTCACCCATTTTGAACTTAGAACATCAAACCAAGTGGGCGCCTTGTTTGAAAGAAGTAGTTAGAGGCCATTTCTTGGTGACTACCTTTAGGCGCATACTAAGGTTCTTTGATGCAGTTGATAGATCCTTGGGCGCTATTTGAGAAGATTCCAACCCTAGGCGCCAAAATGGAAGTATCTTCATCAGGAGGTACACCTTACATAGCTTTCAATCCCAGGCGCTAGAGTTGAGAAGTTTTGATCAACATATGCGCCCATGCTAGGAACTTACCCAAATGACTTCACTTATCTTCAAAACTTTCAATCTACCACTCATTTATGCTAGGCGCTTATCTGGAGGATCCCTGGAAACATGCATTGGCACCACGTAGTTCTAGGCGCTCATTTTGGATGATGCTACAAGAAACTAGCACCTAAAGTGAATAGGCCCTCTACATCATCCAATTCACTTAGAAGACTTCATTTTGGAGACTTATCAAACTTTTCTATCAATGCGCCTTGTTGGATGTGCTCTCTAACATACTACTTTATGCTAGGCACCCTTTTGATGCTTCAAAACCCAGGGCGCTCACTTTGGTGAAGTCTACATGACATTGGCGCCTAAGCATGAAAACTTCATTCCCCATCAACTTAGCTTATCTCAGAACTAGGCGCTGGGTTGGAGGAGGTTAACCACAAGGAGCGCCTCCAGTTGAATGCTTTACTGAGTGCTAAAATAGACTTTGGAAGTTGGGCACCAAAATGAGCCTGAATTGTCAAGGCGCTGGCAAATGTGATCACTGGAGTTGATGAAACCACTCCCAGACTTAGTCAAATTTCAAGTTTCTGACTTTGCTCCTGCAAAACAAAAGGTTAAGTTAGTCAAAAACCAGTTCATTCCCTCATTATTTAGAATTAGCCTCCGGGAATGAGGAATAGGCTAATCCATTATACACTTGATGATCAAGCTGGAAACAGGGACATGACATCCACTCTATCAAGAGGAATAGGCTTACCTCTAGATGAGCAAAAACGTTGGTGACAATGCACAGTGCCTTGCGACTTCAAGATCATCAAACTTCAAAGCATTGGCAAACTCAAACTTTATGGTGGGGTGTTGATCTCAAAGAGGCCACCTAGATTGATGTGGAGGAGGCATAGGAGGGATTGGTTGGGGTTTGATTGGATGAGGCAGCCCCTTTGTAATGTCCCCTTTAAGAAGATCCTTATTTTCCACCTTGCACATGAGAATTACTTCTTAAAGGAAACATTAGTAATAGATAAGATCAATAAATCATATTAAAATAATCAAATAAATAAATTATTTAATTATTCAATCTTAAGTGGATTCATACTTAGGGTTGTTTATTATATGTTAATTTTATTTATTTTCAAACCCTAGTGGAGATGGGGTACTATCTCTTGTTAGGTTGCATGAATCATCCTCTACAGGTAGTGCCTTTGTATGATGTAACACATGCCCATTCCACCTTAGGTCTTACTAAGTGCCTTTGTATGATGTAACATATGCCCATTCCACCGCAGGTCTTACTTATTACCCTTGTATGATGTAGCATAGTCCATTCCACCGCAGGTCTTATCCATTGCCTAAGTATGATGTAACATGGTCCATTCCACCGCCGGTCTTATCTACCTTTCGATGTATTAATGCTACTTCTTCCTAACAAGTCTACCTCCAATCTCTCAATGTGTTCTATGATCTTATATCATGGGTTTGTTTCTAAGGACCTTGCCTTCATTATATAAATCAAGTATGATTACTCTTTATTGGGGCTTAATCCTAATGATGATGGATTCTCTAAGCATTTATAATCATGTTATTCATAGATGTTTAACCTATCTATATCATGTTAGTTATTCGCTCCACCTTGACTATAACATGCTATCATAGCATCTATACATATTTATATTTATAATTATAATAATATTTAATCACTAATATTGATATTTGTTAATAATATATTATTTGTAATATTGCTTTCTTATATTACTCAATTTATTACTTAAATCTATATTTTAATATCATTCATATTATAATCCCTTTAATTAATATCATTCCGTATAAAAAAAATAATGAAATAACTTATAGATATTAATTTATTTATTTCTTTGGGAATATAGGTGTAGCATACTTATCTTATTTTCCCGAGCAATTAATCATGTCTTAATTCAAACTCATAAATTATTAATTTTACAACTGCTTGCTTCATTGTATTTTGTTGTCTTTCATTGCTTCCTCCACTCTCTACCTTTATATTTTCTTAAATGGTCAATGACTACCTTTTCACAAAGGTCATGTCTTTTTATAAATATATTAGTTGCTGCTGCCTTGACGGATTGTCTTAAAGGCAATCTAATATATTATATAATGTATGATTTACATTCATTTATATAAATATGTTTATTATATTATAATCATAATAATAATTAATATTAATATTAATATTAATTTTAACATTTATATTTATTATTATGTATTATATAATAATAATAATAATATGCTATTTTAATATTAATATTTATATTTGTATTGGTTATTTATAAATATAATATATCGGTTAATATTTAAAATATTTATAGATACTATCATATAATATTATATATTTATAATATTATATATATTTATTAATGGCCTATGGCCAGGATATTTAACATGACATTTTAAATCTTTAATTTAAACAATGCCTTAATATGGGGACATGACACCCTTATAGTGGTAATGACTCAAAGTCAGACTTCGATTTTGATGTAGTGTTGGCAGATGGTGATTAGGGGCAGCAGCATATTTTCTATGTTTTTGTCATTTGGTAGTTGAGACTTGCAGCCTTTGAGCATTTTGTTGTATTTTTTAATTTATATAATATATATCATATGCACATTAACAATGAAAGCAATTAAATTTTGTTAATTTGTTCGACTCTCATGTGAACTCTCAATTCAACTCTAATGTTATGTATTAAGGATCTACAATGTATATGATGAAGCTTTATCAATGTTATCATATGAATAATTGAAATTTCCCTATTTTTTTAATAATCGTCTCCTTTGCCATCTCTTGCTGTCCCCTAAAATAGCCTCCAAAAAATCCATTCCTGAAATGCGTCCCCCCATCCCTTGTCATCCTCGTCCAAGAAACTTGGTGTAACATAGTGAAAATTTTATAATTAGTTTTGTTGTCTATTTCATAATAAATCTGAAACTTGGCAATTTCTTTGAAAAGAATTCATTCTAGTAATCTTCCTAGAGAGTAGTGTCATAGTGAGGAGTACCCAGCAACTACCAGTTCCAAAAACTAATGCACGGGTTTCTGATCTATAAGTTGAGAAGGTAAATTATGTTAGGAATTTGGTTATTACACCATAGTTTTTAATACTTGGTGAGAAATAAATAATTAGATAGAGTGGGTTGTTAGATTGTTGAGTGGTTATAAACTTATAACACTCACGTGGGAGATTAGAATAGGTTGAGAGAATAGTGGTAAGATGATAAGTGTTGGTTCCTAAATAGTAGGATCACAATAAATCTTGATATTGTATAGATATTTGTTGAAGTTAATGAATAAGATATCTTGTGTGTGCCAAAGTCTGTACATGCCTTTGATGTTGAAATCCTCAACAAATTAGATGACTTTTGTTTCTGGGTTCTCCATGTGCTAGGGTTCAGTAGCAACTTTTGTTGACCTTATACACACTTCTATCCCTGTGGGCATGTTAAATTTCCAGAGAGCACAAAATTTGAATGGGCCCTGAACAGATCCCTACAAGATGAACCTAGAAAGAAGAATTAATTAGCTAAAGGTGAAAAAGATACTTGAGCTTGAACTTGCAAAAAAAACCCATGACTGTACAAAAATAAAAATAAAAAAGACAAGCAGAAGACATGTGAGTTTTCAACATGGCTATATATATATATGCTAACATTCTATAGACTCTAGAGAACCATTTCATAGCAGGATTGGATATTCAAATGCATACCTAACATGGTATGCTGCCACAACAAACTATGCACAAGCCACAAAGCTAATGAGATCCATTTAATGTACAGGAGCATTGAGAAATTTATCTCTAGAGAGAGAGAGAGAAGATGCTAACATGTCAATGCGGAAACCTCGAAACCTCCTTTTATAGTGGCCAAAGCCTTAGGGACATATATTCATAAGGAGCACTCTTTGGTATGGATGTAGCTTCTTATATAAGATGCAGGCACACATGTATTAGTCTGGAGGATTTTAATATATTATTGAATTCATATTGTGTAGAGTAACCAGTTAACACAGGAGAATACAGGACAATGGACCAATAAAGATGGCTGATTTCTGAGTTTATGCTTAACAGAAAAGATAAGATGACATAAAGGGGAAGCAGAGATGTGGTCATCGAGAGATTTCTGTAAATCATATTAATAGACAGTATGGATGAGGACTCTTATTTTCATATTTTAAGTGCATAAATCTGTCTTTCTTCATGTAGCCATATTCATTCTTTTTCACCAGTAGATCGGCAACTTAGAATTGATAAGTCCAGATTTAAAAAATGATGGTGGCATTCATCGCATTTCTTGGACTCGTGAACTTTAGGAACTTGACAAATAACATTAAGATCTCATGTAAATCACCATGTGTACAAATGCAAATTAATAGTCCAGCTACATGGATTAAGAGTTTATCCTTGCCAGTAATAGGTAACACGATATAGGAAAACTACCTGGTAGCTCATGATGTACTTAATTTGGTTATTTTTCTACTCCAACCTTGCATTGCTTGTACTGCACTGTAAATACCTTTCTAGAATGACTGAAATTTTTGCCAACTTTTAGATAAGATTTCTTGCACAAACCATCAAATAAACATCACCAATGAACATTGCAATAGTAGAACATCAAACCCACATCATACTTGCTTATTTGAAACCTTCAAATGAGAAATACAAAAATGATAAGTGGCTGATATGAATTTCAGTCACAGTCTGATTTTATATCAGACCTTATTACATGCATAAAAGGTGTCCAAATACATCAAATCTTGCATAGGAACAATGCCCAAACACTCTAGAACAAAGATAGCTATCCAATGATGTTATAACAGCCCTGAAAATACATGAACAAATGACTAATATAAAACTTTTGTAGGCTGATATGACTGCTGAAAGTGATGATTTTGCACAGTCCAAGTTTTAGCAATGAAAACTCAAGAAAACCATCTCCAAACTCAAGTGATAGATGCCTAGTTTGGTCTTCTATCAAATGCAACTCTTCAAATATGAAAGCCCTTGTCAAATCCACTTCAAAAACCTACCTTGGTAGTCACTCCCACACACCAAGGGTTCCATTATGATGTCAAATACTCTTCAAATCCTTTCAAATAACCTACAAATTCAACTCCAATGATGAAATCTGAATGATAACATCTCACAAATTGTTATGGGAACATCACCATAACACTCAAGGGAACATCTCTTTGAAAAATAACTAGAAAATGCAATTTCCAGTTAAAAGAACAAAATGTAAAAGCTTACCAAATGATCATTAGTTGAAAATTGAAGTTCAAGAGCTCTATTTATCCTCTCCAAGGATAGGCATCCCTTCTCTTTGTCAAATTGGAATGAAGCTTGGAATCCATCAATCAAAATTGAGAGTCTTGAACAATTGTAAATGAATGGCATCTATGAATGCAATCATTTAAAACAATCTTTAATTGTTTAAATGAATTATATCTATCTTTCAAGTGGATCGATCCCTTTGCATTGGAATCCTTCTCTAGCATGGACGGCGGCTATGAATTGGAGCTATCAATCATTTACAAACTTCATTTAGCATTGATTTCCTCTTGCTTGGGGCGGCGGCTAATTGTATGCAATCATTTAATATTTTATTTTGCAATGAATATCAATCCTTGGCTTGAGCGATCCTCCTCAACATAGGCGTTTGGCATTTAAAACCTTTCAAAGCACAATATCTATCCAAATGCAATCATTTAATATCCTTCAAACCCAATCGCCCTCATGACACCATCGATCCAATGCAAACATTTAATAAATAAATATTGTATTTAAAATATCCTTTCCTCATGATCGGTGGCCAGCTATGAATCAAATGCAATCATTAAAAATCAATAACCAACCTCTATCAATACCAATCGCTCAATACAAGGTATGGGCGAGTGAACCATCATGGCGTTGGAATTCGGCACTTGATCCAATGTGAATGTTCTATAAAATATGGGCGATCATCTTCTAGATAGCCATTGGCTCCTTAAGCAATGTAAAATCAAATATAAACCAATGAACATGCCAATCGATCCCTTATCCTTTGCTTTTGATTTTGGACTGGACCTATATTCCCTTGGCAAAAACATCACCTTTATTCATATTTACAACTCCATAGAAATCGATTAAAGAAAATGCAGTTAAAGATTCCATTTTCTAAAATCCATCAAATGAAATGAAAATACAATTTTAATATTGCATTTTCCAATTAACCACATACTAGTTGAGCTAACATTCCAAATCTCCATGTATAGACACATACCAACTTTTCGGTTCTCCATGTTTAGAAATAGGCTCAAACTAGAAATTCATTCCCTTACCAATGCATTAGCCTACGGGAATGGATGATAGGCTAATCATCAACTCCATGTGAAGTCACTCCGGAAATGGGGACATGACATGCACAAACAATAAAAATACATTCTTCATAGGGGCACTTGAATTGGTTGCATCTATGGGCAACAATGTGGCATCCTGCAGTCCTGGTTATTTTCAGAGAAGATCTTAATGCTTTTCTTGCAACAAACTGGGGCAGGAATTAGTGGAAAGAAATGTGATTTGACTGTCCAAAACATTTTTGGATTTGCTACAGATAACTATGAATGGGTCCAGACCTACCAAATAAGGATGGGCGTTCCTTGCCCAAACCTGCTAAAACCCTTATTTACTCAGGTGTTGCCCACCTTAAAAGTCATGTAGTAGTCAACTGCAGATCAATACCAATTATCATGAAAATCCAAATTATTTTTTGGCAATTTTGTAAAGAAAGATTTTTTGTTGAAATGACAAATTACCAAAAGTTATGAGTTTATGTCCTTGATCATATCTACTTTTCTCAAACGAATACTTTCATATTCTTCACTCAATCAGAAGAATCCACATCATGATACATTAATGATTCTTAAGCCCCTTTGCTCTCATGCTAAGATACTAGATTCTTCCCCTATGCGCCCGATTCTGATCCTGATCGATCTAGATACGGATTCTGATCCGATTAGCCTTGGATACGTCCAGAAAACAAATAAGCTATGACATTCGAGTTTGACTAATTGACATTGTAGTATTTTTTATTTTTATTGTTTTATGGAGGTTTTGTTTATTACAATTCCCTTAGGCTGCTTGGTCTCGTGGACGTCATTAAAATCTATTCATTCATTCATTCAATGATCATGATGCTATGTGGCATTCTGAACTTAATTACTGCTGCAAATATGTATATATTTCTGATTTTTATATGTTTTTGTATTAACGAATCCAAAACGAATCTACACCAAAAAAAATTTCTGACCGAATCCACGAATCGAACCCATGAATCCGAATCCAAATCAGTATCAGGATCGGTAACTTAGCTCTCATGTGAAAACCACTAAAATAAAAGAATTTTGCCAAGCATCACATAATCCTCAATCCACAAAAACTCTTTTCTCATTGTCATTGCAGATCCTCAATTAAGAATAACAGAGCAGTTACCCCACCAATGGGATAGGCCCTGCAACTTGAATTTTCCTTCATTAGTCTCCAGTCCGTTGCACTCCTCTGCTAGCAGTCGATCCCAGTATACACCTGAACAATGGCAATGCAGAGAAAACGCAAGGAGTAGCTACCATCAATAGGAAATTAGCCTGCATATAATTGTTTAATAACCTGTGCAGAAAGGAAATGCATTTCTTTTTCCCATGGCAGAGACTAGATCTTGTCAATACAAATTTCTTTCTCTGGCAGTATCACCTGTTTATTTGCTACAAGATCAGCAATATTATTACTAGATCTTTTAACATGCACAAAAGGGGTTTGCTTAAAGTAAGCAATCAGTCTATGAGTCTCCTGCATCACACTGTTTAACCTCCAGGCTCTGCATCCTTTGTTGCTCATCGCATTGGTCAATAGGTCAGTCTCCAACTCTCCTTCCACTACCATTTTTGTCCATCCCTGCTGCTTAATCCCGAGTCCTTTGCCATTACTATATCTTCTACCCATTTATTGATTTCAATCCCTGCGACATGTCTAAATATTCTTCCATCCCCAGATAGTGCTGGTTTCCTTTCTCTGCTCCATCAAAATTCAGTTTCAATTTACTGTGGAGGAATATTTCATTTGGTCACCGTTCTTTTCTTTGTGCCTCCTGTTTAAATCATCTCCAAAGCATTTTGTTTTTGTTAAAGATAACTGGGATGGGCCCAAATCTGCAAAAAAAGGACAGTCATTTCCTTGACCAACTTACTTCAACCTCTATTTGCTCAGTGGTTTCCCACAACAAACAAATCATGAAGTAGTCAGCTACAGATCGATACCAATTCTAATTAAGATCCAAATTATATTTCTTGGCAATTTTGAAAAGAATGAGTTTTTGTTTAAATTGCAAATACCAAAACCATCGTGTTTATCTTGCTGATTTCATCCACTTTGAGTACTTACATATTCTTCACACTCAATCAATCAGTAGAATACTCACCATGACACATAATGATTCTTTAGCCCATTTACTCTCATATGAGAACCACTAAAATCCAAAATCTTTGTAATGCATCACAGTATTCTGGATGTGCATTCTTTTTCATTATCATTTCAAACCCTCATTTAAGAAAAGCAGAGCTGTAACCCCACCGCCGAGATCAGCCCTGCAACTTGATGCTTCCCTCCATTAGTCTCTAATCCATTGCATTTGTCAGTCAGCAGTGAGGACTCAATTTCAGTACACACATGCACAATGAAATTGCAAAGAAAGCACAAGCGTTAGCCCCTATCAGAATGGGATTAGCCTGCATATACTTGTTAGAGATTCTGGACAGAAAGTGAATGCATTCTTTTTCCCATGGCTGAGATTTAATCTTGTCAATACAAATTTGAAATTTCTTTTTCCTGGAAGCATCACCTGTTTGTTTGCTAGAAGATCAGCAACCTTATTACAAATTCTTTTAATATGTACAAAAAATGTTCCTCCAAGTCTAATCAGCTCCTGAACTTTTCCTGCATCAAAGTTTTTAATCTCCAGGATTTTCATCCCTTGTTCATTGTATTGATCAATAGCAGTGACTCCCCAACCACCAGTTTTGGCCATCTCTTCTGCTTAGCAATCCCAAGTCCTTTCACTGTTACTATATCTTCTACCCAATTTTAGTATCAAATCCCAACACAAACTGTCCTTTATCATCTCTAAGTATTCTCCCATCTGCAAATGGTCCTGGGTTTCCATTTTCTGTCCCATTTAAATTCAATTTCAATCTCCTGTGGAGGATTATTCCATTTGGTCACCATTCTTTTACTACTTTGTGCTTCCGTTCATTGTATCAGAGTTTTTATCCATGTCCATCATCTTCTTGCCCCATATTCTTCTTCAATCACAGCTCCATTCTCCTTAACTTCCCACGAAAATACATTCAGAGATTGCTGCTTCAAGCTTTCCCTAAAGCCCTATTCTTTATTTCAATCCATACATTCCCTGTAATCATAGACTGGGGAATCTCCAAACATTTTTATTTTCCGTGGTCAAATTATTTCCATAGCTATATATGGTAAATGTTTTTGCAATTCCAGAGTTGGTTTTCATGCATTGCAAATTTTCCATCTTGAAACTACATATTTGGTTCATAAAAAGTTACATTATGATGATTTTATGCCCCATTCAAGCCTACAATAGTGTCATGATCTATCTTTAATTGCTAATGCTGGTTTGGTAAATTTCACTCAAGATATGAATTTTATGGATGCCACCTTTGCTTGCATTTATATACTTGATTAAATGCTTGATTTGGTTTTTGTTCTAGTAGTAAAATTTTGATTCTTAGGTATTGCAGATTTTGTTTATCAAAAGGAGGCACTTGAAACTCTTAATACAATTGGTCTTTGGATGTTGATTGCAGGATGTTGCACATGTGATCAATTATGACATGCCATCAAACATTGAAATGTACACCCACCGTATCGGTATGCAAGTTGAAAACTAATCTGATATTATAAAATGTATTTAATAATCATTATGTTGTCACATGTCCGGGATGCTACCTGAGTTTTACTGCTTGTTTTAGGGCGTACTGGACGTGCTGGCAAGACAGGGGTGGCGACTACATTCTTGACACACTATGACACGGATGTCTTCTATGATTTAAAACAGGTGAACAGTATCATTGAGACTGCTATGCACTAGCATATCTATAACTAGTCTGTGTGATATTTCATAGAAGTCACTTTTAATCAACATGCATCAAACAATGAGCTAGAAAGGGAAACAAGCAACTATAACAAACCAGTTGGGTATCAAATGCTTTTGTTAAGCATCAGCAATATATGCTGTTTACCAAGCTATTCTCTTACATTTTGCATATATATTTTGGATTTTCTAAATAGAATTGAGGTATGCAATTATAATAGACTGACATCCAATGGAATCAAAATTCTTGTAGATGCTCATCCAAAGCAACAGTCCAGTGCCTCCAGAATTAGCACGACATGAGGCCTCAAAATTCAAACCAGGTCCAAAATTTAAAAATTGGAGCTGCCATTATATTTTTCAGATTTATTTTGCTCTCCTTTTGTAATGTTTTTCTGATTTGCTTGTCTATTACTTATTAACCTGGAAAAAGAGGCTGGTTAATTCATGTGTTTAATTTGATATTTTCTTCTCTATAGGTACAATACCTGACAGACCACCCAGAAGGAATGACACAGTCTTCACCCATTGAATACCTGGTCTGCAAAATTGTTTCTTGAATGAGTCCATTTATCATGATAATGAGTCCTGTTTTTTATTAGAATTGGATATAACCTTTAATATGTAAAATAAATCACCTTTATTTTTGCAATCCTATATTCAACGTGTGAAAATACTTGTAATGTCTCTAAATTAAAAATGTAATTGCATTTTGTATTGCCAATTCAAGCTAGAATCTTGTAAATTCCTTCTACAAGAATAATCTCAAGTCCATTTATTTTTTCTAAAGGTCAACATATATACCACATTAAAAATCATCATCTTTTTTTATTGTAAAAAATTCCAAGTAGATATGATGTCAACCTTGCTACTCTTGCCATGTTATATTAAACAGAATTTGGTATTAACTTGCAACAAAGACAATGTTCTTAAATGGGATTCTGCCTTGGACAGGAATGGGGATATAAATAGTAAGGGTTTACCTTTGAGAAAATAAAGATATATTTTGCTCTATATATATTTTTTTAAAGTAAGCATTTAGGAAGAAGATGCACATTGAGCAACAAGTGTTGTCATCACATGCAAATGCTACTTGGTACTGACCAAATCAAGGAAACGTTGTGAAGGCAAAGTAAAGATGTGATAATGAGATGAGGTCAAATGAAACAAGTCTCAAACATGGAAGCAGTGAAGCAAAGAGATCAACTGGTAGGAAGGGATCATGACTGGCACACATCCCCATGTGGCACACCCAAACCATGGTGGACAAGAGGTTATCCTAGTCACCCAAGTGACACGATGTTGTCGGAGTCCAATTAGGTTTAAGTTTCAAGTTGTCAATTTCTAACTAGATTATGGTTAATACATTTATCTAATTACCTTGTTTATTTCATTTTATTCCAACATTTCAAAAGTTATATATACCATTAAAAGTAATTTATGATAGGTAATGCTTATTTATTGTGTATATCTTAAAATGCAGTGCATATAATATATTTTTCTTTTATAATATATTTTATATTATATCCATAAAATAAATATTGAGATACAAATACTATATATATGTCCCCGTTCATGGGGCTTTTGGAGATAAATCTAAAAAGGATAAAATGGTCCTTTCCTCTCCATGCAGCATCCGGGGGAAACCTTAGTCTTTCTGGAGCAGGATATGTTGTGAGGAATGAAGTAGGGATCATGATGTGGGCAGCTTAAAAGAAACTAAAATTTGGCACCAACAATGAAGTAGAGGCCCAGTCTTTCCTTCTAGGTCTCCAAATTTGCCTTAAATATGGGATATTTGTGGTTTTTTATTGAGGTTGATCTATGATGATCATTAATGCCATCAAGCACACGAATACCCCTAACTAGAAGGTGGCAAACATTTTGCAGAAGACTTGGACCCTTATGGATTCCCTTGAATCTTTACCATACACCATTGTTATAGAGAGACAAATAAGGAAGTTGACTTCCTCGCCAACTATTTGTTAGATCACAATGACAACCTTAGCATTATTAATAACCCGACATCATGGGATGGACGTAGCAGTAAATTCAGCATCATTTCAAGGTGTGTGAATTAAGGCTCAAGTGTGAATTTATTTCAATATCTTTTCAAGCATTTATCCCTCAACCATTGGCATGAGTGAGAAGTCTCTTCAATAGTGACTGCTAGGTGACAAACATCGCTTTTGTTTGGTGTTGGTAATTGTTAATGATGGAATCAAAGTTTCATTTGTATTCAAAGAAGCAGATAGCTTTTCTTCGGTCTATATAATTGGAAAGAGTCTTTAATATTGGGATCTTGGGTTGGAAGCAGTCAAGCAAGCTATTAAGATGGTGCTAGGGATGGATTTTTTGGAATCTTACATGCGACACTGGGTGAACACAAATGTCGCCCCTATGTGTGTTTCCACCTTGATTGATTTCGAAGATGATAGAAATATTGTGAGAACTTTGGCAAAGTTCTTTTTAGAAAAAACTTATTGGGAGGCCTGGATGATTTTGGCTTTTGCCATGGCTCACCCAGATCGACCACTACCAATAGTGGCGTGTGAAATGAGAGGTTTGGTCTTAATTGCTTCATTTAGAGAGTTGGAAGCAAGATTCTTGGTGCTTGTCGAAGTGGTAGAAATATTGCACAAGGAAAAAAGAAGTGAAGGTTCCTCCTCTTGCAGTCACAACATTGCGGATCTGAAGCATTCTCGCAAGATTCATACCCTGCCAGAACAAGTCAAAGCGCTGAGGGCAAAGGGAGACATCGCTTTTTCTAAAATTGGTTGCAAGGATTCATGTTGTTGAAGCAGAAGGCATGGATGCAACTACTGAGATGGTGCCGGAGTAGTTGGAGGTCTAATAGTTATAATACATAATGTTTTAAGTATATAGTAAAGAGACTTCCTTGGTTTTCAAGCAAGAGTCTGTTAAAGTAGATGCTTCACATATGTTTTTGATTAAGATAAGCAACTGTGATTGATAATTTGAAACTACTGTAAGAATCTACTGAGATACCACAAATACTCTAAAATTCCTACTCAAATTCAATACATCAATGAAACTAAGAAAAATGCAGAAAACATGAATTATACCTTGCAAACTGATTTTATCCTTTGCGTTCCATTGTCTCCTATCTTCTCAATGGAACAATGCAACTATGTTAATGGTGAGGATATGAAGCTAATGATAAAAGCCATGATATTGATAATGATATGCAACTATGGAGATTATGCAAGTGGGGTGGGGGGCAAAGGCACGCTTGGATACTTGATGGAATTTCTGCAACATGTAAGTACTATAGCTCTTGTGATGCAAAATGGAGGTGAGGAAGTTGCTTTTATAGGCCAAGGAGGCTCAAATCCAAGTGTCAACAGATCCATGATGGAGGAATAAGTCTTGTCACATGTATGGTCAAGATCAAATTGGTTGGGATGAGGGAGATAAAGGTGGAAGATGTTCCTTCTATGATGACAAGGTGGAGGAATACGTGGAACCATAGGTCACATGTCATGATGCTCACAAGGAGCATTGAGACAGGTGGAAGACCAAGAGAAGAACATGGAGGAAGGAGTCTTTAGTTGTTGGAATGTGAGAGAGAATATAGGATTTGGAAGACAAGTGTCTTTGACCATGGAGATGGTTGAAAAATAATAGGGCACATGTTTGAGGGGATAAATGACTAATTAAATATTAAGAATATTTAATTATTGGAGCAACATGGTGAGGTGTCCAATGACATTAAAGTTGACATGGATGAGTGATGTGGAATTTAGTCATAAGACTTTGACTTAGAGGAAATAATTAAATAATAAAGATTATTTAATTAGATATGACATTAGAGGAATTTAGGAATGATCAATTGTTAGAAGAATATGATGAACGTGAACCAAATAAATAAATTAGGATATTTATTTATTGATAGAAGAATAAGAATAAAATAAATATTAAAATATTTATTTAAAAGCCATTTTTAGGTGTATACAGCAGCAAACCAAGGTGTTGATCCCTTTACACAAAGGCCCCCAAGGCAGAGCAAAATAGGCCACAAACAGGCCAGCAACAGCATAAAAACAACAGAAAAAACAATAGCTCTACTATAGAACAGAACAAGGGATCTAAACAACACCAAATCTTGAGTTTGCAAACCTAACTCCCTTAACCCTCGGTCGTGAAGCAACAACAGATTTGGAGAGTCCTTTCTTTTTTTTGTGAACCACAGTCCAGGAAAACTCTGAGTCAAAATCCTCAGAGAGAGGTGAGAGCAGGGGACCCTCCACAGATGCCGCAGCCAAAGAGATCTCATGCATTGAATCAGAAGATGGCAGTGTAGAAGAAGAAGCAAGTACCGGCAAAGTAGCAACCTGACCCGAAGCAGGTGGGCCGCCAAAGAAGCCGAAGGTCTACCAGACACAGTCGGAGAAGTCGAGGGATGAACAAGAGCCGAAGAAGAAACAACAATCACCTTATCCACTACAGGAGGAGCGGGCAAGAAGGGCAAGAATTCATGAGAAGGAACGTTCTCTTGGGAGGAAGCACCATCCAGGGAAGGCTCACCCTCCTGGGAGGAACCATCTACCGAGGCAACTCTAACAGTCAAATGAATAGGGAGTGCATTCTTCCACTAAGTTGTTGCACCCTTACGACGAGAGTGAAGACAAAAAGAGGCCAAGTGACCAATTGAGAAACATCTTCTACGCCTAAAAGAGAGAACCTCATAATCTAAATGTTGCGTCCATGGCCTTTCCCCTACCATCAAAACCACATCTCCATGGAGAGGTTTGGAGATGCCAATATCCACTAAAATGTGAGCAACCATTGTATGCCCTATATCTGAGGTTGTAGAGTCTACCTTCAAGAAGCGGCCAATAGTGTTGCCAATGGCCTCATAGCAGGAATCCTCCCAAAAACTAAAGAGGGAGATTCGGGAGACGAACCCATATTGGTCTGATATTAAGCGGCTTTGTGAGAGGATTGAAGGAATGATCCCAAGGTTTGATGGAGAGCGAGTGTTCGCCCCACATCCAAACTTGACCATCCAACACTAAGTCCTGCTCCTCAAAGGAAGCAAAAGTCGCTATGAAGTAACCCCTTGTGTTGGAAAAATTCTCGATCTGTCCAACCACAAGGGGTTTCCAGGATTCCATGACCCAATTATGCAGATCAAGGAGAGGGGGCCATGAACCATTGAATCAACAGATCACTCCGCGCTTAAGATGAAATTATTCATTCTCTGAAACTTCTAGGCCACTCACCACCACCTGATGCAGGAGCATCCAGTGGTGTAAGGGCAATCTTGCATCAACCAAAAAAAAGCTGATTCAAAATCATTGCAGTTGTTTTCATTTATTTCCATAATTAGTGTTGCTGGTTGCATAATCTCTTGAATAATGATGTAGGACTTTCAGTTTTTCCAAACTGCTAAAAATAGCAAATCACCAGTTTTGGAAAGTTTAACTACCATTTCAAAAAAGTTTGCATTTTGGGCACTGATTGAAGTGGAAATTTACAAGAAGCTTCGTAAATGAAATATAAGACCTTTGGTGAAGGAATCCAACAAAGATCATCTGTGAGCTGAAAGATATTAAAGTTTTTGTTTTCCGAAAAGCCCCTAAAAATTTTTGAAACAAAATATGAGGCACTAAAACGTCCCATAACGCCCCGAAAAGTTGACAGAAATCCGTTTACGGATTTTCGGCGTGATAGTTCACATCGCGAGCTTTCCGACCCTTAAAACGGTTCGTCAATCAGACACCCGGATCAAAAGTTATGCTTCCCAGAAGTTGACCTACTTTTGGAGGGAGTTGCAAATTTCAAAATTTAGCTGGAGGCCGCCAAAAAGTGCTATTTATGACTATTTTTGGGAATCCTGGGCAGTAGTAGAGTTAAAGGGGAAAGTGTAGAGTCAAGAATAGGCGGGAAAACAGAAACCCTAGCTAATTTGGGGTTACATAAGGCAAAAGATTCCAGAGCCTAGTGATGGTAGCTGTAGTGTGTTGCAGCCCGTGGAGGGTTGATTCCTCTTATTGTAATTGAGCTTCTGTAATGTAATGAGTTGTCCGAATCAATAAAGAAATATATTATTTTCTGTGTCATTTTTGTTGTAGTGTGTTTTATGATTTACCCCCTTCATCAAGTGGTATCAGAACAAGGGTTCCTGAGAGTGTAGACAGATCGTCGACCGTGAGGCAGTTTGCACCAGGACCTGAGGTTGTGGGTTTGCTGTGTAGATCAAGATGCCTCCACGAAGAAATCGTAATGGGAGGAATGCTTTGACAGAAGAAGTTTTTAGAGCCCTGCAAAGGCAAATTGATGCATTGCAAAAGGAGCTACGAAGAGGGTTTGAGCTGAGAACAAGAGAAGAAAGCGAAGATGAAGCTGAAGAAGAGCTATCTGAGGAAGAACAAGAAGTTGCAGGAGATCCTGCAGAAGTTAGGTTGTTAAGGGCGATTTCAAAGATCGAAAAGAGGCATAGAATTGATGTTTCTACGTATTCTAGAGATTTGAATCCAGAACAGCTTATTGATTGGATCAATGACATGGAGGAATATTTTGAGTATGAAGATGTGGAGGACTCAGATCGGGTCAAGTTTGCAAAAACAAAGTTGAAGGGCCATGCCAGTATTTGGTGGAAGGAGGTTCAGTTAGAGAGGAATAGAAGAGGAAAAGGAAAGATTACCATATGGGATCGGATGGTGGAGAAACTAAAGAAGCAATTCATTCCTGTGGACTATGAGATGGAGTTGTTGAAGAAGTTGCAAGGATTGAAGCAAGGTAACAAGTCTGTCAAGGAGTATACAGAAGAGTTTTATAAGATTACTATCAGGATAGGCCATGCAGAGGCCAACAAGGAGAAGGTAGGCCGTTACATTAATGGGTTGAGGCCAAGTATTCAAGAGGAGCTGAGCCTGGTCAGAATGACCACTATAGAAGATGCGTACCAGTTTTCCCTGAAGGTGGAAGAGAAGTTGAATAAAAGATTCGACAACAAGCAAAGGGGAAGAGGTTAAGGCAGAAGGACTGGTGGAAGATCCTATGGAGGCCGAAATGAAGATCCAAAGAAAAGTGAAGAAGTTGGCACCAGTCGAAATCAGAGAGGAGATAATGCCTACCGCCCTCGTGACCAAAACAATGGTGAGCAAAGAGGAAGAGGAAGAGGCTAGCCTGGGCAAGGACCTGGAAGAGGAGGTTTCAGAGGAACCTATTTCCAATGTGGAGGACATCGAGCATACGAGTGTCCATAACATCAAGGAAGGACAAACAGAAGACCTGAGGGTAATGCACGAGTTGCACATGTAGAAGACGTGCAGTCTAAGCGTTCTAAAGATACTGAAAGGGGAGAAACCCTAGTTGTCAGAAGAACTCTGTTGAATGAGGAGAAAGAACCCAATTAGACGAAGAGTTTATTCTGCACAAGGTGCAAATGTGAAGGTAAGTGTTGTGATATTATTATTAATAGTGGAAGCACTGACAATCTTGTTTCAGAGGAGATGGTTGACAAGTTGAAGTTGACAAGAAGAAAGCATCCACATCCATATCGGATTGCATGGTTACAAAAGGACCATAGAGCTTTGGTCAATGAGCAGTGTTTGGTGAAGTTCAAAATTGGTGACTACCATGATGAGGTGTTGTGTGACATCATACTAATGGATGCATGTCATGTTATTGGGGAGGTCGTGGTAGTATGATATGAGCGCTGTCCATGATGGTCGTGCAAACACATTCCCTAACAAATGATGGAGTTCGTCATAAGTTTGAAGCCCTTGAAGGAGGTGGAAGAAAAGGTATGTAGTACTGCCAGAATTTGCTTGGTAGATGGTAGAAATTTTTTTTTGGAGGGTATGAAGCATGAGTGTCATTACTTTGCATTGATTCCTAAGATTAGTCAAGAGAAATGTGAAGATGTACCAGCAGAAGTTGCAGATATGTTGGAAGAATTTTAGGACATTGTCTTTGATAATGTACCAGAAGGTTTGCCACCGGTGAGAAAAATAAGTCATCAAATGGATTTGATACCAAGAGCCAGTCTGCCAAATAAGGTAGCCCACAAAATGACCCCTGCAGAGAATGAAGAGTTGAACAGACAAGTTCAGGTGTTGTTGAGGAAGGAACTGATAAGGGAGAGCCTAAGTCCATGTGCGGTACCTGTAATATTAGCACCGAAGAAAGATGGAGAGTGGAGAATGTGTACAGATTCTCGAGCCATCAATAAGATCGCGATCAAGTACAGATTTCCATTGCCTAGAATGGATGACATAATGGATTGTTTGAGTGGAGCCAAGTACTTCACGAAGATTGACCTTAAGAGTGGGTATCCCCAGATCCGAATTAGAGAAGGAGACGAATGGAAGACAGCCTTCAAAACCAAAGAAGGTTTGTATGAGTGGTTAGTCATGTCATTTGGGCTAACCAATGCACCGAGCACATTCATGCGGCTCATGAACGAGGTATTGAAAAAAAATTTGGGAAGTTTTGTTATTGTTTATTTAGATGACATTTTGATTTTCAGTAAGACATGGGATAAGCATCTAATGCATATCAGAAGAGTTTTAGAGAAACTGAGGGAGGAGAAGTTGTTGATTAATCTGAAGAAAATGTAGTTTTGCAAAGGAGTTGGTATACCTGGAATTTGTTGTCTCAGAGGAAGGTCTTAAGATAGACCCAGAAAAAGTAAGGGCTATCGTTGAATGGCCTATGCCAAGGAATGCTACGGAGGTACGATCTTTTCATGGTTTGCCAAGTTTTTACAGAAAGTTTATCAGGAAATTTAGTAGCATTTGTGCACCCCTAATAGAGACAATGAGGGGATAGAAAAGAGTTTAGATGGACTAAAGGAGCAAACAAAAGCTTTGATACATTGAAGCAGAAAGTCACAAAGCAACCTATTTTGGCACTTCCAGATTTCAATAAAGTATTTTAGGTAGATTGTGATGCTAGTGGCAGTGTTATAGGAGTTGTTTTGAGTCAAGAAGGTAAGCCCATTGCCTATTTAATGAGAAGCTTAATGATGCCAAGAAAAAGTATTTTGTTTATGATCAGGAATTTTATGCAATAGTTCAGGCTTTGAAGAAATGCAAACATTATTTGTTGCCAAAAGAGTTTGTTTTATATACTGATCATCAGGCTTTGCAGTATCTTAATAGTCAAGGAAAGTTGAACCAGAAGCACTTAAAATGGGTTGAGTTTTTGCAGAGCTATACTTTTGTTTTGAAACACAGGAGTCGGAAGTCCAACAGAGTTGCAGATGCCTTGAGCAAAAGGTAAAATTTGTTGACAGAAATGAAGATAGAGGTTGTTGGGTTCGATGAGCTAAAAAGTTTGTATCCTAAAGATCTAGATTTTGCAGAGGCTTGGAAAGCTTGTTTGGAACCTGTTACTTTGGACAAGACAAAATGGTTGGATTTCATTATCCAAGATGGCATGTTTAGAGGAAGCCAGTTGTGCATTCCGAGGAGTTCCATGAGAGAGAACCTGATTAAGGAGAAGTATAGTGGGGGATTAACTAGACACTTTGGACGGGATAAGACCATTGCTATTGTTGGTGAGAATTATTATTGGCCACAGTTGCAGCAAGATGTGAGGAAATTTGTGCAGAGTTGCAGAGTGTGTCAGATGGCAAAAAGAACAAGTCAGAATACAAGACTATATTAGCCATTACCTGTACCAGAGAAGCCATGGGATGATATTAGTATGGATTTTGTTCTTGGTTTACCAAGGACACAGAGAGGACATGATTCTATTTTTGTGGTGGTGGATAGATTCTCGAAGATAGCACATTTTATTCCTTGTAAGAAGACTAATGATGATGTTCATATTGCAGAATTATTTTTCAAGGAGGTGGTGAGACTACATGGTCTACCTAAAAGCATAGTTTTAGATCGAGATACCAAGTTTGTTGGTTATTTCTGGAGGACATTGTGGAAGAAGTTGAAGACAGATTTGAAGTTCAGTTCTGCACACCATCCACAAACTGATGGACAAAAAGAAGTGGTGAATAGGAGTTTGGGTAACCTGCTACGATGCTTAGTAGGAGATAAGCCAAGGGATGGGATTTGATTTTACCACAGGTAGAATTTGCTTACAACAATTATGTCAATAGGAGTACTGGTAAATCACCATTCCAGATTGTATATGGGAGTAGTCCAAGAAATGCTTCAGAGTTAAGGAAGCTGGACAAAGGAGAAAAGACAAGTGCTGAAGCCGAAGACTTTGCAGAACACCTGAAGAATTTGCATGAAGAGGTGAGAAAGCACATTAATAAGATGAATATTCAATACCAGGCTAAGGCAAATCAGAAAAGGAGATATAAGGAACTCCAGGTAGGAGATGAAGTCATGGTTCACTTGAGAAAAGAAAGGTTCCCAATTGGAACATACAATAAGTTGAAAATGAAAAAATTTGGACCATGCAGGATTCTGAAGAAACGTGATTCAGGAAATGCATATGAGGTAGAGCTGCTGAATGGGATCAATATTTCCCCTATGTTCAACATTGCTGATTTAACAAAATATCATGAAGGTGGCACAGAGGATGGACCAACAGAAGAACAGTGGGGTATTCCAGCATCTACTTCAACAGAGGAGATAGAAAAGATCTTGGATAGTCGTGTGAGAAGTACTCGGAACAGGGAATATGAAGAATATTTGGTGAAATGGAAAGGAAGGCATGTTGAAGATTCTTCTTGGTTGTTTAAGGCAGAGGTTGACCATTTGGGTTTTCCTTAAACAAACACCTGAGACGTGACAAGGTCACTTCTTAAATTACCCTGGGTGTCTGATGCAGGAGCATCCAGTGGTGTAAGAGCAATCTTGCATCAACCAAAAAGAAGTTGATTCAAAATCATTGCAGTTGTTTTCATTTCTTTCCATAATTAGTGTTTCTAGTTCCATAATCTCTTGAATAATGATGTAGGACTTTCAATTTTTCCAAACTGCTAAAAATAGCAAACTGCCAATTTTGGAAAGTTTAACTATCATTTCAGGAAAGTTTGCATTTGGGCATGAATTGAAGCAAAAATTTACAAGAAGCTTCGTAAGTGAAATATAAGACCTTTGGTGAAGGAATCGAGCAAAGATCATCTGTGAGATGAAAGATATTAAAGTTTTTGTTTTCCGAAAAGCCCCTGAAAATTTTTGAAACGAGATATGAGGCACTAAAACATCCCATAACGCCCTGAAAAGTTGACAGAAATCCGTTTACGGATTTTCGATGTGATAGTTCACATCGTGAGCTTTCTGACACTTAAAACGGTTCGTCAATCAGACACCTAGATCAAAAGTTATCCTTCCTGGAAGTTGACCTACTTTTGAAGGGAGTTGCAAATTTTGAAATTTAGCTGGAGGCCGCCAAAAAGTGTTATTTATGACTATTTTTGGGAACCTTGGGCAATAGTAGAGTTAAGGGGGAAAGTGTAGAGTCAAGAATAGGCGGGAAAACAGAAACCCTAGCTGATTTGGGGTTACAGAAGGCAGAACATTCCAGAGCCTGATGATGGTAGTTGTAGCGTGTTGCAGCAAGTGGAGAGTCGATTCCTCTGATTGTAATTGAGCTTCTGTAATGTAATGAGTTGTCCAAATCAATAAAGAAGTATTCTATTTTCTATGTGTCATTTCTGTTGTTGTGTGTTTTATGATTTACCCCCTTCATCACCACCGAAGACGAATGGGCACAAGGCAATGGCCTAACCCTAGCCTGTGATGAGCATGCCTGAGTTCTTGAGCTATTTACAACTTCAATAAAAGACTTTTGAGGGCAGCTACGAGCACTAGGAATTCCTCGAGCTGAACTGTTTCCTCCAAGAGTTGGTACAGACGAAACCTTCTCACCAGATCTTGCCGCAACCCCTTCATCCCAAACAGAAGGCCGCTCTCATTCAATAAGATAAAAGGCATTATCCCACAAGGCATCGCTCACACCGTTTAAACCAGTAGTAGCTTCCCTTGCCTGCAAGTGGATCTTCCGCCTAGATGTGTTGTTCAAACCACAACCTTCTCGCTCCGATGGGTTCTCTGCAAATGTGATCATAATGGTCGCATTTACATTGGTTGTTATATAAAAATGAGTGATTATTATTGTTTACAGACAAAGAAATCAGATGCTTCACATATGTTATAGAATAGAGACCTTCCTAATTTTCATGCAGGAGGATATAGAAAGCAGAGGCATGGCTCCCCATGGTAGAGGGTTGTAGCTTTTTTGTTAAATTTTTAGTGCACCCCCGTTTAAGGGTTTAATGCTCAGATTGTTTATATTTTTAAAGTTTAGTATATATGGAAGTGGACCCAAGTCCACAATTCACACACGCACACGCACACACACACACACACACACAACTCATCTGAGCATGCACAAGTACAATAATCAGTCACTTGACATCCTCAAATGCCACAGAAACCTAAGCCCTTCCAAGAGCTCAAATGCACGCTCGAGCTAGGGAGGGGCAAGCAAATCATCGTATTGGCTTAGATAGAAGTTGAATACTTCCATGTTGTTCTTGTGAATGCCATCGCGGAATAAACTCAAGGCCTCTATGGTTATTTTGTTCTTTCTTGCAGCAGCAACATCAAACACACCGCCCAACAAACTTGTTTGGGGCTTCTTATCAAATGTTGAAATGGCCTCATAAGCCTTCCCTCTCTGCTCCTCCTTCACAAACACGTGGGCCATCAACTTCCCACTTTGTTTTCTGCCCATTATCAGCAGAACTGGCATGAGGAATTCCTCATAGAGCATACCATCATGTATGTGTTTGTCGGTGAAGAGGTGAGCTCCAATACCTATTTGATCGCAGCTACCACACCATCATGATCTGCATTAAAAATCCTTTTAATTTGGTCCTCCACCAATTCTTCCTTCTTTGGTTCCTTCGCATCCTCTTCCTCCTCCGGCTCTTTGCTACAAACAATTAACATGTGTGTGTGTTAATTGCAATAAGTGAAAAAGGAATATCGAACAACACTAGACTAGTATATTTATACTTTAAAAAATATATCTATAGTACGTTGAGATAGTTTTTGTGATTTTCTCCACCTTTTTTTCTTTCAATCATTTCCAATTTGTTTTTTTGTTTTTTTATTTTTTTTGCTATATATTTACAAGGAAAATGAGTGCTCTCATCTCCACCCTGTTGTGACTGTAGAACACCTCTGTGTGTGTGTGTGTGTGTGAATTGCAATAGGTGAGGAGGGAGCTAATGGTGCAGAGCATGAAAGCGGCAAAGCTACAAGTTTCAAGGAAAATAGAGAGGTGTTAAATGGAGGCGGCGACACCAACAATAGCCAAGCCCTACGGTAACATCCATAGTTGAACCCTTAGGGCCGTGTCCGGGTGGCATCCAAAGGGGTCGCGCCCTGTGAGGTAGAGCCTTGCACCGCCCTCAGGGCTGCAGGCCTTCAGGCCACCATGGCAAACACTTTTTCTTTTCTAATAAACTATTAAAAAGAAAAAGAAAAAGAAAAAATACATATCTTTGAATGAACGTCACAATCTACCTTCTCTGTTTTGTGTTTACACACTTTTTCCTAAAAATTTGTTCTTTTTTAATTAATTAATTAATTATTTTTTACATAAGCATGCATTTGAATATACATCTCTTTCTGGTTTACTTCAGAATAAAAGAAGTATTCTCTTTTTCATATAATATTCAGAAACAATGTATGTGTATATTTCTAGAAAAACAAATCATTTACTAAGTTTTACAATAGCTTAAATAAATCACAAATCTAGACTTTTTAAAATTAATCATGTATATCATTTCAAATTGAACACATTTAAAAACAAATGCACGTTCAGATTTTGCATAATCTCATATTTCTTATGCTTAACTACATCATTTTCATTTCCAGATTTTATAATATCCTCAAGTTTAAATAATCCATATTTCAATTTGACAAATTAGATTTTTAAGTTGACAAAGTGTGTTAAAATATGATGTTTTATCAGCAATTGAATCCTCATAAAACATCATATTTAAATTCTATACATATTTTTGTTAGATATATATGTTCAATTTTTACAAGACATTGAAGCATACTAAAATCATATTGTCTTGCTTTTTTTAACAAACATTACAATTTAGCCATCCATGTTCAAAATATATACAACCCCCTATTTCTTATTTATCTTTCAAATGAAATTGCAATAGACACTAATGCATATGATGATTTCCAAGCTCCAAGTGAATATGACCAATGAGAGTTAGCTACCTCTCTATTGACCCCCTAGTTTAGAGGGGTTACCCAAGAATTGGTTATACAATTCTATCATGCACAAACCAATACAAGGCCAAGGTAACCACAAAACATTCGGTCACATATTTTAGATAGATTTTCTTACACTAGAACCATTAATGGAACTTTGAGAGGGGGTGAGTCGAAGACTCTTTGCCCAAGGAGTTTCCCTTATCCCTATGGTCAAAAAGCACATTTCAAAGCCAAACAAGAGGGTATAAAAAGGTGTACCATGCCACTCCTTCCAATCCAATGGGATAGAGCCCCATAGCATCTCAAAACCCAAAAGATTTAAGCTCCTTACAAGCATTGAAGCAACCTTACACATCCCATTTAATTTACATGGGTTCACCTTCTCATGACAAAAAAGAGTAGAGTGCACTCCTCTCCACAATACATTGAGAAGGAAAATGAGTTTACTTGGGTACTTGCTCAAGCTATCCATGTCCTTCAACTCATGTTCTTTCTATGGTCCCCCAAAAGTATATAACCCAAAAAGAATATGATGCCACTTCTTCCCATTTAATGGGATAGAGTGACATGGCATCTCAAAGCCCAAACATTTAACCTGCTTACAAGCATTGAAGAAGGCTTACACATCCCATTTAATTCGCATGGGTTCACCTTCTCATGACAAAAAAGAGTAGAGTGCACTACTCTCCATAATATATTGAGAAGGCAGATGAGTTTACTTGCGTACTTACTTAAGCCACCCATGCCCTTTCAACTCATGATCTTTCTAAGACCCCCCAAAAGTATATAAATCCACTTCTATGGTTCAAAAATCTTGCAAAATATATTACCCATATGTACCACCCATGGGAGCATAAAAATACACTAAGATAAAGAAAAAGAACATTTTACATTAAAAAATTTCCTTAAATCTTAAATTCAAATTTTCAAATTTAAGATGGAAATTGGTTATAATAAATACCAAATACACATTCTCACTAAAATAAAAATCATTATACCAAGTGCTACATTAAAAAGAAGATATAACACACAGTTAAGAAAGGGGATTTTAGCTACACAAAGCTAAGATAGTTGGTATACATGATCAAATCTCATTGCTCTTCAATGTGAGGCAAAATAGGGGGTTGGTTCTTGGCAACACTTCTTAGCTATGTTCACAAAATCTATAAATTTTTACGTACTTTATTCACTTGTTAAATCCATCATGATAATCTATGATTGAAACACACTGAATCAATCACACATATACAAGAATATCTCATAGCACTATGTTTCAAAGCAAGTTATATTCATTTGTTGATCAATTTAAGTTTTAATCATAAATATAATAAAATTGATTTTCCAAAGAAAATTAACTATTGTTAGGATCTCACCTACAAAATATTAACAAATAGAACAATAACATGCAAAAGAACACTATGTTCAAAAAGTAGTTACAAATATACTTATATTGATAATAAGAGTCATGGACCTCTTTGAGGAAGCAACCTCTTTGAGAGTAAATTTTAATTACAAAACATGATTCCAAGATGATATTTGCTTCATTACAACACAATTTAAAGTTCTCACAAAGAGTGATTTATGAGGTACAACTAATATGGGATAAATTCACACAATGTAGTATTAACTAAATAATTTTACTATGATTGTTACAATGGTTAAAATAGTTAGGATGTGAGGATCCTAACATGCCCCCCCCCCTTGAAAAAGCCATGTTATCAAGGCTTGAATTGGGGAAGCTATTGCTAGGGTTGGCGGAGAGGTTTCCTAGTGGCATTTTTTTGTTGCAATTTGTGCCACTAAACTAAAACTTTTGTGATGGTGTGATTATGGAGTGGGCATGATTGTTGGTCCAAAATAGTCTTTGGCTTGAGGATAATAGATTTTTTTTATCTAATTTAGAAAGTGTGAATATAATGTGAACATGTTGGCCAATGACCTTTAGACATGAGATAGAGAAAACTATATGTATCTTGGGGCATGGAGGAAGTTCCAACTTGTAGGCCACTTCACCTACTTGTAGTATCTAAAATGGTCCATAGGATTTGGGTGCTAATATTGCCTTCCAATAAGCTCGAGGGGCGCTTGCTTAGATATGAGAAGACCATGTCCTTGATAGTGAATATGTGGTCTAAACAATATTGATCGACTTATTGTTTCATATGGTTTTGAGCCAAGCCTAAGTTGTCTTTGAGAATTCAAAGAAGAAACTCGTGTGTTGAGAATGGGGCCAATAAGTGATGGAACTTGGCCATACAAAGCCTCATAAGACATATTGGTGGAAGAATGATAGGTGTTGGACCACCATTCTAATTCTACAAGGGGTATTACCTTAGTGGGTTTGTTGGTTTGAAGCGAAGCAACACAAATAAGTCTAAGCATTTATTGACGCTCTTTGTGTGACCAGAAATTTGCAAGTGATATGTTGAACTCATTTTTAGTTGTGTTCCTTGCACCTTGAACAATTCTACCAAAAGTGATAAGTGAAGGTGGGGTTATAGTCAAAGACAAGTGGGCATACCATTGAGGTAGAAAATTTGGTCAATGAAGACTTGGGCAATGGTAGAAGTAGGATATGGATGGGCCAAAAAATAGAAATGTACATACTTCATAATATCAACCATGTAATGTCCCAAACATAAATTTTATGTAAATATGCTCAAATTTGAATTACTCAAATGATTTTGAACAATCAAATATAAAATATGCTTAAATTTCAAATACCCACAAAAATTAAAAAGAGATTTACTCTCAAATCTATCTGAAAAATAGACATGCACTGCCATTACCCAAACAAACTATTTTTTCTAAAATTTGATTTGAAACTCTTATGCAACCAATAACAAATAATCTACAACATATTTTAATCACTTTCTAATCACCAAGATCCCGTGAAGGTGAGGTGAGAGCATATAGTGACTAAACTAAATAAACTATGTAGATTTGCTCACAAAAATTATGCTAGAAAGATAGATAATTTACACACATAAATGGAAACTTCACAATATGTTGGAGTTGATTCTTATAAATCAAATGTGTAACAAAATATTGGATTGTATCAATTATTATAACAATACAAATGATGGATAAATTTGAAAATCTTCTATATGTTGGAGCTCTCTTCTATGGAATCCTACAAATACAAACAACTAAAAATAAATGTTAAAAATCCAAACAAAACTTTGAAGTACAAATACAACTTTTGAGTGAGATTTCCCTCAAGTAACTAAAAGGATTTCATACTTTGATCTCCAAGAATCAAAGGGGTTTCATCCTCAAATCCTGTAGTTGACACAAGTGCTCGAGTAGTGAAGAAATTGATTAATTGGCAAAATATGAGTACTAAAGAAACAACCTAGCTTATATAGAAGTTTGGGCACAAATACCAACATCCCATTAGGACAAAATAAATATTAATTAAAAATATTTTCAAATATTCCCTCTCAAAATAGACCCCATAAAGAGTTGTCATAACCTAGGATCTTACACCCAACTATATCTAACTAGTCAAATATTGTCTTCTTACACTCACTTACAAATATCATAAATTTTATGAAGTTATTGTTGATAACTGAGAGGGGGGGGGTGAATCAGTTATCCTAATTGTTTCTTCTTTTGAACTTTCTTATTAAGCAAAGCAGCATTGAGTTAAACAAACAAACATTATCATGAAATGAGAAACACATGACACAGTATTTTTGACGTGGAAACCCGGTTAAGGGAGAAAACCACGGGGTGATTAACCCAAAGATTATTCTCTGTTAGAAGAATAAGGAGTTACAAAAATGGCACTTGCCAATTAGGGCTCACTGCCCGAGCACACTGCTCACAAAGAGGCCCACTGCCTACAAGGAGACACACTGTCTACAAAGAATGTTATACAATACTTGAACTGATTGGAAGCACCTACATATGCTAGGGTTCAGTTCCGGTTAGGCTCAATACACTGATCTGCTACACTTCATCTTTCCTCTGTTCTTTATTCTGCTATCTTTTCACATACCGGATCTTTCTTACTACTTCTGCTCTGATCTGTACTTATTCGCATACACTATCACACAATCAGTCCTTTCACAACTAAATCCATCCTCTATATATATCCGCACAAGTAATTTCATCACCTTTCTAGTCGGCATCCGGAACAGTCTGGTTTCTTACAAGCTCTGTTCTGTCGGCTGAATCCTTGCTCACCAAGCAATGCGGATCAAGCATATACTTTTAGATATCATTAGTCATGTTGGCCAAACATGATTCATGCCTTCACAACCTTTACCATCAACAGTAACATATCCGGAAAAGATTCTGATGCTCTGTCAGTCAGTTCTTCCTTCTGTTCTCATTGTCTTTCAGGAATCCGGTACTCAGCTATTCATATCTTTTTCTTTGTCCATCACCGGAGGCTAAATCCTTGGAATATACTACTCAAGGTAGTCCTCTTGACTTCCCCAAATCCGCACTGCACCAAGACACTTCCTCTAAGAGTCCGGACCAATCTGTCGAACCTTGCCACATGCTCTGTTCTTATTCACCGGACCATAACAGTTCTTCATCCTGACTTCCGGTAGAGGCACACCATGACTTGCGGATATGTGGGATGACCTTTGTTGCCATCAATGACAACAACCATGACTCCATATAGTGTCTCTTGCCAACAGTTATTTCTCAAATTAGCAAATTTATAACTTCTCACTAATTGTCTTGTCATAAAATATTCCTCCCATAAAACTAGATCTCACTTTGTCATAAAATGCAACTTATAACTCCCTAAAATTTGGCTACTATTAAAAAAAATAATAAACCGGTTATATGTTTGTCATACAAGAAGATGTCAAATGTTTTGGGAGTTACATTATCCCATTTATATGGATTCTCATGTCCATCCTTAGGCAAATAAATAAAAAATTATTAATTACTTGGCCTCTTTTATCGAAAATGAGAAATAATAATTAATTCGGTCTATGTAATCAATTTTGATTAAATTTATTCCCCTAGCAATTTTTCATTAGTCCATAGGAAATATAGGAATGGACATTTTGTCCATAAAATTAAATTAGTTAAAATTGAACATTACAAGTCTGCCCTTCCCAAAATTACTTGCTTTTAAGCAATGCAGATTCAAATATTTTAGGATTCTTGATTCTTCCCAAGTGGCATCTTTTGTAGGTAGGTTCCTCCAATAATCTAGATATTTTGTGATGTCTATGTTTCTCTTCTTCTTCACCCTTGTGTCAATGATGATATCTAATCCTCCTACGAATAACATTCTATTGTCTGCGAACATTGAATCAATGCAAGTTAATGCATCATAAAAATGCAATGCCATAAATGGAAACATACCAAGGGACATATGATGGGTGGTCTTGTAGCAATATTCTCCCAAGTGTAATCACTGAACCCATGCTAATTTTTTATCTAGAACATAGTCTCTTAAGTATCTTTCAACCAATTTACTCACTATTTCTATTTGCCCAATTATTTGTGGGTGATAGCTTGTGCTAGGAGTGAGTTTTACACCTATCAAATGAAATAATTCCTGCCAAAAAAAACTAAAAAAACTTCTATCTATATTATTGACAATATTTTTAGGCAACCCATGTAGCCTAAACACCCCTCTAAAAATTAAATTTGCCACATGATATACTTTGAATTCTAAATAAATGACAAAGAAGTGTGCATACTCATTCAACCTATTCATAATAACACAAATGTAATTCTTGTCATTTTCCTTGGGAATGATATATGAAATCCATGGATACATTTTCCCACTTTTGATCAAGAATAGGCAATGGTTGTAGCAAGCCTACAAGAAATACATGCTCTACTTTATTTTGTTGGCAAGTAGTGGACTCTCTGATATGCTTGAGAACATCCTCCTTAAAGCACTTTCAAGTTAATTTCTCTTATTTGCCTACAAATCTTGTAGGATCGTTGGTATCCAGCTAGTGATGCATCATGTAATACTCTCGAAATCTTCTCTACTTTAGATTCAAGGACTAGGAAGATTCTCTTTTTACATAGAACGAGACCATTTGCTTCTAAAAATCTATCATCTTCCACACTTCTATCTAGGATGTTAGTAGTAAAGGTATTCTTAGCATATCTTGACATAATAGAAACCTCCTAATTGGTAGATATAGTAGAAGTGGAGTAGAGAGTAGGCATCCTAGAAAGTGCATCAACAAATACATAAAAATCATATGATTGGATCTTACTCACCCATCTTTGTTGTTGATCATACCAGTCAAGTTGATCCAAGAAGAACTTCAAGTTATTGTTATATGTCTCAACCACACATCTACCACAAACTAGATGTCTGAATTTCACCAAAGCATGCATGATGGCAATAATCTCCTTGTCATAAACAGAGGCACCCCCTTTTGTTTAATCTTTCAACTTTCTACTCTCCATTTCTATGGGGTGCCTCTTTTGCATTGTGATATTTCTAGTTCTCTCTTCTAAAGCATTGCATTCTGTAATAAGTGGTTGTATGAAATTTAAAATAATTATAGAACATGAGTTGATTATCTTTTCAAGTTTATAAAAAGCTTCTTATGTTGTATCCTCTTGCATGCCTTGAACACTAATGACATGACCCAAGTATAAAAGATCTATGACACCAATCACATGTAGATTCCTTTATAAACATATCTTATTGCTCTAGAATTCTATGGATCCATTCTAGGTGCCTCAAATGATCCTCTCATGTTTTGTTACAATCAAAATATCAATAAAAGTTATCAAAATAAAATTTCTCAACTAACCACTAGATACTTGATTCATCATGGATTGGAAAATGGATGTTGCATTAGTCAAGCCACATAGCATGACTAATAACTCAAGTGTCTAAATTGGAATCTAAAAAATATCTTGTACACATCTTCCTTGTAGATGTAGATTTGATGGTAGCTTAATCTCAAACCAATATGTGAGGAATAAACTACCTCATGTAACTCATCAATGAGTTCATTAACCCTGCTAATGGGACATAAATGTTTTTTGACCCAATGCTCTATAGTCAATGCACATCCTCATGGTGTCATTTTCTTCCTTATCAAGGATCATTGATGAAGCAAATGGGATAGATTTGATGTTACCCATTAAAACAACTCTTAAGAGCTTCCTCTATCTCTCCTTTGTATGTCCTCAAGTAGTGGTAAGGAGTGATCATGGTAGGCTTAGAGCCTAGTTCCAACTCTATGATATGTTGGCATCCTCTATATGGTAGCAATCTTGGAGGCATACTATTAACACCACACTATGTTGATTTGGAAAAAAATGAATATCAAAATGATGACTATATTGCTTACCAGAAATGAGATAGTACGCATGTCCTCCATCACCAAGTAACATGTTCCTTGTGAGAAGTCCTCTTAGTTGTGACTACTCTCAATGATCCATTAGAGATACTTCCAAAGACCCCATTTTTTCTTTGATGATTATGTGGAAGTTCACTAAGAGAATGCAATTCTTGTACACCCATAGCCATATCAATTTTAACAACATAGAATTCATTACATACCTCAAGCTCATCCATGACTAAATTGAGTTTTTGGTGTTAGAAATCAGGATCTTAGGATACTAATCATTGTAAATGAAATTTAAAATAAATAAAATGAAAATTATACAAGCATAGGTTTAACACCTTACACAACATATACATGGGGAAAACCCTTATGGGTAAAAAACCTCATAAAGCATCATTTTATTATAAACCATTAAAAATTAGTTTGTTAAAAAATAGACTCAGCCTAGGGACACTCCTCTACTTACTTCCACATGGCCAATAATACCTCATGTGCATAGTGATAGAATTCACTATAAATCTCCAAATTTCTTTTTCTCTCAAATGAGAGAGAACCTCCTTAAATACAGAAGGGGTGGAAAAATACCTGAAGGGGTATTAGTCACACCTATTCAAAGCAACCATTTGTAAATAATTAATAATCTAATAGTTATTAGATTATTAATTAGTAAATGATATATGCTTTATAAAACATATAATATACATAAGGTTTTATAACCCTGTATTAGAACAATATATAAATATTATAAGGGTTTGAACCCTAATAACATTATGTTCTAATAGTTGGCTTATACAAGTGCATTGAATGGTAAATCTATCAGCAACAATGATATTGACCCCATCAAAAACTTTAGACTTTATGCATATCATAATGTCTTCTTTTTGGAGTTCTTTAGTTATAACTCTAGGATCTGACACTATCATGTACGAACAATCTTTGATTTGAGAGAAAGGATCCCCTTTCCATTTTTTGCAAGTTGTGCCCTTCATCTTTTCAACATTATTAGAATGCTTCTTGTTAGGACTTGTTGATATTTTAGGGTTAGTATGTGATTACCTTGCAAAAGTTTATTTTGAAAATCCCGTAGAATCAGTTTCCTAAGGGTTTGAGGGTTTTCTTCTAATTGGTTGTTGACCTATGCGGTCAGTTTCTTTGGAGCTTAAGTTATGTTTTATCCCCATGTTCTCGTTTCATTACCGGCCCCACCTTTTAGACAAACTAGCCCAAGCTATGTCCTTACCTTTTCTGATTGGCATTTTCCCTTTGAAAATTTTGAACCAATTACAATAGTGCCAGGTGTGATGTTTTAATTTGGTTGCGCTTGTTGCAACCTCCTCTTGAGCCTACTTTAAAAGGCTATGATGGTGCGTGAGACTGCCACTTGGCACTGACAAGTTAATTTTTTGAGCCACCTGTTTCTTTTAAAAATGTCGCTTCTTTATAGCGGGTGTATCCTTCCTTGACATGTGGCAGTCTATCATTGCTTCATCGCACAGTTTCCTTTCTGCACAACTTTGTTCTAATTCATTATTTTAGAAGTTGCGGCAATGTGTTGTAATACCACATGTCTGTCCTGCTTGGGTGATGTTTGTTGTAGTCCCACTGAAGCGTTGTTTTCTAAAAAGTGGCTAGTTCTTACTAGCTAGGAATATTCTATTGATATCATCATGGTTTGATCTTATAGGCACCACCACATAGCGATGTCTTATTCTCGCGCATAGGAGCACCTACCGCATAGCTTCTTATCCGCTAGCCTTTCTCGAGGTTGCAACGATGCATGGTGACAACACCTATCAGTCGGATAAAGTGAAATTGATGGTGGTGTCTTAATTTGTTATACCAAGGGCGATCCAATGGTGAGCGCATCGTGCATGCTTCCTAATGGTGGTAAGTGTTGAAGCTACAATAGTGTGACATGGTGACACATGTCCATTTCGAGTGAATGAGATCGACGGTGATGTTTTAAAATGCTAAACTAATGAAGATCTGACAATCCAACACACTGCGTAGCTTCAAAGTGTTGGTTCTATGGTCAAGGTTGCGATTTGGCCCTAGTGTGGGGTGTTTGTCAATTCAAGGCCCAATTTTGATCGAACGGTTAGTATTCAAATGAGGTGATCATTCACAGCACGCGGGTGTAGGTTGTGTTCAATTGAGAAATTAATGAGGCAACGACAGGAAATAAATGGATTTCATCTTCCATTTTAAAGTTCATTCTGCAATTCCAAGCGTACAAAAGACTTCTGCGAGTTGAAGAAAATTGAGACTAGGTAGTTGGTGATCACGACTTCAAATTTTGGGTGTCCTAATCGCCGGTAAACTGGTATGTTGGTCAATTATCCTATCTGTGATCTGCATGGATGTTCATGGTTTTATAATAGTGTTCTAAAGTGCTTGCCCAAGTTTTCAAATCTATTGGCCCAACACCCCCTTTTTCCTTAGTAGTTTGCCATCTCTATCTGTAATCATGAGTCAGAGATCAAGCCATGGAGGTAAAATCAAAAGGGATTTATCCCAAGACCTTATAAACTAGCTCTCAGGATTGTCTAAAAAATATAAACATGCCCAAGGTACCGGGGAATTAATAGATAGGTTTCAATATTTTCAAAAATATATCAAAGATGTAATTCTACTAATATGAGGGTGGGAGTTATTTGAATTTGGATATAACCATCGTGCCCATGAAAAGCCTATTTGATACATTTGGGAATTGGAGTTGGGGAAAGTAGTTGTCCCCAATGTGTTCGTAAATGCGGACCTCATCCGAGCAATTAGCCAAAGTTACAATTCAAACACTCGGGTGCTATGAAATTGTAAGGGTGAGCAACTTTTCCATCTAAATGAAGAATTGATAATTGAAGTGTTTGGTCTAAACTCCCTGGCCCGTGAAAGAATTGATATAGAGGAGATAAAGGAGTACAACAGAAACAGGCAGGCTTACAGGACATATAAGTTACCTCTTCACAGGCCAAGAAGCATGGGCAGGCATTTGAAAATATATGACCATGAAGCAGAGCCTTTCAACATTGACATATTTGAAGACTAATTTGTGAAGATTTACTTTGCCCTCTATCAATTTTTTGGGATGGATTTTAACCCCCTGATACCAAATCATTTACCGGTCATGATTGTTGACATACAAGATAAATACCAATATAGAAGGTTTGATTATTCTACATTTTTGGTCGAACAAATCCATAAGGAATTGGTAGAATTCAAGCAGGGAGGTCATGCCCCCGCCTTTTCTAGGTACTCTTTATTATGCCATATTTTATTATACTATGGGAGAGGATTTTGGGGTAATGAATTGCAAATCCAACATTAAACCAAGGATGAAGAGCCTATGCCAATTCAAGGTAGAGTCCACTTATGGGACTCATATTGTGACAATGCAAACTACCTGGTGTTTGAGGAGCATTTTGCACAAAGAGTGCTAGGGTTATTAGGACAAGAAACGCCTAGACTCTCTAAGGAGATAATGGATCTCTTAAGGCCTTTTGAAAGAAAGTCAGATGGTGTGAGGGATCACAATTGCGGTGATAGGTTCTTTTACAGGAATGTAACCATAATCAAGGTTTATGGGGCAAATGTCAAACCTCACTTATTTCCCAAGAGGGTGCCGAACAAGGTGAAATTTTTGGAGATTATGTGGCAACTGAATGAATCTAATAAGTTTCATTTGAGAAATAGCAAGAAGGAAACCTTCCTTACTTCAACAATTCAGTTCCCTGGTATCTTTATCAGTGCTAAAGAAGGTCTAGAGGCTTGTTTGACAAAATTGCAAGAATACAGATTGCACACAACGAAACATAGAAATTATGACCCTGAGTACTTTATTGACAAGGTGAGGAGAGGGAAACTAAGATCAGGGTTCGAGCATTGTTTCGATGAGCAAGAGGATTTGCTCAAGAATTGTATGTCAGGGACATAGATGAAATTGAGAGAAACTTGGGGTCTCATTCTCCTTGGAGAAAGGCAGAGGAAGTTGCAAAATCTTGCATACCATGGTGCCTTCAATGAAATTGTGATCCTATTCTTAGGATGCAAATGATGTTGGAACATGCCGAAGAGCTCAAGTTTGTAGCAAAAAAGAAGCCCACCAAACCACAATCCCCTTAGAGGCAGCAGCTGCCTGAGGAAAATATTGAGGAGCCTTCTCAATCTATGGTTGAGGAGACTACAAGAGAGGCATGGAGATCACTTCCTCCCCCTGAACCAACTGTTGAAAATCAACCTTTAGTTGATTACTCTTTGACATAGGAGGTTGGAGAGAACCAAATTGACTTGGATGAAGTGCAGCAAGTGTTAAGGTCTCCTCCAAGAAATGAAGTACTGATGGCTCGCCTGTCAAAAACTTTGTTGAGACTGCAAGAGAGTAATGAAACTGTGAAGGATGTTAGAGCATTAGCCTGCAAGGAATTTTTATCTGATGATGACTTTGTTAAGTCAAAAGAATTCAGGGCCTTGCTAATGCAGAAGAAATCTTAGATGTACCTGAAGAAATTGAATGAGGAATAGGGTAAGGTTGAGAATAAGGATAAATTGGAAATTGCTCAGAGGGTTTTGAAGGAAGTTGACATGGATGTTAGCAACATCACCCTTGAGGAAGGAAGAAGGCTAGTAAAGGAAAGTGGTTTCTTTCTCTTGCCAAGACGGGACATCTCATATGTTATTGCTATGGATACTATTAGAAGGCAAGACCATATTGATGATGAGGTCATAACAAAGGAGCAAGTAGAAGAACTATATGGGTCAAGTTTTAGTGATATTCATAAGACTTTGGCCATTTGGGCAATGGATCCAGGTGACAATAAACCACATGTGGCAAGAGATTTAAATGAGCTCATAGGGAAGTTGATTGTGAGAAGATTAACTAACACCACTACCCCTCAGGTTGCATCTTTGGTGGTAGCCACAACAAAATTTAGTGAAGTTGTAGCAAGGAAGTTGCAAGCAAAACTAGATAAATAGAGGGAGGATTATGTAAATATATTACTTAAGTACAACAAGCTTAAAGCACTTGTTCCTTCCGCAGGAATTGAAGTCTTATCAACACCTTATGTGTCTAGTCCTAGGAGTTCATTAGGACATGAGGGAGACTTTGTTGCTGTTAGTGAATTACAGGAGAAATTGAGAAGAAGCAATAGTCTAATTGACAAACTCAAAGAAGAGCACAAAAGTGAACAGATAGATATGATTAAGAACTTATTGGATCATCAGATGAGTAAAGTATTGAATAAGGTAGATGATGCATTGGTTTGTCAAAATAATTTGAAAAAGGCAATTGAAAGCCACATTGTGAATGAGTCAGCATTAAGGGATATTCTAGGTACTTGGATCCCCCATGTGTAGGTGATGAATCATATTTATAATAGTGCCAACATGTAGATTCTAATGTGCCAGGTGGAGTGATCAACACACATGAAGTAGAACTTCTGAATGAAATTTCTACTTTTCATGACCAACTTGATGTGATGTTGAAGGACATAATTAATAGCTTCAGATCTCGTGAAAAGTACTTCGTGCCGCCAATTTGTACTCATGATGGCACTAAAAATTCATTGTCATAGTGGAAAGAGGAATTTGGCAGCATAGTTCTTGCCTCTGTTAATCAATCATTGTTGGAAGCAAGATTGATCATGTGCAGTGTAATGTTGAAATGGACAGGTTGCTTAATTTGGAAGCTAGCTTGAGTAGTTTCATAAAAGAAACTAAAATATCATTAGATGCCAGGTATATGACTTATATGCAAAAGGTTGATAAGTTTTTGAAGTACAATTCACCAGCGAGGGAAGAGTATAATGGATGGGTGTAAAAGTATATGATGTAATTACCACCTATGGCATTAGCAAATTAATTGAAAATCCTTGGGAAATAATTTGCAGATCAGTTTATATGCATCGGCCTTATGTTGGCACATTTTGTGATAAGGGCTCATTTATGGAAAGGCATTGCGAATTTTTTTTGTGCTTGATACTTTTGCTTTCCTCTTTTGGCTTTATAAGGACAAAGTATTCCCTTACTCAGAACTTGTCATTTTCAAATTCGTTGATGATGTGTTTTGTAGTTTTGAAAGTAATGTCTTTGTTTAAGGGTGGATTGTCTAAGTTCTCCTAGCTCCAAATATGTGATTTTAAAGGCAAGAGAATAAAGAAACTTTTCCTAGGCTTGGGCGGGTCTAGAAATTAGGTTCCCTTTTTCTTCTATCCATGTCAGATATGTTGAGATAGGTACAGTTTGTCAGATAGGGCTTACTACCTGGTGCAGTAGCTTGTTGAGATCTTCTCCCTTGACCTCATGTGACCTGGACTTGGAGTAGCGTCTGGTTCATCACCGAGTCATTACCACTACTCACATCTACTCTATTCAAGATAGAGGAAGTTTTTAATTTCAAATGGCCCACTTCTTTGACTCTGTCTTGATAGAGGTTGGGTGGGCAATAGCTAGTCTCTTCCTCATCCTCATCATAGTAGCGAGAAGCAACAACCATGTCAACTTTGGCAGGTGGAGGATAATTCATGTTATGATCCTCAAAATGCTAAACTACCCATGCTTGGTCATCACAACAACTCAAGGTGGGTAGCAGTTTCATGAACGGGTTCTAGGTTGTTCCAACGGATCACGTGTTGTGCGCTTAACTGGAAAATAAGAAGGGAGTACGTGTCAGTCATCTATTTATTGTAAGAGGCTCCCTTGTCTTATAAAGGGATGAGCTCCTTTTGCAAAAGGGTTGGTGGGAAAATACTCGGGATGTAATTTTCATGTCTATAGTCTTTGTTTAGGCTAAATAGAGCATTTTGGTCTATGAATACTTTTGTGTGATGTATTTTCATAAACTGATTTAAATGACATAATGCAAACTATTTATGCATTTTATCTCCAGTTGTGTTTTGTAAGTGGTGATTGAGAATTAATACAATCAAAGATTTATTGTTTCTCACATAATACATTTGTTGTTATGCATTACTGCGTATGTTAGTTTCGGTTTCAACGAAATAGAGCAAATCTTTCATACTAAGTAATATAGTCATTTACAATCAAAATGGATAATCAAGAATGACTTGCATATTGTTCGCCATCATTTTAAAGTCAATATCAGTGTTTAGGTGTTGATATCTTTAACAAGATAAATTGATTTTTCGATTTATGAAAGCTTCATTGCAAAACCTTATGAATCATATTGACTTTGTTATCCCAAAATAGGCATGAGTTTTGAAATTAAGTCAGTTTCCCAACCACCCATGTATACTCAAATGATAAATTATACTAGTTGTATTAATTATTTTTGGTTATTTATAACTTTCACAATCACTTTTGAAATCTATAAGAGATCCTTCTTATAAACTAGTTGAATCTTATTATCTCTTGTAGATTGCCTGTGCAGGTATATGTTGTTTGACATTGTGGTAAAAAGGGGTTTTACACTTGCATCAATGTCAATTTTAAGGGAAACCCACCTAGGTTTTGTAGAGCCTAAAGAGCAGAGGAGATTGTTCGCAACATCTCATGTTCTTTGGCCAATTTGTCACTATTTCATTGAATCAAGTGTATATCTTCAAGTAATTGCGACAGTCACATTGGAAAACACCAACACTTCCCATGATAACAAAATATGTGTATTGACATGGTATGAAATTAGTACATTAATTCTTTGCTACTATTATCCTCCTTATTTCTTAAGGTGTAACAAAAAAAGAAATCAAAGTTTTTACCTTCTATTGTTGATTTGGATATCCTTGAAAGATTTTCAACAATATTAGCATTCTTAAAATGAAGATTATTAATGGAACAAGATCCAACTGAATCATTATTTCCAGGTTGATGCTCATCAATATTGTAGACTATTCTCACATGGCAATGGTTCCATCTTTTCAATGATTGAAATATTAATAGGTTTTTCTTGGACAATATTTGATATCACTGGAATATCTTCTTCAATTATTAAATCTTCATATATGACATGCAATGTTGATTTTATCTTAACTTCATTACAACAAACACTTTCTTTGTGAGAGCTCATTAGAAATTACTATAATATTTTTTTCAATTAAGGAATATTTACCTTCAACTTCTATAACTTGTTGTACCTTTGGTTCAATTCCTTCTTCCTTCTACAAGAAAATTTTCGCATGCTCATGCTCATGCTCAATAATTTATTCCTTAACAACTTTGTGTATCTTTGGTTCTAATTTTTCCTTTATATTTCAAAAGGTAGTGCATGTTTAAAAGCTTTTAGATTGAACTACCTCCAAGTACTTGTCAAAAGGTAGTGTATGTTTAAAACTTTAGATTGACCTTGGAACTCAAAGATTTGGGCAACCTCAAGTTTGTTTTTCCATTATTCCATAAATATGTTGTACTCCCTTTTGTCCTTTCTATAAGTTCATTAGTGCCTCTTGAAGAGGATCTATATTTTTTTCTCTCAAAGTTCCCTTCATGATACTAGATCTCTCTTTCATTAGGAAGCATCAAAACCTCAGTTTGGCCTGCAGGTTGGCAAGACCAAAGTTTTGATAGCATTGTAATGTCTAAAACATAAATTTTATGTAAATATGTTCATATCTGAAATAATCAAATTATTTTTAACAAAAAAATATAAAATATGATGAAATCTCAAATATCCACAACAATTAAAAAGAGATATGCACTCAAATCCACCTGAAAACTAGATATGCACTACCATGACCTGAACAAACTAATTTTTCTAAAATTTGATTTTAAACTCTTGTTAAACCAATAGAAAATAATCTATAGAATATTTTAATCATTTTTTTATCACCAAGATCCCATGAAGGTGAGGTGAAAGCATATTGTGATTAAATAGAATAAACTATGTAGATTTGCTCACAAAAGCTATCCCAAAAAGATAGGCAATGTTTGCACACATAAATGAAAACTTCACAATATATTGGAGCTAATTCTTATTAATAAATTTGATATCCATCATTACAACAATAAAAATGATGGATAAATTTAAAATAATGTTTTGTATGTTGGAGCTCCCTTCTATGCAATCTTGCAAATACAAACTACTAAAAATACAAACAAAGATTTGAAGTGAAACTAAAACCTCTAAGTGATATTTCTCTTGAGAAAACAAAGTTTTTTCATCCTTTGATCTCCAATAATCCAAGGGGTTTCATCCTCAAATCTTGTATTTGAACACAAGTGCTCAAGCAGTGAAGAAAATTGATTAATTGATAAAAAAAAAATGAGAACTAGAGAAGCACTCTATCTTATTTAGAAGTTGGGGCACAAATCCCCACATCACATTAGGCCAAAAAAATATTTTAAAATATTCCCTCTTAAAATAGGCCCATAAAGAGTTGTAGAAACAGAGAAGCAATGGGATAGATTTAGTTCATCACTTGAGGTGCCTCAAATGATTCTTATGTTGATGATGATAATGAAGATGTGGATCAAGTGTCCACTCCAAGTGTAGAGAAAAATGTTAGCATGTGTGATAGTGACCTACAATGTTGGTCACATGTTATCTAGGAGATTGATATGAACACTAGTGATTATGAAGCTTTACTTTGTGATGAAGGTATAGCTTCTACTACTAAGGATGATGTTGATGTGCTAGAACTTGAATTTTTATGTGGATCTAGCATACGAATGAAGGTGATGTTGAGATGCAATGCACTAATGAACATGAAGACCAACATGTTGCAGCTCAACTTGATGACATACCTAACTTTGAGACCTTCCAGTTTTTGGTGCAGGAAGATCTTTCTCCTTGTGTTGATCAAAGTCTGGGTTGGGTATATTTTTCTAAAGTGTGAGTTTAATACTTTTAATTTTTGTCTCAACTCATTTCAAAATGTTAGAAACCAAATGGATGTAGTTGGCATGGGCAGTGAGAGTCTTCTCTTCCCCATGCATTTAGATTGGATTATTGACCATGGTTGGTAGGAGGATGATATTCATTTTTAGTTTCAACATAATCCTTTTGACCTTAGCAATTTGCATGTGCATGCATGTAATATACCTCTTTTGTTGTTGTTCGGCAATGAATGCACTTTTGTCTTGAGGATGCTCAATTATTTCTTCAAGCTTGTCTTTAATAGAGGCAAGTGGTATGTAATAGTTTGTCCATGAGCTTGTGCCATGGATCTTCTTTGTAGGGTTTGATCTGCAAGTGTTTTTAAGTTTTATTTATATCCATACTCAAATTTCTTGGTACTCCCATGTCATTGGCTATATGTGGTTGTCTTGTATATATTATCCTTTTTGTACTTTGCCTTGTACATATTGTGTCTACAAGAGGCACATATCCCCAACTAGAGCCAATGTTGGCACTTGCCATAAAACATGCAAAAGTCACAAGTTAAGTGCCCCTCTGTTACTTTGGACTTGTTTTGCCCATCACTTAAAATTGATTTGAGATATCTTAAATGGGTTCCCCTTGGTCAAATTTTGTCTTGGAGTGGTGCTTTTCCTTTCCCATGTCCCCCTCATATGTTAGTGTATCAAAAAAATACAAAAAATTCTAAGTGTTGGGAGTTCTTGGTCATTTTCTAGTGTTTCTACATTTCACAAATTTCCTTGTGCTACCATACATGATCCCTTCACCTCCCATTCTGTTCCAACATCCTTTTCTACCTAAAATACTCACAAACTTCATTTGGCCCTTTGTTCCTTTCATTTCCCTTCATTTCCCTTTTTGCAAAATCATGACTGGCTACCATATGTCATTTCCTCCTTGCATCCCATCTAATTCCTTCATCTTCTCCACCTAAAATTTTCATGAAAACTCCATTAGGCCCTTCATCCTTTTTACTTCATCCATTCCCTCCAATTTGTAAGATCCTGCTAGGGTAACAAATTTTACTTAGCAACTTTCAATATCCACTTCTTGCATCCGGTCTTGCATTTGATTCCCATGTTTATCTTGGCCTTCATCCTTCTTCCACTGTTCTTCCATTCACCTTCCTTTCCATTTTATGGATTTTCCTTTGCATACTGAATCTTATCCACTTGGTCCATCCACTTCCCACATCCAGTCTTAGGTCAAATTCCCCCACCTTTTCATCTTCCATTTTTCTTTGCATTACAGACTTTCCTCCTTGGACTTTAGGATTTATTCCCTTTGCCCCGTATTCCATCCTATTGTCCAATTCTACAACTTTTTCATGCACCCCTCCACGCCTTAAAAACACTCATTTCCTCCTTTGTGGAAACTCAATGGGCTTCCAAATTTCCTTCATGTGTTCCCATATCTGGAGTCTTGTCTCCTTTTTTGTATTTCTTCCCATCATTCAAATCACTTTCTTCCTTCTATTTGTGGGAACCTGACAACCTTTGAGATGGTGTTCCTTTCTCCTCTCCCTTTCATCCACTTCCCACCTATAGTTCCATGTGGTTTTCCTACAAAGTTTCCTCTACTTCACATCCAATCTCATGTTGAATTTCTACATTTTTTGTAGAACAGTTCAACTATTCTAACGACTCCTCTCCATGACTCAGGCTACAATTAATGACCTATGGACATGATAAGATAGAGGATGGCCTCCATATGCTACATAATGCATGTGGAACCTGCACTGATTCAATTTTTGTAGAAATGCATGGGTTGATGGTCCAATTCGGCATGGCTCCAACTACAAACATGTGTGAAGATGATGCAACAGGTATGGATGACTAGAACATGTGTTTCCCACTCCAAATCCACTCCCAGGCAACAAGACCGAAGTGTAATGGTATATATACATGTAAAAAGATGTAATAAGGGTTGGTATTTGAACCAATTTTAGGATTGTAAGTGTTTCAAGCAATGTTCTTGGGTATCAAGTGATGCACGTCCAACTCTATAAATGATGCAAATTGTTTGTAAATCAGGGAAAGGCATAGTCTAGAAGGATTTTATCTATAAATGGTGTGTCTCCATGGTAGTTTGTAATTATTCAAGGAAACCCTCAAATTGGTTATGGATTTCCTCTTACCACATTTGTCGGTATGGTGTAGTAGGAGTTTGATTAATGTTGTAGCATTATAATGCATTACAATTTTTCTTGTAATGGTCTTACTCTTATTTCAATAAGTAAGATGAATGTGTGACAACATTCTAATTCATTGCAAAGCTTTGTAATGGTCTTCCTTATATTGCATGTGGGTAGTTGCAATAGTGCTCAAGATCATTAAGTATGTGCATTTGCAAGTTTCTTCTCTTGTGAGTTTGTATACATGTGCAAGCTTGGTTCCAATGCTAATTTGCAGACAATTTTCCATCATCTTTCTTAGTTGTGACTCTATTGCCCAATGGATTAGGTGTCAGTCTAATTGTTGAGGGGCCAACATATTTCATTTTAATATCTCTCTTGTTAGTTGTAGGAGTATATTAGGTTCCATCATGCCTGCATGATTCAATATTGCAAAATGTCATATCTTATGCAGTCCTAAACTAAAGTATTGTTAAAGAATCATGCTAGTGTGTCTTTCCTCTTACCCATATTTATGAAATGTTAAGTGGAGTCATCTATTGGGGAAAATAAAATCTTTTTGTTATCTTTTTGTATAGGGTAAGAGTGAAATTATCATTTGTTTGATTAGAGGTCTTGTAGGTCGATATGTAGCCAATGTTGACATGAACTTAGTGACAAATCTTGGGGTTCATAGTATATTGGGTATGGCTTCTTAATGGCCTAGTGTTTAAATTACCATTTCTCTTTAATTGTCATGTTATTAAGACATCAGGGAACACCCCCCTTAGCTTTGTAGAGCCCAAAGTTAAAGGTGAATTTACCCCTCACAGCAATTGGTCCATTCATGCCACTGTTTGAGCATAAGTCCTACCACTACCTTTGGCAACATGTCCTTGCCCTTAGGTTTTGATGTTGGTCTTTAGGATTTGTGGAACTATTTTTTTAGCATCAACATAAGGAAAAACACACTCACACATGCACAACATGAACATCATAGCAAAACCCAGAGCTTCCAATGTTGTAACTTGGTGCTTTGGTACCAACTATAACGCTCCAAGACTTCACCCAATATATTAACAAAATAAAATAAGATGAACACATTTTCATGATATAAAAATTAGAAACAACAACACACAAAGCACATTTTCGTGCACAAGGTGCCATGAAAACAAACATGACATAATTGGCATGCACACCAATGCACTAAGCATGGTAACATCAACAGAAAATTTTAACTTATTTGGATTGAGGTCATTTAGTTAACAACAAGCCCTAATACAAGGAAGAGGAATAGGTTTCCTAAGACACCTACAACTCATTCTACTTCCTTGACTCAAACTATAGAGTTCGGGGTACATGTTACATTTCTCAACTGCTCAAATTCATAGTCTAAGTTGCATATTGCAATTGTCAAGTGCTCTTCCCAACTCTGAGTCCTAGTAACCTTCAACTCGGGCTTTAGACCCTAATTGACAAATTGCGAACATGTGAATATAGTTGTCAACCTAATCTTTATAGGTCAAGTACTTTAGGCCTTAGAGTCTAACTTGCATAGTGCATTTTAGACTTTGGGGTTTGATTCACATTTGGTAATTATGAACAAAGTTACACTCCAAGGTTAAACCTTGATCACTGAAGAATTTAGACTTTGAAGGCAAAATGACACTCTACACCCTACAAAATGCACAGACAACTTGAAACCCCAAGTAGAATGCAATTCAAATTCAGAGTTTGATTTGCATTTTGTATCTTGCAAAATGCAAGTGGAACTCTGAATCTTGAGAAAAATGCAATTCGAACTTTAGAGTCTAACTTGCATTTTGCATTCTATAAAATGCAATTGGAACTCCAAACTTCAAATCTCTTGCAATTCAGATCATGGACCCCAATTTGTAGCTACAATTTGTAAAAAATTGTATGTCAAAAACTAGCAAGCTCTATTTTCGTAAACCATGAGGCATAATTTCCCCAATTTTGTGCTGGGAAAAAATGATAGACTGAACATTCTAGCACCTAGGGGCTCTATATTGTCCAGAAAAGAAACCCTAGAAGGGACACAATTCCATATAAATAGGGTAAATATGAACTCTTGCTTCAATCCAAATAATGAAATGAACAACATGATATCAATAATATCAAAACATGGAAATCAAAACTACATCTATGTAACATATCATAAATGCACATAACAAGAGAGTTCCATTCCACACATAATATCTACTCAAAGCATAAAGCGATAACTAAAAGAATTTAATGAAAACACCATCCCCAAACTAGATAATTCACTGTGGGTTACAAATTCAAATTTAATTATGGCTTTAAAACGAACTGAGCCAATGAGTGACAAAGTCCTAAATATACACATTTCTCATAAAATTATACCATAAAGGAACACAACAATAAAAGAACTTTGCATGATCTCCATGCATATCTATTGATCTAGCTAGCCCCAATGGTGGCACAATGCTACCCAACCATGTGGAACCCTTAGGCCTACCCCTCTAAACTAAGAGACAATCAATTGGGTAATGACACACGTAATACAATTACATGAAAGATACAAATCATGGCATCACACATACCAAGGACATGCATCACAAAAATCTAGTACACAAGGGCATATAAGGGTTATGACCTCCAACTAATAACACACACAATGACATGGTAACATCCTATGTCACAAGGTTCACCAAATTTTAAGCAAAAAAATTGAAATCCAACGAACTTCAAGAAAATCTTAAAAAATCATTCCAATTCACCTTAGATGCATACAAGAAAGGGCCTAGGGTTTTTTATTAGAATATATTTTAAATGTATTTTTAATTAAATATTTCAGGTTTTTTAGAGTCTTTTGCATGCATTGGATGATAGGAATTGACATTGAGTATTGGTATCCACTTTACAATTCATACTTCATACCTATGTTAAGTGTATTTGAGGGAATCAAGAATCATGTTCCACTTGCAAATCATCCCCGAAAAACCCACTCATGGCCAACAACTATTGTTTTTGTGATGCTCTATCGTGGAAACACTAGGCTTTCCACATAATCAGGAGACTATCATGATTAGTCTTTTAAATGTGGGTTTACATGGTAATATAATCATGATGAGTATGTTTTGTTTTATTTTTATTTTATTTTATAAGATTTAATGCATTAAAATTTAATCTTTTAAAATATTTAATTTAGATTTTTAATTATTAATATATTTAATATATTTACTAATGTTTTTTTTTAATAATTTTATGGATTTATTATTTATATTTAAAAAATTACAAATTTATATTAGTCAAATTTAATCACAATTTTTTTGTCGAACTTAATCTAAATTTTATCGTTGTTGAACTCAAACCTTGTGACATAGGTAGCAACCACCAAAATCAAAGTATTGAGTTGGCACAACATCATACTCAAGTAAGGAAATCACAATGACATGTTGGGTACTAAAAACCCAACAAAATAGGAAGGGGTCTACAAAGTATCAGAGATAGAGTGTCATCATTAACTTTTGTGATTCCCTCAGGGCCTTCAAGCACAAGTAATGACATAAGTATTATCTTGTGTGATTCATTATGGCCTTCATGCACAAGTAGATCATAGTACTAGTCTTGCATGATTCCCTCAAGGCATTTGATGCAAGTGATGTTCATAGTTCTTTCTTGTGTGATTCCCTCATGGCCTTCATGCACAAGTATGTCTAGCACTATCTTATGTGATTCCATCAAGGCCTTCAGCATAAGCAAAGTTTTTAAGTTTTTTAATTTATTTTATTTTAGATATTTGAATCCCTAATTTATATTTTATTATTATATTAACTATACAATACTTTGTATTGGGACATCCCTAATTATGCAATCACAACATGGTTCCAATCCACTCCTAACATTAGAATCCAATCCTAGGTTCAAAAGTCAACCTTTGCCTAAGAAGTCCAAGCATTAAAAATAAGGTCAAAATTTGTGATCCTTCAAAAGGTTGAGAAAACAAAAAGAAATATGAGACTCTTCATCCCACAAAATATAAACAATCATAATGTCTTAAAATTTAAATTTCCTAAATTCATGTTTCAAGCACAACACTATTCATCCTTCACCATTGATAAACCATAAAAAATCCTTCAAAATAAAATCTCAAAATTTCACAAATCTAAAGATACCATTATGTTACTAATGTGGACAACACTATATTTTTTGCATCACATAAGAATTCAGAGAAATTTTACTAGCGTAATGGCTGTAAATTGGATTTTTCAAAAATGAAAAGATAAAATAAAATTGAATAAATTAAATCTACTCTAGATTCAAATTTCTATTGAAACCTAAGAATGGAATACCATATGCTATCCACCTAATGTGGGCACGGTAGAGAGCTCAAGTAAAAAACATAATTTAGAATATAAAAAGAGGAATACCTTGATATTCAATGCACTTTTCCTACACAAGTTTCTGAAGAATCTTCTTGCCCCCACACACATATAAGCAATCTTGCTAGGATTTTCTTCAACCATAGGTGTAACAATCCAAAATGTACCCCAATTTCACTTTGAAATCAAACCAATCTTTCAGAGAGAGAGTAATACCTTGATATTCAATGCAATTTTCCTACACAAGTTTTTGAAGAATCTTTTTGCCTCCACACACACATAAGCAATCTTGCTAGGATTTTCTTCAGCCATAGGTGTAGAAATCCAAAAGGTACCCCAATTTCACTTTGAAATCAAACTAATCTTTCAACGAGAGGGAGGGAAAATGAGTTTTCTTTTATTTTATTCTAACCCTTCCCAAAATTTGTAAACCCCTTTTGGCTTTTCTTTCATCTCCCACTCCCAATTAATTCACAAGTGGATATTTAAAAATTAAACATTTTCAAAATAGATATTTCACTCAAAGATATTTTCTAATTAACATATGTATTTTAGAAGATCACTAACATTTCCAATTAAATTCAATTAAAGTATTTCTTTTTCCAAAAGAATTAACACATACATTTTAATCAATTTGGCTAAGGCGTAAGCCCAAACAACTTTTTTAAATTTCAAATGCATTTTAAAATACCACAATATTTAAATGTATAGGACCATTCCATTATGGTACTAACTTTCATGTTTAACATATAAGCAAATTGCAAAGACTCCATAATAAGTAAACGTGGAAATCAAATAAATGCAAATGGAAACTAGGAGATAAAATAAACACACATAATGAGAAAGCACACATTACTAGTTTATTCACAACACATGGATCCAAAATTAACATTGATTCAGATCCTAGTTTGACATATATCACAAGATATGTATGAAAGCTCAAATAAAGTGAGATGGGGTGTAATATCCCTTTTTTGGTGCATAGATTTTTTGTGAACATTATGCTTGTTCCTAATCCCTCGGAGGCTATCCGACATGTTTGGATGAACTCCAAAGTTCTTGGAGTGTTCTTGTTCAATCTGTAGATTGGTTATATAGGTTTTCCTTGTGATAATGGATTATATTTCTATGGCATTGAGCTCAATGGATGTTCAAGGTTACAATGATGTTTTCAGAAGTCTGATCGGGCTCCCGGATTGCTCTCCAAGATTCTTGGAGGAGCCGTCTAATTATAGCAAGTCACCCAGATGACATCGTTATTCATCCCAACAATCATAGAAGGCAATGGTATGATTTATTTTGTAGTTCGCCTAAGTTTGGGATTTTCCGCAAAGTCAGGTGATTTAATGAGCTATTTAATTATTATTTTCACTTAAGTTCCTAAGGGTGAAAATAATTAAAAAGTTATTAAGTGTTATAGCTCATTAGAAAGGGGAAAACATATTCTTTCATTTAGGCACTTAAAAAAGTGAGCCTTAGGTGGAGAAAAATGAAATTATTTAAGTCGGAGGGAAAAGGTTATTATTTTCAAGAAATAATTCATTTCCTTTGTAACTCCTAAAGTGCCTATATAAAGAGGTTGTGAGTTCATTATTGAGGATATGCTTAGTTTATGATATTGTTATGCTTTTGGAATTGATTTTGTTTGCAATGGATTGAACCTGTGAGTTCTTCCATATTCTCTTGAGGACCAAAACCCTCTTGTAGAATGCTCTTGAGGACGAACACCCTCTTGAGATTGGGTGTGGTTTTAAGTAGGAATCACCATTGTGTTGAAGACGGAGATTGGAGCAAGCTCATACAGAGTTTTCCATAGAGCTTCACGGATTGGAAAGTATTTGAAGTTTTGGGTTTTGATAGTGAATATGTTGATTTTGAATTGATATGTTGATTTTGAATTGATTCTAAGTTGTGTTTAGTTGTATTGTTTGAAGTTTTATGTATATCCCTTGTTGGTCGTACTTGGTAGAGGGAAGATTATATTTTGGAGTGGATGTTACATATTATAGTGGGTTTTTCCCTAGGTGATGTCATTTGGTGAAGGTGTATTCTTCTTGGTTTATGCTTTTGATTATGTTGCTCTAATCTGGATGTATATAGGTCGTACACTCTAGCAGAGCCATACAACATAGTGATAAGCGAGGTTTTGATAATATGAATTGCCTGATTTCTTTGGTATTTTCAAAGTTCCCTATAATGCATAAAAACATCACTGGTCATTGTCTTAAAATTGGATTATGCTTCATTAATGTTGAAGGGTTTGAATGATTTCCATGGTAGTACCATTCTTGTGCTAAGCATAGGTATGCTAGGCATGAATCGCCCTTTAATCCTTTTTTCTGGAGTTACTTGGTGGTGTCAATCACCCTCCAGTTTATGGACTTTGGTTTCAATGTGAGCTTCTAGTTGTTGGGAGATTTATGGTGCAATTTCTTGGTTGTTTGGAGTGTCCTCAGTGCTGTCCATATATCAGAACTGTGCATCAGTATTAGCAGTAGTATTTTGTGGATTATAGGGATTTTGGAAGTGTTTGTATTTTGCCATTAGTGATATAGACAAGCTGTTTGCAGATTTACGGGTGTCATTTATGGTATTTTGATCATTGTGGACTAATTTGAAGTAATATACATGGCTGTCATGAGGTGCTATAGACTTATGATTAGATACAACAGTGCTTTGAAACTTAAATTTGAGGACATTCTTCCATTTTATTCATATTGGCACATGTATGGAAGATTCTAAGGTTCTTATGTTTGCTATATTCATGATTCCAATTGGCTCTCTCTAAATGCTTGCAATTGTGACTCTTGTGCAAGTTGGGGGCAATTAGTTTAGTTTACAAGATATTCATAGCATAGTAATTTCTATTTTGTTGCAAACACATATTGTAACCCCTAGATGGTTTACCGCCAGTGTGGATAACATACTTGTTCCTTCATTACTCATTCACCCACTGAATAAGTGGAGTATCCCCATTGCATAAGTGGATGCCTGCTAAAAAGTCGATGCCTACATATAGCGGATGAATGTATTTTGTTTCTTTGCAAAGCATTATTTGTAAACCAAAGCACTATATGCTCTCACCTCACCCATCCTGGGAACTTGGTGATCAGAAAGTGTGGAGTTGATTTAGTTGTTTATGCATGATTGTGCTAACATTGATTATCACTATTTACATTTTCAAAAAAAATTGGGGTAGTATCTTACAGTGGTATCTGAGCTGGTTTCTGCCTACCAACCTATTGGATGATAACTTTGTGTAGAATGCATGTTCAGAATTCCTAGTTGCATGTCAGAAAATTTCAGTGGCTTGATGAATTCTCCTTCACCAGTCAGGATGGATAAAACTTTGTCCCAGAGGAAGACCGTGTCAAGAGAGAATCAGAGCAGAAGTCCTCTTTCTAAGCACTTCAAGAATTCTTTCAAATGTGACCAGCCTAGAAACTTGCAAAAAGAAGTAGCGGGAAGCTCGCTATTTGCATTAGGAAATGATTTGGAGATGCTGTACATGTCTAAGAACGCTCTTCTCATCAAGTTGGGAGAAGTTGAGAGCCATTTGACCAAGGTCAAACAATCAGAGTGTAGGAATTTGAAGTGGGCTTTGAAGTCAATAATGATTGCTTTGGTCCAACCTAAGCTAATGAAACATCCTCATGAAGATGTGAGACTTGCAGTCACACTTTGTCTATGTGAGATCACAAGAATCACATCTCTTGAAGTTCCTTATAGGGAGGCCTTAATGAAGGAAATGTTTCAAAGGATTATTGAAAGTTTCAGTGGATTGGCTAATATAGGAAGGCCTTCCTTTGTAAAGAGGGTTGCAATACTTGGAATTGTTGCAAATTTTGGTTTTGGAAACATCATGCTAGATATGGGGTGTGAGGAAGATATTATGTAACTATTTCACCATTTCTTTGCTACCATTAGCAAATCTCATGAAGACCAATTTTTAACAGCCATGCAAGCCATTATGGCTCTGATCATTAATGAGAGTGATGAGGTATCTCAGCCACTCTTGTCTTTTATTGGCTAATCTAAAGAAGAGTGATCAAGAATCCTTATCAATGGAACAAGTATTAGCTGAAATGGTGTTGATTCAATGTGAAGACAAACTAAGACCTTATTTACCAAAGAGGGAAGAAGATGGTTGCATGAGGATGGAACAAGTTGATGGGGGAGAGTTGACATCAGAAATTTCTGATGTGTTTGATGGAGATGACAAAGCATTTACTTTGGAGCAAGTTAGTAGAGCTTGTGAGAATCTTGTTGACCTTGAAGACACAAAAGAGTATGATGAATTTTAAAATGTTATAGCTGAAAATCCAATGGCAATTGAAGAGACTGAAGGTTGGAATTCTCCTGTTGAAATTAGTGAAGTCCTTAAAATAGAAAGAAAAGACTTTGCAAGTCCAATATTTGATGAAGAGTTTGATGATTTTGAATATGCCTTTTCTTTAGAAATAGAAATGAAAATGATTAATAGAATGGTAGAAGGCGATTCTTCATGCAAGTCTGTGGTGTTTTTAGCAGAATGCCTTGTAGAAGACATGAAGAACAAAGTTGTTACAGTAAAAAAAGAGTTTGTAGCTGATGAAACTTGGGGAACAACCCTTAATATTAAGCATCTTCATCATCCTAGTGAAGGTAGTAATGATTATAAATGGGAAATTCCCTGTATACAAAGCAACAGTTTGATTTCCTTGAAGGGTTGGTTGGAAAGCATGATGACGTGGAGTTCATTGAAGAAGTTAAATCAGCCCTTAAGGATGACTCTATGCTTAAGGATGGAGCTGCCATAACTTTTGATCAAAGTGACAGTGAAGAGGAGACAACTTTTGTGAGATTGAATGGCCATGAAGAAGACAACTTAAAAGCAGTTGATTTCAAGAGTCATGCCTTTAAAAATATAACAAAAAAATTGTTGTGTGCCACTGATTTGGATTTTAAAAATCAATTGTTAGTCACAGAATACATGATTGTGCAAGCTTTAATGCATTTGGACATCACACATAAGTTTGTTGAAAATCACATTTGGAAGGCACAAGTTGTGAGGAAACAAAGGGGCATGGAAGAAGGATCTTCGCTTGATGATTGGCATGATAACAGAGGGGCTTTAGAAGCATTGAAATCAGATTACTTGAATATGCTTTCTAACAGAGATCATGTCATTAAGTTTGTTGAAAAAACCTTTGATGCATTGAAAGGAAAAGAGGTAGAAATTGATAAGCTCACATCTAAACTTAAGTCAACTATGACTTATTTGGAGTATACTCAAAAGGCTCTCTCGGAAGTTGAAAATCAACTTATGGTTGCACAACAATTTAGGGAACAAGAAAATGTCGAAAGAGCAAATGAAATCAAGCTGGTGATTGAAGAGCTTGATTGGATCAAAGAGGATTTTGACTTAGGATAACTTCCTAAGTATGCAGATTCAGAGTTAGAGAAATATGAAGATTTTTCAGATCATGCAAGTGAAAACAACTTCCAATCAATCGATAATCCTTTTTTTGATATGGAAGTTGAGTTAACTTCTTTTTTTTTATATTATAAGGCAGAAAACTAGGGGCCGAACCCATATTACAAAATAGAACCCAAGAAGGGCAGAAAAGGCTCAGAAAACAAAAAGGGCCAAAACAACCACCGACAACTTACATACAGCTGATAGACAGCAAAAAGTTACTAACAGTAAAAAGCCAACAAACAGAAATCAAAGAAAGAGTAGGAAGAGATGTCCTCCTCTCCCTTCGAAAGAAACTTCAGCATTTTGTCCAGTTCTTTAACCCTATCATTAACAACTCCATGAATGAGAGCCTCTTACTCCCGAAGAAGAGAGAGATTGTCTATAGCAGTCTTACATAGCATGTTAGAAATGAAATTACCAAGAGAAGAGACCTTATTTTCTAGGAACTCCACCCATTCCTTTAGTTGAGACAGATCATCAGCATCATTAATTTCCTCAGTATTGTCTTCTTCCCTACCATCTTGAGTAGTATTATCAGGATCAACAGGAACAAAAGTGGGAACAGAGTAGATATCTTTCCCAATGTCCTCATCGATATCAGTCATTTTCGCTTGGGTAGTAATATCACCAACATCCACACATTCACCAATGGGGATAGGATTATGAACCCCAACATTATCTTCAGTTTCAAAGACCTCCATAGGAATGCCCTGCCCATCAATTTCGTCTTCACCACCAGAATCTTCAATAGCAATTTCCTCAACATCAGTCTTGAGATCTTCCTCCTCATGGGTAGAGGCTTTCGAATTGCTTTTAGAATAGTCAATCAGCTTCAGTTTGGGAGCCCGTTTGCCAGCAATTCTACCAAACCGCCTAATGACAGCAAATTTACCCTACGTTTTAGCTTTTTTGGGGTTTTGTAAGGATCCCTCCCCACCCTGACTCTACTCAGTCTGGGTCCCAGAAACCCCAATATCATCCTTGAAAAGGTTAGCCTCTGTGTCCACATTTGAGAGACGTCTTTTAACTTTCAATTTAAATCTAGAGGGAGGGTTTTGAACACTCTTGGTCGAAGACTTAGAAATACTAGAGCAAGGATCACCAGTAGGGAGTTGACTAGGAGTAGCAAGACTCGATTTCACAAAGGCAAGGGTATCCTGACCAGAGGGTTGAAGAGAAGGAGGAGGAGACTGGTATAAATGATGAATGAGCCCTTGGTGTAAAGGAATGGGCTTTTCATCAAGTTTCTTCAGCAAAGTCTTTTTAACATGTTGTACAGAGTGTTCAAGAGAGGAAAGCAAGTAGAAAGGGAAACTAATTGTGGCATTCCTTCTAAAATGATTCAATAAAGGGAGATGGTAGTGATAGAACCTGGTGAAATGGCCCTCAAGGGTGAAATACTTCATCACCATATAACACATGTCAGCCCACGGTTCAGGAAGATGAGCTCTTTCAAAACCACCTTGGTAAGGCACCAACTCCTCTCCTTCACCAAGAAATAATTTCTGATTCTGAACATCTGAAACCCTAGACTTTTTCTGCATCTTCATTCCCTTTGGAGAGAGACCCGTAGCCATAGTAATGTCATTCTTAGAGACCACAAAGCTGACATTCCCAATTTGCACCTTGTGGTTATCCCAAGACTGAGCAAATTGAATAGATAGATTTTCATTGTGTCCATTCAAACATTCAAGGAAAGGGCTGACTCCTCCTTCCTTACAGTAATGCCAGACCAAGGCATTCTCTTTAAATTCTCCACAGTTGTTGGGTTCAATTCGAATCCTATCGCCACCCATGATAAAAAAACCAGTGAAGTTGAATGACCCTGAGAAAGGAGTAGATAGAATTGTAATCTAGGAAACTTCTATCAATACTGTGAGAAAATCAAGAGACTTTGAACACAGTGCAATGAGTATAAATGACAATAACGAAGACAAGATCAGAATTAGGGCAATCATTAAAACGATAACCCGAGGTCCTAATATAATCTTTCCAAATTAATTGGTTATCTTTCACACGCATGCAAGACCAATCTGATATGAGTAACACAAATGAGGACAATAACAGGATATGGGATCCTAGTGAAGTGCACTCATGGGATGTTAATTTGTACAAAAACTTCATCAACTTGAAGTTATCATCAATTGTTGAAGTTTGGCATAAGATTCAGGTATGCATTGAGTTAAGTGCAACGATGGCATATTTTCACAATGGAATCTTTCCTCAAGGTTCTGTGGAGGATAGTGGTATGGGTAAGAATGTTTCTCTGATGATTTTGGAGTCAAATTTATGTTATAAAGCTGATGTCCTTATTCATATCAGCCATCATAAGTAATCAATTACATACATTTTTATAGCTTGGAGAGAAATTTTAATCATGACCTGGATATATTTTGGGTATAGAAGGCTCAAATCTATTGTTGTTTTCCTAAGATTTTAGTTATGTTGTGGCTGGCCTATTATAAAATTACTGAAATCAAATTGTCAAGAGATTATTTTTTATTTTTGCAGCCATGAGATTGATCTTTTAATCATTTTTAGCCCTTTGTGGGAAGGTGACAGAAGGATTCAGTTGAAAAGGACAAGTGTTTCAGCTAATATTGCTCTTTTGAATGGTAAAAAATAGGTGATTCATGGTTGTTTGGAGCTATTTTCAGCTTGTGTTCAAGCTGATTTGTGTTTTTCCTTGGAGGAACATTTCAGAAGTTTGGTTCCCAACAGTAGTTTCAGGTTGGATGAATTGTATTGATGTCTTGTTGGAGGATGCCAATTCCTTCATTTTCATGGTTAAGGATGATATAGATGTTTGGGATCCAAAAGGTTGGGTGATTGGTAGAATGTTTCAGAGTATTATACAGAGTATCAACTGTGCAGTTGCCAGATATATCAGAGTAGCACAACGAAAATGGTGTGGAACATTCTTGAGGTTAACTTGGGATCCAGGTATATTATTGCTAATCATGCAGGTATCTCTGTTGGATGGCATGTATTGCTTGAGGACAAGCAATCTTGAGCGGGGAGGACTGTAATATCCCTTTTTTGGTGCATAGATTTGTGTTCACATTATGCTTGTTCCTAATCCCTCGGAGGCTATCCGACATGTTTGGATGAACTCTGAAGTTCTTGGAGTGTTCTTGGTTCAGTCTGTAGATCAGTTATATAGGTTTTCCTTGTGATAATGGATTATTTTTCTATGGCATTGAGCTCAATGGATGTCCAGGGTTACAGTGATGTTTTCAAAAGTCTGATCGGGCTCCTAGATTGCGCTCCAAGATTCTTGGAGGAGCCGTCTAATTATAGCAAGTCACATATATGACATTGTTCTTCATCCCAAACATCATAGAAGGCAGTGGTATGATTTATTTTTCAGTTCACCTAAGTTTGGATTTTTTTGCAAAGTCAAGTGATTTAATGAGCTATTTAATTATTATTTTCACTTATGTTCCTAAGGGTGAAAATAATTAAAAAGTTATTAAGTGTTATAGCTCATTAGAAAGGGGAAAACATATTCTTTTATTTAGGCACTTAAAAAAGTGAGCCTTAGATGAAGAAAAATGAAATTATTTGAGTCGGAGGGAAAAGGTTATTATTTTCAAGAAACAATTCATTTCCTTTGTAACTCCTAAAGTGCCTATATAAAGAGGTTGTGAGTTCATTGTTGAGGATATGCTTGGTTTATGATACTACTATGCTTTTGGAATTGATTTTGTTTGTAGATGGATTGAACCTGTGAGTTCTTCCATATTCTCTTGAGGACTAAAACCCTCTTGTAGAATGCTCTTGAGGACGAAAACCCTCTTGAGATTGGGTGTGGTTTCAAGCAAGAATCACCATTGTGCTGAAGATGGAGATTGGAGCAAGCTCATACAGAGTTTTCCATAGAGCTTCACGGATTGGAAAGTATTTGAAGTTTTGGGTTTTGATAGTGAATATGTTTATTTTGAATTGATTCTAAGTTGTGTTTAGTTGTATTGTTTGAAGTTTTATGTATATCCCTTGTTGGTCATACTTTCATGGTCATACCTAGTAGAGGGTAGATTATATTTTGGAGTGGATGTTACATATTGTAGTGGGTGTTTGCCTGGGCAATATCATTTGGTGAAGGTGTATTCTTCTTGGTTTATGTTTTTGATTATGCTTCTCTAATCTGGATGTATACAGGTCGTACGCTCTAGCAGAGTCGTACAACATAGTGATAAGTGTGGTTTTGATAATATGAATTACCTGATTTCTTTGGTATTTTTAGAGTTCCCTATGATGCATAAAAAACATCACTAGTAATTGTCTTAAAACTAGATTATGCTTCATTCATGTTGAAGGGTTTGAATGATTTCCATGGTCGTACCATTCTTGTGTTGAGCGTGGGTATGCTGGGCATGAATTGCCCTTTAATCTTTGTGTTTCTGGAGTTATTTCGTGGCGCCAATTACCCTCTAGTTTATGGACTTTGGTTTCAATGTGAGCTTCTAGTTGTTGGGAGATATATAGTGTAATTTCTTGGTTGTTTGGAATGTCCTCAGTGATGTCCATATATCAAAATTGTGCATCAGTCTTAGCAGTAGTATTTTGTGGATTAGAGGGATTTTGGAAGTATTTGTATTTTGCCATTGGTGATATAGACAAGTTGTTTGCAGATTTATGGGTGTCATTTATGGTATTTTGATCATTGTGGACTGATTTGAAGTAATATATATGGTTGTCATGAGGTGCTGTAGACTTATGATCAGATATAATAGTGCTTTGAAACTTGAATTTGAGGACATTCTTCCATTTTCTTCATATTGGTACATGTATGGAAGATTCTAAGGTTCTTATGTTTGCTATATTCATGATTCCAATTGGCTTGCTCTCTAAATGCTTGCAATTGTGACTCTTGTACAAGTCAAGGGCAATTAGTTTAGTTTGCAAGATATTCATAACCTTGTAATTTCTATTTTGTTGCAAACACATATTGTATCCCCTGGATGGTTTACTACCAGTGTGGATAATATACTTGTTCCTTCATTACTCATTCACCCACTGAATAAGTGGAGTATCCCCACTGCATAAGTGGATGCCTACTGAAAAGAAAATGTCTGCATATAGTGGATGAATGTATTTTATTTCTTTGCAAAACATTGTTTGTAAACCAAAGCACTGTATGTTCTCACCTCGCCCATCCTGGGAACTTGGTGATCAGAAAGTGTGGAGGTGATTTAGTTGTTTATGCATGATTGTGCTAACATTGATTATCACTATTTACATTTTCAAAAAATTTTGGGGTAGTATCTTACATGGGGAGACACATAACATATTTGCCCAAAACAAACCATCTCCAAATAACTGCCAATGGGCTAAAATCAGTGCCTACACACTCAATAAAACATCAAATATACCTACTCCATACAATATAGCTGAAGCACAATAAAAATAGCCAACTTGATTAATATAAATGAAATAATCACGAATACCTGCATCCATTGAAATTCATTCTAAAGTCACATGATCTAGAAACATAAACACATACATCAATAATCATAATAAACATGGGTCTGAAATAGATAACATAATCACATATAATAGACAATATGAAAACAATGAAGTTGAAACATTGAATAGTCGAAACACATATAGTCACAATGTATACATCCCATAATACATAGTTAGATAAAAGATGCCAATATGATTCCTTGGTTTTTTTGCTCTACTAGGGTTTCTTGGATTTGGTAGTGCCTATATCATACTGTTGTAGATAACGAGATTATTTTGTGTTAGCCTTCATTTATTATGGCATGCTTTACATCGCTACACCTACAAGGGATTTTTGCCCCCTTTAAATGGCCTCGACCTTTCATTTCTCCACAATTTTTGCAACTAGAGTTAAAGGTTTGATGACAAAAATTAATGGCTCCCCCACTCAAATGAACCAAGAAGTTTATCCCCAAGGTCTTCCATGAGGTATGTCCCCTGAAACTCAACCAAATGTTTTTCTTCCAATTCTTGAATTTGATTATGCATGTCGCTAGCTAGAGAATTTTACCTTGATAGGGTATTTAGTTGCTAGGGTCCTCCTTGAAAGCATGTTCAAAGACTGTGTCGGCAAGACATGGACCCTGCATGGGATCCACCTTGATGTTGTGCAAAACCTCACCATGAGGATTTTCCTTTTTCATTTTGTTGAAGCCAACCATGATGAGGCTATCCTTAGTTATGGTCCTTGGCTTGTCCGTTCTTCACTTCTTGTTTTCAAACCCTAGAGTTGAGACTTTGTCATCTTTGATGAAAAATCTTTTCAAGTTCCTATATGGGTTGAGTTTCCTAGGTTTCCCTTACCATGCTAGAACTTTTTGAGCTAGATAGCCTCTTCTTTAGGCTTTGTGGTTTGTGTAGAACCTAAATGGTTCTATTTGGCTCATCCTTAGTGGTGGATCTATGTTGAGGGGGATCTCTCCAAGGATCTTAAAGAGTTGGTTGATATCTAGATTGGTCAAACTAGGTACATGCAACACATGCAATATATCAACCTGTTGAATACTTGCTATTGATGTTAATATTCAAAGCACAAGATTTAGGATTGCTCTTTGCCATCCCCACAACCGAAGCCTTCCATACAACCCTCTTCTAAGTTGTCACCTCCTACAAAAGAAGATGAAGGTTGGTCTATAGTTGTTAATTACAAAGCAAATAATTTAGTAAATCCCAATCCTCCTTCCAAATCTTCTGATTTTGGGAGCCAAGCTTTGAAGAATGTTCCAAAATCTCTAGACACAAGCAAAGTTGTGATCTCCTCCCCCACGAAAAATTCTGATGAGGTGAAAGTTTCACAAACACTACTAGTAGCTTCCGCATTGGCTCAACCACCAGTCGTCAATGCTCAAAATGCTTCCCCTACTCCTACTAGAAAGAGGAGGTCTCATAGCCCTTCAGGGCACTTGGAAGAAGGAGAATGTGTGCCAAAGAAATGGAAACAGTCCACCTCAGCTTCCAGATTGGAAGCGTTGATGTTAATGAAGTCATGTTACAAAGTAGTTATTCTGCTCTATATGAGTTGGACAACGAGGAGATGACTCTTGACACTCATTTATGAATTGTATTTCCTAGAACGTTCAAGGTCTAATGGACCTCCCACTGAAATACTCTATTCATAATGCTCGGCTTTAGTATCCAAGTTTAGACATTCTCTGTTTACAAAGAGGTTAAAATATCTAGTTTTTTGCTTTCTGTGGCATGTTGTGTTATTTGGCCTACTAGCCATTTTATTTGTAGCAAACATGAAGATGGTCAGGGTGGTGTTATCACCTTTCTTTCTCTTGTGGCACCAACACTTGGTTGATCATGGATGTGACCCCACCAACCATGCATTATGGACTCTTTTCAACATTAATAATAATTCCTTTGGAGTTATTAATGTTTATACTTTAAATGATGTTGTGGAGAGATCTTCCCTCTAGAGATGGATGACTAATTCAATGTTAGCTGCCACTTGGGTTCTATGCAAGGATTTTAATAAGATTGAATTTACTTATGATAAATGCAGGGCCTTGCCTATGCATTGGACAACTAGCAAATGTGAGGCTTAGTTTTTCATGTGTAACAAATCAAGGCTTTTTTATCTCAGTGTTGGCTGCCACCAAGATCATATGACGTGGTATAGCTAGAGAAATCTAAGAGTTGGTCTTGATAGGGTATTAAAGCATCTTTATTGTGCCATGATGTCAGCTCAATTGTTCTTTTCTTTTGTTAGTTGGTATTTCTTGCTAGTGGAGCCTTTGTCAGTTGTTATCCTTTCTGACCACTTCCCATATGTTTTTGTATTAAGTGGAAAGTTTCTAAACCCAAGGCTATGAAGACATGGTTTTTCCTTAACATGTCACTCAATCACATAGCCACGTCAACCCATATACAATATGTTTAGAATTTGAAACCATGTCCCATGCATGGAAATGATTGGATAACATGGTGGAATTATGCCATAACCCATGCTTCCTATTTTCTCCACATTTATGGGTGGTAGCTAGCCTATTTTTATCACCACTCCTACGAGGTCATCACCTTTGACCTTGTTAGGTATGAAAAAGGAGAATGATGACAACTAGAATGCACACTAGATCAAACCCTTTTCCATATAACATTTAATGACAAGACCAAGCCAAATCACTACCAAATGAAGATGGACTCAACTACTAATCTTGTTCTCAAGTATGTTAGAGATGGATCAAATTTAATTCAGCCTTTTTATCAAACCCTAGGTCAACAATGCATGAAACCCTAGTTTTACAAAGATCATCTTATAACAGAATAAGTACAACAATCCAGAAACCAATTGCACAAGGATGATCAGGAAGATGATAGAACTTCTCTCCTGAAAGCAGAGGTGTCAAAGGTGATGAGACCATAAAGTGTCTCATATTTAGTCAAATAAAAGCATATATTTTCTCTTCATTAAATCAGTTTTGAAGTGGACTTGAGTATGGGTTGGAAGATTTTTACTAAATATCAAATAAAATTGTCTAAATGGAAAAATCAATGCCATGCATGAGTTTATCTTGATATTACATGCTCATCTCTAGATCAACAGTTATTTAATCAATAAAGTGAAGAGAAAGTCTATTTTATGTCAAGTTGCAGAGCGCCGGCGATGCAGAGCGCCAAAGATACAGAAGTCAAAAATGCAGTTTCAATAAAACTGTAATAAGTCACTCATTTCTTAATGAAAATAAGAATTTCAAAATGATCTAGAAAGCTTAAAGAGAGAAGAACAAATCCCTAAAGATGCTTTGAGAAGATTCATCAAAATAAATAAATGATTAATGACAAAATTGACTATTACAAAGCGTCAGAGATGCAGAAGAGAAAAAGTTAAAAAAGCAGTTTTAGTAAAACCACAATAGCTCTCTCATTTCTTAATGAAATTCAGAAATTCAAAATGATTTGGAAAGCTGAAAGTGAGGGAACCAAAACCTAGAAATAATTTGAGGAGATATGATAAAAAATGAGAAGTTAATGATAGAAGATGGTTGTTCTACAAGCTCTGGAGATGTTCCAGAAATACTTTATGAAGTTGTTGCGGATTCTTCCGATCTACCAACATGAACTCCACGGTTTTTGAGGGATAGATTGACTATAATTACTCCCAAATTAATGGATTTAATTATGAGTAATTATTCCATGCAAAGAATACACACTTAGTGTCCTTGCATGTCTTTTTAAAAGACTGCATGTTTTGCCTTGTAATCAGCAATTGTATAATCAGTTAACTAAATGAAAAAGTTTAGTTAACTAGATAAATAAGTTTAGTTAGCTGCATGAATAAGTTCTCTACTCTAGAGGGACTCTCAATTATAATTTAATAACCATAGTTATATATAGAGAACTATGGCCTAGAATAGAGGAAGAGGAAGTTGTAAAAGAACAAAATTGGAAAAGGAAGAACTTTGTTATTTTATAGCAGCATGTACTCTTGATCTTGAAGGTTTTTTAATAAAGAAAGTTGTTCTAGCCATTTTGTTGATTGTTGGAATTGATTAGTCTCTCTCTGGAGGAAGGATAAAGGGCCCACTCCAACCAAAGGGTAGAGACTATATTTCTTAGTTTGATTAGTTGCTTTGCTGTTATGCAGTTCCTTTATTTAGAATTCCTTTAGTTGTTCTAGTTTTGATTTCCATAGATTAAGTTATTTTTTTGTTATGTAATTCCTTTATTCTAGAATTAGATCAGTTGCTCAAGTTATTACTTTCCTTAGAATAGGTTGTCTTTTTTAGCAAAGTTTAAACCCTAGTCTGTTTCATGTAATTGTTGTCAATTCCCTTTTGTAGAAAGGATTGCCATGCAAGTTATTCCTCTTCCCTTTTGCATACAGCCATGGACACCACCTTGGATTGATATTTATTAAAATTAAATGATGAGGATTGCAACAACCCTCATTGTTTTTGGCGTCGTTGCCGAGGATAGGTGTCATTAGGGAGTTGTTGTTGATCTAGTGACAGCAAGTCAAAAAGAGGGGAAAATTAGTTTGGTAGTCTTTTTAGGTTTATTGTTTTAAAGCTTAGTTTTCAGCACAGGTAGATAAAAAGAAGTTCATCAAGAGAGATTTGTATGCCAAAACCCCCCAAACAACAGATCCAAATCATAAGGTTCTTGCATGCAAAAAAAAAGGTGAAAAACCTTGTTGTTTTGTAATTTCAGCTCTTATGCAGCCTCTTCAACTGGATGACCATGACTCCAATGTCCAGCAAGGAAAATGCATTTTAGAAGGAGACATTGATGCCCTATTGCTTGCAATAGGTAACAAGTATAATGAAGAAATCTTGTCTCCACTGGAGGAGTTTGTATGGCAGAGTATTATTTAGATGCCTGCAAAGTCCAAGGAGGGTTGCCCGATCATATATTTGAGCAAGGAGCTACCTCTAATCATGCATGTACTAGAATATGAGGAAGGGTTTCAAGATCTCTCTAATTAGCCCATGAACAACAAAGAGCTGCCTCTAATCATGCATGCACCAGAATGTAAGGAAGGGTTGCAAGATCTCTCCAATCAGCCCATGCATGTACTAGAATCAAAAATTATGGAGAAGGTTGTTATTTCAAAGGAAGGTGAAGCATCAAAGTTCAAATTTTCAATCATCTTCTTCTCATGGTTTTCCTTTTCTTTCCAAGAGTTAAATGCATGGATCCATGTCTTGAGAAAAGGAAGTTATTTTCCACAACCAGTTAATGGTTTTGTGTAACCTATCTCTACATCAGTAAGTAGATGTTGCAGGAGCATCCCTGGTTCAAGAGAAATCTTGCATCAACCAAAAACATTTACATTTCAGTTTGTTTCCAGTTCAGTTCAGGCAGTTCAGTCAATAGTAGTTTTTGTATTTTGGTCCGCATTCTAGAACAATTGTATTTCACATCTTGCGGAGCTGGACTAAGCACCTAGATTCATTCATCTACATCATATCCAGAATTTAGAGAATTTGGATTAAGTATAGAAAAGTTATCGCTATCAGAAGATCAGTTGTTTTCTCATAGCAGAGCATCCTGGCAGTCTCTAATAATCAGCTAAAGGAGAAGACTTGCAAAGCATTCCTTGACTTGTGGATCCTAACGACACATCATTCAATGATCTTTGGTTTGTGGCTAACCTTCCCCGATATTTGCACATCATTCCATTTATTTGCAGGGGTTTTCTACATGATTAGGTTTGACCTATCCATGTACACACGTTATAGCTCTTCATTGGAGTTTGTGACCTTCCTTGGCCGACGCGGAGGAATCTTTTGTACTGGAGATGATATATATTGATGTAATAGATGCCTAGGAAAGTAGTCATGATCATTAGCATAAATTCATAGTTTGGATTTTGCGTGAAGGAACTTCAATGCTATATGTTGTGCGTATTCCAATATTCTATAATCAGGCCTGTGAGCCTGAATTGTAAGCTCGCATGATGCCAGCCAGTTTGTATTTGAATTCTATGATATACCAAATGACTAAATCTACATTTGTTTCATATCTTTGAGTTGTTTCCATTATGTTTACTCTTGCTGCACGGTCTGGATAGTTCATTCTATGAACCCTCCTACCGTGACTACACCAAGTGGTATCAAAGAAAAAGTTTGAATCTTTGGGAGCGAGTTGAGCGAAGTTGGTGAAGGAATTCCATAAGATCTTTTTGTGGACAGATCACCAAATTGAGACAGGTTACTTGTGTTGCAACTGATCGTTGATTGTGAGGTAGTTGTCACCTTGTAGCCCGATCACCGAACTTGAGGCAGTTTGCACTTGATCCTAGGAAGAATGCCACCGAGGAGAGTTGTTACTGTTGGAACAATGGATGGTAGAATGGATGAAATGATGGAGATGATGAAAATGATGCAAATTTGTTTGGATGTTGTTGAAGAAGATAGGCGAAGAGGATTGAGACCAAGACCTAATGTTGAAAGTGATGATGAAGAAGAATTTTAATCTGTCGAACAAATTGGTGAAACCCTAGGAGGCGATGAAGAAGAATAATCAGATCAAGTCAAGATGTTGCGAGCTATTTCAAAGATTGGAAAAAGACCTAGAGTCGATGTGTCAAACTATACTGGTAATTTAAACCTTGAAGAATTGATTGATTGGATAAATGACATGGAAGAATACTTTAAATATGAAGAAGTTGAAGATCCGAAGAAGGTGAAATTTGCAAAGAGGAAATTGAAAGGACATGTTGCTATATGGTGGAAAGAAGTTCAGTTGGATAGAAATAGAAGAGGAAAAGAAAAGATTATGAAGTGGGATAGGATGGTGACAAAATTGAAGAATCAGTTTATACCTGCTGACTATGAGTTGGAGCTGTTGAAAAGATTACAGAACTTGAGACAAAAGGAGAAATTTGTGAAGGACTACACTGAAGAATTTCATAAGATGATTATAAGGACAAGACATAGTGAAGCAAGCAAGGAGAAAGTGGCTAGATACATCAATGGACTGAGATTGAGCATTCAAGAAGAACTAAGCTTGGTAAGCATGACATCTTTGGAAGAAGCATATCAGTTTGCCCTGAAAGTTGAAGAGAAGCTGAATAAAAGGCATGATCCGAGACAAAGAGGCAGAGGAGGTAAATTTTAGAGAGGTAGAACATTTTCTGGAGGAGATAGATTATTTGCGGAGCAGAACAAGCCTAACAAACCATTCAAGAAGGAGGACAGAGATAATAATGCTTATCGGAGAGATGACATAAGTTTTTACCAGAGAGGAAACCCTAGTGCATACCGGAATGAAGGATACAAAAGAGAGGGAAGAGGATTTGATAGAGAGAACATTCAGAGGTACTTGTTTCAAGTGTGGAGGTGAAGGAAATAGAGCATTTGAATGCAATCAGGGTAGTACAAGTAAGAAGATAGAGAACAGTGGGAGAGCAAATTATATTGAAGAAGAACCTGTTGGATCATCTAGTTCTGTTGGTAAACCAGAGAAAGGAGAATCACTTGTGATGAGGAGAGCACTATTTCAAGCAGAGACAAATGAGGAACCACCACAGAGGAAAAGTTTGTTCAGAACCAGATGCAAATCAGGAGGTAAGTGTTGTAAAGTTGTAATTGATAGTGGTAGTTCAGATAACCTAGTTTCAGAGAAGATGGTGACTAAGCTGAAGTTGGAAAGATTGAAACACCCTAAACCCTATCAGATAGCATGGATTCAAGATGATCATAAGGTACTGGTGAGTGAACAATGTTTGGTGAAAATTCATATTGGATCTTATCACGATGAAGTTTTGTGTGATATTATGCCTATGGATGTTTGTCATATCTTGTTAGGTAGACCTTGGCAGTATGATAGAAAAGCTATACATGATGGGAGAAAGAATACATACACTATAACAACAAATGGAAAGAGAATTACCTTGATTCCTTTGGAGGATGATCCTAAAAATGAAGTATGTGGAAATGCTAGAATCTATTTGGTAGACGGAAGAAAATTTCTAGATGGTCTGAGACATGAGAATATGTGGTATGCTTTGATTCCTAAGAAGCCTGAAACATTGAAGAAGGAGACTAGAAGAGAACAACCGGACGAAATAACAGAGTTGCTGACAGAGTATGAAGACATCATATCAGATAATGTACCTAAAGGATTGCCCCCTATAAGGAGTATCAGTCATCACATGGATCTTATACCTGGAGCTAGTCTATCTAACAAAGCAGTACACAGAATGACACCGGCAGAGAATGAAGAATTGAATAGACAGATGCAAGATTTGTTGAGGAAAGGTGTGATTAGAGAGAGTTTGAGTCCTTGTGCAGTACCTGCAGTGTTAGCACCTAATAAAGATGGAGAATGGAGAATGTGCACTAACTCTAGGGCAATAAACAAGATCACAGTTAAGTATAAATTTCCTTTACCTAGGATGGATGATATCATGGATTGTTTGAGTGGAGCAAGATATTTCACAAAGATAGACTTGAAGAGTGGATACCATTAGATCAGAATTAGAGAGGGAGATGAATGGAAGACTTCTTTTAAGACAAATGAAGGACTGTATGAGTGGTTAGTGATGACTTTTGGATTGACAAATGCACTGAGTACTTTCATGAGATTGATGAACGAAGTTCTGAAGAAATTCTAGGGTAAGTTTGTGATTGTATACTTGGATGATATTCTGATTTTTAGTAAGACAAAAGAAGAACATTTGTGGCACCTTAGACAAGCTTTATAGAGATTGAGAGAGGAGAAATTGTTGATAAACATCAAGAAGTGTAGTTTCATGAAGGAAGAACTAGTGTACTTAGGATTTGTGATTTCTACGAAAGGATTGAAGATGGACCCTGAGAAAGTAAGAGCAATTATTGAATGGCCTACACCAGAGAGCGTTGGGGAAGTTAGATCATTTCATGGATTGGCTAGTTTCTACCAAAAGTTCATTAGAAATTTTAGTTCAGTTTGTAACCCTATGACAGAGAAAATGAGAGGTGATAGGAAAGACTTTAAGTGGACATCAGGAGCAGATAAAAGTTTTGAATTGTTGAAGAAGAAAGTGACAGAGCAACCTGTGTTGGCATTACCAGATTTCAATAAGATATTTCAAGTCGATTGTGATGCAAGTGGAAATGTGATTGGAGCAGTATTAAGTCAAGAAGGTAGACCTGTAGCATATTTCAGTGAGAAGTTGAACGATGCCAAGAGAAGATATTCAGTTTATGAGCAAGAGTTCTATGCCATAATTCAAGCCTTGAAGAAGTGGAGACATTACTTGTTGCCTAAGGAGTTTGTACTATATACAAATCATCAAGCTTTGCAGTATTTAAACAGTCAAGGTAAGTTGAATCAGAGACATATGAGATGGGTAGAGTTCATGCAGAGTTACACTTCTGTGTTGAAGCATAGGAGTGGAAAATCAAACAAAGTTGCTGATGCGTTGAGTAGAAGAAGAAACTTGTTGACGGAAATGAGAGTTGAAGTGTTGGGTTTCGATGAATTGAAGAACATGTATGAGGGAGACACTAATTTTGCAAAACCTTGGAAAGCGTGCAAGGAACCTGTTGTGACAGATAGGAGTAAGTGACTAGATTATTTCATTTAGGAAGATATTTTGTTTAAAGGAAGTCAATTGTGCATACCTAAGAGTTCAATGAGAAATAATTTGATCAAGGAGAAACACAGTGGTGGATTGGTAAGAAATTTTAGCATTGATAAGACAGTGGCTTTGGTAAGTGAAAACTACTTTTGGCCTCAGATACATAAGGATGTTAGGAAATTTTTGCAGAGTTGTAGAGTTTGTCAAGTTGCAAAAGGGAGTAGTCAGAATACTGGATTGTATAAACCTTTGACAGTACTGGAGAGACCTTGGGAAGACATAAGCATGGATTTTGTAATGGGATTGCCGAAAACACAGAGAGGACATGATTCAATATTTGTAGTGGTGGACAGATTTTCAAAGATGACTCATTTCATACCTTGTAAGAAGACAACTGATGCAGTGCATGTAGCAGACCTATTTTTCAAGGAGATTGTGAGATTACATGGATTACCTAAGAGTATAGTTTCAGACAGAGACATAAAGTTTGTTGGATATTTTTGGAAGACACTTTGGAAGAAAATGAAGATAGATCTGATGTTCAGTTCATCTTTTCATCCACAAACTGATGGACAGACAGAGGTAGTAAATAGGAGTTTGGGAAACTTGTTGAGATGTTTGGTTGGAGAGAAAGCAGGAAGTTGGGATTTGATTCTTTCACAAGTAGAGTTTGCATACAATAATTCAGTAAATAGGAGTACCAGAAGAACACCTTTTGAGATTGTTATTGAAGTGAACCCTAGAGGAGTTGCCGAATTGAGAGACATTGGTATGGAAGAAAAGAGAAATGCAGAAGCAGAGGAATTTGTAGATCACATGAAAATAGTGCATAATCAGGTGAAGAAGCATTTGGAGGATATGAACAGTATGTATAAGGAAAACACAGATGAGAAGAGAAGACATAAGGCATTTGAAGTCGGAGATGAAGTGATGGTATACTTGAGAAAAGAAAGATTTCCAGTTGGCACTTATAACAAGTTGAAGATGGAGAAGTTTGGACCTTGTAAGATACTCAGAAAATTTGATTCAAGAAATGCCTATGAAGTGGAGTTACCGGAGACATTGGGTATATCACCTATTTTCATCATTGCAGACGTTTATCAGTATCATGAAGTAGAGTTCAGTGACAGCAGGGAAGAAGACTTGAAGAAGCAGTTACCACAACAAGCACCGAAGTAGATTGAAGACATTTTGGATAGCAGAGTTCGACGCAGCACTAGAGGAAGACAATACAAAGAATATCATGTGAAGTGGAAAGGTAGACCAGAAGAAGATTCATCATGGATTTCTCAGGCTAAGGTGGACCGTCTTGGTTCTCCCCTAACCCCAACAAAGTGAGGGACTCACTTTTTCAATAACCCTGGATGTCTGATGCAGGAGCATCCCTGGTTCAAGAAGAATCTTGCATCAACCAAAAATATTTGCATTTCAGTTTGTTTGCAGTTCAGTTTGTTTCCTTTCATTTTCTAGTTCAGTTCAGGCAGTTCAATCAGTAGCAATTTCTGTATTTTGGTCTGCATTTGCATTTCACATATTGCGGAGCTAGACTTAGCACCTAGATTCATTCATCTACATCATATCCAAAATTCAGGGCATTTGGATTAAGTACCGGAAAGTTATCGCTATCACAAGATCAGATGTTTTCTCAGAATAGAGCACCCTAACACTCTCTAATAATCAGCTATAGGAGAAGACTTGCGGAGCATTCCTCGACTTGTGGAGCCTAACAACACATCATTCAATGATTTTGGTTTGTGGCCGACCTTCCTTGAGATCCGTACATCATTCCATTTATTTGCAGAGGTTTTCTACATGATTAGGTCCGACCTATCCGTGTACACACGTTACAACTCTTCATTGGAGTTTGTGACCTTCCTTGGCCGATGCAGAGGAATCTTTTATACTGGAGAATATATATATTGATGTAATAGATGCCTAGGAAAGTAGTCATGATCATTAGCATAAGTTCATAGTTTGGATTTTGCACGAAGGAGCTTCAACGCTATATCTTGTGTGTATTCTGATATTCTGTAATCAGGCCTGTGAGCCCGAATTGTAAGCCCGCATGATGCCAGCCAGTTTGTATTTGAATGCTATGATATACTGAATGACTAAATCTACATTTGTTTCATATATTTGAGTTGTTTTTGTTGTGTTTACTCTTGCTGTACGGTCTGAATAGTTCATTCTATGAACCCTCATACTGTGACTGCACCAGTAGAGTAGGTTAGGGTAGGTTTATTTTCTACAAATAAGTGCTTTGCACATTCTTTTTCTATACAAGTTGTTGCTTCCAAGAACTGTTGCAGATATTTTGGCATTTGAAGGCATCTTAGATGATTGGTTGTTGCAAATTTGGGCTCAAGTTCCAACAGTAGAACTTCAATAACATGGAAGCAATGACAACAAAGAATAAACCTGAGATATTTATCCTATTCTTCTATTTTTATTTTAATTATAAATTTTAAGTTACAAAAATCCACTTTTGACCCAAATCCCTAAAGTAGCCACATATTTGCATCTTCCAATCATTCACACTAAGAAGTGGCCAAATTAGCTCTAGAGGAAGCTAAAGAACTTCAAATGAAAATCTAAGAGAGGTTTTTGTTCCTCTTATCCATATGATGAAAAACCTTTCTCTATTTTTACACAGCCACAACCATTAAAAAATATCCCCATTTGAAATTTTCAGCAACATAAAGCCTAAAAAAATTGACCAAATTTTCAAAATGATCCAAATCAAATTCTGAAAGAGGTTTTTTTTCTTCTTGACCATATGATGAAAAACCTCTCTCTTTTTTTACACAGAAGAAATGGTTAAGGAGATATAAGTGTTTTAAATTCTCAGCTCTATGTAAAAATCTTAGATGGAGAAAAAAGAAAGTAGCTTGTAAAAGGTCATACAAGAACTTAAGTGTGGGGGAGACTATGGGGCCATTATTTTTCTCATGAAAACCAAAAAGTAACACTCTTTTCCCCCTCTTTAGCCTTAAAGTGGATTTTATGTAATTTAAGGATTTGTAACTTAATTGAAAGCAGAATGTAGGATGATGCTTGGTTTATTCTTTGGGAGTTGTTTTTCTCTAAAATGTTGTTATGTTCTTTTCAAAATTTTAGCAAAAACAAGGTTGATACATTTGTTAGTCAGCATAAAGGAATTGTTGCAAATCTCAGAAGTTGAAGACCTCTTTGCATGCATCATGCAAAACATGGGCTAAAAAGATGGAGAACAAACTGGTGCATGATGGTCACATGGAAGACTAAGATGGACAGTAAGGTATCATCTCCAGAGATCAGTAGAATAATAGCTCTGGAGATCAGCAGAGTATTAGCTCTGGAGATGGACAACAAAGTATTAGCTCTAGAAATCAGCAATGTATTAGCTCTGGGGATCAGCAGAACAACAACTTCAAAGATGCACAACAGGGTATCAACTTTGGAGATGCATAGAAGGGTATGAGCTCTAGAGATTATCAGAATGACAACTTCAAAGATCATTAGAACAACTGCTTCAAAGAACACCAGAACAACAACTATAAAGCATCTTTGTAGCAATTGGAATAAAAGCAAAGTGATTAGCTCAAAAAGATGATTATGAAGTGCAGGAGGAACTGCAACCTCTTAAGTGTGGGGGAGATGATGAGACCATAAAGTGGCTCATATTTAGTCAAATAAAAGCATATATTTTCTCTTCATTAAATTAGTTTTGAAGTGGACTTGAGTATGGGTTGGAAGATTTTTAGCTAAATATCAAATAAACTTGTCTAAATGGAACAATCAATGTCATGCATGAGTTTATCTTGATATTACATGTTCATCTCTAGATCAACAGTTATTTTATCAGTAAAGTGAATAGAAAGTCTATTTTATGTCAAGTTGCAGAGCGTCAGAGATGCAAAGCATTGGAGATGCAGAGCGCCAGAGATGCAGAGCGCCAGAGATGCAGAGCGCCAGAGATGCAGAGTGTCGGAGATGCAGAGCGTTGAAGATGTAGAGCGCTGGAGATGCAGGAGTCAAAAATGCAGTTTCAGTAAAACTACAATATCTCACTCATTTCTTAATGAAAATCAGAATTTTAAAATGATCCAAAAATTTTAAAGAGAGAAGAACAAATCCCTAAAGTCATTTTGAGGAGATTCATCAAAATGAATAAACGGTTAATGACAGAAATTGACTGTTACAGAGCGCCAGAGATGCAGAAGAGAAAAAGTCAAAAAAGTAGTTTCAATAAAACCACAATATCTATCTCATTTCTTAATGAAATTCAAAAATTCAAAATGATTTGGAAAGATGAAAGTGAGGGGAACAAAACCCCGAAAGTATTTGAGGATATATGGTAAAAAATGAGAAGTTAATGATAGAAGATGATTGTTCTACAAGCTCCAGAGATGTTCCAGAAATACTTTATGAAGTTGTTGCAGATTCTTCCGATCTACCAAAACACACTCTGAGGTTTTTGTGGGATATATTGACTATAATTACTCCTAAATTAATGGATTTAATTATGAGTAATTATTCCATGCAAAGAATACACTTAGTGTCATTGCACATTGTTCTAAAAGACTACATGTTTTGCCTTGTAATCAACAATTGTATAATCAGTTAACTAAATGAATAAGTTTAGTTAACTAGATAAATAAGTTTAGTTAGCTGCATGAATAAGTTCTCTACTCTAGAGAGACTCTCAATTAGAATTTAATAACCATATTTATATAGAGAGAATTATGGCGTAGAATAGAGGAAGATGAAGTTGTAAAAGAACAAAATTAGAAAAGAAAGAACTCTGTTATTTTATAGCAGCATGTACTCTTGATCTTGAAGGTTTTTTAATAAAGAAAGTTGTTCTACCCATTTGTTGATTGTTGGAATTGATTAGTCTCTCTCTGGAGGAAGGAGAAAGGGCCCACTCCAACCAAAGGTTAGAGACTATATTTCTTAGTTTGATTAGTTGATTTGATGTTATGCAGTTCCTTTATTTAGAATTCCTTTAGTTGTTCCAGTTTTGCTTTCCATAGATTAAGTTATTTTTTTGTTATGTAATTCCTTTATTCTAGAATTAGATCAGCTACTCAAGTTATTGCTTTCCTTAGATTAGGTTGTCTTTTTTAGTAGAGTTTAAACATTAGTTTGTTTCATGCAATTGTTGTCAATTCCCTTTTGTAGAAAGGATTGCCATGCAAGTTATTCCTCTTCCCTTTTGCATACAACCATGGACACTGCCTTGGATTGGTATTTATTAAAATTAAATGATGACTACAACAACCCTCGTTAGGAGGACTAACTTGGGACCACCCAAGTCCTGATTGATAGAATCTGCTGAAACTATAAACTGGAAAGATATTGTAGATGTTGCCTTGATGCCAGATTTGAAGTCGGAAAGGGCAGAAAGACTAGGGCACCACCGCCTAAGTCTTGGATAGAGGAATATTATGTGATTGTTGTCGGATCCAAAACCTTGATCTTCACTCAGTCTTCCTATATCTTCATATTCTCTGAATCTTGCTCCTATAACTTGCACACAAGACGGCAAAAGAGGGTTTGGGGGTTATGGTGTTTAGGGACTTGCCTCATTCGAATCTTGGGATAGCATTCAAGCTTCCCAACACCTTTATTTGATAGAGAGTACGTGCCCTCATGGGTGTTGGGAATTAAGGTGTCTCAACCTTGGTAATTCCTTGTATTATTTCATTGTATTTATTTAATTATTGCCTATTATTGTAATTAGGATGCAAATCCTTATTGTCATCTTGTGGGAGTTGGCACGGTGATGTGTCATCCTACGTGGAAGGTGACAAGTTGTAAATTGTTCTCACATGAGGAGATAGGCATCCCACTTAGTGGTAGGAATATTTTGCCATGTGTCGGCATCTTGGATAGTGTGTAAGGGAATATTGACCGAAACGGTCATGACAGATTCCTATGACAAATCTATGATGCGTAAGAGTCGTAAATGGAAGATTCTATGACAAGTGAAGACATGTGTCACAAGGCATCTTGGAAGAAGGCATATTTGGGTGCCCCAAGGAGAGTTATGACATGTTGTAAGAGAATATGCTATTTATAGCCTGTGTATGACAGATTCTATTATAGCTGTAAGATATGACAGCTATGACGGATTCTATGACGGTCGTAAGTGTTGTAAGAGTATCTTTCATTGCCCAACTTGGGAATAGGTGACCTCTTTGGGATGGGGTGACTTGAAAAGTGTCAGGAACATCTTACAGTGTTGGACAAGTGTCCATAGGCGTGGGTTTTGGGTCATGAGGCCATGTTGGACGCCCATCCCAAGATAGAGCCATTTTTGCCTTGTATTTTCTTTATAAACAGGTGCTTTGGAGAGGAGATGTGTTATGTGATTAACAGGTACTGTTATGCTACTGGATTGTCTCCAGATGAGTGTCAAAGACTCCTGCAAGAGCATTGGGTCTGTAACTGTATTGTAAACCTCATTGTTTAGATAATACATTTGAGTTGTGTTTTGGAGTGTGGGGTTTTTCACCTGTAAGGGTTTTCCCCACGTATATCTTGTCTCTCTCTTCTTCTGTATTACATTATTGTGTATGTGTTTGCTACAATATATCTGTTGTTGTGTTAACATTGTTGTAACTGTAAAGATTAAAATGAATTTGCACTCATCTCTCCTCATTAGATTAGTGTAGGAAGCGATTTCCACACACCTAGCTTCCTTTCAGTTGGTATCAGACCTTGATCACATTTGGTCCTAGTTGTTGGGTAGGGTTTTTTGAGCTAATCTTAGGTTGAGTGGGAGCTTTGTGTAGAACATTCTATAATCTTGTTGCAGAAAAGAGATGGCAGGCACATCCGGAAGATTAGAGGTGGAGAAATTCAATGGTACTAATTTTGAGTTATGGAAACTTAAGATGGAAGACATGCTTGTTGATCGTGACCTATGGGAAACCGTATCCGGTGTAAAACCAAATGCAATGGCACAAGCTGATTGGGATCTCAAAGATTGGAAGCTAAGGGTCTCATAAGACTCAATCTAGTTGATTCTGTCCTATTAAATGTCTATGAGGAGAAGAGCACAAAAGACCTTTGGAAGAAGTTGGGAGATGTTTAGCAGGCCAAATTCCTGGTGAACAAACTTTTTTCTGAGAAAGAAGTTGTATTCTCTGAAG